>JAFEMH010000035.1:0-1351575 GCA_022495995.1 Adenophora triphylla var. japonica | reverse complement strand
TTTACTCATGAAAAAAATAAAGTAAAAATATGTCTGGAAATCTCTGGATGTTGGATACAAAAATTGTTTTGTAGTCAACACCAAATTCCAAGTTTATCTGTGTCCAAAAAATTAGACCATGGACTGGGGTCTTAGAAAATTGCTACTGGACAGCAACTTCTCAAGAAGGAAAACATGATTTTAAAGGGGGTTTTGCATCCATGCTTGTCCCCATTTCCCTAGGTTTTGATTAGTGATCACTTGAAATTTTAGTGGTGAATCAACTATATCAAACCATCCTTGGGGTACATTAGGACTTAAGCATTTCATTTGCTTGGGAAGGGGAATTTTGTAGAGATGAAATTAAAGAGAAAAATCAACTAGAGATTTAAAATGTGGACCATTTGAGATGGTCATTCATGAAGATGAACTTCAAGATGACCATCTTAGGTCAAGATTTAAGTTAAACTAGAGGTAAAGTAAATCAAAGTAAGAAGAACAAGATGAACAAGAAGTTAAAAGGGAGTTTTAGGGTTTAGAGAAGGAGGGTTTTACCAATGGTGACACCCTATCTTCCTAGGCTTGGAATTTGACTTGAGGAGTATCAAGATTTGGTGTTTGACTTGAGGAGTATCAAAATTTGGTGTTTGGATTTGTGTTTGGGTGGATTCAAGGCTTGAATGTGTTTAGGGTTTGATGATAGAGTTGGTCAAAGAGAAAACAAGTAGATAACACTTAAGTCCTCTATGTTTTCTCTCTAATCCTCCTCCTAAGGGGTAATTTGAGCTTGGATTGGTGTATGTATGAGATTATGTATGAGAGTGTTTTGAAAGTATTTTGAGTGAGTGGGGTTTGGGAAAGAATGAAGAGAAAATGGTGGCAATTCTAGTGAATTCCCACTGTTTTCTCCCTATTTTTCGCCGTAATGCACTTCGTGAGCCAATTGTGTTGTGTAAACTGAGAGAGGAGGGTTCAATTTATAGGCCCCTGTGAGATGCAAATATATCCGCACGGAGGGTTCCGTAAACGTGCCTGGTGCATTAAATGCTGCTCCAGGCTTTGAACAGGAAGAATATTATTCAAAATTCCAGCAGTTTTTGTTTTTCAACTTGCCTAATTCGGATTTTTCCAATTTCTTTTGCTT
This sequence comes from Adenophora triphylla var. japonica, assembly GCA_022495995.1. NCBI lineage: Eukaryota > Viridiplantae > Streptophyta > Magnoliopsida > Asterales > Campanulaceae > Adenophora > Adenophora triphylla. The sequence goes on along the minus strand of JAFEMH010000035.1, from coordinate 1,350,452 downwards.
TTTTGATTCCTTTCCATGGTTTATCTTTAAATGGCAATCCCTAATCTACCCTCACTTTGTTAGGAATGTTAGGAATTGTTAGAAATGTTAGAAATGTTAAAACTTTCGTTAATTTTCTAACGAAAATTCTAACAACTCAAATTGGAGCACTTACGGTAGCCCCTCCACGGCGCTTCAAGGAAGCTGGGTCATCGATAAGAGTAAGGCTCCATATTTGACAGAGGATCAAGTGATCGAGTGGTTGAACCTATTTAATAGGCTACCTACGTATCCTTAAGAGGAATCAAGCCGCCGTAGTTCGGGTCGACCTCGGAGATGACGGCGTTTAGGTGCCTCGAACCTTGATGAGCGAGCTCGCTAAGGGCCGGGAGAGAAACTCGCTGGGATAAGAGATGACCATTTTGGTCTCGATGGCTGAAATTGTATATCCGCTTCCGCCGGGATAGAATGACCATTTTCGGTCGGATGGCCGAACATAATGATAGGCTACCTACGTATCCCAAGAGGAATCAAGCCGCCGTAGTTCGGGTTTTTCGACCATCTTCGCCGTCGACCCTAAGATTTGACTATTTTTGGGAAGTCGCCCTATGGTTTGACTATTTTTGGGAAGTCGCCCTATGGTTTGACTATTTTTGGGAAGTCGCCCTATGGTTTGACTATTTTTGGGAAGTCGCCCTATGATCTGACTATTTTTGGGAAGTCGCCCTAAGGTTTGACTATTTTTGGGAAGTCACCCTAAGATCTGACTATTTTTGGGAAGTCACCCTATGGTTTGACTATTTTTGGGAAGTCGCCCTATGGTTTGACTATTTTTGGGAAGTCGCCTTATGATCTGACTATTTTTGGGAAGTCGCCCTATGGTTTGACTATTTTTGGGAAGTCGCCCTATGGTTTGACTATTTTTGGGAAGTCGCCCTATGATCTGACTATTTTTGGGAAGTCGCCCTACGGTTTGACTATTTTTGGGAAGTCACCCTAAGATCTGACTATTTTTGGGAAGTCACCCTATGGTTTGACTATTTTTGGGAAGTTGCCCTATGATCTGACTATTTTTTGGGAAGTCACCCTAGTAATGATTTCGGCTTGTCGAATTAGGGGATGATTGCGATTTATCGCTTTCCTCGTGTTGTGTGTGATAGCATTTTAGGTGCCTCAAACCTTAATGATGGCGCCTTAGGTGCCTTGAACCTTGGTGATGGATGATCTGGAGGTATCAACTTGTTTTGAAATGATTTTCTTCGATGTTCGTATCCAGGCTTCGAGGGGATAGACAGTCTTTTGGTGGACTTCGTTTGAAGGGATCGGTCTTACGTTTGCTGCCGGGGAAATGGATGATAATGGGAAAAGACACGGGATTCCGTTAACTTCATTTGGGGATTTTGTTAGCCTTTGTTGGAGTTTAGTTCAGAGTATGAACCTAAATGGGGACTTAGTTCAGAGTAAGATTCTAAGTCGAGGTTTAGTTCGGGAGTATGAACCTAAATGGGGGCTTAGTTCAGAGTATGATTCTAAGTCGAGGTTTAGTTCAGGAGTATGAACCTAAATGGGGAATTAGTTCAGAGTATGATTCTAAGTCGAGGTTTAGTTCAGAGTATGAACCTAAATGGGGACTTAGTTCAGAGTATGATTCTAAGTCGAGGTTTAGTTCAGAGTATGAACCTAAATGGGGACTTAGTTCAGAGTATGATTCTAAGTCGAGGTTTAGTTCAGAGTATGAACCTAAATGGGGACTTAGTTCAGAGTATGATTCTAAGTCGAGGTTTAGTTCAGAGTATGAACCTAAATGGGGACTCAGTTCAGAGTATGATCCTAAGTTGAAGTCTTGGTTCAGAGTATGAACCTAAATGGGAACTTAGTTCAGAGTATGATCCTAAGCTCGGGTTCGTTCAGAGTATGAACCTAAATGGGAACTTAGTTCAGGAGTATGATCCTAAGTCGAGGTTTAGTTCAGGAGTATGAACCTAAATGGGGACTTAGTTCAGGAGTATGATTCTAAGTTGAGGTTTAGTTCAGGAGTATGAACCTAAGCTGAGGTTTTGTACCTGAGGGAGACTATTTGAAGGTGTTCTTGCTGGGGAAGACTCGGGCTTACGAGAACTATCGGGAAGAAGGGTGACCAATGTTGGTCAAGTGGATGTACCTATGGTAGGCTACATAGTGGCGATAACGAGAGGCCACGGACTTTGTACCCGAGGTTGACTGCTCTTAGGGGAGTCACCCGAGGATTGACTATTTTAGGGAAGTCGCCCGAGGATTGACTATTTTAGGGAAGTCGCCCGAGGATTGACTATTTTAGGGAAGTCGCCCGAGGATTGACTATTTTAGGGAAGTCGCCCAAGGATTGCTAAAGCTTACGTGGCTATTCATGCGTTAGGTGAGATAGCTAACGCTATGGGTAATCATGCAACATTTCAGGAGTGTATGCATATTTTTGAGATATGTCAAGGACTAACGTACCTTCGTGGTTTACCGCAGGAGAGCAATTTGCGGGGCTCTGTGGTAGTTGATAGTGTTGAGAGTCTTGATGCATCTTTTGAGAACTTGGCGTCTCTGACCGATTTGTATTTGAGAACTTGGTGTCTCTGACCGATTTGTATTTGAGACCTTAGCATCCCTGACCGATTTGTATTTTGAGAACTTGGCGTCTCTGACCGATTTGTATTTGAGAACTTGGCGTCCCTGACCGAACTGTATTTGAGAACTTGCGTCTCTGACCGAATTGTAGACACTGGAGGCGGTCTTCATATGTTTGTGGATGTTGGGGGATGTTTTCATCCATTTGTGGACATTTGGAGGTCGACTTTGGTGAAGATCATCCTTGCCGAATTCCTGCATTGGTTAGTAGAGAGGAAGATGCATATATGACATTCATGATGGCAGATGCATGCATAGAACCAAAAATGATTGTGAGAGTATCACTGCGTATGTTCGCGAGATGATGCATTTACTTGCTTTCGAAGATGCACTTAGCCTAAGCTTTTGGCAGGGAAATTATGATTTATGATCTTCAATCACTTAGTATTTTTCCTATTGATTCAAGTTTTGTGCATGCTACATGAGCCCTTGGGATATTTTTGTGGGGATGCATGGTGATGAGAGGGGATGCATTGGGATGTATGTGTCTGGAGACTGTTTGGAACAGATTTTGAGCAAGTGGGAGGCGAGAGCCCTCGATCACGATTTAAACAAATGTGGTTGTTGATGAGGTTTTGTTAACGTATCACATGGACCTCAATCTTGATGAGATTGGATTCGGATCCCGGTCTTGTTTGGAATTTTCCCTCTCAATTTTGGTCATTTGAAGCCGATGCCGATGTGCTCTAGTGGCGCGTTGATATGAGTGAAACTTCTTTCATTCGGGGTGAGCCGTGACTGGCCGAAACCTTGTTTGGAGAATGATTTGATGAAATTGCTAATGCCTGGTGAAACCCAGATCTTAGATTCCGACGCTACGGGAAGCCGCTATGTACCAAGTTCTAAGCCGAAAATCTAGCCGTTGATGTGACTAGACCTTTCTTGTGACTTGATAAAATTCAGTCCAGAGGACCGCTTGGCAAAGTCCAGATTTCGGCGTGACTTGGCGAGGCCCTAATCTTATAACCTCGTTGTGATTCTCGACATAATTAGCGTAGTCCCAACTGCGGTTGGTAATGCAAAGCGATCCCGAGAATAACTGATGAAGATCGAATCTATCTTGTAGTGAAAAACCCAATGTGGACCCAAAGATGACTATATAAGCCCCGCCTTGAAGAGCCGGAGGCATGAGAACCCGGGAGAACCGCTTAGCGAAGCCCCAAAGGTGAAGAAATTCGCAGTAGTCTAACAGGAGGAGGCACCCATCTTTTCGTACCTTAGTCAACCAAGCCATCGGACAAGACTCGAAATGTTTACGTGCGGGGCATATCTTTTGAAAGGTGGGAATGTCTCCCGAATTTGTGTATGACACTCTCGCTTTAGGTTTGACTCTTTTGAGAGAGTATAAGCATCACAAGGTGTGGAAAAGTGTATGGAAGCCCCTGCTGACAGAAAGACAGTGTTTGGCTCTATTTTCCTATGATGGAGAGAGAGAAGACTTGTCGAGACACTTGAAAACTTGTCTTATTCATGATGATCACAAGGCTGCTTAAAACCCTTTGTTAATGTTCGATTTATTCAACTCCTAAATCTGATATGAACAGATATTTTGATTAATCACGAGGAGAAAATCAACTGATATCGAGAATCAAGCTCGGAAGAACGGAAAGTGTATAGGGACGATCCTTGATGAGACCGGATTTTTTTTTGAGATTTGTTTGTGATTTCGACCGGACCATTTCTGGTTGCCTCGTTCCCTCCATTATGAAGAGCTCAGGTCGTCGTAGTTCGGGCTTATCCGGAATGAAAAGAGAACGAATGTTGAAATTCTGAGGACCTTTGGGGATTTTGAGGATTTGGAGGATTGAATAACATATCCCCTTAGAGTGTCCATGAAAGACACGGATGCGAAGCCCCAGTGGGACATCCACGACAAGTGTTTGTGGAGTAGAAATGAATTATGCTCACATCAGATTTGAATTTGCACAATCTTTGATTGATGATTTTGAACCAAGATGAATTAGATTCCAATTTAAGCAAGCAATGAAGCATTAATTTGATTTAGATCTTAAAGATTGCTATCCGATAGGAATTGCAGCTGGGTTTCCGGGCTTCGATCGGCCATCGGGTGATTTGGGAAATCATGACCTCTTAAGATGAGAGGTCGGCTGGGCCTTTTGCTGACTGAACCTCTAATGATGAGAAGTTGGCTTGCAGGGATGTATTTGGGAAAATCTATGGCGGGGAAGATTGATTGCCTCTAAGAATGAGAGGTCAAATTTTGACTTTGTCCGAAGGCGAGGATAATGGTAACGGGGATATCCTCTAAAATCGAGAGGATGGCTCGGGATTGATTTAAGGTAATGGTGAGAGGAATATCCAAGCTATTGACAACTTTTCGCGAACTTGCGAGAATTCAGGCTCCTTTTTGATCATCGGAGAGCTTCTTGAGAAGTCGGGGATTTTTTACTGAATTGTGAGGATCGATGCCCTTTTTTTTTTGAAGCTTCTTTTGCTTGAGCTTTTTTTTTTTTTTTTTTTTTTTTTTTGACTTGGAAAGCCTCCTGAGGAGTTGAGGATTATCTTCGTCCTTCCTTCACGGCTTGAGATATTTTATGCATCGCCGACTCTCAAAACTAACTTCTTTGGCGTTGCTTGGACTTCTCTCAATAAGGAGCAAAGGTGATGGCTAAACAGGGTTTCAAAACATGCCGATCTTGAAATGAAAGGATATTGTTTGGTGAGGGTAAGGTAATAGCTTTCCTATGGGTGAGAGGCTTCAACCGCAATCCCTACCGGATGACCTAAACGAGGTCAAGGCTTCATTTCTTGCTCAAGCTTACTTGAGGAAGATTTATGCAAACTCTTGGTCAATGACGAGGATGATGAAAGAGATGTGAGCATATGAGATGCGAGATGGGGAGTTGGTAAGCCCCAATTTGAGAAGGACATCAATTGATTTTCTCACTTCCGATTAATTTAAATATTAATTATTTCGAAGAATTAGTGGTTGAGCAAAGACAAGTGATCATCTAGGATAAAACCATTTCAATTAAGTGTAACATGGGTGTGCAAGTGATGTCTCGAGTCTAGCAAGAAAAGAAGAAAAGACTTATATATATTAAAATTTTAAATGATAGTTAAGCTTCTTTCCACAACATTCGAGGTGGACAAAACCGACAAGTGTCCAAGACGAACTTAGGTGAAAGAAAAGTACTAGAACCTACGAAGGTTGACTAAAAGACTATCTTAGAGATAGGTAGCCCCTAGTCTAGCTGCTCTTTGTTGTTGGATCATGCATCTATTCTTCGACGCTGGAGACGGCAGCTGTTGCAGGTCTTCCCATCAGGACTTCTTTGTCAACTTCCTGCTCAATCCGACCATTTTCATTGCCTACGATGACTGGTTCATTGACCTCACAAAGGGGCGAGTCAAATTCCATTGTGCCCATAAGGCTTGAATCACCAAACTCGACCATGTTGATACCCATGTTGTTATTTCTAGGGAACGGGTTATTGATGGTGTTGGGCCCTTCAGGCACTTCTAACCTCCCTTGTTCAATCAAACTTTGGATTGCCTTTTTCAGGGGGACGCAATCATCCGTCGTGTGCCCATGGTATCGATGAAAGGCACAATGCTTGGAGGTATCCAAAGGAGCATTGGGGTTTCTGGGCTGATAATTATCTAAAGGTTGGAGCAAACCTTCTTTTACCAATCCTCTGAAGATATCACTCAAAGGCATTCCAAAGTTTCTCAAGTCTTGGAGCCGGGATCTGGATACATCGTGTTTCTTGGGAACAAAGGAAGTGGCATTGTTACAGTCCTGTCCCGCGTAGCTGATTGTCTCTTTGCCTTTAGCGGGAGCGAGAGAAGTGTTGGAGGGAGGAGCCCGATATCTGTAGGCGGGTATAGCAGTCGGCTGCTGATTGTATGCCTTTTCAAACTTAGCCCCGGAATTAACCATTGCACGCAAGTCCGCCGTAGGGGAAGTGGCCGAGGGAGGCTCTCAAATGCGGCTTCAAGCATGACCGAAAGATGTCTAATCAAGCTCCTCGTCGAGGGAGGAATGGCCATTTCACTGAGCTTTAAGTTCCAACGCTTGTAATAGTCCCCGATGTTCTCATCGGGACGCTGCACTGTTGTTTGCAGGTCAACCCTGTTTGTTTCCCATTCCAAGTTGGCCTTGTACTTCTCTGTGAAGGCACTGGTGATCCGGTCCCATGTAGCCCCGGCCTCGGGTTTCAAACGGAAGAACCATTTTAAGGCACCGGATTTCAAAGATAAACTGAAATAGTCAGCCAACTACTGATTGGTGCATCCTTTGGCCTTCATCGCCAAGGTATATGTGTCCAAATGGGTTTTTGGGCATGCAGTCCCATCAAAGAGATCCAGATTAGGCATCACGAATTTGTGGGGCAGGGGAACAGTGGAGTCCGTGTCCGTAGGCCGGAAAGCGTACTTCTGGCAAGCCAATTGGCCGACCGCGCTTTCATTTCCTTGTGTTGTTCCATGAACCAAGCCAGATGAGGATCTTGTGGTGGAACCATGGCATTCGACGCCGACCGAGCTAGAGAGAGGAGCTACTACCGGCGGCAGATCGGTGGAGGGAACGGCCGATCCGGGACATAGGTGAAAACTCCGTCTCGGCCCGAATTACTCCTGGGAGCTTCGAGTAGGACCCTGAGCAAAAGGATAGAACCTTGCGGCTTGCTGTGGGTTTTCAACCGGCAAAGAGGGTGAAGGCAGTCCCGATGTAGCTGGGTAGCTCGGATTTCCGGAGTAAGGACCATATGTAGGCTTGAGTGCGGGCTGCTGTCCCGGATTGTTGAATTGCATGGCCGTCGTGGCGAAGGTGTGTAACCTGGGGGATACCGCGGTCCCGGTGATTCGGATGAAACCGGGATGGAGGCTTGATAACCCATAGAAGTCTCGAGTGAGAAATGGATTTGTGAGAGCCGTGTGAGGAGCAACGAGCTAGTACCATTCTCGAGGAGGGACTCCGATCGTGGCCCGTAACTGCACTATGGCGGCATTCGAACCGTGGCCGTTGGCCGTGAAGGTCCGGATTGATCGGTTCCGAACCGAGGTGGGATTCCAATTTGTCGGGGCATTCCGAGGTATCCCCAACCACGAGAGGACATTCCGCACCGACTTTGCCCCCACCGAGGAGCCGCAAACCGATTCGCCCGTCAGCCGCATGGATCCAGTGGTCCGACCTGCAGATCGAGGAACACGGGTTCTCGTAGTACCGAAGGAGGTTGGTGGTGGCATCCTCGGGAGTAGTCGGGAGACCAAGATTGGGATTGGGGTCCTCCTCCTCTTCCCGGGTAAAGGTGCCGTCTGGGGTTGAGGTTGGCGGCCAAACCGTGGCTCGATAGCCTCCATAAGGCCGTTCACCAGGCTTCTTGTCGCACTCTCATCCGTTCGGCTAACCGATTCCACCGCCGTTCGTTTGAGGAGTCCCGGAGGCGGAGTGACGTTGTCCCCATCGCTACGCCGATGCGCACATTCTCAAACCCGGGAGTCGGAAAAGACGGTGAAGCCGACGATGCGCTTGACTCTTCCCAACCGATTAAACGGTGACCCTAAGTGCCCGAAACCAAGCTTTGTGCGGAGTCATGGGGGAAAGACACGAGGGTTCAGATGGTGGGATTTGAAGGAGGGTAGGTGTTTGGGCTTTGGGCTCATGCAACATGCAATTATTTGTTCTTGTTTACTTAAAACACGCTTTATTAACCTAATCGGTTGGAAAAGATTGCTCTTCTTTTTCGCAAACTACTCTGATTCCTGGATCAGTGGGCCCTGTCACTACGTCTATAAGCCCCTCGTATTCCACCTGTATTTCGACCTCCCAGGGTGGACAGCCCCGGGCGAGGGTCCTATAGGGCAAACGGGTCCCACCGATCGAAAAGAAAAATGATCCTAAAATTCTGGCGGGTAATCTAGTCTTAACGAGCATTCGATGTAAATTACGGACAAAACTGACGTCAAAGTCAAGATCATGTCCGAGGGCTCGACGAAAAGTCGGCATGATTTGGACTGATAAGCGTCCGCAATTGATCTTGACTTGTCGTCATGTAGGCCGTAATTAGGCATGGAATAACCGTTAATCCTTGATGACCTCGGTCATGCTGGGAGTCTGTGTATAATTTGTGCCAGTCAAAGTCAAAGTCAAGGCGCCGGTCAATATCTTGGTCAAAGTCTGCGGCGGAAAACCGGCATGACTTCGACTGATTAGGGACCCGAAAGATATTGAGTCGGTATGCCTACAAAGGCTTGAAAGGAAAGGTCTATACACAGACAGGGCATGACACAGACAAAACTAAAAACCAACCGGGTCTCGGACAAAGTGTGTCACGGACAGGTGCATGGTCGACACGAGGCTCCATGGGATGTTTAGGTAGTCCTGTGCTTGCACCGAGAGGCGTAATAAGACCAAACGGGCCGCAACAAGGATTTCCCCGGGTTAGGGACGTAGTGTGCAGTGTAAGGCCACGTGCGCGTAGTGTGCAAGCAGTCTATCTTCTTTTTCTGAGTAAAATAGAGATTTTTTTATGTGTCTTAAAAAGAATGATGCATGATTTTTTTATTTTTTTTTGAAAGTTTTCTTTTTTTTTTATGAAAAGTCTTTTTTTAAAAATTTTTTTTTTTTGAAATTTAATGAACACATAAGCACATAATCACAAAAATTCCAACAGTTAGGGACATGATTCCGACAGTCAAAATTTTGACTTTTTTCGAGGCGGCCAAAACAAACACGAAATGTGCAAAATCAACACACACACACAACAAATGATTTTTTATGCCGAGACCGAAGCTTGACCCTCAAAAGTTTTTCTCCCCTTTTTTTTTTTTGAAAAGATAAAACTTGTTTTTCCCCAGCGGAGTCACCACTGTGATGTACCCGATTTTTTTTGAAAATCAAACGGAGTCGCCACGCCATTTTTTGTTTTAAGGGCCAAAACTTTGAAAAATGCCCGAAATTAGAGATTTGGGTTCGGAGGTCACGTTACACGCCGGGAAGGACGTTAGTGTGCACCCGGAATGCCTCGTAAAGCGAGTCTTCCAAAAATTTAAAATCATTTGTTTGTGTGTGTGTGTGTGTGTGTGTGTGTGTGTTACTTTGGCCAAAATAAGTTGAAACTGAGGAAAGTAAAGATTGGGAATTCTTTATTAGACTTTGGACAGATCCCATGATTTTTGGTGTGATTTTTGGGTTGAATTCTGGTACTCAAAAGATTTTTGGAAGTTGGAAACCACTTCTGCCAGAATGAAAAAGGCAGTGGACACTTGATTTTGAAATGGATTTAAGGGCTTTAAAACTTCATAATCTGAGAAAACTCAGAGAATGAAAGTTGTTCCAGACACCTCAAATAAGATTTCTGTGAAATAATTTTCCATTTTGGAGAAGATTTGAGGACCCAAAACCTTCTGGAAATCTCAGATGTGAAATCTGGACTTCCAGAGACTGATGAACTGACCTTTAAAGGAAAATTTGAAAAAGGGAGTTTTACTCATGCAAAAAATAAAGTAAAAATATGTCTGGAAAGCTCTGGATGTTGGTTACAAAAATTGTTTTGTAGTAAATACCAAATTCCAAGTTTATCTGTGTCCAAAAAATTAGACCATGGACTGGGGTCTTAGAAAATTGCTACTGGACAGCAACTTCTCAAGAAGGAAAACATGATTTTAAAGGGGGTTTTGCATCCATGCTTGTCCCCATTTCTCTAGGTTTTGATTAGTGATCACTTGACATTTTAGTGGTGAATCAACTATATCAAACCATCCTTGGGGTACATTAGGACTTAAGCATTTCATTTGCTTGGGAAGGGGAATTTTGTAGAGATGAAATTAAAGAGAAAAATCAACTAGAGATTTAAAATGTGGACCATTTGAGATGGTCATTCATGAAGATGAACTTCAATATGACCATCTTAGGTCAAGATTTAAGTTAAACTAGACATAAAGTAAATCAAAGTAAGAAGAACAAGATGAACAAGAAGTTAAAAGGGAGTTTTAGGGTTTAGAGAAGGAGGGCTTTACCAATGGTGACACCCTATCTTCCTAGGCTTGGAATTTGACTTGAGGAGTATCAAGATTTGGTGTTTGACTTGAGGAGTATCAAGATTCGGTGTTTGGATTTGTGTTTGGGTGGATTCAAGGCTTGAATGTGTTTAGGGTTTGATGATAGAGTTGGTCAAAGAGAAAACAAGTAGATAACACTTAAGTCCTCTATGTTTTCTCTCTAATCCTCCTCCTAAGGGGTAATTTGAGCTTGGATTGGTGTATGTATGAGAGTATGTATGAGAGTGTTTTGAAAGTATTTTGAGTGAGTGGGGTTTGGGAAAGATTGAAGAGAAAATGGTGGCAATTCTAGTGAATTCCCACTGTTTTCTCCCTATTTTTCGCCAGAATACAGCTTCTGTGAGCCAATTGTGTTGTGTAAACTGAGAGAGGAGGGTTCAATTTATAGGCCCCTGTGAGATGCAAACATATCCGCGCGGAGGGTTCCGTAAATGTGCCTGGTGCATTAAATGCTGCTCCAGGCTTTGAACAGGAAGAATATTATTCAAAATTCCAGCAGTTTTTGTTTTTCAACTTGCCTAATTCGGATTTTTCCAATTTCTTTTGCTTTTTTGATTCCTTTCCATGGTTTATCTTTAAATGGCAATCCCTAATCTACCCTCACTTTGTTAGGAATGTTAGGAATTGTTAGAAATGTTAGAAATGTTAAAACTTTCGTTAATTTTCTAACGAAAATTCTAACAACTCAAATTGGAGCACTTACACCGGGACCAAAGGATGGCATGGTACCCCTCGTCATTGTTAAGAGGGGAAGAAGATTTAACGATTGGAGGACCCATCCCGGTCTTGTATTTCATGATGATTGTGAACGTTGCAAGCTCAACCCTAAGGATCAGTGCCTTAGGGAAATGGACGTCGTAGGCTATAATTATTCTTTCCTTGCCTTTGATACTTAATGTTTGTTTTGTCCATTTCATAATGTAACCCCCTCGTCCTCGTTTCTGTAGATCTAACCCCAGAGCAGGAAGCAGAGATGGCCACGGAAAATGTCAGTGCCAAGGACCTGATCAAAATGAGGAGGCGACTGGCCAAGAACTCGGCTTTGACTGATAGGAAGGAGGAGGCCACTCGTCGTCAACTCCTCCTGAATGCCAAGGGGGATCAACCCCTTCCCGTCAAGCTAAGAGGGGAACTTGTGGATGCCGAGGAGGAGGCATCCGAAGGCCAGGATAAACAATCAACTATCGAGGGGCATAGCCCCCATGTTGATGATGTGTTGGAATTTGATATCCCGTCAGCCGAGGGGACTGATCTCGTCCAATGGCGCTCGAGTCAAAAGAGGCCTTAAAGTGTTACTGCCAAGGAGCCCCAAGCCAAACGGGCTGCTGCTGACTCTTCAAATCCTCAAGCTCCTTCAGCCCTTACCATCCAAACTATCAAAAGCTATGACGATGCCGAGGAGCTTGCTCGGCAACTCGTGGCCAATGTTCAGCCCCTGAGGGACATCCCTTTACTTGCCAGATCGGGCGCTCAAGTGAGGCTAGGCCAGGCTCCCGTGCGGAGGGCATTAGATGAGTCAGCTTACGAAAGACTTGTTTGTGAGAAACCAAGCAAGGAGAACCTGTTAGGACGTAAAGGGCCGTTGATCTCTGAGGCAACTATCTCGTACTTTTTACCTCGTAGATTTACACTTAGTATGATTTCTGATGTTGATTCATCTTGCAGCTTGCTACTGTGACGGCCTACGAGAACGTTCTGGCCAAGACTGCAGATAAGCAGATGTATGAGCTTAAGACCGTCTAGAAGAAGGGTGAGACCGAGAAGGCGGCGTTGGCCGAGCTACTGAAGGTTTGAGAGACCAAGCTCGAGGAGGCCAAGGCCAAGGTTGAGGCCGAGGTTCGAAGAGCCGAGGATGCCGGTTTGAAAGCCGAGGAAGCCCTCAGGCTGAAGAGCGCTGAGTTGGCCGAGCTGGAGAAGCTCAAGGCCGAAACCTTAGAGAGGGCCGAGGTGGCTGAGACCAAGTGCCGAGATCTGGAGGCCACTATTCCTTCTAAGGAAGAGGAGGCAATTGCTCGGTTTAAGGCTGGCCAGGCCTTTAAAGATGCGATGAATGAAAAGACAGCCACGATATTTGAGGATGGCTACCTGCATCTGGCTCGTCGACTTATGGCTGATCCTTCTCATGAACTTGATCTGAATGCAGTTGCCCGGCTTATCTGCAAGGATCAGTATGATGAGAAAGCTCAGGCTCTTCACCATCTCGTTCCTTTCTCTGAGTATGATTTGGGTATTATGGCCATGGAGGATGCTCGAGCTGGCCGAGAAGCTTGGGTTCCCCCTTCCGTCGATCCTGGCAATCTCCAAGCATTGATTGAGCTGATTGAGGATGAGGAGATGGGTGCTGAAGCTAAGGTTGGTCCTGCCGAGGAGGTACATGGTGAGGAAGCTCAAACCAATGCCCAAACTGAGCAGACCATCCCTCCGACTATTGATGTCGTGACTGAGGACTTCTTGGATAAGCCTTTTGACGATGAGCAGACTTAGGATTAGGATTTCCTTTTGCTTTTATTGTAATAGTGTTAGGACTTATGTACTTTTTCTTTGAATATTAATGGAAAGTCCTTTTTGTTCAATTCATGTCGTATTGATAATAGGAATTGTTTGAATGCTTGTTTGTAGGCTCTGCACAAGTACAAGATTGGTTTTGGGGGGAAGTCGAGGAAGGTTCCTCGTTCCTCACTTATAAGACGAGTCATCAAGCCGAGGTGGGGTTCCTTGGTCTTGATTGAACCTCAAGTCATTAGGCCGAGAAAGGCTCCTCAGTCTTGACTGTTGGGGTATTTTCTTCTTTTTCGTCTCCTTGTGCCGAGGAAGATGACTCGTGTACAGGTTTTAGACGTGTGAGGCCTGTATTCGTTGTGACAAGGTGTTTCCTTGTCTTGACGAGAGGCGAGTCAACAGGCCGAGGAGAGGTCCTTGATCTTGACTGTTAGAACCTTTAGTCATTGAGTCAAGGTGGACCCTCGTCAAGATGTAAGGTAAACCAGTAGGCCGAGGAGGGGTTCTCGGTCTTGGCTGTTAGAACCTTTAGTCATTGAGACGAGGTGGACCCTCGTCAAGATGTAAGGTAAACCAGTAGGCCGAGGAGGGTTTCTCGGTCTTGGCTGTTAGAGCCTGTTAGTCATTGAGTCGAGGTGGGACCTCGTCAAGACGGAAGGCGAGCCAGTAGGCCGAGGAAGGGTCCTCGGTCTTGGCTGTTAGAATTTAAAATGTTGGTCAGGTAGTCGTTTTGACTTTGATATGTTGTAGGCCGAGGACAGGGTCCTCGTTGTTCCGTGTGTAGGAGAGTCGTGGATAGGATCCTCGTCTTCATGTGTTAGTAGTGACAGTTGCTTTGCATGTTTGAAGAAGTAAATTTCATAAACTGAATTTGATTACATCGAACTGCAATCCTACCATACTGAAAAGGTAAAAGACTAATAGCTGAAAACTAATCTATTACAAGAAGTAAAATAATATTAATGATAATACTTTCGAAGGTTGTCAGAATGCCATGGATGCTTGAGCTCTTTCCCCTCCTTAGTATTCAATCTGTTGGTCCCTTCTCGAATGACTTGAGTTATAATATAGGGACCTTCCCAATTTGGGGAGAGCTTGTTTTGTTCTGCCTTCCGACTAGTTGCTTCGATTTTTCTAAGTACCCAATCGCCTACTTGGAATACTCTTCTGATGACCCTCTTATCATGGTATGCCTTGGTCCTTTGCTTGTAATTTACCATCCTCATCTGTACAGCTAGTCGTTTCTCATCTATCAGGTCTAGGTCTAGGAGCATATTAACCTTGTTGACTTTCTCGTCATAATGGGAATTTCTCACAGTAGGGATGGCCATCTCAGCTGGTGCCATAGCCTCAGAACTGAAGGTTAGTGCGAATGGGGTTTCCCCGGTTGGCCCCTGGGTGGTTGTACGAACAGCCCATAAGGCTAGGGGAAGTTCGTCCAACCATCTGCCCTCGCATCCTTCAAGGTTCTTAGTCAAGGCTGTTAGGACCAATTTGTTAGCAGCTTCTGCTTGTCCGTTGCCTTGCGGTCTACTCACGGATGACTTTGCATGACGAACTTTTACTCTTGCCAACTCCGTTGTAAATTCCGTGGAAAATTGGAGTCCATGATCAGATACAATTGTGTGTGGGTGCCCAAATCGACACCAGATGTGGTCGTGGATAAAGTTGATTGCGTTCTCTTCCGTTATCTTGGCCAATGCTTTCGCTTCTATCCACTTGGAAAAGTAATCAACAGCTACTATCACGTACTTGCAATTGCCTCGGGCGGGAGGAAAGGGTCCAATGATGTCGATCCCCCACATATCAAATGGCCACGTAGGTATTACAAGTGTCTGCTCAACTGTCGGTAGTCTAGGAATGTCAGAGAATCTCTGGCACTTATCACATTTTTTAACATAGGCCTGCGCGTTCTCCCTCAGGTTTGGCCAATAATAACCTAGTGAGATGATCTTGTCAGCTTAGGTTTTGGCCCCCGGGTGTCCGCCGCAAACGCCTTCATGTACTTCCGCCAAGAGATTCTCAATTTCCTTGGGGTAGACACACCTCAGCAGGGGCTTAGTGAAAGATCTTCGGTAGAGGACTCCGTTCATCACAACAAACCTTGGTGACCTCTTCTTGATAAGTTAGGCTTGTGCTTCATCTTCTGGGAGTTGGCTCTTCTCGATGTAGTCTATGTAGTCATCGATCCAGCATCTCTCCTCTCCATCTAGGAGCATGATTTGTAGTCTTTCATATGCAAGTTCCTCAGCAAAAACTACGTATGGATTGGAGTTAGACTCAGACACATCCATAGTCGCTAGTTTAGATAGAATGTCTGCGATTTGGTTGTCCTCCCTGCCTATTTGCTTGATCTCGAAAAATTCCATCTTCTTCGTCATGTCTAGGACAAGGTCTCTATATTTGGTGACGGTGGGATTTTGGGTGTTATACTCTCCCTTTACTTGTTTGACAACAAGTTGGGAGTCACAGAATGCCGCCACCTTAGTTGCTCCGTAGAAGGAAGCCAACTCGATACCAAATATCAGAGCTTCATATTCCACTTGGTTGTTGGAGGCAGGGAACTTGAATCGAATAATGTCTTGCATGGTGTACTCTCCTTCTGGACTTGCTAGTACAACTCCAGCTCCGCTTCTCTCCTTTATAGCCGATCCATCCGTGTATAGGACCCAACTGTTGGATGGGAGTTCGATGGGAGACTCTTCTTCTTCCGAAGTGTTTTGCTTACGGGAAGTGGGGAGGTGTTCACCCATGAAGGAAGTCTCAACCATGAAGTTAACCAAGGGCTATGCCAGGAGGGTCTTCCTTGGTTGGTATGTGATATCAAACTCCCTAAGAGTGATAGACCAATTCAGGAGACGTTCAGAGCCATCCAACTTGTACAAAATCTTCTTCAATGGTTCATTGGTATACACCGTGATGGGATGCGCAGAAAAGTAGGCACGTAGTTTCCTTGAGGCAATAAATAGTGCGTACGCTATCTTTTCTATGTTGAAATATCTGCTCTCCAATCTGACAATGCCTTAGAGACATAGTAGACTGGCTTCTGTGTTCCCTCATCATTTCGAACAAGAACGGCTGCGACTGCATGATCTATGGCAGCTAGGAAGACATACAACATGTCACCAGTAATCGGACTGCTAAGCAAGGGAGGGGAACCCAAGTACTCCTTCAACCGGAGGAATGCTTCGGAGCATTCGGGAGTCCAGGAGAAGCTCTTGGTACCCTTCAATACCTTGAAGAATGGCTATGATTTTTCGGCAGATTTGGCAATGAATCTTCCCAGTGCCGCTATTCTTCCATTTAATATTTGAACCTCTTTGATGCTTGTAGGTTCCTTCATGTCAATTAAGGCCTTGATCTTTTCGGGGTTCGCCTCTATTCCCCGTTGTGATACCATGAAGCCTACGAACTTTCCTGCTGTCACCCCAAACACACACTTACTTGGGTTTAGCTTCATGTTGTTTGCTCGAAGATTATTTATTGTTTCTTCCAAGTCAGGGGCGTGCCTGCCCTCCTTGGTGTTTATGACCATATCATCTATGTAGGCCTCCATGTTGCGACCTATTTGCGCACCAAATACTTGATTCACCATGCGTTGGTACGTGGCACCCGCATTTTTAAGCCCAAAGGGCATCATGACATAGCAATAATTTCCCCCAGGTGTTTAGAAGGCCGTCTTCTTGATTTCCTCTTTCGCCATTTTAATCTGATGATAGCCTGAATAGGCATCTAGGAAGCTAAGTGTCCGGTGTCCAGCAATGGAGTCAACCAACTTATCAATTCTGGGGAGAGGATAACTGTCTTTAGGGCAGGCCTTGTTAAGATCAGTGAAATCTATGCACATTCGCCACTTCCCATTTTGTTTCTTTACCATCACTACGTTGGTCAACCAAACGGGATACTTTACTTCTCGAATAATTCCGGTGCTAAGTAATTTTTGCACCTCTTCCTTGATAGCTTCCTCCTTGTCCCTTGCAAAATTTCTCCTTGTCTGTGAGATGGTTTTTGCCAACGGATCAACTTCCAAGCGGTGGAGGGCTACTTCTTCATTGATCCCTCTCATGTCTTCGACTCTCCAAGCAAAGACTTCGAGACTGTTTTTCAAGAGGGAGATGATTTCTTCCTTCTCTTCTGGGGATAGCTGGCCCCCGAGTTTAATTTTTTGTTCGGGATAGTTAGGATTGATGACTACCTCTTCCAGTTCATTCACAGGCTCCATTTCAAGACCGTCTCGAAATTCCAGAGACTTGATGGTGATTTCTCTAATTCTCCTACCCTCATTGTCATTCACGTTGAGGCCTTCCTCTTCCATCAGTTCATCAATGTCGGGTAGATTGGCTATCCTCAAGTCAGGGTTGACCCCCGAGTTCTGGCCGTTGACGAGAACATGATCTTCCTCAGAGACTGACGGAACTGTGCCCTGGTCAGCTGCAATTTCTAGGACCATAGGCTCTTCATCTAGGACCTCACGGATATAGCTCATCCTAGAGCTGGTATGGGTAGTTTTTTAAGGACTTAGAGATCTTGATATTGTCTTCGGGAGTGTCTATCTCCACACTTTTGGATGCTTTCTTGCTTTTGACGACATGCTCCAAGAAGTCCTTGGCGGTCGCCCTTACGCATCCAATTCCAGCACGAGTCGGGAATTTAACTCGTTGGTGAGGAAGGGAGGTGACCAATCCAAGTTTTGCTTGACTTGGAATGCCTAGGATAGCATGATAATCACTTGTTAGATCCATGACTACGAAAGTGACAGTTGCCTTGGATCGAAAGGGATGTTCGCCAATTTCTAGTTCCAGCTCGACAGTTCCCTTGGCGCTAACTTTATGGATAGTGAAACCTTCCAGCCTTCCATGAAAAGGCTCCACCATGGTGTCTTTTAAGCCCATCTGTTGGAAGGCAGAGTAGTACAGAATATCACGGGAGGCCCCCGTGTCAACAAGAAGTCTTTCAGATTCCACATTATCAATCCGCCCCTTTATCACCAAAGGTTGCTCACGGGCAGCACAGCTTCCTGCTAATTCGTTGGGAGAGAAGCTAATGACCTCTTCCGCCTTATGAACCCAAGCAGGAACGTGATACACTTTGCTTAGTTCATGGATCTGGTCCCTTAACTTTCTTGTGGAGACTGTCTTTTCTCGGATCACATGCAGTTTGGCCCTAGGAGGCCTCTGTTCCCCTTCCTCGCTCTTGTCATTTTTCTTCACTTTCCTCTTCCTTTCGCTTCCGCTTGCCATCTTTCTTCATAACATAGCGGTCGAGTTTTCCCTCGTCAACCCACCTTTGGATCATGCGCTTGAGGGCGATGCACCTTTCAGTGTTGTGGCCATGATCCTTGTGGAAATCACAGAATTTAGAAGTGTCGCGAGGGAACTTTGGGGTGTTGCTCAGCGGACGAGGTGGGGGAAGGTTTACTAGCTGCATGATTTCAGTGATGGGTTTGGTAAGAGGGGTAAATATTTCAGGCTTTTCAGTACTCCTCGTTCTATTCTTCCCCTTGGATCCCTTACCATTCCCATGGTCATTGGAAGCGTGGTGAGTGCCTGCCGCTTCTGGTTCCGTCTTGTCGGATCCTCTTTTCTTGCTCTTATCCTCCGCCATGGCAATGGCATACGCCACGTTGTACAAATCAGCCTTGGACTTAGGCTCTCGGGCGGAGAGTTCATAAATGAGTGGTCCGGATCTCAATCCGGAGTTGAAACAAACAATTACCTCCCTATCAGTGAGGCTTTCTTCCACTTGTTCTGCCATGGTACAGAATCGGTTATAATAACTGAGTGTGGTCTCATTCTTCCGTTGCTCGATATTGGCAAGGTCGGTCAACCTCTTCTTCCTCCTTCCAGCAGTGGCAAAGTGGTCCAAGAACATTCTCCTCATGCCTCTCCAGCTATCGATGCAACCTTTTTTTAGCTCACGGAACCAGGTTAAGGCTGTTCCGGAGAAGGTGCTCGCGAAAGCTTTATAGAGCATGTCATCAGCTTTGGTGAGGAGGTTCATGGTTTGTTCAAAACTTTGTACATGGTCCTTTGCGTCGGTGGTTCCGTTATATTTTTCAAAGCTCGGGACCTTAAAATGAAGGTTAGGTGGTGCATCAGTTATCCTCTGGGAGAATGGACGAGTGGACCAGTCGTAGTCGTCTCCCTCAGCTTTCTTTCCCATCTCCATGTCATCGAGCCTTTGTTTCAAGAGTTCCCATTTTCTAGCTTCCACTTCCCTTTCAGTGCTAGAGTGAGTATTGCGTTGGGAGCTAAGGTGGGATTTATCTCTGGGGTAACCATTTACCCTACTATGCTCCTCGTCATTTCGACGGTTATCTCCTCGTCTAGAGAGTGCTTTGTTTTGCCTCGGTTCTGCTTCGTAGCCACCAAGTACCATTCTGTATGGTTGGGGAGTCCTCGATCTTGCAAACGGATGAGGACGGGGAGAGTCTCGCCGAGGTCTAGGGGAATCTCGCCGAGGTCGAGGAGAGTCAGGACGACGAGGTGCCATGACGAGATGAGGAGGGGATAAACGTTTGGATAGACTGAGCCTCGTTCTTAGGTCTCTCGAGTCTACCTCCTGTTCCTTAGAATTCAATTGGCTTCTCAGGTCTATCACCTTGTCGTTTTCTTGATTTCGAGGCCGAGGACGAGGAGTATCTCGGAGGGCCTGCTTAGGTGGTACAGAAGGATCACGAGGAGGATCTCGTCGCTCACCCGTCTCCCTTCCACGAGAGTTGCCACTTGTCTTCGAAGGCCTGATGAACTCGGCCATTGAGTTGTCTGGGTCCAATTGCAACAAGGCAGCCTGAGTCTCGTATATGCGTTGCAAGGTCTCCATTTGTCTATGCAACAAGGTACATCGATCGACGGGCTGGGTGCTCTCAGATCGGTCGACGTCGGCGTTCCTCGTCATCTTCTTCCCCGTTCGCTTCCCTCGAGGACGAGTGATACGAGGAAGGTTTGCACTTGCCCCCTCGGCAGCTGGCTGTCCCATGGAACGGAGAGTCATGGCGAGGGGAGGTGATCCTTCGGGCTGAGGTGGAGGAGGAAGCACCTCGGTATTAGGTTGGGCCTCGTTCGTTTGGGTCTGCTCCTCGTTGGTTACACTATTGAATCGTCCGTCTTCCATTGTACTTCAGTGACTGTGATGCAAACAAAGTGTTAATCAAAATCAAACAACAAAAGCGGCCCAGAATTCTCAGCGAATGGTTTTCCGGCAAAAACAACAATTTTTCCGGCGAAAATTTGGAACAGACTTCGAACGCCAATACCAGATTGCAATTGCGATTTTAATGTCACCAAAATTTCCGGCCAAACACGATTGTCCCAGGCAAAATTTTGCGGATTCCGACCGAATTTTGCAGAATCCGGCGAAACCAAAAAACAAAGCAAAACGGAACATGAATTTCCGTTCAAATCAAGAATTTATTCGGCAAGAAATCTGGCTTCAAGCGAGCTTTTTCCATGCCAAACAAAGGGCGTTTGAATCGATTCCCGGCAATGGAACCAATTGATGATGCCAAAATCGTCAAATCAGCCCAAATCCAAGCGATCGTTTGCTCCGGCAATTGCGTAGCCTGAAAATAAGACAAAACACGTAAACTAAGCCGGAGCTTCACCGGCGAAGGCCCTACGGCGTGAGAGTAAGTTTACGGTTTGTAGTGAGAGAAAATAAATTGACAGAGTTTCGAAATATCAAAAGTAACGTACCAGAATATGAAAATTATGGCTTGTATTTATAATGATGGATTGACAGAATCCATGTTGAATTGAGACTGTAAAGAGATAAGGTATAATCCTAGGAGGATTATATCTGTTATGGAGTCCTCATTTGATTTGAATTGATGTAGATGGGTATAATCCGGATTGGATTATAACTGCTTAATCCTTGTTTGACTAGGACTGTAAGAACTGCTTGCCGAAAAGCCGAGGAGAGGAAATTTCTTATCTCGTCATGAGCTGGTAAGCCGAGATGCATAAATTTGTCTCCTCGTCATATGAAGACCTTTCGACATGAAGGTATGCCGAGGTGAAGGATTTTGTCTCCTCGTCATATGGAGATATGACGAGGTGCAAACTTTTCTCTCCTCGTCATTCATGACCTCTCGGTCCATGATGAGCCGGGGAACGAATAAGTAATATGGGGAGCCCGTTGACAACGTCAAAGCCAAGGAAGGCACCTCGTCCTCTATGGAGGTGATCTCGGCATACGAGAGAGGTCTCCTTGGTCCTCATAGTTGGGGTATTTATATGTGCTTGCTGGGCTTTGGTAAACTTTGGTCGGCCTGGTTGATGCCGAGATGATAAGTACGAGAAGCCCATGTCGTGACTTGAGATGTATTATGTTTATGGCCCAATTCAATTGAGTCTGATTCGAGCAAGCCCATATTCGTATCTCGATTTATACTGATCAATATTTATATAAATATATATATATATATATATATATATATATATATATATATATATATATATATATATATATATATATATATATATATGTTTGCTATTTATTTAGTACACATTAATGCCCTTTGATAATAGGGCAAAGATAAAAAATATATCCTTCCTCCCAAATGTAACGCACAGCAGTCATGGCTACCTCTTCCGTCATGACAACAGTTGTCACCTTTCGTTAGGCTTGACCCTCAGGACCAATTTGGTAACTCAATTCAGCTTCTAATTTGGAGCGTAAAAGAATAAAAAATGAGCCACTTCCTCTAATACCCATATGTCGTATGTCTATATTTAAAAACAATGCATTACACATTAAATTTAAAATTTTATAAACATCCTTCGATATCATATAACTGACTTATAATATTACTTTATCTTTTATAACTAACTTATAAAACTAATTTGTCTTTTATATTTACTTATAAGAAATTTTTTATAACAAAAAAATTAAAATTTTCAATAATAAAAACTAATTAATCTCATAATTTAGATATTAAAACATTTATATCTAAATTATAATACCAACTTGTCTGTTATAACTAATTCGTCTCTTATACTCCAGTATCCCTCTGTCCCACTTCAAGTGAGCCATGGTATAAATGCACGCTTCTTAAGAAAAATGAATAAATAATTGAAAGTGGATAGAAGATTAGAGGAGAGAGAATTTAAAAGATAAAACATGTAACTTTTACCCTCAACTGTAGATTTAATTACAATGTGCCACTAGTAATACCTTTGTAAATATATGGACATTATAAGGGTATAAATGTCCGAAACACTGTTCACATATTTTCATTTATGGAATGACTCACTTGAAGTGGGAAGGGCTAAAAAGGAAAATGGCTCTCTTGAAGTGGGACGGAGGTAGTAATTGTTTTATAATTGTCTTATAACGACTTCGTCTTTTATATATAACTGACTTATAAAAATAATTCATCTCTTATAATTGAATTATGAGACAATTTGTTCAACAAAAAAAATCAAAATTTCAATAATAACAAATTAATCTCATAATTTGCACATTAAAACTGTTATAAGTGACAAATAAAACTACTTCGTCTCTTATAATTTATTTATAAAACAATTTTTCAACCAAAAATAAAAAATTTCAATAATATTAACGAATTGATCTCATAATTAACACATTATATCTTTTATAAGTGAATTATAATATTACTTCGTCTTTTATAATTGACTTATAAAACTATTTTTTCGATCAAAAAATCAAAATTTTCAATAATAACAACGAATTAATCTCATAATTTACACATCAAAAATCAAAAACACGTTAAATTTCCAAACAAAGTAATACTCTCTCATCCCAAAAATGAATGTACAAAAAAAAAAATTAAAGTTGATCATGATCAAGAAAAAATTGAATATTTTGGGACATCTCATTTTGAGATGGAGGGAGTAGTAGAAAGGGCCACTTTCTCTAATGCCACTTTTGCGAGATTTAAACTTAATTTAAGACACAAAAGATATAAAATTTCACATACACCATCACCCTATTATAACTGACTTATAAAATTATTTTATCTCTTATAAGTGAATTATAAGACTTATTTGTCTTTTATATTGAGTTATAAGACAATTTTTATAACAAAATATATTCAAATTTTTTAATAATAACAACGAATTAATCTCATAATTTACACATTAAAACTCTTATAGCTGAATTATAATACCAACTTGTCTTTTATAAATAATTTGTCTCTTATGACTGTTTTATAATTGTCTTATAACGGCTCCGTCTCTTATAATTGTCTTATAACTAACTTATAAGAATAATTCATCTCTTATAATTGAGTTATGAGACAATTTTTTCAACAAAAAAATCAAAATTTCAATAATAATGAATTGATCTCATTATTTACACATAAGACTTATAAGACTAATTGACTTATAAGACTAATTCGTCTCTTATTATTGACTTATAACACAATTTTTTTAACCAAAAATTTCAATAATATTAAATAATTAATATCATAATTTATACATTATATCTTATATAAGTGAATTATTATACTACTTCGTCTCTTATTATTGACTTATAAAACTATTTTTTCAACCAAAAAAAAAATTTCAATAATAATAACGAATTAATCTCATAATTTATACATCAAAAATAAAAAAAATGTTAATTTTCCAAACAAAGTAATACTCTCATCCCAAAAATGAATGTCCAAAAAAAATAAATTAAAGTTGCTCATGATCAAGAAAAAAAATTGAATTTTTTGAGACATCTCATTTTGAGATGGAGGGAGTAGTAGAAAGGGCCACTTCCTCTAATGCCCCTCTGCGTTATTTAAACTCAATTTAGGAAACATTAAATCTAAAATTTCATATATACTTCTCGCCCTATTATAACTGAATTATAATACTACTTTATCTCTTATAAAAGAATTATAAGACTTATTTGTCTTTTATATTGACTTATAAGACAATTTTTACAACAAAAAAAATTCAAAATTACCAATAATAATAACAAATTAATCTCATTATTTACACATTAAAACTCTTATAGCTGAATTATAAGATCAACTTGTCTTTTATAACTAATTCGTCTCTTATAATTGTCTTATAATTGACTTATCAGACTAATTCATCTCTTAAAATTTAGAGTTATGAAACAATTTATTCAACCAAAAAATCAAAAATTTCAATAATAACGAATTGGTCTCATAATTTACATATTACAACTTTTATAATTGAATTATAAAACTACTTCATATCTTATAATTGACTTATAAGACAATTTTTTCGACAAAAAAAAAAATTCAAATTTTCAATAATAACAATGAATTAATCTCATAATTTACACATTAAAACTCTTATATCCGAATTATAAGACCAACATGCCTTTTATAACTAATTCGTCTCTTATAATTGACTTTATATGACAATTTTTTTAACAAAAATATAAAAAAAATTCAATAACTACAACGTTTTAATCTCATAATTTACACATTACAAAATCTTATAGCTTAATTATAACTGACTTATAAAACTATTTCATCTGTTATAAGTAACTTATAAGACTTTTACGTCTCTTTTTAATTGACTTATAAAACAAATGTTCAACAAAAAAAAATCTAAAATTTCAATAGTGACAACGAATTAATCTCCTAATTTATACATTAAACTCTTATATCTTAATTGTAAATGATTTATAAAACTATTTCATCTATTATAAGTAACTTATAACACTTTTTCGTCTCTTATAATTGACTTATAAAATAATTTTTAAACAAAAAAAACAAAATTATGAGATAAATAAAATGGTCTCTGTTGAACACACAACAAAACTAAAATCTATGAATCATCAGAACCAAAACTTAATATCTTTCATCCCAATCTTTCATGAACGTGAATGCCATTATTGAGAACACACCATTTTCGTTTATACTCGATCAAATACACTACCAAGGTTGAAACATAATTTTGAAGAGATGAAAAGGAAGTTGCAGATCTAAAGGAAGGAGTTGACGCAGTGAAGGAAGAGAGAGGAGAAATTGGTGGTTGATAAGGATGAGGGCGTCGGAGGTCAAGATCATATTCACGACCAAATACCTGTTGGCAGCACATTAAGACAGAAAAAAAGATATCACAGTTCCAAGAAAAAGATATTAACGAGCAAAGTGAAAATAATATGTGCAAAGAAAATGAGACTAACATCTTCATCCCATTCCATTGCCGTGACATTTGTCACGTTTCTTTAGGCACGACTCTCTACGCTTGTTTAATAACCCAATTAAATTTTTAATTTGAAACATATTAAAAGAATATTTAATTAAATTTATTTGATAAGAAAAGATTTAATCACATAAATAATTAAATTTTTCGTAAAAAAGAATATTAATTTTAAGCTGGAAATTGGTCTCTTAAAAGGTAAGAAAAAGAAAAGGAAATGAGTTTAATTCCATTTATCTAATATTTATTTATTTATTTAGTTATTACTACATTCCTTTGTTGAAATATTTTATTTTCTTATATAAATTATAATTGAGCAAAGAATTACTAAAATGTAATTACTCTTATATTAAAATATTATTATTTTAATGGTGTTACATAATTATTTTTTTGGCTATTTTTTTTTGTCATATTTCAATGAAGCTAACCAAAATAATCAACAAAAAGGCTATAAATTTTTTCTCATAATATTTATCATGAATGATAACTTAAATATGACTATTTGTTTGAGAATAAACTATTAGAAATCAAGTGATAAGAAATGAGAATTTCTTTGTATAGTATCTATAATACAATATAAAGAGGATTTAACTGCCTCTTATCTTGGGATAAGTAGTGGCTAGGATTGATTCTTGGCTTTTTCATCCTACGACTCATATTAATTCAACAAACCCACGTTCTCTCCTATCCTCTCTTCCTAGCGGTTACACAGCGGCTGTTCAACCCACAGTTTGAGGTTTCGAAAACTCCCTTCCGTCCCCTAACTGATCCTTACACAGGACCTCCACATCCGTTCTCTGGCTCTTCTCCGGTTTCTAGCAATTCAAGGTTAGTTTTACAATTCTCTCAACTTTCAAACCCTAATTCCAAAGGCATATACATATCATGGAATCTGAATGTGGATGTGGATGTTTTGCAGTATTGCGAAGAAAATTCTACCTGGTTGCAAATTGAACCGGAGGAGGAGGAACCGGAGGCAATTTCTGAAGAAGTGATTGTGCCGGAGCTTGATGAGAAAGACAAGAAAAAAGATAAATCGTGGGAGCCTATGAAGTGTTTTTTTTTATTTACTGAATGGTGTTTTTCTTGATGGGCAGGTGGAGAAGCTGAAAGTGGATCAATGTAAGGTTTATTTGAAGAAACATGGATTGAGATTAACAGGTAACAAAGATATCCTCCTCCAGCGAATCAGGTAGCATCTTAGGTAATCAATGGGTTGTATGGATATGATTATTCCTTTTGATTTTTTTTATAGCAGGGAGCATCTTAGGTAGCTCTTTAGTATACAAATTTTTGCATCAAGTGTCGTATCATGCATTTTTCTGATGTCTCAATATTACGTTGATGAAATACTGCCATCAACGGTTTTCTGGATGGGATTTTAACATGAAATTGATTCTGGATTACAGATATTATTTTACGGTTTTCCTCTTAGGGACTTTGACATTAGCTGGCTGAGGGACCATGTTGGATACGTTGGACAGGTTTGACAAAATGAACTGCAATACATTCTTGAAAGTCCAACAATGTTGTCTTCAATCATTTGTATTTTGAGCAGGAACCCCATCTTTTTCATATGGACGTGAAGTCAAACATCAGAGACCCTAGCATTCTGATCCTTGATGAAGCCACGAGTGCTCTCGATGCAGAAAGTGAATACTATATTCAGGTACGCGGTGGGATGCTTTTCTGAGACAAATTGCTCTGTTAAATGCTACTCCCCTCCGTCCCAAAATGAATGACCAATTTTTTTTTCTGAATTGCTCTTGATCAAGAGCAATTTTGAAATTTTTTGGTGATTCATTTTGGGACATTGATAGTAAATGAATTGCGGCACGGTAATTGGCCATATTTTCTTTTGAGGAGGCAAACATTCAAGAATATTTCTAACCTACGGGAGATGCAACAACTGAGTGCAGCTTAATAGCATCAACTATGATTTGGCAATGGCAATGGCAACGGCAAGTCCGTTTTAGACAATAAATGAACTAAAAAGCTATATAACCATGGCATAAGCAAAATTTTTACTCCTTCCATCCCATAAAGATGTTCCGATTTGACTTTTCAAACAATTTAATGATTTATTTTTCTTTCCATTACTACCCACTAATGAACACAAGAATCACACAAGGGACCACTAATCTTAGCCCATCGTACACATCCATTTCACTCAAAATTTGGAAATTACTTATTTTAACCGTTCAAATTTAGTAATGAGACTTTATTTTTGGGACAAATAAAAATAGAAACTGGAAACATCTTTATGGGACGGAGGGAGTACTAGATATTTTTTTATTTTTTTTTTGTTCAAAAGAAAGAGTACTAGAAATATATGAATATTTATTTTGTGACTCGGGCTTTAAATGGCATTCTTAATGAGTACTTTGGTACAAAATGTTGTTGAGTAACATTAAAAATATCTAGAAGCATGTTGTATAGGCTGTTAGGATAAAGTGTAAGGACCTTCGCATAGTGATTGACTTGAATTCTATATACTGGGGCTTATTTTGAAAGATAATCTCAAGAGATGACTCTCAATGGATGTATGATTTGGGATTGACGTTGAAAAGAGGAAAATAGATGTTGTGAGGATTTACGTGAGAAAGACAAAAATAAAAGGGATTCTTTATATTTTTTTCGCTTGAACAGTATGCATACTGATCCGTGCCATTGACACGGGCATTTGAGTACTAGTATTACAACAAATAAACTAGGTCTTAAACTCTTTTTATATTATAAATGTCATGTTTTGAAATTGACGTCACTATATATAAATAAATTATTTCAGTTAGTTGTTGTTTTAGCAAGTGTGAAAAATTAGATGAAAAATGATTTAATTATAATAATGGTGACATTCATGTAAATGTTGACTTTATTTTACTACACAATTGACAATTACAATTATTGAGATTATTCAAATAAATTTTTAAGTATTGAATTAAAATTTTGATTACATTAAGATATACTCCTTCCGTCCCGGTCCATCCATGCTTCACCATTTTGGTGAAGCACGCAAGCAAATTAAGAAAACAATATATATATATTAAAAAATAATGAGAGTGGGAGAAGAGTTGTGAGAGAAAAAAAGTGAGTGAATATGACAAGTGGGACCCATAATTTAAATGTGTGAGAGAGAAAAGTTAGTGGGTATAATAGAATATTAATTAACCTTTTTCATTTTAGGAAATGTGAAGCTTCTATCGGGACACTCATTTGGGTAAAAGGTGAAGTTTCGAACGGGACGGAGGAAGTATGTGGTTTGTTATTATCAAACAAACAAACTGAAATATTAAAATTCAGCAAAGCAAATTAATGATTTTAACACTACATTTTTAACTGTATATTTTTAGAGTTTAAATTTCAATTTTACCAAACAACCATTACCCTTGAGCCACTAAGGCCAAGCCCCCCCAAAAAAAAAAAAGTTGCAATTTTTAGGGCCCCTAAAATTTTTCTTTATAGTTATATAAAAGGCTTATTAATTCTATTATTGATCCAATAATAAACTATTTAAATTACAACCCAAAATTTCGATTTAAATGTCTAGTTTTTAGCCTACTACACAATCTTAACTGCCCCAAACTCCAAAAAAAAGAAACACCTAACCATTCTTTTCCTAATTGTATGTTTTGAACGGTTTCTTTGAGTACATTAGACCTTTTAATTTATCAATTCCGCTTTTTCGGTTTTTGCTTTCTGCTTTCAAACTCCGGTGTGCCAGTGCTCCCCGTCAAGCGGAGGTTAGTCAAACCCCGGTGTGCCAACGCTCCCCGTCAAGCGGAGATTGAAAAAGAGAACCATTTGCTAGAGCCTTATGCTGACAATTGCCTAGAGACTGTTCGCCAAGGTTCAAACCCGTGACCTTATGGTCACCAAAGGAGCAACTTAATCGTTGGGAGAGGGAACCTTTTAATTTATCAATTCCGCTTTTTCGGTTCTTATGTTTTTTTTTTTTTTTCAAATTTTTGTGAAGTAAAATTTGTCTTTTAAAAATATACATTTGCTCTTAATCAATCTCAAATTTGATTTTTTTTGGACTTTTATTTTGTGATGGGGGTATTATATATTTTATTTTGACAATAATATTTTAGTTATATGTGTAAAGTATATCTCATTAATTATCTGAGGTTAATTTTAGTAGTAAGAAATAGTGTAATTGTGAATAGATTGACTGAATTTTAAATCCATAAATCCATTATAATAATGGAGTATACATTTTGATTTATTTTTTTACAAACTTTAATTAAAGGCCCTGATCAATAAGTTAGCTATATGCCCCAAATTGTCATCATCTCGATCATCATTATTATATCCACCATTAAACTATTCTCTTGATTGTCAGTTTTAATTGTTATGTATGATATTAAACTTGAAAATAGTATGTTTTGGTGCTTTTAATTGTTTAGATTTTATCAAATCTTTGTGTTCTTGACATTATTTATCATAATATTAAGGTGTATTTTTTGTATAATGATTAGGAGTTGATCTTATAAAAAACTAGTTTTTTCTTAAGATAAGGAAAAACGTGTTTTCAAAATAAACGGTGGCAATTTTGTAATTACTGGCAACCATGTTCAAAATAAACGGTGGCATTTTCGTAATTAATGGTTCCCCCGTTTATGCCAGTGCCTGTTTAACAAACTACCAGTGTGACAAAGTGCCAGTACATATGTAACAAAGTGCCAGCGAAAAAAGTGCCAGTACCAGTTTAACAAAGTGCCAGTGTAAGCGAATGCGGCACTTTGTTAAGCTGGCACTTTTTACACGGGCACTTTTAAATACATGAACTGGCACTCTTCACACTTTGGCACTCGTTACACTAACACCGGCACTTTGTTACACTAATATTTTCTTTGGCTCTAAAAAATACAAGCACTTGGCATTCAAAAAAACATGGACTGGCATTTGAAAACACATTTACCGGCACTCAAAAATGCATATACCGGCACTCAAAAACACCGATAATTATTTTTGCCGATATTCAAAAAACATGAACTCGGCATTAAAAAAATGGACCGGCATTCAAAATTACAAGAACCGGCATTCAAAAAATACATTGACACTCGATTACACACTTACCGGCACTCTATTATACACTAACCGGCACTCCAAAATACATGGACTGGCACTCAAAAACACGTACCGGCACTCAAATTTCCATCTCGATTTGTTACGCACACGAGTAGAGCGGCATTCCAAAACTATTGCCCTGGCACTCAATTTATAATACACCGGCACATCAAAATTCCCCCAACCCCTTCATCCTTCTTCCACAACGCACCACCGATCAAATCGCCCAAGCCCCTTCGTCCTTCTTCTTCCACAACGCATTGATTCTTCTTCAATTCCCCAACCCCTTCGTCCCCCCAACGCCAGTTAATCCATGAATCTAGCTTCAACAAATCCACTAACATTTGCAAGTCTTCGATTCTTCAACCGATATATCCATGGAATTTGAAGTCTCATTTATCTCGCTCACCATTAGAGCTCCCAATCTCTTCCCGGCAGTGCGACTCAGGTTTTTCTTCACTTTTTAATTTTGATTGGGTCGTTGATTGGGCGATTGTAGATAAGGGATTGCGGCGTTGTTTCGATGCACAGAGAAATGATGAGGAAGGGATTCGGGAGAGACAAGCTGGGAGGAGGCGATTGAGGTCGCCGGTGAATAATGGAAATTCACGGACGATTTTTGGAGCGGCAACAATGGTAAGCTCTGCTTTGCGTATAGAGAGAGAGTAGAGAGAGAGAGCGCTCTTTGCGTTATGAGAGAGAAGGATTGCGCTGAGTGAGTAAAAACACGTTTTTTGTTAAGTTAACAAAAAACGCGTTTTTTATAAGTTTTTGGCAATGATTAGGCTAGGTAAATATTTAGATAGTGTAAATATTAAATTGATAGTACTTTGCTAGACTTTGGGATTTAGAATGAACAATGAACATAGGATAAGGATACTTACAAGGGCAACGGACTTTAGAGCCCTACAGGCCAAACAAAACCCCAATTTAGAACACAAACTTATAAAAATTTCATAGACACCTCTCGCTAAAGCAAAGACCTAAATGCCCTCCTTGCACCCGATCTAACATGTATTTGGACCAAAACATGATTCCTCCCCCACCCATTCTCCTCTTTCATTCTCGATCTCTCAAACAACCTCTCTCTCTCTCTCCCTCTAGCCCACACCCACCGGCACCTTCACCCTCCTCCGGCCATTGTAAGGGGCCATCATCCTTGACCATTGTCTACAACGTCGACTTGAGAGATCCGACGATCTCTCAATCACTCATCCCCACTGACCTTCTTATAGACAAGAATAATTCATATTAGAGAAGTAAATAAGAAGAGAATAAAATTATATGGACGAAGAAGAAGACACAACAATTTGTGGGATTTTTCTGTCTCACAACGTGAGTCTTTCTGTTATGTATATTCACATTATATACTAAGATGCAAAGAGAACTAAGCCTACTAGAAGATATTTACAAACCGGGAGAATATCTCTTAGGCTTAAGAAAAAGATAAAGACTATAAATAAACATAATAATCCTACTTAATCAAGTCCTTTATACACGGAATATGTAACAGATTTGCACTACGTACATGTTACACTAATACCCCCCCTCAAACTAAGCGGCACGAATGTAAGCTACAGCTTGTTGGACAGAATAAACACTTTAGAACACCTCTTCAAGTGTATCATTAATGAGATTACAACGCCATGAGTAGTATGAAAGATGGAGAGCAACCAATTGATGTTGAAGAATCACAACGCAAGCATATAGTCACAATCATGCCAATACTTAAATTGCAACTTTGATTGTGACTTTACGAAAAATGAGCTTTCGGGAAGTACTGGTTTAGATATCATGTCATGATCAAGTGAAAAAATTATCCTTGACTTGAGAACTCCAAGGGAACAAATCTGCATTGAGTTCAAGGTCACATCCCATCATAGGATAATGAGTTTGTATTATCATGTACAAATCAACTATATCATCCGAAAAAGCGGGCTTAATCCAGTCTCGAGAGCCAATAATAGCAGTTTTGAATGACCCAAAGGAAGGGAGGCAAGGAGTAGAAACATTCAAGGGATGCAAGGCAGGAGTGGCTGGAGTAGAGTCACATGTGGGGTGCTGCAGGGCATGAACAATAGGCCTGATAGGAGAAAGGAATTGGGCAGAAGGATTTAGCACAGCCTGCAGAGACACGGTCTGCTTCAGTTCAAGGGGTACCGGGTTGGGCATTGTTAAAGGCCCACACTCTAAAGAGAATAAGGGGTCCAATTTGAAGAGGCACCAGACTGCTTACAAAGGTGAGTGGGTTGAGAGTCAGACCTGAAGGAGCCGGGCTAGGCAGAGTAAAGGGGTCTGCCACTGAAAGAGGCCCAATATTCTCAAGTGGAGGAGAGGAAGCATTAGAGATGCCTGCTCTTAATGGTCCAATATATGAAGATGTAGATTGTGAGCCTGTTGGGCTAAGAACTTAGTGGATAGAAGCTAACGTTTCAAGATGGCTTGGGCCATGATCTTGCAAGGAACAACTTGCATGTGCTGCTTTAAGAAGGCTAGCGGGAGACACGACCCCAATTTGGCTAGTCACAATTTTTGCGGAAGAGTGCACACTGATTGTATTTCCGTGTCAAGAGAAATAGGCCCAGAACCTGAGAAATGGGTTGTTGGAGTTGGTGAAGTGCACGGGCCCATTTAAAATGGGCAAGTAGGCTGATGGGCAGCTGAATAGAGTGGGTCAGATTGGAATATAGATCCCATGGGATGGCCCAAAGGAAATTGGCACTCTAGTTGGAGTGCATTGAAACCATATGAACAAGGCTGGTTTGCAACGTTTGATCCATTTTGGAGAGGACAATGTGTTGGGTTTTGGGGTTACAAACGCAGCGGAAGATCTTTATAAAACAACAAAGCCCCAGCCTTGAATCCGTCTAACATGAATAGATAAAACCATGAAATAGATTTTACATACCTTAATAGCGATTTGTTGTTCGAAAATGAATCTGAAAAACGAATCCTTGAACCGTTGACGAACCTTTGATTTTCTCCTTGGTCTTCCTTGTGATGAATTAATCTTCAAGCTTTAGGTGATAACGGAATCACCCTTTATCGGCAATCCACACGCGAACGAACCAAGATCTAATCTCGTTGGATTGCTAGATAATCCCCGATTGTTAAATCAATATTCAACAATCAATGACCGAATATGGAATTGATTTGGAATGCTTTTGATATTTGATTCTCAATTAAAATCAAAACTTTTAGAGTTTCAAAAACCTAAAACAATGTGCGTTTATGGACGAGGAGAAGGATTATATTTATACTTATTATAAATCCCTAATCCTTAGGGAGAATCCTTGTCCAAGCCAAAAACCTAATCAACAAAGGACATACGCATACGGACGAAATCCATCCGCGGGCACGAGTCGTGCTGGAGGGCACGAGTCGTGCCTTTGCCAAATCACTCGAGCTACGAGTCGTATATTCCCAAAATCCAGTCATGGCACGAGTCGTGACCAAAAAGTCACTCGTGCTGATAGAGGGCACAAGTCGTGCCTGAGGGCACGAGTCGTTCCCAAACCAACTCAGCATCACGAGTCGTGACCCAGGGCACGAGTCGTGCCAGAAACCAAAATTTCCAATTTTCAGCCAATTTCAAATTCGTTCTTTTGTGTGTGACCCTTTAGGAATTATATTTATATTGGTAGTGAGTTGAAACATTAACCTCACAAGACATAAGTGGTTTCTAGCAAACCATTATATCCATCCAATTAATATAACATCAAAGCTTGATTCCTTGATAGATCAAATGTCACAATCCCTTTGTCCACGATGTCAAATTGAACATGAGTCATGGTCCATGTCAACTCATATTGTTCAATGCTTTCTCGATTCCGAATATGTTGATAATCCAAGTGCATTTGATCTCTATCAAATCTCTTGAGTGTGGCCACACATTTCATCAAAAACATTCATCGAGGGGCCCAAGCAAACATCTCTCTCAACGAGAGAGACAAATCCCATCTTGACTTATCATTCTTCCCTACAAGAATCCAATCGTGCCAACATAGCCCTTATTGCTATCCTATTAAAGATAGTGTTAGACTACATCAAACACAATGTTCATCATGTGGAAGACGATGATAATCTCAGGTACTAAGGATTCCAATGACACGACTATCATGAGATTTAATCATGACACATATGACCATAGACCATGTCATAAATCTCATAGGTAGGTCTTGTCCAGTACCTTGTTCTCTTAACAAGTACCCATAAGTGTAATGTGCATCACATGCATATAATCATCTCCGTGATTATCCATTACCAACTTATACTAGTTATTCACAATAACTAGGGACGCAGGTTATTATAATAAATATGCAAACATATAATGAACCAAATGAACATTCTCTATAATAAATGGTAAAGATGATTACATAATGGTATTAAGTTATAAGTCAAACATAACTAAACGCCTAGGGCATTACACCAACAATCTCCCACTTGCACTAGGTTACATCTGTTATATATCGTATACCCATGGACCTAACATGACCATCATGATTTGCTTGTGCGAGGGGCTTTGTAAGCGGATCCCCTATGTTATCATCGGTTGATATTTTGCATATCTTAAAGTCTCCTCTATCAATGAACTCTCGAATGAGATGGAAACATCTAAGTATGTGTTTGGATCGCTGATGTGACCTTGGTTCCTTTGCTTGTGCAATGGCACCATAATTGTCACAATAAAGTTCCACCAGATTAGTGATACTTGGAACATTTTCCAGATCACTAATGAACTTTTTGATCCAAACTGCCTCCTTAGCTGCATTAGATGTCGCTATATATTCGGCCTCAGTTGTAGAATCAACAATAGTACTCTACTTGGAACTCTTCCAACATATCGCACCTCCGTTAAGCATAAACACAAATCCCGACTGCGATCAGAAATCATCTTTGTTGGTTTGGAAGCTTGCATCTGTGTAACCTCTTACAACTAGATCATCTTCCATTCCTTCAAAGACCAAGAACGCATCCTTAGTCCTTCTTAAGTACTTAAGGATCGTCTTAACTGCCATCCAATGGTTTTTACCAGGATCAGATTGGTATCGACTCGTCATGCTTAGAGCATACGAGACGTCGGGTCTAGTACAAATCATGGCGTACATGATAGATCCAATAGACGAAGCGTATGAAACTTCATTCATTCTCTTTCGCTCACCAGTTGTCTTAGGACACTGAGTCTTGCTAAGAGTAACACCATGACCCATTGGAAAGTTACCTCTCTTAGAATTTTCCATCTTGAATCTTCTAAGAACCTTGGTAATGTAGCTACTTTGACTCAAACCAATTATCCTTTTAGATCTATCTCTAAAGATCTTGATGCCAAGAATGTAGGCGGCTTCACCCATATCTTTTATTGAAAAACATTTTCCTAACCAAGACTTGACAGTCTGAAGTGCAGGAATGTCGTTTTCAATGAGTAAGATATCATCAACATACAATAATATAAATAATACTACGCTCCCACTGAATTTCATGTATGCACAAGGTTTATCTTCGTTCTTGAAAAAACCAAACTCTTTGATCTTTTCGTCAAAACGAAGATTCCAACTCCTAGAAGCTTGCTTTAACCCATATATGGATCTTTGCAACTTGCATACTTTGTTAGAATTTTTTGGATCGATAAAACCTTCGGGTTGTGTCATATACACATCCTCAAGTAACTTCCCATTTAGGAAAGCTGTTTTGACATCCATTTTCCATATCTCATATTCGTAATACGCAACTATGGCAATTAAAATTCTAACAGACTTAAGCATTGCAACAGGCGAAAATGTTTCATCATAGTCAACACCATGAATCTGCCTATATACTTTTGCTACAAGACTAGCCTTATAAGTATGTACCTTCCCATCCATGTCAGTCTTCTTCTTGAAAACCCACTTGCACCCTATGGTTTTTACACCTTGAGGTGGCTCAATCAAGTTCCAAACTTGATTATCTGACATGAATTGTAATTCGGATTCCATGGCTTCCAACCATTTATCCGAATCAGGAGTGGACATTGCCTCTTGGTAGGAAGTAGGTTCGTCCTTCTCAATGACTTCCACTTCATTACTTTTCGAAACGAGAAATCCATATCTCTCGGGTTCAGATCGTACTCTATCCGATCTACGATGGACTTGTGGATCTTGAACCGGTTTCACAATTTCTTGTGAACTTGGTTCCGTCTCTACTAATGGTTCCATGTTATTTTTGGATTCTTGAATTTCTTCAAGATCAATTTTACTTCCGCTAGATGCTTTATTGAGAAACTGTTTCTCAAGAAAAGTACCATATTGGGCAACAAACACTTTGTTCTCATTGCGGTTGTAAAAGTAATATCCTTTGGTTTTCTTAGGATAACCAACGAAAATAACTTTGTCAGATTTAGGTGCTAACTTATCAGAGACAAGTCTCTTCACATAAGCTTCGCAACCCCAAATCTTCATGAAAGACAAACTAGGTTTTCTTCCATGCCACATCTCATGTGGGATTAGGAGCCGATTTAGTAGGGACTCTATTCAGTGTGAACGCAACAGTCTCTAATGCATGTCCCCAAAAGGAAATAGGTCAACTTGACTCATCATCGAACGAACCATGTCTAACAAGGTTCTATTCCTCCTCTCAGACACGCCATTCCATTATGGTGTTCCGGGTGGAGTCAACTCTGAAACAATTCCACAGTTTTTGAGATGATTGTCAAACTCTTGGCTCAAATATTCACCACCACGATCGGATCAAAGTGCTTTAATAGTTTTACCAAGTTGATTTTGTACTTCATTTTGAAATGTTCTAAACATCTCAAATGATTCACTTTTGGAGTTCATCATATAGACATAGTCATATCTAGATAAGTCATCAGTGAATGTAATGAAATACCGAAATCCTCCCCTAGAAATGATGCTCATTGGTACACATACATCGGTATGTATTAGGATCAATAAATCACTAGCCTTTTCACTACTCTTAGTGTAGGGTGGTTTGTTCATTTTTCCCAATAAGCAAGATTCGCATACCTCATATGATTCATAATCATGTGAGTCTAAAAGTCCATCCTTATGGAGTTTAGATATGCGTTTCTCATTTATATGACCAAGTCGGCAATGCCACATGAACGTGTTGTTCACATCATTCGGTTTAGATTTCTTGTTTACATGATAAATATTTTTTCAACATCATTTTGTTTCTCATCAACATCAAGAACATAAAGGTCATTAAATGAATTTGCAATACAATAGAGCATATCATTTAAATAAATAGAAAATTTCTTATTCTCAATAAGAAAACTAAAACCTTCATTATCCAAACAAGAAACATAAACATTATTCCTACTCAAATCCGGAACGTAATAACAATTGTTCAAAACAAGTACTAGTCCGCTAGGTAGTTACATCATATGTTCCTACAACTAATGCACCAACTCTTGCTCCATTCCCCACACGTAGGTCAACTTCACCTTGTTTGAGTAGCTTTCTATTCCTTAGTCCCTGCACATTTAAACAAATGTGAGATCCACATCCGGTATCTAATACTCATGAACTAGAAATAGAAAGGAAAATATCTATCACATAGATACCTGAATCAGTAGCAATCACATTGCCCTTCTTCACCTTTAGGACTTTCTTGTAAGCCTTGCAATTACGCTTCCAATGACCAACCTCTTGGCAATGGTAGCAAATCTCATCCTTTTGAGACACTTTGGGTGTTGCCTCTCCGGCATTGGCAACTTTTGCGTTAGGTTTAGCAACAATTGCTTTACCTTTGTCATCCTTTTGAACCCTTTACCTTTGTTAACCCTTAACACATTTGCCGTTCCAGGCTTCTTGATATTCTTCTCTGCAGTCTTTAAGCATCGCATGCAATTCTGAGAGATTCTTATCCATGCCACTCATGTGATAGTGCATAATGAAATGACCATAACTTTCAGGCAATGAATTCAATATCATATTCGTAGCGAGTTCCAAACTCATTAGATTTCCAAGACTTTCTAGACTCTTAATATGTCCTTTCATTTTAATAACATGAGCACCAACCAATTGCCCCTCTTGGATCTTGCATGCATTCAAAGCTTTCACCACATCATACCTCTCTTGCCTAGCTTGCACTTGAAACATTTCCTTTAAGCGCTCAGCTAGATCAAAAGCAGCTTTCAAGTGTTCAAGGTCATTCTGAAGAGCCTTACACATGGTGGCAAGCATAATGCATGCAACATCATTAGAATTATCAACATGTTTCTTATGTGCAATCCTTATCTGCCTTGAAGCATTAGCAGCGGGTTGAGGTGGAATGGGTTCGTCAAGAACGTACATTTTCTTCTCTTACCTTAGAACAATTCTTAGGCTTCTAATCCAATCAGAATAGTTTGTATCGTTCTCTTCGAGCTTGTCCTTCTCAAGGACGGATCGCAGTGACAGGGCTGATTATTGTGAGTTGTCATTACTACAATAAGATATACAAACAATAAAACATATAAGTATCAACGCATTTACCATATAAGAGCAAATAATGTATTTCATAAATACTCTCACTCTATTATACACCTTCAAATACAAGCGTGTATCATATAATCAAAATGGGCTAAGATCCATATTTCACTTGATTTTGGTTTAACTGAGTCGATGCCCGAAATCAAGCTATTTAGCAAAAAACATAACATCAATCATATAAAATATATGACTCTTAGATCTTTTATGAGATTTCTAGACATCTAATGTCAATACATGTTTTAATCTCATCTATGTCTTGGGTCAAATCTCATTTGAAAGCATCAATAAAGTTAAAGCCTCTTTCAAACGTATGAGACACGGAATGATGCACCTAACTGAGTCAAAACTACATCAACTGTTATCTCACCTCGATCACAAATTAAGATATAATGATGCACCCAACTGAGTCGAAACTACATCAAAATATCCTAAAATTTCACAAGTGTTCTAATCAAAATTATTCCAAACAAACAATTTGTTTTTAATTTTGAAAATTTACTAATCTAATTAATCATATTAAACAGATCAATAACCCATGTAGAAGATTAATCATATCAATCAACTATTAATCATAATCATGGTATATCACATATAATTGTTTTCTCAAAACAACACACATAAAATCATAGATCTATTTCATATAGCATGTAAAGCATTTAATCAAATTAAATCTAGCATGCCAATTTTAACCTAATCATGATAAAATGTGGTTCTGATACCACTGTTGGGTTTTGGGGTTACAAACGCAGCGGAAGAACTTTATAAAACAACAAAACCCTAGCCTTGAATCCGTCTAACATGAATAGATAAAACCATGAAATAGATTTTACATACCTTAATAGCGATTTGTTGTTCGAAAACGAATCTGAAAAACGAATCCTTGAACCGTTGACGAACCTTTTGATTTTCTCCTTGGTCTTCCTTGTGATGAATTAATCTTCAAGCTTTAGGTGATAATGGAATCACCCTCTATCGGTAATCCACACGCGAACGAACCAAGATCTAATCTTGTTGGATTGCTAGATAATCCCCGATTGTTGAATCAATATTCAATAATCAATGGCTGAATATGGAATTGATTTGGAATGCTTTTGATATTTGATTCTCAATCAAAATCAAAACTTTTAGAGTTTCAAAAACCTAAAACAGTGTGTGTTTATGTCTGAGGAGAAGGATTATATTTATACTTATTATAAATCCCTAACCCTTGGGGAGAATTCTTGTCCAAGCCAAAAACCTAATCAACAAAGGACATACGCGTACAGACGAAATCCAGCCGCGGGTACGAGTCGTGCCTTTGCCAAATCACTCGTGCTACGAGTCGTATATTCTCAAAATCCAGTCGTGGCACGAGTCATGACCAAAAAGTCACTCGTGCTGATAGAGGGCACGAGTCGTTCCCAAACCAACTCAGCATCACGAGTCCTGACCCTGGGCACGAGTCATGCCAGAAACCAAATTTTCCAGTTTTCAACCAATTTCAAATTCGTTCTTTTGTGTGTGACCCTTTAGTAATTATATTTATATTGGTAGTGAGTTGAAACATCAGCCTCACAAGACATAAGTGGTTTCTAGCAAACCATTATATCCACCCAATTAATATAACATCAAAGCTTGATTCCTTGATAGATCAAATGTCACAATCCTTTTATCCACGATGTCAAATTGAACATAAGTCATGGTCCATGTCAACTCATATTGTTCAATGCTTTCTCGATTCCAAATATGTTGATAATCCAAGTGCATTTGATCTCTATCAAATCTCCTGAGTGTGGCCACATATATCATCAACAACATTCATCGAGGGGCCCAAGCAAACATCTCTCTCAACGAGAGGGGCAAATCTCATCTTGACTTATCATTCTTCCCTACAAGAATCCAATCGTGCCAACAAAGCCCTTATTGCTGTTTTTTTTTTTTTTTAAACGAAAGGAGACGTAGCTCCCTAGATTTTATAAATAAAATAAAAGAACAAAGCACGGTGGGGGACATAATGTTCATCATGTGGAAGACGATGATAATCTCAGGTACTAAGAATTCCAACGACACGACTATCATGAGATTTAATCATGACACATATGACCATGGACCATGTCATAAATCTCATAGGTAGGTCATGTCCAGTACCTTGTTCTTTTAACAAGTACAAATAAGTGTAATGTGCATCACATGCATATAATCATCTCCATGATTATCCATTACCAACTTATACTAGTTATTCACAATAACTAGGGACGCAGGTTATTATAATAAACTTGCAAACATATAATAAACCAAATGAACATTCTCTATAATAAATGGTAAAGATGATTACATAATGGTATTAAGTTATAAGTCAAACATAACTAAATGCCTAGGGCATTACACCAACACAATGTGCCTCTAGGGGTGGACCAGAAGGGCTAGATGCTTTATGGACTGAAGAACTTTCCATTAAAGGCTTCGGAGTAATCAACACGGCTGATTTTGGAACCCATTCCATAGTAATTTGTTGACTCGGATTTGAGAGTGCTACATCACGAGACAGAGAAGAAGATGTGTTGAGCTGCTGTTATTTTTTCTGTGTCAACAAGATGTTGATTGCAGAGAGTTATGACTGGTCCATTCGGTGCATCTTGAGAATTAGGGGAAACATGTTTGTTTTCGATGTCACGAAGATGACTATAAACAAAATCCAAGAAAAGATTAGGTTTTTGAAAAAAATAATATTTGACAAATTTTTTATACAATGAGTCAAGTCCATCAACAAGAAAATCAATAAGCTCAATTTCGGAGAAATCGATTTTCCTTCGGAAAAATAATTTGCCAAAGATTGGGTGGGAAGTTTTTGAAAACAATGAAGTTGATCTAGGAGATCATCAACATACCAATTTGAAGTTTGAAAGAAAGGGGAAAATGATGACTCATTAACATCGATTAGTGGTTCTTATATGACAGATATAACCAATATGATAATGAAAAAGAAGAAGAAGTATGAACGCTATTAATTGGTTCAAAACGATGCAAACACTCGATTGCGGTATAACCAAGTTCGTTACATAATTGACTGACAACATAGGATGATGGTAACGTATCAAAGAAAATGGGATCGTACCAAAAGCATCCAGTGTTTTTAGTATCTAAAAAATAAAAAATAAATTAAGAAAGAGAAAAAATTAATTTTAAGAAAAAGAGATATAGAGTAGATTAGAGAAAAACAGCGAAAGCAATCAGGCCACCATAGATCGGTTGATCTGATACCATATTAGACAAGAAGAATTCATATAATATAAGTAAATAAGAAGAGAAGAAAATAATATGGACGAAGGAGAAGAACACAACAATTTGTGGGAATCTTCTCATTCTCACAACGTGAGTCTTTCTGTTATGTATATTCACATTATATACTAAGATGCAAAGAGAACTAAGCCTACTAGAAGATATTTACAAATTGGGGGAATATCTCTTAGGCCTAAGGAAAAGATAAAGACTATAAATAAACATAATAATCCTACTTAATCAAGTCCTTTATACATGGAATATGTAACAGATTTGCACTAGGAACATGTTACGCTAATACTTCTCTGTCCAAAAACTGAAATCCTAGCTTTGCTCTCTTGTTAGTTCAATGTATAATTCATTTCTGTAAGTTTTTGTAGCTTTGCTTCACGTTTGATTTTGTTACCCAATTGTTGTTGTTTTGGGTTTCATTCTCAATTCTTTGTTCTCAGTGTCTTTGGTATTGTGTTTTACACTTTTACTTAGTTGTGATTTGTTATGTGAATGATACACTCTGCTAGTTGTGTCATTTTCTTGAAGAAGATCTTCTGATTTTTATGAATTATTATTTTTAAGCAAACTCCATTTTATCCACTTTAACTTTGCTTTAAAATGTGTTTCACATTTACTACTACCTCCATCCCAAAATGAATATAAAAAAAACAAATTTACTCTCGATCAAGAGGAAATATCTATGCCCTAGAAAAGTCATAAAAGGAGTGATTGGACTTACCTGTTGGGACCGAATGCGACTCCATTCTTGGGTCCCAGTATTCCTAACCCTTATTCGCGTTGAGAATCAAGTTATACAACCTATGAATGGGCCTTCCACTTGATCGTTTGTGAGCTCATTCCGCCTCCTTTTGGAAATATAGATGATTGCCAGTTCGGTCCTTCCCTTGCTCTATCGTTCGCTAGAAAGCTCAACGAAATGGACTGGATGTGGACCAGTACAAGAATCTTTCTTCCACGAGATTTAGAAGTTTAACATGCCCATGATACCCCAAATATGACTTACATTCTGACCAGCAAATAAGTTTGTTAACAAGTCTTAACCTTTGTTAGCTTTTACTCACGAAAGTTAGCTTTATTCTCAATCTTCATAAAATGTTAGTTTTTTTATATATGTTTGGAATGAAAATATGGGTCTTATAATTCATTTATTCCCAATCATTTATTTTTTAACTATAATAAATTTATATGTCATATACCTCTCTTAATAGGAAATTTATAAGTCTTATAATTATGTTATAAGACTTTTATATATGTATATATTAATATGTAATACCATTTATAGGTCTTATATATCTCATATATAAGACCTATAAATTATCTTATATGAGATATATAAAACCTATAATGCAATACCAATGTATTATCTTATAAATCAAGTATAAGGGCCTGTTTGGTAAAACTGGAAATTAAGCTCTGAAAATGTAGAGCTGAAATTATTAAGTTGCTGAATTTTAAGAGTTCAGTTTGTTTGATAATGGCAAACCACTTATATCTGAATTTATTAAAAGTTTGAACTTAACATTCAAAAAATTATTTGAATAATCTTAATGAGTGAATAATAAAATAAAGTCTTCAGCATATACGTCACTATTATTATAATTAGATTATATTTTATAATATTTAAATATTTTTTATTAGTACTTTTTTTGACCCATAATAAAATT
The DNA here is from genome assembly GCA_022495995.1 of Adenophora triphylla var. japonica. Taxonomy (NCBI): domain Eukaryota; kingdom Viridiplantae; phylum Streptophyta; class Magnoliopsida; order Asterales; family Campanulaceae; genus Adenophora; species Adenophora triphylla. Next base: position 1,306,682 of record JAFEMH010000035.1, on the reverse strand, counting down.
TATCTTGTTAATTATTTTGATAAATTTGTCTAAACATTGACAAAAAATGAAAAAAAAATTAATTATGATACTCTATTAAAATATTATTAATATCAATAATTTAATATAAATAAAATTACATTTTAATACTAGATCAAATATAATTTATATGAAAAGTTAAAATATTTCAAAAAAAGAAAGTACAATTTAATATATAAATAAAATAGTTGATGGATGGATTTGAACTCATTCCATTTTTAACTCTTTTTTTCTCCCTCTTAATGGCTTAAGCTACTCATTTCAACTTAAAATTAATAGCCTTTTTAAAGACAATCTTAATTAATTAAGTGATTGCAATTTACCTTACCAAACATGCTTGACTTTTTAATCTCTTAAAGTGTTCCAAATTAAGAGCTTAATTGGGTTACCAAACAAGCCCTAAGACTTAATAAAAACATTGAGGCCATAACTGCAATAAATTTATGGGTAAACTACAAATAAAAGTACAAAGTATAGGGGATGTTTGCGCTGCAGGGTTCGATGTTCTATTTTTGGCGATTAAGGGTCCGAACTCACCAAATGTTGGTAGTTGAGGGTTACGAAAACATTAGAGATCGTTGTTAAATAATGGAAATTTAGGGTTTGGAGTTATCAACTAATAACAAATAATGGTCTGAAGTTATTGATTCTTAGCAAATAAGGGTCTGGTTTAATGGCAATTTCTAACGATTCCGTCAAAAAACCTTTAATACCAACTTTTACTAGTTTGGACCTTCAAATGCCAAAAATTGAAACATTGGACCTTGCATTGCAAGCACCCCCAAACTTTAGACCCCTATTTGTATTTTTTCCTAAATGTATAGGTCTTATACATCTTTTAAAAGACAATTTTTTTTATTTTTTTTTTTGGCGAAAGGAGACGGTACTCCCTATATTTTATTAAATAAAAGGAAAATTACAAAACGAGGTGGGGGACATGACGGCCTTAACCACCGGAAAACAAAACCTAGGGGGGAGGCCTTACACAAGTTGTAAGGTCCTCTACAAAAAAGGAGGGGGGCTCTACAAAAAACGACAAGAAATCTAAGCAATATAAGCCAAAACCAATAAAAGAAATTAGACTCTAACATTAGGGTAACGAGCTTTATCGAGCTTAAGATGGCCCTTGCACTTGCGAGGGAGGGTATGAGAATGAGGAAAGACAAAATCAGCCATCTTATCCACCGCTTCATTTGCTAGTAAATCAGCAACCTTATTTCCTTCATGGTAAATATGCGAGATCCTAATCTGAATTAAGGACATTAGGCACTTAATCTCTTCAATTTGGTACCACACAACCCAAGGAATTTTATAACAACCATTAAGAATCTTGACCACTACTTCAGAGTCAAGTTCTAACCATAAAACATTATATCCTCTAGCAATAGCCAAACGAAGCCCATCCACAATAGCCCTTACTTCAGCCACAATATTGGAAGCATGACCATAAAATTTAGCAAAAGCAAAAAGAAACTCACCATTATGACCTCGAACACACCACCGCCCGCAGCCAAGCCAGGATTTCCCCTCGAAGCACCATCAGTATTAAGTTTTACCATCCCAAAATCTGGGGGGTGCCAAAAAATGAGCTTCATAGGGACAATCTTTATAGAGCCTGACTTAATATGAAAAAACTGAGATAAATGAGCGTCCGTGCAATGAAAGGCCAGCCCATGGCCTTTAGAGATGGATATAATCTACTCTCTCACCGCTTGAATAACCCGAGAAGGATTAGGATCGGTATCATCAAAATAACACTTATTCCTGTGTTTCCAAAGCTCCCACACAATAATAATAGGAAGAATTTTAAAAATCCACTTACCAAAGGTTCCACCATGCACGGGATTAGAAGAAAACCAAGAGACCAGCCGATGTGGAAGATTGACACCACGAATAGGGATACCAATGAGATTAGCAAAGGAAGACCAAACAGTGCAAGCAACTTCACCATGTAATAGAATATGATCAAGGGTTTCTGAATGTGGAGAGTTAGGACAGCAATAACATTTAGAAACTAATGAAATACCTTTGCGCATAATGTTATCATCCATTGGAACACCCCCTTTCGAAGCTTTCCAAAGAAAAATGGAATTTTTTTGAGGAATGTGCTTATTCCAACACCAAGAAAAGACCATGCTCCGAGGCCTTGAATCCCTACACTCCCTCCAAGCCGAAGCAATAGAGAAATTACCATTGGAAGATGGGGTCCAAAAAGCCAAATCAGACTTGTTACCAATCTGAATTTGAGCAGATTGAATGGCCTCAGGCACTTGCTCTCCAAAAGAATTTCGGATAAAATCAACCCTAGGGATGCCATTATCAAATAAAGAAAAAACTTGGACATGATCAGGAGTGGGACACGAAATACCATGTAACCATTTCTCATGGACAGAAATCCCACCCGAGCCAACACCCCAAACCATACGCTCTTCAACGAAGTCTTTAACCCCAATCATACGACACCAAACATGAGAGCAACCCAGCCGAGAAGTTGCATCCATAGGATGAGAATTATGGCAATATTTTTCTTTGAGGAAATCCACCCATAACGAATCTGAAGTTCTAAACCGCCACCAAAATTTCATCGCAAAGGCCATTGACATATCATGAAAGGACCGAAGTCCAAGACCTCCTTCATCCGTAGGGTAGAAGAATTCCTTAGAGGCAATCCAATGACACTTTTGGCTTCCATCAACATTACTCCAGAAAAAATTAGAAATCATACGCACCATAGCCTTGATAACACACTTGGGAGGGTCTAGGAGAGACATATAATAAATAGGGACAACTTGAAGGCAATGCTCTTAATAAGGATAAGCTTTGCACCCGGAGAAAGAATTTTGCCATTCCACAAATCTAATTTTTCTCGAAGCTTTCTCATAACCGGATCAAATAATGATTGTACTTTACGACCAGAATAGATAGGACATCCAAGGTAATGTTAGTGTTATTCCCTAGGCCTATGATTGATAGACTTATGTGTTGACATTATTTATTATTATATGAGATATTTATCATTTGATTATTATATATGTTTTGTATATTTGTTTATAATAATTTCCTTCCCTAATTATTAAGAGAATAATTAGTATAATTGTCAATGGATAATCATACGATGATTATATGCATAGAGATGCACATTGAAATTATGGGTACTTGTTAGAGAACAAGTGACTGGACTTAACTCGCATGAGATTTATGTCATGGTCAAGTGTCATAATTAAATCTCATAAGGTTACTTCATTTAGTCCCTAGACCTGAGATTATCATGACCTTACATATGATGAAAGTCATGTTTGATTTTAGTCAAACGATATCTTAACACGATATTTATAAAGGCTAATTTTGGCATGATCGGATTCATGATGGGAAGGATGATAAGTCAAGATGGAATTTGTCCCTCGAAAGAGAGATGTTTTGCTTGGGCCCCTCGATGAGTGATAATGATGAAAGTGTATGGCCGTACCCCAATATGATTGGAATTATCATTATACTCAAGAATCGAGAAAACATTGAACAAAGGCAAGTTGACGAGGACCATGACTTGTGTTCAATATAACATCGTGAGACAAAAGGAGAAATGGAAGTGTACCATTGGAAATGTGAACTCTTACGTTACATTATTTGGGTAAACATAATGGCTTGCTAGAGTCCGCTTATGTCTTATGAGGGTCGATATGATCGAACTCATTGCCAACATAATGTAATCCTATTGGGTTACACACAACTAGAATGGATTGGTTAAACTATGGAAAAATGATTGAGAAAAACCTGAGGTGACTCATTGTATCGCGCGACAGAACAAGTCCACGTGACTCGTCTGGTCGTGCGACACAATAAGTCTACAGAGTTAATTTTGGACTGGTTTCCTAATTCGATTAGGAAACACATATTGATGCTAAAGTAGTATAAATATAACAGTCCGTCAGCCCTAAAAAGCTAGCTGAAATTCTCATAAGAAATTCACAAACATATTCTCAATATTATTCCAAGGTTTATAGAATCTAGCAATCTTCAAGAAATTGTTCTTGAATCCATTCGAAGGTGTGGATACCGAAAGAGGGTCTTCGCTCGTTCATCGATCAAGGCCTAGAGTTCAAGCAAGTTGAAGAACGAAGTTTGTGATTCGAAATCACATAATAAAATCGTTCGATAGCTCAAGAACGGAAAGCGTTCAAGGTTGGTTATATCTATCTCATAGTTTTTCAAGTTAATTATATAGAACGGATCCTAGGGCTTCTTGGGTTTTATGTTATTTGATGCTTAATTCCGCTGCGCATGGACCCGTAAAACCCAACAGGTAAATGATAGGAAGATCTTTCTTTTGGAAGCCCGTTGCAAGAGAAATAATCTGATCTCTAGCATTATCCATTTTGCCGGTGATAAAGCAAGATTTACCCACATTAATGAGTTGGCCAGAGAATTGTTGATATTGATCTAAGAACTCCATGTGAGCAAGAAGAGAAGGTCTGCTACCATTGCAAAAAATAATAATATCATCGGCATACGAAAGATGAGAAATCACCGGAACATGAAGATAACTCGTATGATAAGCAAGATGAGGTCTATTAGCATGAAGGGCATTCAAACCCCGACTCAAAACCTCGGCAGCCACTATGAAAAGACTTGGGGAAATAGGATCCCCTTGTCTTAAGCCTCAAGTAGAATGAAAATATCCACAAGCTTCCCCATTGATCAAAATAGAAAACCAACTATAAGCAATGCAACGGTGAATAAGATCAATCCAAACTTCAAAAAAACCAAAGCACCTCAACACTTTAATAAGGGCAAACCAGGACAAATGGTCATAAGCCTTTGCCATGTCCCGCTTAAGAGCAATATTAGATCCAAAGACTTTTTTATTAATGGATTGCATGAGTTCTTGAGCTAATAAGACGTTTTCATGAATTAAACGCCCCTTAACAAAGCCACTTTGCTGGGGAGAAATAATATGAGGAAGAATCATAGCAAGGCGATTAGTAAGGATTTTTGTGATTACCTTATTAGAAAAATTGCATACGCTAATTGGCCTAAGATCCAAGAAGGAAGTAGGCGCAGCAACTTTTGGGATAGTGACAATAAGGGTACTTGTCCAACTACGAGGCATATGAAAGCCCGAGAAGAATTCAAGCACTGAACAATAAAGATCTGAGCAGATTATATCCCAGCAAGAATGATAAAATACTCCGGTAAATCCATCCGGACCCACTGCACTAGCTCCACTCATAGAAAAACCCACTTGTTTCAGCTCTTCCAAAGAAGGAGGAGCAGTTAACAAAACATTCTCCTCTTCTGTTATAGTGTTAGGAATATGAACAAGAATATCATTAGGAGGGATGTCTTGATTTCCTGTTAATTAGTCCGAGTAAAAATCAATGGCAGCCCTTTGGATAACTTCAGAGCTAGAAACCCAAACACCTTGTCTATCATGAATTCTATGCAACATTAATTTTTGACGCTTCTTTTTGACATATGAGTGAAAAAAATTTGTATTTCGATCACCATCTTTTATCCAATGAAGATTTGCTTTTTGTATCCAAAACTCCTCCTCAATCTTTAACTTATATTGCAGATTAGCATAGGCTAGGTGTAAGGCAGTCCGGTTATCATCACAAGGATTTTGCTCAAACAAAAGCTCTTTAGCATATACATCATCCTCCGTAATTTTAACTTGTTGATCTACCTTTCCGAACACATTACGATTCCAATCTTGCAGCACCCTTTTAACCCGAATCAGTTTTTTCCAAATTTAACCATAGGTCTTCCCCCATACAAGGATTCATTCCAAGATTGAGAGACAATAGAAAGGAAATCAGAGTGCTTGGCCCAAACATTAAGAAATCTGAAAACACCCTTTTTTACTTCATTTTGGAGATGAATCTTGATGGATAAAGGAGCATGATCTGAGCAAGTTCTACTAAGATGAGTGACTGTAGTGGAGGCAAAATTTTGGAGCCATACCTCATTATAGAAAACCCTATCCAGCCGTTGCAAAATAGTAGCTCTCTTTGATCTTTTTTTCCACCAAGTATATATATTACCAATAAATCCTCCATCTATAAGATTTGAAAGTTGAGCCATGTCTACAAATTCAGCCACATGTTTCTCCAGCACTGGACGGCCTCCCAACTTTTTTGATTGATCCATAATGGTATTAAAATCACCCATAATAAGTCAAGCCTCATTCGTATTGCTGAAGTCAATAAGATAGTCCCAAAGCTCCCTCCGAACATATTTACTACAGCTAGCATAAATAAATGAGAGTAAGACAGAATTTGGCCATAAAACATGAGAAGCTCTGACAGAAACAATCTGATTTTCCTCGTGAATAATCTCACAATTAACCCCATGACGCCAAAAAACCCAAATAGAGCTTTTAGGGTTTGAAATACCGCCAATACACCTCAATTTTCAAACATAAGAAGGCAGCAATTCAGCAGCCAACATAGGTTCATAAATAGCAAAAATGGAAATATCATGCATTCTCATTAATCTTTTAATACGACGAACTGAGGAAGAATTCCCAATACCTCTAATATTCCAACCAATAACTCCTACCATTAAGAAAGGTTGAAAAAGAAAGGAAAAGAAGGGCTTTTAGGCCGAGGAGTGGGCAGGTATATCCCCACCCTTGAGATTCGTATTAAGCGTGTTAAAATCACGTACCAACTCAGTCCGTGGACCTCTTGGAGAAAGGTTAAGTTGATCAATAACATGGTCATCTGGGCCTTTGGGCAAAGAATAATCTTCCACAAAGATCTCCGAATCAGAATCTTGCTTCTCATCTTCTACATTCAGATTTTCCATAGAATCCATTAACTCTTCTTCAGCATGTAACTTATCATCTTCAATATTAATGCAAGGAATCTCACCACCATTACCATTACCATTATCCTTAGCACCCTCGTCATCAAGATCAATAGCTCCATCATCTACAATAACATCTTTACCAATATGCACCTTTGAAGAACCTGCATATTTTGGGTTGAAATTTTAAGGGAAGCGGGGGATACAAAAGGAGCACCTCTTTTGGGGAGGAAACTAAACCCATTAGTAATAATGTTAGAAAAGGCAGGCTGCATACCTTTAGAAGATGAGGGCTTAAAAGCCGAGGAAACACCAACAACAGATTTTGAAGAGATTTGCTTAGAAGGAATATCATTATGACTGGAAGAGGGCTTGGAGGCCATAGAATCATTCTGGTCTTTTGAAACATCTTTCCCACTCATACTAACTTGTTGGGGATCTTTAACAACATAAATACCTTTTTGGTTCCCATTCCCCTGTGTCACCTTTCAAGCAGCTCCATTAGGGTTGTCTTTGCTACTATTCTGATTATTCTTCTTCTCAATACCCCCTTCATTATGCATTTTCTCAGCCACCATATATCCTTTCACCATGTCAGCCATAGGGTTTTTAGTATTAACTTCGTTGCTAGATTTTTCAGCCCCCTCCTTTGGTAATTCTTTGGAAACTCCATCACCATGTTTGGGACGAAGATAAAAGAAGGAACTCATATCATGGCCCAGCTTATAACAATGCTTACAGTAATGGGGAAGATTATTAAACTCCAAAGGCTGATAAACACTCGAAAATTCATCACCACAATCAATGAAAACCCTAGAAGGCAGCTTCTTTAGAAGATCAATTTGAACTAACACCCTAGCTTCACTTGGACGAGACAAATTGGTCGTGGCCTGATCAATTTGTAAGGGTTCACCAAATATCTTGGCGATAGAAAAGATACAAACTTTGTTAAACATGTGAATTGGAAGACCGGGAAGACTTACCCATACAGGAAATAAAGGAGACTCCTTCTCCGGATGCCATGAAGGTGTCCAACGAAAGACTCTCATGGGGAAGCGACCAAGATGCCATAATTCTTTAGCCCATAATCTGTTGAATTCTCCTTCATGCATTAAACGAATGAGAACATGTTTTGAATCAATATAAAGTCAGCTTTCAAACCAAATTTCAAGAAATATTGTCGTGTAATCTCCATGCTAGGTCTCCCATGAGAAAATTTCCCCACAAGCGTAAATCGAAAAGGCTGGGCTAGCGTATTGATCATATCCTTACTCATCTTAAGCGTTGGTTCCCCTTTATGAATGGACATCGGAATAGTCTTTAGAGGAGGAGAAGGAATAGCAGACTCCTTAAGCAATGATGCAAACGATTTCTTTTGAGTAGGCGAGGAAGGATTAGGGTTTTCCTTATCAGAAAAGGAAGGCGGATCAATGTCTGCCGCAATAGGAAAAGATGCACCTTGTGCGCTAGGGTTTCCTAAAGCGCTAGGGAATCCATTCGGACAATTTTTAAGTATTATAATTATAAAATAAGTCTTTTAAATATGTAAAGAATATATATTTAAAAGAAAGGCCATTTATAGGTCTAATATTGTTAAGTCAAAACCTATCGGCTTAGTTTAATCCGCAAGTGAACGGTGTGATATAGTAAAGGTGAAGGCGAATGCGGATCAATCCCACAAGTACAAAGTCACTATATAAAATATTTGCTTTTATGTAAAAATAATGAAGTAGAAAATGGTTGGGGGGAATAATTGTTGTGTTGTTTATCTAGAAATAAAATACAAACTACTCTAACTTGAATTAAACTTTATAAAATGAAGATATTCCCGAGATTGGATTCAAACAACATGCAATCATCAATAAATAATCATGCTTTATATAAATGTTTCATCAAAAAATAAGGATGATACGCTATTTGTGCTACCTTCTCGCGATCAAGCAAGATAACACATGTATTTTAAGATTAACACTACCTTTCTCTCGATGGTTCCGTTAATTAACCAAAATCTATTAAATTCATGTTAAAATCCAAGTATTTTCCAATTAAGGATCATCCCTAGGCAATTAATCTACTCTCGTGATTAATAGTGCCTAGTTTACTTTATATGATTCTTTTAATCAAGATGGGGGGTGCTCGGCCGAACACCTACTGGTTTGGTCTGATTCTTCCAATTTTCTTTTTCCAATTGTTTTCATTTGCCCCCTTTTGATCCTTCTATTCCATAAGCTTTATTTCATGCTGTTTTTACTCCAACAATGTACCCAACTCCTGTTCAATCATAACAACATACCACCAAGTATAAAATTCGCGAAACAAATATAAATATAAGCTAAATTAAACTATTAAAACTAAATTAAATAAAGTACATATTTATCATATAACTGTCTAATAAATAGACATTTATCAACTCCGCCAACTTAAATTCTTGCTTGTTACTAAGCAAGTTTAGAACAAAATATAGAATATAGAGAAGAAAAGAAAAGAGTAATATATATAAGAAAAAAAGGAAAAAGAAAGAAGTAAGAAAGTCAACTTATCAGAAGTGTGTTATAAGATTGTTGACAAATCATTTTCTATCCATTGCTACATACATTTCATAGCTAAAAACATTGAGAAAAAGGAACCTAAAAAGATACTATTAGAAAGCAAATAAAAAAGTATAAATTTATATCACTAATGAATTCTACTAATCATAAGCATAAGAATGCTTTAGTGATATAAATGATTTTTTGGACCAAAAATGGATGGACTTTAAAAATAATTTTTTTACTTCAAATTCTAGGTGAACAATAAATTTTTTATGTTTGGATACTTAATTAAATGGGATGGATGAAATGTTCCATTAAGGACAAAGATCATATTTTCCAAACTTAGAAAGCACCAATTGACATTCAATTTGAATCAAAAGTGAAATTGGGGAATATCAAAGTTAGCAAAAAATGAATCACCTTCTTTTTTTAAAAAAAAGGGATAACGACATAAGTATTTAAAGACTTTTTGAATAGTAACATAATGCATCTTCCTTTAACAACATCACACTCTACTAATGAAGAGTAAAATAATGCATCGTATTTTTACAAAATTACACTCTACTAATGATTTATAAATTTTGATTTTTGAGTGGAGAGTTTTTAACAAGATGTATGCACTTTTAATTTAACTAGCCTTGAAAGTGGAACGAGAAAGGGGAATGATTCAAAAATTGTACAAGGAAAATAAAATCTAACTCCCAAGTTGAACAATTCATGATAAATATTCAAAAACTTCTAACAAAAATCTTTTTTAGTGGAAAAAGTCTATCCAATTGCCCAATGAATTCAAAAGTTTCATAAAAGATATGGAATTATGAGATAGAAGATGAGTTAACAAGGCAACTAGTAGGCAATTAACACATTATCATCATGGGGATAATTTATTTTTTTTTTAAATGCTCTAAATTAACATGAATACAATAAAAATGAAACATGAACACTAATTTAACAAGAAACTAACTAATGCATACATAAAGAAGATATGAGAAACTAGATTATCATTCAACTAATATGTAATGCAACTAACATAAACTAAGAAAAAGCAATACATATATTTCCCCCCCACCCCCAATTGCAACAAACATTGTCCCCAGTGTTACCAAAACAAATTAACAACAAAATTAAAACGAGGGTTGGGGAAAGAAACATACTGAGGTGGTGGTGGTTTTTCGTACCTCGGGGGTTTGGAGAGAGAGAGATTGAAGAAGACGAGAGGGATTTGGGGAGAATGGCAAAAACAAAGATTTAATAAAATAATAATAATAATATATACTAAAAATGGTAAAAAATTATAAAATATAATCCATCGGTTTACCATTCCGATGATGCTTGTTTAAGGTCATTAGCTAGACCCTTTTTCTTTACCGGAATGAGCGCGAGATGGTATTTTGATTGTCTAAAGTCTCTACAAATGCGCCATTCTACATTGGTTGTTGGCGGAATTGAATGTCTATGATCATTTCACATGAGCCATCCCGCATTGCTTATTGGCGGAATTGAATGTCTATAATCCTTGCATATGCGCCATCTCGACGCGCTTCTCTTTTACGGTGCCTTACTTTTCACCTTTTTATTGGATAGCTCCGCTTTAGCCTCCAACATTTCAAACTTGGTGCTCTCATCCTTTGCTATTCGGTTATCATTAAGGTATAAAGGATAATCGAGCACATCATTATCATTGTTACAATTTAAAGAATCCTTGTTTATAAGGCACTTTTCTAATGGACCTTTAAATTGTGATTTTTCAATCTCCTTTCTACTTTTTTCAAGAACATTAACTTTGTAGCAAGGTGGTTGTCCCAAAGTGGCAACAAGGGTGAAAAATAGCTAGGGGGTTGAATAGATGTTTCAAAAATTTCAACCCTTTTTGCAAGTAAAACCTCTTGCTTACAAAACCACCCTTTCAATGTATCAAATCCGCATGTGATGTTTGTAAAATGCACAACGAAATTTCAATGTAACAAAGTGAGGTTTGATAGTGCGGTTTAGAAGTATGAAAATGAGGTTTGACAAAGATTAACTTTAAACACAATTCACAAATCTAGTAAACCTATTGAGATCAAACAGATAAGACAAATTAGTTTTAACTACTAGATTTTATATTAGATATTGAGGGAGATTACAATGTTACAAGAATCAAAGTCAAATCTAAAATCTAAACAATAAATCAAATCCTAGACTATAACCGGTGTATCTCAAATGATATAATCTATATAATTAATCAAGTGAGGTATGTGTGTGATTATCAAGATTTAAGGCTCTTTAGATCTATATGATTTAGAGCTCAATAAATCTGATGTGTTATAATGGCTTGAATTTATGGGCTTGGAAGTTTGTTCTTGAAGCTATTAAGGTTTGAAGATGAAGATTCAAAGGATTCTGGAAATCTGTAAATATCTTCATATCTTCAAAGGGCTCTCTTAAATGAATATTCTCAAGCAATCTTCAAATGATGAAGATTAGGGGTATTTTTACCCATGCATAAAAAAGTAGCCGTTTGGAACAGTTGTAACAAGTACAGTGTTGGCGCGGTTTGATTGCACCACGTGTCCGCTTTTGTCATTTTGTTCAAAAGTTGTTGATAAGGTTGTACGGACCTCATACGACATTTTGGAATGAAGGACACTTGTCACCTTTTAAATTCTTTTAAACTCTGATTGACCGTTAGACAAATCGATTGAGCTCGTAGTTAACTCAACGTTGCTGATGTGAATTAATCAATCAAAGGAGGTACAATTCTTCAAGTCTTCAATCATTGGATGAGGTTGATGAGGTTTGTACAACATGCGGTTTTTTATGCGCGGTCTAATAAATGAGGTTTGCCTTTCAGTTTGCTTAGTGCAGTTTCATGATGAGGTTTGCACTGCAGTTATCTAGTGCGGATTCAAGCATGAGGTTCGCACTTGCATTGCGGTTTTGGCATGTCTTTAAAACCTCTTGACTTGAAACCTCATATCCAATACATTTAAGCTAGTCTTCAAGTCTAAGTAAACATATTCTATAAATAAGACTTGTACTAAAAAATTGAAAACTAAGCTTCATTACTTATGGGCCTAAAGTCCAGAAAATATAGATGAGTTTATGGTATCAATCAAATTAAAGCTAAGGCAAGTAGTGTTAAAGTATGCATACCCAACAATCTCTCCCTATTTGATTGGTGCCATTACCTACTATAGCAAAGGCAAAACATTGTAATTGATAAAAACATGTCCATAATACTTAACATGGTAAATCATGTCCGAAGTCAATGCACACACTAGCCTAAATTATAGATTTCTATACTAATGAAAGATGTAAAACTTACAAGGTGAAGGTATAGAAGTACATTTAGTGCATACAAAAAAATATGAGTTTAAGTTCAAGTATGCGGTTTAAACTAAATGTTTAAACATAAAGCACAAAATATGAGCTGTTAAGTATATGTGCATGAGGTTTGAAAAATAATGCATTCATTATTCTACAAACAAGCGGTTTGAATGAACAATTTTTTGGAATCAACAATGATGCATTTTTCTCATTAATACCTTTGAAAGATTGGAAGTTACAATTAATGGTAGAAATGAGGAAATAACAAAAATAGCACACGAAAAAAAAGTGCAAGTAAGAATGCGGTTTACTGCTGATGCAGTTGGAATGGAATAACATGCTGGGCATCTAAATCAATACACTTTTGAGCAGGCGGTCCATCTACAACTTCTTGAATGGAGGCTCCAGTAAAGTTGAAAGAAGAATTTCAGCCCTAAGAGTTCTTCTCAGCCTCCTGACCTCTTCAGATGTCCTTCCTTGGGCAGCTTTAACTCGTCTCAAAGCATTCACCACACTTATGGATGTGGCATTGTTGGCTCCAACCGCTCTGGTATTAGCTTTAGATTAGTCTCTTAGTTCATCCACCTCTGAGGTGTTTTCAACATTTTTTTTTAAAGAGGATCAACATATGTTCCCATATTCCCCCCATTGGATTGAAGCATTCAAAGTGTTGTAAAAGGTATGAATGGATTCTTGGATTGCGATTGAGTATACAGTTTGAGAAGATTGTAGTTTTGGCTCTAAATTAGCAACTCTCCCTCTAAAGCTATCATCCATCTCCTTGAATTTGTAGCTTAGCTTGTCCCTTATTCCTTCATTCAAAGCTTCAAGCCTCTCCTAACCTCATAAGCCAAATTGGTTAACCTTGCGGTCAAACCATCTTCAACTGGTCCACCTTCACCCGTAGCTCTTCTCTTAGCAATTCAGTAACATGCTGTAAGTTTGCTTGCGTTGAGTCAATGACAGACCTCAAGCCAGCTTCTTCATGCGGTCTTGAGCTTTTGACCTCATCCAAGATTTTAGCTTTAAATCTTCCTTGGATCAGCTCCATGGAATTGCAGAAAATGTCAGACATTTGATAAAGGCAATCCTTGAGTTGGTCTTGTGAGACCGAATCTCCTAAAGCTTGAATGACTCCAGCTGCCAAGTCATTTTTGAATTCTGCAAAACAAGCATCTGATGTGTCTTTCACTGTCTTTGATATATTTCTCTCCCCTTAATGGCATCATCAAAGGAACTTTTAATCTTGGCCAATTCAAGGGTTTGAGATTGCACTTGTTGTTGGAGAGTGCGGTTGGAAGCTGCTAGCTTGATCATGTGGCCCTGATTTGTATGGAGTTGGCCTTGGATGATATGGAGGGCAGTTAAGAATTGTAATAATTAGAAGGAGGGATTGAGGAGGATGGAGTATCTGAGGAATAAAAGGAGGAGGTTTAGTAGGAGTGGTTTGGGGTGCGGTCTGGGTAATAGGTGCGGTTTGGGTAGGGGCACGATTTGGGTGAACTGGGAAGAGAGGTTTTGGAATATATGGGAAATGGGAATTGTTTGAGTTTGAGGTTGAGTAGGAGGTGTTTGGGTAGGAAGTGTTTGGGTAGGAAGGGTTTGGGTTGCAGTTTGTGGTTAAGAGGGAATAGTAGGAACTGGGAGGACTGCGGTTTGGGAAGGAGGTGATGAGTGAACCATAGTGGCTTGGGGTTGGGTTTGAGAAGGTGAGGTTGATGGTGTGGAAGTATGAGGAAGTGGTGAAGGTTGAGGTTGGGGTTGCAGTTGAAGAGAAGGTGGAGGAGTGAAAGGTGAAGGTTCCCTAAGGTTTGAATGAGGAGGAGATAGATGAATTTATGACCTAGGAGGAGGTTCAGCAAAAAAAAAACTGAATCCTCAATCCATTCCTCCATTCTGGCTCTAAGGGGATTTATGGGTTTAGGTCTGGGTCTAGGTTGTTGTTCATCATCATAACTGGGACCTCTCCTTGTGGAAGTGGAGATAGCAGGTCCAGCAGATGGTTGAGGTGACCAATCTCTAAAGACAGGAGGGAGAGGGGTTTTATAGTCTTAGAAAGGAAGGTTAGGGTAATTGAGGTCCGTGACAGAGGAGGAGGATGAGGATGACTCCTTGTTGAAGTAGAATCAGTTTCCCCAGCCATATGATTTATCAGGTTGCCAAGTTCTCATATTTTCCAAAATTTTGGGCCAACCTATTGGTGATATAGTTGAATTTCTGGACACCCCGTCTAACAACCTCTTGGTGTCTCCCCCTGAACCTCAGCTTGACCTTGCGGTTCAGTAGAGGGTTGCGGTTCAGGGGATGGCTGCGGTTCAGGTTGAGGTTCTGGTTCCTTTCCTTTAGAAGCTTTGGCTACCAACCTCTCTTTTCAAGCCTCTCTAACTCCTCTATGTGAAACCGCTATAGGGCTTCATCAGAGGTAATCTTTTTCATGGCCATCTTTGCAGCAGTAGCAAGAGTTGGGCTTTCAACCTCTTCTTCATCTTCAGCTTCAACCACTTCATTCATTCTCTCAATCTCTTCTTCAATCTCAACCTCTTCATCAAGAATTGGTTCATCTTCCAGCACTAGCTTTTTCTTCAACTACTTAAGTCTGCTTGGCTCACCAGCAGTTGAACCACCCTGCGGTTTTGGAGCAGGCACGGTTTTGACTTTCTTCTGAGCAGGTTCAACTTTATCTTCCCCTTTTATAACCTTCTTCACAACTTTGCCAATTGCAGCATCTGCGGTCTCATGGTTCATGGGGACATAAGCTTCTTTGGTTCGAAGGTTATCTCTTTCCCAAAGCTCTCTGTAAGTGTCATCTCCATTTTTGTATCTAAAGGCATGGCAGAAATTCAAGCCAAGGGATTATTCATCAGATGACCAGTCAACCATCAACTCTGGATTTTGTTTTCTATGCTCCTCCAAGTGTGCATATTCCAAAAAATAGCTGTAAGTAGTCTGCAGAAGGGCCTCCATCTTTGATCAAGATCAACTCCCCTTGTTATTGACTTGTATAGATCAATGTGGTCTAATAATTCCTTCATCAGAATTTTGGGCTAGAGGAATGGAATCTTTGAGTAGATGGCAGAGCAATACATCCATTGCTGGTTGGTGAAGTTGTTGTGGTTTTCATTCTTTTCACAAATGGACTTTCCAGTGAGAAAGCAGTTGTGACACTCTTTCCTCAGCTTTGGGCACACGAAATTCATAAGTGTCCCTTATGTCCATATAGTCAATGGTAACATCCATCCCTCGCACATTGGCTGTTAAGCAAGGAATCACCTTTCCATTGCCCAGATCTCTAAGTCCAACGGTTGCGTTTGCATAAAATTTGTCAACATATGAAGGTATGGTGAAGTTCTGCTTTTTGTTGAAAGGGGAAGAATTCCAGAGGACTTCATTTTCTTATCATCTCTCTTCCCAATGCATCTTGCATCAACTCCTATTCCCTAATTTCCCATCCTGGTAAGAAAAAATGAGGATCCTACAAAAAAATTGAATAAGTTAGATCCATATTTAAGAAGTCATAGTTCACATGATGTTTAAGCACAAGTGAGGTTTAGCAATAGTGCGGTTGAGAAAGTGAAATTTCTCAACTCATAAGTGAACTATGTAAAATTACAGGCAAAAAGAGTATAGAAAGTAGCATGCAGTTTAGATAATATGTGGTTCTTCATTAATATGGAAAACAAGTAGCATAAAATCCCACA
Organism: Adenophora triphylla var. japonica; assembly: GCA_022495995.1. Classification (NCBI taxonomy): domain Eukaryota; kingdom Viridiplantae; phylum Streptophyta; class Magnoliopsida; order Asterales; family Campanulaceae; genus Adenophora; species Adenophora triphylla. Next base: position 1,290,319 of record JAFEMH010000035.1, on the reverse strand, counting down.
CTTAGAATAAATGAAAAACAACATGCGGTTTCTAACAATAGCATTATGCGGTTTTAACATGTGGTTTTAACATGCGGTTTTACTCTAAGAAAAGCATGCAGTTTCTATCAAGCAAATATGAGGTTTTAGGGAATGAGGTTCTAAAGTATGTCCAAAGTGGAAATTTTGCAAAATTTTTCTAAGTATGGAAAACATGAATCATGAATCATACAATCCAACATATAGAAGATTTTCAGAAAAAGACATGAATATATAGGAACATACAAAGAACATGAAGAATACCAAGAACAGAGACATGATAAATTGCACCAAATTCAACATATAATATGTCAAAATGATCCCTAAAAGATATAGAACAATATAAGGTCAAAATCATAAAGTTTGTCCATAATCATCATGAAAACATGAAGAACAAAAAGTGGGTTTCGAAAAACCCAAAAACTAGAAATCCTAAAATTAGCATCCAAGATATGTATAAATCATCAAGAAACTTCGAAATTGAAATAATTGAAGTAATACGAGCAAAACCCAACAGAAATCATTCAAAATGAAGAAAAAAATGAAGGTTTTAATCATCAAAAGTAATTTCGGCATACGAAGGGTTTTATACCAGTTCATCCATGGAGTTTTTTTTTTTGTAGAAATCAAAGATGAAGGGTTAGATGCATACCATATCGTTGAACGATTTCTTTGAAGCTTTAGGAACTCTAAAGATTTTAGGTACTGCATGTGCTATAGATCTCTTTGGTTCCATGGATTGTAGTGAGCAAGAGTGAGAGAGTAAGTGTAGATAGGACAAATGAAAATACTGTTGACAGTGTTTGGCAGAAGAGAAAAATAGTAGCATGAAAATGGTTATGTATGGTGACTCTTGGGTTGCATGAAAATAGTAAATGATGGTTCTACTATCCCACTATGTGTAACCACCACAACAGTACCACCCTTTCACCTCATTGACGCCTGATGTGAAGGATTGGGAAAAATATTCCCTATCATTAAATGCATTTAAATTTCAAAATTTTGGGAAAAAATTGTAAAAGTACCCTTGTGCTTTTAAAGAGACAAGGATCAAATAATAAATATAGAAAACTTACATGTGGTCACGTGGCATGCAGTTTGATATAATAACAAAAAAATTATATATTTTTTTATAAAGTATAAAAATATCAAACCGCTTGCTAAATATTCTTCAAAGCTTAGAAATGATAAAAAGAAAATACTAAGTGTTGAAAGGAGATTTAGTATCATTCGGTCTTGATACATGCGGTTTGGTACATGCAGTTCAACAGGGGTGAGGTTTTGAAACCTTATCAGGAATTTGACCTAAACAACATACTTAACACAAAAATTAGTAACAAAAAGCATATGAACTTATTTAAGTTCAAGCATACCCATTTTTCCTATAGGGAATGTAAACCTTTTGGAGTCAAGAGCCTTTGTGAGGATATTAGCAATTTGATTTTCTGTCCCCACATGCTCTAAATGGTGTTCCCTTTTTCCACATGGTATTTGAGGAAATGATATTTGATGTCTATTTGTTTGGTTTTTGAGTGCATGACAGAGCTATTGGAGACTGAAATTGTTGAGGTATAGTCACACATGATTGGGCAATTTCCTTCATTGATTCCATAGTCAACCAATTGTTGCTTCATCCAAGTATTTAACAACAGCAACTTCCAGCAGCAATGTATTCGGCCTCTGTAGTTGAAACTGAAACTGAGGCTTGCTTTTTGCTGGCCCAAGCAACTAGTCTATTTCCAAGGAAGTGACATGTTCCACTAGTGCTTTTCATGTCTATGGTACAAGCTGCATAATCTGCATCTGAATAACCTACAAGTTCAAAATTAGAATCTTTGGAATACCATAGTACAGGATTAGTAGTTCCAGAGAGATAGCGGATTATACGTTTCACTGCACTTACATGTGCGTCTCTAGGATCAGCTTGATAACGAGCACAAACACAAACACTAAACATAATATCTGGTCTACTAGAAGTTAAGTAAAGTAATGAGCCAATCATACCTCGATATAAGTTTTGATCAACCTTTTTAGCTTTTAAGTCTTTATCAAGTTTATTGCCGGTAGCCATGTGAGTGTCATATATAGAGCTGTCAATTCGGGAATACGGAACGGGACGGGACGAAATTATGTTGTCCCACGGCGCGAACGGGACGAGACGGGACGGGACAAAACGGGACGGGACTAAAATACTTCGTCCCATCCCGTCCCATTTGCGGGATGCGGGATCCCGCGGGACCCATGAGACCCGTTGACTAGGAGGGATAAGCATTGACTAGGCGCCAATTATGTTGGCACAAACGCTTTACGTTTTACGCTTGCTTTAGGAACTGCTGGTCAGGATTGTCATTGAAGTTGTAGAGCTTCAGCCAGCCAATACTTGTATTGCACATGGTCATGTTATATGCTCATTGGTATAATATATCGATTTCTCTCAATTGCTTTGTTGTAGGATTTGAATCTTTCAACTGAAAGGTTGATATCTAACAAGGCCTTCATTAACAAATTGTGGAATGCTGGCAAGTTTGGGTTGCAAAATTTGCCTAGTCAAAGTGATGTATCCACTTGGGAAATTTTATCTGCCTATAAGGTTTGTTATTCTTCTTTTAGTGCCTTCACTGAGATGTTATTGAACACCTTGTATTATGGTTAATCTCTATAATGAGTAAAGTCCTCAAGTCTCAATATTTCGTTTGTAAGCCCAAGTCAAAATTATATGGAGATTTAATGCTTTCTTCTTCTCTTCTAGAGGATCTGAGAACATTAATCTCAGAGGCTGTAGTTGTATTTTGTTAGTATAACAATACAACTTGATATTCAAGGTAAAGAGGACCATGTTTGTTTGTTGAAAAATTATCATATGGCTTGAGATATGCGGGATGGGAACGGGACGGGCGGGACCGCACCATGTTGTCTCGTGACGGGAACGGGATGAGACGGGACGGGACGAAATGGGACGGGACTAAAATACTCCGTCCCATCCCGTCCCAAATCTACTGCGGGACGGGACGTCCCGACGGGACCTTCCCAACTTGACGGCTCTAGTCATATACTTTAGCATTTTCAAGTCCAAACTTCTTGATCAACTCCTTTGTGTATTTGGCTTGGTTGAGAAAGATTCATTCATCAAATTGTTTGATTGGAAGCCCAAGAAAGAATGTCAATTCTCCCATCATGCTTATCTCAAACTTGTTTTTCATTAGTTTTTCAAAACGCTTGCACAATAATTCATTAGTAGAGCCAAAAATAATATTATCAACATAAATTTGAACAAGTAATGAATAATTATTATATTTAGCAATAAATAGAGTTGTATCGATTTTATCGCGTTTGAAGCCTTTTTCTATAAGAAATTTTGATAGAGCTTCATACATGTCCCTTGGAGATTTCTTGAGTCCATACAAAGCCTTTTGGAGTTTGTTTTGAAAATTTTGAGTATTCAAATCCAGCAGGTTGAGCCACGTACACGGTTTCTTGATGTTCACCGTTGAAGAAAACAATTTTAACGTCCATTTGATAAAGCTTGAAACATTTATAAGATGCATAGGCCAAAAAAATTCTGATTGCTTCAACTCTTGCAACTGTAGCAAAAGTTTCATCGTAGTCAATTCCTTCTTCTTGCATATATCCTTGTGCAACCAACCTCGCTTTGTTTCTATTAACGCTTCCATTCTCATCAATCTTGTTTCTAAATATCCATTTTATACCTATAACTCCTTGATCATGAGTTCTAGGAACTAACGTCCAAACCTTGCATCTTTCAAACTGGTTGAGTTCTTCTTGGATTGCAACAACCCAACTTGAATCTTGGAGTGCTTCATCAACTTTCTTGGGTTCAATTTGATATAAGAGAGAGAAGTATGCTCATCGTAGTTTGATCTCCTTGTTTGAACTCCAGCAAATAAATCACCAATGATATTTGATAGGGATGATGACTGACTTCAAGAACTTTAGGGGGTAAATCTGGTTGAACAGAGGTTTGCTGTAGATCTTTTATTGGTTCATCATTAGATCCATCAGTGAAGTCATTAGATGTAAGTTGACGAAGAGGTTCAATTTGTTGAATGAGTGAGTCCTCATCTAAGTCATCCCTTGTAGTTGCATCTGGGGTTGGAATTTTAGATGCGGTTTCAAAATTATCTAAGGGAGGTTCAATTGAGGTTGATGGATTTCCTTGAGTTGAATGATTTTGAGATCCTTGATTTGGCTATGGTGCGATTTTAGATGTTTCACCTGTCTCATTAGACTCAACAAAATCAACAACATTTGGAGCCAAATGTGGCTCAAGGAGAGAGAATATTCATCAAAAGTAACATGGACATATTCGCAGCCAAATGTGGCTCAAGGAGAGAGAATACCTTCATCAGCCTTATCACCAAATTTACCTATGTTTTCTCTTCCATTGTAGAGGATAAAACATTCGCAGCCAAATATTTTGAAGAAAACAATGTTAGGGGTTCTTCCTATCTAAAGTTCATAAGGATTTTTATTGTAGGTTTTGTTGATGAGGGAGCAATTTTGAGTGAAGCATGTTGTATTGACCGCTTCAGCCCAAAAATAATGAGAAATCTTGGCTCATTGTCTTTCCAGCCTCAATCAATGTCCTGTTAAGCAACATCGTTGTTTTTTAATTCTGTTCCATTATCAGACCTCACACTAACTATGTCATCTTCTTTTTTGAGTTTGAAGCCGTTTAAAAAGTGAGGTTAGAATTTTATAACAATCATCCTTAGTGATCATCATTTCTACCCACATATATCTTGAGTAATCATTCACAACTACTAACGTATATCAAGTTGATTTATCAAGTTGTAAACATCTAGAAGTTAATGGAGCGGTCTGCTGGTGAAAGACGAAGTAATTTGTTTATCAAGTTGATAGGCAGTGCACTTTTCAGCATGATGATCAGCCACTGCATGTAGAATTTAAATCAATAATGTAAAAATTACTCTTACGAATCCCTATTAGCAATGCAACTCCGAAAATGCCATCTTTGATAAAGCAATTTGAAAAAGTGAAGTTACAGTGCATTTCTTTGTCATAAAATTGAGAAATTGATTGGAGGTTGTACTTGAGTCCTTCAACAAGTGAAACCTTTTCAGTTGTGAGGTTTCCTTTTCTTATTGTTACATAACCTATTGTTTTTTCTTTGTTAATGTCACCAAATGTTACAGATGTACCTCTTGCTTCAATGGCATTTTCTAATAATAATCTATCTCCAGTTATATGTCTTGAGCATCCACTGTCAAGATACCATTTATTTGATTTTGCCTTGTATTGACCAGCCATTAATCAGAGGACCTGAAAAATAAATATTTAAAAACGAGGTCCCCTTTATTATTTTGGGTCCTAAGGTTAGCATCTTTTGATGGCCCATACCTGTTTGACAGAGGAGGATAATGTTTTCTGGTATTAGGTGTGAACCTCAAAAGGCATTCTGCAGCCTTTTGACCATAACCGTCACACATAGAGTAGTGATGAAAGTTGTAAGCAAACTGAGGTTTAACATACTCTTAACTTTTCTTGGGATCAGCATTTGTTTTTGGGACAAAGGTTTTGGCCTTGACGAAATTAGTCATTTTAGGTATGACCGCGGTTTTTCTAGAAACGCTCAACTTGCTTTTATAAGTAGTGTGTGCGGTCGAAGGAGAAGGGCGGTCGGCCACAGATGAAACCTTATCTACGGTTTCATCCTCTGAATCTTTTCATTTCATTTTGAAATTTTCCCAAACCGTTTCTTAGGATAGACATAGTGGAAGTTAAGTTTAGCCTTTGATTCCTGTCCTTTACCCTTTGAACTAGAATGCCTTTCCTTAGGAATTTCATGAGTTTGCTTTGAAAATTGCTCATTCTTTCTATAGCAAGATGCACACTTCAAATTGTAACCAATTTGGAATGCCAATCCTTCTTTGTCACCACTAGACTTTTGGGATTCAAGAATTTGATCAATGGTAACACTAGATTTGGTCCACTCATCAATTATCTTTTAAAGGTCAGTATTTTAATCAACCAAGTCATCATTTCTAATTTGAAATGCAGCAACCTTGGTGTACAGAGGGAGGTTTAGTTCATTAAGAGGAGATATGCTTTTGATTCGGTCATTCAGAAGTGTGACTTCAGACCTCGGTACAGTTTTCTCCATATTAAGCTGAGTAATTTCATCAGTTGTTAAAGACGAAGTTTTCTTAACATTTTCAAATTTTCAAATCATTACTTCAGCTTTCTTAAACATCTCTTCTTGTTCCATGGGAGAGACCTCTTCCACCTTTTTCAAAACTTTTGGAGTTGAAATGATTTTTTGAAGGTGTTTCATTTTTGGATGGAAAAATGGGAAGAGAATAAGAACTATTTCTAATTTTGTAACTAGGAGTGAGTTTTAAATTAGCATAGTCCTCACTACAAGCCCTAATCTTGGTATTCTTAGGAGCAACCTCTTCCTCCATGTCAAGCGACTCAACTGACTCATTATCTGAATCATCAGAAGCATCCTTGGCAACAAAGCAGAGATTAACCTCTTCGGTTTCATCTTCGCTTCCTTCATCAGAACCAGTTTCAATCAGCAGCCTTAGAAAAAGTTGTTGGAAGTTTGCCTTTTGAAAATGGTTTTGAGGTTTTACGAAATTTTTGAAACCTTTTCACAAACATGGCAAATTCATCATCATCCATATCGATGAGTGATGAGGTTGAAATAGAGGAATCTAAGGTTCGCTTAGAAGAAGAAGATTTCTCCACATATTCAACAACAGACATAGAAAGTGTTTTAACTTTTCCTTCAACCTCTTCAATATGATCCATCTTGAGTTTATGGAATTTAAGATTTGAATATAATTTACTTAGATTTCAAGTATTCAAATCTTCATAGTCCTCAAGAGAAGTGGCTTTGTGAACCCATCTAGAACCCAAAGCCGCAAGGAATGTCATATTGATTTCCTTATCAGTTAAAATCTTACCAAGAGATAGACAAGTTTACTACCTCAACATAGCGGTCATAGGTTTGACGCAAGATTTCGTTGGGTTTCCTGTTGAAGTTGTTGTATCTCCTTTCAACATCAAATTTCTTGTTTTCCTTGCACAGGTCATCTCCTTTAAGGTAGCTTTCTATTGCATCCCACATCTATTTTGCGGTTTTGCATTTCATGACCTTCTGAAGAGTTGAGACAGTCAAAGTTCCAGTGATGATATGTCTAGCCTTGTTGTCGAAAGCAACCAATCTTTTGTCTTAATCAATCCATTCATCTTTCAGCTTCTTGACCTCTGGAGTGTTAGTGTTGGTGGCAGGATTTGTGTTGGCCTTCGTAGGAACAAATGGGCCATTGATTACGCAGTCCACCAACATATCATAAGTGATCTCCAAATGGATCAGCATTCGAGTTTTCCAGATGTCAAAGAGGTCTTCATCTAGTAAATGAATGTGTGAGTAGTTAATCGTTTTCATGGTTTTTGAGTTTGTCATGACGAATCAGCACCCAAGCGGTTAAGTTTGAAAAAAAAAATAGTTTTATAAATGTGTTGCTCTAATACCACATATTGGTCCCAAATGGGCAACAAGGGTGAAAAACAGCTAGAGGGGGGTGAATTTCTGTTTCAAAATTTTCAACCATTTTTGCAAATAAAACTTCTTGCTTACAAAACCACCCTTGAAACGTATCAAAACCGCAAGTGAGGTTTGTAATATGCACAACGGAATTTCAATGTCACAAAGTGAGATTTGATAGTGCGGTTTAGAAGTATGAAAATAAGGTTTGACAAAGATTAGCCTTAAACACATTTCACAAATCTGATAAACCTATTAATATCAAACAGATAAGACAAATTAGTTTTAACTAAGAACAATAAAGAAAATGCAGAAATTAAATAACACAAGATTTGGAGTGGTTCAATCGTAAATGATCTACATCCACTACCAAGATGGTTAGTATTGGATTTTCTAACTTCTACATTTTATATTAGATATCGCGGGAGATTACAAGATTACAAGAATCAAACTCAAATCTAAAATCTAAACAATAAAGTAAATTCTATACTATAAGCGGTGTATCTCAAACGATATAATCTATGTGATTAATCAAGTGAGGTGTGTGATTATCAAGATTCAAGGCTCTTTAGATCTATGTGATTTAGAGCTCAATAAATCTGATGTGTTACAAAGGCTTGAATTTATGGGCTTGGAAGTTTGTTATTGAAGCTATGAAGGTTTGAAGATGAAGATTCAAACGATTCTAGAAATCTGAAAATATCTTCAAATCTTCAAAGGACTCTTTCAAATGAATATTCTCAAGCAATCTTCAAATGATGAAGATTTGGGATATTTATACCCATGCAGCAAAAGGTAGCCCTTTGGAACAGATGTAGCAGGTACAATACTGACGCGGTCTGATTGCACCACGTGTCCACTTTTGTCCTTTTGTTCAGAATTTGTTGATAAGGTTGTACAGAACTCATACGACATTCTGAAATGAAGGACACCTGTCACCTTTTCAAATTCTTTTAAACTTTGAGTGACCGTTAGACACATTGATTGAACCCATAGTTAACTCAACATTGTTGACGTGGATCAATCAATCAAATGAGGTGCAATTCTTCAAGTCTTCAGTCGTTGGATGAGGTTGATGAGGTTTGTACAACATGCGCTTTTGATGCGTGGTCTCATAGATGAGGTTTGCTAGTGCGGTTTCATAATGAGGTTCGCATTGCGGTTTGCTAGTGCGGTTTCAAGCATGAGGTTTGCACTTGCATTGCGGTTCTAGCATGCCTTTAAAAACTCTTGACTTGAAACCGCATATCCAACTCATCATTCTTACTTACATCTCCCCACCCTCATCTTTTCTATCCTTATTAATTTGAAATTCATTGAAACGTCCCCCTCCCACGCATTTCTTCTTTTTACTGCTCTATCCCATCCACCAAAATACTCCAAGCCCACATCACAATAATCCACACACACCATCAATCTAATATCGGGTCTCATGCCTGATTTTTTTTTTTAAATAACAGCCTAAGAAGATTGATTAAATTAAATCTCTTCAAGAGTAGTAGAGAAATTGAGTTTATAATTTGTTAAAATTTGTTAATTGGATCGGTAATAATGGCTACTTTTGTGGATTCCAACAAATAAAAGGTTCAATACATTCTTGCTTTAATTATGCAAGTTTGAATCAAAAGTCATAGGTATGAATGTAGCAGATTACAAGGATCGATCCGCTCAGTACTATTGGATTTGGGTTTTGGAAATGGTTTGGTGGTATAAAGAAGGAAAGAGAAGAAAGGTGGGGAAGGGGATGCTTCAATGGATTTCAAATCAATTAGGATAGAAAGGATGAAGGCGGGAAATATAAATAAGGATGATGAGTTGGACCAGTTAAAATGAGGAGGTATTAGTCTTTTGTAATGCTTTGGACATTCTTCGGTCCTCTTGACTACTTGTAACACAAGAGAATTGTGCTAATAAGAAATCAAGATTTAAATAAAAGCAAGTCCCTTAAGACAGACACATGCACTCATGCTCAAAAGTCAAAACATATGTTTGCAATTTTCCTTTTTGTTAAAGTATTCTATAATGCTTTTCTGTTTCCTTCAACTTCATTTTGCTCTTCCTTTCAAGAGGGAATTAATATGAATCTGTATAACAATAACAATCAGCGACTCCTTTTATCTCTCAAATTCTTCCATGTATTTTTCTCAGGTCTTGTTTCTGAAGGCGTGGGCGTTTTGCCATACTTGAGAGGCACAATTGGCTTAATGTACAAAGGTCCAGGAAAGTTTCTTTTCTCATTTGGAAGTGACTGAAGCTGTGGCAACCAGTATGCTACAAACTCTCCTTTGGGGTCATAACTTTGAGCCTGCAATTATTAATAAACCACAATAGCAATAGGATACTTAGCTTTGTCTAATTCATGAAACCCACACAATTTATTATGTTATGGTTGCACTTAACAATAATTGTAGGGATGAGCAAGATAGACAATGTCATGCTTCCAAATGGGTTCTACTCGAACACATAACACAGCACAGGCTATTGGGCCACACACATATCCTACCCCGAAATAAAACCAGGCTATTGGAGTGAAATGAGCGACAGAAAAGTGAATAATCTGAGGAAATCAAACAATGTGGTATTCATGTCATTTGGACCGAAAGAAACTCAAAAAAAATTACCAGTAAAAGTAAGTAATCTTAGAGGCTCGAGCCTTCCACGAGTCCTGTTGACTTTTTTGCCTAGCTTTTGAGCCAAAGCGCTACAAAAATTCAAGAGTTTGGTTGACGACTTGACTCGGGATTGGAGGGCTGCTCTTTTGGTAGTCTTACCTTTATTTTCGTTTAAATTGTTTTATCCCCCTTTCTTATATATTGAATAACTTGCATTGGTGGATAGCTTATCCACCATCATTTCCCTATTTATTCTTAATGAAATTCATCTTTCTTCTATCTAAGCAAGATACGAGTAGTAAAAAGAAAACACCTATGCACCTAGACATCAAATCTGAATATCAACCAAAAACCATATTCAGTTTTTTCTTGGTCACTTGTTTTGAAAGTTGCCGGTTTCCAAATCGTTTGGCTTAGGCCTAAAGCCACACCTTCACATGAGAAATATTGCATGTCACACGATCTATACTATAGAATTTTCTAAAGAGCATTAAGAAAGGCATGACTTTGTTAGAATTTTCCAACGCAAGATCTTTCCCTTCATGAACTCCTTGGTGGTTGTAAATTCCAAATAAACGCACTCCAAATGAATAAGAATGTACTTCCCGTAATTTAACTTCCCATGAGGATAATCTGAACGTGACCAGCAGCTCAAGATGAGCTCAGGGAACAGAATTAACATCCAAATCATATATAAACTAAGATTGTATATTTCAATAACTTAAGTTGTTTAAAACAGTCAGCTAATAGTTGCCAATATTTGGCCAATTAAGAAAGTCCTGACTTTACTAGTTAAGCACCTGTGCTCTCAAATTTCTCTTTTCTCTCTGTTATATTTTTTCATAGCTATGAACAGAAAAGAAGCAAATGCATATGAAAAGTACTGGATCGCTTACTTGCTTGGGAATGCTAAAGTACCGATCTTCTCTCGGGTCGTTTCCAACACCTGCAAAATTAGGAACAAAAAGCATTATACTATGAGCAGATGTGAATCTCAATGTTCCCAGTACAAGAACAGAAAGGAAGCTATAGATAACATAATCCTTTTGTATTCATGTTTCTCTTCTTTTTTTTATTCATTATCTTTCCAAAATTTTCCAAACATTTTGTATTCATGTCCATGATGGGGTTTTACCTTTTCTTTTTGTTATCTTTCCAAATATGTTGTATTCTGGTTTCTTTTGATTTTCTCTTCACACTTATTTCACTGCTAAAATCTTCGGAAAAAAAAACTATTTTCCTTACGCTTAGGAATAAAGGGTTTTTAAAACGTGCGGTAGCTAAGTCATAAATAACTGAAACTTATTTACACCAGGCGATAGTAGTATCACAAATAACCGGAACTTAGTAACACTTCTCAACACTAAAACTTCAAAACACACACTTTCAAAACACACATGCAGGCACTTTCAGAAAAAACAAATACAAGCACTTCTAAACACTAATACTGACACTTATTAACACTAACACTTTCACTTCTAAAAGCCAACACTTGCACTTCTAAACACCAACAGTTGCACTTCTAAACACAACAACTGGACTTCTAAACACAACCACTAGCACTTCTTAACACGCATACTGGCACTTCTAAACATGCACATAACACGAACAATTATTTAAAGTTTTAAAAGGGCAGTTTGAGTGTTTATAAGTTTCAGTTTGAATGTGTAAAAATGTCAGCACTTTTAACCTTCAACTGACACTTTTTAACAAATGTTAAAATTGACATTTTGAATGTTTATAGTGCCAGTACGAATGATTGACACATTCTAATATTTTCACTGTCACTTTATAACATTGTGAACACACGTTTTTGAATAACTTGTTTTTCCTAAATGTAATAAAAAAATCTTCTTCTTTTTTTTGAAACTGACTATCTCTCTCTTTAAAAATACCTTCTTCGCTTTCACTCAATCTTTTTAACTATCGTGTTTTACCATCTCTTACATTGTCATTGTTTACTCACCTCTCATTGACGTGTCTATATGGCGTTTCATGTCAGACAACCCCAAATCATTGAGACAAAGGCTTTGTTGTTGTTGTTGTTGTTAAAGTCCTTGCGCAGGTAATCAACGAGCAAGTATAACAAGAATAACAGATGGTTCCTACTCTGCAATTGCTGGGAAAGGATCAATTGTGCTTTCCTCTACTCTTACACATCATAACCTTCTTCATGTTCCTCAATTGTCTTATAACTTGCTTTAATCACTAAACTAATTGTTGATTATAACTGTTAAGCTTTTTCCTAAATACTTGTATGTTGTTCCACCTAGTAGGAATAATATTGTGATGTAAATGCACGCGGGGTCTTAGCCTGATGGTTAGAGTTCATGGCTTCCAACCTGGAGGTCATGGGTTCGATTCCCCCACCAGTGGTTAGAGGGAATGACATTGCCCTCCCTAGCATAGCTAGGCGCCTCTGTGAAGTGCATCAAGGGGGGAGCGGTGAAATGTGTTGATCCCCTTCTTTTAAAGAAAAAAGAAAAAAAAATATTGTGATGTAAATGTGTGATCTCGCTAGAGTAATACGAGAAGAACAATGTGTAGACTCAATGGTGATATTGGAAGATACTCCGTCCCACAATAAATGTTACACTTTCCTTTTTGGTATATCTCGAAATAAATGTCGCATTTCTAAATTAGGAAATAGTCTTAGTGGAATTTACCATTCTACATGTAATGTACAAATTAAATAACCACATTATTTAAATATCTTTTGACATGCCAAATGCGACATTTATTATGGGATGGAGGGAGTAAAACTTGGAATCTGGTCTATAATTTTCCCTGATTTATGTGTTCCACGTTAAATTCAATGTTTTTTAATTGGTCATAATATTCATGCTGATGTTAATAATGTTCATGGACTTATTATATTTGCTCCCATTTTAATCTCACTAGCAATGAAATTTTAGTTCTTATTTTTGTCACAATCACAGTTGATGGAAGCATTTGGGATTCTGTATATTGATTAATCCAAATGACAACATCCTATTTGCAGATCTGAGACTTGGCTGCCAAATCTACTGCAACCGCCACATCGACTCTAAAACCACATGCAAGTTGCGCAAAAGAGTCTGATTCAGGAATTTGTAAAGTGAACAGGAGGGGACCAATGAGACAGGTGTGATTAACACGCTGAGGTCTTCGGCTTTGATGAGAGCTGCATTAATATAATTTATAGAGACAAATGAGCCCATAGTTTCTTCATATAGATATCACATTATTGCAAGTAAAGGGCTCACTAGTCAGTTTCTTGTCCATTAATATTGATCATGGATGCGAGGACCAAGAAATCAGATGCGGGTAATCAGTTATGTGCCTATCAAATGGTGATGATCTGGCACAAAAGAGAACCTAGTGGTTATACCCTTTTAAAATTGTATGTCAATTACAAGGAAAATCATAGTGAAACAACAGAGTACTAAGGTCTACGTATCGTACCTGCTCCATATGTCCAATTACCATAATTGGAGCATGGGTCATAATCCAAAAGACATGTCTCAAACCATTCAGCTCCCATGCGCCAATCAATTCCCATGTCTCGGACAAGAAAAGAGCAAACAATCTGCGAGCAAGTATAGATTAGTTAAGTATGCTGTACAGTGGTTTTTACACTTTTCCTTTATTATCTATTTTTTTTTTATAAAAAGAATCTATCAGATACAGAGAATGACACAGAGAAGCTCCATAGAGAAGCAAGAAACAGAAATTCTCTCCTCAAAAGAGGATACGACAGTCTGATGGGAAAAAAATCTCACAAACCTATCTGTCCAAATGGCACCATGGCATCCAAGAGCTTACATTTCCCCAAGTAAATAATATCCTTAATTTACTGAAGTCCACACACTAAGAAAGGCTTCAATAGGAAAGCACATCCACAACTCTAATCCAAACTTCTGAGCAGCTCACAACACAATTGCTAATCCCATGGACAACAAAGGAAGAGATGATAAAAGATCATGAGTTTCAGTTGTGACCATGACACATGGCACAGAGTCAGAGGATAGAGCTTCATGAGGTCTACACCATCATCAAAGGTCAAGAGTAAGCAACTGGCGTAGCACAAGAGATGATGCAAAAGACTTTATGAGATCTTGCAAATGAAGAAGGCCAAAGGTGGAGGAAATAAATAAAATATATAGAGACAAATAAAATAAAATTGCAATACTGAATTAGCCTCTTCAAAACCAAACAGGATATGAACCTAGAATTAGGATCCAAAAGCCACGTGTGGTTGCCATGAATATCAAATGAGCTGAAATGAGATTTAATAATATTATCGGCTCACTATGATCAGTGAGATTCATGACTAGGTGTAAATTCGACTCCCTCTATAACAAGAAAGCTAGATATTGAGGCGACAAGTGAGAAATTTTAAATAAACAGGGACAATTAATAGACAAAGGTCATGTTCCAATCTGTTGATCTTCCAGAAAATACACATGATACCTGTTCCCAACAAACAGATGAATACAAACTCTCTGAGAAAGTGGTTCCAAAGGAAAATTCCCAAGCCCAACCCCGAAAATATAGATGCATATATCCCGTCAAGCCTATTCCGCAAAACACATCAGCATCAAAGGGTCCTCAAATGGGAAGTATGAAAGACAACCGAAATACCTGTGACCCTACCCCCAGCGAGAAATGAGTTATCTTCCAGCCTTGCAAACTTGAAGACTTTCACAAAAGAATGAAAACCTAATTCCCCTAGGATCCCACCAACAGAAAGCCTAAATAAGTGTCCGAAATCTCTTAAAATTAATAATCAACATGGGAGGCCAAAAAACTGTTGACAATTTCAAAAAATAAATGACATTTCGGCCATGAATATAGTCCTTTTCAAGTATTATTTCTGAATATGAATATCGTCGGGGTGTTTCCTCAGCAGCGACGCGCTACACTTCAATGACCTGGGGGTGTAGTGATAAGTATGCAAAGGTTGCTAGGTCGTCGTCCGGAAGCGACACACCATCTCTTCGCCCGGGGGTGGTGTCAAATATGCAAGGGTTCCCGCATTGCGGACGAGTGCGGGTAATGAAGCTAGTCCATGGTAGGTGTAAGGGTAGTGGGATGCGCTTTGGAACTTGGAACATTGAATTCTTGACAGGGAGATCAGCAGAGGTGGTGGAAGTTATGAGGAGGAAGATTCACATAATGTGTCTACAGGAAACTAAGTGGATTGGAGAGAAAGCAAAAGAAATATCGCTTTGGATTTTAAGCTTTGGTACTCAGGAAAGAATGAGGGTAGAAATGGAGTGGGTATCATTATTGATAAGGAGTATATTAATGATGTGGTGGAAGTGTACAGGAAGAGTGATCGAATTATGGACATTAAACTTGTGATACGTGATGAGATTATAACTATTATTTCCGCCTATGCACCTCAAGTAGGGTTGGATGCATCTATTAAACAAGTGTTTTGGGAAGATTTGGAGTTAGTGCAACGAGTACCTAGTGGTGAGAAATTAGTCATTGGTGGTGATCTGAACGAGCATGTGGGGTCTAGTCGACATGGCTTTGAGAGCATACATGGAAGTTTTGGTTTTGGGGAGAGGAATGAAGCAGGAAATAGTATCCCGGATTTTGCGTTGACATATGACTCGAGTATAATGAACACTTGGTTCAAGAAGAGAGAATCTCACTTGGTGTCCTATAGGAGTGGAGGTAATGCGAGTCAGATTGACTTCTTCTTAGTAAGAAATGTTTGTAGAAAGAGTTATACAGATTGCAAGGTTATTCCGGGTGAGAGCACAACATCTCAACATAGACTTGTGGTACTTGATTTTCGAAGTAAGAGAATTTCGAGGAAGAGAAAACCACAGGTAGACCCTAGAATCAAGTGGTGGAGACTTCAAGGGGAGAATCAACAGAAATTTGTAGCTAAGATGGTCGATACCGGTATTTGGTCGGATAATATGGAGGATATGGATATAGATTCGACTTGGACTAAGATGGAACATACCATAAAGGAGGTGGCGAAAGAAGTCCTTGGAGAATCTAGAAAAAACGTGCCACCAAGTAAGGACACATCACGGTGGAACGAGAAAGTAAAACAAGCAATAAAGGGCAAGCGAGAATGCTACAAATTATTGGAAAAATGTAGGAGCGACGAGAACTATGAGAAGTATAAAGAAGCTAGAAGAGATGCTAAGAACGCAGTAAGAGACGCAAGAGCAAAGGTGAATCAGGAACTTTATGATAAGTTGGATACAAAAGAAGGGGAAAAGGACATCTACAGACACGCTCGTATGAGGGATAAGAGGACACGAGATATTGGGACGGTTAAATGTGTGAAGGATTTAGACCAAAGAGTTATAGTCGGGAATAAAGACATAAAAGATAGATGGAGTTCGTACTTTGATACCTTGTTCAATGGCGATCAAGAGCGGGATATTGGAGATTTAAATATCTCGTCGAGTATAGTTAATCGAGATTTTATGCGGAGAATTCAAAAGGGTGAAGTGGAAATGGCAATGAAAAAGATGGGATTGAAGAAAGCTGTAGGACCGGATGGAATACCAATTGAGGTTAGGAGATGTTTCGGGGAGAGGGGAATAGATTGGTTAACAACACTATTTAACAAGATATGGAGAATTAACACAATGCCATTGGAGTGGCGGAAGAGTACTCTGATCCTTTTGTATAAGAACAAAGGTGATGTCCAAGATTATGCCAACTATCGGGGGATCAAACTAATGAGCCATACCATGAAACTTTGGGAAAGAGTGATTGCACAAAGGCTGAGAAAAATTGTGGATATTTCGGATAACCAATTTGGGTTTATGCCGGAAAGATCGACTATGGAGGCAATATATCTTATGAGACAAACCATGGAGAAATATCGGGATCAAAAGAAAGATTTGCATATGGTTTTCATTGATTTGGAGAAGGCATATGATAAAGTGCCAAGAGTGGTACTTTGGTGGGCATTAGCAAAGAAGGGTGGTTCAAAGAAATATATTGATATTATCAAGGACATGTATAATGGAGTTAGTACTTGTGTACAGACTAGTGTTGGGAAGACTGAAGAGTTCCCTATAAAGATTGGAGTGCATCAAGGTTCCGCACTTAGCCCATTTCTTTTTGCTTTGATAATGGACGAATTGACGTGGTCGATCAAGATGATATACCAAGTGTATGTTATTCGCGAGATGATATTGTCTTTGATTGATGAGACAAGAGAGGGCGTTGAAAGTAAATTGGAGTTGTGGAGACACTTTGGAATCTCGAGGTTTTAGACTGAGCAGAAGCAAGACTGAATATTTGGAGTGTAAGTTTAGCAGAGTTGGAAGTAGGGAGGCAGGGACGGTCACATTTGATGAAAATATTGTCCAAGCTTCTGAGTTTTTTCGCCATCTTGGATCCATTATCCAAAAGGATGGAGAATTAGACGGAGATGTGGCTCATAGGATTAAAGCAGGTTGATTGAAGTGGAAGAGTGACACAGAGTTTCTATGTGATCGCGGCATGCCCCATAGATTAAAGGGAAAATTCTATCGCACGGCAGTTAGGCCGACACTGCTTTACGACACCGAATGTTTGGCAGTGAAACAGTGTCACGTGCATAAGATGAATGTGGCGGAGATGCATATGCTTCGATGGATGTGCGGTCATACAAGAAATGATCGATTAGGAAATGAGGTGATCAGAGGTAAAGTAGGAGTTGCGCCCATTGAGGATAAATGAGATAAAATCGTCTAAAGGTGGTTTGGACATGTGAGAAGGAGACCGAGTGATGCATCGGTTAGGAGGCCGGAACAGTGGAGAAATGATAAAATGGCGAGGGGTATGGGAAGACCCAAACAAACTTGGATTAGAGTGATTGAAAATGATATGAGTTTACTTGGAGTGGATGAAAGTATGGTGTTGAAGATGCCGGAGTGGAGGGCAAAAACCCATGTGGGGGGTTGATTTTTTTTATTTATTTATTATTATTTTTTTCAACAACCTTTTTACATGATGACATATGAGGATTCATGTTAGCCGACCCCAAATTATTTTGGGACTAAGGCTTTATTGTTGTTGTTGTTGTTCAAGTTTTCTAGTACGAATGCTGAACTTGGCAGAAGCAATTTACTTGCGACATTTTCACGACATGAGTTAATTTTTCAGTCAAAGTTGTGCTACATAACCATAGCACCCGTATAAACTTCCCCAGTCAACCAATCATATCTGATACAAACTGTATACAAGAAAGAAAACTTAGTCCGCTTAACATGATCCACACAAAGGCCCACTAAGACTTGGGTCAACTAATAGCAACTTCAGGCCCAACAAAAAGTTGATGATGTTGGTGCCTAGTAGCAGTTTGTGATGACGTATGAGCATCAACTATTCCTTATACCCCACTTGTCATACTCACACACTTAAACTGTAGGCCCCACTTATAAATTCTATTCCTACCCCTAGTGGCGGATCCAAGAATTTTCATCGGTGGGGGCCAAATTTTTCTTCCTGATACGACAATATTTAAATTAATCACTTTTATTTTGTTTTATAATATCCAATATACAAAAGAAAATGATGATAAACGTACAAAATATTAAATATATTTGAAAAGCATTGCATCGTAAAACATTTTATTAATGTAACAATTAATTGGAACTCTTGCAACTCCTCTATAGTTATTAATTTTTTTCAATCACTTAGTTAAATATACAATAGGTAAAGTTTACTATCGTTCGTCGTAATTATGATTTTTTAAAATAATTATGAAAATGCACTTCATCAAATCAGTTTTTAGTTAAAATGAAACTATTTTCCACACTTTTGTAATTTTTTAGCTATTATAGTCTATAATTCATTTAATTGTTTATATAATAGAACTCTCTTATTTTGAGGCATATATCCTGTCGAGCCTATTCCGCAAACACATCAGCAGTAAAGGGTCCTCAAATGGGATGCATGAAACACAACCGAAACAAAACCGAAACACCCATGACCCTACCCCCAACAAGAAATGAGCTATCTTCCAGCCTTGCAAACCTGAAGACCTTCACAAAAGAATGAAAACCTAATTCCCCTCTGATCCATTCAACAGAAAGCCTAAATAAGTGACTGACATCTCTTAATAAACTAATAATCAACATGGGAGGCATAAAAAAAGGGTTGACAATTCAGCCGTGAATATAGTCCTTTTCTAGAATTATTTCTGAACTTCAAGTTTTCTAATATGAATGCTGAACTTGGCCGAAGTAAATTATTTGCGACATTTTCACAACATGAGTAATTTTTCAGTCAAAGTTGTGTTACATAACCATAACACCCGGATAAACATCCCCTACCAACCAATTATATCTGATACGACTTGTATCAATCTAAGAAAGAAAACTTAGTCCGCATAACATGATCCACACACGGACCCACTAGGACCTGGGTCGACTAGTAGCAACCTCAGGCCCAACCAAAAGTGGATGATGTTGGTGCTAGTAGCAGTTTGTGATGACTTTTGAGCATCAACTATTTCCCCCCATCGATCTACTATAGAGGTATGATTTAGAGAAGCTTAATGATTCAATGCTCATGGCGGCCGGAAAAGAAAATGAGAGAATGGAGAGGAGTTGAGGTAAGCCATAAGGAATTGCATAGAAAAAGAAAAAACGAGAAAAATAATAAAGAAAGAAAAATTGGATATGGTGATGGTAGTACACACGTATAGAACTAAGGGCATACTCCCTCATCCTTATAACAATGGGCACAGATTTCCCTTATGTGTCTCACTGATAAGTCCCATTACCCAAAATGGCAAATTTTATTATTATTATAATACTCCCTATACCCCCCATTTCTCATACTCACACACTTATATTGTGGGCCCTACTAATAAATCCCACCATACTTATCATACTCATAACCCCCTTCTGACTCATAATACTTTTGAATATATATACTCTCTTCTTAAATCACGTGCACCCCAAATTGTGCCCAATGTTATGGGACGGAGGGAGTATTTATCAAATAGATGGGTGAACTTGAAAATATATTTTCCCACTTAACAGGAAAGTTTAACTAACATGCATGATGCGGCAACTCGGAATAACATACTTAACGTAATGACTTATATGTCGGCATCCTGCATGTTTGTGAAAGTTATGTGGCCCTTTCTTGCGTTTCATCCCCCATCCATAGGGTGTGGGGATGATTATGGTATGAACTAGGTTCATTTCAATTTAGGGGTTACCGTTGGAGTTAGTTGCAACCATCGTTATTTAAATTATTTCCGTTTCATAACACTAGTGTCGGATTCACTTTTCCTCAAAAAATTGGACACGGGGACACTGTCCTAAAATTAGGATACGGGTACGGGGATACGTTAATAACAAAATATATTGAGTCTATTTATATACTTTACTTATAAATGAAGTCAACTCACTCTTTTTTTCCTAAGATATAATGTATAATTAAGTAAAACAACATTAAAACTTGTAAATTTTTTATAAATGAAGTCAACTCACTCCTTTTTCTCTTTTTAATTTTTCTTGTCGTATCCAAATGAAAATGCGGGTGTCGAGGTGTCTTGTCGGACACGATACGTGTCGGACACGGGTACTTCAACATATTTGAAGAGTCCGGGTAACACAGGTCTTGAACCTGGGGGGTTGTGATGCCATATTGGGCCAGCCCAGTATTTAACTTTAAAGGGGCGGAGGACTCAGTAGTGATCAAATCTATTTCAATGATGGCCCTTGAGAAGAAGATACTGATGTGTGGATTTTTTACATATTATTTTACCTATGTTTCCGGATTATTTACGATGAATTTTGATGTATTTAGTTTAGTTTTGATGTATTTGAGTGGCATGTTGTTATGTGAGATTGTGTGCTAAAACTATGTACTTGGAGGGTATTTTTGGCTTTTTTATGTGTAATGGGTTGTAAAACCTCATGGAGCGTGCAAGTTCAGTGTCAGTAGAAAAAGGGCAGTAAGTTGGTCAAGGTTCGAGCTCGGGGTCAAACATGGTCAAGGGACGAAAGCCAGGTCAAAGCTGAGTCAAAATGGGGCAATTCTGCAATTGGCACGAGTGGGGAACGACTGAAGAAGAAGGGAGCACGACTTGGGGAACGACTGGAGTCAAGCCATTCCAAGCAACTATTCAGAACGAGTGGGCACCTTGGGCACGACTCGTTCTCACGAGTGAAAGCCAAGGTAATTTTCAAGCATTGCTACTCAGAACGACTGGAGGCATGGAGCACGAGTCGTTATCACGACTTGGACTGAAAGGCACGACTCGTGCCAAATAGCACGACTCGTGCCCAGGCGCGTATCATGACGTCAGCAGAGCAGATGGCACAGATTTTCAAAGATTTGGTTTCTTTATTTTTCCTGATTGCCTTAGGAGTCAAAGGGGACTATATATATTTCCTTTAGTTTTTATTATTAGGTACTTTTGATTTTATTTTCTTGCCTAGGTTTTGGAGGATTGAAGGATTTTTGATCTTTAAGGTTTTCACTATTTTTCCAGGTTTGATGTATTGTTATTCATACTTTGGGATTGTCCTCATGAATATGAGTAGCTAAATTCTCTTTTCATGGATTGGATGTAGTATTCGTCGGATTTCTATGCTAGTATAATTTTCCAAAACTTTCTTGTTCATGTTTGATTAGATATCTAAATTCAATTTTAGGTTTTAATTCTATTTTAACCTTTAATTGTTAGGTTTTGAATAGTTGCACTAGCGTGGATTGTTCATAATTTAGGCCACTATTTCATCAATTGGATTTGATTGTTGACCTAGCGGAATACAAGAGAATCTAGATTCCTATGTTCCCATTGCTCTTAATGAATTTCTTGATTATTGTTTTGACCTAGCGGAATCTACAATAGGAGAGAAATAAGAGGGTTGCAATCCGCACATCGAACGTCCCAACCCTTAAATTAAGTGAACGAATCTTTGAACAAGATTGTTAATTTTATCATGATAAATCTAGCATAGAATGAAGATGAATATGAAATCCAATCCGTGAATTCCTTTGATCTGATTAAATCCTAGTTTATTGCTTTATTATTTTCTTAAATTACAATAGTTAATTTCTTGTTTTAATATTTCAGTTAATAAAACAAAGTCAAAAACCCTATTTTGTTACTTGAGGCATTAATTAAATTTACTTGTTAAAACCAACGAGTCTCTGTGGTTCGACCCCTGCTCGTGCATATTACTACAACGGTAGTGAGTCCACTTGCTCGGATTTTATTACTAGAGGAATTTTTCTCCATTAAGTTTTTGGCGCCGTTGCCGGGGACTTGTTGTGATTTTTAACAAGTTAATTTAATCGGTGCATGTTTGGTGTGGTCATTGGATCCTAATTTGGTTCCTTTGAACGACGATATAGACGAGAATTGAGAGAGGCATTCCCTCTACTCAGTGAGTGAAGCGAATCGACACTTCGTCATAGGGACGGAAGGAAGAATTAAGTGAGTTGGAAACTTCTTCCACCGAGGAAGAAGAAGAATTTAATTTTGTGATGGCGGACCAAGTCGCTGCCGAGAATGCATTGCTAGGCGAAGAGTGAGCACGTCGGTGTCGATGCGTAGTGTTGCACGTGCGGCGCTAGCTTATGAAATAAAAGGCCAATATTTTAATATGCTTCCAAACTTTCATGGTTTAGTGGTGAGGATACTTTGGCATTTTTGAGAGAATTCATGTCTCTTGTAAGTGGGTTCCCTATAAAGAGGGTGTTACGGCGAGAGCACTTGAGGCCGAAGTGTTTCCATATGCATTGAAAGACAAAGCCAAAACTTGGCTATTGCTACTTCCTCCCGTGATCACTACTTGGGATGCTTTACATGATGCTTTTCTTATTAAGTTTTACCCTTATAATGCATTGTGATTTTAGGGTGAAAATTATGGGATTTGCACAGAACCGGGGAAGCCTTCCACGAGGCATGGGATAGATTTAGGATGCTACAAATTGAATGTCCTCATCATAATTTTCACGCTTCTATCTTTGCATCAAACATTTTATGGGGCTTTATCCCCTGAATACCAATCCATGGTTGATAATGCGGCGGGGAGGTAGTTTGGGAACCAAGACTGTACAACAATGCCGGGAATTGTTTGAGATGTTGAGTGCTAATTCTCAACAAAAAGGTTAGGGGAGCAACAAGGGGGTAAATGAGGTTGGATTGAATAATGAGATTGCTAAGCACTTTGCATTGCTCAACCAAAGATTTGATAAATTAGCTTTGCAAAATGCTTCTTCTTCTTCTATGCCTTCCATTTGCTCATCTTGTGTATGATAGTTGTGTTACATGCGGCTCTAAATCTCATGATTATAACTCATGTCCCTCTACTAGTTCCTTTAGCTATGAGCGAGCGGGTACGGGCGTGCGAGGATTTGGTCAACGGTTCCCATCAAACAACAATCGGTTTGGGAACAATTACAATCCAGGATGGTAAGCCCGGAAAGACCGAGACATCCCAATTTGTCATGGGGTGGAAATCAACAAAATAAGACTCTTCATCCCCAACCACCTCCTTGAGGGGCTTTATGAAAGGAAGAAAGAGCCTTGGGAGGAGGCAATGGATCGAGATGAGAGCGGAGCAACTTCAAGCAAAGGCGGAACGGCGTAGCGCATACAACAATCAAGGCTGCTGCATTGAAGAAGTTGGAGACCCAAATGGGTCAATTGGCGAGAGGCATTACGGGACGACAACCGGGTACATTCCCTAGCCAGCGAGGGAGCAAGCCAAGGCCATCGTCACCCTACGTGGTGGCAAACGGGTAGATAATCGGTAACTTCTCCTTCTTCTCCTGCTAAACCTCTGTCATTGATTCCCTGTTGTGGAACCCCGATTGTGGAAAATATTGTTGTTGAGGATGTTGTGTACGAGGGTGAGGGTACTAATGGATTGGGACAAAATGTGAATGTAGAAAAGTCCAATCCCGAAGCCATATGTACCTCTGTTCCTTTCCTGGCGAGATTCTTGAGGAATAAGCTTGATCACCAAATGAAAGAATTGATTGACATGTTTTCAAAAGTTAACATAAATTTGCCTTTGTTAAATGTGATCAAGAATGTTCTAGCATATGCCAAATTCTTCAAGGAAATTAATTCCAAGAAAATTCGGTATGGGAAAGATGAGATTTTGTTTTTGGATGAGAATGCAAGCGCCGTAGTCAAACATAGTCTCCCACCGAAAATGAAAGACCGGGAGTTTTCTAATTTCCATTACTTTGGGGGATTCTCACACGGTGAGAGCTATGCTTGATCTCGGGCAAGCATTAATTTGTTGCCATATTACATGTACCTTGAGTTAGGTTTGCCCAGAGCTAAAACCCACTATGATGGCCCTACAAACTGGCCGATAGGTCCATTAAAAGACCAATGGGCATCGTAGAGGATGTTTTAGTTCAGGTTGGTTCATTGATTATTCCAGTTGATTTTGTGGTTTTAGAGATGCCTCGCGGTGAGGGTAGTCGCCGTGATTCACCCATATTGCTTGGGAGACCATTCATGGCAACAACCAACACCGTGATCAATGTTGGTAATGGTACTCTATCTATGACCGTCGCAAATGAAAAGATTGAAATAAATGTCTTTGATGTAATGAAAAATGCGGTGGGTCATGATGAGTCTTGCATGCTTGTTGATGAGTTGGATGAAGTTGATGATTGTGTGAGTGAGATTTCATGGCATGTGAGAGACTGTGAGGAGTTAGAGTCATTGATTTCAATGGGCGGTGAGAAAACTAGGGATAATGCGGATGCTTTCAACCCGATGGGATTTGCGGATAAAGCCGACGAGCACCATCCTAGTGATGGCCCGTTTCACCCCTAGGCCACTTGATGAGAAGTTGGCGCCTTCTATTGTGATTCCCAGTCCTTGAGTTGAAAACTCTTCCTTCTAATTTAAAATATGCATTGGGAGAGAGAGAAACATTGCTGTCATAATTGCATCGATTTGTCCAAAGACCAAGAGGCCCAATTGATTCTTTGTTTTGTGTGAGTATAAAGAGGCCATTGGTTGGACATTGAAGGACATAAAGGGAATTAGTCCCACAATGTGCATGCATAGAATTCATCTCTTGGATGGTGCCAAGCCGTCTAGAGAGAGACAAAGGAGGTGAATCCTCACGTGGAGGAAGCCAGTGAGAAAAGAGGTCCTAAAATTGCTAGATGCGGGTATCATTTAAGGTGGCTGAAAGTGAGTGGGTAAGCCGGTACAAGTTGTACCAAAAAGATCGGGCATTCTTGTTGTCCAAAATGAGAAAGGTGAGGATGTGCCAACAAGGGAAGTGGCCCGGCCTTAGGATGTGTATTGACTTGAGAAAATTAAATGCTTTGCGACCAAGAAAGATCACTTTCCCTTGCGTTTATTGATCAAATGCTGTGAGAGATTGGCCTGGCCATTCTTACTATTGTTTTCTTGATGGCTTTTCGGGGTATAATCAGTTGCCATAGCCACGAAGATCAGTCCAAAACCACTTTCACATGTCCATTCGGCACATATGCATTTAGGAGGATGCCTTTTGGGCTTTGCAATGCACTGCGACATTTCAAAGGTGTATGACCTCCATTTTTTCGGATATGATTGAGAGGTGCGTTGAGGTTTTCATGGATGATTTTTCGTTATAGGGGATAGTTTTGATGATTGTTTAAAGAATTTGGCATCTTTGTTTTGAAAAGGTGTTGTGAAACCAACTTGACTTCGAGTTGGGAAAAGTGTCATTTTCTTGTGAAGCATGGGATTGTTTTGGGTCATATTGTGTCAAGTAAGGGGATTGAGGTTGATAGAGCTAAAATTGATGTGATTGCAAAATTACACTCCCGAATTGATCAAGGTGTGCGAAGTTTCCTAGGGCATGCGGGTTTCTATAGGCGATTCATAAAAGACTTTTCAAAAATTTGTAAACCTTTATGTAATACGCTTGCGAGGATACGGAGTTTATCTTTGACCAAGAGTGTGTTGATGCTTTTGATTTGCTTAAGGAAAAGTTGACATGTGCCCCCATTCTTTCTAGTCCCAATTGGTCTCACCCTTTTGAGATCATGTGCGATGCCTCGATTTTGCTATTGGGGCATTTGTTGGGACAAAGGGTTGACAAATTGCCTTACATTATCCATTATGCAAGTAGAACACTTAATGATGCACAATCTGAATTATACCACAACCGAAAAAGAATTTCTAGTTTGTTGTGTTTGCATTGGAAAAGTTTCGTTCTTACTTGCTTGGATCGAAGGTGATTATTTATTACGATCATCTTTGCATTGAAACATTTGTTAAATAAGAAAGATGCTAAGCCTCGTTTGTTGAGGTGGATGTTGTTGTTACAAGAGTTTGATGTAGAGATCCGGGATAAAAAGGGGGTGAAAATGTGGTGGCGGATCATTTGTCGAGGCTTGAGGACTATTCGTATCTCAATGTTGAAGAAGGTTTGATTCCGGTCAATGAAAATTTTCCGGATGAACAACTTCTTCTTTGTACATGTCCAAGAGCCTTGGTATGCTGATTTCGTTAATTACTTGGTGTCTAATATGTTCCCATCACAATTCACGTATGACCAAAAACGTAAGTTCAAGTCGAGATGTGAAACATTACATTTGGGATGATCCTTATCTATGGAAAATTTGCCGGACAAAATTGTTAGGAAGGAGATGTGTTAGGACCATGGCAGCGAGTAGTGTGTTGAGATTTTGTCATGAACTCCAATGTGGGGGTCATTTTAGTGGCCAAAAGACCGCTAGGAAAGTGCCGCAATCCTGTGCGTATTGACCTACTCTGTTTAAAGATGCTCAAGAGTTTTGCATTAGGTGTGATAGATGTCAACGGTCAGGGAACATAGGAAAGAGAGATGAGATGCCTTTACAACATAATTTGATAGTTGATATTTTTGATGTGTGGGGCATTGATTTTATGGGACCCTTTCCCCCGTCCCACGGTTATTATTTGTACATACTGCTGATTGTTGATTATGTTTCAAAGTGGTGGAGGCAATACACCCGAACTAATGATGCTAATGTCGTTTGCAAGTTTGTGTGTGAGAATATTTTCAACGGGTATGGCATGCCACGAGCAATTATCGGTGATCGAGGACCCACTTCACCAACAAAAGGTTCAATGCGGTTTGAAAAAGTATGGGGTAGTGGTGCATAAGCGCTTGCCACAGCATATCATCCCCAAACTTCGGGACAAGTGGAGGTGAGCAATCGGCAAATAAAGGGTGTTCTTGAGAAAACGGTGCGTCCCAACAGAAAGATTGGGCATTAAAGTTGGGGGATGCATTGTGGGCATACGAACGGCATACAAAACGCCCGTTGGAATGAGTCAAATGCCGGATAGTGTATGGAAAAGAATGTCACCTCCGGTGGAGTTGGAACACAAGTCGTATTGGGTGTGAGGGAATTAAACATGGATTTGAATCTTGCGGGAGAAAAGAGAAGCCTTGCGCTTGATGAGATTGAGGAGCTCCTACAAGATAGTTATGAGAGCGCAAAATTGTATAAGGAGAGGACCAAACGGTACCACGACAAAAATTTGAAGCCCAAGTTTATAAGACCGGGTATGAAAGTCCTTCTCTTTAACTCTCGTTTGAAACTCTTTCCGGGAAAGTTGAGTTCTAGATGGTCGGGTCCATATGAGGTAGTGCATGTGTATTCGCACGGAGCAGTTGAGCTCAAAGATTTAAAAGATGGCACAGTGTTTAAAGTGAATGGCCACCGAGTAAAACCATATTATGAAGGAGTGTCCATTTTGGAGGATATCGATGTGGTCGAGTTGGTGGACGCGGAGGAGGACACCTAGTTTTGTTGAAGCATAATGTCGAGCTTAACGACTGTAACCAAAGCGCTGATTGGGAGGCAACCCAATGGAGGTAACATTTACTGTTTTCTGTTTTTTTCGTTTAGTTTCTTCATCGTTGCATTTGGATTTTCTTGTGTCTTCCTTGGTCTATGCCATGAGGACATAGCATGATTTAAGTGTGGGGGTGGTGATCTTTATAAAAAAAAAAAAAGAGAGTCTTCCGCTTTTATTTGTCTTTTGTTTCGTAAACGTGTCGAACTACGGTGACCTGAGCCTATTCTTGTGGGTAGTCCGCCCACATTAATGGGGACGTAGGCAACGCAAGTGCGGTCAAAATGTGTGTCAAATGCGACATGCAAATGGTCTAGCCAAAGACATTAAAAAAGGGCGGCTCACCGGGAGACAACCCGGATTTGTATGTGTTTTTGTAAATTACTCCTTTTTCATTAAACTGGTGCTGCTGAAAGGTATTTCTTTTGTTTGTGTTATGTAGGGAAACGTGCGTGGAGGAGCTAAAAATCCTGGGCCTTAAAAAAAAAAAAAAAAATTGAAAAATTTGAAAATTGGCCCAGGCAGAGCACGACTCGTGCTCCTGAGCACGAGTGGGAGTGATACCCCTCAGTTTTAATCAGAACGACTTGGGGGTGGTGGCACGACTCGTGGGTACGAATGGGACTCAGGGGCACGACTCGTGCCATTTAGCACGACTCGTGCTAATTACAGAATCAAATCACCAGTTTCCAAAAATTTTGTCATTCGTGCCCTACCCCCCTTTCTCTACCACCGCCGCCCCCCTCTCTCCCTCTACCCTAATTCAAAATTTCTTCTTTTCTCTCTCTAAAATCATCCATAAAAGCCCTAAAATCCTTACCCCAAACCCACTAAATCCTCTTCTCCATCCCTTTTAACCTACCCTAAACCGAAATCTAAGCCCCAAAAGCCCTCCATTGTTGTTGATTTGGTGAAGAAAAAGTGAAGCTTTGA
Source organism: Adenophora triphylla var. japonica (assembly GCA_022495995.1). Taxonomy (NCBI): domain Eukaryota; kingdom Viridiplantae; phylum Streptophyta; class Magnoliopsida; order Asterales; family Campanulaceae; genus Adenophora; species Adenophora triphylla. The sequence goes on along the minus strand of JAFEMH010000035.1, from coordinate 1,261,425 downwards.
AGGTGGTGTGGGTTTGTTAATTTCTTGGAGTGAAGGGCAAATTGAAGCAAAATTCTTTGGAGGTTTGTGTGGCATTGATCTTCTCCATCTCTTCCGACCTTCTTCTCAAGTTCCGGCGAATTTTCCGGCCAAACTCCGGCCAATTTTTCCGGTGAACTCCATTGTTTAAAGGTACAATCTTTTGATTCCTCTTTCGAATTTTCAGTTGCGTTGGGTGTTGATTGGTGGTATTGGAGTAAGGATTGGACTGTGGGGAATATTATTACCGCCGATTATTTGTGTCGGTGATTGTTATTGATTGATAATGGGAAGAACAAAGGATAAAGCTAAGAACATTTGTTGAAACTCACCAGAAAAGGCGGAATATTGTGATTGAGGAACCCACCCAAACACCCGATGACTTTATGGGTTTAACTAAATTAACTGATTCCCAAAAGAATAAATGGAGGAACCTTGCGAATGGTAGAGATATCCAAGTAACTAGATTCTTGTGCGAGGATACTTTGAGAAAATTGGGATTGCATGGTTTGGTTTCGGGGTTAATGAACAACATCGGATTGGGTGGTTTCTTGGGAAAAAGTGCAGGGGTATACAAGCGAGTGACGCTTGAATTTTTGGCTACTATAGAGAGACGTGAGGAGAATGGGATATGGAGTGTGCGTTTTAACACTAACGATATTACGAGGATTATGTCTTATGCTGCTGCTAGGGATTATTTGGGTGTGAGGGAGCCCCAAGGAGAGTGGTCAGAGAGAGATAGGAGTGTTGAGACATTTTTCTTCGAGTTGACAGGGAAATATATGCAGAAACCTTATGTGGTTATGAAATCGCTCTCCCATCCCGCATGGAAACTCCTTTATAGGGGTTTATCTATGACCTTCTATGCTAATGGAGAGCCGGCGCAGATGAAAGCCCTCCAGTTCGCGACCATGGAGTGTGCTTTATCATCGAATACTGTGATTCCGGATTGGATTGATTTGTTTTTCAGGAGGTGTGAGGCGCTGGGTGTAAATGGAAACGGGAATATCCCGGTTGGAGGTATGATAACTTTGTTAGTACAAAATTTTCAGTGCGTAATCATCCTAAGTCACTGGGGAATGCGAATGGGCCTTTGTTCTATGATCGGTTCTTCTTATACCGATATGACTCTTTCGAGAGGATTTCCGAAGTAATGAGGCATCGACCTTTACTTACGCTAGCGGAGAGAGGAGCTTCAAAGTGTGCGCCAAGACCTGAGTGGTCTTTCCTAATGGCCCACATGCTGAGATCGAGAATGCCATTTCGCGGGGCATGCATGACATCGAGAGATTCGAGGAGCAGATATGGGAGAAAGGGTGAGTGATGAAGAGGAAGAACAAAGAAGAAGAGCAAAGAAGCAGGGCGGTGACGACCACCGACGGGCGAAGCAGCCCACGCCGGGTCGAGCGGAGGTTTTCACAGATACGGGCAAGATCACCGTAATGGGAGGAGCTTTCAATTATTGGGGTGATATGAGAGCATACTTGGATGCTCAATACCAGAGAGATGCGGAGGAGAGAGAGAGGAGATACAGAGAGGAGTGCGAGGCTCGGGAGGCGCAAAATCTGATGTGGCGCACCCGGTTTGACTATGTGGATAGGCGTTGGGATGCTCAGGATGATAGACTAGAGGCGTTGGAGGATAGAGTAGAGACCACGCATAGAATGGTCCAGCAGCAGCAGCTTTGGATACAGCTGAGCCTGCAGCCGGTTTGAGCCGGTCCCGGACGAGCATTTTCAGGAGATGATACGGAGAGCTGAGAGGAGGAGGCAGCGGCAGGCGGCCCGCGAGGCCCAGTTTCCAGATGGGGGCTTCGGCCCAAGGTATTGATGGTATCCTTTCTTATACCCTTCCCTTTTTACATTTAAACTGTCCTACTTTTATTTTGTGTGCACACATTGAGGACAATGTTGAGTTTAAGTGTGGGGGAAGGGCGGTGCCGTGTATTATATGTATATGCTTAAAAAAAAAAAAAATAAATAAAAAAAAAAAAAAATTAGAGTGGCTAAGTGAAAACCCGAAAGGGCACTTAGGCAAAAGGTGAGAATGTGAGCGAAAATATCTTTGTTCACCGGCGTGGAGACATAAGGGGGAGCTAGGAGTTCGGGTAGGAAAATTTTTTGGAGATGGAGGTTCGTGAATAGAGGCGTTAGGATAGAAATCCTCGTGCACTTTGGAGTAATAAGGGGGGTTGGAGAATAGCACGAGGTAAGTTTTTGTTGAGCAACCTTTTTCTTAACATTAACTTTTTATCGAGGGAGTACGTTATGTAGTGTGAGCAAGTGTGGGGGAAAATTTAGGACATTTTAGTTCCCCCCACTATCAATGTGAGGGCCCTAGTTTGGAGGATCATTGTTATTATGGAGTTGATATCAAGCTAGGGCCATTGATCTTCTTTTGGGGAGTTTTATGGAGACGGAGTTTTGTACACTCCGGGATATCATGTTTGATCGATTTGTATTGGTGGTTAGAGGAGGCTAGGTATCATTTTCTCCCGCACATCTGTTTTAGACCAATTTTAGATTGGAGTTAGGATATTACTCAGGGACGAGTAATGGTCTAAGTGTGGGGGAATTTGATGTGTGGATTTTATACATATTATTTTACCTATGTTTCCGGATTATTTACGATGAATTTTGATGTATTTAGTTTAGTTTTGATGTATTTGAGTGGCATGTTGTTATGTGAGATTGTGTGCTAAAACTATGTACTTGGAGGGTATTTTTGGCTTTTTTATGTGTAATGGGTTGTAAAACCTCATGGAGCGTGCAAGTTCAGTGTCAGTAGAAAAAGGGCAGTAAGTTGGTCAAGGTTCGAGCTCGGGGTCAAACATGGTCAAGGGACGAAAGCCAGGTCAAAGCTGAGTCAAAATGGGGCAATTCTGCAATTGGCACGAGTGGGGAACGACTGAAGAAGAAGGGAGCACGACTTGGGGAACGACTGGAGTCAAGCCATTCCAAGCAACTATTCAGAACGAGTGGGCACCTTGGGCACGACTCGTTCTCACGAGTGAAAGCCAAGGTAATTTTCAAGCATTGCTACTCAGAACGACTGGAGGCATGGAGCACGAGTCGTTATCACGACTTGGACTGAAAGGCACGACTCGTGCCAAATAGCACGACTCGTGCCCAGGCGCGTATCATGACGTCAGCAGAGCAGATGGCACAGATTTTCAAAGATTTGGTTTCTTTATTTTTCCTGATTGCCTTAGGAGTCAAAGGGGACTATATATATTTCCTTTAGTTTTTATTATTAGGTACTTTTGATTTTATTTTCTTGCCTAGGTTTTGGAGGATCAAGGATTTTTGATCTTTAAGGTTTTCACTATTTTTCCAGTGTTTGATGTATTGTTATTCATACTTTGGGATTGTCCTCATGAATATGAGTAGCTAAATTCTCTTTTCATGGATCGATGTAGTATTCGCCGGATTTCTATGCTAGTATAATTTTCCAAAACTTTCTTGTTCATGTTTGATTAGATATCTAAATTCAATTTTAGGTTTTAATTCTATTTTAACCTTTAATTGTTAGGTTTTGAATAGTTGCACTAGCGTGGATTGTTCATAATTTAGGCCACTATTTCATCAATTGGATTTGATTGTTGACCTAGCGGAATACAAGAGAATCTAGATTCCTATGTTCCCATTGCTCTTAATGAATTTCTTGATTATTGTTTTGACCTAGCGGAATCTACAATAGGAGAGAAATAAGAGGGTTGCAATCCGCACATCGAACGTCCCAACCCTTAAATTAAGTGAACGAATCTTTGAACAAGATTGTTAATTTTATCATGATAAATCTAGCATAGAATGAAGATGAATATGAAATCCAATCCGTGAATTCCTTTGATCTGATTAAATCCTAGTTTATTGCTTTATTATTTTCTTAAATTACAATAGTTAATTTCTTGTTTTAATATTTCAGTTAATAAAACAAAGTCAAAAACCCTATTTTGTTACTTGAGGCATTAATTAAATTTACTTGTTAAAACCAACGAGTCTCTGTGGTTCGACCCCTGCTCGTGCATATTACTACAACGGTAGTGAGTCCACTTGCTCGGATTTTATTACTAGAGGAATTTTTCTCCATCAGATACAAACACTGTCATGTGGAGTAGTATTACAGTTATATTCATTGACAATAGAACATTGACAATAGAACAGGAAGGAGGAATGAATACAAATATGCAGCAACTACTAGAGGAGTCTGAAGGAGTGTATAACAGATCTACCCCCCCCCCCCAAACAGGTTTTTGGATCATGGAATTCCCTTAAAGGAAGGAAGCCTACCAGACAATAAAGGAACTTACAGATGCCCACATTTCCAGAAAGCTGAAATTGAGAAATTAGTGGCTGATATGTTAAGAAGTGGGATCATACAGCATAGTTTTAGTCCTTTTGCTTCTCCTATGCTCTTGGTTAAGAAGAAAGATGGTAGTTGGAGAATGTGCACTGATTTTAGAGTGTTGAATAGCTTTACAATTAAGGACAAGTTTCCCATACCAATCATTAATGAATTATTGGATGAACTACATGGATCCAAGTTTTACACTAAGCTAGATTTGAGATCATGGTATCACAGGATATGGGTGAAGGAAGAAGACATCCCTAAGACTTCCTTTAGAACTCACCATGGCTATTATGAGTTCAAGGTAATGCCATTTGGGTTGACTAATGCACCAGCAACTTTCGAGGCTTTGATGAATCATGTTTTTTGCAGAATTTATGAGAAAGTTTCTCCTAGTATTTTTAGATAATATTTTGATATACAGCCCTACCTGGGAAGATCATTTGAGATTTTGGTTCTGAAAAAACTCAAGGAACATCACTTGTTTGTCAAGAAAAGTAGGTGTTCCTTTGGTCGAACACAGGTTGAGTATCTTGTGCATCTTGTGAATGGTTCAGGGGTTTCGACGGACTGTAGCAAGATTTAATGTATGATGGCCTACTCCTACTTCTGTAAAAGGGTATAGAGGATTCCTTGGGCTCACTGGACATTATATGAAATTTACTAGGCATTATAGCCTCATTAGCAAGCCACTGACTAAATTGGTGCAGAAGGGAGGGTTTAAGTGGGATGAGGAGGCAGAAATGGCTTTCTCCAAATTAAAACAGGCTATGTGCATTGCACCAGTGTTAGCTATTCCTGATTTCTCTAAAGAATTTGTTGTTGAAACAGATGCCTGCTACAATGGGATTGGTGCAGTTCTTATGCAGGGTGGGAGACCAATAGCTTTCCTTAGTAAGGCTCTTTGTCCTAAGCATTTAGGTCTTTCAACCTATGAAAAGGAGTTTTTAGCCATCATTCTACGGTAGAAAAGTGGAGAAACTACTTGTGTGGACATACCTAGGGGTGTAAACAGTTCGGTTTAGCTCGATTTGGGGAAATTTTGGAGCTAAACCGCTAGTATCGGTTTGGAGAAATTCCAAACCGAGCTAAACCACAAAAAACATCAAACCGAGCTAAGCTAAACCACCATGGTTCGGTTTAGCTCGGTCTAAACCGCGGTTTGATTATACGGTTCAGACCGCGGTTCAAACCACGGTTCAAAAATAGTGACAATGTTTTTGGAAAAACTTGCGCCATGTTTTTTTAACCCTTCTGCTGGAGAAGATAATCTCTCTCTAAAGCACGAAAATGTATATACACCCAAAGACGTACAAAAATGGCGCGAATTCGCAACATCCACTATTCCAGAACTGATGTATTCACAGGCACAATCACTTCGCCTTTGCAGTCTGCACCATCTTCATTCAGCCGTTCTGAATCTTAGCAACATTGTCATCATGATTCTGACAGCAACAAATATAATGATGCACACACCTATACTTTGTCTTGATCATCAGGGAAATCTTAGCAACATTGTCATCATGATTCTGAAAAAAAAGTAAACACGATAATGAAGCTTCATTGTACCCCACGGAGTTCACAAAAAATATAAGAGGTTACACAGTTATTCAACTGTAGGGTAAGAACAACAAATTTCGCCTACACAAGAGTTTGAAACATTACATCAAAGAAAAAGCACATTGCAAGGAGTCGGCTTCAAGGGCTAGAGATGAATGACACACCAGAACGAGAAATCACAATACGTGCTCGGTTTCATAGCTCGGTTTGACGGTTCGGTTCCATAGCTCGGTTTAACGGCTTCAACTGGCTAGTAGTCGCTTCTGCCTCGGCTCGGCTGGGTGCACCTGCACCGCAAGCTATAAACCGAACCGACCGGTTTGGAAATTTTTCAAACCGAGCTAAACCACATAAAATTAAAAACCGAGCTAAACCACGTGGTTTAGCTCGGCTCGGTCTCAAACCGCGGTTTGAGCTAAACCACTTACACCCCTAGACATACCTTCCAAAGTAAGACTGACCATGAAAGCTAAGCACTTGATGGAACAAGAGTCACAAGCAACTTACAACAGAGATGGATTTCTAAGTTATTGGGGTTTGATTACACAATCAGTTATAAGAAGTGGATTGAGAACAGGGTAGTTAATGCCTTATCTAGGCAATATGAAGAGGTCAAGGATGTCCACTGTAATGATATATCTATAGTGCAACCTGAATGGGTAAATCAGGTGGCGAAAAGTATGGAAGGTGACACTGAGTTACAAAAAGTGATAGAGGGGATTGTTATTTGCCCCCAAAATTTTGAAGGGTTCACTTTTCAAAATGGGTTGTTAAGGAAAAATGGGAAGATCTATGTGGGTTGTCATGCAGACTTAAGGGAAAGGATCATTACAGAGTTGCATACATCTAAGGGTGTCTCGGTACTTTTTTTCTGGCCTACTACGAGAGCTGATGTGAAGAAATGGGTGGAACCTTGTGATATTTGCTAACAGAACAAGTCTGAAAATGTTCACTCTGTAGAAGGGCTCCCAATTTCTGGACAATGGGATACTATTCTTGTGGTGGTTGTTAGTCTGACCAAATATGCCCATTTCATTACTCTCAAACACCCCTTTACAGCTTATCAGGTAGCCAAAGTGTTCTTTGACCAGATCTACAAGCTACATGGATTACTAGTCAACATTACAACAAATAGAGATAAATTCTTCTTGAGTCAATTTTGGCAAGGGCTATTTCAACTCATGGGTACAACCTTATAGCTAAGTTTAAAGCAGTACCTAAAAATGACCAGAGTAGCAGCATGGGTACAGTGGCTACCATTGACAAAGTGGAGGACAATAGTAACTACCACACTGCCCTAAAGAAGACACTATTTGAGGCCTTGTATGGATACCCACCCCCTCAATCCCTATTTCAACATGAACAATACACTAAGGTGGATGTTGTGCATGAATTTCTGAAGGATAGGGAGAAACAAATAAAGCTACCCATGAGTCTTTAGTGGAAGCTCAGGTAAGAATGAAGCAAAATGCAGATAAAATTAGAAGTGAAAGGGAATTCCAGGTTGGAATTGGTTGTACCTGAAATTGACACCTTATATACAAACCTCCTTGGAACTAAGAAGGAACATGAAGCTCTCTCCTAAGTATTATGGGCCTTATCAAATTCAGAGTTGTATGGGAAAGGAAGCTTACAAGTTAGATCTTCCTGCCATGCCACTGCCAAGATTCATCACATCTTTCATGTTTCACTTTTGAAGAAGATATGTGGTGATACTCTTGTACTGATGATGCTGGTGATTGCCTAGTTGAACCTCTAGCTATACTGGACCAAAGACTAATCAAGAGAGATGGGCGCCCAGCTGCTCAAGTGCTTATTCAGTGGACAAACGCCTTGCCAAGAGATGCGAAGATGCGATTTGGGAAGACTGGCCGGTGATAGCAGTCAATTTCCCCAATTTCAATCCTTGAGACAAGGATTTTCAGAAGCAGTGAAGATTGTTATGAACTAGGATTCATTTCAATTTGGGGGTTACCGTTAGAGCTAGTTGCAACCTTCGTTATTTAAATTATTTCCGTCCATAATGTGTCGTCGTTTGGGATTAGTAGTTTATGACATCGTTTAGAGGCGAAGGTGTCATTCACGTGTTCACTCTTTCTTTAATTAGCTAGGTAGTTATTCTGTTTTGTCATTTAGCTAAACAACCTTACTTAAGCACATGGGATGGCTGATGGAAGGCATTATGAAATGATATCAACAATTTCCATGCCAACCCTCTAATTCTCTCTCTCCTCCCTCTCTGTTGTTTAATTCCTTCTCTCTTAAACCCTAAATTCATCTATATTATCCCAAATTGTTTAATTCTCTTCGATTGCATGCAATCGATTTATTTCATAACCAGTTCATAACAGATTAACAATCAAACATTTATCTTCATAATCAACCAGCAACAGCAGTAATGTTGAAATGTGCACATGACTTTTGTTTTACCTGTCGACCTCGGTTTGACATGAACCCTGTGGTTGATAATTCTTTCATATTTGCGTCTATAAGTGGGTACCTACAGGTATAACAAACAACAAAGAGCTGACAGGAGAAAAAATAAGCAGGGACAAAAGGAAGAATAACTGGTAGGGATAAAATACAAACCATTTATAAACCACTGGCTTGGGAAACGAATAATACTCCCTCCGTCCCAGACTAAAAGTGCTAATTTCCATTTTTGTACGTCCCAGAAGTCCTACTTAGCTTTATTCCCAAAATGGCAAATAATGAATAGTGTTTTGGACATTTTTATCCTCTTCCTTATTTAGAATTACAAAAAAACAACTACTTACTACCCTACTTTTTACCCACTTGAATACTCGAGTGTTTTGGACAAATATGTCCTCAACCCACTTGCAAATGTATACTCATTTCTTAATGTTTTCTTAATAAGCGTGCAAAGCAAACTCTTGGTAGGACTCTTAGTTCGGGACAAGGGAGTAATAGGGATCTAGAAAAACATGAAACTTGCTGCTCCTTTTGTTCAAGAGTATGTGGGAAGCAGAAAGACAAAATTGATCAAACCTTTGTCAATAAAATTAGAAAAGAGATTTTTTTTTTTATTTTCCTTTATGTTGTTGATGGGATGGTGGGTGTGGGTGGGGGGGGGGGAGTTGATAGATTCCGGATTATATGATTATACCCAGTGCAACCATCTTTCCAGGCTTGGAATAGCAGGGGGTCCTGACTCCAGCTAGACTTCACCTTTCTTGGGCCACCTGGGAATCAAAAAAAAAAAAAAAGATAATTACGAAAAAAATTTAGTGAAAGATTAATATGTCTAACTCCAAAACTTTTGCCATACAGATGAAATGAGACCAAGTAGCAAATATTAGCTTTCATACCATTCATCGCCCTTTTAATAAGATTGGATCTCACAAACAACTATCCTTCATTCAATTACTAGTGAATCCTTGTAGGTGTGGGAACAAAGTTTGTATTATGTTTTTATTATTCAGAGTAAGAAAAATCAAAAGTGAAATGAGGAGAGAAATAATTCTTTTAAGTACTCAGTCCCCAAATGAGTGTAGATTTTTCACTTTTATAGAAACCTAAGAAAGTTAACCTTCAGTCAATTTAGTAGCTATATCGTAAATACCCTTAAAGATCTAACCACAAAGCATCATGATTGTAAGTGTAAATTAGAAAATGATGATTGACAGTGTGAAATTAGTAGCTTCACCAAAAGATGGATATTTTTTGAGGGACAAAAGTTCTTAAAGATGGACATCCGATTAGGACAGAGGGAGTAATTACTTATGAAACTTGAAGGACTGAGCTTCATAATTTCATTAAAAATCATAAGAACAATACATCCATAGCTGAAAACAGCTATAATTACAATTTGTCAAATCAAACAGATTCATTTTAAGTTTATCAAAATGATAAAATCTGAAAGTACAAAAAGAAAGGTAGATCCACTGAAAGGGATCATTTTCCCTAAGTTTCAAAATAAGTGATCCCCATTCCATCTTGGAATTTCCCAAACTAATCATCCCCTTTCTTCTATTCTATTTTTTCTTTTTTTGGGCCAATAGTATGTAACACCTTTTTTAGTTGTGAGATAGAAAATAAACATGTTAAAGTAATGGGACACCAATATATTAGAACTTGAGGGCATTAAAGGAGTAGAGAAATAATTTCTTCAAACACTATGGCGTCAGTTGGGGACATGTATATTTTGGAATCAAGGGAGTAATAAATGTGACTACATGATTAAAATATAGAAAAAAGGAGGAAGATAGAATTTAAATAACAATTTTGTTTATCAATTAAAGGGTTAATGAATTTTTACATATCAAAATAGATATAATTTCTTTGGATGTTTCCAAGGAACCCAAAGTCCCACCACCTATGATAGGAACTTGATTCATGAATGTCATGTGACCATGAAATTTATGCTTGTTAAGTTCCAAACTCATCTAAAAGCTTAAGTTGCTACATAATCGAGTATACAAAATATTTTTGGACGGCTGATACAAAGGTGTTTGAGTGTTCAGTGATAAAATGAGAACGAGTAATTAGTATAAGGGAAAGATCAGGGGAAAAATCAGGGGTAAAATGAAACAAAAAGTAGACCAATAGAAAAACAACTGCTTTTTTGAAGAGCCATTGTATTGCAATTGGAGTTTGCATGGTTGTCGTAAGTATTAACTTTAGAACAAAAAGAAAAATATGACAACACAAGGCATGGACCAATTGGAGAAGGTGGAGTGGTCCATGCCACTTCAGCCAACACAAACCCTTGCAGAGATTCAAAATAGGAACAAAAATCTTGTAGCAGTCCATATGGGGGGATTAAAACTCCCACTGCAGATGCCCTACCAAAAAGTATGTTCATTTGTGGCATTTATTGTTCCCATGACGTCCGTTATAGTTTAATTTTACTAGCAATGAAAGTTCTACAAATTTAGATTTAGATGCTTTGCAAGGAATAATACAGAAAGATTTTCCATTTTCTCCTTTTCCGGGAAGTAGTTTCAAAGCAGCTCACGCTTACACACTGTGTAAGCTCAGCTAGTCACCAAACCACTGCTGATATTTTCCAGTCAACAAAAATTCAAAAAGAAAAAATATAAGAAACATGGAGTCAGATCTATGTATACCTGGATGGAACAGGGAATTTCCCTGCTTGATTGATAGAAACCTGAAGTAGTCCCTCCATATTAATTCAAATAAAACCCTGAAAATGTGACTATTCAGTACTATTCAAATTTAAATGGATGAATGACCAACATATGCTAAGTGCTATCGCATTTGTTACAATCAATGCAATATACTATCTATTGACATCTTAATCATATGGGTATCACTTGGTTACATATAATGCAATTGACCCTAACGACGTTAAAAACTTGACAGAAATGCCAACGAGGCATCCAAGTCAGCATGCCAGATTACAAGAAGATTGACACCCATTAATACACTAACATCCATTAAATAAACTCATCCATTTCAATTTCTTCTCCATCTTCGAAATGTATTAACAACTACAAAACATTCAAAACGATGTTTGATTTTCAATGTAACCCCTTCTGTAGAGACAATATAGATGAGTTTATAGAAGCTCAGGTTACCCCAAGGAAGTATAAATTGAGGATCTTGCATGTTAGATCTGGGCTTGACCTACCAAAATGGTGGTGTGATGAAGGCTGTTGGAGGTTGAAAAGATGGCCGGAAGAAAGAAGTGATCAGAGGATGAGAAAATGGCGGAGTGAGAGTTAATAACGGAAATGAAGGGGCTTACAAATTTGGAAGAAAGAGATTAGGAAAAGTTTCCAATTTGGTATCCAATTTGGAGAAGATCAGATTTGGGAATTAATTTGGAGGAAATTCGAGGGTTTGCAAATCTGAGAAGGAGATGAAGATTTTTTTTTTGGGAAAGGGCACATGAGGGTTTTCGAATCTAATGCCCACTAAATATATAGCAGGGTTAGTTTATTTAATGAGTTGGGGATTGGCCACATTTCTCCAAACTTCCTTGTTACCATTCCTTAATTAAATTTAACATCATCCAACTCCATTCCATTATTTGTAACCTGACCTAAAAGTACATAGGAATAAGTTGTCAATAGGTAGTACATATTCCAAATTTAAATTATTATCATCTTTAGAAGTGCAGGAAAGATGGCTGAATAGGAACGAATTGAGTTTGCACATGGAGAATTGCTTCTGAAAAACAATAGAATACCCTTACATTTTTTATGAAACTTCTGAAAAAAAGTTTGAAAGGTTTTTATGTCGTTTGTTTAGCTCACTGAAAATGAACTAGAAGCATACTAAGACATTCATAATTCATTTGAATTAATTTCATAGTGTCACAAATCCTCTAATTCCCACCTATCTATCTATCTATATTTATGTTTTTTACCTTCACAATACTTTGGTTGATTGTGTATTCTTACTAATATCCAAAAATTTAAACACTAAATAAGAAAGTAACTTAAAATATATATATAAACTGCAACGCATTCAAGTTCTTTTGGATAAAGTATCAATTTATGCGCAGCTTTTTATCAGCATGATTGAAGAGTACTAAATCAATATTGATAAGAGGAGCTGAAACAGTTGAAAGATGAAACTCACTCCATGCAAAGCCTAGGCTTACTATTGAAATCCCCACTTCCTTCTAGAGAACTCAAGCATTGGTTTTCATGAGAGTAATGATGACAATGCTGCATGGTGTGTGATATCCCTTATCCCATATCAGATAGATGTGGACTTTGATTGTGATACATGAGCATCCACAATACAACTACTGGACACCGATAACATCCATGGACTTTTGGGTGAGCCTGAAAAGCCAAGTGGACCAAGTTATTTGTGATCAGTGGCTAGTGTGAGTGCTTATGTAGCGCACTAGGTTTTCGGGTTCGGGTCGTTACAAATGGTATCAGAGTGAAACTGCTGTCATAAGGCTTGCGAGCGCTCCCGGAGGTATTATCTGGGTATCGATTGGACCTTGCTCCCGGAGGTATTATCTGGGTATCGATTGGACCTTATGAGGGACGACAAGGATTTGAGTGGGGAGAGTGTGATATCCAGCATCCACATCAGAAAGATGTAAACTTTGGTTGTGATATATAAGCCTCCACAATACTACGACCGGGCGTCAATAACACTCGTGTACTTTTGGGTGGGCTTGTTGAAAGCCTAGAGGACACAAGTTATTTGTGCTCAGAGGGACAGCGCGTGGTGGTTATGTAGCAGACGGGGTTTTCAAGCACGGGTTGTTACATGGTGATAGCACTTGTTCACAATGAAATATTTTTAGCACTGGATTTGAGGTTTGAGAGTGAAATAGAGAACACTAGTGACTGGAGTAGATATTGTAGTTAGGATTAAGAAGAAGTTTGAAAGAAAGGTTGAAAATAGTAAAGAGAGATATGTTTAGGCTTACAAGGAATATTAATGGATGATCAGTGGAATGAGTAAAAGGGACAATGAAAGAATGAAGAACCGAATAGACAATTAGGATCTGTGATACTCAAAACTTTCAATTTTGCCGATCCAATGGATATGGTTTTAGGTATGATAGTGTCTATTTTACACTATATTTGGTGTAAAATATTAAAATTTTGGAGTATCCAACACCCGATCCGTACTCGTGTGTCAGACACTTGTACCCGAGTCCGAGCATCATAGGTTGGGATACGATTTACCTATGGGCTTGGTAAGTCATTTTACGGAGGCAGGGAATCAAAATCAGTTGATCTGTTCAATATTTTAGGTTAACATTTCCCAAACGCTGCATCAGAAAATGCAAAAGTGTTCCTTGTTAATCAATTTATGTGGAACAAGCTTAACATTCTGCAGTCTAATTTGCGTCCGACTCACCTACCGTTTCTATGAAATCTAGACAGAAGACATTATTTTAGCATAATGCATAACTAACATTTTCTCAAGGTCTGTGATGCAAAGATCGCTATATCAAATTTCTTTGGGTTAATCTAACTTAGAGTAATGGATCAGATTCCTTTTATAAAAAAGACTATTTATTAAGACCATGAAGAAGATCAATGTAAGCTACAAGTGCATGCGCAACAACCGGAGTCTTTAGTCCACTAAGCAAGTACCACATGTAGGCCCACGGAGCACAAACACCTTGTGTGAACATAAACATCATAAGTCCATGATGATGTTAGTGCCCATTTGTGGCAGTTGGACATTTATCAATCAGACAGAAAACCCATACCTAACTAATATGGGATTTGGGTATCACAATCACACCCACTCAAATCCTTGTCGTCTCTGGCAAGGTCAAACCTAGAATGATTATGAAGATAGTACCCCAGGACAAGCTCGTAAGCCTTCCGCTAACTGGGTTTGGCTTTGATTAGTTTACAGTGACCAGAGCCTGAAAACCCGGTTTGCTACGTAAGCACAACATTTCCACTTAGCACAAGTACCTTAGGTGAACAGGCCACCCAAAAGGCCATGGATGACGTAGGTTTCTGATGGATGTGGTTTTACCCATCCAAAATATATAATTCCAAGCTTATTTGATGCTCAAAACCTTGAGAAATTAATATGTTTGTTAAGTGTTTTGAAAGTACAGGGGTTGCATTGCAATTAGGCAGAAAATGGAGGAGTTAAGCTTATTTGGAGGAGTTAAGCTTGTTCTGAAAGCTCAGGTACCTATGTGCAAAACTGGGAAAAGCGGGGACTAAAGTGCAATTAGGTGAAAACAAGAACAAAAATTGGCTTTATAAAGTCTAGGGGCCAAAGTGCTGAAATTGGAAAAAGGAAGGGTTGAGGCTGGAAACGGAAGGCTCGCCGCAAGACAAGGCAGTGTTGGCCGAGGGATGGCCAGCCAAAGGTGCAGGAGTGGCCGCATTTTGCAGGCTGGCCGCACCAAGGAGCGTCATTGGCCGAGCGGCCGCGCCAGAAAGACAGAGAAACAGGGCGACCGCGCCATGGGTGGCCGAGCGACCGCTCTCATGGTCGACCAAGGCTTTGCGACGGAAAACTGTGACGGAATTGAATTTGTCACATAATTAAAAGGCGGTTTCCAACAGATTTTGCTACAGAATTTGTGACGGATTTCGGCAAAATCCTAATTTGACTAGGCATTGACCTATTTTTGCTGTAAATTAGGAATTTCTCCTCTCTCCTAATATATAAAGACCCCTAGATTAGGTTTTTATATCTCTCTTCATATCTTATTCTCTTATACACCCTTGTACATATTTTTCTTTTCTTTAGTTGTAAATCAAATATTAAGTTTTTAATTCAAGAATTCCATGGAAGTTTCATGCAATTTATTGAATGTTTGTTGATGTTCTTCGTGGACATGACCGGCTAATTTTCTTGTTCTACGGATTGGAGGTAACTTATATCAATCCTTTATGCTCTAATTAATCTTATGATCAATCAAGGGTTGGGTTCATCAAAACTATTCTTCATCTAAGTTATAATATTTTACTTGCTTTGTTTGTTACTTGTTTTAAGTAGGAATAATAATCAAATCCAAATCCCCCTTTTTTAATTTGTTTGTTTATCTGTTGAAAGTCAAATTGTGGATACACAAGTCCATGTGGATTCGACCCTTGCCAATTGTGTATTACTACTACGATAACTCGTGCACTTGCGAGGTATTTTTATTACGAGTGAATTTTTTCCATCAAGTTTTTGGCGCTGTTGCCGGGATTTGTTTTGTAATCCACAATTTATTTTCAACATTGCAAATAAGTTTTATTTTGTTTTTTTTTCTAATTCTTCATAGTAATTAGTTATTTTGTTTTTATTTATTTCTTTATTATTTTTTTTAAAAAATATTGTGAGAGATACTTTTAGAGAGATGTATGGAATGAGCACCTATGATAAGTTGGTCGAATAGAGATTGTTGCAACAATTAACAAATTTGTCTGAACAATTAGCACAATTAACAAGGCTAGTTGTAAATAGAAAATTTTCAAACTATAATATTCAAGAGGCATTTTCTATTTGTGGTGTCTATTCTCATGCTACTAACGCTTGTCCATCTAGAACATATTTTCCTGAGTACTCTCCACAGGTGCAAGAGAGCTTTCCCTTTCCATCTTGGCAATCGTTAATTGGGCCGTCCCCAAATTCTTATAAACAAGATTTGGGAAAATCAACCTTCAACTCTGATTTGGAGAATAAACGATGAAAGGAAAGAGGTAGTATATAATCCAACTTGTGAGCCAAGCTATTATGATGACGTGTCACCACTTAGAGGGCAACTTTTAGAGGAAGCAGAAGAGAGTTTTGTCTATGAAATTCTCAATGTTGACTATAAGAGAGAACTACAACCTGAAAATCAACCTTTGGAGGACGCAACATAGGATTTTGTCTATAAGATCCCCATTCTTGACTCTAAGGATAAATTACCTATGGATAGTTCAAGTTGGTCGATGGAGGAGATAGAGAAAACATGGCATGAGCAAGTTTGTAACGAGATTGAGTTGGCCTTATATGGTGGGGAGAAGATGGATGGTGAAGAGGTTCACAATGTGGATGAAAGGCCACAAGTGGAAAAGTTCAAGGTACGTAAAGGGCAAAAATTCCCTCTAGTTCTAAATGACATGAAAAAAAAGGAAATATATATAGGGATTGATCTAAATATAAAGACCCGCGAAAATGCAAATTGGGCCAAAGGACGAAAAGTAAATTCCAAAAAGGGGCAACGGTCGGGCTAACGACCTTAACCAAATGTGATTATTGGGAGACAACCCAACTAGGTACATTTTTTTATTACTTTATTTTATTTGTTTGCTGTGTCATATCATCCTTTGAACCCAAGGCACGTTTTTGTTCTTTATGCTATGAGTACATAGCATGTCTTTAGTTTGGGGGTAGATATCTCTCCGATTTTGTGGGTTTATATGGGAGTGTATATAGTGTCACCCTACAAAAAAATAGAAAAATTTTAAAAATTTCTTCCTTTTATATTTTGGAATGTTGGCAAGAGTTTATGATGATTTGAGTGTACTACAATTTTAAAATCTTGAGTGTTATTATTAATATGGGGATATAATTGCATTGAAACATGTAAAGTATGATTACTTCACCCTTCACTTCCATATTATTTTCTTGATCATTGTTACCAATCTATGAGACCTTTATAGGATCACTTTGACATTCTCGGGAACCCTATAACATGTTTGCATGATTGTCAATAACACATCAATTATGCTATTCAGGAAGTGATATATGGCTATTTTCTTTGAACCCTCACGCCTTTAACTTTCTCATCAATTATTAAAATTTTCGCTAGAACCCCTTTTGATCTTGAAAAATAATAGAATCTCTCACAAAGTGAGAGGTTATCTTACACCACCATTCGCCTTCTTTTGACACCTACATCATCTTACTCTTATACACTATTTTCTCACCTTTTCAAGAAAGTGAAACTAGGGAATAAATAGGATTTGTGGGTTATGTTTGAAAAATCAATGGTGAAAAGTGGTCATGAAAATAAAGAAAAGGGTCATATCATGTATTTTCTTGAAAAGAGGGGATTGAGCAAAATATTGAATGCATATTATTCGTGATATATATGTGCAAGAAAAGAAAAAAAATATGAAAAATCTTGCTCTCTCTTATGTTAAAAGAGGGAAATGACCAAAAAAGGAACAAAAGAAGGTGATCAACCCCATGTATGAAAATATGCAAAATTTTAAGTTTGGGGGTTGATTCATTGGGTTGCTATGGAGCGGAGCGATAAATTCAAAGTAAGGATGTATGTTGAAAACTCTTTAGTTTTACTACTTGACTTCGTATGCCCTTACCTTCTTTTATAACCGTAATCCTAGCCCGCGTTTTTCGCGATATATTACAAGATATAAAGTCATATTTGATCCCTAAAGAGAAGCCGTGTTGACAGTCTTATTAAACATGCATATGAGTGTCCTTGTGCAATTTCATCTTATTATTATCATTGATTTAGATCAAAACACAAGTGACCCTATAAAAATCTTGGTTTAGTAACATTGATATCCCATGATTCATTCATCTTTCATTATGTGGTGAAGAATTGTAAGTTAGATGCATCTATGTAAATATAATCCCATTTTCATGATAATACTTCTAGATTATGTGTGTTGCGAAAAATCTGATACTTGTTATGCCAATAACCTATTATGTGAATTGAACAATCCAAAAATATTTTATTTGTTTTAATCAGTTGGTTAGTTTTTATTTTGTTTTAGTTTTGTTTTACTCGATTACGAGCAAAAGATAAGTTTGGGGGTATTTGATAGATTTGATTTTACCCATCGAAAAGATATAATTCCAAGTTTATTTGATGCTCAAAACCTTGAGAATTTAATATGTTTGTTAAGTGTTTTGAAAGTACAGGGGTTGCATTGCAATTAGGCAGAAAATGAAGGAGTTAAGCTTGTTCTGAAAGTTCAGGTACCTAAGTTCAAAAAAGGGAAAAGCAGGGACCAAAGTGCAATTAGGTGAAAACAAGGACAAAAATTTGTTTTATAGGGTTGAGGTTCGAAACAGAAGGCTGGCCGCAAGACAAGGCAGTGCTGGCCGAGTGCTAGCCGAGGGATTGAACTATTTTGGCTGTAAATTAGGAATCTCTCCTCGCTCCTAATATATAAAGGACCCATATTCTAGGTTTTTATATCTCTCATCATATCGTATTCTCTCATACACCCTTGTACATATTTTTCTTTTCTTTAGTTGTAAATCAAATATTAAGTTTTTAATTCAAAAATTTCATAGAAGGTTTATGCAATTTGATTGAAGGTTTGTTTGATGTTTTTCATGGACATGACCGGCTAATTTTCTTGTTATACGGATTGGAGGTAATTTATATCAATCCTTTATACTCTAATTAATCTTGTGATCAATCAAGGGTTAGGTTCATCAAAAGTATCCCCATTTAAGTTTTCTAAACTACAATCACATGTGTAGATGTGATTGGTTTTTAAACTAAATTTGTGGTGTGATTGACAAGTGATTGTTCGATCCATGCAAGTCAAAATTTTAAATGAATATAATCTAGGTTTTGACAATTGATTGCAAACCAAAATGATAGGTTCTTAATCCTAGGGTTTAATGGGTTCTTAAATATTAAGTGGACTTTTTAGAAAACCTAATATTAGTAGAAAACTAAATTGTGGACGTGTGAACACACCCAATTTTACTAAATAGGATGAACCCCAAACTATAATTGATTATATTATTAATTGACATATTGGTGCGATATACATGAATCCCATTCCGTAAGGTATTCGGTAATATTTTATTTGCTTTGTTTGTTACTTGTTTTAAGTATGAATAATAATCAAATTAAACCCCCCCCCTTTTTTTATTTGTTTGTTTATCTATTGAAAGTCAAATTTTGGATAAACAAGTACCTTTGGATTCGACGTTTGCCAAGTGCATATTACTTTATGATAACTCATGCACTTGCGAGGTATTTTTATTACGAGTGGGATTTTCCCCATCAAGTTTCCAATAGTAGTGATAACCATTTATCAAACACAAAGTCCATATCTAACCGACGTAGGATTGAATTGTCACAATAAACTGATCACATCGGAAAAATGTGTTGTTTGATTGTGTTAGATAAGTGGTCGTTCACTATTTACTGGGTACAAACGTCATGCATGGACTTTTAGTTGGGAATGTCGTGGACTTGATCGTGATTGATAAGAGGCCAGTTATTACCATCAACCAAAGCCACTAGACAAAATCTGGAGGATGTTCCTAAAGGTAAAAAAGCACCAGAATCTGAGCTTTACAAGCCTAGTTGGGAGCAGGTGCTACGTCAGTGACCAAGCAAAAGTATAACTTTAGCTTTTAAATGTAAGACTACGTGGTCATCAAGCAATATAGGATTTAAAGTCCACATATCATACCCACACATACAAATTGAATACTTAGTACTAAAAATAGACTATCCTCAACCCTATCTAAACGGACGAATTCCAATCATAATTAATAACTTAAAACAACCTAAACAAGAATCAATAAACTAGAAAACATTTAAAGAAACTAGGGAAAACTCCATTTTTATCCATGGTACTTCGGGGCATTTGTTATTTTACCATTGGATTTATTTTATTCATTTTTACCATCGTACTTGAAAAAATGGTGTCATTTTATAACCAAAATTTGACGTCGTTATCTTTATTAACAGAAAACTATAAATACTAACACCCATTACATTTTAACAAATAAAATAATGAAATTTGATCAAAATGTAAGAACTTAGTTAAATTTATCTTTCACCCCCAATCATCATTATAAACCACCACCACCCACAACCATCACCCCACTGCCACCACTACCTACCACCATTACACCACTACCGCCTTCACCACCATCAAGTTAGAAAATGACTTCCATCTTGTTGTGGTCAATATCTCTCCTTACAATTCACAACCCACCAACGACCATTGCAGCCAACACTGCCATTGCACCATTACTGCCACTACAACTATCATCCACCACCACCAAAAATCAATATAATGATATCACCCGATCTCTGAATTTAAAATGTAGTCCGAATTCATGCCCAAAAAAACCCAATCACTGGGTACCGAACCAGAAAAGTTATCTAATGTCACACAGGGAATTCATACTTGTTTTCTCAAACTGTCTGATTTCTTGGTTGGATTTCAGAATTTCAAAATGAGTCAGATTTAAATTGGGGTTTCAAAAGAATTACAGTAATTCCCTTCTACCTTTTCAAGACATCTATTGAGAACTCACACAAGATTTGTTTGTAAGCTGAATAAAAATCAAATAGCTCGGTGTGAAGATTAAAAATAAGAGAGTGTGACGGTTTGGGAGGCAACGACACAGAGGTTGGACAACGTATTATGAGAAGAGGGGTCGGGACAGGCGAGGTTAAGGTTACACCTGTTGTTGGCGGTGGGGGAGATGGAGAGGAAAGAAGATGGATCCAGCTTGTGTCGGGTGTGGGTCGGGTGTGAATGGTGTCGCCATAAGAAATATGGCAGTGGGGGAAGACGGCTGACGGAGGTGAATGGCGGCGGAGGGGAAAGGAGGAGAGTAGACGAGGAGGCGGAATTTTTTATTCAAGATCGATATCTGAGTTTTCTTTTTTTTTTTTTTTTTGATTACCCAGGTTCCCAGCTTCGCCGGATCAATCCTGGACCACCAGGTACCGACCCCTCAGTATGCTAGCGGAGGTAAATCGCGGGATGTGCCCTATGCAGCCAGGGTGGCAGCGCCCCTTATACTCTGGCCCCAAGGGAGCCCTCTTACAAGACATTTACACTGTTACAACACCAAATGGCTGCTCCAGCTGCTCCTGTCGAGGCAATTACATCACTTTTACAACACCAAATGGCTGCTCCAGTGCTCCTGCCAAGATTTGAATCCCCACACTGAGGTTGCAAGCCCAGCAGTGCTGCTTCCTTAACTGCACGGATGTGCCCCGGGGGACTCCTAAGGTCCCTGAAACCCAAGGTAGGAATTAAAT
The DNA here is from genome assembly GCA_022495995.1 of Adenophora triphylla var. japonica. Taxonomy (NCBI): domain Eukaryota; kingdom Viridiplantae; phylum Streptophyta; class Magnoliopsida; order Asterales; family Campanulaceae; genus Adenophora; species Adenophora triphylla. The sequence goes on along the minus strand of JAFEMH010000035.1, from coordinate 1,240,082 downwards.
CACAAAGATTCCCTTTGGGGGGAATCGAACCGGTGACCTCCCCTTCGGAAGGCCACCATTATACCACTGGGCCAAGGCCCATTAGGTGATATCTGAGTTTTTCTTTTTAAACGGCATTTAGATCTAGGTTAGTGAGTTTAAAAGGGATATGGTTAAATACAGGAAACGAAATATACAGGGAACGAAATATTCCAACGTTGTCCTTGCCCGTTTCGTGTAAGTATACACGAGACACATCTCGTGTGAACTTACACGAGACTCATCTCGTATGAACTCACACGAGATGTGTCTCGTGTGAGTTCACACGAGACATATCAGTATACACCTTTTCCCGTTAACTCTTCCAATTCCAGACTGTGTGACATCCAATTAGGGTTCCATTCCATTCCATTTCCCCCAAGAACAGTAAAAGATAGAAATTAAATCGGCGATTTACCATATAGAAAATAAGGATACAATCCAAAATATAATTTATAGAGAGCAAAAGCCAATTTAGGGCTTTCAATCGGACCAAACAATTCTAATGGCGAAGAAGAGGAAGTCGGATGCGACTCGGCTAGACGAGGAGTCCGATCTGTGCGTTGGTGGTGAATGGTGACGACGGCGGCGATCGGAGAAAGGAGGGAAGAGCGAGAGAGAAGAAGGGAGGGGAAGGAGGGAAAAAAAATTAGGCATATAAAAGGTTATTTTAGTAATTTACTTACTTCCCTGTATTTTTAGTTCTCTGTATTTAGTATTTACAGTTTAAAAAAGAAGGGATTGTCAATCGTAGATTATAACCCTAATATTTTTTATAGAAAAAGATTTTGAAGGCCAAACTTTTGATTTTTAGACACTTTCCGTCTTTTATTCCTTAAATATGCAATGGGTGTTAATTTTTATAATTTCTCTGTTAGTAAAATAACGGCGTTAAATATTGGGTCATTGCCCCATAAGTTTCTTTTTTTTAAATTTATGCTCAATAAGTTCCTTTTAAATGAGTGTATCAATTTTTTGTCATTTTGGACGAAAATACCCCCCAAAGAATGTTGTATTATATTTTCAGAATGTTGTATTATATTTTCAAAAAAAAATTTAAAAAAAAATTAATAATAAAAAAAAATTAATACAAAAAAGTAAATCAGAATGTTGTATTATATTTTTAGAATATTGTATTATATTCAGAATGTTGTATTATATTTTCAGAATGTTGTATTATATTTTCAAAGCAAAAATTAAATTTTTTTAAAAAAAAAAAATCAGAATGTTGTATTATATTTTCAAAATGTTGTATTATATTCAGAATGTTGTATTACATTTTCAGAATGTTATATTATATTCAAAGTGTTGTATTATATTTTCAAAAAAAAAAATTTTTTTTTTTAAATTCAGAATGTTGTATTATATTTTCAGAATGTTGTGAGGGCAAAATTGAAAGTTCACTTGTAAAAAGAACTTCATGGTCATTTTAATAAAATGAGGAACTTAGTGGGAAGTGATTTGTTCTAAAAGGAACTTATGGGGCAAATTCCCTTAAATATTTGGTACAAAATGACACAATTTTTTCTAGTACGATGGTAAAAATGAAAAAATAAAGTTCGATGGTAAAAATGAAACACGTCCCAAACTACGATTGAATAAAAACAAAATTTTCCCAAGAAACTATAATGTTAATGATAAGTTGGATGTAGTTATTTCAATTTCTCTTTGAACTAACCACACATGCATATGAAGCAATCCCCAACTAAATAATATTTTATTTGAGCAATCGGAGATAGGAATTTATTTTTGATCAGCTCTTGCAATCCGGCTGCCAATGTACCCATTTTTGCCAACCGGGTTGCAAAGAAAATGATACATTGGCAGTCGGAATGCAATTTGGTGGGAACTTTAAGATGAACAGAAATGACGCTGATGAGTAGAGATGTATATACCAATATGTGGAATCATTTGATTGTCTCTCGTATTCATATCTCTTTACCTTGATAAAAAGAATGAAACTTGAACAATTAGAGATATGATAGATTAAGCGATTAAGCAACAATAACTGAAAGAAAAAATAGAAACCATAGTACCTCTTCATAAATGAAACGAGGAGAAAGGCTTCCAGAGGCAAGCCACGGAGAGAATTTTGTTGAATAATCAGGCCCTAACATACCATTCCGTGTTTGTTTGTATATCCGGATTAGATCCTATATAAGACAAAAGAGTTTACCAAGCAACATTAGAGACTCTTCATTGTCATTGTTTAATTCCTCATATACAGATAGAAAAAATGAAAATGTTGAAAATTTGAGCCTACTGTCACCAGTCTGTTTTGTTGGACAAGTTAGGTATGAACACCCATCCTTTGGTAGCAAACAGCAAGCAAGAGAAAAGCTAATGCCAATGTCAAGAGTTCAAAATCAAAGAATGCCGTATAGCTGTGACCTGGGTAGGCATAATCTACGCTTTGAATCTCCTTTTATACAGGAAGCGAGCCTTGTTCGCTCCAATCTAGGGCCAAAACCTTGCTCCTTCAATTATTGCCCAATAATGGATTGTATAGAAACTAGATAGATCTTCCAGCACGTGTTTACCAATGTGTTTACAAAAGATACAAATAATTATCTACTGTCTTCTCTACTCCTTCCTGCACCAGGGTAACCATCCTTTCTATTCACACATGCCACACCCACAGCATCACAAACCAAGCATGGTGCCAACTGCCAACACATCCACTCAGAATACTTCGGTAACAAACGCAACATAAGCGAGATGACTCAAACCCCAGACCTCACCAAATAAGAGCTCTCATACCATTTTCAATTAAAACTGTTAAATCTATTACGTATATCAAGCCTTTAAAACATTTTAAGCACCAAGGTCAACTAAGTCCTAAATCTCTAGTCATCCAACACAGGCAGGAGATGTCCATCAACCTTCTAAAACTAAACAGAAATTGTTGGGTTTTGGGGTTACAAACGCAGCGGAAGATTTAACAATAACATCAAAACCCTAGCCCTAAGATCCGTCTAGCATGAAGAGATTAGAAATTAATATGAGATAGAATTTACATACCTTGAATGCGATGAAGTTTAACTTAGATTCGAATCTGAAAATCGAATCTCAAAACGAATATCAAAACCGTTGATGAAGGTTTTGATCTTCTCCTTGTTCTTTACCTTGTGAAGAATCGATGATGGAAGGCTTCAAGCTTTTGGTGATTAACCTATCACCCTCTATCGGTAATCCACACTCGAACGGACCAAGAACGATTCTTGATTGATTGCTAGATGATCCAATTATTGAAAACGATTTTTCAATAATCAATGGCAAAAAGGATTTTGATCTTTGATTCTAAATCTAGATCCCAATTTTGTGTTTCATAAACCCAAAATTACATGTGTTTTTGGCTGACCATGGCTCCTATTTATACTAAGTATAAATCCCTAACTTTTAGGGGAGAATCCTAGTCAAAAACCAACACCAAATCAGCAAAGGAAAAAGCAATACGTACCATAATTAGCCGCTGGCACGACTCGTCCCCAGGGGCACGAGTCGTGCCTTATGCCCAATTTGGTCGTACGACTTAACGAACCAGTTTTCCAGGTTGCCAAATCAACAGGGCACGAGTCGTGCCTGAGGGCACGAGTCGTGAGCACGACTCGTCCCACAGGGCACGAGTCGTCCCTATATGCACACCCCCAGAAACTGTCGTCCCTTCTTAAGGCACGAATTGAGCCAATGGGGCACGACTCGTCCCATGAAACATCAGTCGTCCCAGAGTCGTCCCCAAAGCCCAGAATTCATCCTTTTAGCCATTTTTAATCCGTTCTTTTGTATGTGACCCTTTAGGAATTATATTTTATGCTGGTAGTGAGTTGAAACATCAACCTCACAAGACATAAGTGACTTCTAGCAAATCATTATGTCCACCCAATTAAATATAACATCAAAGCTTGATTCCTTGATAATCAAATGTCACAATCCCTTTGTCCACGATGTCCTATTGAACATGAGTCATGGTCTATGTCAACTCATTCCGTTCAATGCTTTCTCGATTCCGAATATGTTGATAATCCAAATGTATTTGATCTCTATCAAATCACTTGAGTATGGCCACACATTTCATCAACATCATTCATCGAGGGGCCCAAGCAAACATCTATCTTCATAAGAGGGATAAATCCCGTCTTGACTTATCATTCTTCCCTACATGGATCCAAACGTGCTAACATAGCCCTTATTGATATCCGATTAAAGATAGTGTTAGACTATATCAAACACGATCTTCACTATGCGGAAGACGATGATAATCTCAGGTGCAAGGATTCAATAACACGATTATTATGAGATTTATTCATGACATATATGATTATTGACTATGTCATAAATCTTATCGGTAGGTCATGTCCAATACTTATTCTCTAGCAAGTATCCATAAGTGTAATGTGCATCACATGCATATAATCATCTCCATGATTATCCACTACCAACTTATACTAGTTGTTCACAGCAACTAGGGACGCAATTCAATATAATAAACATCCAAACATATAATTAATAGAATAAGTGCGCTCTATAATAAATAATAAAGATGATACATAACGGTTCAAGTCAATCATAACTATAGCCTAGGGCATTACACCAACAATCTCCCACTTGCACTAGGCTCCATCTATGTATCTAATACCCATGGACCTAACTTGACCATCATGCTTCGCTTGTGCGAGTGGCTTTGTAAGCGGATCCCCAATATTATCATCGGTTGATACAATGCATATGTGAAAAAAAAGAAGACACAAATTATACATCCATAAAATCCGGGATAGTGACGGGAATTGGATTGTGGATCAGGGTAAGATTCAGGAGGAGGCTATTCGTTTCTATTCGGACCAGCTTAATGGAAATCCTGATGCGTATGTGGATCCCCCTGATGAGCTGCTGAATGTGATTCCTCGATTGATTTTCAATGAGGAAAATAAGATGCTTATTACTCCCCTACGCTTAAAGAGCTTCATGATATCGTCCTAAGTATGAGTGGGACTAGTGCTGCTGGTCCGGACGGATTTACGGGTGAGTTCTATCACAAATGCTGGGATATTATTTGCATGGATCTTTATAATGCTGTCCTTGAGTTCTTCTCAGGGTTTCTTCTTCCTCGGAGCTGGACTAGTACGCTTATTGTTACTATTCCTAAGGTGGCAGCCCCTACTTCCTTCTCGCAGCTTCGGCCTATTAGTTTGTGTAATTTTTCCAATAAAATCATTACCAAACTTTTATGCTCTCGGCTGCAATTTGTGCTCCCTCGTATTATATCTCCTCAGCAAAGTGGCTTTGTGAAGGGCCATTTAATTCATGAAAATGTTTTGCTTGCTCAAGAGCTCTTTCAGTCGCTTAAGAACCTTCGTGCATGGGTCTAATGTTGCTTTAAAGCTTGATATGGCTAAGGCGTATGATAGACTTTCATGGTTTGCGTTGATTAAGGTGATGAGGAGATTTGGCTTTGCTGAAGAATGGCTGGACAAGATTTTTAGATGCATCAATTATTGTTGGTTCTCGATTCTTATTAATGGTATTGCTAGTGGTTATTTTGCTTCTACTCGGGGGCTTTGCCAAGGGGATCCTATATCTCCTAGCCTTTTTATTATTGCTGCTGAAGTTTTAAGCCGGGGTCTTAATAATCTCCATCTCCTTCACCCTCATATGGCTTTTCATACGGGCAACCTTAATGTTCCTATCATCTCTCATTTGTCCTATGCTGATGATATCATTATCTTCTGTAACGAAAGTATCCCATCTCTTGAGCGTCATATGGAGTTCTTGGCATCCTATCAACATTTCTCAGGGCAGCTCATTAGCATATCTAAATCCTGCTTTCTGACGGGTCGGGATGTGGCTGATCATGACAATTCTATCTCTCTTATTACGGGGTTTCAAAAGGAAAATTTGCCTATTGTTTATCTGGGTTGCCCTCTTTATATCGGTAGGAAAGTTCAATCTTTGTTCGATCCTGTTATGCAGAAGCTTCGTGATAAGCTTGATTCGTGGCAAGGTAAATTACTATCGGCTGGTGCTAAGCTTGTTTTGATCAAGTCCTGCCTCCAAGCTATTCCCATTTATTATATCTCTTTACTTGATCCTCCGAAGGGTGTTGTTAATGCCATGAATCGCCTTATTGCTAACTTCTTTTGGAGTAGCTCTGAAGGGGAAAAAAAGTGTCATTGGGTGTCTCGAAATGAGTTTTTCTGGCCTATAGAAGAAGTGGGTTTAGGCCTCCGTAAATTTGAGGAGATGGCGACTGTTTTTTCTATGAAGCTTTGGTGGAGGTTTCGTACGTCTAACTCTCTTTGGGCTCAATTTCTTGAGGCCAAATATTGCCGTGATACTCATCCTATGGATGCCATTGCTAGATTGGGTTGCTCTCATATTTGAAAGCGGATGGTTGCTGCTAAGGATTTGGTGGAGAGCCGTATTGCTTGGGGTGTGGGTTGTGGTGAGATTTCTATTCAAGAAAAGTGGCTTCCTCATGATGTCCCTCTCCTTGATGATCGCCATGATCAGATTTTTTCGTTATTTGAGGATGGTGTTTTAAGGGAAGATTATATTCGGGATACTTTTGGTCAGCAATGTTTGTTGGAGCTTCAAGCCTTTGGTATTCGGATTGATGGTGATTGTGATATGCCGTTTTGGTCTCCCTCTTCTTCGGGCAAATTCTCTATCTCTTCGTCTTGGAGGGAGTGTCGGGTGTCCAGGACTCGGAGTAGGGTTTTTGCTTGGTGCTGGCATAAGTTTATTCCTCTCAAGGTGTCCATCTTCATGTGGAAATGCCTAAAGGCTGCTCTCCCTACTGATGACAACATATCTCGTAAAGGTATCTCTATTGTTTCTCGTTGTCATTGTTGTGCTAACCCTTCTCTTGAATCTTTGCAGCACATTCTTTTACATGGTGATATTGCTTTTCAAGTGTGGAATTTCTTTGGGAATTTGATTGGCTTCCAAATCTCGGGTTCTACTATCATGCAAAGGATGATTGCTTGGCATGCTTGTAAAAATTCCAAGCTTAGTCGGGCCGTGAATTGGTTGGGAGATATTCTTCCGAGTATCATCTGCTGGGAGCTTTGGAAGCACAGAAATAAATGCAGGTTTGATGATGTTACTCCTAGTTGGGTAAAGGTTCGTAATAATATTCAGTTCCAAATCAGTGAAATCCTTCGGGCCCACAGCTTATCCTTTCATGTTCTTCATTCGGAGGTAAATATTGCTTTATTCTTTAATATTAGTATGGCTGCTCCGTCTATAGCTCGTGTCAAACTTGTTTTCTTGGATTCCTCCTTCTGTGGGACAAGTGAAAGTCAATACGGATGGTGCTTCTCGTGAAAATCCGGGCATTGCCTCGGGTGGTGGTATTTTGCGCAAGCATGATGGGTCTTTTATATTTGCTTTTTGTCGTTTTTATGGTAATGCTACTAACATGGTTGCAGAAGCTAGGGCTGCTCTTGATGGAATTACTCAAGCTAGGTTAATGGGTTTCAATTCTATTTAGCTTGAGGTGGACTCTGAAGTTTTGTCTCTCATTTTACTTCGCAAATGCAATATCCCTTGGGAGATTTGGTATTTCATTCAAGACATTTTCAGAGTTATGGAGGAAGCGTCTATTCAAGTTACTCATGTCTACAGGGAAGGTAATAAAGTGGCAGATTTTCTTGCAAATATTTCGGCAGATGAGCAAGCAGATTTTCAGTTTTCATCGTTGGAGACTTGCCCCAAGCCGTGTCAGAGCCTTCTCTACTTTGATCGAATTTCGTATCCTAATATTAGGCAGTAGTTTCTTTCTTTTATTGATGTATTTTCTTTTGTTTTTAGCTTCCCCTCCCTTCTTTGGTGAGGATCTTACAGGTTGTGTAAGAACTCCCTCAAGGTTTCTTTTCCTGGTGGTTAAGGTTGTCATGTCCCCCACCATGTTTGTAATTTTATTTTTCGTTATTAATAAAATCTAGGGAGTACCGTCTCCTTTTGCCAAAAAAAAAAAATTTCTTTATGAATTCTCGAAAAACGTCCAAGTATGTGTTTGGATCACCGTTGTGACCTTGGTTCCATTGCTTGCACAAATGGCACCACATTTATCACAACAAAGTTCCACCGATTAGTGATACTTGGAACATTTCCAAAACACTAAATGAACTTTTGATCCAAACTGCCTCTTTTAGCTACATCATATGTTGCTAAAATTCGGCCTCAGTTGTAGAATCGGCTACGATTTTCTGCTTGGAACTCTTCCAACAAAACCGCACCTCCAATAGGCAAAAACACAAATCCTAATTGCGATTTAAAATTAACTTTGTCAGTTTGGAAGCTAGCATCTGTGTAACCCTTACAACAAGATTAAGTTCCAACCTTTTGAATACTAAGAACGTATCCTTAGCTCTTCTTAAGTACTTAAGGATCAGATTGGTATCGAAAAACGTCCAAGTATATAGATCTTGATGCCAAGGATGTAAGCGGCTTCACCCATATCTTTCATTGAAAAACCTTTCCTTGACCAAGACTTGACAGTCTTAAGTGTCGGAACTTCGTTTTTCCAATGAGTAAGATATCATTGTAATAAGACAATAGAAATAGTACTATGCTCCCACTGAATTTCATGCATACACAAGGTTCATCTTCGTACTTGATGAAATCAAACTCTTTGACCGATTCATCAAAATGAAGATTCCAATTCCTTGAAGCTTGCTTCAACCCATCTCATGGATCTTTGCAACATGCATACTTTATTAGAATTTCTTGGATCGACAAAACTTCGGGTTGTGTACTATACACATCCTTAAGAATCTTTCCATTTTAAAGAAAGTCATTTGACATCCATTTGTCATATCACAGTCACAATATGCGATAATGGCAATTGAAACTCTAATAGACTTCGGCATTGTAACTGGCAAAAAGGTTTCAACATAGTCAATACTATGAATTTGCCTAAATCCCTTTGCTACAATCCTTAGTCATGAAAGTATACACCTTCCCATCCATGTCGGTCTTGAAGACCTACATGCACCCTTTAGTTTTTACACCTTCAGGTAGCCCAATCAAGTTCCAAACTTGATTATCAAACATGGATTGTAATTCGGATTCCATGGTTCCTAACCATTTATCCGAATTAGGAGTGGACATCGCCTCAAGATAGAAAGTAGGATCGTCATTCTCAATGACTTTCACTTTATTACTTTCCGATACGAGAAATTAATATTTCTTGAGTTCGGATCGTAACGTATCCGATCTACGATGGACTTGTGCATCTTGAACCGGTTCCACAACTCCTTGTGAACTTGGTTCCGTCTCTACTCTTGGTTCCATATTATTTTCGGGTTCTTGAACTTCTTCAAGATTAATTTTAATAATCAATGGCAAAAAGGATTTTGATCTTTGATTCTAAATCTAGATCCCAATTTTGTGTTTCATAAACCCAAAATTACATGTGTTTTTGGCTGACAATGGCTCCTATTTATACTAAGTATAAATCCCTAACTTTTAGGGGAGAATCCTAGTCAAAAACCAACACCAAATCAGCAAAGGAAAAAGCAATACGTACCATAATTAGCCGCTGGCACGACTCGTCCCTAGGGGCACGAGTCGTGCCTTATGCCCAATTTGGTCGTACGACTTAACGAACCAGTTTTCCAAGTTGCCAAATCAACATGGCACGAGTCGTGAGCACGACTCGTCCCACAGGGCACGAGTCATCCCTATATGCACACCCCCAGAAACTGTCGTCCCTTCTTAAGGCACGAATTGAGCCAATGGGGCACGACTCGTCCCCTGAAACATCAGTCGTCCCAGAGTCGTCCCCAGAGCCCAGAATTCATCCTTTTAGCCATTTTTAATCCGTTCTTTTGTGTGTGACCCTTTAGGAATTATATTTTATGTTGGTAGTGAGTTGAAACATCAACCTCACAAGACATAAGTGACTTCTAGCAAATCATTATGTCCACCCAATTAAATATAACATCAAAGCTTGATTCCTTGATAATCAAATGTCACAATCCCTTTGTCCACGATGTCCTATTGAACATGAGTCATGGTCTATGTCAACTCATTCCGTTCAATGCTTTCTCGATTCCGAATATGTTGATTATCCAAATGTATTTGATCTCTATCAAATCATTTGAGTGTGGCCACACATTTCATCATCATTCATCGAGGGGCCCAAGCAAACATCTATCTTCATAAGAGAGACAAATTCCGTCTTGACTTATCATTCTTCCCTTCATGGATCCAAACGTGCTAACATAGCCCTTATTGATATCCGATTAAAGATAGTGTTAGACTATATCAAACACGATCTTCACTATGTGGAAGACGATGATAATCTCAGGTGCAAGGATTCAATAACACGATTATCATGATATTTATTCATGACATATATGATTATTGACCATGTCATAAATCTCATCGGTAGGTCATGTCCAATACTTGTTCTCTAGCAAGTATCCATAAATGTAATGTGCATCACATGCATATAATCATCTCCATGATTATCCACTACCAACTTATACTAGTTGTTCACAGCAACTAGGGACGCAATTCAATATAATAAACATGCAAACATATAATGAATAGAATAAGTGCGCTCTATAATAAATAATAAAGATGATACATAACGGTTCAAGTCAATCATAACTATAGCCTAGGGCATTACACCAACAGAAATCTCATCCTTGAGACTAATATTCCGGTTACTTGAGAATCAAAGATTCACTGTAACATCGCTGGTCAAGCTCACTCTGGAGTCGCTAGTTCAGTTTAAAGTCCTTATACATAACCATTTGAAAATCATAAATTTGATAAAAGTTTGTCGGTCTATTAGCACTTACGCATGTGATTTTATTCGAGAAAGTTATGTAATTATCCTACAACACTTCACTGGGATTTGCATGATAGTGCATTTAGATCATCAAGCCATATACCAACCAGAAGATGCCAAGAATACTGTTCTTCAATACCAAAGCTCAAAAACTAGTACTCCCTCTATCCCAAAAATGAATTTCTATTTTTTTTTTGAAGAATTTACTAAATCATCCATCATCAAACAACATGTTCCAATTCATGCTTACACTCGTGATGCAATATGGTGAGATCATGAAGGGATTTTATGCACTTGTGCTACTAAAAATGCTTACATCTCAACTTTCTTAAATCTCACTCAAAGCTAAACTTGGACATTCATTTTGGGACGGAGGTAGTATTAAGTTTAGACTTGAGCTTAAAATGTATAAGCACCAGGTATTTCAAGGATATTCTAGCCATAAGTCATGGCAAAGAAAAAGCAAAAGAGAAAATTATATATCCACGATTATGCTTTCCATTCTGTTTATCTTCATCTGAAAATAACATGAATAAGGTGTATACTAATCTAAGTTTAGGAATACATTTCCATTAAATCAAATCTGTTAGCTGCTCAAACTATTACTTTTTAATTCCATAGAGTACGAAATGATGGTTATGTTTCGACACCTGGAACTGAATCGATATTATACTTGAACGGTTGTAACCGAGAGGAATTATAATGATGCATTGCGCAAAGGGGCGGAAAGTGGCCGAAAATCTGGGAGAGAACGTCCTGGAGGACAAGCCAGTGAAACCACCAAGAATTTCTGGCAAACAGTTAACCAAAATGATAAAACAATAAGGTTCTACAACCTCAATTACAGCTTCAACAATGACTAATGTTGTATTTGCTAGGAGGGGTAGAAAATGAAGGGGTGGAAACTGAGAGGGGTCCTTAAAAATAGAATTTTTTAGCTTTGTTAATGTTGTTTTAACATTTTTTTACTCCACTGTTCACCCCAAATTGGAGGAATTTTTATGTGAATGCTGACGTGTTATTGTCCACCTCCACTTTTCCTCCTACCAAAAAAGGAAAATATCTTCACCCCCTATGTTTTCATTCCCCATTTTCGTCTACCATGCATACCATAATTGTCAATTCCACTTGTATATTGTATTTATTAATAAAATATGGGAAAACATCATTTTTGTCCATCGTACTTTGAGGTGTATTTCACTTTTACCATCAAACTTTATTTTTTTCATTTTTACCATCATACTTCAAACAATGGTGTCATTTTATACCAAATTTGAGTATAAAATGGCAATATTGTTTGTAGTACGATGGTAAAAGTGAAATAAATTTGGGTATAAATAACAGATTTGGGTATAAAACGACACCATTGTTTGAAGTACGATGGTAAAAATGTAAAAAAAAAAGTTTGATGGTAAAAGTGAAACACGCCCCAAAGTACGATGGACAAAAACGAAATTTTCCCATAAAATATTATCCTTCTAGCCAAATGTACTTATAACTATGTAGAAGGTTAAAAATTCTTCACAATGTATTTAGCAATAAAACTCTTGACTTTCGGGTTACCTTTATGCTAAACACCGGAGAATATAGGTAAACCGGTAAGAATGGCATTTTCGCCTTCATAACATCATGAAAAATTGAATTAGTGAGAATATAACTAATGCATTTCTCTTGCCTTATTCCAGAAATATTCATGTACTCTATTCAGTGCAGCAATTTCACCCCCTATGAACTCCAGACCTTTGCTAACCTGCATGACAAGGCAAAAGCAATTTCTTATTTCTTATCTAGGCATGTGAAGATTTCTTGTGCCCACATCTAAGCACTTGTAAGAATGTAAACCACAATATACATAAGAACAAGTAATCTTCCTTTGATTCATTAAGTCCAAGTTGACTAATTTCTGGAACATGTCCCCAGTCCGCAATGCAAGGTGCAGGACCAAGAACTGTGGGGATCTTCATGCAGCTTCGGACTTTAGATTTGGATTCAACCGCCTGAAATATAGTCAAATCAACAAAAGAAAAAACAACTCTGATAGGATAAATATATAAAATACACTGATAACTAGAAAGAGACATACCTTACGGAACACAGTATACACATCTGGTAAGCTTGTAGAATTAAATGGTAGGTCATCAACATGGTACATAGTACTACCCCAGATCAGCTCTAATTTGACAGGTCGATTACTGGATGGTGATGGCGCCACCTGTCGCAATTTACGTTCTACCGATTTCTCTACATTTATCTCCTCACTACAAGTTTCTTTGTGTGAGTATACCTAACACATTGTGGATGACAAAATTATTCTTTCTCCCATCATGAAGGAAATTAAAGAAAAACGAGAATGAAATGAATCTGTAGAATCTGTATCCATAAAGCAAACATGTAACATAATATCCTTTACCGTATGGGCACCATATACTTTAACAAGTGATGGCAGAATATCTTCAGGTTTCCCATGTTGAATAAGCAAGTTGAGGCCTCGCTTCATTAAATTCTTTCTCAGGTCAGCAACGCATTCTATGAGAAATTTCCCTCTCAAAGCTGCCAAAGGTGAGGTATTGAAAGAAGTTTTTTCATAAGATTTTGCTGAAGAAAAGTAATACGACTAGGAAGGAGGGAGGGAGGGGAAGTTATGCTATGTTATCTGCCCAGAAAAAGATCAGGCCAACAACAATCAACGAGTAGATATTTATTCTTGGTAATCCTATATACAGTGTTAGATTTGCAATTTCATCGTCCTTACATCAGTCAAGAAGGGGGGCAAAACATAACAAAACGCAACCTGACATCTTTTGAGGGTCACCGTTCAAGATATAGGGAGTAATACAACTAATTCCACACAGGGGACTATGGTAAAGCTTGAAAATATCACCCATTGGGGGACACTCCCAATGTGTTCACGGACATATATTTTCACACCAATTGCTACAACTTTGTCGCCCCCCCCCCAATTTACTAATAGCATCCTTCCTTCCCATTGAATGTAGGGATAGTGTTTTTCCTTTTCTCTTCTCTTAGAGATGCAAAACCAACAACCGAAACTCTCTATCCCCCCAGATCTCTCTCTCTCCCCATCTCTCTTTTAAAGATTGTTGTAAATTTAAGGATTAAGGTCCAAGAAACATAAATATAACCAAATATCAATCAGTACTATAAATACAAGCAAAATAAATACTTTGCCAGTGCACTTCAATGCCTTACCATGTAAAAGATAACATAACACGAGTACCACTGATAATGGCGCATTTTTAGACACTGCGAGATTAGTGATCTTAAGGCATGCGCTAATGGTTACACATAGCTAACATTCAAAAACTGCGAGAATCATTCCAGTTTCCACTACGGCATCTATTAATGATGATTTTGGAATTCTCTTATGGAGTTTGTATATCACCTCAGTTTCTTTACTTCCAATTCTCCTCTCCAATGCATCCCCAATAATAGTGATAGGCCCTTCCAAACAAGCACAACAACAACAAAGCCTTAGTCCCAAAATAATTTGGGGTCGGCTAACATGAATCCTCATATGTCATCATTGTGCAAGAAAAGATGTAAGAAAGTATGTAAGAAAAAAGTAAATTAGAAGAAGAAATAGGTGGGGAAAAAATATAAAAAAAATATAGAAAATGAAAAGAGAAGCAAAAAAAAAATATTGATAAAATAAATAAATATATAATAGATAGGGAAAATGAAATAATAATAAAAAATATATAATAAAAAATGTTTAAAAAACTAATAAAGAAATAAATAAATAACAGGTGAAATCTCAATTATTTGTAATCATTAAATCTTGAGTTTTGTTCAAAAAAAATAACTTGAGCTATGGTTCTGACTACGTTTACTTAGAACAGGTGAATTCTCAATTATTTGTGACTACCAGTTTACAAAAACTGTTCAAGGTTCGGCTTCCTTAACTTCATTGAAAACATAAAAATAGACACTCACTTCGAGACAAATGGAGTATTATTTTTTGGGAGTGTGAGGTGTTTGCAATATTATGGTGCATCTGGATTGAGAGGAGTTCAATTCAAGTAAGTTTCCTTAACTTCAGTGTACTTTAGGTTGTGTTTTAGTTATATTGGTTTAACTTTTTTTACTTTATTTAATTTTTCCATTTTATATTTTACCCAATATGATGTGTCATAACCATATTGACTGTGGTTAAAATAGCTCATGGCCTGACTGCATCTCAGGTTAAAATAGAAAGACACGTGGCATGTTCACATTTTTTAGTTAAAATAGGAAGAGAAGATTAAATATTATAAGTAGCAAAACCAATGTTAACGCAAATGAAAATGCTATGGTAATAAATAACATACATCCTAAGCTAAAAATAAGATATTTAAATAAAGTGTACCTTGGTTAAAAAGTCGTGAAAAGTAGGCAGGCAGGATTAGCATCGCCTTTAAATATATAACAATTGAAAGAAATAAAAACAAAGATATCTTTAGACGAATAATTAATACTCATCGCATTCCTAAATGAATTTCCATTCATCAAAAAGAAAATGTCCCTAAATGATTACTCATGTTCTAATGAAATGGCCCATGTCACTTCATAAACTATAATGTTCTAATCTAACCTTGCACTGAGGTCCTGATTAAGATGTGGAACCTCTAAAAGTAACTAAAAATCAATTTCAATAATCTGCTAAAAAATAAACACTCATTTAGGAACCAACAGAGTAAGAATGAAACCCTAACTGAATGTCAAGTTTTTTGGTTGAGTACTTAAGTTACTAAATTCCCCCTTAACAATCATATTTTCTAATTACTGATCTCTCTGTCCCACTTGAAGAGTTGTGCATTTTTTTTTGGGCTGTCCCATTAGAAGAGTAACTTTCTCTATTGGGCCGTCATGTTTCTATCAATTGACTATATAACCTTCATATCCCTAATTTGAATTCAAATGTTGTCTCCTTGTTTGAATTCAAATGTATGAGGTACAATTTAGAGAGAATTAATGTCATCCAGTTTCCGTAATTTGCATGTTTGGTCAAACCACACCTCCAAGTGGTTATAGGACTACTTGCAATCATGATGTCATCTCGTATGATCATTAAGTAAATTTATGTGTATCTACTGCTAAAATTTCTTAAAATGGAGCAACTATCTCCAAATTAAAAAATTGGCATTCATTTAACAAGCAATCAAGAGATACTTAACTTTAGGAAATGCTCCTAATACTCCCTTCGCTCCAAAACAAATGTCATATTTTCACTTAATTTGTCAAATTAATTGAACTTTGACCAACAATTCATGAAATATCAATTATACTAATGCATATTCTAAATATTCTTATTGAAAAAAAAAAAATCAATGGTGCTAATAATATTGTCCAATATTACTTGAAACTGATCTAATAGAGCTAGAATAAGAATAAAATATGATACCTCCGGTTTTAGGGAACTTGAAGGAATGAGTGGTGGAGAATAAACGAGGATCGAAACAGTAGACAGGGAGGAGAGAAGCTGAGGATAACCAGGCATTGAACAAAGCCTCATTATCCAATATCCTTAAATCATTCCTAAACCAAACAATAGCGACCCCTGACCCCTTTCGTGAAGAATTATAATTGTATCTCGCAAATGTTTGGTCGGCAATACGGTCTATATGGCCGGAACTCAGCCCCGGGACCCGGTGAGAAGAGATCAATTTAGACGATTGAGATGGAGAAGAAGTACTTGTAGTTGTCATGCTGGTGTTTGAAATTGAGGTGTTGGGAGTGGTGGCGGAATGGGGTCGGCAATTTTTGTAATCTGAGAGGGCGAAGGAGAGGGTGGTGGCGGTGGCGGTGGCGGAGATTGAGCAACGGAAAGTAGGTGGTGGCATTTGCTGGGTTTACTGGCTACCGTCAAATCAGGTGGGGACTACACGTGGTGTGTTATGTGCGTGTTTCAATTCTATCCTTTCTTATTTTGGCGCCGGTAAATACTAAATACAGAGAACGAAAAATACAGAGAATGAAATATTTCAATTTTGCCCTTCCGTCTCGTGTGATTTTACACGATATCAATACATTTATCCCGTGTATATTCACACGACACACCCTCGAGAAAAGAATTTCAATCGTTCGCACCATGGACATTGCGAAGCGATATCATCATCAACCAATGACGGGTCTCCGATGGTTGATAGGTTATCCCTTCGTCTCTCATCACATTAATATCCACCTTCAAGTGCATTCACACCCACCCTCCGACCCTTTTCACCCGATTTCGTCGAGAGAATCGGAGGTAACCACAACTCCCAATCATCGATTCTTTGTTTACTGTGCGTTTGTGATTGATTTAGTTGAATTTTTAGTGCAGATGATTTGAGGACACTTTTGTTGAAAGGGTTTGAAGTAATTGGAGCATTGATTGTTGGAAAAGGAGGTTACGATTTTAAAGGAATTGTTAGTGACGCCATTGATGCGTCGGTAGAGGAACTCTCTTTTCGGTTTATCTCGTGTGAACTCACACGAGAATAATCTCGTGTGATTTTACACGAGATTTATCTCAGATCCACCATTAAAAGGGCCCTTTCATTTGATTGAATATTCGGGTTTTGGTAATCGGTTGTTTAGTGTTGATGATGATGATGGTTGTTCTTTGTTTTGGTAATGGGTTTCGCCTAATTCTTCACTCATCTCGTATGGATCCACACGAGATGTGTATCGTGTGGATATACACGAGATGTATATCGTGTGTATCAACACGAGATGTGTCTCGTGTGGATACATACGAGACACATAAAACCCTTTAATTGGCAAATATTTGTAACTCAATCTCCATTTGGATTTTGAGGAATCTCATGTAGATAAAAAACACTTTAAATGTCATCTAGAATGTAGAAAAAATTTAAAAAAAAATAAACGAGCTAGCCGTATACCATTTTTGGCAAGATCGGGACACGTAAAACCCTAAAAACCCTAAATAATGGCAAATATTTGTAACTCAATCTCCATTTGGATTTTGAGAAAACTCATGTAGATGAAAAACACTTTAAATGTCATTTAGAATCTAGAAAAAAATTAAAAAAAAATAAACGAGGTAGCCGTATACCATTTTTGGCAAGATCGGGACACGTAAAACCCTAAAAACCCTAAATAATGGCAAAAATTTGTAACTCAATATCCATTTGGATTTTGAGGAAACTCATGTAGATGAAAAACATTTTAAATGTCATTTACAATCTAGAAAAAAATTAAAAAAAATTAAACGAGGTAGCCTTATACCATTTTTGGCAAGATCGGGACACATAAAACCCTAAATACCCTAAATAATGGCACATATTTGTAACTCAATCTCCATTTGGATTTTGAGGAAACTCATGTAGATGAAAAACACTTTAAATGTCATTTAGAATCTAGAAAAAAATTAAAAAAAATTAAACGAGGTAGGCGTATACCATTTTTGGCAAGATCGGGACACAGAAAACCCTAAAAACCCTAAATAATGGCAAAAATTTGTAACTCAATCTCCATTTGTATTTTGAGGAAACTCATGTAGATTAAAAACATTTTAAATGTCATTTAGAATCTAGAAAAAAATTAAAAAAAAATAAACGAGCTAGCCTTATACCATTTTTGGCAAGATCGGGACACAGAAAACCCTAAACACCCTAAATAATGGCAAAAATTTGTAACTCAATATCCATTTGGATTTTGAGGAAACTCATGTAGATGAAAAACATTTTAAATATCATTTAGAATCTAGAAAAAAATTAAAAAAAAATTAAACGAGGTAGGCGTATACCATTTTTGGCAAGATCGGGACACAGAAAACCCTAAAAACCATAAATAATGGCAAAAATTTGTAACTCAATCTCCATTTGGATTTTGAGGAAACTCATGTAGATGAAAAACATTTTAAATGTCATTTAGAATGTAGAAAAAAATTAAAAAAAAATAAACGAGGTAGCCGTATACCATTTTTGGCAAGATCGGGACACGTAAAACCCTAAAAACCCTAAATAATGGCAAATATTTGTAACTCAATCTCCATTTAGATTTTGAGAAAACTCATGTAGATGAAAAACACTTTAAATGTCATTTAGAATCTAGAAAAAAATTAAAAAAAAATAAACGAGGTAGCCGTATACCATTTTTGGCAAGATCGGGACACGAAAAACCCTAAAAACCCTAAATAATGGTAAAAATTTGTAACTCAATCTCCATTTGGATTTTGAGGAAACTCATGTAGATGAAAAACATTTTAAATGTCATTTAGAATCTAGAAAAAAATTAAAAAAAATTAAACGAGGTAGCCTTATACCATTTTTGGCAAGATCGGGACACGTAAAACCCTAAAAACCCTAAATAATGGCAAAAATTTGTAACTCAATATCCATTTGGATTTTGAGGAAACTCATGTAGATGAAAAACACTTTAAATGTCATTTAGAATCTAGAAAAAAATTAAAAAAAAATAAACGAGGTAGCCGTATACCATTTTTGGCAAGATCGGGACACGTAAAACCCTAAAAACCCTAAATAATGGCAAAAATTTGTAACTCAATATCCATTTGGATTTTGAGGAAACTCATGTAGATGAAAAACATTTTAAATGTCATTTACAATCTAGAAAAAAATTAAAAAAAAATTAAACGAGGTAGCCTTATACCATTTTTGGCAAGATCGGGACACATAAAACCCTAAATACCCTAAATAATGGCACATATTTGTAACTCAATCTCCATTTGGATTTTGAGGAAACTCATGTAGATGAAAAACACTTTAAATGTCATTTAGAATCTAGAAAAAAATTAAAAAAATTAAACGAGGTAGGCGTATACCATTTTTGGCAAGATCGGGACACAGAAAACCCTAAAAACCCTAAATAATGGCAAAAATTTGTAACTCAATCTCCATTTGTATTTTGAGGAAACTCATGTAGATGAAAAACATTTTAAATGTCATTTAGAATCTAGAAAAAAATTAAAAAAAAATAAACGAGCTAGCCTTATACCATTTTTGGCAAGATCGGGACACAGAAAACCCTAAACACCCTAAATAATGGCAAAAATTTGTAACTCAATATCCATTTGGATTTTGAGGAAACTCATGTAGATGAAAAACATTTTAAATATCATTTAGAATCTAGAAAAAAATTAAAAAAAATTAAACGAGGTAGGCGTATACCATTTTTGGCAAGATCGGGACACAGAAAACCCTAAAAACCGTAAATAATGGCAAAAATTTGTAACTCAATATCCATTTGAATTTTGAGGAAACTCATGTAGATGAAAAACATTTTAAATATCATTTAGAATGTAGAAAAAAATTAAAAAAAAATAAACGAGGTAGCCGTATACCATTTTTGGCAAGATCGGGACACGTAAAACCCTAAAAACCCTAAATAATGGCAAATATTTGTAACTCAATCTCCATTTGGATTTTGAGAAAACTCATGTAGATGAAAAACACTTTAAATGTCATTTAGAATCTAGAAAAAAATTAAAAAAAAATAAACGAGGTAGCCGTATACCATTTTTGGCAAGATCGGGACACGTAAAACCCTAAAAACCCTAAATAATGGCAAAAATTTGTAACTCAATCTCCATTTGGATTTTGAGGAAACTCATGTAGATGAAAAACATTTTAAATGTCATTTAGAATCTAGAAAAATATTAAAAAAAATTAAACGAGGTAGCCTTATACCATTTTTGGCAAGATCGGGACACATAAAACCCTAAAAACCCTAAATAATGGCAAAAATTTGTAACTCAATATCCATTTGGATTTTGAGGAAACTCATGTAGATGAAAAACACTTTAAATGTCATTTAGAATCTAGAAAAAAATTAAAAAAAATAAACGAGGTAGCCGTATACCATTTTTGGCAAGATCGGGACACGTAAAACCCTAAAAACCCTAAATAATGGCAAAAATTTGTAACTCAATATCCATTTGGATTTTGAGGAAACTCATGTAGATGAAAAACATTTTAAATGTCATTTACAATCTAGAAAAAAATTAAAAAAAATTAAACGAGGTAGCCTTATACCATTTTTGGCAAGATCGGGACACATAAAACCCTAAATACCCTAAATAATGGCACATATTTGTAACTCAATCTCCATTTGGATTTTGAGGAAACTCATGTAGATGAAAAACACTTTAAATGTCATTTAGAATCTAGAAAAAAATTTTAAAAAATTAAACGAGGTAGGCGTATACCATTTTTGGCAAGATCGGGACACAGAAAACCCTAAAAACCCTAAATAATGGCAAAAATTTGTAACTCAATCTCCATTTGTATTTTGAGGAAACTCATGTAGATGAAAAACATTTTAAATGTCATTTAGAATCTAGAAAAAAATTAAAAAAAAATAAACGAGGTAGCCTTATACCATTTTTGGCAAGATCGGGACACAGAAAACCCAAAACACCCTAAATAATGGCAAAAATTTGTAACTCAATATCCATTTGGATTTTGAGGAAACTCATGTAGATGAAAAACATTTTAAATGTCATTTAGAATCTAGAAAAAAATTAAAAAAAAATAAACGAGCTAGCCTTATACCATTTTTGGCAAGATCGGGACACAGAAAACCCTAAAAACCCTAAATAATGGCAAAAATTTGTAACTCAATATCCATTTGGATTTTGAGGAAACTCATGTAGATGAAAAACATTTTAAATGTCATTTAGAATCTAGAAAAAAATTAAAAAAAATTAAACGAGGTAGCCGTATACCATTTTTGGCAAGATCGGGACACGTAAAACCCTAAAAACCCTAAATAATGACAAATATTTGTAACTCAATCTCCATTTAGATTTTGAGAAAACTCATGTAGATGAAAAACACTTTAAATGTCATTTAGAATCTAGAAAAAAATTAAAAAAAAATAAACGAGGTAGCCGTATACCATTTTTGGCAAGATCGGGACACGTAAAACCCTAAAACCCTAAATAATGGCAAAATTTGTAACTCAATCTCCATTTGGATTTTGAGGAAACTCATGTAGATGAAAAACATTTTAAATGTCATTTAGAATCTAGAAAAAATTAAAAAATTAAACGAGGTAGCCTGATACCATGTGTGGCAAGATCGGGACACAGAAAACCCTAAAAACCCTAAATAATGGCAAAAATTTGTAACTCAATATCCATTTGGATTTTGAGGAAACTCATGTAGATGAAAAACACTTTAAATGTCATTTAGAATCTAGAAAAAAATTAAAAAAAAATAAACGAGGTAGCCGTATACCATTTTTGGCAAGATCGGGACACGTAAAACCCTAAAAACCCTAAATAATGGCAAAAATTTGTAACTCAATATCCATTTGGATTTTGAGGAAACTCATGTAGATGAAAAACATTTTAAATGTCATTTACAATCTAGAAAAAAATTAAAAAAAATTAAACAAGGTAGCCTTATACCATATTTGGCAAGATTGGGACACATAAAACCCTAAATACCCTAAATAATGGCACATATTTGTAACTCAATCTCCATTTAGATTTTGAGGAAACTCATGTAGATCAAAAACACTTTAAATGTCATTTAGAATCTAGAAAAAAATTAAAAAAAATTAAACGAGGTAGGCGTATACCATTTTTGGCAAGATCGGGACACAGAAAACCCTAAAAACCCTAAATAATGGCAAAAATTTATAACTCAATCTCCATTTGTATTTTGAGGAAACCCATGTAGATGAAAAACATTTTAAATTTCATTTAGAATCTAGAAAAAAAATAAAAAAAAATAAACGAGGTAGGCGTATACCATTTTTGGCAAGATCGGGACTCAGAAAACCCTAAAAACCGTAAATAATGGCAAGAATTTGTAACTCAATATCCATTTGAATTTTGAGGAAACTCATGTAGATGAAAAACATTTTAAATATCATTTAGAATGTAGAAAAAAATTAAAAAAAAATAAACGAGCTAGCCTTATACCATTTTTGGCAAGATCGGGACACAGAAAACCCTAAACACCCTAAATAATGGCAAAAATTTGTAACTCAATATCCATTTGGATTTTGAGGAAACTCATGTATATGAAAAACATTTTAAATATCATTTAGAATCTAGAAAAAAAATAAAAAAAAATAAACGAGGTAGGCGTATACCATTTTTGGCAAGATCGGGACTGAAAACCCTAAAAAGCCGTAAATAATGGCAAAAATTTGTAACTCAATATCCATTTGGATTTTGAGGAAACTCATGTAGATGAAAAACATTTTAAATGTCATTTAGAATCTGGAAAAAATTAAAAAAAAATAAACGAGGTAGCCGTATACCATTTTTGGCAAGATCGGGACACGTAAAACCACTAAAAACCCTAAATAATGGCAAATATTTGAAACTCAATCTCCATTTGGATTTTGAGAAAACTCATGTAGATGAAAAACACTTTAAATGTCATTTAGAATCTAGAAAAAAATTAAAAAAAATAAACGAGGTAGGCGTATACCATTTTTGGCAAGATCGGGACACAGAAAACCCTAAAACCACTAAATAATGGCAAAAATTTGTAACTCAATCTCCATTTGGATTTTGAGGAAACTCATGTAGATGAAAAACATTTTAAATGTCATTTAGAATCTAGAAAAAAAATTAAAAAAAAATTAAACGAGGTAGCCTTATACCATTTTTGGCAAGATCGGGACACGTAAAACCCTAAAAACCCTAAATAATGGCAAAAATTTGTAACTCAATATCCATTTGGATTTTGAGGAAACTCATGTAGATGAAAAACACTTTAAATGTCATTTAGAATCTAGAAAAAAATTAAAAAAAAATAAACGAGGTAGCCGTATACCATTTTTGGCAAGATCGGGACACGTAAAACCCTAAAAACCCTAAATAATGGCAAAAATTTGTAACTCAATATCCATTTGGATTTTGAGGAAACTCATGTAGATGAAAAACATTTTAAATGTCATTTAGAATCTAGAAAAAAATTAAACGAGGTAGCCTTATACCATTTTTGGCAAGATCGGGACACGTAAAACCCTAAAAACCCTAAATAATGGCAAATATTTGTAACTCAATCTCCATTTGGATTTTGAGGAAACTCATGTAGATGAAAAACACTTTAAATGTCATTTAGAATCTAGAAAAAAATTAAAAAAAAATAAACGAGGTAGGCGTATACCATTTTTGGCAAGATCGGGACACGTAAAACCCTAAAAACCCTAAATAATGGCAAAAATTTGTAACTCAATCTCCATTTGTATTTTGAGGAAACTCATGTAGATGAAAAACATTTTAAATGTCATTTAGAATCTAGAAAAAAATTAAAAAAAAAATAAACGAGCTAGCCTTATACCATTTTTGGCAAGATCGGGACACAGAAAACCCTAAAAACCCTAAATAATGGCAAAAATTTGTAACTCAATATCCATTTGGATTTTGAGGAAACTCATGTAGATGAAAAACATTTTAAATGTCATTTAGAATCTAGAAAAAAATTAAAAAAAATAAACGAGCTAGCCTTATACCATTTTTGGCAAGATCGGGACACGTAAAACCCTAAAAACCCTAAATAATGGCAAATATTTGTAACTTAATATCCATTTGGATTTTGAGAAAATTAATGTAGATGAAAAACACTTTAAATGTCATTTAGAATCTAGAAAAAAATTAAAAAAAAATAAACGAGGTAGCCGTATACCATTTTTGGCAAGATCGGGACACGTAAAACCACTAAAACCCTAAATAATGACAAATATTTGTAACTCAATCTCCATTTGGATTTTGAGAAAACTCATGTAGATGAAAAACACTTTAAATGTCATTTAGAATCTAGAAAAAAATTAAAAAAAAATAAACGAGGTAGCCGTATACCATTTTTGGCAAGATCGGGACACAGAAAACCCTAAAAACCCTAAATAATGGCAAAAATTTGTAACTCAATCTCCATTTGGATTTTGAGGAAACTCATGTAGATGAAAAACATTTTAAATGTCATTTAGAATCTAGAAAAAAATTAAAAAAAATTAAACGAGGAAGTGGCCTTATACCATTTTGGCAAGATCGGGACACATAAAACCCTAAAAACCCTAAATAATGGCAAAAATTTGTAACTCAATATCCATTTGGATTTTGAGGAAACTCATGTAGATGAAAAACACTTTAAATGTCATTTAGAATCTAGAAAAAAATTAAAAAAAAATAAACGAGGTAGCCGTATACCATTTTTGGCAAGATCGGGACACGTAAAACCCTAAAAACCCTAAATAATGGCAAAAATTTGTAACTCAATATCCATTTGGATTTTGAGGAAACTCATGTAGATGAAAAACATTTTAAATGTCATTTACAATCTAGAAAAAAATTAAAAAAAATTAAACGAGGTAGCCTTATACCATTTTTGGCAAGATCGGGACACATAAAACCCTAAATACCCTAAATAATGGCACATATTTGTAACTCAATCTCCATTTGGATTTTGAGGAAACTCATGTAGATGAAAAACACTTTAAATGTCATTTAGAATCTAGAAAAAAATTAAAAAAAATTAAACGAGGTAGGCGTATACCATTTTTGGCAAGATCGGGACACGTAAAACCCTAAAAACCCTAAATAATGGCAAAAATTTGTAACTCAATCTCCATTTGTATTTTGAGGAAACTCATGTAGATGAAAAACATTTTAAATGTCATTTAGAATCTAGAAAAAAATTAAAAAAAATAAACGAGCTAGCCTTATACCATTTTTGGCAAGATCGGGACACGTAAAACCCTAAAACCACCCTAAATAATGGCAAAAATTTGTAACTCAATATCCATTTGGATTTTGAGGGAAACTCATGTATATGAAAAACATTTTAAATGTCATTTTAGAATCTAGAAAAAATTAAAAAAAAATTAAACGAGGTAGGCGTATACCATTTTTGGCAAGATCGGGACACGTAAAACCCTAAAAACCGTAAATAATGGCAAGAATTTGTAACTCAATATCCATTTGAATTTTGAGGAAAATCATGTAGATGAAAAACATTTTAAATATCATTTAGAATGTAGAAAAATTAAAAAAAATAAACGAGGTAGCCGTATACCATTTTTGGCAAGATCGGGACACATAAAACCCTAAAAACCCTAAATAATGGCAAATATTTGTAACTCAATCTCCATTTGGATTTTGAGAAAACTCATGTAGATGAAAAACACTTTAAATGTCATTTAGAATCTAGAAAAAAATTAAAAAAAAATAAACGAGGTAGCCGTATACCATTTTTGGCAAGATCGGGACACGTAAAACCCTAAAAACCCTAAATAATGGCAAAAATTTGTAACTCAATATCCATTTGGATTTTGAGGAAACTCATGTAGATGAAAAACATTTTAAATGTCATTTAGAATCTAGAAAAAAATTAAAAAAAAATAAACAAGGTAGCCTTATACCATTTTTGGCAAGATCGGGACACATAAAACCCTAAACACCCTAAATAATGGCAAAAATTTGTAACTCAATATCCATTTGGATTTTGAGGAAACTCATGTAGATGAAAAACACTTTAAATGTCATTTAGAATCTAGAAAAAAATTAAAAAAAAATAAACGAGGTAGCCGTATACCATTTTTGGCAAGATCGGGACACGTAAAACCACTAAAAACCACTAAATAATGGCAAAATTTGTAACTCAATATCCATTTGGATTTTGAGGAAACTCATGTAGATTAAAAACATTTTAAATGTCATTTACAATCTATAAAAAAATTAAAAAAAATTAAACGAGGTAGCCTTATACCATTTTTGGCAAGATCGGGACACATAAAACCCTAAATACCCTAAATAATGGCACATATTTGTAACTCAATCTCCATTTGGATTTTGAGGAAACTCATGTAGATGAAAAACACTTTAAATGTCATTTAGAATCTAGAAAAAAATTAAAAAAATTAAACGAGGTAGGCGTATACCATTTTTGGCAAGATCGGGACACATAAAACCCTAAAAACCCTAAATAATGGCAAAAATTTGTAACTCAATCTCCATTTGTATTTTGAGGAAACTCATGTAGATGAAAAACATTTTAAATGTCATTTAGAATCTAGAAAAAATTAAAAAAATAAACGAGCTAGCCGTATACCATTTTTGGCAAGATCGGGACACGTAAAACCCTAAAAACCCTAAATAATGGCAAAAATTTGTAACTCAATATCCATTTGGATTTTGAGGAAACTCATGTAGATGAAAAACATTTTAAATGTCATTTACAATCTAGAAAAAAATTAAAAAAAATTAAACGAGCTAGCCTTATACCATTTTTGGCAAGATCGGGACACGTAAAACCCTAAACACCCTAAATAATGGCAAAAATTTGTAACTCAATATCCATTTGGATTTTGAGGAAACTCATGTAGATGAAAAACATTTTAAATGTCATTTAGAATCTAGAAAAAAATTAAAAAAATTAAACGAGGTAGCCGTATACCATTTTTGGCAAGATCGGGACACGTAAAACCCTAAAAACCCTAAATAATGGCAAATATTTGTAACTCAATCTCCATTTGGATTTTGAGGAAACTCATGTAGATGAAAAACACTTTAAATGTCATTTAGAATCTAGAAAAAAATTAAAAAAAATAAACGAGGTAGCCGTATACCATTTTTGGCAAGATCGGGACACGAAAAACCCTAAAAACCCTAAATAATGGCAAAAATTTGTAACTCAATCTCCATTTGGATTTTGAGGAAACTCATGTAGATGAAAAACATTTTAAATGTCATTTAGAATCTACAAAAAAATTAAACGAGGTAGCCTTATACCATTTTTGGCAAGATCGGGACACATAAAACCCTAAAAACCCTAAATAATGGCAAAAATTTGTAACTCAATATCCATTTGGATTTTGAGGAAACTCATGTAGATGAAAAACACTTTAAATGTCATTTAGAATCTAGAAAAAAATTAAAAAAAATAAACGAGGTAGCCGTATACCATTTTTGGCAAGATCGGGACACGTAAAACCCTAAAAACCCTAAATAATGGCAAAAATTTGTAACTCAATATCCATTTGGATTTTGAGGAAACTCATGTAGATGAAAAACATTTTAAATGTCATTTAGAATCTAGAAAAAAATTAAAAAAAATTAAACGAGGTAGCCTTATACCATTTTTGGCAAGATCGGGACACATAAAACCCTAAAAACCCTAAATAATGGCAAAAATTTGTAACTCAATCTCCATTTGGATTTTGAGGAAACTCATGTAGATGAAAAACACTTTAAATGTCATTTAGAATCTAGAAAAAAATTAAAAAAAAATAAACGAGGTAGGCGTATACCATTTTTGGCAAGATCGGGACACGTAAAACCCTAAAACCCTAAATAATGGCAAAAATTTGTAACTCAATCTCCATTTGGATTTTGAGGAAACTCATGTAGATGAAAAACATTTTAAATGTCATTTAGAATCTAGAAAAAAATTAAAAAAAAATAAACGCAGGTAGGCGTATACCATTTTTGGCAAGATCGGGACACAGTAAAACCCTAAAAACCGTAAATAATGGCAAGAAATTTGTAACTCAATATCCATTTGGATTTTGAGGAAACTCATGTAGATGAAAAACATTTTAAATGTCATTTAGAATGTAGAAAAAAATTAAAAAAAAAAATAAACGAGGTAGCCTTATACCATTTTTGGCAAGATCGGGACACGTAAAACCCTAAACACCCTAAATAATGGCAAAAATTTGTAACTCAATATCCATTTGGATTTTGAGGAAACTCATGTAGATGAAAAACATTTTAAATGTCATTTAGAATCTAGAAAAAAATTAAAAAAAAATAAACGAGGTAGGCGTATACCATTTTTGGCAAGATCGGGACACGTAAAACCCTAAAAACCGTAAATAATGGCAAAATTTGTAACTCAATATCCATTTGGATTTTGAGGAAACTCATGTAGATGAAAAACATTTTAAATGTCATTTAGAATCTAGAAAAAAATTTTAAAAAAAATAAACGAGGTAGCCGTATACCATTTTTGGCAAGATCGGGACACGTAAAACCCTAAAAACCCTAAATAATGGCAAATATTTGTAACTCAATCTCCATTTGGATTTTGAGGAAACTCATGTAGATGAAAAACACTTTAAATGTCATTTAGAATCTAGAAAAAAATTAAAAAAAAATAAACGAGGTAGCCTTATACCATTTTTGGCAAGATCGGGACACGTAAAACCCTAAAAACCCTAAATAATGGCAAAAATTTGTAACTCAATATCCATTTGGATTTTGAGGAAACTCATGTAGATGAAAAACATTTTAAATGTCATTTAGAATCTAGAAAAAAATTAAAAAAAAATTAAACGAGGTAGCCTTATACCATTTTTGGCAAGATCGGGACACAGAAAACCCTAAAAACCCTAAATAATGGCAAAAATTTGTAACTCAATATCCATTTGGATTTTGAGGAAACTCATGTAGATGAAAAACATTTTAAATGTCATTTAGAATCTAGAAAAAAATTAAAAAAAAATAAACGAGGTAGCCGTATACCATTTTTGGCAAGATCGGGACACGTAAAACCCTAAAAACCCTAAATAATGGCAAATATTTGTAACTCAATCTCCATTTGGATTTTGAGGAAACTCATGTAGATGAAAAACACTTTAAATGTCATTTAGAATCTAGAAAAAAATTAAAAAAAATAAACGAGGTAGCCGTATACCATTTTTGGCAAGATCGGGACACGTAAAACCCTAAAAACCCTAAATAATGGCAAATATTTGTAACTCAATCTCCATTTGGATTTTGAGGAAACTCATGTAGATGAAAAACATTTTAAATGTCATTTAGAATCTAGAAAAAAATTAAAAAAAAATTAAACGAGGTAGCCTTATACCATTTTTGGCAAGATCGGGACACATAAAACCCTAAAAACCCTAAATAATGGCAAAAATTTGTAACTCAATATCCATTTGGATTTTGAGGAAACTCATGTAGATGAAAAACACTTTAAATGTCATTTAGAATCTAGAAAAAAATTAAAAAAATAAACGAGGTAGCCGTATACCATTTTTGGCAAGATCGGGACACGTAAAACCCTAAAAACCCTAAATAATGGCAAAATTTGTAACTCAATATCCATTTGGATTTTGAGGAAACTCATGTAGATGAAAAACATTTTAAATGTCATTTAGAATCTAGAAAAAATTAAACGAGGTAGCCTTATACCATTTTTGGCAAGATCGGGACACATAAAACCCTAAATACCCTAAATAATGGCACATATTTGTAACTCAATCTCCATTTGGATTTTGAGGAAACTCATGTAGATGAAAAACACTTTAAATGTCATTTAGAATCTAGAAAAAAATTAAAAAAATTAAACGAGGTAGGCGTATACCATTTTTGGCAAGATCGGGACACAGAAAACCCTAAAAACCCTAAATAATGGCAAAAATTTGTAACTCAATCTCCATTTGTATTTTGAGGAAACCCATGTAGATGAAAAACATTTTAAATGTCATTTAGAATCTAGAAAAAAATTAAAAAAAAATAAACGAGCTAGCCTTATATCATTGTTGGCAAGATCGGGACACAGAAAACCCAAAACACCCTAAATAATGGCAAAAATTTGTAACTCAATATCCATTTGGATTTTGAGGAAACTCATGTAGATGAAAAACATTTTAAATGTCATTTAGAATCTAGAAAAAAATTAAAAAAAAATAAACGAGCTAGCCTTATACCATTTTTGGCAAGATCGGGACACAGAAAACCCTAAACACCTTAAATAATGGCAAAAATTTGTAACTCAATATCCATTTGGATTTTGAGGAAACTCATGTAGATGAAAAACATTTTAAATGTCATTTAGAATCTAGAAAAAAATTAAAAAAAATTAAACGAGGTAGCCGTATACCATTTTTGGCAAGATCGGGACACGTAAAACCCTAAAAACCCTAAATAATGACAAATATTTGTAACTCAATCTCCATTTAGATTTTGAGAAAACTCATGTAGATGAAAAACACTTTAAATGTCATTTAGAATCTAGAAAAAAAATAAAAAAAAATAAACGAGGTATCCGTATACCATTTTTGGCAAGATCGGGACACGAAAAACCCTAAAAACCCTAAATAATGGCAAAAATTTGTAACTCAATCTCCATTTGGATTTTGAGGAAACTCATGTAGATGAAAAACATTTTAAATGTCATTTAGAATCTAGAAAAAAATTAAAAAAAATTAAACGAGGTAGCCTTATACCATTTTTGGCAAGATCGGGACACATAAAACCCTAAAAACCCTAAATAATGGCAAAAATTTGTAACTCAATATCCATTTGGATTTTGAGGAAACTCATGTAGATGAAAAACACTTTAAATGTCATTTAGAATCTAGAAAAAAATTAAAAAAAATAAACGAGGTAGCCGTATACCATTTTTGGCAAGATCGGGACACGTAAAACCCTAAAAACCCTAAATAATGTCAAAAATTTGTAACTCAATATCCATTTGGATTTTGAGGAAACTCATGTAGATGAAAAACATTTTAAATGTCATTTACAATCTAGAAAAAAATTAAAAAAAATTAAACGAGGTAGCCTTATACCATTTTTGGCAAGATCGGGACACATAAAACCCTAAATACCCTAAATAATGGCACATATTTGTAACTCAATCTCCATTTGTATTTTGAGGAAACTCATGTAGATGAAAAACACTTTAAATGTCATTTAGAATCTATAAAAAAATTAAAAAAAATTAAACGAGGTAGGCGTATACCATTTTTGGCAAGATCGGGACACAGAAAATCCTAAAAACCCTAAATAATGGCAAAAATTTGTAACTCAATCTCCATTTGTATTTTGAGGAAACTCATGTTGATGAAAAACATTTTAAATGTCATTTAGAATCTAGAAAAAAATTAAAAAAAAATAAACGGGCTAGCCTTATACCATTTTTGGCAAGATCGGGACACAGAAAACCCTAAACACCCTAAATAATGGCAAAAATTTGTAACTCAATATCCATTTGGATTTTGAGGAAACTCATGTAGATGAAAAACATTTTAAATATCATTTAGAATCTAGAAAAAAATTAAAAAAAATTAAACGAGGTAGGCGTATACCATTTTTGGCAAGATCGGGACACAGAAAACCCTAAAAACCGTAAATAATGGCAAAAATTTGTAACTCAATCTCCATTTGGATTTTGAGGAAACTCATGTAGATGAAAAACATTTTAAATGTCATTTAGAATGTAGAAAAAAATTAAAAAAAAATAAACGAGGTAGCCGTATACCATTTTTGGCAAGATCGGGACACATAAAACCCTAAAAACCCTAAATAATGGCAAATATTTGTAACTCAATCTCCATTTGGATTTTGAGAAAACTCATGTAGATGAAAAACACTTTAAATGTCATTTAGAATCTAGAAAAAAATAAAAAAAAAATAAACGAGGTAGCCGTATACCATTTTTGGCAAGATCGGGACATAGAAAACCCTAAAAACCCTAAATAATGGCAAAAATTTATAACTCAATATCCATTTGGATTTTGAGGAAACTCATGTAGATGAAAAACACTTTAAATGTCATTTAGAATCTAGAAAAAAATTAATAAAAATAAACGAGGTAGCCGTATACCATTTTTGGCAAGATCGGGACACGTAAAACCCTAAAAACCCTAAATAATGACAAAAATTTGTAACTCAATATCCATTTGGATTTTGAGGAAACTCATGTAGATGAAAAACATTTTAAATGTCATTTACAATCTAGAAAAAAATTAAAAAAAAATAAACGAGGTAGCCTTATACCATTTTTGGCAAGATCGGGACACATAAAACCCTAAATACCCTAAATAATGGCACATATTTGTAACTCAATCTCCATTTGGATTTTGAGGAAACTCATGTAGATGAAAAACACTTTAAATGTCATTTAGAATCTAGAAAAAAATTAAAAAAATTAAACGAGGTAGGCGTATACCATTTTTGGCAAGATCGGGACACAGAAAACCCTAAAAACCCTAAATAATGGCAAAAATTTGTAACTCAATCTCCATTTGTATTTTGAGGAAACTCATGTAGATGAAAAACACTTTAAATGTCATTTAGAATCTAGAAAAAAATTAAAAAAAAATAAATAGGCAGCCATTTATAATTTATACATCTCGTGTAAAAACACACGAAATATATGCTTCTATCTCGTGTTGATGTACACGAGAGGTTTAAAATCCTGTAACCCTTCAAAACGAGCTGCGTTGAATTCGCCGTTTATAATTCCTTAAAACACACCTATTCTGAACAGAAACCATAAACCCCATTATTATTCAAAAAATCAATCTCTCAGTTCATAGCATGGATTCCTCACAAAATTCTCCCCAACATTCTCCAAGTTTCAATGATCATAGCATGGATTCTTATGAGTATATTAACCTTGATGATATAGAATTTGTCCTTGATGAAGAAGAAGGAATCTCACCAAATTATCCTCCACATGAACATTCTCCAAGTTTCAATGATCCAAGCTTCTATGATCATAGCATGGATTCTTATGAGAATATTAACCTTGATGATATAGAATTTGTCCTTGATGAAGAAGAAGGAATCTCACCAAATTCTCCTCCACATCAACATTCTCCAAGTCTTAATGATCCAAGCTTCTATGAAGTAAGTTCTTAATCTTTTATTTTGTATTGTGATCAAAATCGAAATCAAAATTCCATCTTGGACGGAGATAATTTCGTGTAAAAATACACGGCATAGTTGCTTACATATCGTGTACACTAACACGAGATGTACTGATCTATGTCGTGTATTTATACACGAAATATATACTTACTTGGAGCTTTGAAACGGCTGATGCTTGTATTTTGCGGGGTCCATTTCCGGATATCAGTGATGAATTCACGACATCAGAATTATTTCCAAACAGGGATGCGCTTCTTGCACATGTACGGGAAATCGCGAGGCGTCGAAATATACACCTTGTTATACAGAACTCGAAGAATAGAATTGGAAATAAACTAGCTTATGCGATGATAATATGTCATTTTGGTGGATATCACGGGCCGGAAGATCTAAGAATATAAAGAAGAGTAGTAGCAAGAAGAGAGAGTGTAGTTTTAAACTATATGCCAAAGAAAGGAGGGATGATGGGTTATGGGGTTATGTTGTAAGGAATGGTATACATAATCATGACTTTCCTTTGTATCCGGAAGGTTTTCCTCTCGGGAAATTGACAGGTGCCGAATATGACATTGTGTGTAGGGCAAGTGAATGTTCATTGCGTCCCAAATGACATAGTTGCAATGTTAAAGATGAACGATGAGAAGAATGTGAGCACTCCGATGCACGTCCGCAATGCCATCACAAAATATAGAGAAAAAGAACGACAAGGAAGGACCCCGCTACAACAATTCCTTAAATTACTCGTAGATCATGAATATACATACTACACGAGGGAAGACGCTGAGAGTGGCATGATCGGCGATATATTCTTCTCTCACCCATTAGCAATGAAGATGCTAAACTGTTTTCCATATGTTGTACAAGGTGACTGCACTTACAACACCAACTGCTATGGACTGTACTTCTTGCAGTTTGTAGGATTTACTTCCACCGGGCATAATTTCACAATAGCGTATGCGTTCCTCAAGTATCAGAGTGCGGATGATTACAAATGGGCATTGGACAATTTGCACAGCCTGTTTACACCTCCCCGGTTGCCAACAGTTTTTGTCACTGATCGTGAATTGGGTTTTATCAGCGCTCTCCGTACAGTTTTTCCCGACACCGCACACTTCTTGTGTCGGAGGCATATCGAAGTCAATGTTAGAAGGCATGGGTTGAGTCATACAGGTATTTATTTATTTACTTATTTACTTATTTATTGATTTTCTTTGTTTATAATATATATAATTACTTAAATTACAGGTAGCGAGGATTTGGCAGAATCATTCATGAGGAGTTTCAATTATGCAATCTCAGCCCCTACCTCCGGCGAATGGGACGAACGTTGGCAAGGGCTTTGTGACCGTTTCATATCTTATCCTGTATTATTGGATTACCTCCGCGATACATGGATTACTCCATACTCTCAGAATATTCTGTCCATGCACACGGATGTGTTACCACACTTTGGGACCTATACCACAAACAGGACTGAGGGTGAGCATAACAGGTTGAAGAAGGCATTGGGGAGTGCTTCTTCTACTTTTGACACAATCTTCAAAAAGGCTCATAAGATCTTCGATATCCAACTAAAAAATATCAAACAGGGTATGAATAGATCAAAGACCAGAACTCCAATTGATTTGAGGACCCGTAATCTGTATCACAACATATTGACTAAAGTGTCAACGGAAGCCTTGCGCATTATCAGACAAGAGCGGGGTCGACTTCAGAAAATCAAGCGGGGTCGTAATGGGGGTAATGTCATCACTGAGGATGCCTGCGGGTGTTACTACAGGCGAACACATGGACTTCCATGTAGTCACGAGATTGCAAGGATAGAGGACTGTGGGGGACGGATTGAGCTGGCCTCGATTCATGATTTTTGGAAGAAGTTGGATATTGAAGTAGACAACCCTCCATCTGAGCCTTCAATAAATAAAGACAATTTTCAAGCTATGTTGAATAAATTTGAGAAAGCACCTGAACCGGTAAGGAGAAAGTTATTCAAAACGATGGAAGAAGGGCTAAATCACCAAACAAGAGATGCTTACGAGCCAGATCATATTTCAAAGGCGAATAAACCCCGGACCGGAAGTTCCAGAGAACCGTCAGATTGGGAGCATACTAACAACTTTTTTCGAGTCCCCGTTACACCATCCTCGACTAGCAAAAGGTATAGATCTTCATTCATTTATGGCTCACATTTCAATTAAGTTCTTGATGTATTTGATTTGCATGTTGATAGTATGAATGCTTCTCACTCTTTTCTTTGCCCTATTTCAGGTCTAGATCTGCATTCATTGCATCAACCCAAGCGAGTTCGGAGTCCACGCACAAATGGAAATCAGCTTCAGAACCCACACCATCTACCCCTGCTAGTACTCCTACGTCTCATCCACCACTAGCTGCTTCCGGTCGTGGGAGAGGACGGGGTCGAGGGCGAGGTCGAGGGCGAGGTCGAGGACGAGGACGGGATCAGGGTCAGGGTCGTGGAGAGGGAAATGGACAGCCCAATCACACTAGTATATACAGCTCTAAGTATTTGACGTCTTTTCCACCTTTCATTATCCCATATATTGGAGGCATCACAGATGTGGCATCTGATGGACATTGTGGCTATAGAGCCGTAGCAGCACAGATATTCGGAGATGAGGAGATGTGGGCTCAAGTGCGCTCAGACTGTTACCATGAGGTGAATGCTCGCCAAGACCTTTATCAAAGAGTTCTAACTTGGATAAATGTAGATGAACTCTTACGTAGGATTGCTTGCTATGTCTGGCCGACGCCGGACGATACTTATTGGATGGACCTTCCAGATCTTGGGCACATCATTGCCACGAGGTATAATGTGGCATTCATTTCGTACTCGGCTAGCGGCGGCAGCTTATGTCTTCCAGTGACTGTACCAGCAGGAGTAGGACCACCGATAAACACAGTTGTGGTGGGACAAGTGAGAAACCATTTTATATTGGTATGATACTTAACTGTCTCATCTATATTTGTAATATTTAAGTGTCTTACTTAAATTCGTTGTATTTAACTGTTATTACTTTTGCAGCTGCACATGTCAGGCAATGATTACCCAATTCCACCACCACCGAACACTTGGAGGGAACACTGTGATCCAAGCGCAAGTCAACTGATCCTCCAATACCGAGATAGGATAGCAGCATTTAATAAACTCTATGATCAGGATACCCATGCAAGAAGAGAAAGATTACGTAGGGGATAGTATATGTGTAATGGTTTTTGAATTATAAAGTTTGTATGAATGTTTGGATGTTTGAATTATATGCTTATCCTTGTTAACACTTTTATTTCGTATACAATTTTTCATCAGTATGACTTTGGTGCTGTTGTTGTTACTGATGTGTCTCGTGTATATCCACACGAGACACATCTCGTGTGGATTTACACGAGATGTGTCTCGTGTGGATCTACACGAGATGTGTTTCGTGTGGATCCATACGAGACACATCAGCAACAGCACCAGCACCAAGTAAACAACAACACCAAATAAACAACAGCAACAACACAATCAGACACAACAGCAACTATCCATTTCATACTCGCATCTGTCAATACCAAATAAACAACACCAAATAAACAACAGCAACAAATCCATAACTCCATATTCAGTACTACAAATCCATAACTCCATAAACAACAACAATACAATCAGTATACCATTACAACAACAACTATCCATTTCCTACAGAAAATAAATCCAACTCCATAATCAGTACTACAAATATACCAAAACTCCATAATCAACAATACATAAATGCGACCTCCTACATGAGACGACCTAAACCCTCGTGTGCCCGTCTAAGTATATCTCTGGCGTACTCGGGGAGACTCACATCTGTCACTAATGGAAGTATGAGATCTGCGATCGCTGCAACCCCAGGCTGCGGTGGAACATCAACTGGGGGAGGTGGGGGAGGTGGAATGTCAACGGGAGGATCGTGTATCGGATTAGATATCCGAACATGACTCCTAGCCAGAAACCACTCCATATAATCATCAGTCACGGGAGAAGATGTAGTATCTAGTGGTGGCCCCCATCGGGGAACGGGCCTGAAATCATGCATGTCGAACTCCACCCACCCGTCCCAAAAATCATCTCCGTCACCATACTCCTTTTGGTATCCCTTCTGACCCTTTGACAAAATACATCTCGTGGGAGTCACGGGGTCGTCTGGGATCCTCTGCAGTACCCGAACCGCCCGGTAACACGATCGGCATATACGCCTCAGTGATGTCACAAAAGCGTATAACCCCCCTGAAGTGTGAAACCGGAACCGAGTCCGCTCCGATACCATAAGGAGTCCAAACAACCTGTGAGTAGACTTTGTTAGGCATAGTCTACATAATAACGGAGTGATTGTAACAATTTGAAACAGTTTTAATATGAATAACTCACCCTATCAACATGCATCCTGTCAAGAGTGCGGCGATACTGCACTAGATGATCTAATCCCCTCCCAGCTGTATCAGCACGTGACCATCTACGGGCTCTCGGCTGCCTGCTGCCGGTGCGGGTCGGAAAGTCGCCGGAAATCCGAGAAGTACTCGTATATCCACCCCTGAGATGTATGTAAAAAAGTATTAAATACTAATCAAATGCAACATGTAATTACAGAGGGGGGGGGAGTCGACAGAGTAAAAAGAAAATGAGTATAGTAAGATGTACCTCTAGCAGTGTCGCACAACCACCCATCTGCTTGCATCCGGATCTGGACGCCTTCCCCAACTCTCGGTATAAATATGCCAATGTAGCTGATCCCCAGGAGAGAGTGGGGAGTCTCTCAAGATCCATGCATAGAGAAAGGTAGGCTGAGGGCACCTTATCCTGACTCTTGTCCACGAACATCGTGGAACCCAAGAGGTGCAGGATATACGCAGAAGCACGCTGGGCATCAGTCATGTGGCGTATACGGGAAGAAAAGAGACGCCGGACATCCTTCAATAAGTACCCGGTGCCTCCCAAAACGAGGTGTCTAGTGATGCCGGATAGGTCAGGCATTGGATCGGATATCGAATAGGTGCACCTACACAGCTGATACCTGTAAATTGAAGATGAAATAACACATTTTAGTACAAGAGATGAATGTAGATAGTATAGTCTTGAAATTGATAATATATAACAACATACCCAGGATATGAAATACGTCGTGTAACGTAATGGTCATCTCCCCCCACGGCATGTGGAACGAGTTAGTCTCAGGAGACCACCGTTCCAAAAATGTCGTCATCAGCGCATGATTAGGCCTCTGAATGGTGGCATCGTGCAGCTGCTGGATGCCCGATGCATCAACAAGG
Organism: Adenophora triphylla var. japonica; assembly: GCA_022495995.1. Classification (NCBI taxonomy): domain Eukaryota; kingdom Viridiplantae; phylum Streptophyta; class Magnoliopsida; order Asterales; family Campanulaceae; genus Adenophora; species Adenophora triphylla. Next base: position 1,201,359 of record JAFEMH010000035.1, on the reverse strand, counting down.
GTCAGCCAGGCTCTATCAGTAGCCTCCAGATCATCACGCTTGAACCTGTTTATTCCAAACAAAAAATATAATCAACACTCGAGATCGAGAAAAGTACGAGATGTATAATTAATGGAATATTTAGAGTGTGTGCCAAACAACTTCAAGATTTTAATAAATTCATATAAATGATTATCTTACTTTTGCAGATGTAGCAGTCTCGTATGAAAAGTCACCACTGACTCACTAGTGGCATCCCTCCAAATCTCTCGAGCTTTGTGATCACCAAAGCCGTATATAAGTGAAACAACGAATTAATATCATAATTTATATATTGCAACTCTTATAGTTTAATTATAATACTAACTTGCCTTTTATAACCAATTCGTCTTTTATAATTGACTTACAAGACAACTTTTTTTTTCAAACAAAAAAATTAAAAATTTCAACAATAACAATGAATTAATCTCAAAATTTACATATTACAACTTTTACAGCTTAACTAGTGCTACACCCATGCGTTAAACGCAATGATAAAAAACTATTTCAAAGAAAGTTAGAAATAATAGGAGAAGTTGCTCTCCATAGAGCACGTCACACATATATCCCTTTTATTTTTCCCATTTTTCTTTATAGCAAGTCACTATCTTACAAATGTGAAATGACAAAATCGATCAAGTTTTCAATTCCAAACTGGCTGTGAGCGGAAAACAAAAATAGAAAGCTTTCTTGAGAAATTAAAGAGCTATAAAAATTCATAGTTAAGGAGTCATTTGGCGCCCTTGAATGTACGCTCGTCGAAATTTAAAAAGTTTTGGGAGTCGCCACGCCGTTTTAAAGGAAACATTGAAAACCTTTGAAAAGAGAATTTGTTGATTCGGGGGTCAGGTTACGTGTTGGGAAGAACCGAGAGTTCACCCAACACGCCTCGTCCGTAAACGAGTCTTTCTATGTTCAACATCAAAAACATTCAAGAGTGTGTGCAAATTGTGTGTGACAAAATATGCGATAAAATGCATTTTAATGCTTTGTTTTATTGATCAAAATAAGAGAAATACATCTTGTGAACCATTTGATAAGGGAGGCCACATCCCAATTACAAAATATGAGAACAACTTACAACTGAAATGGACCAGCTGCAAGGTGGCTACATGTGTCGCCCGACACAGGACCTCGGATGGTCAAGTGCATCGCGTGACACAACAAGCCTACTTGTAGAGGTTTCACAAAGCTGAATTACAGAGGAAATCAAAAGCCAATTTAGATTACCATAGGTAGAAACAAACCACGAAACCTCAGAGAAACATCAATACTCAGATGAGTGTGGATATGGAACGATCCACACTCACCTAAGCATCTAATGTACAAATCAAAACATGACTACATAAGAACATGCATTATCATAAGAATAGGTACCCAATCATGACATTCAGAGACCAAAGCATGAAATAATCAATCAGATTCGAAATGAAGCATCAGATCAAGCATGGAAATCCAAATAGATGGTGAAAAGAGAGAGAGAGAGAGGATGGGAATTAGAACATTACCCTCGTAGTGTCCACACTCTCTATACCATGTCGGTATAGGGAGTCTTCCAATCAGCTTCGAAAATCAGATCTAGATCTCAGATTGAGAATTGATTTGGAATCTCAAACGTATGTGCGTGAGTGTGTATTGAATGGAGATAGAGGTTTAGGGCGTGATTTGATGGAGAGATGCTAAGGACTGGAAAGGGCCGGAGCTAGTAGGTGAGATGACCGGAGGTTGTTGGTGAAGCGGTGGTGGTGAACGGTTTAGGGTCTGGAAACAGGGGAGACGACGTCGATGGTTAGAGAGAGGGAGAGAACTGGTGAGGAAGCGGTGGTGGTGAACGGCGTTGTTGGAGGGCGATGCAACCGGTAGGTGTAATGATCGAAATTGGTTGGCGAGGCGGCGACGGTGAATGGAGAGAGAAGGAATGATGATTTGGGGAGAACAGAGAACGGTGATGGGCGATTGTAGTTGGATGTAGAGAGATAGAGAACGGTGATGGGCGATTGTGGGGGACTTGGGTCGCCGGCGAATGGGTTTAGAGAGAGAGGACGGTCGTTGTTTTGTTTGAGGAGTGATTGAGAGAGAGATTAGATCGGTGAGGAAGGGGATTGAGGTAGAGGGAGGTAGAACGGTGAGAAAGGGGGTTGCTCCGGCTGAAGAGAGGGAGAGCTGATGAAGAAGAAGGCCCTTTAGGGAGAGAGAGAGCTCACGACGCCATTAGCGTTTAGAGAGAGAAAGAGCCAAGCCTGGAAAATCGTCTAGAGAGAGAGAGTAGTGAGAGAGAGTCCCCTTTTTCCAAATGAGAAAAATTCTTATTTAACGGTGCTTGGGAATGGGCTTATGGTGTCGCACGACCCACTGCTTCGACTTTCCGTGGTTCATTCTGTCGCACGACGGGACGAGCCAATAACCGTTTCTGGAACATTCCGAGCTAATTCCCCCTAGGTCCAAAACAAATAATTTCCTATAGGTCCTTTTGCCCGGAGAAAAGACTTAAAAGTACTTTCTTCGCGGGAAACTTATAAAAAGTTCCCGAAAGTCTCGGAATGGACCGAAAATTTATCAAAATGCCCCCTAGTGCAATTTTATTGAGTAAAAGGCACTTTTATTGGGTCGCGAATTGAATTGGCGTACTCACAGAGCCCCTCGGCAACGTCACTTATGGAAGAAGTGAGGTTGTCGACAAGAAGGACCCAATCCCAATGAGCGGCTGGGGATATGGCAGATGGAGGAAAATGATTGATGAGATCGGATGGCTGGACCTTTTGATTCCCTCTAAGAATGAGAGGTCAATTTCTGACTTTGGCCAAAGCCAAAGCCAAGGGTAATGGTAATGGGAATATCCTCTAAAAGCGAGAGGATGGCTTGGGATTGGTTTCGGTAATGAGATTATCCTCTAAAATCGAGAGGATGGCTGGAAATGGTTGGAAGGTGTTGGTGAGAGGAAGTCCAAGCTATCGAGAACTTTTGCGATCTTGTGAGAATTCAGGCTCCTTTTGAACATTGGAGAGCTTCTTGAGAAGTCGGGGACTTTTGCTGAATTGTGAGGATCTAAAGTCCTTCTTTTGATAATTGGAAAGGCCTCTTGAGGATTCTTACTGAATTGTGAGGATTTAAAATCCTTCTTTTGATAACTTGGAAGGCCTCTTGAGGAGTTGAGGATTATCTTTGTTCTTCCTTCATGGCTTGAGTATCTTTTGCATCGCCGACTCTCGATGCTAACTTCTTGGCATTGCTTGGACTTCTCTCGGCAAGGAGCAAAGGTGATGGCTAAACAGGGTTTCAAAACATGTCGATCTTAAAATGAAAGGGTATTGTTTAGTGAGGGTGAGGTAATGGCTTCCCTAGGGTGAAAGGCTTCAACCGCAATCCCTACCGGATGACCTAAACGAGATTAAGGATTTATCGCTTGCTTAAGCTTAATTGAGGAAGATTCATGCAAATTCATTGAGCAACAAAATGATGAGGATGATGAAAGAGATGTGAGCACATGAGATGCGGGATGGGGAGTTGATAAGCCCCAATTTGAGAAGGATAGCAGTTGATTTTCTTATTCCGATCAATTTAAATATTAATCATTTTAAAGCATTAGTGATTGAGCAGCACAAATGATCATTTAGAATAAAACCATTTCAATTAAATGTGATGTGGGTGTGCAAGTGATGTCTCGAGTCTAGCAAGAAAAGAAACAAAGATTTTATTACTGCAAAGCAAAAACTGGTCCAACTTGGACTTGACAGACTCATGACAACGCAAATGACACTCTAGAACCTATGACGCTGACTGACTGACTTCTCCATCTTCGGATGGGAGGGCCTCTTCGAATCACGGAAGAAGATTGGTGACCATATTGGGGCGAGAGACCTTCTCAATCTTTCCATCATCAACAAGTCTTTGAATGGTCTTCTTCAAAGGGACGCAGTCATTGGTGATGTGGCCCAGATACTGGTGATATTGACAATACTTGCTATGATCCAAGTCAGGATTGGGTTTGGTGGGGTTGTAATTGTCAAGAGGCTTAATCATTCCCTTTCGAACTAACCCATTAAAGGCCTCTTCAGTAGTCATTCCAAGATCATCAAACTGATACTGTTTACGGGGCAAAAACTGCTGCTTATTCTGGTTCCTTGTCTGGAGATTATTGACACTGTTGTCGATAAACGTCTCCTTTATTTTCGGGGCTGCTGGAGTTGTTACTCTGTACCGAAAACCACCATCATTGCCGACATTGGTGTTTGATGCAAGGTTAAAGAGCCTGTTCTCGTTGCGGGCTCCCATCCCAACCATTTCTCTTAAGTCAGGGTACCATCCTCTTCCGATAGCTTCACGCAACAGTGGTTTAACACAGGACAAGAAAATATCCTTCTGGTCTTGCAGAGGAATCGGTTCAGACAACTCATTGAGCTTTGCATTCCGTCTCTTGTAAAATTCCATTATCGATTCATCACTCTTCTGAATAGTGCCCACCAAATCATCTCTGGTTGTACGCCACTTAAGATTGCCCCGGTATTTCTTGAGAAAGGTTTCAGTAATCTGGCTCCAAGTGGAGCGACCTTCTTGTTTTAGGGAAAGAAACCATGTAAGCGTCGGGCCTTTGAGAGTGAGGTGGAAATAAGAGGCCATGAACTCGGGTGTACAACCCATTGCCCCCATCGTCATCACGTAAGTATCAATGTGGGTTTTCGTGCACGCTGTACCGTCGAATTCCATCTTAGGCATCTTAAATTTGTGGGGGAGGGGTGTCACTTGAGTTGGGTCAACTACTTTAAGACAACTGGAACCCACCGTCAACCTGTCAATTTGTTGCTGCATTTGCTTTAATAAAGCCGTCACCTCCGGAGTCATTCCCGGGATCTGAGGAATAGAAGGAGCCACAGTCGAGGAAGGTACTGGAAGAGCAGATGGAAATTCTGGAGCAGGCCTGATATGCAAGGCGGCCGGAGGAAGGCCGAAGGTACTAGGCACCAAATGTTGCTGTCTAACAAACTTACCAAACTGGGAATCCTATTCGCATACATATCCCACCTGTTGAACTGAACAATCGGCTGCTGCGGACCAAACTGAGCTGACTGGTATCCAAACTGACCTTGAGTTGAAAATCCGGCACTCACACAGGGAGCTGAGTATGGAGTGGAACCGTATATGTGCTGAGTAAGAGGAGAACAACCTACGGGTTGGGAGACACTGCTTTGAAATTGGGACTGGCTTTGAGGATATTGCGGGAATCCGTCTTGCCAAACTTGGCTTCCCGATAAGCGATATTGGTTGTTCTGATGCTGCGGACCCTGGAAAACACCCTCCAAACTCTGTTGCTGACTGAACTGCCCATACTGATAACCATCCTGATACACACTAACTTGAGGCTGAGAATAGCTTCCTTGGAGCTGAAAACCATACTGACCCTATGGCACTGAGACATCGGGAGCTGGAGAAGAAGTCAGGTCAAAGAAGTTCGACGGCTGGCTACTACTTTTGTTGAATCCATACTGAGCACCTTGGCTGTGTATCTGAGAGATTGGGGGAGGAACCCTTCCTTGGACATTCACTGCCACTTCTGGCGACGGCATTTGGTCAGGACGAGGAGCATAATTCACAGGAGGAGGCATGGCATGGTAATTGGGTTGGGGTGCGGAGTGATAAACAGGTTGCATAGGGGAGGCAGATCCAAACCCATTGTTGCCGTCTTCGGTAATCTCTTCATAGGAACCATCACCCCGACGAAGCACCGCAATTCCCCTGGCCCGCATGGACTCAACAAAACGAGCGTGGGCTTCTTCTTCCTGAGCTTTGGCATTCTGAGCAAGCAATTGAGATTCACGCTCCCTAGCTAGAGCGGCTTCCAGAGTGGCTCTCATTTCTTCCATGAATATGTCATTCAGACCTGATTGACCCATTGAGGCAGAACCCTCAACCGACTGAGTAGAGAAAGCATCACCATTTCCTGCCATTTCCGAATCTGAATCAACTGAAACTCCAGAAACTTCTTGAACCGCCTCGACAACACGGACTAAACGGGCCCCTGGGACGGAGGAACGGATCCAACTTGCCGTAACTGGAGAGGAGAGAGCGTGTATAAGGTGGAGGATAGAGAACCTTGAGGAGGTATGGGAGAGGGAAGAACGGGAAAGGAGATGGACTCATGCAACATCTTATTAATGTTCAAGTAGAAATCGATGTCTTTTAAATCCTAAGGACGGTTGGGAAAAGGCTAATCCTTTATTTTCGTATTCTAAACCTCTGGGGAACCTATGGACACGCCATTCAAAAATACACCAAATGTATTGATCAAAATAAAGAATAGGCAATAATACCTAAATAAAACCGAAGCATTTATAGGACGGACGAGCAATCCCAATTTCTGGAGAAATTTGGGCAGCATGACGGGTATTCCTGAAGAATTTTAAGAAAAAATCCGGCATGACCTCTCGTTGGTGCACGTTGACAAAGCGACATGATCTCTCGTTAGAACATGCCGTGGAACGACATGTCCTTACGTGAGACCATGTTGCAATGGCAACATGCCCACACGTGCTAGGTTTTGAAATAGGTACGAAAGCCTTTTAATAATTTTGAAACAATTCATTTTAGTATATTTGAAAATGTCGTGTCAAAACCAACCGTTGGGTAAGCTTTAAAAGTGTGGCTCCACCTATGACGCACTAGGGGGATAGGTTTGATTTCAGGCGCTCAAGCGTAGGCGAATTACATGGCCGTCCGCGATGCCGTCAATCGCACCCGAGGATTCTAGATCTAGTGAAGTAGTGTGAGGATGACTAGATTCCTTTATTTGCGAAAATGATTTTTTATTATTATTTTTTTATTTGAAAAGGGTGATAAAGGAAAATCAACACACACACACACACACCACACAGAAATACAATAATAATAAAAAAATTTATTTAATAATAACCAATTAATTTTATAATTTACACATTAAAACTCTTATATCTGAATTATAATACCAACTTGTCTATTAGAACTAATTCGTCTATTATAATTGATTTATAAAACAATTTTTTCAACCAAAAAATTAAAAAATTCAATAAAAACGACGATTTAATCTCATAATGTATACATTACAACTCTTATAACTAAATTATAACTAACTTATAAAGCTATTTCATCTTTTATAAATGACTTATAAGAATTTTTTGTTTCTTATAATTGACCTATAAAATAATTTTTCAACAAAAAAAATCAAAAATTTCAATAGTAACAACGAATTAATATCATAATTTATATATTGCAACTCTTATAGTTTAATTATAATACCAACTTGCCTTTTATAACTAACTAGTGTAACACCCGTGCGTTAAACGCACGACCAAATTTTTTTTGATAAATAACATGAACTAAATCATATAGTAGTTAATATAACTATCTCATTTGATTTGCATGACTGTCATTAAATAAAAATAATTATCTCATTTTTAAGTAATTAATATTATCAATAACTATTTTTTTCATTAATTTGCATCTTTTACAAAATAATTTTTTTTGGATATAATCTTATAAAAAAGACATACAGTACTTCATATTTTCTAACCAATATTATATAATAGTTTTCTTTTTTAAAATTATCTTATAGTTTTTATTTAGAAAAACCCATATAAAAGCTAAAAACTTGTAAAAAACGTATTTTTTTGTAAGATTACAAAAAAACTTGTTTTACCAGTCGCTCTCTCTCTCTACTCTCTCTATCTAAACGTTTTTCAGAGCTCTCTTTTGTTTTCGTCTCAGCCATGCCGGTAAGTAATCGAAGCCGTAAAGGGCTATTGAAACCGACTTCGAATAAAGCCCTAGCTTAGAATCAGCGCAAAGCGTATCGATGTACATAAAATTGAATTAAGATTCTGTGTAGAATTTGCAAAGTCTAGAAGAGATTACCTGACTAGCGTAGCTTTTGATAAAGGAATACGCCAATTGGGATTCCGAAGGAGAGGGAGAGCAGTACGCTGTAGTGGGGAGAGACGAAATTGGGGAAGAACAGGATTTACGAGGAATTTGGAGATGCCAGAACAGGATTTACCAGGATTTTGGAGATGCCAGTGCAGGGAAGGTCGCCGGTGAATGGGTTTTGAACAGGGGAGATATCACCGGTTGATTTGGAGAGCTTGGCCGGAGCGATTAGAGAGAGAGGGACTCGTATTGCGTCTAGAGAGAGAGTAGTGAGAGAGAGAGAGTCTTTTGCGTTTGCGTTTTGTGATTTTGAATGCCAGTGTACATGATTTTGAATGCCATTGTACGTGGTTTTGAATGCCAGTCCATGTTTTTTTTAATGCAGTCCATGTTTTTTTGAATACCAGCAAAAATGATTTTGAATGCCAGTGTACGTGATTTTGAATGTCAGTCTATGCTTTTTTGAATGACAGTCCATGTATTTCTGAATACCAACAAAAATGATTATCAGTGTTTTTGAGTGCCAGTGTATGTGTTTTTGAGTGCCAGTGCATGTATTTTTGAATGTCAGTGCATGTGTAAAGAATGCCAGTGCTTGTGTTTTTGAGAGCCAGCAAAAATGTCAGTGTAACAAAGTGTCAGTGTTAGTGTAACAGAGTGCCAGTGTGAAGAGTGCCAGTTCATGTATATAAAAGTGCCCGTGTAAAAAGTGTCAGTGCCAGTTTAACAAAGTGCCAGTGCCAGTTTACACTGGCACTTTGTTAAACTGGTACTGGCACTTTTCTCACTGGCACTTTGTTACACATGCACTGACACTTTATCACACTGGCACTGGCACAAACGGGGAAACACAAAACACGTTTTTTCTAAGTGCCAGAAAAAACGCGTTTTTTATAAGACCAACTCCATATAAAATTGATTTTTTTAGAAAACTATTTTGAAATAGTTATGACACCATATTTATTGTTTTAGCAATAAATATAAAATTTATAACCCAAAAAAAGAATGAATTTAAAATTTCAATGCAAATTAATTATCCCAAAATTTGAAAATCTTTTTTCTTATACTTTGTATTTACCATTTTTTTTTAATTTATGAAAGTTCATCTAAATAACGCTCATTGAAACTTAATTATATATCACTCTTTAAGAAGATGGTTCAATAAAACACTAAAATCTCAGTTTTTTATTTTATTATTTTTTGGAATTTTAATGAACAAAAAAAATATCAACAATAAACTCAAAAGTTGTATAAAAAAAGTGGCTTAATAAGATTTCAAGCCTATTTTTTACTATTAGCTAAAAAATCACTTCGTTCGAAGAAATTAATGAAGAAAAAGGAGAAAGATTTTAATAAAAACGAAGAAGAATTTAAGAGAATATAATTTTGAAAACAAAATTTTCAACAAAAATATATCATCACATTAATTTAATAATATTACAGATTTCTAAACATAATCAATAACGAGTTGGTCTTATAAAAACTAGTTTTTTCTTAAGATAAGGAAAAACGTGTTTTCAAAATAAACGGTGGCAATTTTGTAATTACTGGCAACCATGTTCAAAATAAACGATGACATTTTTGTAATTACTGGCAACCATGATAAATGTGAGTGTTAATATTACAAATGACCAGTGATTTCATACTGACATTTTATAAACATGAAACTGACACTTTTTACACGGGCACTTTTTAATACATGAACTGGCACTCTTCACACTGGCACTCTGTTACACTAACACTGGCATTTGAAAACACATTTACTAGCACTCAAAAATGCATATACTAGCACTCAAAACACTGATAATTATTTTTGCTGATATTCAAAAAAACATGAACTGGCATTCAAAAAAACATGGACTGACATTCAAAATTACAAGAACTGGCATTCAAAAAATACATTGACACTCAGTTACACACTTACTGGCACTCTATTATACACTAACTGGCACTCCAAAATACATGGACTGGCACTCCAAAACACATACACTGGCATCTAATTACCCAGTCCACCAATGCATCAAATTCTCAAACTGGTACTCAAATACTTATAAACTGGCATTAATTTACACTAAAACTGGCACATAAAATCCCTAACACTGGCACGTAAATAACACGGCAAATCAAACTCTCTCTCACTAAACGCAAATCAATCTCTCTCTCTAAACGCAAATGAGACCTTCTCTCTCTAATCGTCAACTTCTTGCTTCGATCAAGGCCATCGCCAAGAACCTGTTGAAAATCCTTAAGTGCGTCTTTAAACTTGCCCATTGCAAGATAAGCAGCACCTCGGCGGTAATAACCCTGTAATGTCTCCAAACTATCAGGTAAATCAATTGCTTGTGAATATTTATGAGCTGCAATTAAATTCAGTAACTCAATGAACAGAGGGTTGATCATAAAGAAAAAATTGTGAATTTCAATGAACAGAGGGTTGATCGGAGAGGGGATTGGTGTTGCCGGAGAAGGAGACGACGGTGAGGGCGATTGCAATTGGGGAAATTGGAGAGGTCGCCGGTAATGGATTTGGTGAGGGAGATCGGTGAGGACGAAGAAGACGCAGAGCTTCCCCTTTGCGTATAGAGAGAGAGAGGAGAGAGAGACGGTAAAACACGTTTTTTGTTAACTTAACAAAAAACGCGTTTTTTACAAGTTTTTCGCATCAATAACTATTTTCTCTTTAAAAACACTCTTCATTTAAGAAAAAAATGAAAAAAATATCTAAATATCATTGTTATACATAAATCTTTAAAAAAACAATTATTACTATTACCCACATTTCAAAAATATCAATTCATTAAATGAAAATTTCCATGTATTTCTAAATGTATTTTTACTATTGTTTTTTCATATTTCATTTTTTACTTGCAAAATTAACAGTTTGCAAAACAATGATATTTATGAATTTGAGAAGAAAGGAGTTTAGGTATAGTGGCTAAAAGTAAGAGAAAAAAAGTAATGTTTCACTTGCATTTAATTAATAGGGGAGAGAATAGAATAATAGGTTAATTTAAAGACAATTAATTGTTTTATTGATTAGTTGATTTAAAGCAAAAAATATTCTAGAATCATCCATGTTTTGGAGGGAAAATGAGCTTGTTGAAGTGCTCTATTCACTTCAACCTTTATATATATATAGATTCGTCATTTATAATTGACTTACAAGACAATTTTTTTTTTCAAACAAAAAAATTAAAAATTTCAATAATAACAATGAATTAATCTCAAAATTTACATATTACAACTTTTATAACTTAACTAGTGCTACACCCGTGCGTTAAACGCACGTATAAAAAATTATTTCAAAGAAAGTTAGAAATAATAGGAGAAGTTGCTCTTCATAGAGCACGTCACACATCTATCCCTTTTATTTTTCCCATTTTATAGCAAGTCACTATCTTACAAATGTGAAATGACAAAGTCGATCAAGTTTCCAATTTCAAAACTGGATGTGAGCGGGAAACGAAAATGGAAAGCTTTCTTGAGAAATTAATGAGCTATAAAAATTCATAGTTAAGGAGTCATTTGGCGCCCTTGAATGTACGCTCGCCGAAATTTAAAAAGTTTTGGGAGTCGCCACACCGTTTTAAAGGAAACAATGAAAACCTTTGAAAAGAGAATTTGTGGGATTGGGGGTCAGGTTACGTTACGTGTTGGGAAGAACCGAGAGTTCACCCAACACGCTTCGTCCGTAAACGAGTCTTTCTATGTTCAACATCAAAAACATTCAAGAGTGTGTGCAAATTGTGTGTGACAAAATATGCGATAAAATGCATTTTAATGCTTTGTTTTATTGATCAAAATGAGAGAAATACATCTTGTGAACCATTTGATAAGGGAGGCCACATCCCAATTACAAAATATGAGAACAACTTACAACTGAAATGGACCAGCTGCAAGGTGGCTACATGTGTCGCCCGACACAGGACCTCGGATTGTCAAGTGCGCCGCGTGACACAACAAGCCTACTTGCAGAGGTTTCACAAAGCTGAATTACATAGGAAATCAAGAGCCAATTTAGATTACCAAGGGTAGAAACAAACCACGAAACCTCATAGAAACATCAATATTCGGATGAGTGTGGATATGGAACGATCCACACTCACCTAAGCATCTAATGTACAAATCACAACATGACTACATAAGAACATGTATTATCATAAGAATAGGTACCCAATCATGACATTCAGAGACCAAAGCATGAAATAATCAATCAGATTCGAAATGAAGCATCAGATCAAGCATGGAAATCCAAATAGATGGTGAAAAGAGAGAGAGAGAGGATGGTAATTAGAACATTACCCTCGTAGTGTCCACACTCTCTATACCATGTCGATATAGGGAGTTTTCCAATCAGCTTCGAAAATCAGATCTAGATCTCAGATTGAGAATTGCTTTGGAATCTCAAACGTATGTGCGTGAGTGTGTGTTGAATGGAGAAAGAGGTTTAGGGCATGATTTAATGGAGAGATGCTAAGGACTGGAAAGGGCCGAAGCTAGTAGGTGAGATGACCGGAGGTTGTTGGTGAAGCGGTGGTGGTGAACGGTTTAGGGTCTGGAAACAGGGGAGACGGCATCGATGGTTAGAGAGAGGGAGAGAACTAGTGAGGAAACGGTGGTGGTGAACGGCGTTGTTGGAGGGCGATGCAACCGGTAGGTGTAATGATCGGAATTGGTTGGCGAGGCGGCGACGGTGAATAGAGAGAGAAGGAACGCTGATTTGTGGAGAACAAAGAATGGTGATGGGCGATTGTAGTTGGATGTAGAGAGATAGAGAACTGTGATGGGCGATTGTGGGGGACTTGGGTCGCCGGCGAATGGGTTTAGAGAGAGAGGACGGTCGTTGTTTTGTTTGAGGAGTGATTGAGTGAGAGATTAGATCGGTGAGGAAGGGGATTGAGGTAGAGGGAGGTAGAAGGTTGAGAAAGGGGGTTGCTCCGGCTGAAGAGAGGGAGAGCTGATGAAGAAGAAGGCCCTTTAGGGAGAGAGAGAGCTCACGAAGCCATTAGCGTTTAGAGAGAGAAAGAGTCAGGGCTGGAAAACCGTCTAGAGAGAGAGAGAGTAGTGAGAGAGAGTCCCCTTTTTCCAAATGAGAAAAATCCTTATTTAACGGTGCTTGGGAATGGGCTTATGGTGTCGCACGACCCACTGCTTCAACTTTCCGTGGTTCTTTCTGTCGCACGACGGGACGAGCCAATAACCGTTTCTAGAACATTCCGAGCTAATTCCCCCTAGGTCCAAAACAAATAATTCCCTATAGGTCATTTTGCCCGGAGAAAAGACTTAAAAGTACTTTCTTCGCGGGAAACTTATAAAAAGTTCCCGGAAGTCTCGGAATCGACCGGAAATTTACCAAAATGCCCCCTAGTACAATTTTATTGAGTAAAAGACACTTTTATTGGGTCGCAAATTGGATTGGCGTACTCACAGCCCTAGGCGTGACCTTAGCGCCTTAGGCGTGACCTAGGCACGCCCAACGCCAAGAAAGTTGGTGTTCACAAAGGAGTCAAAGGCCCTAAAATTTATACTATTTCATTTCCTAGCACTATGCTAAGGCCTCTTAATATTTACTACTCCATTTCATATCATTTCAATTCCTAGACGATGTGGGATTAATATCCCATTTGGTTTTCAAATGCTAAGGCCTCTCAATATATACTAATGAGTTGCCCTGAGAATTGTTGATAGGACGCCAAGAACTCCATATGACGCTCAAGAGATGGGATACTTCCGTTACAGAAGATAATGATATCATCAGCATAGGACAAATGAGAGATGATAGGAACATTAAGGTTGCCCGTATGAAAAGCCACATGAGGGTGAAGGAGATGGAGATTATTAAGACCCCGGCTAAAGACTTCAGCAGCAATAATAAAAAGGCTAGGAGATATAGGATCCCCTTGGCGAAGGCCCCGAGTAGAAACAAAATAACCATTAGCAGTACCATTAATAAGAACCGAGAACCAACAATAATTGATGCATCTAAATATCATGTCCAGCCATTCTTCAGCAAAGCCAAATCTCGTCATCACCTTAATCAACGCAAACCATGAAAGTCTATCATACGCCTTAGCCATATCAAGCTTTAAAGAAACATTAGACCCATGCACCTTCTTCCTAAGCGACTGAAAGAGCTCTTGAGCAAGCAAAACATTTTCATGAATCAGACGACCCTTCACAAAGCCACTTTGCTGAGGAGAAATAATACGAGGGAGCACAGATTATGTACAGAACATAAAAGTTTGGTAATGATTTTATTGGAAAAATTACACAAACTAATAGGCCGAAGCTGCGAGAAGGAAGTAGGGGCTACCACCTTAGGAATAGTAACAATAAGTGTACTAGTCCAGCTCCGAGGAAGAAGCCCTGAGAAGAACTCAAGGACAGCATTATAAAGATCCATGCAAATAATATCCCGGCATTTGTGATAGAAATCCCCCGTAAATCCGTTTGGACCAGCATCACTAGTCCCACTCATACTTAGGACGATATCATGAAGCTCTTTAAGCGTAGGGGGAGTAATAAGCATCTTATTTTCCTCATTGGAAATTAACCGAGGAATCACATTCAGCAGCTCATCAGGGGGATCCACATACTCATCAGGATTTCCATTAAGCTGATTCGAAAAGAAACGAATAGCCTCCTCCTGAATCAGACCCTGATCCACAATCCAATTCCCGTCACTATCCCGGATTTTATGGATGTATAATTTCTGTCTTCTTTTTTTCACATAAGCATGAAAGAACCGAGCATTATTATCACCATCCTTAACCCAGGCTAAATTAGCTTTTTTGCATCCAGAACTCCTCTTCAATCTTAAGACGATAGGAGAGGTTAGCTTGGGCAAGATGAAGGGCAGCCCTATTTTTGTCACTTGAATCTTGCTCAAATAACAGCTCTTTAGCATAAACTTCATCTTCTACATGCTTCACAAGTTGGTCAACTCTCCCAAACGTAGAACGATTCCAAAGTTGAATATCATGTTTGAGGCTAGTAAGCTTCTTACCAAACTTGACCAACGGCCTACCAAAGATTCTACCATCCCAAGAAGAGCGAACCAAAGAAGTGAAAGAGTCATGGCGAGTCCAAACATTGAGAAATCTGAAGACACCCTTACGGACTTCATCAACTAAGCGAATATTGATAGCCAAAGGAGCGTGATCAGAACAGGTCCTATTAAGGTGATCGATAGAGGTTTGGGCAAAACAACTCAGCCATTTATCATTATACAGAGCACGATCTAGCCTTTGAAGAATAGTGGCAGGCTTCGATCTCTTATTCCACCATGTGAAAATATGGCCTCTATAGCCACCATCAATTAGATTAGAAATATGAATCATATCAACAAACTCAGAAACCCTAGAATCGACCACATGCCTACCCCCAATCTTCTCAGATTGATCAACAACAAAATTAAAATCCCATACAATTAACCAGGGATCATCAGTGCTACTCAAATCAATTAAATAATCCATAAAACCCTTCTAGTATACCTGCTACAACTAGCATGAACAAAGGACAATAAGACGGGATTAGGCCAAAGAGAATGAGACACCCGAACAGTGATAACTTGGTCATCATGAAAGAGAACATCACAAGTGATGCCAAACTTCCAAACAACCCAAATATTCCCCTTATCATTAGCAACACCTCCAAGACAACGAATTTTACGAACGTAAGACGGAAGCAACAGGGGTTCCACCTTAGGCTCATAAATACAGATAAAAACATCATGAATCCTTAATAACCTCTTAACCCGACGAACCGAGGCGGCATTACCAATACCCCGGATATTCCAACTTAGAACACCAACCATTAAAATGATTTTGATATAAAGAACTAAGAAAGGGCTTTTAAGCCAAAGAATCATTGGATTTCCCATATTCCGGGACATTCCCATCAAGTAAAGAGTCTCTACCTTCATTAAAAACCTCTTGAATATCAAACTCAGATGTAACTCGAGGGCCACGAGGAGATAACTGAAGATTATCAATTATCACCTCACCAGGCCATTTACGAATATTAGTATCAACCACTTCCAATTCAGAATCAGATTCACACTTCCCATCTTCCAAATTAATGTAACTATTCACATTGTTCAAAGAGGGGACGGAATTAGAGTTGATTTTGGCAACCTCATTTAAACCAGTTTCAATTTGTTCAAGCTCTTCTTCAAGGTCAATAGCCCCATCTTCAACATTAGAATGATTACCACCGGCATTAACCTTAGAAGCAGCCGTACCCATATTATTAGCAGTTTTTAAAGAATTAGGGGAAACAAAAGGGGCTCCTCGCTTTGGAAAAAAACTAAAGCCATTAGTAACAAGGTTAGAACTAAAAAAATTTTAGCCAAGGGGTGATGGGGGTTTATGAACCATAGAAGATATACCAACTGCATTCATAGAATAAATAGGAGTAGGATGCGTACCTTCCGAGTTAGATTTCGAGGCTATAATATTCATACCTTGAACATCTTTTCCGTGCGCATTTCCAGCATTAAACGAAACATTTTCTTTTTGCTTACCATTGTTCTGCACATTCGGTTTACTCCCTGGAGCCGTCCCCTTGATGGTCTCAACATTCCCCATTGACGAAGAAGGATCTTGAACTTTAGTTTTTTCAACATAAACCATTTTCTTTCCCATATTGATACCCTTTGAAACACCACCAGCAGAGACCTCTTCTGGAGTACCATGATCAGCCGTGTGACCCTTATTACCTCCATTCATCACCCCCTCTTTACCGCCATTCACTTCAGCACCATTCTTCATGTTTGGCTTCTTAGGATTCGAATTGTTTGGCTCAACAAGGTTATTATTAGCATCAGCCTTATTATTCTGCACTTTATCTTTGGGGTGTAAATAAAAGCACTTAGAAACATCATGGCCCAACTTATAGCAATGCTTACAATATTGGGGAAGATTATCAAATTCTAGTTTTTGAAAAAAGCTTGAAAATTCATCACCACAATCTATGAAAACCCTAGACGGAAGTTTCTTAAGCAAGTCAACTTGAACAAGCACCTTAGCAACACTAGGCCTCAGCCGTGGCCTTGTCAATAGAAAGCGGCTCCCCAAAAATCTTAGCAATGGAGTACAAACAAACTTTGTTAAACATGTGGATCGGCAATCCCGGAAGACCAACCCATACAGGAACCAATGACGATTCCTTTTCCGGATGCCACGAAGGAGACCAACGAAACACACGCATTGGAAATCTGCCTAAATACCATTGTTCTTTAGCCCACAGCCTATTAAAGTCTCCCTCATGCATCAAACGAATAAGAATGTGCTTAGAGTCAACATGACCCAAAGAAAAATCTGCTTTCAATCCAAACTTTAAAAAATATTGTCTAGTGATTTCCATATTAGGTCTACCATGAGAAAATTTACCAACAAGAGTGAACTTAAATGGTTGAGCCAACGAATGAATCATCTCTTTTGAAAATTTAAGGGCCGGTTCTCCTTTGTGAATTGACATAGGTACAAGATTCATGGCTGGAACCAGATTAACATGAGGAGAATCCTTAAATAAAGAGGAAAAAGATTTGGCTTTTGAAGGAGAAATAGGAGGCGACTGTAGATTCATATTAGGTTTAGGAAACAAATTTTCAGCATTATGAATACCACAAGACCCATTACCATTAGGATTAGGAAGCCCATTACCATTAGAATTAGGAATTACATTACCATGACCGGATGAAGCCCCTTGATCATTGAAAGCAGCCTCAAAAGATCCAGCAGCAGGCGGAGATGTATTGGAGGGAGGACCAGCGTTTAAACCAGCCATGAGGCCGCCGGAGGCAGCCATAAAGGCTAACCCTAATTAGGGTTCCGCCAAGGAAAGAAGAGAGACACCAGAATTATAGAACAGCAAAGCGGCGGCAATGAGAAACCAGCCGCCCTAATTAGGGTTACGTGAAGAACCTAGAGAGAAAATATTTTTAGTGTGTGTGTGTGTGTTTTCATTGAGCAATCCTATTACCTCCTCTTTTTCCCTTTCTTTTCCGAAAAGTCAAGAAAATAATTATATTATGGATGTGTTCCATTTAGCCCCTAAATCTTTCTCTATGCCTAATATTCGTTTGGTGTCTTGAGCTTTCCCAAATGTTGATGAGTTTAAGATAAGCACGGATGGGGTCTCTAGGGGCAATCCCGGAATTGCTTCAGGAGGAGGTATTTTTAGGGATCACAAAGGAGATTTTGTTCTTAGTTTTTCTCATTTTTATGGCTGCCAATCCAACATGATGGCGGAGGCTTTGGCTGCAAGGGATGGGCTTGTTTTAGCTCAAACGCATAGATTTCATCGTGTTTGGTTAGAGGTAGATTCTCAGGTTTTGATGCGTATTCTTATTCGGGAGTACCATATCCCATGGTCTATTTGGTATGTCATCTCCCATATTCATAGATTAATGGAGCAAATGGATGTTAGAGTCTCTCATATCCTTCGGGAAGGTAATGGGTAGCAGATGGTATTGCCAATGTTGCTGCAAATGAAGCTAGGAATTTTATTTTTACTTCTCTTAGTGACATTCCTAGGCTTTGTAAAGGCTGTTTTACCTTGGACAAAGCTAGGACTCCCCATGCTAGGATCAATTAGCTTTATGGCCAGATTTTTATATATATTGTATTCGGTTTTTTTGTAGGCCCCCCTCCCTCTATTGTAAAGGACCATCCGACGTGTGTATGGCCTTCCCCTTAGATTTCATTTTCCTGGTGGTTGAGGTTGTCATGTCCCCCACCATGTTTGTACCTTTTTTATTTATTAATAAAATCTAGGGAGGTACCGTCCTCCTTTCGCCAAAAAAATGTGGTTTTGATGGGAAAGGCAGTTTTCCATCGCAGATGGGTATCCTTGATAAAGATATTAAAAAAGTTTGGCTTTGCTATTGAATGGGTGGACATGATATATAGATGCATATCTTGCTGCTGGTTTTCGGTTCTAGTTAATGGCGAAAGTTGTGGCTTCTTTCACTCGACGAGGGGTCTTAGACAAGGGGACCCACTTTCCCCAAGTCTCTTTATTATTGCTGCAGAAATTTTAAGTAGGGGGCTGAATTATCTCCATACAACTGAGAGATTTCGTTTTCGTGCACATATTCATACTCCTATTATTTCGCATCTCTCCTATGCCGATGACATCATTATTTTTTGTAACGGTTCCAAGGAATCTCTTGAAAGGCATATGAAGGCGCTGGAACAATATCAATCTTTCTCAGGGCAGCTTGTTAGTGTTGGAAAGTCTTGTTTCGTGACGGGAAAAAATGATGAGCAGCAAGATCATATGATTATGGAGACAACGGGCTTTCAAAAAAAGGATTTGCCTCTCACTTATCTAGGCTGCCCTATTTATGTTGGCCGGAAGACTCAAAATCTTTTTCTGCCAATGATTCACAAGATGGAAGCTAGGCTGAATTCTTGGCAAGGGAAAATTCTTTCATACGGTGCATTTGTAACTTTGATTAATTCCTGTTTACAAGCTATTCCGCTCTACTATATGTCTATTTTGGACCCCCCCAGGGGAATTATTACAGCCATGCAAAGATTGATTATGAATTTCTTTTGGAGTGGTTCGGATGGGCATAGTAAATGCCATTGGATAGGTTGGAAAAAATGAGCTGCCCAAAAAATGAAGGGGGTCTTGGTTTCCGAAAATTTGAAGACATCTCAACTTCTTTCGCTATGAAATTGTGGTGGCAGCTTAGGAGCTCATCCTCTCTTTGGGCAACTTTCATGCTTGCTAAATATTGTTTTGAGACGCACCCTATGGATGCGGTCATCCCCAGTTTTGCCTCTCATATTTGGAAAAGGATGGTTGGGGTGAAGGATTTTATGGAAGCTCGAATGGGTTGGCGTGTAGGGCAAGGCTTCATCTCCATTCATGAAAATTGGCTGGATGGACCGAAGCCAAATCTTCCGTATGACCACTCCGAGGTGTACACTTTATTTGCTGATTCCCTTCCGTGAATAAATTATATTCAAAATAATTTTGGGAACCATTTGGCGTCTCTTATGATTTCTCAACAGATCATTCTTAATGGGCAGCAAGATATTCCTATTTGGAGGCCTTCGGCTTCGGGTCTTTTTTCTACTAAATCTGCATGGCAAGAATGTAGACAATCTCAACCTAAAAGCTTGGTGTTCTCAAATGTTTGGCACAAGCATCTCCCCCTCAAAATATCCGTTCTCCTTTGGCGAGCCTTACATGGAGGATTGCCAACTGAAGAGGCAATTCAAAGGCGTGGTATTCATTTGGCCCCTAGATGTTCTTGTCAAGCTCCTCTCCTTCTATTGAGACCGTAGATCATTTATTTGCAAAAGGTGATGTTGCTAGGCAGGCTTGGAATTTTTTTGGACAGATTATGGGCCTTCGTCTCAACTTGGGAGGTCCGCGACAAGTTTTATGCTCTTGGTGGTTTGGTTTGGATAAATCACCGGCATGATCCAAAAATGGCTCTCCGTCATCCTTCCAGGTCTCATTTGCTGGAATATTTGGCGTCAAAGAAATAAATGGTCGACTGAAGGTACGCAATATAATATGCATTCGCCGATTCATTCGGTCATTGGTGAGACTTCCAACATATATTCAGCCTTTAAACCCTCCTTTAGTCTGTTCGTTTTTTGATTTAAATATTGTTAGCATGTTTAATTTAAAAATAACGGCACCATCCCCCCCTATTTTGCGCATGGTTATTTGGACTAAGCCCTATCATGGTGAGATTAAGCTGAACACAGATGGTGCTTCTCGTGGTAACCCGGGAGAGTCCTCAGGTGGTGGCATTTTTCGAGATGATCAAGGTAACATTTTATATGGTTTTGGAAATTATTATGGGGTTAAATGCGAACATGTGGGCGGAAGCTTATGCGACTCTAGATGGGCTGATTCTTGCTCAAAAGTTTGGTATCTCTCGATTGTGGCTTGAAGTGGATTCAGAGGTTTTAATGAAAATCTTAATAAAAGATTATCATATCCCACGGGAAATTCATTATCTCGTCCAAAGAATGAATCAAATTATGAATTCCATCCAGGTGCGTGTCTCTCATACTTTTCGAGAAGGTAATAAGATTGCAGATTTTTTGGCTAATGTGGCTGCCAATCGAAAGAGGAATGTTTGGTTTTACACTGCTTCTGATCTTCCAAAAGGATGTTATGGTGCTTTTAAATTGGATAGAGCTGGTGTTCCTTATGTACGTTTGTAGTAGCTTTTGTCTCCCCCTTCCCCTTGTAATGGGCAACTCGTTAGAAGCTGGCTCACTCCCCGTAGATGTCGATTTCATTTATTTTCAGATTAGTTGCTTTCCCCCTCCTCTTGTATTGGGGCTGTCCATTTGGATTTGCACCCCTCCCCTTAGTTTTCTTTATTTCTCTGTTGGCTTTAAGCCCTGTATTTCCTTTTCGGTGGTTGAGGTTGTCATGTCCCCCACAATGTTTTGTAATTTTTGCTTATATCAATAAAATCTAGGGAGTACCGTCTCCTTTCGCCAAAAAAAAAAAAAAAGTTTTCCATCGCAGATGATGGGATATACAGGAATCATATAGAGCTCTGCAACTCTTGCTTCAATTATTAGTAACTTAGTCCTTGCTTTCACCTTCGCTTTCGATCTAGGTTGTCACATTTTTTTTCATTTGACAGATCAACGACTCTTCCTCCACTTAATTTCTCTATCGTTACTAAAATTCTACTCCTTGGCATAGTCAGGTATCTAGTAGGGATGTCCGGATGAGAGGAATCCGGTGGACAATACTAATCGGAGAAGAAAGGGGTGGTAGAGTTAGGGTTAGGGTTTGGAGAGTATGAGAAATTACTTTGTGTGTGTGTGTGTGTGTTTTTAGAGAGAGATGTGATAAAATGAAGTTGAGGGGAGGGGGAGCCTAGGGATGTATGAAGAATTATAATATGCGGAGAACTCTTTATTTGGGATTTACAAAAATGTTTTCTTCAAAACGAATAAAATCTGTACCAGTTTAAGATTTTTATTTTCCTTTTTGGTATGTTTCAAATTAATATTTTTAGTTGATTTATTATTTAAAATGGATAATGAGATTCACTTTTCATTCTTACAACAAAAACTCCCTATACCAACTTTCTCTCTGCTAAATTACTTTTCATACTTACAACATTTATCTTTTCTTAATATTCATGCAAAATCAAAATAAAAACATTAAATCGGCACCGAGGGAGTAATATATTGTGAGTATAGAAAATTGGATAGTAGAGAGAAATTGGGGTAGAGAATAGTCGGTGAACAGTGGCGGAGCTAGCAAGGGACAAAAGGGGGCAATTTCCCCATTAGATTAAAAAAGAAAAAAAAAATACTAGTGTAAAGTTATAAAAGTTTTCAAAGTTTTGTGCAACTTATTGAAACTTGCCCCACTTTGTGTGACTAGAAAAATGCACTATTTTTTTTGCCTCCTTTTACTTCATGAATATGTTTTTGCCCTCCTATAAAAAAATTGACTTCGCCAGTGGATAATTGTTATAACTATGACATGTGGGGCACACAAATAAAAAAATAATAAAAACTTTTCATTTTATGATTTGAAACTTTCGGATAGGACAAATAAAAAAAAAAATTTGAACTTACAGGTGGGATGGAGGGAGTATATATACATTTTGGATTAGTGATAAGATAAAGTCTAAACCATATAGGGCATTGATAAAATAAATCTCGTGTTTTATTTTGGTCAATTTAAGGCTTCAAATATATTTTATTAGTCAATTCAGGGCATTTTCATAGAATCATTAAAAAATTGATTAAGTTACATATGTTTATACGTGATAGACAATTTGAATTGATTTGAAATGAATAATAATTTTAAAGGGGTAAAATGCAAGATTTAAAATAAGGGGAAAGTGTGAAAAACAAATATATCTCTATCACTTACATAAACATAAACAGTACCTAAATCAAAGCTCAATTCAAAGTTCAACCATTCCTACCCCCCCCAACCATCCTCCCCAAACCCACCACCACATTTCCTTTCATATTGCTCATGTCAACAATATTTCCAAAATCGTGTTGCTTAATGCAAAATTCAAAACCTATCACACTAAGGGGGACACACACCTACCTCCAACCACTCCATAGCGCGTCCCTTACCTTTCATCTTCCTACTCAATTCCACCTCTTTCATCCCCCTCCCATCATCAGTCTCTCCCCAACGTTAATCGCACCTTCCCTCAACGTCTCTAGTCTTCGAAATGTTGTATTCGTATTTTGTTGTATGTGTGTGTATGTTCATGCTTGTGTGTGCGTATTCATGTGTGATTGTTGAATATGGGTTGAGAAGATGGTGGGTGGCCAGAAGCAAGTTTAAAGGGGGGAAAGGAGGGAAGGTGGCTGGAGGGTGATGTGTATTATAGGGAAGGAGGTGCTGTAATTGTAGCCAAATCGTGGTTCGAGGAGAAAGATTGAGCGTGAGAAGAAGGAAATCTGCAAAAAGGGATGTTATGGCCAGTGTGCGTTTACACGATCGTGCATTGGGATGCAAAAGACCGTGTGAGTTGGAATGAGACGGACAGTAGCCTTGACTGAAGTTGCTGTTAGTGTTATGACCTAGGCCTATAGTTGATAGACTTATGTGTTGACATTATTTATTATTATATGATAAGTTTATTATTTGATTATTATATGTTTTGCATATTTATTTGTAATAATCCCCGTCCCTAATTATTAAGTGAATGATTAGTATAAATGTTAATGGATAATCATATGATGATTATATGCATAGAGATGCACATTAAATTTATGAGTACTTGTTAAAGAACAAGTGACTGGACTTGACCCGTATGAGATTTATGTCATGGTCAAATGTTATAATTAAATCTCATAAGGTTACTTCATTTAGTCCCTAGACCTGAGATTATCATAACCTTACATATGATGAAAGTCATGTTTGATTTTAGTCAAACGATATCTTAACACGATATCTATAAAAGCTATCTTTGGCATGATCGGATTCATGATGGGAAGGATGATAAGTCAAGATGGAATTTGTCCCTCGAAAGAGAGATGTTTTGCTTGGGCCCCTCGATGAGTGATAATGATGAAAGTGTATGGCCATACCCCAATACGATTGGATTATCATTATACTCAAGATCGAGAAAGCATTGAACAAAGACAAGTTGACGTGGACCATGACTTGTGTTCAATATAACATCGTGAGACAAAGGGAGAAATGGAAGTGCACCATTGGAAACGTGAACTCTTACGTTATATTATTTGGATAGACATAATGGCTTGCTAGAGTCCGCTTATGTTTTATAAGAGTCGATATGATCGAGCTCATTGCCAACATAATATAATCCTTTTGGGTCACACACAACTAGAATGAATTGGTTAAACAAAAGGAAGAATATTGAGGAATCCTCATCAGACTTGTCTAGTCGTGCCACAGACCATGTCCATGGGACTCGTCTGGTCGTGTGACAGACCATGTCGATGGGACTCGTCTTATCGTGCGACAGAACAAGGCACTGAGCCACTGAGGCGGTTTATAGACTCCTTTCCTAATTTGATTAGGAAACGTATACTATACTAATGTAGTATAAATATGAAGGTCTGTCAACCCTGATTGCTAGCCGAAATTCTGAAAAGAAAATGACAACATAATTCTCAATATTCTTCAAGGTTTTTTGATCTAGCAATCATCAAGAAATCGTTCTTGGTTCATTCAAAGGTGTGGATACCGAAAGAGGGTCTTCGCTCGTGCAAGGATCAAGGCCTAGAGTTCGAAGTTTGTATTCAGAACCACATCAATACATTGTTCGATAGCTCAAGAACGGAAAGCGTTCAAGGTTGGTTATATCTATCTCATAGGTATTCAAATTAATTATGTAGAACGGATCCTAGGTTCTTTGGGTTTTACGTTATTAGATGCTTAATTTTGCTGCGCATGGACCCGTAAAACCCAACAGTGGTATCAGAGCCCCGTTCGTATGATTAAGTTTGAATAAACATGCTAAGAAAATTGATATAAATTGTTTATATAGTTTTTGCATGTTTTTTTTTGTATGTGATAGTTTGATTATTTTTGAAACAATATGCCTAAATCATGTTCTATTCACTTCGAATTAAATCTGTTAAAAGTTGTTTATATGATTTAATTGCTCTGTGATTAAGAATTGATTAAAATCTGCAAATCTGTAAATCTGGTTTCAAGGTGTCACGCGACATAGGCTGCCTATGTCACGCGACAAAGGATGCCAGTGTCACGCGACAATGCTTGCTTGTGTCACGCGACAAAGCATGCTTGTGTCACGCGACAAAACAAGCCCAATCTGGGCAAAATCAGTTTGTTTCATAATCATGTTAATCTGTGAATGTGTTTACAACATGATATGTTTATGTCTTAATCTGGATGCTATAAATTTCTGGAAATTAAGTTTATAGAGCTATGCTAGATTAATTTATTGTTTATGCATGCTTAGTTAATTAAAATATGATTTTATTAATTGTTGCGATGCATGAATTATGTGTTCTTACGTGTTAAGAATTTTGTTAGATGTTTAGTTGAAACATTGTATTGTAATTTCCTGAATGTTTAGATTTAAACATTAAAATTTTGGTTTTATGATTGTTTATGAGAAACAAGTCATTTTACGCAAAATTTAAAAGGAAATTGATTGTTTATACAAAGTATTGATTATGTTGCAAATCAGAGCTGATTTCTGATTGTGCATGTCTAGGAGAGTTCTGTCGAAGGAGAGATTTGGTACTTAAGTAGTCCTTGTGGCTCACCTATCTTCCTGGGAACTTACCTGGTGCACAACTATGACTATCTTTGCTGATGTGCTTATAATCTACTTTAAAGAACCTTCATTTAACTTTTAAGTTCTTTATGCCAATTCATGATTAAAACACTTGAGACCATTCGGATAGTTTTGGGTGGGCTTGCCATAGCAAGGAACTTTGATTCTATTCGTTTGCGAGCAAGATGAGGAAATGGTGGTTCCTATACGTTTAAAGTGAATGAACTTAATTGGGTTATCAAAATGGTTTTGGACCCAAGGCATAAGATGAGATTAAAATATGCTTAGACATATGATGTCTTGAATAAATCTCATAAAAGATCTAAGAGTCATATATGTGATATGATTGATGTTTCTATCTAATTAATTTAGTTTTGAGCGGTTTGCCATAGCAAACTTGAAATTAAATTAAAGTTGGATCGTAGCCCATTAAATGTATATTATGCTTATTTGCATTGGAAGGTGTATAATTTAGTAGGAGCATTTATTTTCATGTAAATGCATTATACTTTTCATATAATATGTTTACTTATATGTGTTCATATTTTATGTATATATTTTTGTAGAATTAAATGGCATCAAACAATACTCATCATTTATCACTGCGATCTGTCCTTGAGAAGGAAAAGTTGGAAGAGAATGGTACAAACTATATGGATTTGATCTGTAGCGTGAGAATTGTTCTCAGGCAAGAGTAGAAATTGTACGTTCTCGAGGAACCTATTCCACCTGAACCTGCTGCCAATGCTACTAGGGCAGTGAGGGATCAATATCTGAAGCACAAGCGTGATTCTACTGATGTTGGTTGCCTCATGCTCTCCGCCATGTGCAAGAGCCTTCAAAAGGATCTTGAGCACTTGGGGACAGTTGATCTAAACAATCGACTGATGGAAATTTTCCAAGTTCAAGCAAGGCAAGAAAGGTATAACATAGTTAAGGCCCTAACCTCATGCAAGATGAGTGAAGGACAAGTTGTTGGTCCTCATGCTCTAAAGATGAAGGGCCACATCGAGCATCTTGAAAGGCTCGATTTTCCGATTAGCCAAGAGTTGGCTACTGACATGATATTGAATTCATTGCCCAAAGGTTTTAGTAATTTCATAATGAACTATAACATGGGGGGGGGGCATGAATAAGAACCTTTCCGAGTTAGTTCAAATGTTGAACACTGCGGAAACCAATATTGTTAAGAAGAAAACTGATCAAGTGTTGATGGTTAACAAGGGGAAGGGTTTCAAGGGTAAGGGAAAGGCAAAAGTTGCTAATCCTAAAGCAAATGTTGCCATATCCAAAGAGGGTGCCAAACCCAAAGAGGCTAAGCCCAAGTCCCAAGAGGACGCAGTCTGCTTCCATTGCAATGAGATTGGACATTAGAGGAGAAACTGCACAAAATACAAGGAAGCACTGAAGAAGAGCAAAGGAGTTGCTTCGACTTCAGGTATCTTTGTTATAGATATATTCCTATCTACTTCTAGTTGTTGGGTATTGGATACCGGATGTGGAACTCACATTTGTTTAAATGTGCAGGGTCTAAAGAACAGAAGGATGCTTAAGGAAGGTGAAGTGGACCTACGTGTGGGGAATGGAGCAAGAGTTGCTGCATTAGCCGTGGGAACTTATGAAGTTACTTTACCTAGTGGACTAATACTTGTTTTGAACAATTGTTATTACGTTCCAGCTTTAAGTAGGAATATTATTTCGATTTCATGTTTGGATAATGAAGGTTTTTATTTTCTTATATGTGATAAGAAGTTTTCCATTTACAAGAGTGATATGCTTTATTGTACTGCTATTTCATTCAATGGCCTTTATATCCTTGATGTTGAAAATCGTGATAATGATGTCTGTAATTTTATTTTTCGTTATTAATAAAATCTAGGGAGTACCGTCTCCTTTTGCCAAAAAAAAAGTGATAATGATGTCTATAACATTAACAAGAGATCTAAACCCAATGATGTAAACCACACTTACTTATGGCATTGTCGTCTTGGCCATATAAATGAGAAACGCATTTCTAAACTCCACAAAGATGGATTTTTAGACTCACATGATTATGAATCATATGAGACATGTGAATCTTGTTTGCTTGGCAAGATGACCAAGGACCCATTTACCAAAACTGGTGAAAGGGCGGGTGACTTATTAGGCCTCATACATACCGATGTGTGTGGACCTATGAGTAGCAATGCTAGGGGAGGATTTCAGTACTTCATAACATTCACTGATGATTATAGTAGATTTGGATATGTTTATCTAATGAAACATAAGAGTGAATTGTTTGAGATATTTCGAATATTTCAAAATGAGGTGCAAAATCAACTTGGCAAAACTATTAAGGTACTTCGATCCGATCGAGGTGGCGAATATTTGAGCCAAGAATTTGACAGTCATCTTAAGAGTTGTGGAATCGTTTCAAAACTCTCTCCACCCGGAACACCACAATGGAATGGTGTGTCTGAAAGGAGGAATAGAACCTTGTTGGACATGGTTCGGTCTATGATGAGTCAAGTTGAGCTTCCTTTATCCTTTTGGGGACATGCACTAGAAACTGCTGCTTTTACTATAAACAGAGTTCCTACCAAATCGATTCAAAAGACCCCATATGAGATGTGACATGGAAGAAAACCTAGTTTGTCTTTCATGAAGATTTGGGGTTGCAATGCATATGTCAAGAAGTTAACTTCTGACAAGCTAGCACCTAAGTCTGATAAATGTGTTTTCGTGGGTTATCCTAAGGAAACCAAAGGATACTATTTCTACAACCGAAACGAGAACAAAGTGTTTGTTGCTCGAAATGGTACTTTCTTAGAAAAGGAGTTTCTTCGCAAAGGAACTAGTTGGTAAATTAGATCTCGAAGAAATTCGAGAACCCGAAAACAACATTGAGCCAATGGTAGAAACTGAACCAAGTTCACAAGTAGTTGTGGAACCAGTTCAAGATGCACAAGTCCTTCGCCGAAGTGGTAGGTCACGATCCGAACCCAAGAGATATGGATTTCTCGTTACGGAAAGTGATGAAGTGGAGTTAATCGAAAACGATGAACCTACTTGCTATCATGAAGCGATGTCCGCTCCTGATTCAGAAAAATGGCAAGAGGCCATGAAGTCCGAATTACAATCCATGGCTGATAATCAAGTTTGGAACTTGATTGATTCACCCGAAGGTGTAAAAACCATAGGGTGCAAATGGGTCTTCAAGAAGAAGACTGACATGGATGGGAAGGTGCACACCTATAAGTCTAGGCTCGTAGCTAAGGGATATAGGCAGATTCATGGCATCGACTATGATGAAACCTTTTCGCCTGTAGCTATGCTTAAGTCTATTAGAATTTTAATTGCCATAGTCGCATATTATGACTATGAGATATGGCAAATGGATGTCAAGACAGCTTTCCTAAATGGGAAATTACTTGAGGATGTATACATGATACAATCTGAAGGTTTTGTCAGTCCAAAAAATTCTAACAAGGTGTGTAAGTTGCAAAGATCCATTTATGGATTGAAGCAAGCTTCTAGGAGTTGGAATCTACGTTTTGATGAAGCAATCAAGGAGTTTGGCTTTATCAAGAACGAAGATGAACCTTTTGTATACAAGAAAATTAGTGGGAGCGTAGCACTATTTCTAGTGTTGTATGTCGACGATATCCTACTCATTGGAAATGACATTCCTGCACTATAGACTGTCAAGTCTTGGTTGGGAAAGTGCTTTTCAATGAAATATATGGGCGAAGCTGCATATATCCTTGGTATCAAGATCTATAGAGATAGATCTAAGAGGAAGATTGGTTTAAGTCAAAGTACTTACATTGACAAGGTTCTTAGAAGATTCCAAATGGAAAATTCTAAAAGAGGAAACTTGCCAATGTTGCATGGTATATCTCTTAGCAAGACTCAAAGTCCTAAGACTAATGATGAGCAAAAGAGAATGAATGGTATTCCATATGCTTCGGCAATTGGGTCTATTATGTATGCTATGTTATGTACTAGATCCGATGTCTCGTGTGCTCTAAGCATGACGAGTAGGTACCAATCGGATCCCGGTGAACCACATTGGATAGCAGTCAAGAATATCCTCAAGTACTTACGAAGAACTAAGGATGTATTCCGTACCGTTGAGAAAAACACACACACGCAGTAAAAAAATACGCTCTCTAATTTTCTCCTTGCCGTTTTCCCGTCTCTAGGGTTTCGCCCTAGAGACTTGCCGTTGCTGCCATGGTTTCTCATCCGGTGGCTTGGGTTACTTCAATGAATTCCAGCAATCATAATCCCTACTACTCTCCTTCTTTGCAACAACATCCATATCCGAATCCTAACCCTAAACCTATCTCCCCTATTGCAAGGCGCAAAGAATCTCATGCAAACCCTAATTTAAACCCTATTGCATCGGCAACCCTAAATCAAACCTCTCCCGTTCTTCAGCAACAGGCCATTAGATCGGAATCCTCTCAAAATAAGAATGATAATCCTTCCCAAAACCAAATACCGCATGGCCAGATCTCCAAGTCATTTGCAGACCTGTTTGCGCAAAATGCTTCTCCTTCGGCCCTTGGTTCTGCTGCAAATACAAATGCGAATATCCAAACGGGCCGCACAAAGGAACTCCAAAGTAAAACTATCCAGGGAAGTCCTCGACTCTTTTGCTAAACCATTTAAATATACTCTCATTGGTAAATTTATGCATGGGAGACCATCCATGGAAAATGCTAGAATTGCTTTTGCTAAATTTAAACTAAAAGGAAACTATAAAATTGGCCATTTAGATAATCGTCATATGCTTATTCAATTATCTACGGAAGATGATTATCAACGTTTATTTATGAAAGAGGTGTGGTATGTTGATCGTTATCCTATGCGTACGTTGGCTTGGTCCCCGGCTTGGCGCCGGAACAGAATCCCCTTTGTTCTGTGTGGGTTGGCTTTCCGGGCTCCCAATCCATTTAATGAATAAATCTTTCTTACATGCGGCTGCCTCGATGATTGGGTCTCTCCTCTCGTTGGACAAGGCCACGGCTGAGCTAACTAGGCCTAGCGTTGCAAAAATTTTGATTCAAGTTGATGCAACTAAAAAACTTCCAAGTGAGATTTTCATTGATTGTGGTGATGTTTTCCCAAGTTTTTATCAAAAGGTTGAGTATGATAATATTCCTAAATATTGTAAACATTGTTTTATCCTTGGGCATGACATTTCTATGTGCGGGAAGGCAAATCCACATCTTAATAATACCAAACAGAATTCGGAAAAACATTTATGGAATTGGCTAAAGTTTATACTGGTTTGAACAATAATGAGAATCCTTCTAGCAAGTGGTACAAAGGCTGTTGGAAATGAGAAAGAAAATGAAGTAAATGATGATAATGCAAAGCATTGCAACCTTTGAATGTTGCTCCTAAAATGGCCGTTCGTGGCCAAAAGCTTCCTTCGTTGAGCGTGCTCTTAATAAAGCATGTAATGAAATGATCTCAATGGGGGCTGGTCTTGGCTCGGCATCACAGCTGTTCAAGTTGATAATGTCAATTGCGTTGAGGATGATCTAGCTACTATTATTCAGAATGTTGAACAGACAAGGCGCATCATAATACCTCTATTGCTGAAAATAACAATTCTAATGGTTGCCTCCCAATGACTGAAGAATTTTCTGAAAATAATGTTCATATTGAGGGCCTCAATCTCTCTCCCCGTGGTCCTCCTTCTGCTGCCTTTGTCACGGAAATGGCTGGTTCTACCCCATTCTCTAATACTTCCAACAATGATGTTGATGCTGATGGTTTTACCAAGGTATTTTCTAAGAGGAACCGCAGAAGATCTTCCTACCTACCTCCTAATTCTCTCTGTAAGTCAATTACTTATCTATCTACTTTTACAATGGTTGCTATGATTTTTACGGAATGTTAGAGGTATTGGTAATGGTGCGTCTTTTAGACGTGCTAAAAAGCTTTTCCACCTTCATAATGTCTCTTTTTTGCTATGTCGGAGCCTAAGGTTTCGCATCTTCAGCGTGTGTCAACGCAAAGGAAGTTGGGCTGTGTGGGTAGTTTTTCTAATTGTAACGGAAAAATTTGGTTTTTTTGGAAACATGGTTTTGTTTGCAATGTGGTTCAAGATAGTGGTCAAGCCCTTACAATGCAGATTTCTCATGGCCAATGGGAATCTAGCATTCATTTGACTGTAATGTATGCTAGTTGTAATAGATTTGATCGTAGAGAGCTTTGGGATAACCTTATGGATTTTAGTTCTTGTAACACCCCGTGGATGGTTATTGGGGATTTCAACCGTGTCTGATGCAATGCGAAAAGATAGGAGGTAATCCTATTTCTAGAAAGGTGTTTCGGAGTTCTCGATATGATGCAATTTTCTGGTGCATTGACGCTGGGTATTTAGGTAATAAATTCACGTGGGTGAATAAACCTAGAGGAAAGCCTACTATCCTTCAACGTCTTGATCGTGCTCTTTATAACTCTCAATGGATGGATACTTTTCATGTTACTTTGTTACCCATCTTAATCGTACTTGCTCGATCACAATCCTCTCTTAGTTCAAATTAAAATTTCTGAAGCCACTAAGGGCTCTTTTCGTTTTCTTAATATCTGAAACATCATTCTTTTCTTTCGCTGGTTGAGAACTCTTGGAAGGATTATATGGATGGGGCCCCTATGGTTAGGTTTGCTAAGAAGCTTGCTCGTCTTCGGAAATGTATTTCCTCTTGGAATAAAGAAGTGTTTGGTAGGGTAGACCAACATGTTCGTGTGGCTGAAGATGAGGTTTGTCAAAAAGAATTGCTGTTCCAAAGTGATAATTCGGATGAAAACAGAGCTGCTCTTAGCTTGGCACAAGCTAATCTTCTTGCTAAGTTAAAGGTTGAGGAAGATCTTTGGCGTCAAAAGGCTAATATTAAATGGTTAAAGGAGGGAGACCATAATACTAAGTTCTTTCATTCTTATGTTAAGAAGAAAAGACAGCAACTTTTCATTCATAGAATTAGAGATGGTAACGGAAATTGGGTTAATGAGAAGGTTGAGATTAAGGATGCGGCTGTTGCCTTCTTTTCGGATCAGCTCCAATCTCCCCTTAATATTCCTCGTGATGAAATTCTTGATGTTATTCCTAGTGATCAATGACGATGACAATGAGATGCTCACGGCTGTTCCTTCTTTAGATGATATTAAAGAGATTATATGGTCGATGAATGGTCAAAGTGCTGCTGGTCCCGATGGTTTTAATGGTGCTTTTTATAAGGGTTGTTGGGATATCATCAAAGAGGACTTATACAGAGCTGTCAAGGAGTTTTTTGCTGGTTTTCCTATGCCGCGGAGCTGGACTTCGACTCTTATTGTTCTCATTCCCAAAGTTAGCGCTCCTACTTCCTTCTCGGAGATGAGACCCATTAGCTTATGCAATTTTACTAATAAAATCATTACTAAGCTTCTTAATTCCCGTCTTGCTCCTATCCTTCCTAGAATTATTTCTCCTCAACAGAGTGGGTTTGTTAAAGGGCGGTTGATTCATGAAAATGTCCTGTTGGCTCAAGAGCTCATGCATTCTATCCGGAAAAAGGTGAGGGGTTCCAATGTTGGGCTTAAATTAGATATGGCTAAAGCTTATGATCGTATCTCTTGGTTTGCGGTGATTAAAGTGATGAGAAGGTTTGGCTTTTCTGAAACGTGGATTGATATGATCTTTCGAAGTATTTCCTCTTGTTGGTTCTCGGTCCTTGTCAATGGGGAAAGTTCTGGATTTTTCCACTCCTCTCGTGGTCTTCGTCAAGGAGACCCTATA
Organism: Adenophora triphylla var. japonica; assembly: GCA_022495995.1. Taxonomy (NCBI): domain Eukaryota; kingdom Viridiplantae; phylum Streptophyta; class Magnoliopsida; order Asterales; family Campanulaceae; genus Adenophora; species Adenophora triphylla. The sequence goes on along the minus strand of JAFEMH010000035.1, from coordinate 1,167,919 downwards.
TCTCCCACTCTTTTTATCATAGCAGTGAAGTCTTGAGTCGAGGTCTCAACCGGTTGCACTCGATTTTCCTCAATATCGTTTCAAGGCTCATATCCATACTCCTATCATATCTCATCTTTCTTATGCGGATGATATTCTTATTTTTTGTAATGGTTCTAAAGACTCTCTTGAGGCTCACATGAGATGCCTTAACCGGTATCAAGATTTTCGGGTCGCCTTGTTAATACAAGGAAGTCTTGCTTCATTACCGGCAAAAATGATGAGGTCGAGAGATTCTATTATTGTGAATGCTACTTCATTTGAAAAGAAAGATCTCCCTATTATCTATCTTGGTGCCCTCTTTATGTTGGGAGAAAAAAGATTTCTCTTTTTGATAATGTTATTCAAAAGATGGCCGATAGGCTTGCTTCTTGGCAAGGAAAGATCCTCTCCTTTGGTGCTAAGCTCACTCTTATCCAATCCCGTTTGCAAGCTATTCCTCTTTATTATATTTCTTTGGTTGATCCTCCCAAGGGGGTTTTCCAAGCCATGTATCGTCCGATTGCTAATTTCTTTTGGTGTAATGAAGAGGGCATATCCAAATGTCATTGGGTGAGAAAGGATCGATGTTCAAGCCTTGTAGTGAAGGTGGCTTCGGGCCTTCGTCGTTTTGAAGATATTTCTATGGCTTTCGCTATGAAGCTTTGGTGGCGTCTTAGAAGCTCCCATTCTCTTTGGTCCGAATTCATGCTTGATAAGTATTGTTTTGGCTCTCACCCCATGGATGCGGGAAAGCCTTCTTTCGCTTCTCATATTTGGAGCCGCATGATTCAAGCTAAAGATATCGTTGAAAATCATATTGCTTGGCGGATTGGTAGTGGGAAGTTTCAGTTCATGAAAATTGGTTGGATGGTCCTCGTCTTAATCTTCCCGGAATCATATTGAAGTTTCCTCCTTGTTTCATGAGGGTCACCGAGATCTATTCATATTTCGATACGTATGGCCCGGATGTTCTTAGTTCTATTTATCGTCAGAATATTTCTCTCTCTGATACGCCTGATTGTATTTATTGGCTTCCCTCGCTTAAAGGTCAGTTTTCTCTTTCTTCGGCTTGGCAAGTGTGTAGAGTTGCTTCTGCTCGGAATTTGTTTTTTGAATATTGCTGGAACAAATATATTCCCCTGAAAGTCTCAATTTTCCTTTGGAGGTTGTTACATAATGGCCTTCCCACTGATGCGGCTATTCAATCTAGAGGTATTTCCCTTGTGTCTTCTTGCGTTTGTTGTTCTCGCATTCTTTAGAAGACTCTCTTCATCTTTTCGCTAAAAGTCAAGTGGCTTTTGAAACGTGGACCTGGTTTGCTAGGCTTTTCGGTATTCATATTTCCTACAACAATGTTAAAACTATCCTTGGCGGTGGTGGTTCAATTCGGCATTGGAAAAAATAAGGGTATTCTTTGGCTTTCTCGCATTCTCCCTTGTTTTATTCTTTGGGAGCTTTGGAAAGGTCGAAATAAAGCTAGATTTGAGGACCTTCATATGTCTTCCTCTAGGATCATCCGGGAGGTTTTTCAACAGATTGGTTCTATCATTAAGGCTTACAGCCTTTCTTTCCCTTCGTCTGACTTGGAAAGTCAGATTTTCCATTGCTTTCACCTTCCTAAAGCTGTTCCTAAGCCTCGGGTTCTTAAGTTTGTTCTTTGGAATTCCCCCCGTTCTGAATTGCTCAAGCTTAATACTGATGGTGCTGCTAAAGGAAATCCGGGTATCAGTTCTGGAGGTGGTATTTTCAGACACAAGAATGGTAAGTTGTTATTTGCTTATTCTAAGTTCTATGGTATTTTTTTTTTTTTTTTTTTCTAAGTTCTATGGTAATAGTACTAACATGGTTGCTGAAGCTAGAGCGGTTTTGGATGGCCTTATTTATGCTTCTCATTTCGGTATGTCTTCTATTTGGCTTGAAATTGATTCTGAAATTCTTTTAAATGTGCTAATCCGTGATTTTCATATTCCTTGGAGTATTTGGTACGAGGTGCTTCATATAAAAAGGCTTATTTCGCATATTGGTGTTAGAATAACTCATATTCTGCGTGAAGGCAATCAGGTTGCTGATGGTTTGGCTAATGTTGCTGCGATCACGAGGTCTAATTCAGAGTATTTTTCTTTTAGTGATCTCCCTCACCGCTGCAAAGGAGCGTATACTTTAGATAGGGCTGCTATCCCTTATATTAGAATTTAGTCTTTGATGTTTGCTATTGTTATTTTTCTGTTTTCTTTGATAGGTTGTCTCCCCTCCCCCTTTTGTAGAGTTCCTTACGGCTTGTGTAAGGACTCCCCCTTTTGCTTTTCCAGGTGGTTAAGGTTGTCATGTCCCCCACCTTGTTTTGTAATTTTATTTTTAATTAATAAAATCTAGGGAGTACCGTCTCCTTTTGCCGAAAAAAAAAAAAAAACTAAGGATGTATTCTTGGTCTTTGGAGGAATGGAAGAAGATCTTGTAGTAAAAGGCTACACATATGCTAGCTTCCAAACCGACAAAGATGATTTCAATCAGAGCAGCATGTGATTTTTGTTTACGCCGAATGGAGTGAGTGAGTTGAAAGTTCCAAGCAAAGTACCGTCGCGATTCTACAACCGTGCCGAGTACATAGCGGCATCTGATGCAGCTAAGGAAGCCGTTTGGATCAAAAAGTTCATTAGTGATTTGGAAGTTGTTCCAAGCATCAAAGATCCTATTGAACTTTATTGTGATAATAATGGTGCAAATTGCACAAGCAAAGGAACCAAGGTCACACCAGAGATCCAAACACATACTTCGATGTTTCCACATTATCTGAGAGATATGCGAAAGGGGAGACGTAAAGATATGCAGAGTAGACACTGATGACAACGGGGCGGACCCATTAACTAAGGCTCTCCCGCAAGCTAAGCATGATGGTCATGTTAGGTCCATGGGTATTCGATACATGGGAGATTGGGCCTAGTGCAAGTGGGAGACTGTTAGTGTTATGCCCTAGGCCTATAGTTGATAGACTTACGTGTTGACATTATTTATTATTATATGAAAAATTTATTATTTGATTATTATATGTTTTGCATATTTATTTGTAATAATCTCCATCCCTAATTATTAAGTGAATGATTAGTATAAATGTTAATGGATAATCATATGATGATTATATGCATAGAGATGCACATTAAATTTATGAGTACTTGTTAGAGAACAAGTAACTGGACTTGACCGGTATGAGACTTATGTCATGGTCAAATGTCATAATTAAATCTCATAAGGTCACTTCATTTAGTCCCTAGACCTGAGATTATCATAACCTTACATATGATGAAAGTCATGTTTGATTTTAGTCAAACGATATCTTAACACGATATCTATAAAAGCTATCTTTGGCATGATCAGATTCATGATGGGAAGGATGATAAATCAAGATGGAATTTGTCCCTCGAAAGAGAGATGTTTTGGTTGGGCCCCTCGATGAGTGATAATGATGAAAGTGTATGGCCATACCCCAATACGATTGGATTATCATTATACTCAAGATCGAGAAAGCATTGAACAAAGACAAGTTGACGTGGACCATGACTTGTGTTCAATATAACATCGTGAGACAAAGGGGAGAAATGGAAGTGCACCATTGGAAACGTGAACTCTTACGTTATATTATTTGGGTAGACATAATGGCTTGCTAGAGTCCGCTTATGTTTTATGAGAGTCAATATGATCGAGCTCATTGCCAACATAATATAATCCTATTAGGTCACACATAACTAAAATGAATTGGTTAAACCAAAGGAAGAATATTGAGGAATCCTCATCAGACTTGTCTAGTCGTGCGACAGACCATGTCCATGGGACTCGTCTGGTCGTGCGATAGACCATGTCCATGGGACTCAAGGCACTGAGGTGGTTTACAGACTCCTTTCCTATTTTGATTAGGAAACATATACCATACTAATGTAGTATAAATATGAAGGTCTGTCAACCCTAATTGCTAGCCGAAATTCTGAAAATAAAATCACAACATAATTCTCAATATTCTTCAAGGTTTTTTATCTAGCAATCATCAAGAAATCGTTCTTGGTTCATTCAAAGGTGTGGATACCGAAAGAGGGTCTTCGCTCGGGCAACGATCAAGGCCTAGAGTTCAAAGTTTGTATTCAGAACCACATCAATACATTGTTCGATAGCTCAAGAACGGAATGCGTTCAAGGTTGGTTATATCTATCTCATAGGTATTCAAATTAATTATATAGAATGGATCCTAGGTTCTTTGGGTTTTACGTTATTAGATGCTTAATTCCGCTGCACATGGACCCGTAAAACCCAACAGTTGCATGGGTATGCCAGTATGGGCATACGGTCGTGCTCGGGCAGAAGCTTGGATGGCCAAAATTCTAAAGCAAATTTGTTTCCTTATTGCGCGTGGACTTCTTTTGGCAACATGATTCCTATATTGTGTAGGAAGAAGATTACTTAGTTGAGGAAAATTTGAATCCTTTAGGGTTTAGGTTTATTGTTCCTATAAAAGCCAAGTGATGACCATAAATAATTTACGCTAGAGGGAAAAATTAGTTGTTACTATTTTGTGTGAGCCAGAGAGAATCTGTGAGACCTATAAAGAGCCAGAGGCAGTGTGGTCATGTGGGGTTCCCTTAGGGGCATTCCATTGATGATCCAATATATATCTAGGGTTATGTGAGAGAGGGTGTTCATTTTGGTAGGTTATGTTTATTGTTGTAAACATGAGCGATAATTGTTGCACCATACATTGTGATATATTTTTTTTTGGCGAAAGGAGGACGGTACCTCCCTAGATTTTATTAATAAAGAAAAGAATGTACAAACGTGGTGTGGGACATGACAACCTCAACCACCAATAAAGAAACCTAAGGGGGAGTCCTTACACATGACGTAAGGTCCTCTACAATAAAGGGGAGGGAAGCTAGAGTACATAGAAAATAAAACAAAAAGGAATCTAGCCATAACCAACTAACCAAGCCTAAAATAAGGAGTCCTTGCCTTATCGAGAGCAAAGAAGTCTTTGCAATGATGAGGAAGAGCATGAAAATGTAACAGAGTGATATTCATCTCAACATCAGCAGCCATGTTGGCTAAACCATCAGCAACACCATTACCCTCTCTCAGAATATGAGTAACCTGAACCTCCATCTGATCCATCAAACGAAAAATGTGCGAAACAACATACCAAATAGCCCAAGGAATATGATACTCCTTGTTAAGAATATGAACCAAAACCTTAGAGTCAAGCTCTAACCAAAACCGAAGAAAACCAAGATTATGAGCATTAATGAGACCATCCCTCGTAGCAAGAGCCTCAGCCATCATATTAGACTGGACACCTTAGAAGTTAGAAAAACCATGAATGAAATCTCCCTGGGGATTCCGAATGATACCCCCACCAGCAGCAATACCCGGATTACCACGAGAAACCCCATCCGTATTAACCTTAATCCATCCGTCTTCAGGATAATACCACACAACCAATCTGAATTTCCGAGAAGCCTGGGGGAGATAGCTCAGCCGAAAAACATCCATGCATTAAATGATTATCACCATTCATTTTTGGAAATGCCACAGAGAAAGCATCAGCAATTTTCGAAATGTAGGAGCAAACCTTAGAAATAATGCTATTAGAACACATCCGAGAATTATCAAAACGGCTTTTATTACGAGCCACCCATATTTCCCATAAAATGATAGCTGGAATGATACTAGTCAACCATTTAGTAACTGAAGATGAGGGATGAGAAGGCCCTTGCCACCAACAAAGAAGAGCTTTGATTTAAACTCCCAACTAAAAACCGAATGTCACACATAGAATTAAAATGATCCCAAACCCTACTAGCACACTCTCCATGGACAAAAATATGCTCAATAAATTCCTCACTACCAGCAGCACAACAAACACATTTAGAAGCAAGAGAAATACCTTTCCGTTTAACTTTATCGTCCGTGGGCAGCCCTCCATGCAAAGCTCGCCAAAGGAGAATGGAAATCTTTTTAGGAATGAATTTGATCCAGCAATAATCAAACACCGAGGATCGAGACCTACTAGAGCGACATTCTTTCCAAGCAGATTTGAGAGAATTTACCAGAGGGAGATGGCAGCCATATAGGAGTATCAGGAGTATTGGGTATGGAAATATCATGAGAATTGATTAAAGAAAGCAAGTGCATACCAAAACCTTCTTGAATATGCTGGGCTCGAGGTAAACCATTCTCAAAAAGAGTAAAAATCTGCACGTGAGCAAGGGGAATGTTCTTGATAGGAACATCAAGCCAATTTTTATGAATAGAAATCTCCCCTCTACCAATGCGCCAAGCCATTCTATCTTCCACCCAAGGCTTAGCCTCAATCACCCTTTTCCAGACATGTGAGGCATAAGAAGTAAGGGTAGCATCCATTGGGTGAGTTTCCCAACAGTATTTCGCCAACATGAGACTGCTCCATAGAGAAACAATGGTTCTGAGACGCCACCACAATTTCATAGCAAAATCGAGCGAGATATCCTCAAATTTTCTAATCCCCAAACCACCTTCATCAATAGGGCAGCTCATGCACTTCCAAGAAAGCCAGTGACATTTACGATTCCCATCATGATTACTCCAAAAAAATCTGACAATAATCTTTTCTAAAGCATGAATAAAACCTTTAGCCAATGAGAGAAATATAGTAGAGGGGGATCGCAGCAAGACAAGACTTGATCAATGTGAGTTTAGCACCAAAGGAAAGAAGCTTACCCTTCCATGAAGCCAAACGGTTCTCCAATTTCCGAACAAGAGGGGCGAAAATGCTGATTTTTCCTGCCCGTGTATAAAGGGCAGCCCAAATACATGAGAGGCAAATCTTGCTTAGTAAACCCCGTAATGGCAGCCACTTCATCCGCTCTATTGCAATTAGAACCCGTAATATAGCAAGATTTATGAATATTAACAAGCTGACCCGAAAACCTTTGATACCACTCTAGATATTTCATGTGACACTCAAGAGAACTCTTAAAACCATTGCAAAAAATAATCACATCATCCGCATAGGCCAAATGGGAAACCATAGGAGTATTCATATGAATACGGAACCGGAAATGAGGGTATATAGAATGCAAATGATTCAAGCCCCTACTCATCATCTCCGCAGCAATAATGAAAAGATATGGGGAAAGAGGATCCCCTTGTCTCAGCCCTCGAGTAGAATTGAAAAAACCACAACTTTCACCATTAACCAGAACAGAAAACCAGCTATTAGAAATGCACCGATATATCAAATCAATCCACACTTCATTAAAGCCAAAGAGTCTCATGACTTTAATAAGACCAAACCATGATAATCTATCGTAAGCCATCGCAATATCCAACTTTAAAGCCACATTAGAGCCACGAACCTTTTTATTAATAGATTGCAGAATTTCTTGCGCAAGGAGAACATTTTCATGAATGACTCTACCTTTAACAAAACCACTTTGCTGAGGAGAAATGATCCGAGGTAGAATAGGAGCTAGACGGTTAGTTAGGAGCTTAGTAACCACCTTATTACAAAAGTTACATAAATTGATGGGTCTAAGATCTGAAAAGGAGGAAGGGGACTCCACCTTAGGAATAGTAACAATGAGGGTGCTTGTCCAACTCCGAGGCATAGAGAAACCCGAGAAAAAATCCCCCACAGCTTTAACAAAATCAGCCTTAATAATATCCCAACAACCCTTGTAAAAAGCACCCGTAAAGCCATCCTGACCAGCTGCACTTTGCCCGTTCATACCAAAGACAACGTCTTGAACTTCTGCCATAGATGGGACAGCTGTGAGCAAGGCATTATCATCATCATTAATGAGCCGAGGAATAAGAAAGGAAAACTCATCTAAGGGAATATCACATTGGCCTTGTAATTGCTCCGAGTAAAACCCCACAGCCTCTTCTTTAATTTCATTCCTATCAGTAATCCAATCCCCTTGACAATTTTTAATCCTATGAATGCATAACTTTTGCCTCTTTTGTTTAACTGTGGCATGGAAAAATCTAGTGTTTTGATCACCCTCTTTTATCCATTTTAAATTTGCCTTTTGAGCCCATAAATCTTCTTCCATTTTTAACTTTTGGAGGAGCTGAGCTTGAGCAAGGTGAAGGGCTGCTCTAGAGTCCTCATTATTCAGATTTTGATGCTGAGCTTCACAAACAAGAACCTCGTCTTCTGCCATTTTAATTTGCTGCTCCACTCTCTCGAAAACCTCCTTATTCCAGCCCACAATACATTTACGAAGCCAAACCTTGCTAACAACAAAAGTATAAAAATTTTAGTACCGTCTCCTTTCGCCAAAAAAAAAAAATACATTTATGAAGCCTATTGAGTTTTTTAGCAAAGGAAACCATAGGCCTACCTTCCATAGGAGACTCCCAAGATCCACGAACAATATTGGTGAAGTCATGGTGCTTAAGCCAAATATTGAGAAAACGAAACATACCTCTTTTATCCTGGCTTAGTAGGGCCCCATATGTTTATTGTTGTAAACATGAGCAATATTGTTGCACCACACATTGTGATATTAATTGATATCCTGGCTTAGTAGGGCCCCAAAGGTAGTTATGGTTGTGACGAACTGGGTTATCAAACATTGAGTGTTCTGTTTTTCTTGTTGGTTACTTTTATATAATTACTAGTCCTCTCTAGCCCTTGACAATGTCACGGTGACATTACGAAAATGGAAGTAATGGGAAAAATGATAGTTACAAAAAAAAGCAATTCTTCTCCGTTTATTGAATGGACAAATGAAAAATGACCAACTATTGTAGTATATCAAAACAAATGTGTACATACGGCATGCAAATAAACTATAGATAGCCATCTCTTGAGATTATATTTTCAAATAAGCCCCTAGTACATAGAATCCAAGCCAATCACTATGCCAACACCATTACACTTTATCCTAACAACCTATACAACATGCTTCAAGATATTTTCAATGTCATTCAATACTTTGTGTGTTAACCCATCCCTTCCACAACAGAAGGTACATGCACATGTAATAATTATGTAACCAAAATAAAAAGAAGTGCGAAGGAGAAAGAAAAATTAGCTGGGCTCAACTCTTTAAATGTGCATTGCAATCTCTAGTCCATCCTTCCGAAGCATTGAAATATCAAGTATATCGCTCATTTCAGGTGTATATCCATGTTTTATTTCAAGATTAAGTCACGCTCATCAATAAAGAGCTTGTCGCTATTTTGCTTCAAGGTTTACTGGATCGGGCCATTATCGTTTGATTGCAACAACTTTCCTATCATGGACAACAGAATGTCATGACGTGAAACAATGATGACAAGATTTGTCATTCTGCAGAAAATCTCTTCTTATCCACCAAATTTTCATCTCTAGTTACTGCCAATCTAGACAAATTGTCTTCCGTTCTGCCACCAAATGCTTCAGACTAGATAGTTACTATATAAAGTATGCACACATGTTGAAGCACAAAAACATTAATTCAGATAAAGTGTTAAGTCGGCTATACATTTAGTAGCCAACCCTCCTCGACACATTAACCTTGAGAAGATAAAAATTAGATAGGGGTTGTTTATGAGGACTACCCAATTTGGTGTAGTCTCTTCTCTCTCCACCCCCCCCCCCCCCAACAAAAAATTAAAAATCTATAGTTTGAAAATTGGTTGAAAAAACTGAATAAGGAATACCCAATTAATATATTTCTTTTTAGTACTTTAATACGATTCTTGGGATTCAACATAAACTTTTAGCTACTAATGATATATAGGATATTTTGACAAATAAAAAAGGTCAATCAGTGACCCCCCCTCACAAAATTTAACAGTGGTTGGAGGGACTTGAACCTATTTATTTTTATTCTCCTGCTCTCTCTAAGTCAAACCCAAAAATCTTAGTATATTACAACTAAGCTCTAAAGGTACTTGAAAAACATCAGCAGTGGAAGGTAGTACCATATCCCCAAGTATCTTAAGAATATACTATCCCAAACTTCAAATAGATTATTGAAGATAGATAACTGGGGTCGGCAACACAAATTAATTTAAAGTGTAAGGGTTGGGTTATAATTCTAGAACATTTTTTGTGACTACTGAATATTCATCTTAGTTGGATCAAAATAGTTTTCCTTGCACTTTGAATCTTATTATTATCAATTGGAGAAAACCCAACATAATTCAACTTAGGAATTAAATTAATCAAAAAGTTAAAAGCAAAGATAGGAACTTAAAATACACAACTAAGTAAATTCCCAAACTGAAAACTCAGCTGTAAGATGGGATTCAATGTAAATGTTTAACCATATTTACAAAAGGTGCTCGCCTCGCCATATTGGCGTATTGGAGGTTACGCTGCCTTTGCGTGAAGAGGCGGTCGGTTAGGAATAGCGTAATACCTTTGGAGTCAGAGATGCCAGAACGTGTCAAATTTAGATTTCTAGAGTTTTGTTTTTTATGGAAACTTCTTTAGTTAGGTAAGGAATAGGAGTTAATCTGTAATTTCGATTGTATAAAATTGATTTACCCAATTTCCAATTCGATAAATACCGACGGTCACAAAAGACTTTCCGCAATAACAGATGATGTAGAGAATTTACCAGCGATTCTTCGACGAAAATGACCTTGGCTTGAACGACGACCTTCGCGACTACAACTCTTCAGCATTCTTAACTCGCGTCGTTTTGGTACTTTGTTTTGCGTTTAGTGTTTTCTTGTTAACTCTGTGTTTAGCTTTTAGCTGTATTTCTTGTTCTTATGTTTTTTCCCAACAAGAACATAATATAAAACAAGAAAGTTCTTGTTTTGTATAACTTATTGGTCATTTCTTTCTATTTTACTCAACGTGTCTCACTCTTGATATTTTTCTTTTTTTTTTCTCTTTAATCCTCTTCCTTTGTTTGAAATATTATTGTTTCCTCTTCTTTCTAATTTTAGACAATGTCTTTTTATTCAAATTATTTTATTGTTTTCTTCTTTAATCTTCATTTTTTAAATTATTGTTTTTGTTAGTCAAATATATGTATAACTTTAGAATTGCTTGATCCCAATCATAATAAGCATTATTGAGGATCCCTAATTTTAACTAGACCAATTAGATTTTTTTATGTATGTTAGGTTTCCTTTAGTGCCAGTGCCCAATGTTTTTGTTAATGTATTTTTCTCAAACAATGAAGACTTGAAGAGACCCTGAAGATTTTCCAAGTTGTAAACTGGTTACTTGTCCAATAAGCTTCAACCGGTTGACAACCTCAACCGGTCAACATGCCTAACCGACCAATCTCCCTCAACTGGTTGAGACAGTTAACCAATCAGACCTCCTCTGTTTCTGATCAGTTAAGCTTCCTCAACAAGCTTCCCATCAGTTGAAGAGCATTTAATGTTCTCACCTACTCAGCACTTAACTTAGCTGAAGTTGGTAGAACAATTTTCTATGAAGACATTGTTGCACCTTATCAGTAACTTAAAGAGAAATGTCAAAGTTACCAGTACTCACAACAACCTCCTCTATCCAGTGGAAAATCTCTTCATCAAATCTCAGACATTTAATGCAGAAGATATTCTCATTAAATGCTTGTCAGTCCAAGTCATCCTTTCAATCCCTTCAAAGACAATAGCTCTATTTTAAAGAACACTATAAATACCTTCATCAGAGCATTGAAGAGGGTTGGTGCATTAAAGATCTTTGAGAGTGAGTTTATCAAGAACTGCAAGTGCAATAAAGCATTATAGTTCAAGGCATTCAAGTCCTACATATTCACTAGATTATCTGTTTAGGACATACACTGTGCACATCAATCAATTTCCGTGAGTGTTCCCCAACAAGACGTAGTTTGGAACACATTGATTGAACACACCACACACCCAATAGAAATCCGTTCAACTTGTGAACACAACTCTTGAAAACATTTGGTCAATCTTATAGCACGATCCATTATTGATCACTTTACCTTTGGCAGCCTTCAATTATAAGGCTTGCAACTTGTAATAGTATAGAATCATTAATAGTACACTTTTCACAAATCCAAGTTTTGACCAAACTTGGTAGAGAACGTAGCAGTTATTTAACACTGTGAACCTCTTCAAACAACTGTGTCTTTTTGTTTGTTTGATTGCTTATTATTTCTTGTCTAGTAACCTGTTGAACTATATCAACCGGTTACTACCTTTGATTCCTACTAACTGCTTGTTTGTCTTTACTACTGGAAAATATATTGCATGATATTTTAACCTACTTTCTTTAAAAATACCTTTGCCTAACCGATCACTTTGGGTGAGTCAAACCAGTAATATTTTATTCGCTGTTCAACTGGTTTCCATCGGTTAGCTGGTGATAAGTTACTTGGACATTTTCTAAAGGTTTTGAAAAGAAGTTTGAAAAAGTTTAATCAGGCTATTCACCCCCCCTCTAGCCTGTTTTCCTACCAATTGGACCTAACAATTGGCATCAGAGCTTGCAATTTTTGAAAAACATTTTTCCAAGCTTAACAGCTTGAATTGCCAATTCCAAAATGGCAGGAAAACTCATGCAAATGTGGAACATGGCTACCATACCCATGTTAAAAGAAAACGAATTTCCAGTATGGGAAAACAGAATTATGCGATATATGGATTCAATTGATGGCAGATTAATGACTGTAGTCAGAGATGGTCCAATCATACCCATCAAGGTCAACACTATGCCTAGAGCACCCAAAACTCCTCTCATGGATCACGCTGATAGATCATCAAAACAAGAATTTGAAGTCTATGAAACTATTATTCCGAAGACCCGCAAAGAATGGACCGAGGAAGATAAGATATGTGTAACCCTAGACAAAAATGCTATGCACATTCTTACTTCCGGTCTAGATGATAGGCTATACAAACAAGTACAGAACTATGAGACGGCCCAGCAAGTGTGGCAAAGTATCCTCAGATACTTTGAAGAAGATCAAGTGGCAAAGTACAACAGGCTGTACAAAAGTGTAGCTGAGTTCGAGTCCTTCAGGAAGAACCCATGTGAGACTCTCAAAGAAACGTACGATCATTTATGCGAGGTAAGTAATTCTTGTGCATCTTTATGTTGAATGTACACTATGAAAGATCTTAAACAATTTAAAAACCTCTTTCTGCCAGCTCAGACTGAGATCTTCCTAGGCTCTTCCCTGTTTAATAATGTGAATGGTTACATTAATTTGGTTACATTAATTTGGAAGATGGGAAGTGTGAATCTGATTCTGAATTGGAAGTGGTTGATACTAATATTCGTAAATGGCCTGGTGAGGTGATAATTGATAATCTTCAGTTATCTCCTCGTGGCCCTCGAGTTACATCTGAGTTTGATATTCAAGAGGTTTTTAATGAAGGTAGAGACTCTTTACTTGATGGAAATGTCCCGGAATATGGGAAATCCAATGATTCTTTGGCTTAAAAGCCCTTTCTTAGTTCTTTATATCAAAATCGTTTTAATTGTTGGTGTTCTAAGTTGGAATGTCCGGGGTATTGGTAATGCCGCCTCGGTTCGTCGGGTTAAGAGTTTATTAAGGATTCATGATGTTTTTATCTGTGGTATTTATGAGCCTAAGGTGGATCCCCTGTTGCTTTCGTCTTACGTTCGTAAAATTCGTTGTCTTGGAGGTGTTGCTAATGATAAGGGAAATATTTGGGTTGTTTGGAAGTTTGGCATCACTTGTGATGTTATCTTTCATGATGACCAAGTTATCACTGTTCGGGAGTCTCATTCTCTTTGGCCTAATCCCGTCTTATTGTCCTTTGTTCATGCTAGTTGTAGCAGGTATACTAGAAGGGTTTTATGGGATTATTTAATTGATTTGAGTAGCACTGATGATCCCTGGTTAATTGTAGGGGATTTTAATTCTGTTGTTGATCAATCTGATAAGATTGGGGGTAGGCCTGTGGTCGATTCTAGGGTTTCTGAGTTTGTTGATATGATTCAGATTTCTAATCTTATTGATGGTGGCTATAGAGGCCATGTTTTCACATGGTGGAATAAGAGATCGAAGCGTGCCACTATTCTTCAAAGGCTGGATTGTGCTCTGTATAATGATAAATGGATGAGTTGTTTTGCCCAAACCTCTATAGATCATCTTAATAGGACCTGTTCTGATCACGCTCCTTTGGCTATCAATATTCGCTTAGTTGATGAAGTCCGTAAGGGTGTCTTCATATTTCTCAATGTTTGGACTCACCATGACTCTTTCACTTCTTTGGTTCGCTCTTCTTGGGATGGTAGAATCTTTGGTAGGCCATTGGTCAAGTTTGGTAAGAAGCTTACTCGCCTCAAACATGATATTCAACTTTGGAATCGTTCTACGTTTGGGAGAGTTGACCAACTTGTGAAGCATGCAGAAGATGAAGTTTATGCTAAAGAGCTGTTATTTGAGCAAGATTCAAGTGACGAAAATAGGGCTGCCCTTCATCTTGCCCAAGCTAACCTCTCCTATCGTCTTAAGATTGAAGAGGAGTTCTGGATGCAAAAAGCTAATTTAGTCTGGGTTAAGGATGGTGATAATAATACTCGGTTCTTTCATGCTTATGTGAAAAAAAGAAGACAGAAATTATACATCCATAAAATCCGGGATAGTGACGGGAATTGGATTGTGGATCAGGGTCTGATTCAGGAGGAGGCTATTCGTTTCTTTTCGGATCAGCTTAATAGAAATCCTGATGAGTATGTGGATCCCCCTGATGAGCTGCTGAATGTGATTCCTCGGTTAATTTCCAATGAGGAAAATAAGATGCTTATTACTCCCCCTACGCTTAAAGAGCTTCATGATATCGTCCTAAGTATGAGTGGGACTAGTGCTGCTGGTCCGGACGGATTTATGGGGGAGTTCTATCACAAATGCTGGGATATTCTTTGCATGGATCTTTATAATGCAGTCCTTGAGTTCTTCTCAGGGTTTCTTCTTCCTCGGAGCTGGACTAGTACGCTTATTATTACTATTCCTAAGGTGGCAGCCCCTACTTCCTTCTCGCAGCTTCGGCCTATTAGTTTGTGTAATTTTTCCAATAAAATCATTACCAAACTTTTATGTTCTCGGCTGCAATCTGTGCTCCCTCGTATTATTTCTCCTCAGCAAAGTGGCTTTGTCAAGGGTCGTCTGATTCATGAAAATGTTTTGCTTGCTCAAGAGCTCTTTCAGTCGCTTAAGAAGAAGGTGAATGGGTCTAATGTTGCTTTAAAGCTTGATATGGCTAAGGCGTATGATAGACTTTCATGGTTTGCATTGATTAAGGTGATGAGGAGATTTGGCTTTGCTGAAGAATGGCTGGACATGATTTTTAGATGCATCAATTATTGTTGGTTCTCGGTTCTTATTAATGGTACTGCTAATGGTTATTTTTTTTCTACTCGTGGCCTTCGCCAAGGGGATCCTATATCTCCTAGCCTTTTTATTATTGCTGCTGAAGTCTTAAGCTGGGGTCTTAATAATCTCCATCTCCTTCACCCTCATGTGGCTTTTCATACGGGCAACCTTAATGTTCCTATCATCTCTCATTTGTCCTATGCTGATGATATCATTATCTTCTGTAACGGAAGTATCCCATCTCTTGAGCGTCATATGGAGTTCTTGGCGTCCTATCAACAATTCTCAGGGCAGCTCATTAGCATATCTAAATCTTGCTTTCTGACGGGTCGGGATGTGGCTGATCATGATAATTCTATCTCTCTTATTACGGGGTTTCAAAAGAAAAATTTGCCTATTGTTTATTTGGGTTGCCCTCTTTATATCGGTAGGAAAGTTCAATCTTTGTTCGATCCTGTTATGCAGAAGCTTCGGGATAAGCTTGCTTCATGGCAAGGTAAATTACTCTCGGCTGGTGCTAAGCTTGTTTTGATCAAGTCCTGCCTCCAAGCTATCCCCATTTATTATATCTCTTTACTTGATCCTCCGAAGGGTGTTGTTAATGCCATGAATCGCCTTATTGCTAATTTCTTTTGGAGTAGCTCTGAAGGGGGAAAAAAGTGTCATTGGGTTTCTCGAAATGAGTTTTTCTGGCCTATAGAAGAAGGGGGTTTAGGCCTCCGCAAATTTGAGGAGATGGCGACTGCTTTTTCTATGAAGCTTTGGTGGAGGTTTCGTACGTCTAAATCTCTTTGGGCTCAGTTTCTTGAAGCCAAATATTTTCATGATACTCATCCTATGGATGCCATTTCTAGATTGGGCTGCTCTCATATTTGGTAGCGGATGGTTGCTGCTAAGGATTTGGTGGAGAGCCGTATTGCTTGGGGTGTGGGTTGTGGTGAGATTTCTATTCAAGAAAGGTGGCTTCCTCATGATATCCCTCTCCTTGATGATCGCCATGATCAGATTTTTTCGTTATTTGAGAATGGTGTTTTAAGGGAAGATTATATTCGGGATACTTTTGGTCAGCAATGTTTGTCGGAGCTTCAAGCCTTTGGTATTCGGATTGATGGTGATTGTGATCTGCCGTTTTGGTCTCCCTCTTCTTCGTGCAAATTTTCTATCTCTTCGGCTTGGAGGGAATGTCGGGTGTCTAGGATTCGGAGTAGGGTTTTTGCTTGGTGCTGGCATAAGTTTATTCCTCTCAAGGTGTCCATATTCATGTGGAAATGCCTAAAGGCTGCTCTCCCTTTTTTTTTTTTTTTTTTTTTTTTTGGCGAAAGGAGACGGTACTCCCTAGATTTTATTGATATAAGCAAAAATTACAAAACATGGTGGGGGACATGACAACCTCAACCACCGGAAAGGAAATACAGGGCTTAAAGCCTGTTAACAGAGAAATAAAGAAAACTAAGGGGAGGGGTGCAAATCCAAATGGACAGCCCCAATGCAAGAGGAGGGGGAAAGCAACTAATCTGAAAATAAATGAAATCGACATCTACGGGGAGTGAGCCAGCTTCTAACGAGCTGCCCATTACAAGGGGAAGGGGGAGACAAAAGCTACTACTAACGTACATAAGGAACACCAGCTCTATCCAATTTAAAAGCACCATAACATCCTTTTGGAAGATCAGAAGCTGTGTAAAACCAAACATTCCTCTTTCGATTGGCAGCCACATTAGCCAAAAAATCTGCAATCTTATTACCTTCTCGAAAAGTATGAGAGACACGCACCTGGATGGAATTCATAATTTGCTTCATTCTTTGGACGAGATAATGAATTTCCCATGGGATATGATAATCTTTTATTAATATTTTCATTAAAACCTCTGAATCCACTTCAAGCCACAATCGAGTGATACCAAACTTTTGAGCAAGAATCAGCCCATCTAGAGCCGCATAAGCTTCCGCCCACATGTTCGTACGAACCCCATAATAATTTCCAAAATCATATAAAATGTTACCTTGATCATCTCGAAAAATGCCACCACCTGAGGACTCTCCCGGGTTACCACGAGAAGCTTCATCTGTGTTCAGCTTAATCTCACCATGATAGGGCTTAGTCCAAATAACCATGCGCAAAATAGGGGGGGATGGTGCCGTTATTTTGAAATTAAATATGCTAACAATATTTAAATCAAAAAACGAACAGCTAAAGGAGGGTTTAAAGGCTGAATATATGTTGAAAGTCTCACCAATGACCGAATGAATTAGCAAATGCATATTATATTGCGTACCTTCAATCAGCCATTTATTTCTTTGACGCCAAATATTCCAGCAAATGAGACCTGGAAGGATGACGGAGAGCCATTTTTGGATCATGCCAGCTGATTTATCCAAACCAAACCACCAAGAGCATAAAACTTGTCGCAGACCTCCCAAGTTGAGACGAAGGCCCATAATCTGTCCAAAAAAATTCCAAGCCTACCTAGCAACATCACCTTTTGCAAATAAATGATCTACATTCTCAATAGAAGGAGAGGAGCAGCAAGAACATATAGGGTCCAAATGAATACCATGCCTTTGAATTGCCTCTTCAGTTGGCAATCCTCCATGTAAGGCTCGCCAAAGGAAAATGGAGATTTTGAGGGGGAGATGCTTGTGCCAAACATTTGAGAACACCAAGCTTTTAGGTTGAGATTGTCTACATTCTTGCCATGCAGATTTAGTAGAAAAAAGACCCGAAGCCGAAGGCCTCCAAATAGGAATATCTTGCTGCCCATTAAGAATGATCTGTTGAGAAATCATAAGAGACGCCAAATGGTTCCCAAAATTATTTTGAATATAATTTATTCGCGGAAGGGAATCAGCCAATATCTTGCTGCCCATTAAGAATATCTTGCTGCCCATTAAGAATGATCTTGTAGGGCAAGGCTTTATCTCCATCCAGCCAATTTTCATGAATGGAGATAAAGCCTTGCCCTACACGCCAACCCATTCGAGCTTCCATAAAATCCTTCACCCCAACCATCCTTTTCCAAATATGAGAGGCAAAACTGGGGATGACCGCATCCATAGGGTGCGTCTCAAAACAATATTTAGCAAGCATGAAAGTTGCCCAAAGAGAGGGTGAGCTCCTAAGCTGCCACCACAATTTCATAGCGAAAGAAGTTGAGATGTCTTCAAATTTTCGGAAACCAAGACCCCCTTCATTTTTTGGGCAGCTCATTTTTTTCCAACCTATCCAATGGCATTTACTATGCCCATCCGAACCACTCCAAAAGAAATTCATAATCAATCTTTGCATGGCTGTAATAATTCCCTTGGGGGGGGTCCAAAACAAACATATAGTAGAGCGGAATAGCTTGTAAACAGGAATTAATCAAAGGTATCTCTATTGTTTCTCGTTGTTATTGTTGTGCTAACCCTTCTCTTGAATCTTTGCAGCACATTCTTTTACATGGTGATATTGCTTTTCATGTGTGGAATTTCTTTGGAAATTTGATTGGCTTCCAAATCTCGGGTTCTACTATCATGCAAAGGATGATTGCTTGGCATGCTTGTAAAAATTCCAAGCTTAGTCAGGCCGTGAATTGGTTGGGAGAATAAGCCATCTCGTTTGGTCCTTTGGAAACATCCTTCTTCAGCACAATTTAAGTTGAATACGGATGGTGCATCCAAGGGGAATCCGGGGATGGCTGCGGGTGGTGGCATCATTAGAGACAATAATGGGGACATTTTCTATGCTTTTTCAAAATTTTATGGGCACCATTCGAACATGTGGGCAGAGGCTATGGCTGCCCTTGATGGTCTTTGCTTGGCTTCCGAATATGGATTCCAATTTATATGGTTGGAGGTTGATTCTGAAGCCCTTGTCAAAATTATCAAGGGGGAGTATCATATTCCGTGGGAAATTTGGTATATAATCCAGCAAATCAAAGACTTTATGGGTCGTATGGTGGTTCATGTTTCTCATATTCTGAGGGAAGGGAATCAAGTGGCAGATGGGCTTGCAAATTGGGCTGTGAAGACTCGGCAGAATCATGTTTTCCAGTTAGCTAATGAGCTTCCAAAGCTTTGTCATGGTCCTTATAGACTTGACAAGGCTTTGATCCCCTATTTTCGTTTGTAGTTTTTTATGGTTTTCCCTAGACATTTTTATAGGGCTTTTTTAAGTCCTATTCTTATTCCCCTTTCTTGTACTAGAGGGTATGCCCTCTTGTGGTATCGGACTTGTCCCCCACATTATGTATTTATTTTTCTAATTAATAAAATCTAGGGAGGTCTCGCCCTCTTTTCGCCAAAAAAAAAAAAAATAAAAATAAAAAAAATGGTTGGGAGATATTCTTCCAAGTATCATCTGCTGGGAGCTTTGGAAGCACAGAAATAAATGCAGGTTTGATGATGTTACTCCTAGTTGGGCAAAGGTTCGTAATAATATTCAGTTTCAAATCAGTGAAATCCTTCGGGCTCACAACTTATCCTTTCATGTTCTTCATTCGGAGGTAAATATTGCTTTATTCTTTAATATTAGTATGGCTGCTCCGTCTATAGTTCGTGTCAAACTTGTTTCTTGGACTCCTCCTTCTTTGGGACAAGTGAAAGTTAATACGGATGGTGCCTCTCGTGGAAATCCGGGCATTGCCTCGGGTGGTGGTATTTTGCGCCTGCATGATGGGTCTTTTATATTTGCTTTTTCTCGTTTTTATGGTAATGCTACTAACATGGTTGCAGAAGCTAGGGATGCTCTTGATGGGATTACTCAAGCGAGGTTAATGGGTTTCAATTCTATTTGGCTTGAGGTGGACTCTGAAGTATTGTCTCTCATTTTACTTCGCAAATGCAATATCCCTTGGGAGATTTGGTATTTCATTCAAGACATTTTCAGAGTTATGGAGGAAGCATCTATTCAGGTAACTCATGTCTACAGGGAAGGTAATAAAGTGGAAGATTTTCTTGCAAATATCTCGGCAGCTGAGCAAGCGGATTTTCAGTTTTCATCATTGGAGACTTGCCCCAAGCCGTGTCAGAGCCTTCTCTACCTTGATCGGATTTCGTATCCTAATATTAGGCAGTAGTTTCTTTCTATTTATTGATGTATTTTCTTTTGTTTTTAGATTCCCCCCCCCCTTTTGTTGAGGATCTTACAGGTTGTGTAAGAACTCCCCCTAGGTTTCTTTTCCTGGTGGTTAAGGTTGTCATGTCCCCCACCATGTTTGTAATTTTATTTTTCGTTATTAATAAAATGTAGGGAGTACCGTCTCCTTTTGCCAAAAAAAAAAAAATTCTATGAAACTATTGTTCCGAAGACCCGCGAAGAATGGACCTCGCGAAGATAAGATATGTGTAACCCTAGACAAAAATGCTATGCACATTCTTACTTTTGGTCCAGATGATAGGCTATACAAACAAGTACAGAACTATGAGACGGCCCAGCAAGTGTGGCAAAGTATCCTCAGATACTTTGAAGAAGATCAAGTGGCAAAGTACAACCGGCTGTACAAAAGTGTAGCTGAGTTCGAGTCCTTCAGGAAGAACCCATGTGAGACTCTCAAAGAAACGTACGATCGTTTATGCGAGGTAAGTAATTCTTGTGCATCTTTATGTTGAATATACACTATGAAAGATCTTAAACAATTTAAAAACCTCTTTCTGCCAGCTCAGACTAAGATCTTCCTAGGCTCTTCCCTGTTTAATAACCAATCTGCCAATGACTCTCCCTCAACCTCACAGTCTCATCAAAACCAAACCAATATCAACCATAGCAAGCCTTCTGAGGAAGAAGATGAATTTGCTGCCTTTGCCAGAAATTATAGAAAATTTAAATACTTTAAGTGGTCTCAGCAACATGGAAACAGACCTTCCTACTCCAAATCCTCACCTTTCCAAAGATCTGGCCAAACTTCAACCTCAACCAATGGCAAAAATGCCCAAGGTGGGCTTGTTTGCTACAACTGTAGGAAACCCGACCATTTTGCTTCTAAATGCCCTCAACCTAAGTATGAATTTCTTAGAAAGAAACCCTTTAGGAAAAACCCTAGATCCAAAAGCTTAGTAGCCGAGGAAGGAACAGAAAAGTCAATGCCCGTTTGGTTTGAAATTGATTCTGAAAATGAGAATGCTGACTCAGATGAAGATGTTGATGTCAGCTTCGTAGCTCTTGATGGAACCGAATGTGGACCTATTCCCTTACAATCACCAATCTATAGACATTCCAATTTTCTTAAAGTTATTAAAAACATTCCTGCCTATGCAATAAATTTCAAGGAAACAAACTCTAAAAATCATAAGTACGGAAAAGATGAGATAATGATCATGGGAGAGAGTGTGAGTACCATAGTCTGACAAGACCTACCACCTAAACAAAAGGACCCCAGAAGTTTCACGATTTCTATTAATTTAGGGGATTCTAAAAAGGTGAACGTGATGTTAGACCTTGGTTTAGGATAAATTTATTGACATATTCCATGCAATTGAGGTTAGGCTTGTCTGAGTTAAAGCCCACCACAATGACACCCCATTTAGTGGATTGCTCTATTAGGAGACCTATGGGTATTGTGGAGAACGTGTTAGTCTAAGAGGGACTTTGATTGTCCCCGTCGACTTTATGGTTTTGTATATGTTTAATGGAGAGTGTATATATAGAGAATATCCTATTTTTCTTGAATGTCCATTCATGGCCACAATCACTCTCCTCTATGTTGGTGGCGGGTGAGAGAATTGAGATCCCGGTTGATGGTATGATGAAATACCACATGGATGATAAGGGGGATTCTTGTGAGTTTATATATGACATAGAGGAGAGTGATTGTGCTCAACTAGATAGGATGCCACGTGATGGTGAGAATTCTAGGGATAATGCGGACGTCCATGTTGTGGCTAGTAACAAGGCCGATAAACATTCATGGAGTGATGGACCATATCACCCCCTAGACCGATTCCATAAGGAGTCGGTATCACCATTAAAATCATTATTTCCTCTGAAATCTGAAATTATGGATTCATGTGCTCAAATAGAGGAATGCTATTTTTTTGATATTTTTGATTCTTTCATTGCTAACATTGATGATCAGGATAGATCCACTCAATTTTTTGTTGAGGAACATAAGGTTGCTAGAGGTGCGGAGACTAAGGCACCAAATGAGTTTGGGGGAGAGGACCCAACAAGAAGAAAAAGAAGAAAAAGACCTCAAAAATTCCTTCGGCACCACCGGAGCTAATAAAGAATGGTAAAAATGTGTGGAAAGCCAAGGGTGTTTGTGCCCGCGAGAGTATGAGGTGGGCCAAGGTAAGAAAAGCAAATGCCAAAGATATGATGGCCACATCCAACCCCAACTAAATTTGGGACTACCGTCGGACTAACGACCTAAACCAAAATGCGCTTATTGGGATACAACCCAAGTAGGTTTGTTTTATTTGCTTTATTTTATTTGTTTTGTTGTGTCATATCATCCTTTGAACCTAAGACATTTTTTAGTTCTCTTTGCTATGAGTAAATAGCATGTTTGAGTTTGGGGGTAGATATCTCTCCGAGTTTGTGGTTTTATAGGGGAGTGTATATAGTGTCACCCTCCAAAAATAGATTTTTTTTTAAAAAAAACTGTTCTTTTCATATTTTGGAATGTTGGCTAAAGTCGATGATGATTTGAGAGTAATTTAATTTTTAAAATATTTAGTGTTATTATCAATATGGGGATATAATTGTATTGATACATGTAAAGTATGGTTGCTCTACCTTTCACTTCCATTTATAATTTCTTGATCATTATTACCAATTTAGGAAACCTTTATAGGATCACTTTGGCATTCTCGGGTTCCCTAGAACATGTTTGAATGACTGTCAATAACACATCAATTAGGCTATTCAGGAAGCGATATATGGCTATTTTCTTAACCCTATTTGTGAGCCTTTTACTTTCTAGTCACTTATAAAAATTTCCACTAGAACTCCTTTTGAGTTTTAAAAAGAATGGAAATGTTTCGCAAAGTGGTAGGTTATCTTACACCACCATTTGCCTTCATTTGTACCCACATTGTCCTACTCTTTAAACTTATACACTATTTTCTCACCTTTTCATGAAAGTGAAACTAGGGAATGAATGGGTATTTGTGGGTTATGATTGGAAAATCAAGGGTTGAGTGGAGAGAGGTCAACAAAATAAAGAAAAGGGTTATGTATTGTATTGAAAAGAGGGGCTTGAGAAAAGTATTTAATGCATGGTAATCTTCGGGATATATATATATGTGCAAGCAAAAGAAAAGAAAAATCAAAAAAGCCTTGCCTTATCTTGTGTTGAAGTGGAAAAGTGACCAAAGGAAAGGAAGGTGATTGGCCCCATGTGCAAAAGTATGCAAAAATTTAAGTTTGGTGGTTAAAAACTTGGGTTGGCAATGGTTGAGCAGAGAGATAAATTCAAAGTGAGGATGTATGTTGAAGACTTTCTAGTTTCACTTGATTGACTTCGTATGTCCTTACCTTAATTTGTAACCGTGAACCTAGCCCACGATTTTCAAAATACATTTACAAGCTTTAAAGCCATATTTGATCCCTAATATATCCCCCTTTTATGCCTGAGGTATTCCTAGATGACCATTTTGATTTTATTGATGAGCGTCATCAATCACAGAATGAGAATATTCTTATTGGCGATATTCCTTAGTAATATTGTTTGCCACTCAGGCTTTACGTGCCCTTTCTTTACTTTCTTTATGTCTTTAGGCTTTATTCTATTTATGTCCTTTATTGTACCCTTTACTGCTTATACCATTTATGTCCCTTCTTCTGATACTTTACCCTTTCCAGGTCGGAGCTGTGTCTTATGAGCGTGTGATGCTGCATAACCTGGGATTGAGGGCAGTTTTGCTCGTACAGCTGAGCGTTTTGCTCAGAGAGTGGCAGATGTAGTACAAGCCGCGGTGGCCACGGCAGCCTGCAACAGCAGTGGTTATACTGACGGGTTTGACCCCAACAAGAGAAGAAGAGAGTGATCCCTTTTATTCTTTAGGATTTTGGTACCTGGGACATGTTAGCAGAAAGGAACAAACATTATTTATTTTTATTTATTTGTCTTTACTTTATTTGCATGCCGCAGGGCGTAGACAAGTATTTTTTAATTTTTTGGATGTCGCGGGGTGTAGACACCCCATTCTGAACCTATCGTGGCAGAGTTATACCACTCTAAGTGTCGCCTTTGATTTTGGAGTAGAATCCGCCATTTCGTCATGTTTCGTTAAGTTTTGACTAACGGGAGTTAGTTTGGACTAAATTGCATACGAGATAACAAGGGGAGGACAAATCTTTCCTTTGTAAAGCCTTATCCCGCGCGGGACATGGCATGTCTCGCGCGAGACTAACGCTCTGCAGGAGAGGAGAATCACTTTCCTTGTCGATTTCGACCTCTTTTCTTGATAACTCTTATCCAATCGGGGTCTCTAATGATCTTAGAGTTTTGGAACCTTCCTCGGGAGATATCCTAAATCCCTTGAGTCTCCTAATCTTGGTGACCAAGTAAATCATCCCTTATAAATACTAGACGACTTTCAGTATTTCAGAGGACACGAAAACACGGTCGGAGGACACAATTTACTGGTTTCTTTCCTTGAAAGACTCCTGTAAATCACTCATAAACAACACCCAAATACGTCCATCAACCTTGTTGATCGACGAACGTCGAGGTTCGAGCCTAGAATCGAGGCAAAACTCTGTCCAAATCACTTCTCAACCTAAAGGTAATCTTCCTTTATTCTTTGATTCTTCTAATTGATTGTTAGAGTGGTATAAGCATATCAAATATGGGATCGGCCTAGAGCCTCTTCAAATCACGGAGATGGTCTCGAAGCAATCGATCTCATATTCCGTTTAATCTAATTATATGGATGTTTTTCTTCGTTTCTTTTAAAAAGAGTTATTATTTGAAAACCCCCCTTTTTAGCAAGACCGATCTCGAATTGGGTGGATACGGTGCTCCTTGACCTTCCAAATTCATCACTTAAGCCCCGAACCCAAATCTCTTTAAAATGTTTTTTCTATATTTTCCTCATAATATAGGTGGCGACTCAAACAAAATAAATAAAAAGAGGAGGAAATTCCACAATCGCTACAGTTTGGCGACTCCGCTGGGGAGTATTTCAAATTAAAGTGGCTTAGACTTGCGTCAATTAAGGGGGATTTTCAAAAAAAAAAATCGATTTCTTATTATTCAATTTCAGGCTAGTCCCGCATGAGACAACCCTATGTCTCACGCGAGACAAAGCCTCTGTAAACCGTTTTGTTTTCTGGTTTTCCTTGTTCGTTTTGAGATCCAAGATAAGATTCAAACATGCAAGGGGGATCCGAGATTATAGTATTTGCAGAGTTCTTTCATCTCAAGGTCTCCCTTAAGATGTAGGACTCGAAATTGTGATTTATTTAAGTAATGATTCTTATTTAAATTGCGTGAGATTGTTTTTTTTTATTTAAAGACCGGTCCATGGAGGATTCGGGAGTTGTAATTTAAATTATTTTATTCTCTCTCTCTCTCTCTCCTTTATGTGGAACAACGACGGCATAAGTCTTCCTAAATTGGGTGAAACGTAGGCAACCACTTGGTGCGACCATTATCTGTTTTTCTTTTAGTTTTCAAAAAAAAAAACTCTCTATTTTACTCTTTCACCTAGAATTGACGCTCACACACGCGCACTCATGATTATAACTGTCATTGCACTACATACCTTGATAAACCCGGGATCCACACTAAGGATGGATGACGGTAATCACCTAATCGCCGGTCTCTCCGAAGTTGGATCATCCCACCTCGCGTCTTCAATCCATCTAGATTGTCATATCGCGAGGAGTCTAGCCTTAATTAGCCCTGCATAGCCTCATGCATCATGTAGATTATTTCTCTAAGAACACTCCGTGATCGGTCGTTTTTTGACTCGGAGATCTTTCTATGTCTTTGACCAAAATAAAGCTAATGTAAAATTGGCCATAAAGAAGGATTCAGAAAAGTCCCTTCGAAAAAGAAAAGTCCCTTCGGAATGACCCTTTCGGAATTGTCCCTTCAAGGAGCGTGGTCCCTTTAAAAAGAAAAATCCTTCAAATTAATTTTACATGGCTTTATTTTTCAAAGAACAGACTGATTACTTAGTCGTTAGGTTTGGATAAAGACCCTAGAAATCCCTCAAAACGGATTATCTATTCCGACCAAAATTTAGGTCAAATAAAAATCGACTTCCAATGTGATTGTTTCGCGCGAGACTACCTGTTCCACGCGGGACAAAGCTTCTGTTTGTTTTGCTATGCCTGAAACCTTTAAGCCTTCTTCCGATCCATTGGGGCTAGATTTGATCTTGACACGAGTTCTCTACTTCTATGTCAGTTTTCCAAAGCTACATCAGCCTCAAGACTCACCCAACACAATGTCCGTAGAAGAGTACCACGCCTACTACGTAACTAAAAAGGATCTCAAACGACCAAATTTGCGAGACATGACCAAGTCACTCGTTGTTGAGATGGAACACGTGGAAGGATGGAAAGAAGCCTTCGAAGTACCTGCCACCAGGATTGCTAGGGATTTTAGAAAGATGGAAGTTGTTGACCATTCCAAAGAAGATGACTCCGACAGTGAACAACCCTCCATTCAGAAGGAGCTAAGTGACATCAAGACCCAGCTTGCCAAAGCCCTGCAACAAATTAAAAATAATGATGCATGGTATGACTTGGAAGGATCCATCCAAGCTGGCAAAACAAAAATGCTAATCGAGGAACTCGAAGAAGTTAAAGGTGAACTCTAGGCTATGACTCAGAAATGCAATGCACTTGAAGCTCATATAGAGGATGATGTTGTTGATGAAAGAGTTAAGTACTGCCTCAGTACTCTCTACCATGATCTTAAGGAACAGATGGAAGAAGACTACCGCTCTCAGCACAACACCTATGTGCAATACTATGAGGACCGCATCCGAGACCTCTATGCTCAATTGACTAAACCAAGAAGAGGAAGGACCTACACCGACATCAGAAGGATCTCTCTCGGTAAGATTTTCAGAAGCCTCCACAAAGATGGGAAAATAGGCCCAATGGAGGGTTACCAACCTAAGAGGGAAGGACGAGCTCCACACCTTTATTGCTATTATCATCAGTGCCATAGCCACCACATTGATGATTGCTCAAATTTGAAGAATGCAGTCCAAGATTTGATTGACAACGACACCATCAAAGTTTCCACTAGCAGCGGCATAGTCTGGAAGAACTAGGACAATGAGAGTTTTTTCCTTTTTGGTCATTTTGCTTTTACTTGCAAGAAAGACAAATAGTATTTTAGTTTCAATTTAGATACTACTTATCTAATGTTCCCATTTTGTGGACAAAAGTATCAGTTTTTCATAATAATAGTTTAGTCAGTGTCTTGTCTTGTCTACATCATAGCACTTCCAACTACTTATTCAGTGGTTTCGAAATTGAGAAGGATAGCACCATAAACGTCATCCAGACTTGCAATGAGAATGACTACTCCAAAGCACTTTGGTTTTCTGGAAACCTTCCTATTTTAAGAATGATGCAAGCAAAGGGGTACTTTCCTGGTTTGGGACTTGGCAAATACTTGCAAGGGGTAATAGAGCCACCGCCTATTCCCCCACCACACACGAAACATGGCCTAAGATATATCCTTACCATTCATGATGAAAGTGAAGAAGAAGAGTGTAACCCTTACTCAAATCAAGTGGAAAGGAACTGCATACAGAGGTCACCATAACTCAAGGACCAAAGTCCACAACCTCGAACCATACCGAAAGACGCTCAATGGCTATTTCGTTCGAGAAAGGGAAGACATCCCATACTTCATCTTTCCAGAACCATGGACTGACGATGAAGGAAAGCGCCATCCAGGCTTCAAAATTTTCAACGACTGCGGCGCTTCTTCAAATGAAACAGAACCCGTCCCTCTAATCCTTAAAGATTTGTGGGGTACGAAGTGACCAATGAATGGGACTTTGTGTTGGGAGAAGACATGCTGCGACAATTCGAGAATCTGTGCCAACCAAAAGACAGGCAGATCCATGCAATATCCAAGGGGGACGCTCCAACTATTGATTACATGAAGTTAATCCAGAAATGTGATGAGCCAATTCTAAACTGGCACATCACCGGGGGACCAGTTGTTGATGAAGACTTCATGATCAAAGAGCTTGGTTGTACTCCCCATCCCCGCAGGAAGATAGGCCCTGTAACTTTCACTTTAGAGTCAGGCTCCGCCTCTGTTGAACTCACTCAAGAGGAAATTGAGGCGGTGGCAGAGCATGTATTCCCCTACTTCCTTAAATGAAAACTTTGATCTTTCCGAGTACCCTGAGATTGCTAACATCGTGAATGATGAATTAACAAATAATAATGAATATAACGAACTAGTTAATAATGAATCATATGATGAGATAGATCAAGAAAACGAACAAATCTTGAAAGAATTAGCAAAGCAAGTAGGTCGTTGTGGAAAGAATGGCCCTGTTGACAATGAGGAAATGCAAACGGTTAACCTTGGGACGACAGAAGACCCCAGAGAAACCTAGATCGGTAGCTTCTTCAAGGGGGAAGACAGAGAAATCCTAATATAGCTCCTCAGAGAATATGTCGACGTCTTTGCCTGGTCCTACAAAGATATGCCAGGGTTAAATCAATCGATCGTGGAACATAAAATACCACTTCTACCTAACGCCAAACCAGTCAAACAGAAACTGCGCAAGATTAAGCTCGAATGGTCGATGCAGGTGAAAGAAGAGATAATGAAGCTTCTGAATGTAGGATTTATAAATGTAATCGAATACCCAGAATGATTATCCACTCTAGAGGGACAGATGGTCAACACTTCATAGATCTCAGAAAATTCTTCAATAGACTGAGGCAACACAAGATGAGGCTCAACCCCGCAAAATGCTCATTTGGGGTGGTCAAAGGAAAAGTCTTGGGATAAATGGTCATCGAACGTGGCATAGAAGCAGACCCGACCAAGATAAAGGCTATCATAGACATGCCACCGCCAAGAACACAGAAAGAGGTGAAAGGATTCATGGGCAGACTCCAATACATCAGTCGATTCATCAATCAACTGACTACAATGTGCGATCCTATCTTCAATCTACTTAAGAAAAACGCACCACAAGAATGGACCGAAGAATGTCAAGGAGAATTCGAGGAAGTAAAGCACTACTTAACTTCCCCACCCATCCTGGTTCCACTGCATAAGGAGAAACCCTTGAAACTTTACCTCACGGTTACTGACAATGCACTGGGGGCTATGCTTGCTCAAGAACAGCCAGATTCCTACACAGAGAATGCAATTTACTTTGTCAACCGTCGATTCCAGGGCAGTGAAGTCAACTACTCTCCACTCAATAAGTCTTGTGCTGCGCTCGTCTGGGTAACGCAGAGGTCAAAACACTATATGGAAGCCTTTCCAATTCATCTCATCGCACCAATGGATCCTCTGAAGTACATCCTCGACAAATCCGACATGTCTTCGTGCCTGGCCAAATGGTATTTCATGCTCGCGGGATATGATATCACTTACGTCACTCAGAAATCTGTCAGGGGGAGTGTATTCGCAGATCAGTTAGCCGAATTTCCTTGTGATGAAGTGAAGGGGGAAGACCCGCGATTCCCTGATGAAGACATCATGAGTATAGAGGACAAAAAAAAGTGGCAATTATTTTTCGATGGCGTAGCCAATAAGAAAGGTTATGGCATCGGAATGTTATTGGTAGATCCCGACGACATCTATACTCCGCTAGCAATACGCCTCGACTTTGACGCCACTAATAACACTACCGAATACGAAGCTTGTATAGCAGGACTCGAAGCAGCCCTAGAACGCAATGTGACTGAACTTGAGGTGTATGGAGATTCTCAGTTGATCATCAATCAGACACTGAAGAAGTGGAGGATCCAAGATCCAACCCTTCAAAGATACAATGCATACCTCCTAGAGTTGGTGCAACAATTCCAAGATTTCTCGTTCCACTACCTCCCCAGAGATAAAAATCGGTTTGCAGATGCTTTGGCTACGCTTGCTTCCTTGGTCGAAATCCTTGCAGGAAAAGCAGTAAAACCCTTCAAAGTAACTCGGCGAGCAACCCTTGCCTACTGCGCTGTCATAGACCTCCATGACTACAAGGATGAGTGGTTATCCAAATGCGCCACCATCGATGATTCCGATAAGAAACCTTGGTACTATGACATTTGGCATTTCTGTTGGGTTTTATGGGTCCATGCGCATCGGAATTAGCATCTAAATAACACAAAACCCAAGAGCCCTAAGATCCGTTCTATACGATTAAATTGAATTCCTATGAAATAGAATTTACCAACCTTAATTGCTTTCCGTTCTTGAGCTATCGAACAATTTATCAATGTGATTTTGAATCACAAACTTTGATCTTCAAAAACTTGAATCTTCAGATTA
Organism: Adenophora triphylla var. japonica; assembly: GCA_022495995.1. Lineage (NCBI taxonomy): Eukaryota > Viridiplantae > Streptophyta > Magnoliopsida > Asterales > Campanulaceae > Adenophora > Adenophora triphylla. The sequence goes on along the minus strand of JAFEMH010000035.1, from coordinate 1,137,195 downwards.
GAACTCTAGGCCTTGATCGTCGTACGAGCGAAGATCCTCTAGTAGTATCCACACCTTTGAATGAACCAAGAACGGTTCTTGAGGATTGCTAGATCCTTAAACCTTAGAGAGAAATTGAGAAACCTTTATTGTGATTTTTCCTTAGAAAATTCGGCTGACCAATAGGGTTTACAGACCTCATATTTATACTACGTTAGTATTAGTATACGTGTCCTAATCGTATTAGGTCCCGACCTTTGTGCCATGGTCAAATATCGGGACTAAGTTCGAAAAGACATTGAGCCTGCAAAAGACATCGGCCACTCCCGCTTCTTCCTACCGCTACCGGGCATCCCCGCCAAATCCGGTACCTATCCCAAGCAATGGAAAAGAAGCCACCGGAGCAGTTCACTACATTCAGAACGGAGTCCAAGGAAACCGCTATCAAGCACCCTTGAGAAATAACAACCCCCCTCGGCAGCAGCATTTCCAGCGGTTTGATAACCTTGAAATGCCTCTAAGCTAATTGTTCGAGGCGCTGGTGAAGCAGAACATGCTCAAGCCCCTTGAGAATTATCTACCGAGGAATCCTAACCCGAACATGGATATGAGCAAGCGGTGTGCTTTTTCACAACTACCCCGGCCACACCACCGATAATTGCATCATACTAAAACAAGTAGTCTAAGGGCTAGTTGAAGAAGGAAAGTTGGAACGCCCTCGCGGTCCCAACACAGTCGAAAGTCCATTCCCCAGAAACGATAGGGTGAACATGGTAGCATTCGGCATGGATGAGTCCTTTGTACTCTCTCAAGCCCATCAAAATGCCTTTTAAGAACTAGGTTACCCTTTCCGGACCCACGACCAGCAAGGAGGAAATGATTGAGAAGCTTTTTTTTTTTTGTCTTTTTGGCGAAAGGAGACGGTCCTCCCTAGATTTTATTTATTAAATAAAAATTACAAACGAAGGTGGGGGACATTACAACCTCAACCACCGCAAAGGAAATTACATTTGGCTTAAAGCCGAAGTATAAGAAAAAATAGCTACGGGGAGGTGTCCAACACATCCTACAGAATAGGCCCAAAATGCCAAGCCCAAGCCAAAAGAATTGGCTCTCCAGACATTAGGAGCGGCCTCACAAGCAAACCGAACCACTAGGGCGACCGCACAAGATCTAGGGCGGCTGCACAAGCCAGGCCGAGGCACTTGTGCGACCGCACAAACCATAGCGCGATCGCCCAAGAAGGCCATGGCCACATCAGTCGCACGCCAAAACCAAGCAGCAGCAAAAGACTTCAGCAACAATTCACACCAGAAATCCACCAGCAACAGCAACTCAAAACCAACCATTGTGAATTATTTCAAACGAATATAAGGAGTCTTGGCTTTATCTAGGATAAAATGGCCTCGACATCGACAAGGGAGATCCAAAAGAGAAGAGAAATCAGCATCCCTTTGCTCATCCGCAGCAAAATTTGCTAAACCATCAGCCACACCGTTACCTTCCCGAAGGATATGAGTAATTCTGACCTCCATGGAAGACATAATTCTATGAATGTGAGCGACAACATACCAAACAGCCCAAGGGATATGATACTCTCTAATAATAATGTTCAAAAGAGTAAGAGAGTCCACTTCCAGCCAAACCCTCAAATAACCACGATTATACGCCAAAAGGAGACCATCACGAGCAGCCATTGCCTCAGCCATCATGCTAGAAGAATGCCCATAGAATTTGCAAAAACCATAAAGGAATTCACCATTGTTATCTCGAAAAACTCCTCCACCCGTAGCCAGACCCGGATTGCTACGAGAAACCCCATCCGTATTCACTTTGATGAAACCATGAGAAGGATGTTGCCAAATCACCATCCGAATATTATGACCACCAATACCACCCCTATCCAGCCTAAAGTAAGAAAAAAAGGTGATCATCTGAAGAATTTCACATAAAGGATAAACCAAAAGCCCTAGCAATACTTCGGACTTGCTCTTGAATTTTATAAACGATGGTCATATGATTCATAGCAACTTCTTCAAATCTACTCTTATTTCTTGATAAACATAATTCCCAAAAAATTAAGACTGGAAGGACTTGAAAAACATAAGAAGAGACACTATTCTTAGAGGTATACGAGCCGTTCCACCATGAGTACTTGTTAGAGAACAAGTGACTGGACTTGACCCGTATGAGATTTATGTCATGGTCAAATGTCATAATTAAATCTCATAAGGTCACTTCATTTAGTCCCTAGACCTGAGATTATCATAACCTTACATATGATGAAAGTCAAGTTTGATTTTAGTCAAACGATATCTTAACACGATATCTATTAAAGCTATCTTTGGCATGATCGGATTCATGATGGGAAGGATGATAAGTCAAGATGGAATTTGTCCCTCAAAAGAGAGATGTTTTGCTTGGGTCTCTCGATGAGTGATAATGATGAAAGTGTATGGCCATACCCCAATACGATTGGATTATCATTATACTCAAGATCGAGAAAGCATTGAACAAAGACAAGTTGACGTGGACCATGACTTGTGTTCAATATAACATCATGAGACAAAGGGAGAAATGGAAGTGCACCATTAGAAACGTGAACTCTTACGTTATATTATTTGGGTAGACATAATGGCTTGCTAAAGTCCGCTTATGTTTTATGAGAGTCGATATGATCGAGCTCATTGCCAACATAATATAATCCTATTGGGTCACACACAACTAGAATGAATTGGTTAAACCAAAGGAAGAATATTGAGGAATCCTCATCAGACTTGTCTAGTCGTGCGACAGACCATGTCCATGGGACTCGTCTGGTCGTGCGACAGAACAAGGCACTGAGGCTGTTTACAGACTCCTTTCCTAATTTGAGTAGGAAACGTATACCATACTAATGTAGTATAAATATGAAGGTCTGTCAACCCTAATTGCTAGCCGAAATTCTGAAAAGAAAATCAAAACATAATTCTCAATATTCTTCAAGGTTTTTTGATCTAGAAATCATCAAGAAATTGTTCTTGGTTCATTCAAAGGTGTGGATATCGAAAGAGGGTCTTCGCTCGTGCAACGATCAAGGCCTAGAGTTCGAAGTTTGTATACAGAACCACATCAATACATTGTTTGATAGCTCAAGAACGGAAAGCGTTCAAGGTTGGTTATATCTATCTCATAGGTATTCAAATTAATTATGTAGAACGGATCCTAGGTTCTTTGGGTTTTACGTTATTAGATGCTTAATTCCGCTGCGCATGGACCCGTAAAACCCAACAGTGGTATCAGAGCCCCGTTCGTATGATTAAGTTTGAATAAACATGCTAAGAAATTTGATATAAATTGTTTATATAGATCAGCCTCAATGATAGTGCCATTATCAACATTCACAGGTTGGGAAGCCGTGCCCAGACCAGCTCCCATAGAGATTGCTTCAGAACAGGCTTTATTGAGTGCAAGTTCAACAGCCAAAGGAAGTTTTTGACCACGAACAACCATTTTAGGAGCCACAGCCGAAGGTTGCACCAGCTTGGCATTACCAGCATTGACATCATTTTCTGTTACACTATTAATAGCCTTAGCACCACTACTAGAAGGATTCCCATTAGCAGCCATAGCATCAGCATTAACATCATTTTCCGCAGCTTTAGCCTTATCCTTGGACTGCTTTTCTGAATGCGGTTTAGTTGTATTGAGGTGAGGGTTGGCCTTCCTGCACATAGAAATGTCATGCCCAAGAATAAAACAATGCTTGCAATATTTGGGAACATTATCATATTCAACCTTTTGATAGAAACTTGGGTAAACATCACCACAATCAATGAAAATTTCATTAGGAAACTTTTTGTTGCATCAACTTGAATCAGGATTTTAGCAATGCTAGGCCTAGAGAGTTCAGCCGTGGCCTTATCCAATGAGAGGGGGGATCCAATCATGGATGCAGCCGCATATAAGAAGGATCTATTCATTAAATGAATTGGGAGCCCTAGAAAGCCAACCCAAACAGGAACAAAGGGAGATTCCTGTTCAGGTCACCAAGCCGGAGACCACGCCAATGTACGCATAGGAAATCTTTTTTTTTTTTTGGCAAAAGGAGACGGTACTCCCTAGATTTTATTAAAAATGAAAAATTAAATACAAAACATGGTGGGGGACATGACAACCTTAACCACCGGAAAAAGAAACCTAGGGGGGAGTTCTTACACAACCTGTAAGATCCTCAACAAAAGGGGGGGGGATCTAAAACAAAAGAAAATACATCAATAAATAAAAGAAACTACTGCCTAATATTAGGATACGAAATCCGATCAAAGTAGAGAAGGCTCTGGCACGGCTTGGGGCAAGACTCCAACGATGGAAACTGAAAATCCGCTTGCACCGCAGCCGAGATATTTGCAAGAAAATCTGCCACTTTATTACCTTCCCTGTAAACATGAGTTACCTGAATAGTCCCTTCCTCCATGAATCTGAAGATGGCTTGAATTTTCCAATGAGAGTAAATTTAAAAGGTTTAGCAAAAGTATCAAGAACTTCCCTGGTTAATTTGACGGCTGGAGTCCCTTTGTGTTGGCCTGTTTGAATAGCCGATAGGTTTTTTTTTTTTTTCTCTTTTAAAGAAGGGGATCAACACATTTCACCGCTTCCCTCTTGATGCACTTCACAGAGGCGCCTAGCTATGCTAGGGAGGGCAATGTCATTCCCTCTAACCACTGGTGGGGGAATCGAACCCATGACCTCCAGGTTGGAAGCCATGAACTCTAACCATCAGGCTAAGACCCCGCGTGCGAATAGCCGATAGGTTTGAGCCTTGTGACTGTGCAGCAATCCCATGAGGCGAAGGAGAGTCTTTTTGCGCAAATAAATCAGCAAACGACTTAGAGATATGTGCTTGCGGAATTTGGTTTTGAGAAGGATTAACGTTTTTAATTTGTGAGGAGTCCGATCTGTGAACCTGTTGTTGATTAACGGGGGAGCTATCAATAGGAGGTGCCGAAACATTAGAGTTTGCATGGGAATGCTGCGCCGCACCAAGGGCATTAGGGTTAGGGTTAGGGATTGAAAAGGGTTGTTGGAACGAAGGGGAGTAGTATGGATTGTAATTACTGGAATTCAAAGACGTAAACCACGCCGCCGGAGAAACCATGGCAGCAATCGAAAGCCTCTAGGGTGGAATCCTAGAGACGGGAACCACGGCAAGAACGTAGAGAGAAAAGGTTTTTTCCTCAAACTAGGTTCAATTGCTACATGAAACTTGGATTGTATGAGAGTCGAATATATGATGTAGAAGATCGATCTAGAACCAAAGGTCCCTTGCAAATGCTAGGGAGAGTATCAAAAGAGTAGTAACAGGAGTTAGACTGGGTAATTGCAGCAGAATTAGCAAGCCCATCAGCAACCTTATTTCCTTCCCGGAGAATATGAGTGATCCGAATCGACATTAACTGTAAAAGACGTTTAATCTCCAAAATTTTGAGAAGGACTTCAGAGTCAATCTCAAGCCATAACGAATTAATACCAAAGCTCCTTGCAAAAAATAGACCATCCCTAACAGCCTTGGCCTCAGCAACCATATTCGAACCATGCCCATAGAAATGAGAGAAAGCAAAAATGAGATCACCTTTAGCATTCCGAATAACACCTCCTCCAGAAATAATACCCGGATTACCTTTGGATGCACCATCTGTATTGAGCTTAAAAGGCTCAATTAAAGGAGGAGACCACGAAACCAATCTCAACTTCTTGTTTACCATGGGAGAGTCCGACATACCAAAAAAATCAAAAATTCTAGCCGTATTCCAAGAACCCGGGAAATGAATATCAAAAGCTTTTACCACATCCTTGATAGAATTGGTAACTGAAGAAATTATCTGAGACGGGGACATTTTAACACTATCAAATCTAGCTTTATTTCTACTCTTCCAAATTTCCCACAAAATGTAACAAGGAAGAAGCCGTCTAAGCCAAGAAATTCCTTGAGAATCCCGACTTGAGTTGTTAAACCACCAGCTAGCCAAAATAGAATGAATATTAAAGGAGTACAGCCTTAGACCCATATTATCGAGAAAAAACTCCAAACTGCCTTGGCAATATCTCCACACACAAACAGATGATCCAAATCTTCAATAGAAGGAAAAGAACAGCAACTACAAGATGAAACAAATTGAATACCCCTCTTTTGAATAGCACAATCAGTGGGAAGGCCATGATGGAGGGCATGCCACATAAAAACTGAAACTTTAAGGGGGATATGCTTGTGCCAACAATATTCAAAGATAGGTTTAGAAATACCTTTTTCTCTACACACATTCCATGCCGAAGAGACAGAGAAATTACCCGAAGCATTAGGGAGCCAATATAATGAACAGAATAAATGCGCTCTATAATAAATGATAAAAATGATACATAACGGTTCAAGTCAAACATAACCATAGCCTAGGGCATTACACCAACACCTACAGAGATGCAAATTGGAGAATTCTTCATCGACGCCGAGCAAGAAGCACTGATCGCCCCGTTCGAAGAATTTGTGGATGTGTTTGCTTGGTCCTACCAAGACATGCCCGGCCTAGATCCCGCCATAGTGGAACACCGAATTCCCTTAAATCTCGACGCCAAGCCCGACAAGCAGAATGTTACGCAGGATCAAGCCTGAATGATCTTTGCAAGTCAAAGAAGAGATCGAGAAGATGCTCCGTTTCAGCATCATAAGGGTGATCGAATACCCGACTTGGCTCTCCAACATAGTCACGGTCACCAAGGCCAATGGGAAGGTGCGTTATTGCATGGATTCTCGGGATCTCAACAAAGCAAGTCCGAAGGACGATCTTCCACTGCCAAACATAGACACGCTGGTCAACGCCACGGCTAACTTCGAAGTCAAGTCTTTCATGGATGGTTTTGTCGGCTATAACCAGATCTAGATGGGCGAAAAAGATCAAGAAAAAACCGCCTTCACCACCCCATGGGGAACTTACTGTTACGCGGTAATGCCTTTCGGATTGAAGAACGCTGGGGCTACCTACCAATGGGCAGCGACAGCACTTTTCCAAGACACGATCCATAAAGAGATCGAGGTGTACGTCGACGACATGATCATTCACTCTAAGGGATCAGACGGACAACATCTCACCCACTTGAAAAAATTCTTCGATTGTCTTCGGAAGCAAACTCCGTCGATATTTTGCCTAAAGAATATCGAGTCTTCTTCTCCCCCCTCTACACTCTTAAAAAAAACAACAAAAAAATACAAAAAAATACAAAAAGTCATACAGTCAAACCTCGTAGGTTTTAGTACCATACCCCACACAAAGGCCTCCATCAAGCCATACATTTTCCAAAATCACATCCCTACTATCACCTTGACCAAGTCAACGATGGCAGCGATATCATTAAATGATTGCTCTCATGTCAACAACAAGCTACGGGCTTTTCCTTCCCCCTCATGTGCATCAAGCAAGTTCAAGCAGGGGCTTCAAAAAAAAAAAACAAAAAAGAGCCAAGGACCCAGCACCGCTAGTCAGAAGCTCAATGAAGGAAGGCAAAGGCAAAAGCGTATCATAAGTCCTTAAGCCATATTCAAATTCTTTCTCTTCCTGTGAGAGCAACAATCAAGAAACAATGGAATCATTGAAGTAGCAGTCAAATACGACTTCTCAAGAAATCACCTCAAGGCTCGTACCTCATCATCCAACCTTTCGTCCGAGCCTTTTTGCCAAAGGCCGCACAAATATTCATGCCCTTGCCGCAAAGCCAAACACGGTTCATCCCGAACTACGGTGACCTGAGCTCCTTGTCTTAAGGAGAACGTAGGCAACCAGAAATGGTCCGGTCATAAACACATACAAATCCACAAAACCGGTCTCACCAATGACCTCACCTATACACAAACCTTCTCTCACACCTGACCCAACTCGATCCTTGATACCGGTTGACTTTCTCATCATGATTAATCAAGCACATCCGGTTTAATTAATGAATAACCCGAACATCAACGGACGGTTTTAAGCAAGCATGTGATCATTGTGAACAAATCAAGTTTTCAGATGTCTCGACAAGTCTTTTTTTCTACAAAATAGGAAAAATAGAGCTAAACACTTATTTTCTTATTTTCTGTCAGCAAGGGCTTCCATACACTTTTACTGGCTTTTCAGTGCTAATACTCTCTCAAACGAGTCAAACCCAAAAGCATGTTTTTTGTGCCTATATCAAATAAGTCATTCACACAAAAAGGGACCCGTTCCCACCTTTTCAAAAAAAAAAAAAAACGCCCTTGCAAGTGTACATTACAAGTCATTTCTTTCACATTTTTGGTTGCCTGATTGATTAAAAAAAAAAAGATTCTCAAAGGGCTTCTCTCTCTAGGGTTTCGTCTTCCTCCTAGGGTTTCCTAGGCTTGGATTTCCGGCAGCCTTCATGGCTGCTCCGGTTGATTTCCCCCCTTTGCCTACGTCAATTCCTGGTCCGCAATCTTCCAATTCCGTCAACCCTAATCCGCAAATTGGGAACCCTAATAACCTAGCACCACCTTTACATGGCATGAACCCTAATCCTCCTTCAAACCAGAATCTGATACATCCCAACCCGATTCAGCCAAACCCTACCTCTAACAAATCTTTCGCTTCTTTGGTTTCTCAACCTCGTACCCTACCTATCCAAGAGATCCCCCTCATTCCTGCTGCTACTCATAAGGGTGTCCCTTCATTAAAACTTTCTAAAGAGGCTATTGATGCTTTTGCGCGTCCCTTTGCTTGGACCCTTGTGGGAAAATTTACTAATGGCAGACCTACTATGGAAGCTGCAAGGATTGCTTTCACTCAATTCCGGTTGAAGGGTGATTATAAACTTGGTCACCTCGAATCTCGTCACATGCTGATACAATTGACCAACGAGGAGGATTTCCAATGACTTTGGAGTAGAGAGATTTGGTATGTGCATCGATTCCCTATGCGTACTTCTGTTTGGACTCCTTCTTGGCTGCCTCAAACGGACTCTCCTATTGTTCTTGTATGGGTTAGTTTACCCGGGCTCCCTGTGCATTTATTCAATAAGGTTTTCCTTTTCTCTTTGGCTAGAATTTTTGGCAAACCCATGTCTATTGATAAACCTACTGCAGAATTATCCCGTCCGAGTGTTGCTAAAGTTCTAGTGCAGGTGGACCTTCGTAAAAGATTACCCGAGAAGATCCATATTGATTGTGGTGACTGCATGCCTAGTTTTTTCCAAGCCGTAGAATATGATAATTTACCTTTTTTCTGTAATCATTGTTCTCTTCTGGGCCATGATGAACTCCATTGCAGAAGTTTGAATTCGGAGTATAAGAAAAGCAATGTGTCGAAGGCTGATGATGGAAAGGATGTTGCTGGTACCAAGGAAATTAAGACCACTAAAGGTGGGGATAAGAAGGATGAACAGCTGCATGGGGTTTGGAAAAAGAAGGATGATGGCAAGGAAAAAAATAATCACATTGGCTGTAGCAAGGATGTTCAAACAGATGTTATTGATCTAACAAATAAAGAGATAAACAATAATGGAACCAAGACTGTTATGGTAGCTAGACGAGGTGTTGCTTTACCTCAATCTGTTAATGATGCGTTATCAAAAACTTTGAAGGCCATAAAGACTAAAGCTTTTCAAAATGGGAAAGATGATGTTTCGATCCCAGAAGTCCAAGACCCTCACAAGCTTTGCACTCCTTTGAGAGATGATTCGGCTATGAGATCAAAGCCTTCATCACACGCAAAAATGAATGCTCTAAGCTCTCTTAATCTTTCCCCTCGAGCTCCTCAAGTAACTTCGTTGAACCATGTAATGAACATGCAGATGGACTTAAAAGAAAAGCATTGCAGGCCCAAGACGATGATGGTTTCATTACAGTTACTCATAAAAGGAAAAAGAGTAGGGAGAAATCCCCATCACTGTGAGCTCTTCCTCTCTTTTTATTTCCTCATTTACTTCCCTCTCTTTATGGTTTTAATGGTTAGTTTTATTAGTTGGAATGCTCGTGGTATTGCTAACGGTGCCACTGTTCGTAGAATCAAGCATTTATTTCGTAATTATGGGATTTCTTTGGTTGCTCTTTATGAACCGAAAGTTGCTAATTCTTCTTTGGATCAGTTTATTCGGAAAGTTGGGTGTGAAAGTGGCATGGCCAATGCTAGTAATAGAATTTGGGTGGTTTGGAAACATGGTCTTCAAGCAACAATTATTCATGATTCTTCTCAAGCTCTTACGCTGCAAGTTTCGCATCCTTTATGGGCTGATTCTGTTTCGGTTTCCTTTGTTCATGCAAGCTGCAATAGATGGTCACGGATATCTTTTTGGGATGATTTGATGGCAATTAGTGATGTGGATTTTCCTTGGATGGTTATTGGTGATTTTAACTGTGTTTTGGATCAATCGGAAAAAATAGGTGGTAAACCTATCAATAACATGGCTGTTACGGAATTCTCGGATATGATCCAATATTCTAACTTAATGGATGCTGGTTTTAAGGGCAATGTAGCTACTTGGTATAATAAACAAAGGGGGAGAAGAGCCATTTATCAACGGCTGGACAGAGCAATGTATAATGATAAATGGCTTAATATGTTTGCTATCTCTCGGGTTACTCATCTATCCAGATTATGCTCGGACCATGCCCCAATCCTTGTTAATATCATTATTGAAGGAGATGTGAAGAAAAGCTCATTTCGGTTTCTCAATATATGGCTGAAGCACCCTTCCTTTTCCAAGCTTATCCAAGATTCTTGGGCAGCCTCAATGGATGGGAGGCCTATGGTTTCTTTTGCTAAAAAGTTGGGTCGGCTTAGGAAGTGTATTGCTGAATGGAATAAACAGGTGTATGGCCGAGTTGATCAACAAATTAAAAATGCTGAAGATGAAGTGTTATATAGAGAAATTCAGCATCAACAAGTTGATAATGAGGAGTCTAGGGCTGCTTTAAGTTTGGCTCAGGCGAAACTTCTTCAAAAGCTGAAAGTTGAAGAGGAATTATGGGCCCAAAAAGCAAATATGCATTGGTTAAAGGCGGGAGATCGAAATACGAAATTTTTTCATGCCACGGTTAAGAAGAAAAGATAAAGGCTGTTCATTCATCGTATTAAAAATAGACAAGGTGTGTGGATTACTGACCAAAATGCCATTAAAGAAGAGGATGTTAATTTTTATTCCGAGCAACTTCAAGGTCAGCATCAAAACCCTTCAGATGATTTCTCTTTCCTCATTCCTCGACTGATCAATGATGAAGATAACCTCATGCTTACTGCTGTCCCTACCATGGCTGAGCTAAGGGATGTGGTTTTTAGGATGAATGGGCAAAGTGCAGCCGGTCCTGTTGGTTTCACGGGGGAATTCTATAAAGGTTGTTGGGACATTATCAAAGGTGATTTTCATAGAGCTGTTGGAGATTTCTTTTCTGGTTTTCAAATGCCTAGAAGCTGGACTAGCACCTTGATTGTTACCATTCCGAAGGTTGATGCTCCTTCTTCTTTTTCGGAGTTTAGACCTATTAGCCTTTGTAACTTTTGCAATAAAGTTATCACCAAGCTTCTTACTTGCCGTCTTGCTCCTGTTCTCCCTCGTATCATATCTCCTCAACAAAGTGGTTTTGTCAAAGGTAGAGTCATTCATGAAAATGTTCTTCTAGCTCAAGAAATTATGCAATCCATTAACAAGAAGGTCCGGGGTTCTAATGTTGCGCTTAAGCTTGATATGGCTAAAGCTTATGATCGACTCTCTTGGTTTGGTCTTGTGAAAGTTATGAGATTATTTGGTTTCAGTGAGATATGGATTGATATGATATTCCGATGTATCTCCAATAGCTGGTTTTCGGTTCTTGTTAATGGGGAGAGCTGTGGTTTTTTTTCTTCTTCAAGGGGTCTAAGACAAGGGGATCCTCTATCCCCTTATTTATTCATTATTGCGGCGGAAATGATGAGTTGGGGGCTAAATCACCTCCACACGGTTTTTCCTCATTATAGGTATCGTATTCATATTAATACTCCTATGGTTTCTCATTTAGCTTATGCAGATGATGTGATTATTTTTTGCAATGGGTCCAAAAACTCTCTTGAGAGTCATATGAAGTATTTGGATTGGTACCAACAATTTTCGGGCCAGCTGGTTAACATTCAAAAATCGGGTTTCATTACGGGAAAAAATGGTGATCGTGATGATTTAGTTGCTGCCATCACGGGGTTTGTTAAACAAGACCTCCCTTTAACTTATCTTGGATGCCCTTTGTATACGGGACGGAAGAACATCAGCATTTTTTCTCCTTTGATTCGAAAATTGGAGAATAGGCTTTCTTCTTGGAAAGGTAAATTGTTATCTTACGGAGCAAAATTAACCCTTATTCAATCTTGTCTATCTGCTATCCCTTTATATTACTTGGCTCTTATTGATCCTCCTAAGGGTGTTATTCATGCTATGGAAAAGATCATTGTAAGGTTCTTTAGGAATAGTATTGATGGGAACAAGAAATGTCATTGGATCTCTTGGGATAAAATGAGCTGGCCTATTGATGAAGGTGGTTTGGGCATCCGAAAATTTGAAGATATTGCTTTGGCTTTTGCTATGAAGCTTTGGTGGTGATTGAGAACCGTTGATTCTTTGTGGAGTAAGGTTATGCTTGCAAAATATTGTTGGGAAATTCACTCCATGGATGCTACCATTGCTTCTTTTTCTTCTCATGTTTGGAAACGGATGCTTCTTGCTAAGCCTTGGGTAGAGGAGCGTATTGCCTGGCGTGTGGGGAGAGGTCAGCTCTCTATACATGAAAATTGGATTGAGGGTCCTATGGGTAATATTCCTTTTGAGCATGTAGAAATTTCTTCTTTGTTTGAGAATGGTACGCCCCGTGAAGACTACATCCGAAATGTTTTTGGCCCTCATCTTCTTTCTCTTATTCATTCTCATTCTATACATATTTCTGATGTTCCGGACACTCCTATCTGGCGGCCTTCCACTTCTGGCAAATTCACAGTCAACTCGGCTTGGAAAGAGTGTAGATCAAGCAAGGTTCGATCTCCTATTTTTGCTTCTTGCTGGAATAAGTATATTTCGAAGAAAATTTCTGTTTTTCTTTGGAGAGTTTTACATGAGGGTCTTCCTACGGATGATATGGTTCAGCGGAGAGGAATTAGTTTGGTGTCTAAATGTGATTGTTGTGTTGCTCCTTGCCAAGAATCTATCTCCCATATCCTTGTTGGTGGAGAAACCGCGATGGCTGTTTGGGTTTATTTTAGCTCTTTATGTGGCGTTCGGATGTGCTTTGGTAGTTTTCGCCAAGCTCTTATGGGTTGGTGGATTGGTGCTGCTACGCCTTGTGCTAATGCTTCCAATTGGCTGATTTGTATTCTTCCAGCCATTATTTCTTGGGAGCTCTGGGTTGCTCGGAATAAAATTAGATTTGATGGAGTTCGCATGAATTCTAGATGCATTATTCATAAAGTTATTGAGCAGGTCTGCCTTATTGCTACCGCCTTCTCTCTCTCTTTCCCCTTGTTTTATGATGAAGAGCATCTCATTTCTATTTTCCATTTGACCATGAAGGCCTATGTGGCCCCAAAGATCAGATTGGTTTCTTGGGATTATCCTAATGATGGTTATATAAAGATTAATACGGATGGGGTTTCTAGGGGAAATCCGGGCACTGCTGCGGGTGGAGGTATGTTTCGAGACTCTAACGGAGAGTTTATTTATGCTTTTGCTTCCTTCTATGGAGTTGTTTGAAACCAAATTAGATTCAAATCCATAAAAATGAGCAAAGCCATAAAGAAAGTCACCTTTATTATCCCGAATAATGCCTCCTCCTGATGCTAAACCCGGATTACCCCTAGACACACCATCCGTATTTACCTTGACTTCATTATGAAGAGGAGTATCCCAAGTCACTAACTTTACAAGAAGAGGACGAGGAACACTATATTGAAGATGAAAGTCATTAACAACCTCCATATCCGAGCTGTTAATGGTAAAGGAAGTGGCAATATTAATGACATGATTATGAACCTTATGTATGATGTCCATTGCAGCCATCACCTTGCCTTCAAATCGACTTTTATTACGAGCCACCCAAATTTCCCATGCAACAAGGGCAGGAATTATAGAACATACCCATTTTAGAGTTCGAGAAGGAGACTTGCAGCCATACCACCAACTAATGAGCACTTGGTTAAGAGAACCATTTAACCTTCGAATACCACATAAAGAATGAAAGTAAGCCCATACAGTATTAGCCGTCTCACTATCAACTAACAAATGCATAATGGATTCCTCTTGAGCATAGCAGCAACATGCACATTTAGAAGCCCCTTGAATGCCTCGCTTTTTCACCATATCATCTGTAGGAATACCGCCATGTAAAGCTCGCCAAAGGAAAACATAAATCTTCTTTGGAATATACTTGTTCCAACAGAAGGAGAAAGATGCAGATTTCGCCTTCCTTGCACGACATTCCATCCATGCCGAACTTACAAAAAATTTGCCCGACTGAGAAGGGAGCCAAATAGGAATATCCGGTTGATCCGAAATAGAAATATGTTGCGATTGTATCAAAGATAAGAGTTGATTCCCATACACATCCCGAATGTGATTAATACGCGGCCCTCCATTTTCAAATAAAGTGAAAACCTCTACATGATTAAAAGGGAGAGAATCCGTTAGGCCATCAAGACATTTCTCGTGTATAGAAATATGACCCCTACCAATTCTCCATGCCATTCTATCTTCAACCAATGGATTTGCAGCTATCATTCTTTTCCAAATGTGAGAGGCATACGAAGTTTGGACAACATCCATGGGATGGGTTTCCCAGCAATATTTAGCTAGCAACACCTTACTCCACAAAGACTCATTTGAGCGAATTCTCCACCATAGGTTCATCGCAAAAGCCATAGAAATATCTTCAAATTTCCTCAAACCTAAACCCCCTTCATCAACCGGCCAGCACATCTTATGCTTTTTTTTTTTCAACGAAAGGAGACGTAGCTCCCTAGAATTTATTAATAAAAAATAAAAATAACAAAGCACGGTGGGGGACATAAAACCTAACCACCGGAGAAGGAAAATAAACTAAAATGTGGGGCTTAAAGCCAACAATAAAATCAAGGAAACTAAGGGAAGGGGTGCAAGTCCATCTGGACCGCCCCGAAACAAGAGGAAGGGGGATACAAAGCCCTAAACTACCAAGGGGAAAAGGAAGCCCATAACCCATCAAACAAATTTATCGGGAGGTGAGGCCGACCTGCCTCTCCATTTTCTAGATGAAACCATTGTGAAACCATCTGCATCTGTATTCTTTTTGTGTGACGGAGTAAAAGGAGTATAACCTGCCATATCAGTAACAAAAGAGTATGGAGCCCTTGCAGCCGAAAACAACTCTGGAGTGCTAGATTCATCTGCCACATTTTTTTCCTCCGAGGCATTACTCCAAAAGAATCGAACAATAATTTTTTCCATCGCAAGATAATAAAGAGGGATAGCAGCCAGGCAAGATTGAATCAAGGTGAGCTTAGCTCCATGAGAAAGTAACTTACCCTTCTAAGAAGCAAGCTTATTCTCCATTTTACGGATGATAGAGCTGAATAAACTAACTTTCTTCCTTCCTGTGTATAAAGGGCAACCCAAATAAGTCAAGGGCAGATCTTGTTTAACGAATCCCGTAGAAGCAGCCACCATCTCATCTTTATCAACATTTTTTCCGGTGATAAAACCAGATTTTTGGACATTAATAAGCTGGCCCGAAAATCTTTGATACCACTCAAGGTATTTCATATGCGTTTCTAAAGAAGTTTTGGAGCCGTTGCAGAAGATCATCACATCATCCGCATATGCTAAATGAGATACCATAGGAGTATTAATGTGAATACGATAACGGAGCTGGGGATAAATAGTATGCAATCTGTTCAAACCTCTACTCAACATTTAAATTTGCAATAATAAAAAGACAAGGAGATAAAGGGTCACCTTGACGAAGGCCACGAGATGAGTTGAAAAAACCACAACTTTCCCCATTAATAAGAACCGAGAACCAACAATTTGAGATGCAACGATAAATCATACGTCTCTCTTTGAAATCCATTTGCATATTCATTACATGGTTCAGCGAAGTTACTTAAGGAGCTCGAGGAGAAAGATTAAGAGAGCTAAGAGCATTCATTTTTGCTTGTGATGAAGGCTTAGATCTCATAGCCGAATCATCTCTCAAAGGAGTGCAAAGCTTGTGAGGGTCTTGTAATTCTGGGATCAAAACATCATCTTTCCCATTTTGAAAAGGCATAGAGGCAGATTTAGTCTTTATAGCCTTCAAGGTCTTTGATAGCGCATCATTTACAGATTGAGGTAAAGCAATACCTCGTCTAGCTACCATAACAGTCTTGGATCCATTATTTTTTAGCTCATTATTTGTTAGATCAATAACATCAGATGGGGCATCTTTGCTACTGCCAATGTGATCACTTTTTTCCTTTCCATTGTCTTTCTTTTTCCAAATCGCATGCACCAGCTCCTCCTTCTTATCCCCGCCTTTAGTAGTCTTATTTTCCTTGGTACCAGCAACATCCTTTCCATCATCAGCCTTTGACACATTGCTTTTCTTATATTCAGAATTTAAGCTTCTGCAATGGAATTCATCATGACCCAGAAGAGAACAATGATTACAGAAAAAAGGTAAGTTATCATATTCTACGGCTTGGAAGAAACTAGGAATGCAATCACCACAATCAATATGGATTTTCTCAGGTAACCTTTTACGAAGGTCCACTTGCACTAGAACTTTAGCAACACTAGGGCGGGAGAGTTCAGCAGTTGCTTTATCAATTGACATTGGTTTGCCAAAAATTCAAATCTCTCTAGTCCAAAGTCGTTGGAAATCCTCCTCGTTAGTCAGTTGTATCAGCATGTGACGAGAATCAAGATGACCAAGTTTGTATTCACCCTTTAATAGGAATTGCGTGAAGGCAATCCTTGCAGCTTCTATGGTAGGTCTGCCATTGGTAAATTTTCCCACGAGGGTCCACGCAAATGGCCGAGCAAAGGCATCAATAGCCTCTTTGGATAATTTTAATGAAGGAACACCCTTATGAGTAGTTGTTCCTCTTAGGGTTTCGTCTTCCTCCTAGGGTTTCCTAGGCTTGGACTTCCGGCAGCCTTCATGGCTGCTCCGGTTGATTTTCCCCCTTTGCCTACGTCAATTCCTGGTCCGCAAACTTCCAATGCCGTCAACCCTAATCCGCCAATTGGGAACCCTAATATCCTAGCGCCGCCTTTGCATGGCATGAACCCTAATCCTCCTTTAAACCAGAATCTGCTACATCCAAACCCTATACAGCCAAACCCTACCATCCATAGGGTGAGTATCTCGAAAATATTTGGCCTCAAGAAACTGAGCCCAAAGAGAATTAGACGTACGAAACCTCCACCAAAGCTTCATAGAAAAAGCAATCACCTCCTCAAATTTACGAAGGCCTAAACCCCCTTCTTCAATAGGCCAGAAAAATTCTTTTCGAGAAACCCAATGACACTTTTTTCCCCCGTCGGAGCTACTCCAAAAGAAATTAGCAATAAGGCGATTCATGGCATTAATAACACCCTTCGGAGGATCGAGTAAAATGGTGTAATAAATGGGAATAGCTTGAAGGCAGGACTTGATCAAAACAAGCTTAGCACCAGCCGAGAGTAATTTACCTTGCCAAGAATCAAGCTTATCCCAGAGCTTCTGAATAACAGGATCGAACAAAGTTTGCACCTTTCTACCAATATAAAGAGGACATCCCAAATAAATAATAGGCAAATTTTTCTTCTGAAATCTCGTAAAAAGAGAGATAGAGTTATCATGATCAGCCATATCCCGCCCCGTCAGAAAACAAGATTTAGATATACTAATGAGCTGCCCTGAAAATTGTTGATAGGACGTCAAAAACTCCATATGAAGCTCAAGAGACGGAATACTTCCATTACAAAAGATAATAATATCATCAGCATAGGACAAGTGAGAGATGACAGGAACATTGAGATTGCCCGTATGAAAATCCACATGAGGATGAAGAAGATGAAGATTATTAAGACCCCAGCTTAAAACTTCAGTGCAATAATAAAAAGGCTAGAAGATATAGGATCCCCTTGACGAAGACCCCGAGTAGAAACAAAATAGCCATTCGCAGTACCATTAATAAGAACCGAGAACCAACAATAATTCACGCATCTAAATATCATGTCCAACCATTCTTCAGCAAAACCAAATCTCCTCATCACCTTAATCAAAGCAAACCAAGAAAGCCTATCATACGCCTTGGCCATATCAAGCTTTAACGCCACATTAGACCCATTAGACCCATACACCTTCCTCCTAAGCGACTGAAAGAGCTCTTGAGCAAGCAAAACATTTTCATGAATAAGCCAACCGACAAAGCCACTTTACTGAGGAGAAATGATACGAGGAAACACAATTTGCAGCCGAGAGCATAAAAGTTTGGTAATGATTTTATTGGAGAAATTACACAAACTAATAGGCCGAAGCTGCGAAAAAGAGGTAGGGGTTGCCACCTTAGGGATGGTAACAATAAGCGTACTAGTCCAGCTCCGAGGAAGAAGAAACCCAGAGAAGAACTCCAGGACAGCATTATGAAGATCCATGCAAATAATTGTAACGATGTGCCATTAAAACGGAGTCGCCACGCCATTTTTGTTTTGAGGGCCAAAACTTTGAAAAAAGCCCGGAATCAAGAGATTCGAGTTCGGAGGTCACGTTACGCGCCGGGAAGGACGTTAGTGTGCACCCGACGCGCCTCGTAAAAACGAGTCTTCCAAACATTCAAAATCCTTTGTTGTGTGTGTGTGTGTGTGTGTGTGTTTTGGCCAAAATAAGTTGAAACTGAGGTAAGTAAAAATTGGGAACTCTTTTTAAGTCTTTAAAATGATCCCATGATTTTTTGAGTGATTTTTGGGTTGAGATTTGGCACTCAAAAGATTTTTGGAAATTGAAAACCATTTCTGCCAGAATGAGAAAGGCAGTTGACCCTTGACTTTGAAATGGACTTTAGGGCTTGAAAACTCCAGAATCTGGGAAAAGTCCGGGAATGAAAAATGTTCAAAACACCTTAAAAAAGGTTTCTATAAAAGAACTTTTCATTTTGGAGATGATTTGAGGGGTCAAAACCTTCTGGAAATCTCAGATCTGAAATCTGGATTTCCAGAAGCTGATGAACTGGCCTCTAAAATAAAAATTGAAAAAAGGAGTTTTACTCACGCAAAAAATAAACTAAAAATATGTCTGGAAAGATCTGGATGTTGGCTACAAAAAGTATTTTGTAGTCAACACCCAATTCCAAGTTTTACTGGGTCCAAAAAATAGGAAAATGGACTGAGTTCTCAAAACAATGCTACTGGACAGCAAGATGTTCTTGAGGAGAAATGTGATTTTTGGGGGGTTTGCATCTATGTTCACCCCATTTTCATCCCTAGACTTGATTCCACTACCTTGTGCCAAGTGGTTATCATACTCAAGTCATCCTTGGGGAATTTATGGAGGTTTAAACATATCCTTTGCAAAGGGAGAGGGGATCTTTGTAAAGATGAATTTAAAGAGAAAAATCAATTTAGAGATTTAAAATGTAGACCATTTGAGATGGTCATTCATGAAGATGAACTTCAAGATGACCATCTTAGGTCAAAACTTAAGTTAAACAAGACATCAAGTAGATCCAAGTGAGAAGAACAAGATGAACAAGAAGTTAAAAGAGGATTTTAGGGTTTTGAGAAGGAGGGCTTTACCAATGGTGACACCCTATCTTCCTAGGCTTGGAATTTGACTTGAGGAATATCAAGATTTGGTGTTTGGCTTGAGGAGTATCAAGGTTTGGTGTGTTTGGTATTTGATTGGGAAAGATTCAAGAGAAAAAGGTGGCAATCAAGGGATTCCCACTGTTTTCTCTCTATATTTCGCCAGAACTTCGTTGCTGTGATCCAATTCCTCCCTTAAACTGAGAGAGGAGGGTTCAATTTATAGGACACTGGAAATGTCATACATGTCCGCGCGGATTGGATCAGTAGGCGTGCACTGTTCATTAATTACAGCTCCAGCTTTGGACAGGAAGAATAAAAATTCAAAAAACCCAAATTAATCAGCCAGTTTTGTGTTTCCAGCCTTTCTATTTGTGGTTTGATTCTTTTGTTTTGCTTTTTAAGATGCTTTCTTTGGTTTATCTTTATTTGGCAATGCCCATTCTACCCTCCCTTTGTTAGGAAAGTTAGGATTGTTAGGAATGTTATAACTTTCGTTAATTTTCTAACGAAAATTCTAACAAGCTCAAATTGGAGCACTTACAGTAGCCCCTCGGCGACGGCGCTTTCGAAGGAAGCGGGGTCGTCGATAAGAGTAAGGCTCCATATTTGGCGGGATGATCGAGTGATCGAGTGGCTGAACCTATTCAATAGGCTACCTACGTATCCCGAGTAGGAATCAAGCCGGCCGTAGTTCGGGTCTTTCGACTATCTTTAGTCGTCGACCCTACTGCTTTAGGAAGGTCGCCCTAAGATTTGACTATTTTTGGGAAGTCACCCTATGGTCTGACTGTTTTGGGGAAGTCACCCTATGGTCTGACTGTTTTGGGGAAGTCGCCCTATGGTTTGACTATTTTTGGGGAAGTCGCTGTGTCATTTATTTTTGGGAAGTCACCCTATGGTTTGACTATTTTTGGGAAGTCGCCCCGTAATGTCACATTGTTTTGGGAAGTCACCCTATAGTTTGACTGTTTTGGGGAAGTCGCCCTATGATCTGACTATTTTTGGGAAGTCACCCTATGGTTTTGACTATTTTTGGGAAGTCACCCTATGACTTGACTATTTTAGGGAAGTCGCCCTGTGGTCTGACTGTTTTGGGGAAGTCACCCTATGACTTGACTATTTTGGGGAAGTCACCCTGTAATCTGACTGTTTTTGGGAAGTCACCCTATAGTTTGACTGTTTTGGGGAAGTCGCCCTATGATCTGACTATTTTTGGGAAGTCACCCTATGGTTTTGACTATTTTTGGGAAGTCACCCTATGACTTGACTATTTTAGGGAAGTCGCCCGCATTGGTACATTGTTTTGGGGAAGTCACCCTATGACTTGACTATTTTGGGGAAGTCACCCTATGGTTTTGGTTTATCGAATTAGGGGATGATTGCGATTTATCGCTTTCCTAGTGTTGTGACCGGGGTGATAGCGCTTTAGGTGCCTCAAACCTTAATGATGGCGTCTTAGGTGCCTCGAACCTTGATTTGAAATGATTTCCCTTTGATGGTTTGGGATGGATGGTCCTTTGGTGGATTTTAGTTCAGGAATATGAACCTAAATGGGGACTTAGTTCAGGAGTATGATCCTAAGTTGAGGTTTTGTACCTGAGGGAGACTATTTGAAGGTGTTCTCGCCGGGAAGATTCGGGCTTACGAGAACTATCGGGGAAAAGGGTTGGCCAGAGTATTGGTCAAGCGGCTGGACCTATGGTAGGCTACCTACGTATCCTTAAGAGGAATCAAGCCAGTCGTAGTTCGAAAATTTCTGGGGACGGTCTTTGATGGTTTGACGGTATTTGGGAGTCACCCGAGGTTTGATGATAATGTTCTTTTTAAAAAAGTAGTTGACTAAGATATGCTTTCATACTGTCTTTGTGCTTACCTGTAGGCTTGTCGGAAGGAGCCGAGGCTACGGCCAGATGAAGAGTTGTTAGGTTGCCATTCGTGGGACGGTTTACGTCGATGATTGGGCTGTCTTTGGAGGCATTTTGACTGAAGGAGGAGTTTGGTTGAGTCTGCATCTTGCTGGTGATCGTCAACCTTGTAGAAGTTGTTGAGCTTGTCTTCACATTGGGACTTCTTGCTTTTGAGAACTTGGTGTCTCTGACCGCATTGTATTTGAAAACTTGGCGTCCCTGACCGATTTGCATTTGAGAACTTGGCGCCTCTGACCAAACTGTATTTGAGAACTTGGCGTCCCTGACCGATTTGTAGACACTGGAGGCTGTCTTCATCCATTTGTAGACATTGGAGGTCGTCTTTGGTGAAGATCATCCTTGCCGAAAAAATGGGGATTTGATTTCACGTTTGAATTCCTGCATTCGTTAGTGAAGAGGAAGATGCATATATGACATTCATGATGACAGATGCATGCCTAGAGCTAAAAATGATTGTGAGAGTATCACTGCATATGTTCGCGAGATGATGCATTTACTTGCTTTTGAAGGTGCACTTAGCCTAAGCTTTTGGCAGGGAAGTTATGATCTTCAATCACTTAGGATTTTTCCTATTGATTCAAGTTTTGTGCATGCTACGCCCCAGGCCCTTGGGAGATTTTTGTGGGGATGCATGGTGATGAAAGGGATGCGTTGGGATGTATGTGTCGGAGACTGTTTGGAGCAGTTTTGAGCATGTGGGGGATGAGAACCCTTGATCGCGATTTAAACGGCGGTTGTTGGTGAGGTTTTCTCGGCGGTATCACATGGACCTCAATTTTGATGAGATTGGATTCGGATCCGGGTCTTGGTTGTGAGTTTCCCTCTCAATCTTGGTCATTTGAAGGCGTCTTTGGCAGAGACTTTAGGGCCAACGTTGATACGAGTGAAGCTTCTTTCATTTGGAGGAGCTGTGACCTTGGCCGAAACTTTGTCCGGAGGATGATTTGATGGAATTGCTAATGCCGGGAGAAACCCTGATCTTGAATTCCGATGCTACGGGAAGCTGCCGTGTACTAAGTTCTGAAGATGAAATTCGGGTCCAAAAGACCACCTTGACAAAACCCCCGGATCCTGAGTAGGCAAAGTCCAGATTTTGAAGAAGCGACTTGGCGAGTCTATCTCGTAGTGAAGAACCCAACGTGGACCCAAAGATGACTATAGAAGCCCCAGCTTGAAGAGCCGATACAGGAGAACCTGGGAGAACCGCTTAGCAAGCCCCAGCGTGAAGAAATTCGAGCAGTCTTACAGAGGAGGTACCCATCTTTTCAGACCTTAGTCAACCAGTTATTTGGACAAGACTCAGAAATGTTTACGTGCAGGGGCACATCTTTTGAAAGGTGGGAATGTCTCCCGAATTTGTGTATGACACTCTCGCTTTAGGTTTGACTCTTTTGAGAGAGTATAAGCATCACAAGGTGTGGAAAAGTGTATGGAAGCCCCTGCGAGACGAAGACAAGTGTTTGGCTCTATTTCCCTATGATGGAGAGAGAAGACTTGTCGAGACACTTGAAAACTTGTCTTATTCATGATGATCACAAATTTGCTTAAAACCCTTTGTTAATGTTCGGGTTATTCAATCCCTAAATTTGATATGAACAAATATTTTGATTAATCACAAGGAGAAAACCAACTGATATCGAAAATCAAGCTTGGAAGGGCGGAAAGTGTATAGGGACGATCCTTGATGAGGCCGGATTTTTTTTTTTGAGATTTGTTTGTGATTTCGACCGGACCATTTCTGGTTGCCTACGTTCCCCTCATTTTGAGGAGCTCAGGTCGCCGTAGTTCGGGCCTATCCCGAATGAAAAGAGAACGAATGTTGAAATTCGAGGGTCTGAGGACCTTTGGGGATTTTGAGGATTGAATAACATATCCCCTTAGAGTGTCCATGAAAGACACGGATGCGAAGCCCCAGTGGGACATCCACGGCAAGTGTTTGTGAGGAGAAATGAAATATGCTCACATGAAGGGAAGGGTTGAATTTGCACAATCTTTGATTGGTAATTTTGGACTAAGATGGATTAGATTCCAATTTAAGCAAGCAATGAAGCATTAATTTGATCCTGACATCGAGGATATTAGAATGAAATTGCTATCCGGTAGGGACTGTAGTTGGGTTTCCGGGCTTCGATCGGCTATCGGGTGATTTGGGAGATTATGACCTCTTGAGATGAGAGGTCGGCTAGGCCTTTTACTGACTGAACCTCTAAAGATGAGAGGTTGGCTCGCGGGGATGTGTTTGGGAAATCGATAGCGAGGAAGATTGATTGCCTCCAAGAATGAGAGGTCGGATTTTGACTTGGCCAAGGGCAAGGGTAATGGTGATGGGAGTATCCTCTAAAATTGAGAGGATGGCTTGGGATTAGTTTAAGGTAATGATAAGAGGAAGTCCGAGCTACTGACAACTTTTGCGATCTTGCGAGAATTCAGGCTCCTTTTTGATCATTGGAGAGCTTCTTGAGATGTCGGGGACTTTTGAGTTCTTCTTCTTTTTTTTTGAAGGCTTCCTGAGGAGCTTGGAATTCTATCCGAGATCGTGAGGATTTCAAAATCCTTCTTTATTTTTTTGTTTCTTTTTTTTTTGTTTTTTTTGTTTTTTTTTTTTTTTGACTTGGAAAGCTTCCTGAGGAGTTGAGGATTATCTTTGTCCTTCCTTCATGGCTTGAGATAATTTGCGCATTGCCGATTCTCGAAGCTAACTTCTCGGGCTCGCTTGGACTTTCTCTCAGTATGGAGCAAAAATGATGGCTAAACCGGGTTTCAAAACACGCCGATCTTGAAATGAAAGGGTAGTGTTTAGCGAGGGTGAGGTAATGACTTTCCTATGGGTGAAAGGTTTCAACCGCAATCCCTACTGGATGATCTAAACGAGATTTAAGTCTTCATTGCTTGCTTAAACTTTATATGAGAAAAGATTCATGCAAATTCATCGAGCAACGAGATGATGATGATGAAAGGGATGTGAGCATATGAGATGCAAGATGGGGAGTTGGTAAGCCCCCATTTGAGAAGGATATCAATTGGTTTTCTCACTCCGATTAGTTTAAATATTAATCATTTTCGAAGAATTAGTGGTTGAGCAGCACAAGTGATCACTTTGGATAAAACCATTTCAATTAAGTGTAACGTGGGTGCGCAAGTGATGTCTCGAGTCTAGAAAGAAGAGAAAAAAGACTTATATTAAAAGTTAGGCATTTAACCACTATGTCCAAAATGGACTACAACGACAAATGTCCAGGAAGGACTTAGGTGAAAGAAAAGTACTAGAACCTACGAAGGTTGACTCAAAAGACTATTTTAAAGATAGGTAGCCCCCAATCTAGCCGCTCTTTGCTGTTGAACCATGCATCTATTCTTCGACGCTGGAGACGGGAGCTATTGCAGACCTTTCCATCAGGATTTCCTTGGCAATCTCTTTCTTAATCCAACCACTTTCATCGCCTGCGATGGCTGATTCACCGACCTCACAAAGGGGCGAGTCAAATTCCATTATGCCCACAAGTCTTGGATCACCAAACTCGACCATGTTGACACTCATGTTGTTAGGGAGCGGGTTATTGATGGTATTAGGCCCTTCCGGCATCTCTAACCTCCCTTGCTCAATCAAATTTTGGATTGCCTTCTTCAGGGGGACGCAATCATCTGTCAGGTGCCCATGGTACTGATGAAAGGCACAATGCTTGGATGTATCCAAAGGAGCGTTGGGGTTTCTAGGCTGATAATTTTCCAAAGGCCGGAGCAAACCTTCTCTCACCAAACCTCTGAAGATATCACTCAAAGGCATCCCAAAGTTTCTCAAGTCTTGGAGCCGGGATCTGGATGCATCAGGCTTCTTGGGAACAAAGGAAGTGGCATTGTTACAGTCCTGTCCCGCGTAGCCGATCGCCTCTTTGCCTTTAGCGAAAGTGAGAGTAGTTTTGGAGGGAGGAGCCCGATATCCGTGGCAGGTGCGACGATCGGCTGCCGATTGTAAGCCTTTTCAAACTTAGCCGGAATTAACCATTGCACGCAAGTCGGCGTAGGGAAGTGGCTGAGGGAAGCTCTCAAATGCGGCTTCAAGCATGGCGAAAGATGTCTAAGCTTGCTCCTCGTCGGAGGAGGAATGGCCATTTCACTGAGCTTTAAGTTCCACCTCTTATAGAAATCCCCAATATTCTCATTAGGGCGCTGCATCGTTGTTTGCAGGTCAACTCTGTTTGTCTCCCATTCCAAGTTGGCTTTGTACTTATCTGTGAAAGTACTGGTAATCTGTTCCCAAGTAGCCCTAGCTTCAGGCTGCAATCGGAAAAACCATTTCAAAGCCCCTGACTTCAAAGAGAGGCTAAAGTAATCGGCCAACTATTTGGTTTGTGCATCCCTTAGCCTTCATTGCCAAAGTATAGGTGTCCAAGTGAGTTTTAGGGCATGCACTCCCGTCAAACAATTCCAGAGTGGGCATCACAAACTTGTGAGGCAGGGGGACAATCGAGTCGGGATCTGTAGGCCGAAGAGCAGTGTTCTTTTTGGCGGTCAATTCAGCAATCTGTGCTTTCATTTCCTTGTGTTGCTCCATAAACCAAGCCAATTGGGGATCCAAAGGTGGAGCCATAGCGTTCAAACCAGTGACTGAGCTGAAGAGAGGAGTTACCACTGGCGGCACACTGGTGGAAGGGATACCATATTCCGGGGCATAGGTGAAAACCTGTCCTTGGCCCAAATTACCCTGGGGAGTGTAGGTAGGAGCTTGGGCAAAGGGATAGAACCCAGCGACTTGCTGTTGGCTTTCCATTGGCAGGGAAGGCAGAGGCAGACCTGAGGTAGCCGGATAGCTCGGATTTCCGGAGTGAGGCCCATAAGTAGGCTTGAGTGCGGGGCTTTCTTTGTCTGGATTGTTGAATTGCATGGGTTTGCTGTGGCGAAGGTGTGTAACCAGGGGGATACTGCGGTCCTGGTGATTCGGATGACACCGGGATGGAGGCTTGATAACCCATAGAAGTCTGAGTGAGAAATGGATTTGTGAGAGCTGTGTGAGGAGCAGCTGAGCTAGTACCATTCTGAGGTGGGACTCCTGATTGTTGCCCCGAACCAAACTGGGGTGATATCCCAAGCTGTTCTTTGTGAAGGTCCGGATTGATTGGTCCCGAATCGAGGTGGGATCCCCATTTGCTGTGGCATTCCGGGGTAGCTCCAAGCATGAGAAGATATTCCGTGCGATTTTGTCCCACCGAGGGACCGGAATTGGCTCGTCTCGTCGGGCTGCAGGGGATCCAGTGATCTGCATTTGGGAGCCGGCTGACCCAGGCCGAGAAACATGGATTCTGGTGGTAGTACCGTGGGAGGCCGGTGGTGGCATCCTGGAGTAGTCGGGCTGACCAAGAGTGGGGTTGAGGTCTTCCTCTTCTTCCACGGTGAAGGTGCCATCTGGGTTGAGACTGGCGGCCAGACCATGGCTCTTAATAGCCTCGATAAGGCTATTCAGCTGTGCTTCCTGTCGCACTCTCATCTGTTCTGCTAACTGATTCCATTGCTGTTCTGTCTGAGGAGTCACGGGAAGCGGAGTGACGTTGTCCCCATCGTTACCAGTGATGCAGACATTCTGAAACCCGGAGTTGAAACAAACGACGAAGCTGACGATGCGCTTGACTCTTCCCAACTGATCAAACGGTGACCCGGTGCCCGAAACCAAGCTTTGTGCGGAGCTGCGGGGGAAAGACACGAGGGTTCAGATGGCGGGAATTGAAGGTGGGTAGGTGTTTGGGCTCAAGGCTCGTGCAACATGCAATTATTTGTTCATGTTTACTTAAAACACGTTTTATTAACCTAATCGGTTGGAAAAGATTGCTCTTTTTTTTTTTTGCAAACTACTCTGATTCCTGGATCAGTGGGCCCCGTCACTACGTCTATAAGCCCCTCGTATTCCACCTGTATTTCGACCTCCCAGGGTGGACAGCCCCGGGCGAGGGTCCTATAGGGCAAGCGGGTCCCACCGACCGAAAGAAAAACGATCCTAAAAGTCTGGCGGGTAATCGAGTCTTAACGAGCATTCGATGTAAATTACGGACAAGGCTGACGTCGAAAGTCAAGATCATGTCCGAGGGCTCGACGAAAAGTCGGCATGATTTGGGTGATAAGCGTCCACAATTGATCTTGACTTGTCGTCGGTTAAGCCGTAATTAGGCATGGAAGATTCATTAATCCTTGATGACTCGGTGTCAATCTTTGGGAGTCGGTGTATAATTTGTGCCGAGTCGAGCCGAAGTCAAGGCGCCGGTCAATATCTTGGTCAAAGTCTGCGGCGGAAAACCGGCGAACTTCGGCGATTAGGGTCCCCGAAAGATATTGAGTCGGTATGCCGACAAAGGCTTGAAAGGAAAGGTCTATACACGGACAGGGCATGACACAGACCAGACTAAAAACCAACCGGGTCTCGGACAAAGTGTGTCACGGACAAGTGCATGGTCGACACGAGGCTCCATGGGATGTTTGGGTAGTCCTGTGCTCATCCGAGAGGCGTAATAAGACCAAACGGACCGCGACAAGGATTTCCCCGGGTTAAGGACGTAGTGTGCAGTGTACGGTCACGTGCGCGTAGTGTGCAAGCAGTCTATATTCTTTTTCTGAGTAAAATAGGAATTTTTTTTTTATGTGTCTTAAAAAGGCATGATGCATGATTTTTTTTTTGAAAAAATTTTTTTTTTGAAAATTTTTTTTTTTGAAAATTTTATGAACACATAAGCACATAAGCACAAAAATTCCGACAGTTAGGGACATTATTCCGACAGTCAAAATTTTGACTTT
The DNA here is from genome assembly GCA_022495995.1 of Adenophora triphylla var. japonica. Classification (NCBI taxonomy): domain Eukaryota; kingdom Viridiplantae; phylum Streptophyta; class Magnoliopsida; order Asterales; family Campanulaceae; genus Adenophora; species Adenophora triphylla. Next base: position 1,108,735 of record JAFEMH010000035.1, on the reverse strand, counting down.
TCCGAGGCGGCCAAAAACAAACACGAAAACTGTGCAAAAATCAACACACACACAACAAAAGATTTCAAATGTCGGGACGGAAGCTTGACCCTCAAAAGTTTTTCTTTTTTTTTTGAAAAGATAAAACTTGTTTATCCCCAGCGGAGTCGCCACTGTAACGATGTGCCATTAAAACGGAGTCGCCACGCCATTTTTGTTTTGAGGGCCAAAACTTTGAAAAAAGCCCGGAATCAAGAGATTCGAGTTCGGAGGTCACGTTACGCGCCGGGAAGGACGTTAGTGTGCACCCGACGCGCCTCGTAAAAACGAGTCTTCCAAACATTCAAAATCCTTTGTTGTGTGTGTGTGTGTGTGTGTGTGTTTTGGCCAAAATAAGTTGAAACTGAGGTAAGTAAAAATTGGGAACTCTTTTTAAGGCTTTAAACTGATCCCATGATTTTTTGAGTGATTTTTGGGTTGAGATTTGGCACTCAAAAGATTTTTGGAAATTGAAAACCATTTCTGCCAGAATGAGAAAGGCAGTTGACCCTTGACTTTGAAATGGACTTTAGGGCTTGAAAACTCCAGAATCTGGGAAAAGTCCGGGAATGAAAAATGTTCAAAACACCTTAAAAAAGGTTTCTATAAAAGAACTTTTCATTTTGGAGATGATTTGAGGGGTCAAAACCTTCTGGAAATCTCAGATCTGAAATCTGGATTTCCAGAAGCTGATGAACTGGCCTCTAAAAGAAAAATTGAAAAAAGGAGTTTTACTCACGCAAAAAATAAACTAAAAATATGTCTGGAAAGCTCTGGATGTTGGCTACAAAAAGTATTTTGTAGTCAACACCCAATTCCAAGTTTTACTGGGTCCAAAAAATAGGAAAATGGACTGAGTTCTCAAAACAATGCTACTGGACAGCAAGATGTTCTTGAGGAGAAATGTGATTTTTGGGGGGTTTGCATCTATGTTCACCCCATTTTCATCCCTAGACTTGATTCCACTACCTTGTGCCAAGTGGTTATCATACTCAAGTCATCCTTGGGGAATTTATGGGGGTTTAAACATATCCTTTGCAAAGGGAGAGGGGATCTTTGTAAAGATGAATTTAAAGAGAAAAATCAATTTAGAGATTTAAAATGTAGACCATTTGAGATGGTCATTCATGAAGATGAACTTCAAGATGACCATCTTAGGTCAAAATTTAAGTTAAACAAGACATCAAGTAGATCCAAGTGAGAAGAACAAGATGAACAAGAAGTTAAAAGAGGATTTTAGGGTTTTGAGAAGGAGGGCTTTACCAATGGTGACACCCTATCTTCCTAGGCTTGGAATTTGACTTGAGGAATATCAAGATTTGGTGTTTGGCTTGAGGAGTATCAAGGTTTGGTGTGTTTGGTATTTGATTGGGAAAGATTCAAGAGAAAAAGGTGGCAATCAAGGGATTCCCACTGTTTTCTCTCTATATTTCGCCAGAACTTCGTTGCTGTGATCCAATTCCTCCCTTAAACTGAGAGAGGAGGGTTCAATTTATAGGACACTGGAAATGTCATACATGTCCGCGCGGATTGGATCAGTAGGCGTGCACTGTTCATTAATTACAGCTCCAGCTTTGGACAGGAAGAATAAAAATTCAAAAAACCCAAATTAATCAGCCAGTTTTGTGTTTCCAGCCTTTCTATTTGTGGTTTGATTCTTTTGTTTTGCTTTTTAAGATGCTTTCTTTGGTTTATCTTTATTTGGCAATGCCCATTCTACCCTCCCTTTGTTAGGAAAGTTAGGATTGTTAGGAATGTTATAACTTTCGTTAATTTTCTAACGAAAATTCTAACAAGCTCAAATTGGAGCACTTACAATAATATCCCAACATTTATGATAAAACTCTCCTGTAAAACCATCCGGACCAGCAGCACTAGACCCACTCATACTAAGGACAATCTCATGAAGCTCTTTAAGCGTAGGGGGATCAATAAGCATCTTATTTTCCTCATTAGAAACCAACCGAGGAATCACATTCAGCAACTCATCAGGAGGGTCCACATTTTCATTAGGATTCCCATTAAGCTGGTCTGAATAGAATCTAATAGCCTCCTCTTGAATCAGGTTTTGATCAACAATCCAATTCCCATTGCTATCACGGATTTTATGAATGTATAATTTATGTCTCCTTTTTTTCACGTAAGAATGAAAGAACCGAGTATTGTTATCCCCATCTTTAACCCAAGCTAAGTTAGCTTTTTGCATCCAGAATTACTCTTCAATCTTAAGACGATAAGAGAGATTAGATTGAGCAAGATGAAGAGCATCCCTATTATCATCACTAAGATCTTGCTCAAATAAAAGCTCTTTAGCATAAACTTCATCCTCGGCATGCTTCACAAGTTGATCAACTTTCCCAAACGTAGAACGGTTCCAAAGTTGTAAGTCATGCTTGAGGCGAGTAAGCTTCTTACCAAACTTAACCAACGGCCTACCAAAGATCCTACCATCCCAGGAAGAACGAACCAAAGAAGAGAAAGACTCATGACGAGTCCAGACATTGAGAAATCTGAAAACACCCTTACGAACCTCATCAACCAACCTAATATTAATAACCAGAGGGGCATGATCAGAACAGGTTCTATTAAGATGATCAATAGTGGTTTGAGCAAAACAACGCAACCAATTATCATTATACAGGGCACGATCCAGCCTTTGAAGAATAGTTGCACGCTTCGATCTCTTATTCCACCAGGTGAAGATATGGCCTCTATAACCTCCATCAATAAGATTAGAAATCTGAATCATATCAACAAACTCAGAAACCTTAGAATCCACGATAGGCTTACTCACATCTTTAATATAATCCCATAAAACCCTTCTAGTAGCTAGCATGAACAAAGGACATTAACAACGGATTAGGCCAAAGAGAATGATATGCCCGAACAGTAATAACTTGATCATCATGAAAAAGCACATCACAAGAGATGCCATGCTTCCAAACAACCCAAATATTCCCCTTATCATTAGCAACACCTCCAAAACAACGAATTTTCTGAACATAAGAAGGAAGCAACAGGGGATCCACCTTAGGCTCAAAAATACCACAAATAACGACATCATGAAGACGTAATAACCTCTTAACCCTACGAACTGAGGCGGAATTACCAATACCCCGGATATTCCAACTTAGAACCCCAACCATTAAAACTAGATTTAAATAGAAAATAAAGAGAGGGCTTTTAAGCCAAAGAATCATTGGATTTCCCATATTCCGGGACATTCCCATCGAATAAAGAATCCATACCTTCATTAAAAACCTCTTGGAAATCAAACTCAGAAGTAACTCTAGGACCACGAGTAGATAACAGAAGATTATCAATTATCTCATCCCCAGGACATTTACGAATAGACGTATCTACCACCTCCAATTCATAATCAGATTCACACTTACCATCTTCCAAATTAATGTATCCATCCACATTGTTCATAGAGGGGCCGAAAGTAATATTATTTTCAACACCCTCATCACCCCCAGTTTCAATTTGTTCATGTTCTTCTTCAAGATCAATGGCCCCATCTTCAACAATAGAATGATTACCCCCGGGATTGGTCTTAGAAGCAGCCCTTTCCATAGTATTAGCTATTTTTAGAGAATTAGGGGAGACAAAAGGGGCACCCCGCTTTGGAAGAAAACTAAAACCATTAGTGACAAGGTTAGAATAAAAAATTCTCGAGCCAAGAGGGGATGGGGGTTTATGAACCATATAAGAAGCACCAACTACATTCATAGAATAATTATGAGTAAGATGCGTACCTGCCAAGTTAGAGTTCGCGGCCATATTATACGTACCTTGCTCAGCATTCACGTGACTTTTGCCTTTAGAGACCGAAACATTTTCCTTTTGAGTACCACCATTAGCTTTATCTGTTTCTGTTTGAACTAACACCCTAGCTTCACTAGGCCGAGAGAGATTAGAAGTATAAATAAATGACCCATCCGTATTCGACAAAATGGTAATAAGAATGAGGAGAAGAACAAAGATGATTCGGGTAAAACCACTAATGATGTTGGTAATGAGGGTAATAACACTAAAGAAAAGGTCTCGGGACTGATAAAAAAAACTCAAATCTACGTTGAAAAATCTAAGGCTAATGAAGTTGTCAATGGCAATGTTTCTTCTCAACAACAAGAAAGTGGTGGTACACAAAAAGCAAATGTCTCGGACTCCAAAGGTAAAAATCACGTGAGTGATGTTCAAGGTACGTCTACTATGGTTTCGAAACCCAACTTGAATGGTACGCATCTTACTCATATTCATTCTAAAAATGTTGTTGGTGCATCATTTATGGTTCCTAAACCCCCATCCCCTCTTGGTTCAAAAATTTTTTTTCTAACCTTGTTACTAATGGTTTTAATTTTCTCCCAAAGCGGGGTGCTCCTTTTGTTTCCCCTAATTCTTTAAAAACAGAAAATGATATGGAAAGGGCTGCTTCTATGGCTAAATCCGGTGGTAATCATTCTATTATTGATGATGGGGCTATAGCCCTTGAAGAAGAGCACGAAAATTCTGAAAATTGTGGTAGAAAGGTTGTTAAACCTAATTTGGTCCCCTCTATAGACAATGTTGATGGATACATTAATTTGGAAGAAGGGAAGAGAGTGAATCTGATTCTGAATTGGAAGTGGTTGATTCCACTATCCGTAAATGGCCTTGTGATGTGGTGATTGATAATCTCCAACTATCTCCTCGTGGGTCTCGGGTTACTTTAGATTTTGATATCCAAGAGGTTTTTAACCAAGGTAGGGATGCTTTATTTGATGGGAATATCCCGGGAGATGGGAATTCCGGCTTCTATTCAAAGTAGGGGCATTCAGGTTGCCTCAAAATGTATTTGTTGTGCTTCTCCTAATATTGAAAATGTCGACCATCTGCTTGTGCAAGGGGATTTTGCTCAACATGTTTGGGGTTTCTTTGGAAATTCTTTAGGGGTGCGGTTTTCTAATGGTAGCCTTCGTCAACTTCTTTGTTCTTGGTGGTTTAATATTTCAAAGATGGAAAGCCTTCGATTGAAATGGCTTCGGCAAATTATCCCAGGTCTTATTTGTTGGCATATTTGGGGTCAACGGAATAGATATATTTTTGAGGGCAAGAGCCTAAATTTCCAGTCACTCATCATCTCGGTATTGGAGCAGATCTCGAACATTATTGATGCTTTCAAATTAAAATTTGGTTGGTCTAAATTTGATACCCACTTCCATGAGTTGTTCAGAATTCAGCTCAGTATTCCTCGGACCATTGTCTTTCGTATGGTTAGTTGGCAAAGACCTGATAATGGAGTCTTTAAACTCAACACAGATGGTGCCTCGAGAGGGAATCCAGGAGTTGCTTCGGGAGGTGGAATCTTCATGAACGCTTCTGGGGATTTCCTCTTTACCTTTGGTAATTTCTATGGCTCTCAAACAAATATGTGGGCTGAGGCTAGGGCTGCTCTTGATGGTCTCCTTCTTGCTCGAGAATTTGGTATTCCGCATGTGTGGCTTGAAGTTGACTCAGAAGTTTTATCAAAGATTATAAGGAAAGATTATCATATTCCTTGGCACATTCACTATATCACTCAGCGAATTCATCTTTTAATGGAGGAATTTACTGTTCGGGTCTCTCATATTCTCCAGGAAGGCAATAGAGTTGCAGATGGCTTGGCTAATTCGGCTGCTGATTCTAAGTCCAACGTAGTATGTTACTCTTTTTTGGACCACCCTAATGCTTGTCATGGAGCTTTTAAACTTGATAAACCAGGTTTGCCTTCAATTCGTATCTAATCGGGTGCAATCCCCATCCCACTTTGTTAAGGGTCATTCCATTTGGATTAGGACCCCTCCCCTTAGCTTTCCTTTATTTTATATTGGCTTTAATGCCCATGTAATTTCCTTTCCGGTGGTTGAGGTTTTCATGTCCCCCACCATTGTTTGTAATTCTTTTTTTAATCAATAAAATCTAGGGAGTACCGTCTCCTTTCGCCAAAAAAAAAAAAGCTTAAAAGCCCTCTCTTATTTTTATATCAAAATTGTATTAATGGTTGGAGTTCTAAGTTGGAATATCCGGGGTATTGGTAATGCAGCCTCGATTCGTAGGGTTAAGAGGTTATTAAGGTTACATGATGTCTTTATTTGTGGTATTTATGAGCCTAAGGTTGATCCCTTGTTGCTTCCTTCTTATGTTCGGAAAATTCATTGTCTTGGAGGTGTTGCTAATGATAAGGGGAATATTTGGCTGTTTTGGAAGCATGGTATTACTTGTGATGTGCTTTCAAGATGACCAAGTTATTACTGTTCGGGCCTCTCATTCTCTTTCGCCTAACCCTGTCTTAATGTCCTATGTTCATGCTAGTTGTAACAAGTATTTTTTTTATTTTTTTTGGCAAAAGGAGACGGTACTCCCTAGATTTTATTAATAACGAAAATAAAAATTACAAACATGGTGGGGGACATGACAACCTTAACCACCAGAAAAAAAACACCTAGGGGGAGTTCTTACACAACCTGCAAGATCCTCAACAATAAAAGGGGGGGGGGAATCTAAAAACAAAAGAAATACATCAATAAAAGAAAAAAACCTACTGCCTAATATTAGGATATGCAATCCGATCAAAGTAGAGAAGGCTCTGGCACGGCTTGGGGACAAGACTCCAACGAAGTAAACTGATAATCCGTAAGCGCAGCAACCAAGATATTAGCAAGAAAATCTGCCACTTTATTACCTTCCCTGTAGACATGAGTTACCTGAATAGACGCTTCCTCCATGAATCTGAAAATGACTTGAATGAAGTACCAGATCTCCCAAGGAATATTGCATTTGCGAAGTAAGATGAGAGATAAAACTTCGGAATCCACCTCGAGCCAAATAGAGTCAAACCCCATAAGCCTAGCTTGAGTAATCCCATCAAGAGCAGCCCTAGCCTCAGCAACCATGTTAGAAGCATTACCATAAAAGTGAGAAAAATCAAAAATAAAAGACCCATCATGCTGACGTAAAATACCTCCACCCGAGGCAATGCCTGGGTTTCCACGAGACGCTCCATCTGTATTAACTTTAACTTGTCCCCCAGAAGGAGGGGACCAATGGACAAGCTTAACACTAGCAATAGACGGGGAGGCAATAATAATATTGAAAAATAGAGCAATATTTACCTCCGAAGGAATAATGTGAAAAGATAGGCTGTGAGCCCGAAGGATATCACTAATTTGGAATTGAATATTATTACGAACCTTTTCCCAACTAGGGATTCCATCATCAAACCTGCATTTATTCCTGTGCTTCCAAAGCTCCCAACAAATGAAACTCGGAAGGATATCTCCCAACCATAACACAACCCTACTAAGCTTGGAATTTTTACAGGCATACCAAGCAATCATCCTTTGCATGATAGTAGAGCCCGAGATTTTAAAACCAATCAAATTTTCAAAGAAATTCCACACACGAAAGGCAATATCACCATGAAGAAGAATGTGGTGTATGGATTCAAGAGAAGGGCTAGAACAACAATGACAACGAGAGACAATAGAAATACCTTTACGAGAAATGTTGTCATCAGTAGGGAGAGCAGCCTTAAGGCATTTCCACATGAAAATGGACACCTTAAGAGGAATATACTTATGCCAGCACCAAGCAAAGACCCTACTCCGAGTACGGGACATTCTACATTCCCTCCAAGCCGAAGATATAAAAAATCTGCCCGAGGAGGAAGGGGACCAAAAAGGCTGATCACGATCCCCACCAAGCCGAATACCATAGGATTGAATCTCCATCAAACATTGCTGCCCAAAAGTATTACGAATATAATCTTCCCTTAACACACCATCCTCAAAAAGAGAAAAAAAATCTGATCATGCCGATTATCAAGAAGAGGAAGATCATGGGGAAGCCATTTTTCTTGAATAGAAATATCACCACAGCCCACACCCCAAGTGATACGACTCTCCACCAAGTCCTTAGCAGCAACCATACGCTTCCAAATGTGGGAGCAACCCAACCTAGAAATTGCATCCATAGGATGAGTATCACGACAATATTTGGCCGCAAGAAACTGGGCCCAAAGAGAATAAGACGTGCGAAAATGCCACCAAAGCTTCATAGAAAACGCAATAGCCATCTCCTCAAATTTTCGGAGGCCAAGGCCCCCTTCCTCAATAGGCCAGAAAAATTCATTCCGAGAGACCCAATGACACTTATTTCCCCCATCAGAACTACTCCAAAAGAAATTGGCAATAAGGCGATTCATGGCATTAACAACACCCTTCGGAGGCTCAAGTAAAGAGATATAGTAAATGGGAATAGCTTGGAGGCAGGACTTAATCAAAACAAGCTTGGCACCAGCCGAGAGTAATTTACCTTGCCAGGAATCGAGCTTATCCCGAAGCTTCTGCATGACAGGATCAAACAAAGATTGCACTTTCCTACCGATATAGAGAGGACACCCCAAATAAACAATAGGCAAGTTCTTCTTTTGGAACCCCGTAATAAGAGAAATAGCATTATCATGCTCAGCCACATTCCGCCCCGTAAGAAAACAAGATTTAGAAATGCTAACTAGCTGGCCAGAGAAGCATTGATAAGAATCCAAAAACTCCATATGACGCTCAAGAGAAGGAATGCTTCCATTACAGAAGATAATAATGTCATCAGCATAGGACAAATGAGAGATGACAGGAACATTAAGGTTACCCGTATGGAAAGCGACATGAGGATGGAGGAGATGGAGGTTATTAAGACCCCGACTTAAAACCTCAGCAGTAATAATAAAGAGACTAGGAGATATAGGATCCCCTTGCCGAAGACCACGAGTAGAAACAAAGTAACCATTAGCAGTACCATTAATCAGGACCGAGAACCAACAGAAATTTATGCATCTAAAGATCATGTCCAACCATTCTTGAAAGCCAAATCTCCTCATCACCTTTATCAAGGCAAACCAAGAAAGCCTATCATACGCCTTAGCCATATCAAGCTTAAGAGCAACGTTAGATCCATACACCTTCTTCTTAAGCGACTGAAATAGCTCCTGAGCAAGCAAAACATTTTCATGAATAATACGACCTTTCACAAAGCCACTTTGCTGAGGAGATATGATACGAGGAAGCACAGCTTGAAGGCGAGAGCACAAAAGCTTGGTAATGATTTTATTAGAAAAATTACACAAGCTAATAGGCCGCAGCTGCGAGAAAGAGGTAGGGGCTGCCACCTTAGGAATAGTAACAATAAGCGTCTTGGTCCGGCTACGAGGGAGAAGAAACCCTGAGAAGAACTCAAGGACAGCATTATAAAGATCCGTGCATATAATATCCCAGCATTTATGATAGAAATCTCCCGTAAAACCATCCGGACCAGCAGCACTAGTCCCACTCATACTGAAGACGATATCATGAATCTCTTTAAGAGTAGGGGGAGTAATAAGCATCCTATTTTCCTCATTGGAGATCAACCGAGGAATCACATTTAGCAACTCATCAGGGGGATCAACATTAACATTAGGATTTTCATTAAGCTGATCGGAATAGAATCTAACAGCCTCCTCCTGAATCATATTCTGATCAATAATCCAATTCCCATCACTATCCCGAATTTTTTGAATGTATAATTTCTGTCTCCTTTTTTTCACGTAAGCATGAAAGAAACGAGTATTATTATACCCATCTTTGACCCAAGCTAAGTTAGCTTTTTGCATCCAGAACTCCTCTTCAATCTTAAGCCGATAGGAGAGGTTAGCTTGGGCAAGATGAAGGGCAGCCCTATTATCATCACTAGAGTCTTGTTCAAAAAGAAGCTATTTGGCATAAACTTCATCTTCAGCATGCTTCACAAGCTGATCAACTCTCCCAAACGTAGAACGATTCCAAAGTTGAATATCATGTTTGAGACGAGTAAGCTTCTTACCAAACTTGACTAACGGCCTACCAAAATGAAAGAATCGTTGGAAAGTCTTGTTTCGGAAACACACACACGCAGTAAAAGTTAACGCTCTCTCGGTCTCTCCTTGCCGTTTCTTCCCGTCTCTAGGGTTTTGCCCTAGAGACCGTCGTCTGCTGCCATGGCTTCAATGGCAGCGTGGTTTTCTTCCTTAAACTCTAGCAATTACAATCCATATTACAATCCTTCTTTGAATCATCCAAGTCCGAATCCTAACCCTAACCCTAGTTCTCATATAGCGCCGCCTCCTACCCATGCAAACCCTAGTATTCATCCGCCTCCTATTAACAGCAATACCGTTAATCTTCAGCATAGCGTGGAATCGTCTCAAATGAAGAATGATACTCCTCCTCAAAGCCAAAATTCTCTCGGACAGACTTCCAAATCTTTTGCAGATCTGTTTGCACAAAAAACTTCACATCCGCAACATGGGCATGCTGATCCTTCACAAGGCTCAAATCTTGCGGCTATTCAAACTGGTCTCCACAAAGGGACTCCAGCCGTTAAACTTAACAGGGAAGTTCTTGATTCTTTTGCTAAACCTTTTAAATTTACTCTTATTGGAAAGTTTATGCACGGGAGACCATCCATGGAAGATGCTAGAATTGCTTTCGTTAAATTTAAACTAAAAGGAAATTATAAACTTGGCCATTTATATAATAGACACATGCTAATCCAATTAACTACGGAAGAAGATTATCAATGGTTATTCATGAAAGAAGTGTGGTATGTTGATCGATTTCCTATGCGTACGTTGGCGTGGTCTCCGGCTTGGCGCCCTGAACAGGAATCCCCTTTTGTTCCTGTTTGGGTTGGCTTCCCGGGACTCCCAATTCATTTAATGAACAAATCCTTTCTCTATGCGGTTTGCTTCCATGATTGGCTCCCCTCTATCCCTAGATAAGGCCACGGCTGAACTCTCTAGACCTAGTATTGCTAAAATCCTCATTCAAGTTGATGCAACAAAAAATTCCCTAATGAATTTTTATCGATTGTGGTGATGTCTACCCAAGGTTCTATCAAAAGGTTCAATATGATAATATCCCTAAATATTGCAAGCATTATTTTATCCTTGGGCATGATATTTCTATGTGCAGGAAGGCAAACCCTCACCTCACTTCTTCCAAACAGCAATCGGATAAGCAGACCAACGACAAGGCGGAAATTTGTTCTTTGGTGTTGTGGAGTTTCTTTGCGGATGGAGACACTTCTAATGTGGTGAAATCTATGGATGGAGCCACTTCTAATATGGACTCTTTACGTAATGGTAAGGATGATGATATTGTTAATAAAAATGATGATATTGCTGATGTAAATCTGCAGAAACCCTCGGCTCCAGCACCTAAAATGGCTGTTCGTGGTCAGAAGCTTCCTATGGCGGTTGAAATTGCTTTAAAAAATGCTTGTAATGCTGCTATTTCCATGGGAGCTGGTCAGGGCTCGTCCTCTCAGCCTATAAATGTTGATAATAACAAAAACAATGACTTTGACATGTCGGAAATTATCAAAAATATGGAGCTGCTCAATGCAAAACACAAATCTGCCATTGCTGTTGAAAAGAACTCGAATGCTCTTGATCCCGTGTTTGAAGAGGATACTGAAAATTCGACCCTTGATATTGAAGGGCTTAATCTTTCCCCGCGTGGTCCTCCTTCTGTTTCGTTTGTCACGGAGCAAGCTGGCTCCACTCCTTTTGCTAATACTTCAAACAGTGATGTTGATGCTGATGGATTCACAAAAGTCACATATAAGAGGAACCGTGCTAAATCCTCATCTCCTTCATTCTAAGTATCTCTGTAAGTCATTTACTTCTCTTATATCTTTTACAATGGTTGCTATGATTTTTTGGAATGTTAGAGGTATTGGTAATGGTGCGTCTTTTAGACGGGCTAAAAAGATTTTCCACCTTCATGGTGCTTCCTTTTTTGCAATGTCGGAACCTAAAATGCCTATGTTTCAGCGTCTGTCTACGCAAAGGAAGTTGGGTTGTGTGGGTAGCTTTTCTAACTGTAACGGAAAAATTTGTTTTTTTTGGAAACATGGCTTTGTCTGTAGTGTGGTTCAGGATAATTCTCAGTTTCTTACTATGTAGATTTCTCATGGTCAATGGGAATCTTGCATTCATGTGACTGTGGTCTATGCTAGTTGTAATAGTTTTGATCGTAGAGAGCTTTGGGATAACCTTATGGATTTTAGTTCTTGTACTACTCCGTGGATGGTCATTGGTGATTTTAAGCGTGTCCTTATGCAATCGAAAAAGTTGGAGGAAATCCTATTAGTAGAAAAGGCATTACGGAATTCTCGATATGATTCAATTTTTCATTACGATGGACGCTGGCTATTTAGGAAATAAATTCACGTGGGTTAATAAGCCTAGAGGGAAGCCTACTATCCTTCAACGTCTAGATCGCGCTCTTTATAATTCTCAATGGATGGACACTTTTCATGTTACTTATGTTACCCATCTTAATAGAACCTGTTCGGATCATAATCCCCTCTTGGTCCAAATCAAAATCTCAGCTGAGCCTACTAGGGGCTCTTTCCGCTTTCTAAATATTTGGATGAAACATCATTCTTTTCTGTCTCTAGTTGAAAATTCTTGGAATGATTATATGGATGGAGCCCCTATGGTTCGGTTTGCTAAAAAGCTTGCTCGCCTTCGAAAATGTATTTCTGCTTGGAATAAAGATGTGTTTGGTAGGGTTGATCAGCATGTTCGAGATGCTGAAGATGAGGTTTGTCAAAAAGAATTGCTTTTCCAAGGTAATAATTCGGATGAGAACAGGGCTGCCCTTAGCTTGGCTCAAGCTAACCTTCTTGCTAAGTTGAAGGTTGAGGAAGACCTTTGGCGTCAAAAGGCTAATATTAAGTGGTTAAAGGAGGGAGACCATAATACAAAGTTTTTTCACTCATACGTTAAGAAAAAAGGCAGCAGTTATACATTCATAGAATTAAAGATGGCAATGGGAATTGGGTTCATAATAAACAAGATATTCAGGAAGCGAGTACATTGATTTCTTTTCGGACCAGCTTCAATCTACCCTTGATATTCCTAAAGATGATATTCTAGAGGTCATTCCTAGGCTGATCAATGATGGAGATAATGAGATGCTCACGACTGTTCCGTCATAAGATGAGATCAAAGATATTATTTGGTCTATGAGTGACCAAAGTCGCTTGGCCCGATGGTTTCAATGGTGCCTTCTACAAGGGTTGTTGGGACATTATCAAAGCGGACTTGCATAGAGCTGTTAAAGAGTTTTTTGCTGGTTTCCCTATGCCGCGGAGCTGGACTTCAACTCTTATTGTCCTCATTCCCAAAGTTAGCGCTCCTACCTCTTTCTCGGAGATGAGACCTATTAGCTTATGTAATTTCACGAATAAAATTATTACAAAGCTGCTTAATTCCCGTCTTGCTCCTATTCTCCCAAGAATTATTTCTCCTCAGCAAAGTGGGTTTGTTAAAGGCCGTTTGATTCATGAAAATGTCTTGTTGGCTCAAGAGCTTATGCATTCTATTCAGAAAAAGGTGCGGGGGTCTAATATTGGCCTAAAGTTAGATATGGCCAAAGCCTATGATCGTATTTCTTGGTTTGCGGTGATTAAAGTTCTGAGAAGTTTTGGCTTTTCTGAAACGTGGAATGATTTGATCTTTCGTAGCATATCTTCTTGTTGGTTCTCAGTCCTTGTTAATGGAGAAAGCTCTGGTTTCTTCCCCTCTTCTCGTGGGCTCCGTCAAGGAGACCCTATATCTCCCACTCTTTTCATTATTGCTGCCGAAGTTCTGAGTCGGGGTCTCAATCGGCTTCACACTGATTTCCCTCATTATCGTTATAAGGCTCACATTCATACCCCTATGATTTCTCATCTTTCTTACGCAGATGATATTCTTATCTTCTGTAATGGTTCTAAAGATTCTCTTGAGGCTCATATGAGATGTCTTAATTGGTATCAAGAGTTCTCGGGTCAGCTTGTGAATACAAGGAAATCCTGTTTCATTACAGGAAAAAATGATGAAGTCAGAGATTCTATTATTGCGACTGTTACCTCCTTCGAAAAGAAAGATCTTCCGATTATCTATCTTGGCTGTCCTCTTTATGTTGGGAGAAAAAATATCGCTCTTTTTGACTCTGTGTTGCAAAAGATGGCTGATAAGCTTGTTTCTTGGCAAGGAAAGATTCTCTCCTTTGGAGCTAAGCTCACTCTTATTCAATCTTGTTTACAAGCTATTCCCCTTTACTATATTTCTTTGGTAGATCCTCCCAAGGGGGTTTTTCAAGCTATGTATCGTCTGGTCACAAATTTCTTTTGGAGTAATGAAGATGGTCAATCTAAATGTCATTGGGTGCGAAAAGATCTTATGTTTAGGCCGTGTAGTGAAGGTGGTTTGGGTCTGCGTCGTTTTGAAGATATCTCTATGGCTTATGCTATGAAACTTTGGTGGCGTCTTAGGAGCTCTCATTCTCTTTGGACGGAATTCATGCTTGATAAGTACTGTTATGGATCCCATCCTATGGACGCGGGAAAGACTTCCTTCTCTTCCCATATTTGGAGCCGTATGATTCAAGCTAAAGACATTGTTGAAAATCACATTGCTTGGAGGATTGGTCGGGGGGAGGTTTCTATTCATGAAAAGTGGTTGGAAGGTCCTCCGCTTAATCTTCTGGAAATCATATTGAAGTCTCTTCCTTATTTCATGAGGGTCAGCCGAGAATTAATTATATATGTGATACGTTTGGCCCTGATGTTCTTAACTCTATTCATCGTCAGAATATTTCTATCTCTGATATTCCTGACTGCATTTATTGGATTCCCTCGCTTAAAGGTCAGTTCTCTCTTTCTTCGGCTTGGCAAGTGTGTAGAGTGCCTAATGCTCGGAATTTGTTTTTGAGTATTGCTTTGGAACAAATATATTCCGCTTAAAATTTCCATCTTCCTTTGGAGATTGTTACATAATGGCCTCCCTACCGATGTTGCGATTCAATCTAGGGGCATATCTCTTGTGTCATCTTGTGTTTGCTTTGTTCGCGGCATTCTTTAGAGGATTCTATTCATCTTTTTGTTCATAGTCAAGTGGCTTTTGAGACTTGGGATTGGTTCTCTAGGTTGTTTGGCATTCATATCTCCTTCTATAGCGTTAAGAGTATCCTAGCTAGCTGGTGGTTTAATTCCGCCCTTGGGAAGAATAAGGGTATTTCTTGGCTTTCTCGCATTCTTCCCTGTTTCATTTTTTGGGAGTTATGGAAGGGCCGGAACAAAGCTAGGTTTGAGGATCTTAATATGTCTTCTTCTAGGATTATCCGTGAGATTTTTGTGCGAGATTGGTTACGTCATTAAGGCTTATAGCCTATCTTTCCCTTCCTCGACTTGGAAAATCAGATTTTTCACTGCTTTCACCTTCCTAGAGCTGTTCCTAAACCTAGGGCTTTCAAGTTTGTTCATTGGAACTCTCCTACCTCGGAATTACTCAAGCTTAACAACCGATGGCGCTTTGCTAAAGGAAATCCAGTATTAGTTACGGAGGTGGTATTTTCGAAACAAAAATGGTAATTTATTATTTGCTTTTTCCAAGTTTTATGGTCATTGTACTAATATGGTTGCTAAAGCTAAGGCGATTACGGATGGCCTCACTTACGCGTCTCAATTGGGTATTACTTCTCTTTGGGTTGAAATTGATTCTGAAATTCTTTTAAATGTGCTTATCCGTGACTTTCATATTCCTTGGAGTATTTGGTACGAGGTTCTTCATATTAAAAGGCTTATATCGCTAATTGGTATTAGAGTGACTCACATTCTGCGTGAAGGAAATCAGGTTGCTGATGGCTTGGCTAATGTCGCTGCTATCACAAGATCTAATTCTGAGTATTTCACTTTTAGTGATCTTCCTCACCGCTGCAAAGGAGCTTATATTTTAGGTAGGTCTACTATCCCTTATATTAGAGGTTAGTTTTATTTTTAATGTTCTATTCTGTATTTTTCCTGTTTTTGTTGTTAGGTTGTTCCCCCTCCCCTTATTGTAGAGTACCTTACGGATTGTGTAAGGACTCCCCCCGTTGCTTTTCCAGGTGGTTAAGGTTGTCATGTCCCCCACCTTGTTTTGTAATTTTATTTTTAATTAATAAAATCTAGGGAGTACCGTCTCCTTTTGCCAAAAAAAAAAAAAAAGACTAACGGCCTACCAAAGATTCTACCATCCCACGAAGAACGAACCAAAGGAATGAAATAATTATGACGAGTCCAAACATTGAGAAATCTGAAAACACCCTTACGAACTTCATCAACTAAATGAATATTAATAGCCAACGGAGCATGATCAGAACAAGTCCTATTAAGATGATCAATAGAAGTTTGGGCAAAACAGCGCAACCATTTATCATTATACAGGGCACGATCAAGCCTTTGAAGAATAGTGGCACGCTTAGATCTCTTATTCCACCAGGTGAAAATATGACCCCTATACCCACCATAAATAAGATTAGAAACCTGAATCATATAAACAAACTCAGAGACCCTAGAATCCACCACAGGCCTACCCCCAAGCTTCTGATACGGGAGAGATAAACATTATGGTTGACAAGGCCTTAGAAACCTTTCAAGATGGGGAAATTATATTTTTGGGCCATTTGGAGCAGCCAATTTTCGGACAGAATTGATGTTGCAGATTCGTTGGGCCATAACTGCTGCCATATTTAATATTTTTAAGTGATTCAAAAAGGAGCTGAGAGATCTATTTCTTATCTTTCCAACAAGTGCTGAAAGTCATCCTAATTCGGAGTATTCAAGGAGTTATGCCCATTTGAAGTCAGCCATGTGTTAGAAATCTGAACAGTCACATCCATGGAATGTGAATTTTGGCCAAGTTCATGTTGGTTCAGATTAAGTTTAGATAAACATGTACTCATTTATTTTGAGTCTTTTGTCCAGCCTATTTAAGGGCTAAGTGTGTAATAGTTGAGGGATGTTATGTTTGAATTCAATAATTGAGAAACCTTTGTTGTTCTCTGAAAACTCGGTTTGTCTTTAATCCCATCTTGGGAGGGTGACTGCCAAAAGGATCTTTATGCCATTCTTGGTGACTTTGTCTTTATAGAATTGGTTGGTGATCTTATCTATCTTTTCGTCTTGTTCATCATTTTCCTTTTACCAAAAACACAATCCATAAAAGTTATCCCTTATCCGCTGCCATACTTAGGAGATATACATCAGGTGGTATCAGAGCAAGGTTTCACGAGTTCTAATCTTGTGAACGATCATGGCTGGCGACGATACAACTACAGGAGAAATTCCATTCGGCATGACTTTTGAGCAAGCACAAAACATGCGTCGTGATAGGCAAATTCAAGATTTGCAAGAACAATTGCAGCGTGTTCTTAATCTCTTTGAACAAAATCCCCCAATTCAAAATCAGAACCTTGGGAATGATGGTTCATCTTCTGAAGAGGAGCGTGAGGCACATCCTAGGAGGCAATATAGGCGCAACAACAATGATGATCGTGGGCTTAAGCTTGATATTCCAGAATTTGAAGGTGGTACAGATCCGGAAAAGTACTTGGAATGGATTAGAAGTGCTGAACGTGTATTTGAGTACAAGGAGTACGATGATCGCAAGAAATTCAAGATTGCTACCTTGAAGCTTACTAAATATGCTTCATTGTGGTATGAGAATTTGAAGAATCGGCGAAGGCGTGAAGGTAAGATCAGAATTTCCTCTTGGGAGAAGTTTAAGAAGTACCTTAATAGAAGATTCCTTCCGAGCTCTTATTTGCAAGACAATTTTTCCAAACTTAATAATCAAGCGGGGTGATTTATCGGTGCAAGATTACATCATGGAGTATGATAAATTGTGTATTTTGTGTGATGTGCAAGAGCCTACGTAACAAAGCATGGCACGTTTTCTTGGTGGCCTAAATGAAGAAATAGCAACTATGGTGGAATTGCGGCCTTGTTTTACACTTGATGAGTTATGTAAGGTGGCTATTAAGTGTGAGAAGCAATTAAGGGGAAGAAGGCAGCCAAGAAACCTCTGTGGTCAAAGGATTATTCTCGCATCAAAAGGTGGTTCGAGTAGTTCGTCTGCAGCTCAAAAGGTTACAACGGAGACAAAGCCAACAACTTCTTCAAAGGTGAAGTGAAGAACACTATAAAGAACATGGACAAGGTGAAATGTTTCAAGTGTAAGGGGTATGGTCATTACCAATCGATTGTCCAAATAGTCGGATTTTGGCATTACATGAGATCGAGGAGATTGAGGCTACGTTACAAGCCGAGGGGAAGAAGAGAACAAAGAGGAGCATGAGTCGATTAATACAGTAAAACCTAAAAGGTGAGACCTTGGTGCTACGGAGAACTTTGCACTCCCAACCTTCACCGCTTGAGGAAGAACAAAGAGAGCAGATTTTTCATGCAAGGTGCCTTGTTCAAGGGAAGGTTTGCAATCCGGTCATAGATGGAGGGAGTTGCACTAATGTTGCTTCTACTACGCTTGTGGAGAAATGTTCGTTTATGCACTCTAGTGTTACTTTCTTGGGCTATGTGGTTACTAAGGATGGTATTTTGGTTGATCAATCAAAGATTGCAAAGAATAAAGTCTTGGCCTACACCAACTACAATCACGGAGGTGAGATCTTTTCATGGCTTAGCGTCTTTTTACGTAAGGTTTATTCAGGATTTTAGTACTCTAACCAAATTTCTATGACCGAGTGTTTGAAGAAAGGGAAGTTTGGATGGACTTCTTCTGCTCAAAAAGCTTTTGAATTGATAAAGAGGAAGCTTTGTGAGACCCCCGTCCTAGCACTACCAGATTTTACTCAACCATTTGAGGTTGAATGTGATGCAAGTGGAGTAGGTATAGGGGCTGTTCTCCTTCAAGGAAAGCGTCCTATTGCTTATTTTAGTGAAAAGTGGGGTGGGTCTAGACTCAATTACTCCACTTATGACAAGGAGTTCTATGCTATGGTACGTGCCTTGGATCATTGGACTCATTACTTGAGGCCTAATCACTTTATTTTGCATTCAGATCATGAGGCGTTAAAGTATATTCATGGGCAGCATAAGTTGAATCCTAGACATGCTAAATGGGTGGAGTTCTTACAATCCTTTAATTTCTCTTCGAAATATAAGGATGGAAAGAGCAATGTAGGCGATGCACTTTCAAGGAGGCACTCTATGCTTACAATATTGGGAGCAAAACTTCTTGGTTTTGAGATGTTACGTGAATATTACAAGGAGGATGCAGATTTTGGTCCTATTGTTCTAGAATGTGAAAAGGGTATACAGGGGAATTACTTGCTACAAGACGGATTTTTATTCAAGGGTAACAAGTTATGTGTTCCTAAATGCTCAATTCGGGAACTACTTGTGAGGGAAGCACATGGAGGAGGCATTGCTGGACATTTTGGGATCAATAAGACGCTAGAAATACTCCAAGAACACTTTTATTGGCCAAAGATGTTGGGGGAAGTGCAATCAATTTTGGGCAGATGTTCTATTTGTCAAAAGGCCAAGAGTACTTTTCATAGAGGCTTGTATACACCTCTCCCAGTTCCGGAGCAGCCTTGGGAAGATGTCTCTATGGATTTTATTGTGGCATTACCTAGAACTCAAAGGGGGAAAGATGCAATCATGGTGGTTGTTGATCGTTTCTCAAAAATGGCTCATTTTGTTCCATGCCATAAAACGGATGATGCTAGTCATATTGCTGACCTATACTTTAAGGAGATTGTTCGTCTACATGGTGTTCCAAAGTCCATTGTCAGCGATCGTGACAAAGCAAGTTTCTTAGTCATTTTGGAGAACCCTTTGGCGTTTGATTGGAACAAAGCCGCTTTTTAGTACCTCTCATCACCCACAAACTGATGGGCAAACGGAAGTTACTAATAGAACTCTTGGTACTTTGTTACGAGGTTTGGTGAGCAAGACTCAAAAGGATTGGGATGTGAAGCTAGCTCATGCAGAATTTGCTTACAATAGATCACCCACTTATGCGACAAAGCATTCACCATTTGAGGTAGTATATGGTGTGAATCCTTGTCTTCCTCTTGACTTGATTCCCATCAAGAAGGCTGAAATGGTGCAGCAAGATGCCAAGGAAAGAGTTGCAGCTATGAAGAAGCTACATGAACAAGTAAGGGCAAGAATCATGAAGGTAAATGAGCAATACAAAAGGAGAGCTAACAAGCACCGCAAGCAACCAGAATTTCAGGTTGGAGATTTGGTTTGGCTTCACTTACGAAAGGAGCGTTTTCCCAACAAAAGGAAGAACAAGTTGATGCCTCGGGCTGATGGTCCATTTCGAGTTATTGAACGAGTTGGTGAGAGTGCCTATAAGATTGATCTTCCCGGTGACTATTCTGTTAGTGCAACTTTTAATGTGGGAGATTTGTCACCATATGTTGATGATGATACACTTGCAGAATTGAGGCCAATTCTTTCTGAAGAAGGGGAGAATGATACGGGAGAGATAAACATTATGGTTGACAAGGCCTTAGAAACCTTTCAAGATGGGGAAATTATATTTTTGGGCCATTTGGAGCAGCCAATTTTCGGACAGAATTGATGTTGCAGATTCGTTGGGCCATAACTGCTGCCATATTTAATATTTTTAAGTGATTCAAAAAGGAGCTGAGAGATCTATTTCTTATCTTTCCAACAAGTGCTGAAAGTCATCCTAATTCGGAGTATTCAAGGAGTTATGCCCATTTGAAGTCAGCCATGTGTTAGAAATCTGAACAGTCACATCCATGGAATGTGAATTTTGGCCAAGTTCATGTTGGTTCAGATTAAGTTTAGATAAACATGTACTCATTTATTTTGAGTCTTTTGTCCAGCCTATTTAAGGGCTAAGTGTGTAATAGTTGAGGGATGTTATGTTTGAATTCAATAATTGAGAAACCTTTGTTGTTCTCTGAAAACTCGGTTTGTCTTTAATCCCATCTTGGGAGGGTGACTGCCAAAAGGATCTTTATGCCATTCTTGGTGACTTTGTATTTATAGAATTGGTTGGTGATCTTATCTATCTTTTCGTCTTGTTCATCATTTTCCTTTTACCAAAAACACAATCCATAAAAGTTATCCCTTATCCGCTGCCATACTTAGGAGATATACATCAGCTTCTCAGATTGATCAACAACAGAATTAAAATCCCCCACAATTAACCAGGGATCATCAGTATTGCTCACATCAATAATGTAATCCCATAATGCCCTTCTAGTGTACATGCTACAACTAGCATGAACAAAGGACATAAGGACGGGATTGGGCCAAAGAGAATGAGACACACGAACAGTGATAACTTGGTCATCACGAAAGATGACATCACAAGTGATGCCATGTCTCCACACAGCCCAGATATTCCCCTTATCATTAACAACACCTCCAATACAACGAATTTTACGAACGTAAGAAGGAAGCAACATGGGATCCACTTTAGGCTCATAAATACCACATATAAAAACATCATGAATCCTTAATAATCTCTTAATTCGACGGACCGAGGCAGCATTGCCAATACCCCGGATATTCCAACTTAGAACCCCAACCATTAAAACAATTTTAATATAAAAGAAAAAGAGATGGCTTTTAAGCCAAAGAATCATTGGATTTCCCAAAGTTTGGGACATTCCCATCAAATAAAGAATCCCTACCTTCATTGAAGACCTCTTGAATATCAAACTGAGAAGTGACACGAGGGCCACGAGGAGATAAATGAAGATTATCAATTGACTCCTCCCCAGGCCATTTACGAATAGTATTATCTATCACCTCCAATTCAGAGTCAGAATCACACTTACCATCTTCTAAATGAATGAAACTATCTTCCCCAGCCAAAGATGGGCCGGAAGAGGGAATAACATTAGTAACCTCAATGAAATCATTATCATTATGTTCAAGCTCTTCTTCAAGCTCGATAGACCCATCTTCAATAATTATATGATTACCACCAAGATTAACGTTAGGAGCAGATTTTTCCATATTAATAGCAGTTTTTAACGAATTAGGGGAAACAAAAGGGAATGGTGTAGCGGATGGTTTAGCTAACTTTGCTGCAGACGAGGCCCAAAATTTCACTTTCACTTCCTTTGATGATATTCCTAGGCCTTCTAAAGGCTGTGTTGTTTTGGACAAGGCTAGGATCCCTCATGCTCGATTTCATTAACTCTATGGCCAGATTTTTATATTTTTTTTTTTTTTTAGACGAAAGGAGACGTAGCTCCCTAGATTTTATAAATAAAATAAAAGAACAAAGCATGGTGGGGGACATAAAACCTAACCACCGGAAAAGAAAAGAAATCTACAATGTGGGGCTTAAAGCCAACAATAAAATCAAGAAAGCTAAGGGGAGGGGTGCAAGTCCAAATGGACCGCCCCAAAACAATAGGAAGGGGAAAACTAAGCCCTAAACTAAAAAAGGGAAAAGTAGAGAACCCAAACCCATCAATCAAAATTATCAGGAGGAGAAGCCGACCTTCCACGCCATTTCCTAGAAGAGACCATTGTGAAACCATCAGCATTTGTATTCTTTTTGTGAGACGGAGTAAAAGGAGTGTATCCAGCCATATCAGTAACAAAAGAATAAGGGGCCCTTGCAGCCGAAAAACGCTCTGGGGAACTTTGTTCCACTGCCACGAAAGGTTGGTGAGGATGGCCAGATTTTTATATAGATTGTTTTCTATTTATTGTAGTCACCTCACCTTATATTGTAGAGGACCATACAACGTGTGTATGGCCTCCCCCCTAGTTTTCCTTTTCCTGGTGGTTGAGGTTGTAATGTCCCCCACCATGTTTGTAATTATTTTCTTTAATTAATAAAATCTAGGGAGTACCGTCTCCTTTCGCCAAAAAAAAAATAGGGGAAACAAAAGGGGCTCCCCGCTTAGGAAGAAAGCTAAAACCATGAGTAGCAAGGTTGGAACCAAATAATTTTGATCCAAGGGGAGATGGGGGGTTTTTGAACCATAGAAGATGAACCAACAACATTCTTAGAAAAATTAGAAGACGTACCTTGGCGATCAGCATTCACGTGAGCAGAATTGCCCGAAACAATCTCTTTTTGCTTACCATTATTCTGAATTTTGTTAGTACCATGCGCATTTTCATTTTCAGCAATAGTTGCATTCTTACCATGCGCATTACCATTTCCAGCAATAGTTTTAGATTGACGTTGATCAAGCGAGGCATTCTCTTTTTGAGTACCACCATTGGCTTGTTGTTGAGCAGATTTACCATTAATACCTTCGAGAACCTTGGGCTTTGCAACATATATTTGAGCTTTTTTGGCCAGCCCCGTGTTCTTATCAAGTTTGCTATTACCTTATTGCCAACGTTAGTAGTAGTTTCCACAAAAACATCTTTGTTTTTTTCCAAAATAATAGGAGTCGAATTATTATTATTAGCATCAGCCATATTATTCTGATCTTTATCTTTAGGATGGAGATAAAAACACTTTGAAACATCATGGCCAAGTTTATAACAATGCTTACAATATTGGGGAAGATTATAAAATTCTAATTTTTGAAAAAAACTTGAAAACTCATCACCACAATCAATGAAAACCCTAGAAGGAAGTTTCTTAAGTAAATCAACTTGAACAAGTATCTTAGCCACACTAGGCCGAGATAGTTCAGCTGTGGCCTTGTCAATAGAAAGTGGCTCCCCAAAAATTTTAGCAATGGAATACAAACATACTTTATTAAACATGTGGATTGGCAATCCCGGAAGACCAACCCATACCGGAACCAATGATGATTCCTTTTCCGGATGCCACGAAGGAGACCAACGAAAAACACGCATAGGAAAAAAAAAAAAAACTTTAGCCCAAAGCCTATTAAAGTCTCCCTCATGCATTAAACTAATAAGGATGTGCTTAGCGTCAACATGACCCAATGAAAAATCTGCTTTCAATCCAAACTTTAAAAAATGTTGTCTAGTGATTTCCATGTTTGGTCTACCATGAGAGAATTTACCAACAAGAGTGAATTTAAATGGTTGAGCCAATGAATTTATCATCTCTTTTGAAAATTTAAGGGCCGGTTCTCCTTTATGAATTGACATGGGCACAAGATTCATGGCTGGAACCGGATTAACATGAGGAGAATCCTTAAACAAAGAGGAAAAGGATTTAGCTTTTGTAGGAGAAATAGGAGGAGGCGGCATATTAGGTTTAGGAAACAAATTCTCAGCATTATGATTAGGATTAGGAAGCACATTACCATTAGGATTAGGAATAACATTACCAAGACCGGAAGGAGCCCCTTGAGAATTCAAAGCAGCCGCACCAAGTCCAAGAAGAAAGGAGATGTAGAGGAGGAAGGAGCAGCATGTAAACCCGCCATGAGGCCACCGGAGGCAGCCATAAAGGCTAACCCTAATTAGGGTTACGCCAAGGTAGTAAGAAAACGGGATGAAGAGCAGCAGCAAGGCTAGAAAGCGGCAGTAAGCAGCCGCCCTAATTAGGGCTACGGGAAATTTTTAGAGAGAAAAGAATTTTAGTGTGTCTAGTTGTAACATGTATACTAGAAGGGTTTTATGGGATTACTTAATTGATGTGAGTAACACGGATGATGCTTGGTTAATCGTGGGGGATTTTAATTCTATTGTTGATCAATCTGAGAAGCTTGGGGGCAAGCCGGTGGTGGATTCAAGGGTTTCTGAGTTTGTGGATATGATTCAACTTTCTAATCTTATTGATGGTGGGTATAGAGGCCATATTTTCACACGGTGGAACAAGAGAACGAAGCATGTAACTATTCTTCAAAGGCTGGACCGTGCTCTTTATAATGATAAATGGCTGCGTTGCTTTGCTCAAACTACTATTGATCATCTTAATAGGACCTGTTCTGATCATGCTCCATTGGCTATTAATATTCGTTTGGTTGATGAAGTTCGTAAGGGTGTATTCATATTTCTCAATGTTTGGACTCGCCATGATTCTTTTAAATCCTTGGTGCGCTTTTCTTGGGATATTAGAATCTTTGGTAGACCGTTAAGTTTGGTAAAAAGCTTACTCACCTCAAACATGATTTACAACTCTGGAATCGTACATCGTTTGGGAGAGTTGATCAACTTGTGAAAAATGCCGAAGATGAAGTTTGTGGTAAAGAGTTTTTATTTGAGCAAGATCCAAGCGATGAGAATAGGGCTGCCCTTCATCTTGCTCAAGCTAATCTTTCCTACCGCCTTAAGATTGAAGAAGAATTTTGGATGCAAAAAGCTAACTTGGCTTGGGTTAAAGATGGGGACAATAATACTCGATTCTTTCATGCTTACGTGAAGAAAAGAAGGCAGAAATTACATATTCATAAAATCCAAGATAGTGATGGGAATTGGATTGTGGATCATAATCTGATTCAAGAGGAGGCTATTAGATTCTATTCGGACCAACTTAATGGTAATCCTAATGATAATGTGAACCTCCCGGATGAGTTGCTGAATGTGATTCCTCGATTGGTATCTAATGAGGATAATAAGATGCTTATTGCTCCCCCTACGCTTAATGAGCTTCACGACATCGTTCTTAGCATGAGTGGGACTAGTGCTGCTGGTCCGGATGGCTTCACGGGTGATTTTTATCATAAATATTGGGATATTATATGCATGGATCTTCTTAATGCAGTTCTTGAATTTTTTTCAGGGTTCCTTCTTCCTCGAAGTTGGACTAGTACGCTTATTGTTACTATCCCTAAGGTGGCAGCCCCTACATCTTTCTTGCAGCTTCGGCCTATTAGTTTGTATAATTTTTCTAATAAAATCATTACCAAACTTCTATGCTCTCGGCTGCCAAATGTGCTTCCTCGTATTATCTCTCCGCAGCAAAGTGGCTTTGTAAATGGTCGTCTTATTCATGAAAATGTTTTGCTTGCTCAAGAGCTCTTTCAGTCGCTTAAAAGGAAGGTTTATGGGTCTAATGTTGCATTAAAGCTTGACATGGCTAGGGCGTATGATAGACTTTCTTGGTTTGCCTTGATTAAGGTGATGAGGAGATTTGGCTTTGCGGAAGAATGGTTGGACATGATCTTTAGATGCGTGAATTATTGTTGGTTTTCGGTCCTTATTAATGGTTCTGCTAATGGCTATTTTGTTTCTACCCGTGGTCTTTGTCAAGGGTATCCTATATCTCCTAGCCTTTTTATTATTGCTGCTGAAGTTTTAAGTCGGGGGCTTAATAATCTCCATCTTCTTCATCCTCATGTGGCGTATCATACGGGTAATCTTAATGTTCCTATTATCTCTCATCTGTCCTATCTTCTGTAATGGAAGTATTCCATCTCTTGAGCTTCATATGGAGTTTTTGGCATCTTACCAACATTTCTCGGGGCAGCTCATTTGCATTTCTAAGTCTTATGTTCTGACTGGGCGGGATGTGGTTGAGCATGATAATTCTATTTCTCTTGTTACGGGGTTTCAAAAGAAGAATTTGCTCTTGTATATTTGGGATGTCCTCTTTATATTGGCAGGAAGGTGCAATCTTTGTTTGATCCGGTCATGCAGAAGCTTCGGGCTAAGCTTGATTCGTGGCAAGGTAAATTACTCTCGGCTGGTGCTAAGCTTGTTTTGATCAAATCTTGTCTCCAAGCTATCCCCTTTTATTATATTTCCTTACTTGATCCTCCGAAGGGTGTTGTTAATGCCATGAATCGTCTTATTGCTAATTTCTTTTGGAGTAGCAGTGATGGGGGAAAAAATGTCATTGGGTTTCTCGAAATGAATATTTCTGGCCTGTTGAAGAAGGGGGATTAGGCCTTCGAAAATTTGAGGAGATGGCGGTTGCTTTCTCTATGAAGCTTTGGTGGAGATTTCGCACGTCTAATTCTCTTTGGGCCCAATTTCTTGCTGCCAAGTATTGTCGTGATACTCATCCTATGGATGCCATTTATAGATTGGGTTGCTCTCACATTTGGAAGCGCATGGTTGCTGCTAAGGATTTGAGGATGGTGCTTTAAGGGAAGACTATATTAGAGATACTTTTGGGCAGCAATGTTTTTTGGAGCTTCAATCCTATGGTATTCGGCCTGAGGGGGATTGTGATCATCCTTTTTGGTCTCCTTCTTCTTCGGGCAGATTTTCTATTTCTTCAGCTTGGAGGGAATGTAGAGTGTCCCGTATTCGGAGTAGTGTTTTTTCTTGGTGTTGGCACAAGTATATTCCTCTTAAGGTGTCCATCTTCCTTTGGAAATGTCTAAAGGCTGCTCTCCCTACTGATGACAACGTATCTCGAAAAGGTATTCCTATTGTTTCTCGTTGTCATTGTTGTGCTTTTGGAGCACATTCTTTTACATGGTGATATTGCTTTTAATGTGTGGTGTTTCTTTGTAAATTTGATTAGTTTCCAAATCTCGGGTTCAACTCTCATGCAAAGGATGATTGCTTGGCATGCTTGTAAAAATTCTAAGCTTAGCCGGGCTGTTTTATAGTTGGGAGATATTCTTCCGAGTTTATGTGTTGGGAGCTTTGGAAGCATAGAAACAAGTGTCGGTTTTATGGAGGAACCCCTAGTTGGGAAAAGGTCCGTAATAATATTCAGTTCCAAATCAGTGATATTTTTCGGGCTCACAAGCTATCCTTTCCTGTTCTTCCTTAGGACGTAAATATTGCTTTATTTTTAAATATTATTATGGCTGCTCCGTCTATTGCTCGTGTCAAGCTTGTGTATTGGATTCCTCCTATTGTGGGACAAGTTAAGATTAATTCGGATGGTGCTTCTCGTGGAAATCCGGGCATTGCTTCGGGTGGTGGTATTTTGCGTAAGCATGATGGGTCTTTTAGTTTTGCTTTTTGTCATTTTTATGGTAATGCTACTAACATGGTTGCTGAAGCTAAGGCTGCTCTTGATGGGATTTCTCAAGCTAGGTTGATGGGTTATAATTCTCTTTGACTTGAGGTGGATTCTGAAGTGTTGTCGCTTATCTTGCTTCGAAAATTCAATATTCCTTGGGAGATTTGGTACTTCGTCCAAGCCATTTTCAGATTCATGGAGGAGGTGTCTATTAAGGTAACTCATGTTTATAGGGAGGGTAATAAAGTGGCTGATTTTCTTGCTAATATCTCGGCAACTGAGCAAAATGATTTTGAGTTTCGTTCTTTGGAATCTTGCCCCAAGCCGTGCCAGAGTCTTCTTTTCTTTGATAGAATTTCGTACCCTAATATTAGGCCGTAGGTTTTCTATTATTTATTGATGTATCTTTTATTTTTTAGCTCCCTCCCCCTTTTTGTAGAGGATCTTACATGTTGTGTAAGAACTCCCCCTAGTTTTCTTCTGGTGGTTGAGGTTGTTATGTCCCCCACCATGTTTGTAATTTTATTTTTCGTTACTAATATAATCTAGGGAGTACCGTCTCCTTTTGCCAAAAAAAAAATACTACCCATGAGGGAAATGGATAACATTGATACCCGAATTGAAGAAAAGCTCACTGCTTATGGTTTCAAAGAAACAACCATGACTGGTTACTATTACAGGGCTCCTATTGGGGCTGCTAAAGGAAAAGACACATGAGGACCGTCAGTTCATGTGAATTATGTCCAAGCTAGTTCTCCACTCAAATGGAAAATTGCCCTCCCAACTAACACGGTTGCTGCCGGTCAGACCCCTCAGCCAAGAATCAAATGGAAAAGGATCATAAGTTTGACGACCTAGGATGAACTCTCGAGGAACTCTTCTCAGTGGTCATGAAGAATGGGGTTCTCAAGCCATTCACATGTCGTAAACCCAACATCGGTCTCAATGTTGAACACAATAAGTAATGCGAATATCATGATTGCATCGGTAACACCACCGACGAATGTTATATTTTGAAGCATATTGTTTAGGATTTGATTGACCTCAAGAAGATTGTGTTGGTCTCAAAGGCACAACAAGGGTATGAAAAATAGCTACACTGAGGGTGAATAGCTGTATAAAAAATTTCAATCATTTTCAAAGTTTAACCAAGTACTTATACTAATCTTATCTTGTGGTCAGATGAAGTACTGCGGTAAGTTGGTGTAGAATGCACAGCGAAAGTTTCAAGTAAAAAAGAGTGCAGCAGCTTGCTGAAAGTGTGATAAGTAGTAAGTTTGGCTGAAAGTGTGGTAAGTAGTAGGTTCTAAGGAAACATCAACTAAAAAACACACTTCACTAAAGTATGGATATCTGTAAAGATCAAACACAAACAAACAATAAGCAATATTTTAAGGAAAGTAAAGTGCAAAAAGTAAGAATGTAGTATTTGGAGAGATTCAATCGTAAATGATCTATGTCCTCTATCAAGTTGGTTTATCTTGGATATTCTAAAAGATGATAATATATTAGATCTTGAGGAACTTTTACAGATTACAAAGAATCAATATACTCAAATCTATCTATCTATTCTATGAAGCAAATTCTAGACTGAAACCAGTATTTTCCAAGTGAAAAAATCTATATGATGGAATCAAAGGGGGGTGTGTGTGATCAAGAATCAAGATCTCTTTATGATATGTATGATTTAGAGCTTGATAAATCTTGTCGTGGTTACAAGGATTGAAAGATCTAGGTGGGAATATCTTCTTGAAGGATTTAAGGTAAGGTGTTTGAAGATTCAAAGGATTCTGAAAATCTGAATTTGAGCTTTAACACTTTTCTTGAGGATTCAACAATAAAGTCTAGCAATCTTCACATCACAAGGTATATTTATAGCCTTGGGTGATCAACTAGCCATTTGAATCTTTAAAGGATAATCATAAAGATAATGTGGTGTTGATGTTTGATTAGAGCACATTTACTTCTTGTCTTTTTATTGCAAATGTTGGTGGAAAGGTTGCACGTCATTGTACGAATGACGACACCTGTCATCTTTTTGAGTTCTTTTGTTTGAACTCTGCAATAGTATAATTTATAACTGAACTCTGAGTTGTAGTCAGAAGTTAATCATGATTAATTATACCAACCTTTATCTTCAGCAACTGCACAATCTAAGTTAGTCACGACAGCTTTCAGCTCTATTGTCGAGTTAAACAGTAGGTATGACATGACAACTTTCAGCATCTGCAGCAGCGTTCAAGCAATTTGACTTTAAGCCCATTTTTAAAAGGACATCCTTCTCAAGCCTAAGTAAACTAAAATGGACTAAACTAATTTGAAGTATATAACTTCTTACATAAAGTTCTAAAGTCCATATAAAGATAAAATTATGTTATGGTATGGTATCAATCAAATCAAGTAATAGGAGAGGGCTTATAGTGAGCATACCCAACAATCTTCCATTTGATTAAGACCATTACCTACTATAACAAAGGCTATTTCATTGTACTTGGTAAAAACATGTCCAAAAAGTTAAGAATGGTAAACCATGTCTGTTAGGCCCAATTGGTAGGAAAACAGGATAGATGGGGGAGGGGGTGAATAGCCTTATTAAAAACTTTTCTTAAACTCCTTTTTAAAACCTTTGAAAATGTCAAGTACCTTATCAAAAGCTAACCGGTTTGCCCAACGGATAAAATGATACCGGTTTAGACTCACACAAATCGGTTAGGCAGAAGGATTTTCAAAGAGTAAGTTAAAATGTCATGCAATTGTATTTTCCAATGGAGAAACAAACAAGAAGTAAATAGGAGTCAAAAGGTTGTGACCAGTTGAGAGATTGTCAACCGGTTACAACAACACAAATAATAAGCAAACACACAAAGGAAATGACACAATTGTTTGAAGAGGTTCACAGTGTTAAATAACTGCTACGTCCTCTACCAAGTTTGGTCAAAACTTGGATTTGTGAAAGTGCACTATTAATGATACCTAACTATTACAAATTGCAAGCCTTATGATTGAAGGCTGCTAAAAGTAAAGTGATCACTAATGGATCGTGCTACAAGATTGACCAGGTGTTTTCTAGAGATGTGTTCACAATGTTGAACTGATTTCTCTAGGGTGTGTGTGTGATTCAATCAATGTGTTCCAATCATAGTCTTGTTTGGAAACACTACAAGTTAATGATGGTGCTCAGTGTTTGTCCTAATAGAGATAGTCTAGTGAATATGAGGGACTTAAATGCCTTGAACTTGAATGCTTGAATGCTGGTAGTTCTTGGCAACTCACTCTCAAAGATCTTTAATGCACCAACCCTCTTCAATGCTCTGGAGAAGGTATTTATAGTGAACTTCAAAATAGAGATGTTGTCTCTGAAGGGGTTGAAATGATGACTTGGACTGACAGGCATTTAATGAGAATATCTTTTGCATTAAATGCCTGAGATTTGATGAAGATATTTTCAATTGAGTAGATGAAGTGTTGTGAGTACTGGTAACTTTGGCATTCCTTTTTGAGTTACTGACATGTTGTAGGAATGTCTTTTCAGCATGATGTTTTACCAACTTCAGCTAAATTGGGGGCTGGGTAGTTGGGAGCAATAAATGCATCAGCTGAGAGAAGCTTGTTGAGAAAGCTTAACAGATCATCAGCAACTGAGAAGCTCTTGACCAGTTGACTGTCTCAACCGATTAAGGATTTGATCGGTTAAGAAAGGTCATCGGTTGAGGCTGTCAACCGGTTGATGAATCTTCTTGGACAAGTAACCAGTTTACAACTTGGAAAATCTTCAGGGTCTTCAAGTCTTCAAGCTTTGAGAAAAATACATTTATAAAAATACTGGCACTAGCACTAAGGGAGCCTAACATACATAGAAAAATTCTATTTGGTCTAGTTAAAATTAGGGGTCCTCAATAATTCTTATTATGATTGGGTTTAAGTAATTCTAAAGCTATACATATATTTGACTAACAATCTCCTCCTAATTGCTTAAGTCCAATCATCCTAAGTTAACATCTATCTTAACTCAGTAATAGAATGACTAAGAATTTATATTTTAATTATGTCCTTCCCTAAGTCAAGTGACAACTTGATGTAACCTAAGTAAAGCTTACAAGAAAAGAAAATAAAAAAAAATTGAATGAAGCAACCTGCAAAGTGAAACGGTTAGTAGCAGTGAAGACATTCAAAACATAAAGGAAATACTAAAAATCATTTAAATTAACAAGTTGAGGGTTAAAGAAATCTCATTGATAGTAGCTGCAACCGGTTGGAAATGAAGTGAAAGACAAATACATTATCGGTTACATTCTATTCTTGAGCAGCATGATCACCGGTTGAGTCTTTGTCTTTGGAATCTGCTAGAGTAGCCGATGAGATAGCCGGTTCAGATCTTGATTTCTTTGCCGCTTCCTTCTCTTTCTTGTCATCTCTCTTCCTCTTCTTCTTTGGTGACTTCTCAGAATGATTGGCTAGCTTCTGTTCTGCTTCTTTGAGCTTAAGATTTGCCTTCTTGATTTCATCGGTTGCCAGCTTCAGGTCAGCTTGAACAGTTGAAACAAGATTTAATAACTCCTGATTTGAATGAGTGGAGGCACTGAGCTTGGAGGCAAGATCGGTTATGGTTGCATCTTTGTCAAGGAGATCGGCTACATATTTGGCCAAGTCTTTGGCATAACCATCTTCCATTCTATCTAATCTCCTATTTTCCTCCTCCTGATTGGACTTAACCATGCCAGCCATGCCAGCCATCAGGGTATCATATAAATCACGAACAATAATCGGTCTGGCAAGATCTTCTTCAGAAGCCGGTTGAGCACCATTGAAAGGAGAGGGCATGATGTCAGCAGAAGAGGAATCATCATCAGTTGAAGTAGATGAACCGATAGGGATAGCAGCAGGGTCGGTTGAAGCATCAGCAGGAGCATCGGTTGGAACTTGAGCTTGAACAGGAATGGATAGAGATGAAGAATCGGCTTGAGGGGTAGCTTGGCCGGTTGAAGGGATTGCACTTTCCTCGTCGATTGAGGAAGAATCATAAGAAACTAAGGAAACAAACCCATTGTTTTCAAGGCTTAGAGAAATTGCACAATCAATAATGGGGGCCTCTTGAAAAGCTGATACAATCAACTCAGCAGCCAGGGGAGCAATAGATATGGCTTTTTGTCTTAGCTTGATCAGATGAAGCATTCTCAACAGGTTTATGAGAAGGGAGGCATGAAGTATATTGCTTTGAGGCCTGACCTTCCCATCATCTTTCCTGACCGACAGCCTGGGTACTTAAGGCATAAATCCTACCATCTTGGTCACTTCAAAAGACCAGTTAAAGATTTTTAGCTCCAACTCCTTGGTCATCCGGTTATTCAAAGATAAGTATTTGATAAATAGGCTACCAGTTGAGAGAGAACATTCAACCAGTCTGTGTAATCGGTTAATAGGTTGAACGCCAATATGGAGGGCTCTTGGCTGATATCTTTTCAATTTCAAAGGATTGTAGATGGGCTTTTGCTTAACCGGAAAAGTAGAGATCAACTGCTGGTCAGCTTTGCTTGGAATAACTTTTGCATCCTTAGACGGTGCAGATCTTCTTTTCAAACGAAGGATAATTGGAGCTACATCCATGCTGGATTCACAATTTGGATCAACTTTGGGTAAAGGAGCAGGCACTGGGATCGGCTTAAGGCTTGATCGGCTGACAATCCTTTCATGTGGCTCAAAGAAAAGCATCCCGTTTGGTAACCAGTCATTGCACCTGACCAATCATAATTCTAACCAGTTACCCCTGTAATCGGTCAAGCCCTCAAGCAGTTGCGTTCAACCAGTCAGCTAGTCCAACCGATCAATCAAATTGCTTAACCGACGAACTGCGGTCGGATCCAAATTCCCAATCCGTTTTAACCGGCTCGTCTCTGTACCTAATGTCCTTTCACCGTCTTTTCAGCCGAAAAACTCTGACAGCTACAGTGAGCTGTTACCAACTTCCTCCTTCTGGGTTGATCAAAATTTTAAAATTTTGATCAAAAAGGTAATCTCTGTATCACTCCAATTTATCAAAAGGTTATCTTTTTGTTCGTTAACTGCTGCACACATGTACCTATTTTTACGCCTCCACATTTAAAATCGTGTTTAAAATATTTAGATATCACTGCAAACCAGTTGAAACGTTTTTAAATTTTGGTCTCCCCAGTACAAAACCCCTTCATCTTCTCTTTTTCTCTCTCCCTATAAAAGGAAATCACAAAGATCCATTTAAACTTTCCAAACTCTAGAACTCTCAATCTCTCTCCGCAAGAATCAAGATTTCCAACTGGTTAACCGATCCTCTCTTCAGTTTTTTTTTTTTTTTTTGGCGAAAGGAGGACGGTACCTCCCTAGATTTTATTGATAGAAAAAAGAAAGTACAAACATGGTGGGGGACATGACAACCTCAACCACCAAGAAAAAAGCCTAAGGGGGGAGTCCTTACACATGGCGTAAGGTCCTCTACAATAAAGGGAGGGGAAATTCTTAAAACATTCAAAATTTTCTAAGTTACGAATATTGATGTTAGAAAACTCAAAAATCTTCCAAAGATATGAGCTTGTTTTTATTTGTCTATCTCATAAAATGTTCTAACTTAAAATGTTGTTTTGATTCTTGATTTCTGCAGATGGCTCCCAAATCTTCAAATCCCAATAAAGACATCTACGGAGGTTACGTTCTTCCAATCTTCTTCGAATCTGAAGAAGGGAAGCTGCTGCAAGCCCTATTATCTGGAGTTGGTCTCCTTCCGTTTCTGATGCCTGAAGGGAATGATGATATCTTATATGAGCTGGTTAATGAACTGTTCAACAATGGAGATTTGGATGAAAGTGCAAAACCTGGTGAAATGTCTTCCATATCCTTAACCGTTGCTGGTATACCGGTTATCTTCTCACCGGCCTCCATAGTCGATGCTTTCCCAACCTTGCCCTCAACTGGTCCCTCATCGGTTGATATGAAGAGTATGGACTTGGCCTGGTCTCAAGTTAGAGGAGCTGATCTGTTCGTTACCGGTGAGGTAACAAGAAGGCTGATTTGGACGCTGTGAATTATGCCTTGGCTGAAGTTGTTGACCGATGCATCATCTGTCGGTCAAGCTCTCATCACTGCATCACCATGATTCAGTGGGAAGCCATTGCTGTTGTGTTGCTTCAAAAGAATTTCAATTGGTGCTCATTCATCTACAGAGTTATTTTGATAGCTTTTACGAAGTTTCAGAAGGAGAAGCCATTGGCTAGGCCAAACAAAGCTAGGCCTTGTCATTATCTGCTCATCAGCAGGATTCTCAAAAGAATTCCTTCCATCTTTGCCATATCAGCCAGCCAGCCTTCTTATCCCAAATCTTTTGACAAGGCTGATCAAGCAAGGATTTTTAGAGAAGCTAAACCGATGGTCACTGCTGCTGCCTCAACCGATTCAGCCCCAACCGATGTTGAACCGGTCAAGAAGAAGAAAGCACCTAAGCCAAAGGTCAAGAAGCCAGAAACCGATGCACCTAAACCTTCTCAACCGGTCACCTTTCTTAACCGATCAAATCCTTAATCGGTTGAGACAGTCAAACCAGTCAAGAGCTTCTCAGTTGCTGATGATCTGTTAAGCTTTCTCAACAGAGAACTCAGCTGATGCATTTATTGCTCCCAACTACCCAGCCCCCAATTTAGCTGAAGTTGGTAAAACAGCATGCTGAAAAGACATTCCTGCAACCTGTCAGTAACTCAAAGAGGAATGTCAAAGTTACCAGTACTCACAACACTTCATCTACTCAATGGAAAATATCTTCATCAAATCTCAGGCATTTAATGCAAAAGATATTCTCATTATAAATACCTTCTCCAGAGCATTGAAGAGGGTTGGAGCATTAAAGACTTTGAGAGTGAGTTGCCAAGAACTACCAGCATTCAAGCATTCAAGTTCAAGGCATTCAAGTCCCTCATATTCACTAGACTATCTCTGTTAGGACAAACACTGAGCACCATCAATCAACTTGCAGTGTTCCCAAACAAGACTATGATTAGAACATATTGATTGAATCACACACACACCCTTGAGAAATCAGTTCAACATTATGAACACATCTCTAGAAAACACCTGGTCAATCTTGTAGCACGATCCATTAGTGATCACTTTACTTTTAGCAGCCTTCAATCATAAGGCTTGCAATTTGTAATAGTTAGGTATCATTAATAGTGCACTTTCACAAATCCAAGTTTTGACCAAACTTGGTAGAGGACGTAGCATTTATTTAACATTGTGAACCTCTTCAAACAATCGTCTCATTTCCTGCCTCGGGTGGAGGTATTTTACGTCATCATGATGGGTATTTTATTTTTGCTTTTTCTCATTTTTATGGTAATGCTTCTAACATGGTTGCTGAAGCTAGGGCTGCTCTTGATGGAATTACTCAAGCTAGGCTTATGGGTTTTGATTCTATTTGGCTCGAGGTCGATTCTGAAGTTTTGTCTCTCATTTTACTTCGCAAATGCAATATTCCTTGGGAGATTTGGTATTACATTCAAGCCATTTTCAGATTCATGGAGGAAGTATCTATTCAGGTAACTCATGTCTACAGGGAAGGTAATAAAGTGGCAGATTTTCTTACTAATATTTCGACTGCTGCGCAAATGGACTTTCAGTTTACTTCATTGGAGTTTTGCCCCAAGCCGTGCCAGAGCCTTCTCTATTTTGATCGGATTGCATATCCTAATATTAGGCAGTAGTTTTCTCTTTATTTTATTGATGTATTTTCCTTTTGTTTTTAGATTTCCCCCCCCCCCCCTTTTTTTTGTAGAGGATCTTATAGATTGTGTAAGAACTCCCCCTAGGTGTTCTTTCTGGTGGTTAAGGTTTTATGTCCCTCACCATGTTTGTAATTTTATTTTTCGTTATTAATAAAATCTAGGGAGTACCGTCTCCTTTTGCCAAAAAAAAAATCGTCTCATTTCCTTTGTGTGTTTGCTTATTACTTGTGTTGTTGTAACCGGTTGACAATCTCTCAACCGGTCACAACCTTTTGACTCCTATTTACTGCTTGTTTGTTTCTCCATTGGAAAATACAATTGCATGACATTTTAACTTACTAATTGTTTTTTTTTTTTGGCGAAAGGAGACGGCACTCCCTAGATTTTATTAATTAAGAAAAAATTACAAGCGAAGGTGGGGGACATGACAACCTCAACCACCGAAAAGGAAATTACATTGGGCTTAAAGCCGAAGTAGAAGAAAAAACAACTACGGGGAGGGGACCAGCAACTAACGAGCTGCCCAAAACAATAAGGGGACATGCCCAAAACACCAAGCCCCAGCCCAAACCAAACGGCCCAACAGCCATTGGGAGCGGACGCTCCCACCCATTTGGAGCGGACGCTCCCAACAGGCAGAAACTCCCAATCCGAAAGGGACGAGTCGTCCCCTCTGTCACGACTCGTGCCCATAATGTTGTCGCACGCCAGAACCAGCCTTTTACATAAAACATCAGCAACCAAAATAACAGCAACTAGAGTACAAAAAGGAATTCTGAACCCAGCCAAACACTATTTATAACGAAAGGAGGGAAAGCCCGCCCTATCCAGAAGAAGAGCACCTCGGCAATGATGAGGGAGTTGGGAAGATGAGCTCCAAACCTGGTCTGCCTTTGAGTCCACAACCATATTCGCCAAAGAATCAGCTACCTTGTTACCTTCACGAAATATATGACTGACATGAATATGCATATTGATGTGAACCTTGTCCGAATCGACAAGACCCAACGATCCAAAAGGAACCCTAGATCGCTTCTAGATGGAGAGTTGTTGATAAGTTGATGGAAACCTTGACCCAACGCCCCCCAAGTGACGCAAACCAAGGACTTAGTGTATTGAAATGGAATGGTGGAACCAAGACCTTCGTTCCCAATGTAACGACAACCTTGGACTAGGTGAATGATGCCACAAACGGTGGTGGAAATCCGTTTGATAAGTCGGAGTTTGAACGCACAAGAGACTAACTTGATAAGTTCAAAGATGTTCAAAAAGAACAAGAGAAATTCACTCACAAATATGAAAATTCGATCTTACAAATGATGAAGCACTTGGTTTATATAGTGCTCAATTACATAAGAAATATCACCCTAATTAATACTCCCTCCGTCCCGGCCGACTTAGGATTTTTTGGGCCGGCACGGGGATTGAGGAAAAGGTAAATGTTGTGAGTGTAATTTAAAAATAGGAGAGAGAATGAGTGGAGGAAATAGTAAATTATAATGGTGTTGTGAGTATTAAAATAATGTAGGAGAGAGAATGAGTGGAGAGAATAGTGATTTAAGGTTTCCATTTTGGGCCGTCCTAAGTCGGGTGGGACGCCTAAAATGGAAATAAATCCTAAGTCGGCCGGGACGGAGGGAGTATATAATAAATCTTAAAGTGTGTTCAAACTCCCTATTCCATGTATGGAATATGATACATTTAATCCAAAATGTTGAACACACTAGTTACATGAATCTAGAAATAAAATATTAATTCCCGTCTAGAAAAACCAGCTTTACTAAATCTGCCATAACTTCTTCTAGAGACTTCCAATTACCAATCCGTTTGTTGGGCTTGAAATTAGACTCATTGGGATTTCCAAAAATATATTATATGCCCAAATCCGACATCTGTAATGGCTGTGGCGGCCCGACAAAGTTGGACCAAAAATGCTGGATTTTTTTTTTTTTTTTTTTTAACGAAAGGAGACGTAGCTCCCTAGATTTTATAAATAAAATAAAAACGAACAAAACACGGTGGGGGACATAAAAACCTAACCACCGGGAAAGAAAAGAAATCTACAATGTGGGGCTTAAAGCCAACAATAAAATCAAGAAAGCTAAGGGGAGGGGTGCAAGTCCATTTGGACCGCCCCAAAACAAGAGGAAGGGGGAAACTAAACCCTAAGCTGTCAAAGGGGAAAGGATAGAACCAAAACCCATCAAACAAAATTATCAGGAGGAGAAGCCGACCTTCCACGCCATTTTCTAGAAGAGACCATTGTGAAACCATCAGCATTAGTATTCTTTTTGTGTGACGGAATAAAAGGAGTATATCCAGCCATATCAGTAACAAAGGAATATGGGGCCCTTGAAGCCGAAAAACGCTCTGGAGAGATTGGTTCCACTGCCACGAAAGGTTTGGGAGGATGGGACTCCCTATATCGAGCAATGTTGCGCATTATAGCCTCCTCATCGTTCGGAGGAGCATTGACATTACCAAAAACAGCCATAGCTGATCCAATACCCATATGGGCAGCCTTATCCGAGCCCTCACCCATATTATCCTCGGAATGAGTATTAACATCAACATTAACCTCCACATTTGTTGGAGCATTGACCACACCAAAATCAGCCAAGCGGACCACCTCACCATCCCTAGCCAAAGTTTCAACAACATGACCAGCCACATTAATTTCCGTAGGAGCAGCCACAACATCATTTTTATTTATTGAGACATCAACCTTGTCTTCTTGATCTGCGTTTATACCCTCGACATCATTTTTTGTATCATCACAGGAAGGGGAATCAGCTGTGTCATTTGCTTTAGAGGCTTTAACATTCAAAGAAGTTGTTTCCTCAGAACCATTATTAGATGGGGCATCTTTAACCACCGCAATAGCCTGTTGGAGAGCCAAATTAACAGCAGCAGGTAAAGGAAGACCCCTCCGAGCCATAGTAGGAGCCTGAAACTTATTTTTCACTATACCCGTATCTAGATCAAGCAACTCCGCTGCTTGGGCATTACCATCAGATTTAGCCCCATTATTTGTAGCATCAGATTGAGCATCAGGTTTATCCCCAATAGCAAGACCAATATTCGAAGAAGGCTTGGGGGCCAACAAAGAACCATCCGTCCCCGCAACCTGCTTAACATCAGATTTTTTGACCACAAAACCATTCTTAGGATTTCCTTTTGTACTGACCAACATAGGGTTGGCTTTTCTACAAGAAGCAAAGACATGTCCAAAAACACAACAATGTTTACAATACTTGGGCATATTATCATATTCCACTTTTTGAAAAAAGCTAGGGCAAGCATCTCCACAATCAATAAAAATTTCATGTGGAAGCTTCTTTGTAACATCAATTTGGATCAGCACTTTAGCAATACTAGGCCTAGAAAATTCAGTTGTGGCTTTATCAAGGGAGAGGGGGGTACCAATATTTGAAGCAGCAGCAAAAAGGAATCGTTTATTCATCAAATGCACCGGTAAACTTGGGAAACCAACCCACACAGGGACGATGGGGGACTCTAATTCAGGCTGCCAAGCTGGGGACCAAGCTAAAGTACGCATAGGAAAACGAGTAACAAACCAAACATCTTTCATAAAGAGGCGTTGATAACCCTCTTCCGTAGAAAGCAGAATTAAAAGATGTCTATTATCCAAATGCCCAAGCTTGAAGTTTCCCTTAAGCTGAAACTTGGCAAAAGCAATCCGAGTATCCTCCATAGAGGGTCTTCCATGAGTAAATTTACCAACCAGAGTAAATCGAAAAGGCTTAGCAAACGTATCAATTAAATCTTTCGACAGTTTCACAGAAGGCGTACCTTTATGAATGCCAATAGAGATGCCCTGTTCCGTCGTGATATTATTTGGTGTCAACACACCATTATAAGCAGGCTTGGAAGGTTGAGAGAAAAGATCAGCAAAGGATTTGGAAGAAACGTTAAATGGCTGAGAAGGAGATTCTGATTGCGGCAATGGAGCCTTCTGCAGCAACAAAGAAGATGGCGTTGCTTGGCGATTAGGAAGGGCCTGCACTTGCGAGTTAGGGTTTATATTCGGGGAGGATAGATTAGAGGTAAGCGGGGCAACAGGGACGTCAAAAAAAGACGCCGGAAAAGCCATAGCCGGCGCCCCAAGGGCCGCCGCCCTAATTAGGGTTACGGCAATAAAATAGAGAGAATTGTATTTTAGTGCGTGTGTGTGTTATACGTCCAAAAAGAAGGGAGAATTTTAAAATGCTGGAAATTCTGGAAATTATACTTGTCTTTATTTAAATCCATGGCCATGGAGGAAACCATGAGCGGGCCATGGAGCTTGCTGATTTCCTCAACATTTATGCCTTCCTTGGACCAAGTTTAGTTCCAAATCATTGGGCCAAGTTCCTCAATCATGAAACTACATGCTTTTGGGCTGGAAAAAGCTTGAATCAAAAGAACTTTGTTTATTGGACTCCCTTGAGTTGTAGCTTGGATCCAAAATGTTTGAATCCATGTCTTTCTATGTTTCTCTAACCTGGTTCGTATCACATATGCTCCATGATAAAGAAAATATGTTGGACTATATAGAATATCTCCCAAGGAATTTGATAGACTCTAGTGATTACTTTCAAAAGGACTTCTGAATCGATCTCCAACCAAACATGCGTTAATGCGCAAAAGTTAACCCATCTAGAGCAGCTTTGGCCTCCGTCCACATATTAGATCGATGACCATAATAGTTTCCGAATGCAAAAATCAACTCACCCTTGGCACTACGAATGACGCCTCCTCCAGAAGCTTCGCCCGGATTTCCCCTAGAAGCACCATCAGTATTGATCTTATAACATCCATGCTTTGGTTTGAACCACTTAACCATTTTAACCACTCGAGGCTTCGGGACAGCTACAGGAAATTTAAACACATGCAGAATTGAGGAATCAAAAACCGAGGACTGAACAGGAGGTTTGAACGCAGCAGCAATATTCATTACCTGTTGGGTAATAGAGGAGATGGTATCAATGCTATGCATCCGAATACTTTCAAAATTTCACTTATTTCTATGACACCAAATAGTCCAAGCAATGACTATAGGAAGAATGAGAGTAATCCATTTATTAAGCGGGGAAGTATTCTTGGGACGATTAAACCACCAAGAAGAGAGAATAGCCTGGAAAGACCCCAAATTATTATTAACACCACAAACTTGGCCGAAATATCTCCAAGTTGACGTAGCAATGTCTCCATTCACAAAAACTTGATCCATGGATTTCATTGAAGGATAATAGCAGCAGCCACATCTTGAGGCTGTATGAATGCCTCGCTTCTGTAAAGCCTCATCCGTGGGTAAACCTTTGTGAAGAATTCTCCATAGCAGAATAGAGTATTTGGGGGGAATATTCTTATTATGCCAAAGAGTCGAAAAAACAGAACCATAGATCTGAGAATGACGGCATTCCCGCCAAGCCGAAGAGATAGAAAATTTGCCTGTTGTGGAAGGCTTCCACATGAGAATATCCTCCTTCGCATTAAGCGTGATATTTTGATCCTTAATCAACTCCAAGAGAGGAGCACCATAGATATTACGAATGTATTCAGCCCGAGGAAGACGGTTTTCAAATAAAGTAGAAACCTCAATATGCTGCTGCGGAAGAATAGGTTTAACTCCTTCAAACCAATTTTCATGGATGGAAATCTGACCGTTACCAAGCCTCCACGTAATTCGCTGCTCCATAAAATCTTTCACCCCAATCATGCATTTCCATATGTGAAAAGCAAAACTTGTGACAACAGCGTCCATAGGGTGTGTCTCATAACAGTATTTAGCGATCATGAATTCAGTCTAAAGAGAAGAGAACCACGCATCCGCCACCATAATTTCATGGCAAAGGCAGTAGCTAAATCCTCAAATTTCCGAATACCAAGCCCCCCTTCATCAAGAGGCCGGCTGATTTTTTTCCACCCAATCCAATGACATTTTCGAGAGACATCCGAACCACTCCAAAAGAAATTCATTATTAACCGTTGCATGGTTGTAATCACATTTTTTGGGGGATCTAAAACAGAAATATAATAGAGGGGTATTGCCTGGAGACAAAATTTGATAAGGGTTACCTTTGCACCGTGCGAGAGAAGCTTTCCTTGCCAAGTTTCTAGTCTCTTCTCCATTTTTTGGATTAGAGGACTAAATAACGTTTGCGTCTTTCGGCCCACATATAAAGGGCTTCCCAAATAGATAATTGGGAGGTCTTTTTTTAAAAAGCCCGTGACTTCATAAATATGACCATCCCGAGAAGCATCATTCCTCCTAGTTGCGAAACAAGATTTCCCAATGCTAACAAGCTGCCCCGAGAAGTCTTGATATTTTTCCAAACACTTCATATGCATTCTAAGAGAATCTTTTGCCCCATTACAAAAAATAATGATATCATCATCATAAGATAAATGGGAGACCACCGGGGTATGAATATGGGCTCGAAATCTGATTTTAGGATTGTATTGATGAAGATAATTTAGCCCTCTGCTTAGAATTTCAGCTGCAATGATAAAAAGACTAGGAGAGATAGGATCTCCCTGGCGAAGACCCCTAGTCGAGTGAAAGAAACCACAACTTTCTCCATTCACGAGAACTGAAAACCAACAGTTAGAAATACACCTAAAAATCATGTCTATCCATTCAATAGCAAAACTGAATTGTTTTAGCACCTTGATAAGCGCAACCCAGGATAACCGATCATAAGCCTTGGCCATGTCTAGCTTGATAGCAATATTAGACCCCCGAACTTTTTTTTACCGAAGACATCATTTCTTGAGCTAAAAGGCTGTTATCATGAATCACACGCCCTTGAACAAATCCACTTTGATTAGGAGAGATGATGCGAGGGAGAATCTGCCCTAATCTTTCAGTAAAGATTTTTGTAATAATCTTATTTGAAAAATTACAAAGACTTATAGGACGCAGATCAGAGAAAGATATCGAATTGTCAATTTTTGGAAGAGTAACGATAAGGGTGCTGGTCCAAGACCTCGGCATCTCAAAACCCGCAAAGAACTCCCTTATAGCACGATGAAGATCTTCTTTTATAATTTCCCAGCAGGCGACATAGAAAGCTCCAGTAAAACCAT
This sequence comes from Adenophora triphylla var. japonica, assembly GCA_022495995.1. Lineage (NCBI taxonomy): Eukaryota > Viridiplantae > Streptophyta > Magnoliopsida > Asterales > Campanulaceae > Adenophora > Adenophora triphylla. Next base: position 1,065,205 of record JAFEMH010000035.1, on the reverse strand, counting down.
TAGGGCCAGTAGCTCCTTGCCCATCCATGCATTTAATAGTCTCAAACACTTCTTCCATATTTGGCACAACAATGATGATGTCATTTTCCGCTTCAGAAATCAACGGAGGAATAAGATTCAAAAGGTCGTCGTGCACATTAGACACTGCCCTATCTGCCGTCAATTGGTTCTGATAAAAGGAGACAGCCTCATTCTGAATATAATTTTTATTTGTAAGAAGAACCCCCTCTCGATTTCGAATTCTATGTAAGAACAGCCGTTGTCTCTTCTTTTTCACATAGGACTGAAAAAATTTAGTATTTCTATCTCCCTCTTTGATCCACTTTATATTAGCTTTTTTTTGCCGCCAAAAATCTTCTTCCGTAGCTAAAGTATACTGTAACTGAGCTTGGGCCAAACTTAAAGCAGCCCTAGATTCCTCGGAAGGGTTTCTTTCAAGCTCCTGCTCTTTGAGCAAAACATCATCTTCAGCATTAGCCACTTTCTGATCAATACGCCCGAAAGTACTTTTATTCCAAGCTGACAACTCTCGTCTAAGCCGAGCTAGCTTCTTGCCAAAACAAACCATGGGACGCCCATCAATCAAGCAGCCCAAGAATTTTGAACTGTATCAAAAAAAGAGGGATGTTTCGTCCATGCATTGATAAACCGAAAGGAACCCTTGCGCACTTCAGCCTCCACCCGAATCTTAATCACCAGCGGGGAATGATCCGAACATGTCTTATTGAGATGCTTTACAGAAGTATTATCGAAGGAATTAAGCCACTGTTCATTATACAACACCCTGTCAAGACGTTGTTGAATAGACTTCCTACCAAGCTGTTTGTTCCACCAAGTAAATTTGGACCCCTCGTACCCAGCATCAATAAGAGAAGAAACTTGTATAGTATCAGAAAATTCAGCCACTTTTCGAATAGGAATAGGCCGACCCCCAAGCTTCTCCTCTTGATCAAGAACTATATTAAAATCCCCACAAACCAGCCAAGCAAGAGGAGTTTCACTCAGAGTAATTAAATCATCCCAAAGGATTCTCCTTTCAAACTTATTACAACTAGCATGAACACATGTCATAAGAATAGGATTAGGCCATAAACCATATTTAACTTGAACCGAAAGAGCTTGAACACTATCCTGGACAACTTCACAAGAAAAGCCATGCTTCCAAATAAACCAAATCCTTCCACATTCATTAGAAACTCCCCCACAACAGTTTAACTTGCGAACCAAGGAATCCAATTTAGACTTGTGAATTTTAGGCTCATAGATAGCTAAAGTCGAGACACCATGCAGAATAAATAGCTTTTTAATTCTTCTAACAGTGGCCTTGTTTCCAATGCCACGGAGATTCCAACTAATAATAGCCACCATTGAGAAACTATAATGAGAAATAAATGAAAAACTCACCAGAATTAAGATTGGGGTGAAGCAGATTTGCTCCTGTCTTTTCGATATGTGACTTTGATGAAGCCCTCCGAATCTACTTGATGATGTTGTTGAGATGCAAAAGGCGTAGAGCCAGCCATAGCTGTAAGAAAAGATGACGGAGGTGGTGTTACCCTAGGTGAAAGATTTAGGTTGCCAACTGGATCATCAAGTGGGGACATCTCCAATTCCTGAGTCACCCTAGCACCTGTTACAATTTTTTCAGGATATAGATTAGCAACATTTTGCAGAATTTGCTCTTCAACCTTGGAACAATCCTCCTGCTCCGCATTGATCATAGCATTGGCCTACTGTTCATTGGAGTTGGTTTGAATAACCTTTTCACAAACCTTTTTCAAAGTTTTTTCCACGGCCTCCGGTAAGGGTTGACCCCGTTTTGCCACGAATACCTTCTTCTGTGTAGGGTTTTGATGATTCAAAGAATCAATATTCGTAATTGTTTCTTGAATCCTTTCATTAGAACTGGAAGGGACATCAACCTGGCGATTCTCAATACCCTCCTTATTACCAACATCAGTAGCAGCGATCTTGTCCACTTTTTTTCCTCCCATTTCTTTATCCTTACTACTTCTAACCGATTGATTAGCTCTCTTACACTGAGAAATATCATGACCCAGTATGAAGCAATGTTTACAATATCGCGGAATGTTATCATACTCAACTTTTTGATAGAAACTTGGAAGGGCATCACCACAATCAATGAACACTTCTGTAGGCAACTTCTTAAGAACATCAACTTGGATCAATATCTTAGCGATACTAGGCCGAGAAAGCTCCAAGGTCGCTTTGTCAAGAGATAAAGGCATGCCAATAGCTTGTGCCAAAGAAAACAAGAATGATTTGTTGAACAAGTGAACTGGAAGTCCGGGTAATCTAACCCAAACTGGTACGATAGAGGATTCCTGTTCCGGCCTCTACGCCGGTGACCATGCCAACGTTCGCATGGGGAATTTAAACACATACCATATCTCCTTCATCCAAAGCCGTTGATAATCCGCCTCCGTTGTCTATTGGATCAGGATATGCTTTGAGTCTAAATGACCCAGTTTGTACACCGCTTTAAGATTAAATTTTGCAAAAGCAATCCTTGTGTCTTCCATAGACGGTCTACCATGGGAGAACTTGCCAACGAGTGTCCATCTAAATGGCTTGGAAAATTGGTCAATAGCTTCCTTCGAAAGTTTGATGGCTGGAGTTCCTTTATGTGTCGATAGCGGAGCAATGGGGAAAGCAAGAGATTGATGAATGTCGTAGAAGAGAGCCGCAAAAGATTTGGATTGTTGCGCTATGCCAGGTTGAGGATTAGGGTTAGTGTGAGATGGTGGGGGTTGAATATTAGGGTTAGGGTTTGTCGCCGCCACTATGGAGTCTGTAATGGGAATGCTAGGTTTTTGAAGGTTATTTTGGCAACTAGATTGATGCTGGGGAATCGGAGCAACATGAACATCGAAGAAAGATGCCGGAAAAGCCATCGGCGGCGCCCCTAGGGCATAGAGACGGCAGCCAGAATCAAGGAACCCTAGAGAGAGGATTCTAGAGAGAGAAAGCTAGAGAGAGATGGAGCCCCAGGATTAACTTACTTTTTGAAAATCCTTCTACTTAACCGATTTGTGTGAGTCTAATCTGGTATCATTTTATCCGCTGCGCAAACCGGTTACCATCGGTTAGCCTCTGATAAGGTACTTGACATTTTCAAAGCAACTTCAAACGGTCAAGGAGCAACCGGTCAGACATATGTCACCGGCTGTACTACTGCTCCAACCGGTAAGAGTTCCTCAACCAGTAAAGGGACTTCCAAATCCATGCAACTGGCCAACAAAGGTAAAGCCAACACTGTTGGATTTTGGGGTTACAAACGCAGCGGCAAATATTTATAAAAGATTATCATATCCCATGGGAAATTCATTATCTCGTCCAAAGAATGAAGCAAATTATGAATTCCATCCAGGTGCGTGTCTCCCATACTTTTCGAGAAGGTAATAAGATTGCAGATTTTTTCGCTAATGTGGCTGCCAATCGAAAGAGGAATGTTTGGTTTTACACAGCTTCTGATCTTCCAAAAGGATGTTATGGTGCTTTTAAATTGGATAGAGCTGGTGTTCCTTATGTACGTTTGTAGTAGCTTTTGTCCCCCCCTTCCCCTTGTAATGGGCAGCTCGTTAGATGCTGGCTCACTCCCCGTAGATGTCGATTTCATTTATTTTCAGATTAGTTGCTCTCCCCCTCCTCTTGTATTGGGGCTGTCCATTTGGATTTGCACCCCTCCCCTTAGTTTTCTTTATTTCTCTGTTGGCTTTAAGCCTTGTATTTCCTTTCCGGTGGTTGAGGTTGTCATGTCCCCCACCATGTTTTGTAATTTTTGCTTATATCAATAAAATCTAGGGAGTACCGTCTCCTTTCACCAAAACAAAAAAAAAAAAGTTTGTTCAAAACGGATCTCCAAAAGCAAATCTCAAAACAAATCTCAAAACCCGTTGATGAAGGTTTTTGATCTTCTCCTTGTTCTAAACCTTGTGATGAATCAACGATTGAAATCTTCAAGCTTTTGGTGATAACACAATCACCCTCTATCGGTAATCCACATGCGAATGGACCAAGAACACTTCTTGTTGGATTGCTAGATGATCCCCGATTATTGAAACGCTTTTCAATAATCAATGGTTGTTTTGTAGAATGAATCTATGGAATTTGATCTTTGATTCGTAATTAAAATCAACCAATTAGTGTTTCAAAAACTCTAATTTTCGTCACTTATGGCTGGGACAAAAGGATTCTATTTATACTTGTTATAAATCCCTAACCTTTAGGGAAAAGAGTCCTTTTTCCAAGCCAAAACGGGAGGATGAGTCGTCCCCCAGGGCACGAGTCGTGAGCTCAGGGACGACTTTATCCCCTATTGCAAGCTCTCTGATACAGTCGTCCCTTCATAAGGGACAAATTGGGCCAACTGGGGACGAGTCATCCCCTAACCCCAGATTTCACCCTTTTAGCCATTTTGAATCCGTTCTTTTGTGTGTGACCCTTTAGGAATTATATTTTATGTTGGTAGTGAGTTGAAACATCAACCTCCCAAGACATAAAGTGACTTTTAGCAAGTCATTATGTCCACCCAATTAAATATAACATCAAAGCTTGATTCCTTGATAATCAAATGTCACAATCTCTTTGTCCACTATGTCAAATTGAACACGAGTCATGGTCCATGTCAACTCATCTTGTTCAATGCTTTCTCGATTCCGAATATGTTGATAATCCAAATGCATTTGATCTCTATCAAATCACTTGAGTGTGGCCACACATTTCATCAACATCATTCATCGAGGGGCCCAAGCAAACATCTCTCTCAACGAGAGGGACAAATCCCATCTTGACTTATCATTCTTCCCTACAAGAATCCAATCGTGCCAACATAGCCCTTATTGCTATCCGATTAGAGATAGTGTTAGACGATATCAAACACAATGTTCATCATGTGGAAGACGATGATAATTTCAGGTTCAAAGGATTCAATGACACGACTATCATGAGATTTAATCATGACACATATGACTATAGACCATGTCATAAATCTTATCGATAGGTCAGGTCCAATACTTGTTCTCTAGCAAGTATCCATAAGTTTAATGTGCATCATATGCATATAATCATCTCCATGATTATCTATTACCAACTTATACTAGTTATTCATAATAACTAGGGACGCAGTTCATTATAATAAACATGTAAACATATAATGAACCAAATAATACTTTCTCTATAATAAATGATAAAGACGATTACATAGCAGTTTTAATTTTATTTTTTTTGGCAAAAGGAGACGGTACTCCCTAGATATTATTAATAAAGAAAATAAAAATTACAAACATGGTGGGGGACATGACAACCTTAACCACCAGAAAAAAAACACCTAGGGGGAGTTCTTACACAACCTGCAAGATCCTCAACAAAAAAGGGGGGGAATCTAAAAACAAAAGAAAATACATCAATAAAAGAAAAAAAACCTACTGCCTAATATTAGGATATGCAATCCGATCAAAGTAGAGAAGGCTCTGGCACGGCTTGGGACAAGACTCCAACGATGTAAACTGATAATCCGTATGCGCAGCAGCCGAGATATTAGCAAGAAAATCTGCCACTTTATTACCTTCCCTGTAGACATGAGTTACCTGAATAGACGCTTCCTCCATGAATTTGAAAATGGCTTGAATGAAGTACCAGATCTCCCAAGGAATATTGCATTTGCGAAGTAAGATGAGAGATAAAACTTCGAAATCCACCTCGAGCCAAAGAGATTCAAACCCCATAAGCCTAGCTTGAGTAATCCCATCAAGAGCAGCCCTAGCCTTAGCAACCATGTTAGAAGCATTACCATAAAAGTGAGAAAAATCAAAAATAAAAGACCCATCATGCTGACGTAAAATACCTCCACCCGAGGCAATGCCTGGGTTTCCACGAGACGCTCCATCTGTATTAACTTTAACTTGTCCCCCAGAAGGAGGGGACCAATGGACAAGCTTAACACGAGCAATAGACGGGGAGGTAATAATAATATTGAAGAATAGAGCAATATTTACCTCCGAAGGAATAATGTGAAAAGATAGGCTGTGAGCCCGAAGGGTATCACTAATTTGGAATTGAATATTATTACGAACCTTTTCCCAACTAGGGATTCCATCATCAAACCTGCATTTATTCCTGTGCTTCCAAAGCTCCCAACAAATGAAACTCGGAAGGATATCTCCCAACCATAACACAACCCTACTAAGCTTGGAATTTTTACAGGCATGCCAAGCAATCATCCTTTGCATGATAGTAGAGCTCGAGATTTGAAAACCAATCAATTTTCCAAAGAAATTCCACACACGAAAGGCAATATCACCATGAAGAAGAATGTGGTGTATGGATTCTAGAGAAGGGCTAGAACAACAATGACAACGAGAGACCATAGAAATACCTTTACGAGAAATGTTGTCATCAGTAGGGAGAGCAGCCTTAAGGCATTTCCACATGAAAATGGACACCTTAAGAGGAATATACTTATGCCAGCACCAAGCAAAGACCCTACTCCGAGTACGGGACATTCTACATTCCCTCCAAGCCGAAGATATAGAAAATCTGCTCGAGGAGGAAGGGGACCAAAAAGGCTGATCACGATCCCCACCAAGCCGAATACCATAGGATTGAATCTCCATCAAACATTGCTGCCCAAAAGTATTACGAATATAATCTTCCCTTAACACACCATCCTCAAAAAGAGAAAAAATCTGATCATGCCAATTATCAAGAAGAGGAAGATCATGGGGAAGCCATTTTTCTTGAATAGAAATATCACCACAGCCCACACCCCAAGCGATACGACTCTCCACCAAGTCCTTAGCAGCAACCATACGCTTCCAAATGTGGGAGCAACCCAACCTAGAAATCGCATCCATAGGATGAGTATCACAACAATATTTGGCCGCAAGAAACTGGGCCCAAAGAGAATCTGACGTGCAAAAACGCCATCAAAGCTTCATAGAAAACGCAATAGCCATCTCCTCAAATTTTTTGAGGCCAAGGCCCCCTTCCTCAATAGGCCAGAAAAATTCATTCCGAGAGACCCAATGACACTTATTTCCCCCATCAGAACTACTCCAAAAGAAATTGGCAATAAGGTGATTCATGGCATTAACAACACCCTTTGGAGGCTCAAGTAAAGAGATATAGTAAATGGGAATAGCTTGGAGGCAGGACTTAATCAAAACAAGCTTAGCACCAGTCGAGAGTAATTTACCTTGCCAGGAATCGAGCTTATCCCGAAGCTTCTGCATGACAGGATCAAACAAAGATTGCACTTTCCTACCGATATAGAGAGGACACCCCAAATAAACTATAGGCAAGTTCTTCTTTTGGAACCCCGTAATAAGAGAAATAGCATTATCATGCTCAGCCACAAACTTAACTAAACGCCTAGGGCACTATACCAACAATCTCCCACTTGCACTAGGCTCTATGCATCGTATACCCATGGACCTCACATGACCATCATGCTTTGCTTGTGCGAGGGGCTTTGTATGCAGATCCCCAATGTTATCATCGGTTGATACTTTGCATATCTTAACGTCTCCCCGATCAATGAACTCTCGAATGAGATGGAAACGTCTAAGTATATATTTGGATCACTGATGTGACCTTGGTTCCTTTGCTTGCGCAATGGCACCGTTATTGTCACAATAAAGTTTCACCGGATTAGTGATACTTGGAACAACTTTCAAATCACTAATGAACTTCTTGATCCAAACTGCCTCCTTAGCTGCATCGGATGTCGCTATATATTCGGCCTCGGTTGTAGAATCGGTTATGGTACTCTGCTTGTAACTCTTCCAACAAATTGCACCTCCGTTAGGTATAAACACAAATCCCGACTGCAATCGGAAATCATCCTTGTCGATTTGGAAGCTAGCATCTGTGTAACCTCTTACAACAAGATCTTCTTCCATCCCTCCAAAGACCAAGAACGCATCCTTAGTCCTTCTTAAGTACTTAAGGATCGTCTTGACTGCCATCCAATGGTTTTCACCAGGATCAGATTGGTATCGACTCGTCATGCTTAGAGAGCATACGAGACGTCGGGTCTAGTACAAATCATGGCGTACATGATAGATCCAATAGCCGAAGCGTATGGAACCTCATTCATCCTCTTTCGCTCATTAGTTGTCTTAGGACACTGATTCTTGCTAAGAGTAACACCATGACCCATTGGCAAGTTGCCTCTCTTAGAATTTTCCATCTTGAATCTTCTAAGAACCTTGCCAATGTAGGTACTTTGACTTAAACCAATTATCCTTTTAGATCTATCTCTATAGATCTTAATGCCAAGGATGTAAGCGGCTTCACCCATATCTTTCATTGAGAAACATTTCCCTAACCAAGACTTGACAGTCTGAAGTGCAGGAATGTCATTTCCAATGAGTAAGATATCATCGACATACAATAAGAGAAATAGTACTACGCTCCCACTAAATTTCATGTATACACAAGGTTCATCGTCGTTCTTGACAAAACCAAACTCTTTGATTTTCTCGTCAAAACGAAGATTCCAACTCCTAGAAGCTTGCTTCAATATATATATGGACCTTTGCAACTTGCACACTTTGATAGAATTCCTTGGATCGACAAAACCTTCGGGTTGTGTCATATACACATCCTCGAGTAATTTACCATTTAGGAAAGCCGTTTTGACATCCATTTGCCATATCTCATAGTCATAATACGCAGCTATGGCAATCAAAATTCTAATAGACTTAAGCATGGCAACAGGCGAGAAGGTTTCATCATAGTCTACACCATGAGTCTGCCTATATCCCTTTGCTACAAGCCTAGCCTTGTAAGTATGCACCTTCCCATCCATGCCAGTCTTCTTCTTGAAGACCCACTTGCACCCTATGGTTTTTACACCTTCGGGTGGCTCAATTAAGTTCCAAACTTGATTATCCAACATGGATTGCAATTCGGATTCCATGGCCTCCAACCATTTATCCGAATCAGGAATGGACATCGCCTCTTGATAGGAAGTACGTTTGTCATTCTCAATGATTTCCACTTCATTACTTTCCGACACGAGAAATCCATATCTCTCGGGTGCGGATCGTAACCTATCCGATCTACGATGGACGTGGATCTTGAACCGGTTCCACAACTTCATGTGGACTTGGTTCAGTCTCTACTATCGGTTCCATGTTATTTTTGGGTTCTTGAATTTCTTCAAATCAACTTTACTCCCACTTGTTCCTTTATTGAGAATCTGTTTCTCAAGAAAGGTACCATATTGAGAAACAAACACTTTGTTTTCATTGCGGTTGTAAAAGTAATACCCTTTGGTTTCCTTAGGGTAACCAACGAAAATAACATTGTCAGATTTAGGTGCTAACTTATCAGAGACAAGTCTCTTCACATAAGCTTCGCAACCCCAAATCTTCATGAAAGACAAACTAGGTTTTCTTCCATGTCACATCTCATGTGGGGTCTTAGGAGCCAATTTAGTAGGGAATCTGTTCAGTGTGAACACAGCAGTCTCTAATGCATGTCCCCAAAAGAATATAGAAAGGTCTACTTGACTCATCATCGAACGAACCATATCTAATAGGGTTCTGTTTCTCCTCTCGGAAACACCATTTCATTATGGCATTCCGGGTGAAGTCAACTCTGAAACAATTCCACAGTTTTTGAGATGATTGTAAAACTCTTGGCTCAAATATTCTCCACCATGATCGGATCGAAGTGCTTTAATAGTTTTGCCAAGTTGATTTTGTACTTCATTTTGAAATGTTCTAAACATCTCAAACGATTCACTTTTGGACTTCATTAGATAGATATAGCCATATCTAGATAAGTCATCGGTGAATGTAATGAAATACCGAAATCCTCCCCTAGCAATGCTGCTCATTGGTCCACATACATCGGTATGTATTAGGCCCAATAAGTCACTAGCCCTTTCACTATTCTTAGTGTAGGGTGGTTTGGTCATTTTGCCCAATAAACAAGATTCGCATATCTCATATGATTTATAATCATTTTAGTCTAACATACCATCCTTATGGAGTATAGAGATGCGTTTCTCGTTTATATGACCAAGCCGGCAATGCCACATGAACGTGTTGTTCACGTCATTCGGTTTAGACTTCTTTGTCCACATGATAAACATTTTCAACATTATTTTGTTTCTCATCAACATCAAGAACATAAAGGCCATTAAATGAACTTGCAATACCATAAAGCATATCATTTAAATAAATATAAACTTCTTATTCGCAATAATAAAATTATACCCTTCATTATCCAAACAAGAAACTGAAATAATATTCCTACTCAAATCCGGAACATAGTAACAATTGTTCAAAACAAGTACTAAGCCACTATGTAAAGTTACATCATATGTCCCTACGGCTAATGCAGCAACTCTTGCTCCATTCCCCACATGCAGGTCAACTTCACCTTGTTTGAGTAGCTTCCTATTCCTTAGTCCCTGCACATTTAAACAAGTGTGAGATCCACATCCGGTATCTAATACCCTGAACTAGAAATAGAAAGGAAAATATCTATCATATAGATACTTGAATCAGAAGCAATCGTATTGCCCTTCTTCGCCTTTAGGCCTTCCTTGTAAGCCTTGCAATTGCGCTTCCAATGACCAACCTCTTGGCAATGGTAGCAAATCGCATCCTTTTGAGATGCCTTGGGAGCCTCTTCGGCAATGGCAACTTTTGCCTTAGGTTTAGCAACACTTGCTTTACCTTTGCCATCTTTCTTGAACCCTTTACCTTTGTTAACCATTAACACGTTTGTCGTTTTGGGCTTCTTGATATTCTTCTCTGTGGTCTTAAGCATCGCATGCAATTTCGAGAGATTTTTATCCATGCCACTCATGTGATAGTGCATTATAAAATGACCATAACTTTCAGGCAATGAATTCAACATCAAATCCGTGGCGAGTTCCAAACTCATCGGATTTCCAAGCCTTTCGAGACGCTCAATGTGACCCTTCATCTTAAGGACATGAGCACCAATCGACTGCCCCTCTTGCATCTTGCAAGCAGTTACCTCTCTTGTCTTGCTTGCACTTGGAACATTTCCTTTAAGCACTCCGCAAGATCAAAAGCAGCTTCCATGTGCTCAAGGTCCTTCTGAAGGGCCTTAGACATGGTGGAAAGCATAAGGCATGTCACATCATTAGAATCATCAACATGTTTCTTGTGAGTATCCTTATGATGCCCTTGAAGCATTGGCAGCAGGTGGAGGTGGAACGGGTTCATCAAGAACGTACATTTTCTTCTCTTGCCTTAGAACAATTCTTAGGCTTCTGATCCAATCAGAATAGTTTGTACCGTTCTTTTTGCGCTTGTCCTTCTCAAGGACGGATCGCAGTGACATGGGCTGATTATTGTGAGTTTCCATTACTATAATAAAATATGCAAACAATGAAACACATAAGTATCAACACATTTATCATCTAAGAGCAAATAATGTATTTCATAAATACTCACACTAAATTATACACCTTCAAATACAAACATGTATCATATAATCATAGTAGGCTAAGATCCATATTTCACTGTATTTTGGTTTAACTGAGTCAATGCTCGAAATCAAGCTATTTAGGTAGAACCATCAATCATATCATATATGACTCTTAGATCTTTTATGAGATTTTCTTAGACATCATATGTCAAAAACATGTTTTAAATCTCATCTATGCCTTGGGTCAAATCTCATTTGAAAGCACCAATTAAGTCAAAACCTTTTTCAAACGTATGAGACATGGAATGATACACCTAACTGAGTCAAAACTACATCAACCATTATCTCAACTTGATCACAATTTAAGATATAATGATGCACCCAACTGAGTCGAAACTACATCAAAATACCCTAAAATATCACAAGTGTTCTAATCAAGGAATGGCATACGACTTAAATATTTAGAAGGTTTTACACATAATAACAAACATCGCATGGTTGTAACATAAATCTTATGTGTACATAATCATGAACATAGGGCTTCACAAAATTTCATACAAACAATTTGATCCAATTTTGAGAATTTACCAATCTACTTTAATCATATTAAACATATCAATAACCTATGTGATAAATTGATCATATTGCTATTCAACGTAAAGGTATCTTTTTGGCCTCGGGATGTGACTGTTGTTTGGCTAGATCCCTTGAAGATGCGGATCATTTATTCGTTCATAGCAGAATTGCAAGTAAAGTGTGGTCTATATTTACTAATATGTTGGGGGTCCCAATCTTTTCTTATAGCATTCGGTCTATCCTTTCTAGCTGGTGGTTTGGTAAATCTAGGGGTTTTAGCCCGGCTTTAAAGTGGCTTTGTCGGATTATGCCTTGTTTCATTGTTTGGGAGATTTGGAAAAGTCGAAATAAAGCTAGATTCGAGAATATTGCTAAGAATGTCGATTCTATCATTGGGGCTGTTAATGATCAAGTTTCTCTCGTAGTCAAGGCTTTCCAGATTAATTTCAAGTTATATCATGGAGATATTGATATCCTCAGGTACTTTTTCATAAGTCACAACTCTTCTTCTTTTAGGCCGTTGAGATTTGTTATTTGGAAATCTCCGTCCCTTGAGCTTTTTAAGATTAATACGGATTGGGCTGCGAAAGGCAATCCTGGTCTGAGTTCAGGTGGGAGTATTTTTCGAAATTCTCATGGAAATATGCTTTTTGCCTTTTCAAACTTTTATGGAGTTGGTACAAATATGGTGGCGGAAGCAAAAGCTGTTTTGGATGGTTTAAACTTTGCTGTCTCTTTTGGTATGTCTTCCCTTTGGCTTGAAGTTGATTCGGAGATTCTATTGAAGATTTTGATATTGGATTATCATATTCCATGGTCAATTTGGTATGAAGTTCAGCAAATAAAAAAGATTATGATGCAGATTCGTGTTCGTGCTACTCACATTCTTCGTGAAGGAAATCGTGTGGCCTATGGTTTAGCTAACTTTGCTTCTTCTTCTAGATCAAATTCTGTTTTCTACTCTCCAAAGGACCTCCCTTATGATTGCCGTGGCTCTTATAGACTGGATAGAGCCTCCATTCCTTATGTTAGGCTTTAATTGCTGCTTGCTTCTGGTTTTGGCTGGCTGGTGGCTGGTTTGCTGATTATTGGTTTGCTACTGTTTGTGTTATGTTGCTCATGTCCCCCACCTTCGTTTGTAATTTTTTACTTAATTAATAAAATCTAGGGAGTACCGTCTCCTTTCGCCAAAAAAAAAATTAATCATATTAATCTTTCATAAATTATGACCATGGCATATCTCATATACTTGTTTTTCACAAAAACAAAACACATAAAATCTAGATCTATTTCATATAGCATGGATAGCAATTAATCAAATTAAATCTAGCATGCCAATTTCAATCCTAATCATGGCAAGACGAGGCTCTGATACCACTGTTGGGTTTTGGGGCTACAAACGCTGCGGAAAATATTTATACAACAACAAAACCCTAAGCCCTTGAATCCGTCTAGCATGAAGAGATTAGAAACATGAAATAGAATTTACATACCTTAATGCGATTTGTTTGTTCAAAACAAATCTCCAAAAGCGAATCTCAAAACCCGTTGATGAAGGTTTTTGATCTTCTCCTTGTTCTAAACCTTGTGATGAATCAACGATTGAAATCTTCAAGTTTTTGGTGATAACACAATCACCCTCTATCGGTAATCCACACGCGAACGGACCAAGAACACTTCTTGTTGGATTGCTAGATGATCCCCGATTATTGAAACGTTTTTTCAATAATCAATGGCTGTTTTGTAGAATGAATCTATGGAATTTGATATTTGATTCGTAATCCTTTTTTTTTTGGTGAAAAGAGGACGGTACCTCCCTAGTTTTATTAATTAAAGAAAAATAGTACAAGCATGGTGGGGGACATGACAACCTCAACCACCGGGAAAGGAAATAACGGGGGGAGGCCTTACACAAGTTGTAAGGTCCTCTACAATAAGGGGAGGGGATACAACCATACCAAAAAAAGGAAAAATAAAAATGTAGCCAACAAAAACTATGATCTAACATAAGGGATAGCAGCTCTATCTAAGATATATGCACCTTTGCAATGGTGAGGGAGATCACTAAAAGAGAAATATTCTGAATTTGCTCTCGAAACCGCAGCGACATTAGCCAAACCATCAGCAACCTGATTTCCTTCACGCAGAATATGAGTAATTCTAACTCCAATCTGAGAAATAAGCCTTTTAATATGAAGAACCTCATACCAAATACTCCAAGGAATATGATAATCTCGGATCAGCACATTCAAAAGAATTTATGAATCAATTTCTAACCAAAGAGAAGAAATACCAAACTGAGATGCATAAAGGAGCCCGTCCAAAACCGCCTTAGCTTCAGCAACCATGTTTGAACCATGACCATAAAATTTTGAATAAGCAAACAACAACTGACCTTTCTTATTTCTGAAAATACCACCTCCAGAACTGATACCCGGATTCCCTTTTACAGCTCCATCTGTATTAATCTTGAGAATTTCAGACTTAGGAGTTTTCCAATGAACAAACCTTAATAACCGAGGCTTAGGAACAGCCGTAGAAAGGTGAAAGCATTGAAAAATCTGAGTTTCCATGTCAGAGCAAGGGAAAGACAAGATATAAGCCTTAATGATAGAACCAATCTGCACAAGAACATCTCGGATAATCATTGATGAAGATATATGAATATCCTCAAACCTGGCTTTATTTCAACTCTTCCATAACTCCCAAAAAATGAAGCAAGGGAGAATACGACAAAGCCAATGAATTCCCTTATTTTTCCCAATAGCCGTGTTGAACCACCAACTAGCAAGAATTGTTTTGACATTGTTGTAAGATATATGAACACCAAACAGCCTAGAAAACCAATCCCAAGTCTCAAAAGCCACTTGACTTCGAACAAAAAGATGCATAATATCCTCCATAGAATGCTGTGAACAACAAACACAGGAAGAAACAAGGGATATACCCCTAGACTGAATAGCCACATCGGTAGGAAGACCATTATGTAACATTCACCAAAGAAAGATGGAGATTTTCAAAGGGACATGTTTGTTCCAGCAATATTCAAAGATCAAATTCTGATCATTAGCCACTCTACACACTTGCCAAGCCGAAGAGAGAGAAAAAAGACCTTTAAGCGAAGGAAGCCAATACAAAGAGGAGAATTCAATATGGTTACCAGGGAGGTTAAGACGAGGACCCTCCATCCATTTCTCGTGAATTGAAACAACCCCCCTACCTATCCTCCAAGCAATGTGATCTTCAACAATACCTTTAGCTTGAATCATTCGGCACCAAATATGAGACGCGTAAGTAGGCTTGTCCGCATCCATAGGATGAGAGCCAAAACAATACTTATCAAGCATGAATTCAGACCATAAAGAAGGAGTGCTTCTGAAATGCCACCAAAGCTTCATAGCAAAAGCCATTGAAATATCTTCAAAATGACGAAAGTCCAAACCACCTTCACTATAAGGCCGAAACATCAGCTCCTTTCTCACCCAATGACATTTGGATTTGCCCTCTTCATTACACCAAAAGAAATTTGTAATAAGACGGTACATAGCTTGGATTACTCCCTTGGGAGGATCCACCAAAGAAATATAATAAAGAGGAATAGCTTGCAAACAGGATTGAATAAGAGTGAGCTTAGCGCCAAAGGAAAGGATCTTTCCTTGCCAAGTAGCAAGCCGATCAGCCATTTTTTGAAGAACCGTGTCAAAAAGAGCAATTTTTTTCCTCCCGATATAAAGAGGACAACCAAGATAGCTGATAGGAAGAGATTTCTTTTCAAAAGAAGTAGCTGCCACAATAATAGCATCCCTGACCTCATCATTTTTTCCGATAATAAAACAAGACTTCCTAGTATTCACAAGCTGACCCGAAAAAGCTTGATACCAGTTAAGACATCTTATATGAGCATCCAGAGAGTCTTTAGAACCATTGCAAAAAATGAGAATATCATCGGCATAAGAAAGATGAGAGATCATAGGGGTATGGATGTGAGCCCGATATCGATACTGAGGATAATCTGAGTGAAGCCGGTTAAGACCCCTACTCAATACTTCGGCTGCAATTATGAAAAGAGTAGAAGATATAGGGTCCCCTTGACGAAGACCACGAGATGAGTGAAAAAAACCAGAACTTTCCCCATTAACAAGAACCGAAAACCAACAAGATGAAATACATCGAAAGATCAAATCATTCTAAATTTCAGAAAATCAAGATATGCGATCATAGGCTTTGGCCATGTCTAATTTAAGACCAACGTTAGAGCCCCTCACCTTTTTTCGAAGAGAATGCATAAGCTCTTGAGCCAAAAGGACATTTTCATGAATCAAACGCCCTTTCACAAACCCACTTTGTTGAGGAGAAATGATTCTAGGAAGAATTGGATCTAAACGGGAGTTAAGAAGCTTCGTAATAATTTTATTCGAAAAATTACATAAGCTAATAGGTCTCATCTCCGAAAAAGAGGTAGGGGCACTGACTTTGGGAATAAGGACAATAAGAGTCGAAGTCTAGCTTCTCGGCATAGGGAAACCAGCAAAAGTTGGTCCGAATAGAACCGGATAGCCTCCTCCTGAATCAGACCCTGATCCATAATCCAGTTCCCGTCACTATCCCGGATTTTATGAATGTATAACTTTTGCCTTCTTTTTTTCACATAAGTATGAAAGAACCGAGTATTATTATCTCCATCCTTAACCCAAGCTAAATTAGCTTTTTGCATTCAGAACTCCTCTTCAATCTTAAGTCGATAGGAGAGGTTAGCTTGGGCAAGATAAAGGGCAGCCCTATTTTCGTCACTAGAATCTTGCTCAAAAAGCAGCTCTTTAGCATAAACTTCATCTTCAGCATGCTTTACAAGTTGATCAACTCTCCCAAACGTAGAACGATTCCAAAGTTGAATATCATGTTTGAGGCGAGTAAGCTTCTTACTAAACTTGACCAAAGGCCTACCAAAAATTCTACCCTCCCAAGAGGAGCGAACCAAAGAAATGAAAGAATCATGGCGAGTCCAAACATTGAAAAATCTGAAGACGCCCTTACGGACATCATCAACTAAGCGAATATTGATGGCCAAAGGAGCATGATCAGAACAGGTCCTATTAAGATTATCAATAGAGGTTTGAGCAAAGCAACTCAGCCATTTATCATTATATAGAGTACGATCCAGCCTTTGAAGAATAGTGGCATGCTTCGATCTCTTATTCCACCATGTAAAAACATGGCCTCTATAGCCACCATCGATTAGATTAGAAATCTGGATCATATCGACAAACTCAGAAACTCTAGAATCGACCACAGGCCTACCCCCAATCTTCTCAGATTGATCAATAACAGAGTTAAAATCTCCTACAATTAACCAGGGATCATCCGTACTACTCAACTCAATTAAATAATCCCATAAAACCCTCCTAGTAAACCTGCTACAACTAGCATGAACAAAGGACAATAAAACGGGATTAGGCCAAAGAGAATGAGAGGCCCGAACAGTGATAACTTGGTCATCATGAAAGATAACATCACAAGTAATGCCAAACTTCCAAGCAACCCAAATATTCCCCTTATCATTAGCAACACCTCCAATACAACGAATTTTACGAACATAAGACGGAAGCAACTGGGAATCCACCTTAGGCTCATAAATACCACAGATAAAAACATCATGAATTCTTAAAAGCCTCTTAACCCGACGAACCGAGGCGACATTACCAATACCCCGGATATTCCAACTTAAGATACCAACCATTAAAACGATTTTAATAGAAACTAAGAGAGGGCTTATAAGCCTAAGAATCATTAGATTTCCCATAATCCGGGACATTCCCATCAAATAAAAAATCTCTACCTTCATTAAAAACCTCTTGAATATCAAACTCATAAGTGACTCGAGGGCCACGAGGAGATAGCTGAAGATTATCAATTACCTCCTCACCAGGCCATTTACGTATAATAGTATCAACCACTTCCAATTCAGAATCAGATTCACACTTTCCATCTTCCAAATTAATATAATCATTAGAATTTATTTTGGCAACCTCATTAAGATCAGTTTCAATTTGTTCAAGCTCTTCTTCAAGGTCAATAGCCCCATCTTCAACAATAAAATGATTACCACTAGTATTAACCTTAGAAGCAGTTGTGCTCGAATTATTAGCATTTTTTAAAGAATTAGGGGAAACAAAAGGGGCTCCCCGCTTGGGAAGAAAGCTAAAACCATTAGTAACAATGTTAGAACCAAAAAATCTTGAGCCAAGGGGGGATGGGGGTTTATGAACCATAGAAGATATACCACCAGCATTCATAGAAAAAGTAGGAGGAGGATGCGTACCTGCCGGGTTAGATTTTGAGGCTATAATATTCGTACCTTGAACTTGAACTGTTTTTCCGTGAGCATTTTCTTGAACTGTTTTTCCTTGCGCATTTCCTTGAGCAGCTTTTCCATTTGAATGCACCTTGTTATTATCATTAGTTGAAGTCACCACCTTCAGATTGACGTTTTGCATATCACCTTTGCTGGCCAGATGAACTTCCGAATTGCCAGCAGACCCTTGTACCTGATCCATTTTTGCCTCCTTCGGAACATACACCTTAAAAGGTCCATTTTTGCTAGGTCCTCCAACATCAATAACATTCTTGCCTTTGTCAATATTTTTTGGAGGAATATCTTCCATAGCACCGGCAGCATGAGGCTTGACATTAACACCAATACAATTACTTTTACCTCCTTTTGCATACCATCTTCACCCAATTTACGATTATCCATGGCCAGCTTTCCAGAATTAAAACCATTGGCCCTTTTGCAAGAAACAACGTCATGGCCAAGCAAAGAACAATGCTTGCAATACTTGGGTAAGTTATCGTACTCCACCTTTTGATAGAAACCAGGTAGATAATCACCACAATCCACAAACACTTCATGTGGTAATTTCCGTGATACATCAAGCTGAATAAGAACCTTCGCTATGCTAGGCCGAGACAGTTCCATTGTGGCTTTGTCAATCGATAACGGAGTTCCAATAAGTTTTGCAACAGCAAATAAGCATGCTTTGTTGAACAAGTGAATGGGAAGCCCAGGAAGGCCGACCCAAACAGCCGCAATAGGTGATTCATGTTCCGCCTTCCATGCCGGCGTCCAAGCAAGAGTTCCCATGGGATAACGGGAGACATACCAAACTTCTTTCATCCACAACCTTTGATAGTCCTCAGCCGAAGATAATTGGATGATCATATGACGAGCATCAAGATTACCAAGTTTAAATTGTCCCTTAAGTTGAAATTTTGCAAAAGCCAGCCGTGATTCCTCCATAGAAGGACGCCCATGATGGAATTTTCCTACAAGAGTCCACGTAAACGGCTTAGAAAAAGCATCAATATGTTCTTTAGACAGTTTAATTGATGGAGTGCCCTTATGAAGCGAGGAGAGAATAGGAGGAAGTGTTGATAATGTAGCGGAACCCATGTTTGTCGCCGGAGATGGTGCCTGCGAGAAGAGACCTGCAAAAGACTTTGTTAGTGGAGGCGGACAAGAAGATGAATTAATATTAGGGTTAGGAGCAGTGGCCGCCGCCATCAATGATTCAGCGCCACCAACGGTCTTGGAAGGATTCTGATGCACGGCGCTAGGGTTTTGGAGTGAAGCCGCCGCCGCATCAGTTTGGGCAGGAGGAACAACATAAAAAAAGAACGCAGATTGAGCCATGGAGTCCCCCATGGCGAAGGAGCAGCCGCCGAGGAGGCAAAGAATAGGCGAGCAATGGCCCAACGGCCAAACTTGACGAAACCCTAATTCCGCCCTAGAGAGAGTTTGAAAATAGTGCCTGTGTGTGTGTTTATTTTCAATAAAAGTCCGAAAAAAAATGGTAACATATATGTTATAGATTTAAATACTGTTTCTAGTGTTACTAATGTTTGTTTTGTAGCAAAGAACATCAGTGAAAATTCATGGTTATGGGCATAAGAGACTCAGTCACTTGAACTTCAAGTACCTATCCAAGCTGGCAAATGCAAATCTGATTGCCAGCTTACCTCAAGTGTCTCCTAATCATGGAAGGAAATGCAGAGCCTGCCAATTAGGAAAGCAACATAAAGAATCATTCCATAGCAAGCCCTGCATGTCCACATCTAAGTGCCTTCAGCTGCTACATATGGATCTGTTTGGCCCCACAACAACTGCCAGTTTAGGGGGAAGCAGATATGCCTTGGTTGTTGTAGACGACTATTCAAGATACACTTGGGTGGAAACCTTTGTTGGTGTAATGCCCTAGGCGTTTAGTTATGTTTGACTTATAACTTAAACCGTTATGTAATCATCTTATCATTTATTATAGAGAAAGTTTATTTGGTTCATTATATGTTTACATGTTTATTATATTGAACTGCGTCCCTAGTAATTATGAATAACTAGTATATGTTGGTAATGGATAATCATGGAGATGATTATATGCATGTGATGCACATTACATTTATGGATACTTTCTAGAGAACAAGTACTGGACATGACCTACAGATGAGATTTATGACATGATCTATAGCCATATATGTCATGATTAAATCTCATGATAGTCGTGTCATTTGAATCCTTATACCTGAGATTATTATCGTCTTACACATGATGAACATTGTGTTTGATGTAGTCTAACACTATCTTTAATAGGATAGCAATAAGGGCTATGTTGGCACAATTGGATTCTTGTAGGGAAGAATAATAAGTCAAGATGGGATTTGTCCCTCTCGTTGAGAGAGATGTTTGCTTGGGCCCCTCGATGAATGATGTTGATGAAATGTGTGGCCACACTCAAGAGATTTGATAGAGATCAAATGCACTTGGATTATCAACATATTCGGAATTGAGAAACATTGAACATGTGAGTTGACATGGACCATGACTCATGTTCAAATGGACATCGTGGACAAAGGGATTATGACATATTATCTATCGAGGAATCAAGATTTGATGTTATATTAATTGGGTAGATATAATGGTTTGCTAGAAACCACTTATGTCTTGTGAAACCGATGTTTTGACTCACTACCAACATAATATAATTCTTATTGGGTCACACACAAAGAACGAATTTGATCATTGGCTAAAATTATGGATTTTGGGTTCTGGCACAACTCGTGACCAGGAGCACGACTCGTGCCCTGGGTCACGACTCGTGCCAAGGGTCACGACTAGTGACAGGAGCAGTACGACCATTTTGGCAACCAAGGAACAACTCGTTGACTTTTGACTTTGTGGGACTAGGCACGACTCGTGCCCTTGAGCACGAGTCGTTCCCTTGATCAGCACGAGTGCATTTTTTTGTCACGAGTCGTGGTACGACTGAAATTTGGCTTGGAACACTCGTGACTAGCTGGAACAACTCGTGGCATGAGTCATGCCCAGGAGCACGAGTCGTGCCCTGAGCGAATTTCAGTCCGTACGTAGAATCCTTGGTTGGAAAGGTTTTGGTTTGGTCAAAGATTTTACCCTAATTGTTAGGGGATTTATATGAGATATAAATACAATCTTTTGGCAGCCATAAACCACTCTTCATATCATCTAAGCCTAGGGTTTATGAAACTCTAGAGATTTGATATTTGATTGAGAATCAAAATCAAATAAATCCCAAATTAATTCCATTGTTTTGGTTTTGATTATTGAATATTTATTCAATAATCGGGAGGATCATCTAGCAATCCTACAAGAAGAGTTCTTGGTTCATTCGCGTGTGGATCACCATTAGAGGGAGGTTACTTTATCTCCTAAAGCTTGAAGATCTCCATTGTTGATTCGTCACCAAGGTAGAACAAGGAAGAAGAAGATCCAAGTTTCATCAACGGATTAAAAATTCAATCTTTGAGATACGTTTTAAGCAACATAAATCGCATTAAGGTATGTTAATCTATTTCATATGTTTCTAATCTCTTCATGCTAGATGGATTCAAGGCTTTGGGTTTTGTTGTTTTTCAAAAGTTCTCCCGCTGCGTTTGTAACCCCAAAACCCAACAACCTTTGTCTCCAAAGATGACACTTAGTCAACAAGTTGTTTTGTCTACTTCAAACTCAAAAGGAGAGTGACATCATCTACTCTGTGATGATCACGAAATCGTTTTTTTTTTTTGGCAAAAGGAGACGGTACTCCCTAGATTTTATTAAAAAAAAACAAAAATTACAAAACATGGCCCAGGGACATGACAACCTCAACCACCGGAAAGGAAATACATGGGCCTTAAAGCCAACATAAAAAATGAAGAAACTAAGGGGGGGTGCAAATCCAAATAGACAGCCCCATTACAAGAGGGAGGGGAGAAAAGCTATCAACCCAAACGAATATAAGGAACAGTAGAACGATTCAGTTTGAAGGCACCCTTACAAACATGAGGGAGATCATCAAAAGAATAATAGCAGGAATTAGATGTAGCAGACGCAGCCACGTTTGCCAAACCATCAGCCACTTTGTTTCCTTCACGCAGAATATGAGAAACCCGAACTGAAATAAGCCTCATCATCTCCTTAATCCGCCGAACCTCATACCAAATACTCCGAGGAATATGATATTCATTAATCAAGATTTTAAGAAGAACTTCAGAATCAATTTCAAGCCAAAGAGAGGAGATACCAAAATCCAAAGCAAAATTAAGACCATCTAGAACGGCCTTTGCTTCCGCCACCATATTTGAACCTTTCCCGTAAAAACTAGCAAAAGCGAAAATTAGATTCCCATTGTTATTACGAAGAATACCTCCACCTGACATAATACCTGGGTTCCCTTTAGCAGCCCCATCGGTGTTAAGCTTTAGAACATTGGCAATAGGCGCAAGCCACTTAACTAGCCTTAACCGCCTAGGAGCTTCGTTATCTCTATACATTTTAAAGGCCTTCAGAACCATCTTGTCTTGCCTAGAACCCGAAAAACCAATATTAAAGGCCGAAATAATATATCCAACATGCGCATAAACTGCAGCAATAATATCACGAGAAGCCATTTTAAAGCTATCAAACCGATCTTTATTCCGATGCTTCCAAATCTCCCAAAGAATAATACCCGGAAGAATCTGTCGAAGCCAATGAATACCCTCATTATCCCCCTTATGTTTGCTAAACCACCAGCTCGCAAGGATATTTCTAATGCTTACGAAGACAGTTGAAATACCCATAAACTGCGAAAAATAACCCCAAACATCTGAAGCAATATTACTATGAGCGAAGAGATGCTCAGAGTCTTCTATAGAATTCGCAACACAGCAAGAACAACATGAAACCAAAGAAATACCTCTCTTCTGGACAGCAACATCAGTTGGGATCCCATTATTTAAAAGCCTCCATAAAAATATAGAGATTTTGGGGGGAAGATGCTTATGCCAACAATATTCAGAAATCCAACTCTTGGCATTTGGCCTTCTACAAATCTGCCAAGCCGAGCTAATAGAGAAATTACCCAAACTGGAGGGAATCCAATAAAGCACATCTTTACCATTAGAAGGAGAAATTTTCTGCCTTTGAATGAGCGAGAGTAATTGATCCCCATAATTATCCCGAATATGGTTTACCTGCGGCTGCCCATCAACGAACAAGGTTGAAATCTCTATATGTTTACCCGGAAGAGTTAATCTTTGACTTTCAAGACAATTTTCATGAACTGAAATGTCTCCTTTCCCGACTCTCCAGCCAATATTTGCTTCAACGATGTCCTTTGCTTTTAGCATTCTCCTCCAAATATGCGAAGAATATGAACAATTCACTGCATCCATAGCATGAGTACCAAAGCAATATTTATCTTGCATAAATTCAGCCCATAAAGAATCTGTCCCTCTAAATCTCCACCACAATTTCATAGCAAAAGCTTGGGCCAAGTCTTCAAAACACCGTAAACCTAAACCTCTTTCATCCTTAGGCCGAAACATTTTGTCCCTTCTCACCCAATGGCATTTCCGCCCACCTTCATTATTAGACCAGAAAAAATTAGAAATAATTTTATATATGTTATTCAGCACCCCTTGAGGAGGATCAATGAGGGAAATATAATAGATCGGGAGAGCTTGAAGACAAGACTTAATAAGAGTCTACTTGGCACCATGGGAGAGCAACTTCCCCTGCCAAACAGCCAGCTTATCTTCCATTTTTTTAATAACGGGAGTAAAAATAGAGGCCCTCTTCCTACCAATATAAATGGGGCAGCCCAAATAAATAATGGGAAGAGGAATTTTAACAAAGCCCGTTGCAGCAGAAATAATAGCATCACGCTCCTCATCTTCCTTTCTTGTAATAAAACAAGACTTGGCAATATTTACCAGCTGACCCGAGAAATTTTGATACCACTGCAAACACCTCATATGAGCTTCAAGAGAATCTTTTGCCCCATTGCAAAAAATAATAATATCGTCCGCATAAGAAAGATGAGAAATCATAGGGGTATGAATATGGGCACGGTATCGATACTGGGGATTTTCCATATGCAGCAAGTTCAGGCCTCTACTCAGCACCTCCGCACCAATAATAAACAAAGTAGGGGAGATAGGGTGTATTTTCCTTCGGCAAGAGGGCTTCGCCAAGGTGATCCTATATCTCCAACCTTATTCATTATTGCTGCTGAGATTTTGAGTCGTGGCCTTAATGCTCTTCATGAGAACCATCATCACATCATCTACCATTCTGGTGCTATTCATGCTCCTTTTATATCTCATCTTTCATATGCTGATGATGTTATAATTTTTTGCAATGGTAGCAAGACTTCAATTGATATGCATATGATCTTTCTAAATTCTTATCAAGAATTTTCGGGGCAATTGGTTAGTGTGGCTAAATCTTGCTTTATTTTGGGTAGAAGAGATGGACAAAGCAGACTTAGTGGCTGAGTGGACGGGATTTCAACACAAACATCTTCCCATTATTTATCTTGGGTGTCCTTTGTATTCTGGGAGGAAAACTCAAGCTCTTTTTATTCCGATTCTTAGGAAGATGGAGGAGAGACTTGAAACGTGGCAAGGAAAGATTTTGTCTATGGGGGCCAAGGTTGTACTTATTAAATCTTGTCTTCAAGCCATTCCTATTTACTATTTATCTCTTCTTGAACCTCCTAAAGGTACTATCAATGCTATTACTCGTCTTATCTCTAACTTTTTCTGGAGTAATGCGGATGGAGAGAAACGGTGTCATTGGGTTTCAAAAAAGGAATTCTATTGGCCTACTCATGAAGGTGGCTTAGGTTTTAGAAAATTTGAATACATGTCCCTAGCTTTTGCTATGAAATAAATTATAGTGGCGCTTTCGATGTGGAAATTCTTTATGGGCTCGGTTCTTATTAGAAAAGTATTGTCATAATTTTTATTTTTATTTTTTGGCGAAAGGAGACGGTACTCCCTAGATTTTATTAATTAAAAAGAAAATTACAAAACAAGGTGGGGGACATGACAACCTCAACCACCACGAAAAGAAACCTAAGGGGGGAGTCCTTACACAAGTCGTAAGGTCCTCTACAATAAAGGGAGGGAAGACTAGAATACATAGAAAATAAATAAAAAAGAAATCTAGCCATAACAACTAATAGTATCTAAAATAAGGGGTCCTATCCTTATCCAAAGCAAAGAAACCTTTGCAACGGCGAGGAAGGTCATTAAAAAGAAGAAACTCACGATTTTGTTTATCATCAGCAGCCTTGTTAGCCAAGCCATCAGCAACACCATTTCCTTCACGAAGAATATGAGTAACCCAAACATTCATAAGAGACATAAGACGATGAATATGGGCTATAATATACCATATCGACCAAGGAATATGATACTCCCGGATGATAATGCGCATAAGGGGTTGAGAATCAACCTCAAGCCAAATGAAGTGATAACCTTTATGAAAAGCTCTTTGAAGAGCATCCCGAGCAGCCAAAGCTTCAGCCATCATGTTAGATTCTACACCATAGAAATTAGCAAAAGCATAAATAAAATCTCCATTAGAATCCCGAAAAATACCACCACCCGCAGCAATGCCCGGATTTCCCCTAGAAACTCCATCCGTATTAATCTTAATATAACCATCATTAGGAGATTCCCAAGAAACCAATCTGATTTTTGGGGCAGCATAAGCCTTAATGGCCAGCCGAAAATTAGAAATAAGATGCTCTTCCTCATAAGACCATGGAAAAGAAAGAGAATAAGATGCAGCAAGAAGGAACACCTGCTCTCTGACTTTATGAATAATGCAACCAGAATTCATGCCAACACCATCAAATCTGCATTTATTTCGAGCAACCCAGAGCTCCCAAGAAATAATGGCTGGAAGAATACAATTTAACCAATGGGAAGCATTAGAATAAGGCTTAGTAACACCAATCCACCAACCCATAAGAGCTTGGCGAAAACTACCAAAGAACATCCGAACTCCACATAAAGAGCTGAAATAAGCCCAAACAGCCTTAGCAATATTACCACCAATAAGAATATGATTTATAGATTCTTGGCAAGGAGCAGCACAACAAGCACATTTAGAAGCCAAACTAACACCTCCCCGCTGAACCATATCATCCGTAGGAAGCCCCTCATGCAACACTCGCCAAAGAAAAACAGAAATTTTCTTTGGAATATACTTATTCCAGCAAGAAGCAAAAATAGGAGAACGAACCTTGCTAGATCTGCACTCTGTCCATGCCGAATTCACAGAGAATTTTCCAGAAGTAGAAGGCCGCCAAATAGGAATGTCCGGATCATCAGAGATATTAATAGAATGAGAGTGAATTAGCGAGAGAAGATGAGGACCATAAACATTTCGGATGTAATCATCACGGGGCATCCCATTCTCAAACAAAGAACAAATTTGAACATGCTCAAAAGGAATATGACCCATGGATCCCTCAAGCCAATTTTCATGCAAAGAAATTCGACCACTCCCCACACGCCAGGCAATTCGCTCTTCCACCCAAGGCTTAGCAGCAATCATCCGTTTCCAAACATGAGAGGAAAAGGAGACAATGGTAGCGTCCATGGGGTGGATATCCCAACAATATTTAGCAAGCAAAACCTTACTCCACAATGAATCAACAGTTCTCAAATGCCACCAAAGCTTCATAGCAAAAGTCAAAGCAATATCTTCAAATTTCCGTATGCCCAAACCACCTTCATCAATAGGCCAGCTCATTTTATCCCAAGAAATCCAATGACATTTCTTATTCCCATCAATATTGCTCCAAAATAAACGCACTATGATCTTCTCCATAGCATGAATAACACCCCTAGGCGGATCAATAAGAGCCAAGTAATATAAAGGAATAGCAGAAGTATTGTCATAATACTCATCTTATGGATGCTACTTTTCGAGTGGGCTGCTCTCACATTTGGAAAAGGATGATCACTGCAAAGGACTTATTTGAGGATAATTTGTTTTGGGGTATTAAGGCTGGAAGTATTTCGGTCCAAGAACATTGGTTGGCTAAGGATCTTGTTCTTCAAAATGAAGCTCATGTCCCGATCTCGTCCTTGTTTATTGATAGAGTTCTTCAAGTTGACCATGTTCGGCAATCTTATGGGCATAAAGTGACCAATTTAATGCAAGCGAGGTTTATATCTATTGAAGATGGGCCGGATATTCCTTTTTGGACTCCTACTACGGGTAAGTTTTCTATTTCTTCTGCTTGGAAAGTTTGCCGACATGCTAGACCGTCTAGCATGGTATTTGCTAGTTGTTGGCATAATCATATTCCCCTCAAAGTTTCGGTTTTTATGTGGAAAGCTTTGAAAAATGCTCTGCCTACGGATGATTCTATTCAAAGGCGAGGTATTCATATTGCTTCTCAATGTGATTGCTGCTCTTTTCGTTCTATTGAAACTTTATCCCATATTATTTTGCATGGTAATGTTGCTTCGAAAATTTGGCAATTTTTTGGGGATATGATTGGGATTCGGGTCTATGGTACATCCCTTTCTCTTTTTTTTTTTTTTTGTTGGCGAAAGGAGACGGTACTCCCTAGATTTTATTAAATAAAGAAAATAATTACAAACATGGTGGGGGACATTACAACCTCAACCACCAGGAAAAGGAAAACTAGGGGGGAGGCCATACACACGTCGTATGGGCCTCTACAATATAAGGAGGGGTGACTACAAAAAATAGAAAACAATCTATATAAAAATCTGGCCATAGAGTTAATGAAATCGAGCATGAGGGATCCTAGCCTTGTCCAAAACAATACCGCCTTTGCAAGGCCTAGGAATATCACTAAAAGAGTTGAACGTGAAATTTTGGACCTCGTCTGCAGCAATGTTAGCAAAACCATCCGCTACACCATTCCCTTCGCGAAGAATATGAGTAATTCGAACTTCCATTTGAGCCAATAATCTATGGATATGAGAGATAACATACCAAACAGCCCACGGGATATGGTACTCCCGAATAAGAATCCGCATCAACACCTGAGAATCAACCTCTAACCAAACACGATGGAAACCACGAGCTTGTGCTAAGATCAGCCCATCCCTAGCAGCCATAGCCTCCGCCATCATATTGGATTGGCAGCCATAAAAATGGGAGAAACCAAGAACAAAATCCCCTTTATGATTCCTTAAAACACCTCCCCCAGAAGCAATTCCCGGGTTACCCCTAGAAACTCCATCCGTGTTAAGCTTAATCTCATCAACATTAGGGGGAACCCATAAAACCATTCGGACTTTAGGAATCAAAAAGGGTTTAGGGGCCAAATGAAAAACATCCAACAAATAATTATTATCTTGACTTCTCGTGAAAGAAAGGGAGAAAGAGAGAGCGATATTATAAGCTTGAGTACGAACCTTATGAATAATAGCATTGGAACTCATATGAACATCTTCAAATCTGCTCTTATTTCTTGCACACCAAATTTCCCATAAAATTAGAGCTGGAAGGAGACGAGAAAGCCAAGAGCAGACATTGGAATCAGAACTAGAATGACTTTGCCACCAACTAATGAGGACCTAATTCAAATGACCCATGAAACAACGAATGCCACACAAACCACTAAAGAAATCCCAAACTTTCTTAGCAATATCCCCATAAACCAAAGTATGGACCATGGATTCTTCACTTGCTGCATTACAACAATGACATTTAGAAGCAAGGGAGATACCTTTAGATCGAATTATCTCATCCGTAGGCAAGCCATTATGCAAAGCACGCCAAAGAAACACCGAAATCTTTTTGGGGATATATTTGCTCCAGCAATAAGAATATATAATAGAGTGAGGACGGTTAGAACGACATTCTCTCCAAGCTGAATTAACAGAGAACTTACCAGAAGAAGAAGGCACCCATATAGGGACGTCCTCCTTATCCGACAGAGAAATAGCATGAGAATTTATCAGAGACACAAGCTGCTGGCCAAAAGACTCTCGGATGTGATCATTATTAGGAGCGGCATTATGGAAAAGAGAAGAGACCTCAGCGTGAGCAAAAGGAAATGGACCCATATCCCCATCTAACCATTTTTCATGAATAGAAATATCTCCTCTCCCAACCCTCCAAGCTAATCTATCCTCCACTAAAGGCTTTGCTGCAATTAATCTTTTCCAAATATGAGAAGAGTATGATGTGAGACAAGCATCCATAGGGTGAATTTCCCAACAATATTTAGCCAACATAAGATCACTCCATAAAGATTTAGATGTACGCAAACGCCACGAAAGTTTCATGGAAAAAGCCATAGCCATATCTTCGAATTTTCGAATCCCCAAGCCTCCCTCTTCAATCGGCCAGCTCATTTTTTCCCAAGAAAGCCAATGACATTTCTTCTCCCCATCATTAGAACTCCAAAAAAATCTCATAATAATCTTCTCCAAAGCACGAAAAACCCCTTTTGGAGGATGAATGAGGGATAAATAATAGAGAGGCATAGCAGATAAGCAAGATTGAATAAGAGTGAGTTTGGCTCCAAAAGATAGTAATTTACCTTTCCACGAAGCAAGCTTAGAATCCATTTTTCTAATGAGGGGATTAAAGAGGCTGATCTTCTTTTTACCAGTGTATAACGGGCATCCCAAATAAATCAATGGGAGATCTTGTTTTACAAATCCCGTAGTGGCTGCCACAATCTCATCCCTATTACCATTATTACCCGTAATGAAGCAGGACTTGTTGATATTCACTAACTGGCCCGAAAAATTCTGGTACCAATCCAAGTATTTCATATGCGCCTCTAAAGAAGATTTCGATCCATTACAAAAGATAATCACATCATCCGCATAGGCAAGGTGAGAAATTAAAGGAGAATTGATATGAATACGGTATCGGTCGCGAGGGGAACATAGTATGCAGCAGATTTAAACCCCTACTCATCATTTTCGCTGCAATAATAAAAAGATAAGGAGATAAGGGGTCGCCTTGCCTAAGGCCCCTTGTAGAATGAAAAAAACCACAACTTTCACCATTAACAAGGACGGAGAACCAGCTATTAGAAATACACCGGAATATGAGATCAATCCAAACCTCATTAAATCCAAATTGCCGCATCACCTTAATAAGAGCAAACCAAGATAATCGATCATAAGCTTTCGCCATATCAAGCTTGAGAGCCACGTTAGAACCCCGAACCTTTTTGTTTATAGATTGCATAATTTCCTGAGCCAATAAGACATTCTCATGAATAACTCTACCTTGAACAAACCCACTCTGCTCCGGGGAAATAATGCGAGGGAGAATGGGTGCCAGACGACACGTTAATAATTTTGTAACCACCTTATTACAGAAATTACATAGGCTAATCGGTCTCATGTCCGAAAAAGAAGAGGGAGAATCCACCTTTGGAATCGTGACAATTAAAGTACTAGTCCAGCTTCTTGGCATTTGAAACCCAGAAAAGAAATCACCAATTGCACGCACCAAATCAGCCTTAATAATATCCCAATAGCCCTTATAAAATTCACCCGTGAAACCATCCGGACCAGCTGCACTTTGGCCATTCATAGAAAAAATTACCTGTCGAACTTCATCCTCATTGGGAACAGCCGTAAGCGAAGTGTTATCCTCTTCAGTAATCAGACGAGGGATAAGAAACATAAAATCATCGGAAGGAATCTCACAATGGCCTTGAAGCTGATCCGAATAAAACCTTATAGCCTCCTCTCTAATTTCATTCTTCTCTTTCAGCCACACGCCATCTCTATTCTTTATTTTGTGAATACATAATTTCTGCCTCTTTTTCTTTACAATAGAATGAAAGAACTTTGTGTTTCTATCTCCCTCCTTTAAACACTTTAAATTAGCTTTTTGGGCCCATAAATCTTCATCTAACTTCAACTTTGAAAGTAATTGCGCCTGTTTTTTTCTGGTGGTAAAGGTTGTCATGTCCCCCACCATGTTTGTATTTTTATTTTTCGTTTTTAATAAAATCTAGGGAGTACCGTCTCCTTTTGCCAAAAAAAAAAAAAAAGTAATTGCGCCTGTGCTAAATTTAGAGCAGCCCTAGATTCATCATCACCAAGAGTTTGAAATTGAGCTTCCCTAACCAAAACTTCATCTTCTGCGTTTTTTATTTGCTGATCAATTCTCCCATATATATGCTTATTCCAATCTGAAATAGTCTTCCGGAGACGCCCAAGTTTCTTGGCAAAGCACACCATCAGTCTTCCATCCATAGGGACAGCCCAAGATGTTTTAACAAGCTCCAGAAAGGAATGATGCTTCAGCCACACATTAAGAAAGCGAAAGGAGCCATGACGCACTTCAGCTTCAAGTTGCAAAGTGATAAGAATAGGAGCATGATCTGAACAAGTTCTAGCTAGATGAGTAACACGGGTAGAGTGGAACAATTGCAACCATTGCTCATTATACAAAGCTCTGTCTAATCTTTGATAAATAGCCCTTCTTCCCATTCGATTATTAGACCAAGTAATAACATTACCTTCATATCCAGCATCCATAAGGTTAGAGTATTGAATCATATCCGAGAATTCTGTGACAGCCATACCATTAATAGGCTTTCCTCCAATCTTCTCACTCTGATCAATAACACAGTTAAAATCACCCACAACCATCCAAGGGAAATTCACCTCACTAATAGTCATTAGCTCATCCCAAAGAGAAATACGAGAAAATCTGTTACAGCTAGCATGAACAAAAGAAACCCATACGGCAGTCTCCCAAAGCGGATGAGAAATTTGCAAAGTTAAAGCTTGATCAGAGTCATGAATAACCATGCACTTCAGCCCATGCTTCCATAAAACCCAAACTCTATTATTTCTATTATTGACTCCATCTTCACAACCCAACTTCCGAATAAGAGGCCCCATAGAAGAAAAATCAGATTTTGGCTCATAAATAGCCATAAGCGATACACCATGAGAACGGAATAAACGTTTGATTCTACGGATTGTGGCAACATTAGCTATGCCACGAGCATTCCAACTTATAAAACATACCATTAAAAACAGCTATAGAGAGAGTAAATGATGAGATAAAAACATAAAGGGGAACTCACAGTGAAGGGGATTTCTCCCTACTCTTTTTCCTTTTATGAGTAACAGTAATGAAACCATCATCTTCTTGGGCCTGCAATGCGGTTATAGATTCTTTGAAATCCATTTGCATGTTCATGACTTGATTCAGCGATGTAACTTGAGGAGCTCTAGGCGACAGATTAAGCGACCCAAAAGTATTCATCTTTGCATGGGAAGAAGACTTTACTCGCATAGCAGAATCATCTCTCAAAGGCGTGCATAATTTACGAGGATCTTGAACTTCCGGAATTAATATTTGAGCATCCTCCCCTCCATCTATTTGTGAGAGACCAGCCTTAGTCTTTATAGACTTTAGGCTTTTAGACAAAGCTTCGTTAACAGACTGTGGCAAAACAATACCCCTTCTTGCCATCAAAGGAGCCGTGTAATCCTTAGAGCCACCATCCTTCTTTGTAAGATCAATAACAGATTTTAACACATCTTTTTTGGTTGAATTAAAATCAGCACTCTTGCTAGTGCCTTCTTGATTGCCCTTATTTTTATCTTTCCGAATCCAAGCTTCATTTTTAGTATCCCCCTTCTTATGATCCTCCTTTTCATCCCTCTTCATTCCTTGATCAGCCTTCTTCTTCCCATCCCCATCACCATTTTTCTTGTATTCAGAATTTAGAATACGACAATTAAAATTATCATGACCTAATAGAGAACAATGGCTGCAATACATAGGCATATTATCATACTCAACAGGTTGCACAAAACTCGGCATACAATCACCACAATCTATATGAATTTTATCAGGAAGCCTTTTTAGTAAGTCCACTTGCACCAAAATCTTAGCCACACTTGGCCTAGACAATTCAGCAGTAGCTTTATCAAGCGACATAGGCTTTCCAAAGATTCGAGCCAAA
Organism: Adenophora triphylla var. japonica; assembly: GCA_022495995.1. Taxonomy (NCBI): domain Eukaryota; kingdom Viridiplantae; phylum Streptophyta; class Magnoliopsida; order Asterales; family Campanulaceae; genus Adenophora; species Adenophora triphylla. The sequence goes on along the minus strand of JAFEMH010000035.1, from coordinate 1,031,894 downwards.
GAGAATAAAAATATTTTATTGAATAGATGAACCGGCAATCCAGGAAGACTTACCCATACAGGAACAATAGAAGAATCCGTTTGAGGCTAGGTGTCCAAACTGAAGTACGCATAGGAAATCTGTTCACATACCAAACCTCCCTAGTCCAAATGCGTTGGAAATCTTCTTCATTGGTGAGTTGAATCAACATATGACGAGAATCTATATGGCCCAATTTATAAGCTCCCTTCAAATGAAACGTAGCAAATGCAATTCTTGCAGCCTCCATAGTAGGTCTGCCATTAGAGAATTTTCCAACCAATGTCCAAGCAAAAGGCTTAGAAAAAGCCTCTAAAGCTTCTTTAGAAAGTTTCAAAGATGGCATACCTTTGTGAATAGCGGCTGGAATCAATGGAATATCTTGGATTGGAGTCGATTGAGTAGAGCTGATTATGGAAGCAAAAGATTTATTAGGATTAGGAGGAGGCGCCGCCCTAGGGTTTGCATGAGAGTGAATGATGGCTGGAGCAACATTCGGTTCAGCATTAGGGTTCTGCAGCGAATTAGGGTTAGCATTGTGATTGGTATTAGGGTTTGCATTAGAGGGAAGAGGAGGAAACATGACCGGATCAGCCATGGAGGGCAAAACCCTAATTAGGGTTTCACCAAAACCGGCAAGAGATAGAGAGAACAGCTATTTAGTGTGTGTGTGTGTGTTTTTTGGGAGAAACAAATTAGACCCACATCCCTTTTTTTTTTTTTTTTTTTTGGACGAAAGGAGACGTAGCTCCCTAGATTTTATAAATAAAATAAAAGAACAAAGCACGGTGGGGGACATAAAACCTAACCACCGGAAAAGGAAAGAAATCTACAATGTGGGGCTTAAAGCCAATAATAAAATCAAGAAAGCTAAGGGGAGGGGTGCAAGTCCATATGGACCGCCCCAAAACAAAAGGAAGGGGGGAACTAAGCCCTAAGCTAACAAAGGGTAGAGGGGAAAACCAAAACCCATCAACCAAAATTATTAGGAGGAGAAGCCGACCTTCCACGCCATTTTCTAGAAGAGACCATTGTGAAACCATCAGCATTTTTATTTTTTTGAGACGGAGTAAATGGAGTATAACCGGCCATATCAGTAACAAAAGAATATGGGGCCCTTGAAGCCGAAAAACGCTCTGGAGAGATTGGTTCCACAGCCACGTAAGGTTGGGGAGGATGGGACTCCCTATATCGAGCAATGTTACGCATTATAGCCGCCTCATCATTCGGAGGAGCATTGACATTACCAAGAACAGCTACAGCCGATCCAATACCCATATTAATAGTATTCGAGCCAGCACCCATAGACTCCTCGGAAACACCAATAACCTCCACATTTGTTGGAGCATTAACCAAACCAAAAACAGGTAAGCAGCCCTCCCCACCATCCCTAGCCAAGGAATGATCAGCCGAAGGAGCAGCTACAAAGACATTTTTATTAATTGATACATCAGCCTTGTCTTCTTGAACATCACAGGAAGGGGAATTAGCTTTAGAGGCCTCAACATTCGAAGATGTTGTTACATCAGAACCTTTAGGAGCGTCTTTCACAACCGCAATAGCCTTTTGGAGAGCCAAGTTAACAGCAGCAGGGAGATGAAGACCCCTCCGAGCCATAGTAGGAGCCTGAAACTTATTCATAGTACCCGTATCAACATCAAGCAACTCCGCAGCTTGAGCATTACCATCAGATTTAGCCCCATTAATTGTAGCATCAGATTGAGGCTCAAGTTTATCCCCAATAGCAGGATCAACTTTCAAGGAAAGCTTGGGGGCCAACAAAGCACCATCCGTCCCCACATCCTGTTTAACATCAGATTTTTGGCAACAACCTCATTACCTTGGACCTTCAAATTACGGTTGTGACCAAATTAATAGGGGCAACCCCATTAGAAATAGGTTTCTGCAAATGAGGGTGAGCACGCTTGCAACTAGAAAAATCATGGCCCAAGACAAAACAATGTTTACAATATTTAGGCAAGTTATCATACTCAACTTTTTGATAGAAACTTGGAAGGACATCGCCACAATCAATGAACACTTCTGCAGGCAACTTTTTAAGAACATCAACTTTGATCAAGATCTTAGCAATACTAGGGCGAGAAAGCTCCAAAGTAGCTTTGTCAAGCGCTAAAGGGGTGCCAATAGCTTGTGCAAGAGAGAACAAGAATGATTTATTGAATAAGTGAACCGGAAGTCCGGGCAATCCAACCCAAACAGAACGACGGATGATTCCTGTTCCGGCCTCCATGCCGGAGACCAAGCCAATGTACGCATGGGGAATTTAAAAACATACCAAACCTCCTTCATCCAAAGACGCTGATAATCCGCCTCCGTTGATAATTGTATCAGAATATGCTTTGAATCTAAATGACCCAGTTTGTATACCCCTTTAAGGCTAAACTTTGCAAAAGCAATCCTTGTGTCTTCCATAGAGGGTCTACCGTGCGAGAACTTGCCAACGAGTGTCCATTTAAATGGTTTAGAGAATTGATCAATAACCTCTCGCGAGAGTTTAATAGCTGGTGTTCCTTTATGGGTTGATAGCGGAGCAATGGGGAGAACATTAGGTTGCTGATTGTCTGAGAAAAGAGCCGCAAAGGATTTGGGTTGTGTTACACCAGGTTGCGTTATAACAGGCTGAGTATTAGAGATAGAGAAAGATGTTGGAGATTGAATATTATGGTTAGGATTAGGGTTTGCAGCCGCCGCACAGGGATCAGTAACGGGAGCGCTAGGTTTTTGAAAGGTAACGCAATCAGATTGACGATGCGGAATAGGTGCAACTGGAACATCGAAGAAGGCCGCCGGAAAAGCCATGTCAGCCAAGAACAACCCCTCCCTAGGGCAAAACCCTAGAGACGAGAAGCCCTGCAAACCCTAGGTAGGGTTCCGCCGCAAACTAGAGAGAAGCTTTGCGGAACATTGTTCTTGTCTTTCCGTATTCATTCTTCTTGGTCATTCATGAACTTGGTGAACTCAAGAGTTTTTTTTGATAGCTTACATCCCTTTCTCAATGGTTAATGTCGTGGAGTTATAATCTTACTTTATGAGTTTCGGGTGGTATCAAATGGATTTGTGCAATCTTACCTAGTCTCATTTGCTGGAATCTTTGGAAGGCGCGTAATAAATCCAGATTTGAGGGTATTAAGATGAATGTCAACGTCATTATTCTGCAGGTTCAAAATCAGGTCCGGGATATTGTTAAGGCGTTCAATATTTCTCTTCCTTGTGGTCCGTTTGACTCGTATGTGATGGAGTTTTTCAAAATTTCGATGGTTGATCATGTGATTAAGCCTATTCGGCTTGTTTTTTGGGCAGCCCCTACCAATGGTCAAATTAAATTAAATACCGATGGTGTGTCTAGAAACAATCCGGGTATTGCAGCAGGAGGAGGTATTTTTCGAGATAGCAAGGGTAATATGGTTTTCGGTTTTTGCAAATTCTATGGTGTTGCTTCGAATATAATGTCTGAAGTAAGAGCGGCTTTGGATGGGATTCGTTTTGCACTTGAGCGTGGATATCATTCTTTGTGGGTTGAGATGGACTCAGAAGTGCTGGTGCATATTTTACATAATTCTTGTCTAGTTCCTTGGGAAATTTGGCATTACATTCAGGAAATCCAACGTATGATGCTGCTCCTTCAAATTCGAGTTACTCATATTTTGAGGGAGGGTAATCAGGTAGTGGATAGTTTAGCTAATCATGCTGCAGATCATAGGGCTGATTTTGAGTTTTTTTCTAGCAGTGAGCTTCCTCTTTTCTGTTTGAGGCCTTATCTAAATGATAAGGCTTCTACTCCATATATTAGGCGTTAGTTTTCCCATCCTTTTTGTAGAGGATCTTATGGATTGTATAAGACCTCCCCCATAGCTTTTTTCCCGGTGGTTAAGGCCGTCATGTCCCCCACCTTGTTCTGTACATTTCTTATTCTATTTATAAAATCTAGGGAGTACCGTCTACTTTCGCCAAAAAAAAAAAAAGTAGGGGAGATAGGGTCACCTTGTCTAAGACCACGGGTAGATGAGAAAAAACCACAACTTTCACCATTAACCAAAACCGAAAACTAGCAAGAAGAAATGCATCGAAAAATCATGTCGTTCCACACCTCCGAGAAGCCAAATTTACGCATTACCTTAATCAGCGCAAACCAAGAGACTCGATCATAAGCTTTTGCCATGTCTAGCTTGAAACTCACATTAGAACCCCACACTTTTCTCTGAATAGAATTCATAAGCTCCTGAGCAAGAAGAACATTATCATGGATCAACCTACCCTTCACAAAACCACTTTGCTAAGGAGAGATAATTTTCGGCAGGATAGGAGCAAGGCGGCCTGTAAGCAACTTTGTAATAATTTTGTTCGAAAAATTACAAAGGCTAATGGCCTTAATTCAGAGAAAGACGACGGAGAATCAACCTTAGGAATCATAATAATTAGCGTGCTAGTCCAGCAACCCTTATAAAATTCCCCCGTGAAACCATCCGGACCAGCTGCACTTTGACCATTCATAGACCAAATCACCTCTTTGAGTTCCTCCAAGGAAGGAGGATCCGTAAGCATTTTGTTATCCTCCTCCGTAATAATTCTAGGAATGACATCCAAAATATCATCACTAGGATTATCATGGGACCTTTGAAGTTGCATCGAAAAGAAAGATACAGCCTCCTGTTTAATACCCTCCTTAGTCGTGACCCAATCACCATTACCTCCTCGAATATGATGAATGCACAACTTTTGCCTTTTCTTTCGAACATATGAATGGAAGAATTTAGTATTTCGATCACCATCCTTGGCCCATGCAACATTTGCTTTTTGGCTCCAATATTCCTCCTCAGTTTTTAACTTTCGAAGCAGATTTGCTTGTGCCAAATGAAGGGTAGCTCTAGCGGCCTCCGAATCCTTATTCTGCAAATCTAACTCTTTCGCACGCACCTCATCTTCCGCATCCTTAACTTGCTGGTCAATCCTCCCAAAAATTTCTCTGTTCCATCCCGAGATAGCTTTACGAAGCCGAGCAAGTTTTTTAGCAAAGCAAACCATCGGTCTCCCATCCATATAGGCTCAACCCAAGAAGATTTAACAAGCGATTCAAACGAAGCATGCTTCAGCCAAACATTAAGAAACTGAAAGGAGCCTTTTGGAACCTCTGCTTCAACTTTAATATTCACCACAAGAGGAGCATGATCAGAACATAAGTTATTTATATGAGAAACCGAAGTCATGTGAAACTTATTCAACCATGGGCCATTATAAGAAGCTCTATCCAGCCGCTGATAAATATTCGGGATACCCCTTGGCTTATCAACCCAAGTATACTTATTTCCTAGGTACCCCGCATCAATTAATCCAGAAACCTGAACCATGTCAGAAAATTCAGCCACAACATCTTCCCGAATAGGCCTGCCTCCCATTTTTTTCGATTGCTCAAGGACACAATTGAAGTCACCAATCACTAACCACGGCTCCACACAATCACTAAGCTCCATTAAATTATCCCATAACTCTCGACGGTCATAATGGTCACAGCTAGCATAAATCACTGAGATACGAATATTAGTATCCCAAAGATTATGAGAAACCTCAAGAGTTAATTCTTGAGTAGAATTATGAACCATATCGCAACTGAAACCATGTTTCCAGAATACCCAAATCTTGCCATTACAGTTAGACATACTCCCGGAACAGCCCAACTGCCTTTGAATTCTAGTAAGATTAGAAGGAGGAATTTTTGGTTCCGATAAAGCAAAAAAGGATACTCTATGAAGACGGAGCAGCCTTTTTACCCTTCTCAAAGTAACCCTGTTACCAATACCACGAACATTCCAAAAAATCATAGACACCATTTAAACGATTTAAAAGGAAATAAATATAAAGGCTCACCAACTAAGATTTATTGAGGAGGAGAGGAAGAACTGCTTCGGTGTTTCCTTGAGGTAACCTTAGTAAAACCATCCGCGTCTACATTTGAGGCAGGAATAGAAAACAGAGTAGAACCAGCCCATTCCGTATTGAAAGAACCCTTAGGAGGTCCACGGGGAGAAAGAGCCGTCTCCGTGACAAAGGTACGGACATTAGAAGTAGCCCGAGGGAAATCTGTCCCTTCAAATCCATCATCCCCCCCCCCCCCGTTAAAATAATGGGGTCAAAATCAGTAACTACCCTTCTACCTTGTTGCTCCTTGTGAATATCAATATTATGTAAGATGGTATTCATATCATTTGGTATCACCTTGCCATTATCATTAGATGAGGCCACCGCCTTCTGAGTATCATTTTGCACATCACCGTCAACTACCATAGGAATTTCCGAAGAGCCTGCAGACCCTTGAATAATTTCTGAACAAACTTTCTGGAGAGCCTTGTTAACCGCCTCCGGAAGCACCTGACCCGTTTTTGCCACCTTCGGAACATAAACCTTAGTAGGACCATTTTTGCTAGGTCCATCAACATCAATAACATTATCTTGTTTATTCTTGCCTTTGTCATTATTTTTTAGTGGAATATCCTCCTTTCCACCAGCAGCATGCGGCTTATCATTAGAACCATTGCCATTCTTTTTTACCTTTCCCTCATTTTGCGTACCATCTTCAGCCAACTTGTGGTCATCCATGGTCAGCTTTCCAACATTAGACCCATTTGCCCTCTTGCAAGAAACAACTTCATGCCCAAGCAAAGAACAATGCTTGCAATACTTGGGTAAATTGTCATACTCCACCTTTTGATAGAAACTAGGTAGAAAATCACCACAATCCACAAACACTTCATGAGGCAGTTTTCGTGAGACATCAATTTGAATAAGAATCTTAGCAATGCTAGGCCTAGTTAGTTACGTTGTGGCTTTATCGATCGATAACGGAGATCCAATAAGTTTTGCAATAGCAAAGAGACACGATTTATTGAACAAGTGAATGGGCAGCCCAGGAAGGCCAACCCAAACAGCCGCAATAGGTGATTCATGTTCAGCCTTCCACGCCGTGACCAAGCTAGAGTTCTCATGGGAAAACGGGATACATACCATACTTCTTTCATCCACAACCTTTGATAATCCTCTTCCGAGGATAATTGAATGAGCATATGCCGTGCATCCAGATTACCCAGTTTGAATTGTCCCTTCAGTTGGAATTTAGCAAAAGCCAGCCGTGATTCTTCCATTGAAGGATGCCCATGCTGGAATTTCCCTACAAGTGTCCACGTAAAAGGCTTAGAGAAAGCCTCAATATGTTCTTTAGAAAGTTTAATTGAAGGAGTGCCCTTATGCAACGAAGATAATGTGGGAGGAAGTGTTGATAATGGTGCAGAACTAAGATTAGTTGTCGGAGATGGTGCCTGCGAAAAAGGACCTGCAAAAGATTTGATTAGTGGAGGCGGACATGAAGAAGAATTAAGATTAGGGTTAGGAGCAGTCGCCGCCTCCTTCAATATATCAGCGCCTCCGACATTCTTGGAAGGTCCCTGATGCGCGGCGCTAGGGTTTTGGACAGTTTGTGTAGCCGCCGCCGCTGAAGCATGATTTTGTGCTAGTGGAAAAACATCAAAATAAAAAGCGGAATGAACCATAGAATCTCCCATGGCGAAGGAAACAAGCTGCCGGAGGCAGCAACAATATGGAGGACGGAACCCTAGAGCAGGAACCCTAGAGAGAAAATTTTTGCTCAGCCGATGATCACGAAATCGACCACAACTTCTCAGCCGCTGGAACACCACAACAAAATGGTGTTGTTGAGAGAAAGAATAGAACTTTGATCGAAGCTGGGAAAACGATGATATCCGAAGCAAGGCTACCCAAGTACTTTTGGGCTGAAGCTAACCACACATGTTTGTATTGTTTTATTTTATTAATAAAATCTAGGGAGGTACCGTTCTCTTTTCGCCAAAAAAAAAAAGCATGCTTCACTCAGAATCGGTCATTGGTCAACAAATTTCACAACAAGACCCCTTATGAGCTTTGGCGTGGCAGAATTCCCAACATCGATTTCTTCAAGATTTTGGCTGCAAGTGTTATGTTCTTTACAACGGTAAAGAGTATCGAGGTAAATTTGATGAGAAAGTCGATGAAGGTATCTTTGTTGGTTATGCCAAGAACAGTAAGGCATTTCAAGTATTTAATAAACGTTTGTTGAAAATTGTTGAATCTGTTCATGTTACATTTGATGAATTTGATTTACTAGAGTCTGATAAGACTCCAAATAGTACTGATAATTCTGGTGTTTTTGAGACAGGTGAATCCAACAACTCTAACTCCAATCAAACCACCAGCAATAATGCAAATCAACCTCCAGTTCAGCATTCAGTTTCAAGTGGTGTAATCAGTAGAGTGCTAGTTGATGACTCATTCTTCCCTCAATCGGTCAGAAATTCCTATGTTAAAAAATCCTTTAACCGATCTCCCCAATCGGTTAGCCCCTCTACCGGCTAGCCCCTCTACAACTGTTCCTTTTACACCACCTGAGCCTGAACCAGTTTCAAACATTCACTTACCATTTCCTTCACCACAATCTGATCGTCAGCCTCACCTCTCCCTAACTGATCTCCCCAACCGGTCATACCTCCCTCAACCAGTTCTGCTCCTCCCTTAGAAACCCTAAGATAAGAATCGGTCAGGCAAGACCTCCCTAGGGAAGTAAGATCAGTTAGAGATCACCCAATAGAAAATGTGATTGGTGACGTCTTTGGTCCAAGAATAACTAGAGGCCAGTTGAGGAGCTTGGAAGAACAACATGGTCTATTCTCCTCTGTTATGGTCTCAAATATAGAACCAAAGAAGACCGAAGAAGCACTGAATGACCCCAGCTGAGTAGAAGCTATGCAAGAAGAGCTCAACCAGTTTGTTTTTTTCTTTTTGGCGAAAGGAGGGCGGCACCTCCCTAGATTTTATTAATAAAGAAAAAACAGTACAAACATGGTGGGGGACATGACAACCTCAACCACCAAGAAAAAAAACCTAAGGGGGGAGTCCTTACACATGAAGAGCTCAACCAGTTTGATAGATGCAAAGTATGGGAATTAGTGCCTAGACCTAGTGATCAGACAGTGATTGGAATGAAATGGGTTTTTAGAAATAAATTAGATGAGTCTGGAAAAATAACAAGGAATAAAGTAAGATTAGTGGCAAAAGGTTATAGACAAGAAGAAGGCATAGATTATGATGGGACTTTTGCCCCTGTAGCTAGACTAGAAGCCATTAGGTTATTTCTTGCCTATGCAGCCTTCAAGGAATTTAAGTTATACCAAATGGATGTGAAAAGTGTCTTTCTTAATGGAGAACTTCAAGAGCTTGTTTATGTAGATCAACCTCCAGGATTTGAGGACTCCAAGAAGCTAATCATGTCTATCGGTTAAACAAAGCTTTGTATGGCCGCAAGCAAGCACCTAGAGCATGGTATGAAACTCTCTCCAAATTCCTACTTAGTGAGAGTTCGAAAGAGGTAAAATCGATACCACCTTATTTATTGCTAAGCATAATGGACATTCATTGTTAGTTCAAATATAGGTTGATGACATTATTTTTGGATCTACTAACGAAAAATTATGCAAGAGATTTGAGAAACTTATGTAGAGCAAGTTTGAGATGAGCATGATGGGAGAGCTAACCTTTTTCCTTGGACTTCAAGCCAAACAAACTTAGTACGACGTAACAGTTATTTAACACTGTGAACCTCTTCAAACAATCGTGTCATTTCCTTTGTTTGTTTGCTTATTATTTGTGTTGTTGTAACCGGTTGACAATCTCTCAACCGGTCACAACCTTTTGACTCCTATTTACTGCTTGTTTGTTTCTCCATTGGAAAATACAGTTGCATGACATTTTAACTTACTCTTTGAAAATCCTTCTGCCTAACCGATCTTTGAGTGAGTCCAAACCGGTATCATTTTATCCGCTGCGCAAACCGGTTACCATCTTTTTTTTTTTGGCGAAAGGAGACGGAACTCCCTAGATTTTATTAATTAGACAAAAATTTACAAACGAAGGTGGGGGACATGAAAACCTCAACCACCGAAAAGGAAAATACATAGTGCTTAAAGCCAAAATAAAAGAAATAACTTCAGGAGCGAAATTATACCACAAACCCTCTAGCCCAAAATCGCAATGGGAGCGGACGCTCCCTCAAACCAGAAACTTCCACGGCAACCAGGCTTGACACTAATGTCGCACAGCAGACTCCTCCATTGCACCAGATCTCAAACATCAGCAATAACTTAGACCCGAATATGAGGATATGACATTCTATCATAATAAATAAGACTTTGACATAGACTAGGGAAATCATGTATGGAATAAAACTCGAAGTCTGCTTGAGCATCAGCTGCATAATTCGCAAGACAATCCGCCACTTTGTTTCCCTCTCTATAAATATGTGAAATCCGAACTTCCATGACATCCATAAGTCTAAATATGGCCTGAATGTGATACCAAACATCCCAAGGGATCTTGTATAGCCTTTGCAAAATTTTAGCAAGCACTTCGGAATCCACTTCTAGCCAGACCCTTTGAAAGCCAACCACATGCGCATAAGTTAAACCATCCAGCGCAGCCCTGACTTCAGCCATCATATTAGTCTCGAGGCCATAAAACCGAGCATAACCATGAACAAAAGAACCCTCCTGATTCCTAAAGATGCCACCCCCAGCAGAAATCCCCGGATTCCCACGAGACGCACCATCAGAATTCAACTTCATTTGCCCAGCTTTAGGAGGTTCCCAAGCAACTAGCTTAGCCAATTTTAGAGGCGCAACAGAGTGAGGAATATTAAAAAACTCAAAAACATACCTATCACTCGGACTAGGCACAAAAGAGAGCTTAAACGCAAGGATAATATCAATAACTTGCTGCCTTATATTATGAACAACCCTATTTTGATTAGGAGAAAGCCCATCAAAGCGACATTTATTTCGATGCTTCCAAAGCTCCCAGTAAATCAAACCCGGAAGCACATCCCCTAACCAAGCTTCACATTTACTCAACCGACCAGATTTGCACGAATGCCAAGCAACCATACGTTGAGAAATAGAGCTCCCCGAAACAATAAACCCAATCATTGAAGCAAAAAACCTCCAAACAAATTTTGCAATATCTCCTTGAATTAAAATATGAGGGATTGTTTATGCGGACGAATTAAAGCAACAATGACATTTAGAGACAACAGGAATACCTTTTTTCATCACATTATCATCCGTTGGAAGGGCAACTTTGAGCGTTTTCCAAAGGAAGACTGACACCTTGAGAGGAACATATTTATTCCAACACCAAGCGAAAACATTACTTCGAACTCTAGAAACCCGACATTCTTTCCAAGCAGAAGAAACAGAGAATTTTCCGGAGGAGGACGGACACCAAAAAGGCAAATCTTGGTGGTCCGAAAGCCTAATATTTTGATCTTGAATCAAAGATAAAAATTGTTGCCCAAAATTCTCAAGAACATACACCTCAGGCAAGGCCCCATTTTCAAATAAAGTGAAAACCTGATCATGTTGAACATTTATGGGAACAATATCCGATCTCAGCCACTTTTCTTGACATTTTCAAAGGTTTTGAAAAGAGTTTAAGAAAAGTTTTCAAACAGGCTATTCACCCCCCTCTAGCCTGTTTTCCTACCAATTGGGCCTAACAATGTCCCAAGTCAATGCATACACTAAGCTTAAGTCATAGATTTTTAACTTCCTATAAAAGAAAAAAAATTACATACTAGAAGAAAGAAATATACATTTAGTGCATTCAAATAGATATGATCATTGAACCATAGGAATGCAGTTAAACTAAATGTTTAAACACCATACACAAGTATATGACATGCAATTATGATTATATGCATGAGTTTTTAAAGATATGTAATCATTATTCTACAAATAAGTAGTTTGAATGAATAAAGTTTTCAAAAGCCAATAATGATGAGTATTCTATTCATCCCATAATAATATAGAGTTATAACAAGAAAAAACAAAAAAATTATTCAAAAGTAAAGACAACAAAATTAAACTAAGTCATACAGCAGGAAATATCCACGATCACATGTATTCATGGTAGCTTTTACTGAAGAGGTTGTTGCGGCTGAAGTCTTGGGATCTAAACATCAACAAAATGGTTTTCTTCAACAACTTCTTCTTGGTTCACCACACCATCTTGATTAACAACTTTAGCACCTCCTTGAATCTGTCCTTGACCAGCATTCTGATTTAGAGATAAATCCTAGCTATCTCTATGTAGTTATTCACGGAAAAGTTTGCTTGAGGAGCAAAAACATGAGGAAGGTCTTCTGGTACATGAAAGGCTGACCCCTCAACACCAACTACTTAAATTACTCTCCTAAGATTAGCAGACCCATTGTTTATGACAATTTCTACTGCGATCAATCTATTCTTATGCTTTAGAGGGTTCCAAAAGTTATATTATGAAGATATTTATCCCTTGACATTTGATAGTCAATCCTTCTAGAGTGGGTGTTAATCTGAACTCTAACCTCTTTAAGCTTTTGACCAACAACAGTCATTGCTTCCTTGATAGAGATATCTACTTCATCTTCAATCTTCTTAATCCTATCAGTCACCTCCTTCTTGTCTAAGGCCATAGCCTTAGATAACTCAGTGCTTGCGTTGTTTAACTCTAAGAATATACCTCTTTTAAGGGTTTGAGTCATTGCATTTATGGCTCCTTAAAGACTTTAGCAGAAATGACATTTTGGCTTTGGCTTGGTGGGGCTGCAAGCAAGGTTGGTGCACTTGAGCTGGTGTAAGCATATCCAGAGAGAATGTCCTTAAAATCCTTTGTTATTTATAAACTCTCCCCATTAATGGTATCAATCATTTAGGAAGGAAGAGAGTTGATTTGGCTTTGGAGGGAGGCTTGAGTAGCATCAACTCTAGCAAGATGGGACTGGATATCATTTTGAGTTGTCACAACTTGAGCAAGTTGGGTTTAGGTATCAAGTTGGAGCAAAGTAAAGTTCTCAAGAACAGTTAAAAAAGGGAATAAGGATCAACAACAAGGGACTGAGGTTGAGTTTGAGTGGGTTTGATTAGAGAGAGGGGTTATGGAGTTGGTGGCTTGGGAGAGTGGGATTTCGGAGCTGGAGAATTGGAATTTTGAGAATGAGTTGCGGTACGGTCAAAAAGAGAATCATCAACCTTTTCTTGGTTATATTTCTGATAACCTGCTGCACGGTCAATTTTATGTGACCGACATCACGGTCAACTTCAACATCTACATCCTGTTGGCTTCCAGACTTAGCCAATCTTCATTAACTTTCTCTTTATCATTTGAATTATCAACATGGTTAGTAGCAATCCTTCCTCCATCTTTATCAACATCATCACCATCATCGTCAATATCACTCCCATCAGTGTCACCATCTTAGCCTTCTTCTTTGCTGTTCCTGATGCTTTTTTGGAGGGGATGAGTGTTTTCTCTTATTAGTAGGCTGCTTATTGTGAGTCTTCTTCACTGGGATTTTCTCCCTCTGAGATTCATCAATCTCAAAAATCTGAACAACTTCAGGTTTCTTTGGAGTTGACTTGGAAAACATTTTCTTAGCATACTCTCTTCTTACCTCCTCATCATCAACAATAGTTTGCTTTTTCTTGAGAGGAGACTTGGATTTGAAGTTGGAGGGTTTGAAAATAGGGACAGTAGGTTTGGAGTGTTTAGAGGGTGCGATAGTGTTGGATGACTTTGGAGGTGTGGTAGGTTTTAGAGGCTTTAACGGTGTGGTAGGTTTGGGAGGTACAACAGAGTTAGAAACAAAGAGAACAGATTCTCTGATCTTGATGCTTCTTGGCTTTCTGAAAATGGGAACATCAACCTATTTGGATTTAGGCTTCTTAATGGCTTTACCCTTGCTTTTATCCTTCTCTTTCCTTAGTGTCTTCTCAGGGACCTCCTCTTCATCATTGTTATCTTCTTCCTCGTAGTCTTCTTCCAAAGCTTGCTGAGCTTTCTTGGTCATCTTTGGTGGAACATACACCTCTTGAGGATCTTTGGCAAGATACTCTTTACATAAGTCATCTCCAAAGTTATCCCTGAAATTGATTCTCATGTTGTTCTTGGTGAAGGTCTTTGATTTGGGAATTGGGGCTTGCAGTTCCTTGTCTGCCTTAATTAGCATGCTGATCTCACATGTGCTAACAAGAAGACAAGACACATGTCTAGAATGGATTCCATACCCGGTTTGTTTAACAGCTTCATTTCCGTGATATTTATTGATACAAAACAACAACCTGTTGTAGAAGATCTTAGGCCATAACAGCTTCTTTCCCAAAAAGATTGCAACAGAGATCTTCCACTGATCATTGTTGAAGTTGGATTGATTGTCAGTCTTGAAATGAATGAGTTACCAACCAGATGACTGAAATGGTACATCAACTCATCAAAATGTTTCCTCAAAGTGGTAGTCACAGATCTATCTCCTATTAATCTCTTGGTAAGCTCATCTAGCTCCATTAGGGCTTTCTCATATGGAATCTTTAGTTTCTACCCTTCTTGTCTTTTTCTTCCATTTCCCTTTTTGTATGAAAGAACTCATCCCCAAAGGTCAGTACATAGTGGTTCTGAAATGATACTAATTTTGTTTTGTAGATCTAACACACACGCACTAAAATCTTTTTCTCTCTAGTTTCTTGGCGGAACCTGTAAGTACCCAAATCTGGCTCATGCCTTCCGGTCAAGTTCCCCGGCAATTCCGGCAAGTTTCCCAGCAATTCTCCAGACTTTCCTAGAGTTCCGGAGCAATTCCGGAAATGTTCCAAACCTTCTAAGGGGTGAAGGGACTGCTTGGAGATTAAGAAACACGTTTTTCTTAATTCAAGAAAAACCTTCTAGAAAACTGCCACCTTGCATGTTTCTAGAAGGAACTGGAAGTGGCTACTTATGTCGTGCGACATACTAGGCCATGAAGACTTCTAGAAGCTTGCCACCTTGCATGTTTCTAGAAGGAACTGGAAGGGGCTTGTTATGTCGTGCGACATAACATGCCAAGAAAACTTCTAGAAGCTTGCCACCTTGCATGTTTCTAGAAGGAAAACGGTTATGGCTTGTTATGTCGTGCGACATAATAAGCCCATGCATGCAGTTTATAAATAAATAGAGGCCTTCACCTCTCATTTTGGGCACCTCTCCTTCACTCCTCAGTACCCCTCTACAAGAGAATACGCCCAGAAGCCTACTTCCTCCTCACATATCCCCCAAAACACACCCTAATCCTCCCAAAATCACTCACCATTCAAACAATCCCACACACACTTCCCACACACATCAAGAACCAAAGGTTCTCATTGAACCAAGGCTCGATCTCAGTCCCCAGAGGTTGCTGTTTGAAGGCTCCTATATCTAACTTGATATAGGGAGTCGTGGTCTTCAAGGGTAACGATTTTCTTCCCCTTTTGTTTTCCCTATCTTCATTATACATAAGATCTATATGCTATATGTGTTGATAATGATATATTCTGATTAAATTTGCATGCTTTAGTGTCATATTGCTTAGATCCATATCTGATTGCATACCATTTCATGTAAAAACCTCGGTTTTGGCATTGTTTTTGCATGAACACTCGAGATGAGTGTGGATCCCTCATATCCACACCCTCTTGAAGTGTTCAATATTAACATACATACTCTCTGAGACCTATTGGTGAAGTAACTTGGCTATATTAAGGCCTTGTTACCTCTGTAGATCCCAGCTATAAGGTCTCTGCAAAGTGGCTAAGTATGTCACGCGACATAGGCAGCCTATGTCACGTGACATAGGCAACCTATGTCACACGACAACTTAAGCCAGTTTGCAGAACCTTCATCTGTCCAGTTGGTAATCTGATTTTAACTCTTTCCATGCTATGATCTGATGTCAATCTGCACTTAAAATAGTATATCTGCATTTAAAGTAGTATCCTTTGCATCAAAAGAACATCTTTTTCATCAAGAGGGCATTTTTTGCATAAAAATCGCATCCTTTGTACTCAAAATCTTTTGTCACATTAAAATTGCATCCTTTGCACCCAAAACTCATTTTCATACATAAAAATGCCTCCTTCGCATTCAAAATCATTTCTTCATATCAAAGTAGCATCCTTTTGCCTTCAAAATAACATCTTTATGCATCATTTGTACCTAAAATTCTATTTTTCCACATAAAGTTGCATCCTTTTCATTAAAATCATTTCTTTACGTAAATAGCATCCCTTGCAAATCAAAATGCATCCTTTGCAACCCAAAATGTCATCTTTTCACTAAAAATGTCATTTTTACATGCATTCCCCCATGTCCCCATTAGCAACCTTGGAATGGACCGGTGTAAAGATCCTATCTTTGCATCGTTTCTTCCATTAAAGGTTCCACAATCTCTTTAGAAAGGGATAAACCTTGAACCTATATCTCCGATTATCACTTAAGACGAGCATGAAGCATCTATATAAGCTCAATCGTCTTAAGGTGTAGGATTGATGGGCTAAGGTCACTCCTTTCCTAAAGAACCTCATTTTTGGGCTATAAAAGAGAGTCCCTCTCTCGATCACGCAAGTCCCGAGGTTAAAAATGCGATGATCACAAGTCCAAGATGAGGACGGGATCAAAATCCCGAATACATAAAATCCAAGAAATCCCGAGCGACAACCAATAAATTGTTTGTACGTCCGGAAGATAACTTGGGACATTCCCTCCCCTTTCATTCAAACACATGCACATAAGAAAGCACGCAAGCAAGCAAAATAAATGGAATCTAGGGAGACTTGCTACGGCAAGGCACCTTGGGTGAACGACGATCCGTTCTTCCCAAGGGGTAACTTAACCTCCGAACCCATAAATCCTTTTTTTCAAAGTTTTGAGGAAATCAAAATGGCGTGGCGACTCCGTTTTTTCAAATTAAACCGGATGTCTTCAAACTCACGTGAATCCAACACACAAATTTTGGGCACACATTCACAGTTTGGCGACTCCGCTGGGGACATCCCAAAGGAGAAAAGCTTTCATTTTCAAAATAAACGATACCTGGTATATAGGTGAAAACCACTTAACCTTCCTGTATCGCTTCCTAACCCGGGGCTTGGGATAAACGGTGGTTTAACAATCCCACGTACCGGTATCACTTTTCGGAAAAAAAAAAAAAAGTAAAAGAAAGCTTTTCCCTTTGAGCGGGTTAGACTCCCATCGCGGATTCCGTTTATTTTGCTTGCTTTCTTTGCCTTGCATTGCATCATTTGCATCTTGGGACTTGTGCATACTTTGAACGGGAAACAACCCGAAAATAGCAAAGGAGTGGAACCTGGAAAATTGATCCATGCAGTCGTACGGCTTAATCCTCCCTGGATTCTGACCGGACGGCCTTAGTGGCAATTCCACCGGGAAAAATTATGGTTAATACGCGGCCTTGGCGGCTTGGGGCTATTCGGTTCCAAGGCCGGCCGGGGCTCCCAGAAAATTTACGTGCTTAACTGTTGCATTCTCCCCCGTCCCAAAAATCATTCCTTTAAAACACATTTTTGAAAATCTCTGTTTTAACTCAAAAAGGAACATTTTTAGGAGACCGCACACTACGCGCACCTTATATATCCTGTACACTTTGCACGCACGTCCCTTTAAACCCGGGGTGGTTGTTCAGCTGCAGTCACGGAAAGCCTTACGATGCTCCCGGGCGCGCACGGAATCACCCCAAACTCCCCATGGCAGCCAGTGTTGACCAATGCACAGTCCGTGTCACACGTTTCAAATAACCGTGACTTTTGGTTGGTTTTTGGTCTAGTCCGTGTCATATAGCCCAGTTTCATATCCCCGTGAAGGTCAAACCTTAGTCCATAACGGAAGTCAAGGTCCTTCGCTCAAGCGAAACTCTGCCAAAATTCCGACAAGGAAAAATTGGTAGAATCTTGACTCCGACATTGACTTTGACCTTGACTTTCACGGAATGCGTAAGAGTCGAGACCGAGTCTTTGCCAAGAAAAGTCCAAAGATCTTTCGCTCAAGCGAAGCTCTGCCAAAATTCCGACAAGGAAAAATTGGCAAGATCTTGACCCGGCATTGACTTCGATTTTGACTCACGCACGGCATATGCAACGACGTTCAATGTGACACTGTGTCATCCGGCTTTTACCGCCCGACCCATGCCTATTATCTTCTCGGACATTACCGAAAAGTCAAAACGTCAATCGCGCAAGCGAAATTCTGCCGAAATTCTATCAAGGCTGAAAGACGAGACTTTCCCGGTATTGCCTTGACTATAATTCGCATCGCTCGTGCGTTAAAAGTTTCTATGACCCGCTAGACCCGTTAGGAGCGTTCTTCTCTCTCGGTCGGTGGGATCCGCGTGCCCTATAGGACCCTCGCCCGGGGCTGTCCACCCTGGGAGGTCGAAATACAGGTGGAATACGAGGGGCTTATAGACGTAGTGACGGAACCCACTGATCCAGGATCTAGAGTAGTTGCGAAAAAGAAGGGCAACCCCCCCTTTTCCAACCAAATAGGAATAAATAAAAGACATTGTTTTAAGTAAACTTGAACAATTAACGGAATCATAATTGCATTTTCCTATCCCTGATATCCCTAATCGAGACCTCCTTGGTCCGATTTCCGATTTTCCTGTCTCGACCTTTCATGGTCAAATCCCTAATCGAGACCTCCTCGGTCCGATTTCCGATTTTCCATCTCTCGACCTTTCATGGTCATATCCCTAATCGAGACCTCCTCGGTCCGATATCCGATTTTCCTATCTCTGATATCCCTAATCGAGACCTCCTCGGTCCGATTTCCGATTTTCCTATCTCGACCTTTGATGGTCAAATCCCTAACCGAGACCTCCTCGGTCCGATTTCCGATTTTCCATCTCTCGACCTTTCATGGTCATATCCCTAATCGAGACCTCCTCGGTCCGATATCCGATTTTTCTATCTCGACCTTTCATGGTCAAATCCCTAATCGAGACCTCCTCGGTCCGATTTTCGATTTTCCATCTCTCGACCTTCCATGGTCAAATCCCTAGTCGAGACCTCCTCGGTCTGATCCCCAATTTTCAATCTTGACCTTTCAAGGTCTCATCTTTTCCGATCAATTAGGATTAGGAGAAAATGTGTTTTAAGCAAAACTCAAAGCAATAAGTGCATGTTACTTGAGCCTTCAGCCCAAACACTTACCTTCAAGTCTAAACCTTACCTACCTCTGAGTCTAAACCTTGTCTATCCCTTTCCCGCAGTGAGAAAGAAGTGGGCGAGAATACCGGGTCAACGGCTTTTCAGTGCAGAAAACCTTAGGTTCGGCACGGTTCGGCGAGAATCGTCGGTTTTGTCGGCTCGGAGAGTCGAATGGCGATTTGACGAGAAACGGTGAGGGTGCAGGAAATCAGATGGTTAGGAAGGAAGAGTTAGTCCTGGCCTTGGAAAATGCCCATAAGGTTCATGAGGAGCAGCAAGCCATGCTTATCGACGCACTCCGTCGTCATGGAGTTCAGGTAACAGTTGAGACAAACGGTTCTCTGGTAGTGGTCGAAGATGAGACTTCAGAGACAGTGATTTCAGTCCCTTCATCCTATAACCAAGACCTTCCATCCTACAGCCAATACCTTCCCCCATCCATATACAATCCCTTGCCAAGGACCACTCCTCCTCAGTCCTTTCCAATATCCCAGCTCATCAGGGCTCTATCGCCCTCAGCTCCTCATAACGGATTGAGCTTCACCCCACCTGTTCCCCAGTTTCAGCAATACCTGCTAGTCTATACTCCAGCTTCACATAATCAGCTCGAGTTATGTGGCTATGTTCTGAAGCCACTATACCCACCTGAATGCAATCATGAGTTGCCAAAAGATGATTCAAGTTTTCAGCTGTCACCTACCGGACTTAATGAATTCAACCGTCAGTCTCACCAGTTTGCTACTATGGTTCCCTCTGCCGATACAAGTCCTGTTGCGATTTCCAGTAACTCGAGAGTCCCCGTTGACCCCCATGTGGCAATATTGATGGAACAAGTGAAACAAATGCAAGAAAAGCTTGACCTCATCAATACTCCCTTGACCCAAGATGTCGAACCGGGCAAGGAATTGATTCCACCAAGTATAACCCAATGCCACCAGTACCAAACAGCAATCGTACCCAGCTCAGCACCAGTTCCTCACAAAGGAAAGAGTGTCGTAGCCTCCTTCAGCCAAATCCAACAATGGAACCAACTGGACAATGGAAATCCAAGTGTTGAGAACAACAATGTTTCCCGAAAACTCCACTCCCTTCATTCCGACAATACGGATATGCCTTTAAGCAAGATGCTGGAGAAGCTGATAAAAGAAAAGCTGATAAAGCCACTGGAGAATTGGAAGCCCAAGAACCCCAACGTTCAGTTGGATGAGTCTAAGCATTGTCTTTTCCATCAATACCCCGGGCACGACACTGATAATTGCTGCTATTTGAGGCATGAGATCCAGAAGTTGATAGAAGATGGAAAGCTCGAGAACCTCCGTGGGCCAAAAACAGAAAGTTATGGTAAGAGGTCAATTCAGGGGGTGCAAGGTCAGAAACGTCAGCATGATTTTGGGATGCCCATGAGCAAAATTTTTTGGCAATTTGGTGAAACGAGGCCTTCTCACACCTCTCGAGAATTATAAGCCAAGAAACCCAGGAAGAGTTGACAGAACCAAGTTCTGTGAGTACCACAAGCATTATGGTCACGTGACAGACAAGTGTTTGGATCTGAAGAAAGAAATTCAGTGGCTGATCTACGAAGGAAAGCTCAAGCTCCCTGGCAGTCCAACCAGCGAAGAGTAGCTAGACTAGGGTTTACTTATCCTTAAGTAATACTAAGAAAAAAAATATATAGTCTCTCAGTCAACCTTCGTAGGTTCTAGTACTTTTCTCTTTCAATCAAGTCCTCCACGGACATTGTAATTAATCTTTAATTTTCTATAAAAGAGTCTTCTTCTTTTCTTACTAGACTTAAGACATTATTTGCACACCTACATTACATTTAATGAAATGGTTTTATTTTAGATGATCACTTGCATTGCTCAACAAATAATCTCTCGAAATAATTCACGTTCCGGTTAATCAGTGTGAGAAAGTCAACTAATGCCTTCCCCATACACTTTCCTTACCTCACAAAAAGCCTTCATCAAGCCATACACCTCCCAATCATGTCCCCACCTTCATCTTGGCCAAGTCAATGACGGCGGCAACATCAAGGGACAACAAGAGGCCACTCAGCTTCGAAAGATTGACCCCATGTCGATAACAACCTAGGAGCCTGCCTTCGACCTCAAGGATATCAAGAAAGTTCAAGCAGGGGTTCGCCTTGGCCCTCAGGTGCTTCAGAAAATAAAAAAAAATGTAGTGCAAAAAGAGTAATGCCCAGCTAGGCTGAAAATCCCAAAAAAAGGGCAGTCTAGGCAAAAAACAGGGTTGCACATAAAAAAATCTCAGTGCAAAAAGAGTAATGCCCAGCTAGGCTGAAAATCCCAAAAAGGGGGCAGTCTAGGCAAAAAACAGGGTTGCACATATATATAAAATAAAATATAAAAGAAAAAAAATGAGGCCAAGGACCCAGCACCGCCAATCAAAAGCTTGACGGACAGGCAAAAATCAAAGCTCAGAGAATGAAAGTTGTCGATAACAATGGGGCGGTCGAAGCAAAGCCAGAAGCATTTCATAAGCCTGTAGGCACGTGCAAATCCTTTCTCCCCTAATGAAAGAGGAAGCAATCAGAAGCAGCCGTCCAAGATTGACTTGGTCAAGGAATCATCCCGAGGCTCACGCCTCATCATCCAGTCTTCTCATCCAAACCTTTTCACTAAAGGAACCACAAATCCCAAAGCCTGAAACAGTCCGGCCAAAGCCGAACTACGGCGACCTGAGCTCCTCACAATGAGGGGAACGTAGGCAACCAGCAATGGTCCGGTCATAAACACATTCAAATTCCTGAAAACCCGGTCTCATCAAATGACCTCTCCCATAGACACAGTCAGATTCCAGAAAACCCGGTCTCATCAATGACCTCCCTATACACAAACTTTTCTTTCACACCAGCCAACCTTGATCCGCGACATTGGTTGACTTTCTCCTCATGATTAATAAGAATGTTTTTTCATATCGAGATTAATGGTTGAATAACCCGAACATCAATAAAGGGTTTTAAGCAATCTTGTGATCGTTGTAAATAAAACAAGTTTTCAGATGTCTTGACAAGTCTTCTCTTTCTACATCTTAGGAAAGATAGTGCTAAACACTGATTTTACGTCGGCGGGGCTTCCATACACTTTTACAAACCTTTCTACGCTTATACTCTCTCAAAAGAGTCAAACCCAAAGCGAGTTTTGTGCCTACATCGAATAAGGCCATCGAAATAACACAAAATCGGGATCCATTCCCACCTTTCGAAAAATATGCCCCTGCATGTATAAATTTCTGAGAATCTTTTCTTTCACATCTTCTTAAGGTTGACTGATTGACTAAAGAAAATAAAAAAAAAGAGAGAGAGAAGGATAGGTTTTCCCTCTTCTGCCACAATTCGCATTAGGGCTTCCTCGAAACTCTGTCAAAGCATTCCTTTAAACTGGGGCTTCTTTAGCCATTTTTGGGGTTCGCATCAGGTTCTTCACTAGGTCCCTAGATGGATTCAGTCTTGGTCAGATCAACCTCAGGATCACTTCCGCAGTACCAATCATATTGGGATTTTCGCTAGGTCATCAGATTGGGGCTTCACTAAGTCACTTCTTCAAAACCTAAGACTTCGCCTGCTCAGTTCATCCAACCGGGGCTTTGCCAGTGAAAGGATCTTTCATGGGGCTTTGCAGAAAGTTCTTCCTCAGACCGGGGCTCCGATAAGTCGCATCCATCCCTAGAAGAGAGGTTTGGTCACTTCGACATCTGCTTTAGTCTTTGGTTATAAAAGCCTATCAGCTTCAAATGCCAGAATGTGAGAAAGGAACATTCATCGAGACCCAAGGTTTAAACCCAGTCTCAGCCCAAGAGGGAATCCTAGTCCACGTTGACAACATCTCAGCAACAACAGCAGTTCAGTCCGCACCCAGGGGATACGACCCCACCTGCTTGAAACATGTCTTAAACAATTTCCAAACACATTCCATATGTACATCCAGACCCAGTCCCTACCATGTTTCCAAGAAAAAATCACCCCCAGGCTCAAGTAACGTGCCAATTGCTAATGATAACATTTTCTCCCAAAAGCGCCTTCGTTACTTCCGTTATAACGAGATAACGCCAGGCGACAGTTTCCTAATTGTCAAAAATCTAACTTTAGCTACCTCTATCACAGATTGAGAAGTATGCTCAAGTTTTCCAGCTATAGCTGCCTCTATCTACTCGATAGTGACGTAAGCTTTAGCCTCCTCAGGTGACAACCTCCACTAATCGTCAAAACCTCAAGAATCGTAGACATCGTCCCTAACTATCTAGATGAGGCTTGAACTACGATCAAGGCTTGATTCCTCCGGGATACGTAGGTAGCCTTTCATAAAGGTTCAGCCATCCGACCACTTTGGTCACCTTTTCCTTTATCCATTCTTCATTGTTGCGTAAGCTCCCCACAAAGGTATAGCTATCTGACCATATTGGTCACCTCTTTTGATTTGGCACATTCCTAGTAGGATTGGTTGTTTGACCTCCTAGGTCACCCCGTTCCCATCCTTATAGGAAGGGACCAATATATCTTTGCCATTGCCCCAAAGAGACCAGGTAGGTGACCTCTTTGATCCCCCAATTCCAACCTGTGTCGGCAATTCCAGTCCAATGCCAAAGGGTGTGAAAAGCACAGTTCAGGCTACTTATGTCACGCGACAAAACTAGCCACTTGGCTAACTAAGTCGCGCGACATAACAAGCCAACATCAGACATCAGCAGTTTGCAGTTTACTGCATTCCCCAGGGCACTCCCCGATTTGTCAAAAGCTGCAAACATCAGTCATCTACTTCTCAAATGCATGAGGGAGGGTTCATTTACCCCATGTACACCCATGCATTCATATTCAAGCCAAAAATCCATTCAAACCATTCAGTTCAAGCCATCTACCGTACCATCATTTCATAAGTGTGTGCAATAAAAGGCTAACAATGTACATACAAACTAAAAGAGACCAAGTCCAAAAGATGTGCATAGCAAAAAAAAAAAAAATAACATGATGTTTTCCCTAAAAGGGTACAATAAAAAAAGTCATAAAAATCTAGGGGGGAAGGGGACTACTCTGAATCGTCTCCATCATCCTCTCCATCATCCTCTTCATCATCCTCATCCTCGTCATCGTCCTCAGCTTCCTCAGGCTCGTCATCAGGATCATCCGAAGGTGCCTCATAGGCTATGGTCCCCATGCGGTAATAGTCATCAAGCTCAGTGATGACAGTAGAGTCAAGCTCGTAGTCTGTGGCCGTCTCAGCTCCTCCATCCTCATCATTATCATCGTCAATCTCAATGGGTCCGTGAAGAGGCACATTGGGATTCTTCGTTCGAGGCGTCGGTCCACTAATACCCCCGCTGGTGCCCACGTCATCAGAGCGGCTCCTCTTCTTCCTCGGCTGGCCAGGTGGAGAGACATCGATCGAACCCTGTGACCGGCACTGATTCTTCCAAAAGCTCATGCCTTTCTGGAGCTTGCCAATCATGCTCACAGCGTCGGTGTAAGCCCTGGTCAAATGCCTGTAAGCCTGGGCCGATACATTACAAGCGAGACATAATAAGTGTCAAAATGCAGTTACTGATAACAAAAAGAGGTGCAAGCAATCCAAAGGACGTAAGGAGCAGTACTTACAGATCTAGAACCTCGCGGGAGCACCAGATGAGGATGAGTCTGTGACATATCAATAGGAGCTCGCCGCATACGACCACCACCCTGATAATCAATGAAAGTCGGGGGCAAAGGAGGTCTAGCCACATGGCCAGTCGAAGGTCCCGCACTCTGAGCACCATAACCAACCCTGGTCTGTGGGGACTGAAGATGCCTAGCCACGTACAATGTGTAATCCCCATCCCGTGTAAAGAGATGTGCCGCCATGCCTACGATCAAAGCATCTACATTCGCCAACTGGCGAGGCAGCCACATCCTAGCTGGAGGATCATCAGGGATCCGAGCATGCCTATTGGGCCCATGCTGTCTGTACACTCTCTCTCCTAAATATAGGGCATCTCCGGACAAACCCGCGGCGGCTTGCGACACTCTGTCAAGTGCGCAGCATGATCCAAGTCCAAATCGCCTTAACGGCCAGTCCAAGGGAATAAACTCATCCTCTGTGGAGTCCCTCTCAAGCACAACAGCGTATCATGATACGACGCCGTAATCCTGCACCTCGACCCCTCCGGTGTCCTGGTCTGTCTCCTGGCATTCTTCGTCCACCGTCTGAGAGCAGGAAAAGTGGTGGCAGGAAACTCATCTCGGATCTGCCAGGCATAACATCCAAAATACTCGAAGGCCCAAGCCTGAAAAGAAGAAGAAGAAGTCAGAAACATGAAAAAACGACAGAGTGAAATGTGTAAAAGAAAAGAAGTCAAGGCGAGAGAATACCTCAAAAGCCAAGTGACAACAAGTGAAATACTTCGCCTTCCCTCTACTGACGTCATCTAGAGCCAAATACATCTCGGCTAAACCAGCCTCACCCCAGGACAGATTCCCCACAGCTTCACAGGCTCTCAGAAGCTCCAGCAGTGAGATCAGGGCAGTAGATACGCTGTTGATAAACAGCATGTCAGAAAAGCCTACCCATACAAAGGCTCTTGCCAATCTCTCGGCTCTCAGCGGCTCACAATAGGATCGTCAACCACAATGTAGTCCCTACTCTGCTCTCCAATCAAGCCGTGTAGCTCACCCAACTCATATCCATTCCCCTTCTTGATCTGGGGAATGAAACCAAGCAAACCCATAAAATCGGCATCAGCAATAGGCTGGGGCTCAACTCCCTGTGCAGGCTCCTCTATGTAGAGTGGCTCATCCGTAAAGGGCAATCCCGTGATGATCGCAAAATCCAACGGTGTGACTGTAGTCTCACCCCAGGAAAAATGAAATGAGTGAGTGGTCTCCCACCAAAACTCTCTAAACGCCCTCACCAAATCTACGCTCCTCTGAGTGTCTCCAATGGCCTTCGCCATCTCAAAGAATTGTCCTAGCCCAACGGCATAAATCATGCCCTTAGGCGAGTGTATCTGCTCCTGGCTACCCGGCAAGCTCTGCCATAGCCTGCCAATCACCTCGGGGGAACCTCGGGTACGCAATCCCTGCAAGAAAACATGGCACAAGTGTGAATATTTCGTGCTATTTCTCGAAATCATCTCAAATGAAAATGGGTCAAATCCTATCAATAAAAAGCATGCATTTTAGCATCACACTTCCTATTTCAATCCATGATTTCATGCAAATTTTGACAATTCATAGCACAATCTGGAAAATTCAGTTTGAATCAATTTCTCCCAAATCAAAATTTTTTCAAAAAAACCTAGGTCACTTACCACATCTTTCTTCCCGACATCTGAGGTATGTTCATCAAGTTGCGGATAGAAATCCCCTCTTTGGGCTTCCGGAAGAAATGGCCTTTGGTTCCTTTGCACCCCCTTCCGTCGAGTAGCTAACTCGGCGTGTTGAGGAGCCCTTTTGGTCGGATAGAACCTAGGAGGCATTTTCCAATCGAATCGAACTAAATGTGTTTGATTTCTCTCAATTTCTCTCAAATCTCCCTCTGATGTTTGCTCTCTCCCTCTTCTCGCTGTCGCCTCCCTCTCAATTTCAAGTCTAATTGAATTTCAAATGGCGACTGTGCGAATTTTTAATGAATCTGTTCACATGGCCTATTATGTCGTGCGACATACTAAGCCCCTGTGGCTTGTTTTTACAATTTTGCCCTTGAAGGCTCAATTTTACAATTTTGTCCCCCATAGGCCTGTTTTACCCTTTGTGCCCCTGGCATTTCCAATCATTTCCAATCCAATTTTCCCTCCAGTGCCCCCGTGGCCTATTTTTCAAATTTATCCCTGTGGCTCATTTTATTTGCCCTTAACATTTTCAATTTTCAAATAATAAAATCATCGGGTACGTCCCACTTTTCTTTACAAAAATTATCAGGGTACGTCCCACTTTCTTTAATTATCAGGGTACGTCCCACTTTTCTTTACAAAAATTATCCGGGTACGTCCCACTTTTTTTACAAAAATTATCAGGGTACGTCCCACTTTCTTTAATTATCAGGGTACGTCCCACTTTTCTTTACAAAAATTATCAGGGTACGTCCCACTTTTCTTTACAAAAATTATCAAGGTACGTCCCACTTTCTTTACAAAAATTATTGAGTCCTTCCTACTTCTTTACAAAATCCATCTCGCGATCTCCGTTATTCCAAGATGAAGGAATAACATTTCGCTCTCTTTCGATCTCCGTTATTCCAAAGTGAAGGAATAACATTTCGACCTTTTTCGCGATCTCCGTTATTCCAAGATGAAGGAATAATATTTCGCTCTCTTTCGATCTCCGTTATTCCAAAGTGAAGGAATAACATTTCGACCTTTTTCGCGATCTCCGTTATTCCAAGGTGAAGGAATAACATTTCGCTCTCTTTCGATCTCCGTTATTCCAAGGTGAAGGAATAACATTTCGACCTTTTTCGCAATCTCCGTTATTCCAAGGTGAAGGAATAACATTTCGTTCTCTTTCGATCTCCGTTATTCCAAGGTGAAGGAATAACATTTCGACCTTTCTCGCGATCTTTGTTATTCCAAGATGAAGGAATAACATTACGCTCTCTTTCGATCTCCGTTATTCCAAAGTGAAGGAATAACATTTCGACCTTTTTCGCGACCTCCGTTATTCCAAGGTGAAGGAATAACATTTCGACCTCTCTCGCGATCTCCGTTATTCCAAGATGAAGGAATGACATTTCGCTCTCTCTTTCGATCTCCGTTATTCCAAGATGAAGGTATAACATTTCGATCCAGTCAAAGTTCGAACTACGGCCTGGCTTGATTCCTCCGGGATACGTAGGTAGCCTACTTTAGGTTCAGCCAATTTGTCACATATGACACCCCTTTCCCCAGTGGATTCCAAACTACGGTTATGGCTTGATTCCCACTCGGGATACGTAGGTAGCCTTTCATAAAAGGTTCAGCCACTCGACCAACTTGGTCACCCAATCTATCTCGGCATTCGCTAGATTGGATCCTTTTCTATCGACAACCCCACTCGCCCTGCAAGTGACGTTGCCGAGGGGCTTCTGTAAGTACCCAAATCTGACTCATGCCTTCCGGTCAAGTTCCCCGGCAATTCCGGCAAGTTTCCCGGCAATTTTCCAGACTTTCCTAGAGTTCCGGAGCAATTTCGGAAATGTTCCAAACCTTCTAAGGGGTGAAGGGACTGCTTGGAGATTAAGAAACACGTTTTTCTTAATTCAAGAAAAACCTTCTAGAAAACTGCCACCTTGCATGTTTCTAGAAGGAACTGGAAGTGGCTACTTATGTCGTGCGACATACTAGGCCATGAAGACTTCTAGAAGCTTGCCACCTTGCATGTTTCTAGAAGGAACTGGAAGGGGCTTGTTATCTCGTGCGACATAACATGCCAAGAAAACTTCTAGAAGCCTGCCACCTTGCATGTTTCTAGAAGGAAAATGGTTATGGCTTGTTATGTCGTGCGACATAATAAGCCCATGCATGCAGCCTATAAATAGAGGCCTTCACCTCTCATTTTGGGCACCTCTCCTTCACTCCTCAGTACCCCTCTACAAGAGAATACGCCCAGAAGCCTACTCCCTCCTCACATATCCCCCAAAACACACCCTAATCCTCCCAAAATCACTCACCATTCAAACAATCCCACACACACTTCCCACACACATCAAGAACCAAAGGTTCTCATTGAACCAAGGCTCGATCTCAGTCCCCGGAGGTTGCTGTTTGAAGGCTCCTATATCTAACTTGATATAGGGAGTCGTGGTCTTCAAGGGTAACGATTTTCTTCCCCTTTTTTTCCCTATCTTCATTATACATAAGATCTATATGCTATATGTGTTGATAATGATATATTCTGATTAAAGTTGCATGCTTTAGTGTCATATTGCTTATATCCATATCTGATTGCATACCATTTCATGTAAAAACCTCGGTTTTGGCATTGTTTTTGCATGAACACTCGAGATGAGTGTGGATCCCTCATATCCACACCCGCTTGAAGTGTTCAATATTAACATACATACTCTCTGAGACCTATTGGTGAAGTAACTTGGCTATATTAAGGCCTTGTTACCTCTGTAGATCCCAGCTATAAGGTCTCTGCAAAGTGGCTAAGTATGTCACGCGATATAGGCAACCTATGTCACGCGACAACTTAAGCCAGTTTGCAGAACCTTCATCTGTCCAGTTGGTAATCTGATTTTAACTCTTTCCATGCTATGATCTGATGTCAATCTGCACTTAAAATAGTATATCTGCATTTAAAGTAGTATCCTTTGCATCAAAAGAACATCTTTTTCATCAAGAGGGCATTTTTTTCATAAAAATTGCATCCTTTGTACTCAAAATCTTTTGTCACATTAAAATTGCATCCTTTGCACCCAAAACTCATTTTCATACATAAAAATGCCTCCTTCGCATTCAAAATCATTTCTTCATATCAAAGTAGCATCCTTTTGCCTTCAAAATAACATCTTTATGCATCATTTGTACCTAAAATTCTTTTTTTCCACATAAAGTTGCATCCTTTTCATTAAAATCATTTCTTTACGTAAATAGCATCCCTTGCAAATCAAAATGCATCCTTTGCAACCCAAAATGTCATCTTTTCACTAAAAATGTCATTTTTACATGCATTCCCCCATGTCCCCATTAGCAACCTTGGAACGGACCGGTGTAAAGATCCTATATTTGCATCGTTTCTTCCATTAAAGGTTCCACAATCTCTTTAGAAAGGGATAAACCTTGAACCTATATCTCCGATTATCACTTAAGACGAGCATGAAGCATCTATATAAGCTCAATCGTCTTAAGGTGTAGGATTGATGGGCTAATGTCACTCCTTTCCTAAAGAACCTCATTTTTGGGCTATAAAAGAGAGTCCCTCTCTCGATCACGCAAGTCCCGAGGTTAAAAATGCGATGATCACAAGTCCAAGATGAGGACGGGATCAAAATCCCGAATACATAAAATCCAAGAAATCCCGAGCGACAACCAATAAATGGTTTGTACGTCCGGAAGATAACTTGGGACATTCCCTCCCCTTTCATTCAAACACATGCACACAAGAAAGCACGCAAGCAAGCAAAATAAACGGAATCTAGGGAGACTTGCTACGGTAAGGCACCTTGGGTGAACGACGATCCGTTCTTCCCAAGGGGTAACTTAACCTCCGAACCCATAAATCCTTTTTTTCAAAGTTTTGAGGAAATCAAAATGGCGTGGCGACTCCGTTTTTTCAAATTAAACCGGATGTCTTCAAACTCGCGTGAATCCAACACACAAATTTTGGGCACACATTCACAGAACCCTAATTATGGTTTCTCTTTTATGGCTGCCTCCGGCGGCCTCATGGCTGGTATGAACACGGTTCCTCCCCCCAATCCTTCTTCGATTATGGCTGGTGCTAATGCGGCTGTTAGCAATGTGCAAGGGCTTCCTTGCGGTTTCCCTAGCAGTCATGGTAACCCTAATGTTTCCTTTCCTAATTCGGTTCATGAGCTTGGTCAAGGATCTCATTCGGTTCTTCCTACCAATTCCTTTGCTATTAAGGAGAATCAAAATCCGCCTTCTCCAACAACCAAAAAATCCTTTGCTGCTTTGTTTAAGGAAACAACCATTAATTCTCCTTCTCCTTCTTTGAATATGATTTCAATGTCTTTGCACAAGGGAGAACTGGCCCTTAAGCTTTCAAAAGACCTCATTAACAATCTTGCTCAGCCGTTTAAGTATACCCTCATTGAAAAATTCTCTCATGGCAGGCCTAGCATGGAAAATACTCGCCAATATTTTTTGAAGTTGGGTTGAAGGCAGATTTTACCTTGGGACATATTGACTCAAAACACATTTTAATTCGATTGATGCATAGGGTGATTTCAACCGATTGTGGGCTAAAGAATCATGGCATCTTGGGCACTTCCCTATGCGTGTCTTTCGTTGGACACCTTCATGGCATCCGGAAAAGGAGTCTCCTTTGTATCCGGTTTGGGTAAGTCTTCTGGACCGTCCTATTCATATGTTTACAAAGTTTGCTTATTTTCAATTGCTAAGATATTTGGTGAACCCCTTGCTATTGATCATGCTACTTCTAATATCTCTCGGCCTAGTGAAGCTAGGGTGTTAGTTCAAGTCGATTGGCTTAAAAAACTGCCTTCTAGGATTTTCATTGACTGTGGGGATGATTTCTCAAGTTTTAACCAAGAGTTGAAGTACCAAAATCTGCCTTATTATTACAAGCATTGTTACAAGTTAGGGCATGATTCCTCTACTTGTTTTTATCTTCATCCTCGGCAAAATGGTAATAAAAATGAGGAGAAGAACAAGGCTGTTTTGGGGCTGATCAAAAAGGATGTTGGGAATGAGGGTAATAGCATTAAGGATAAGGCTCCGGGGCTGATCAAAAATACTCCTCGGGCTCAAAAGGCAAAAATCAAGTGAGTGATGTGCAAGGTACATCTACTATGGTTTCGAAACCCAACTTGCATGGTACGTCTCTTACTCATATTCATTCTAAAAATGTTATTGGTATCATCTATGGTTCATAAACCCCCATCCCCTCGTGGTTCAAAATTTTTTGTTTCTAACCTAGTTACTAATGGTTTTAGTTTTCTTCCAAAGCGAGGTGCTCCTTTTGTTTCCCCTAACTCTTTAAAAACATCTAATGAGATAGAAAGGGCTGCATTCATGGCCAACTCCGAGAGTAAACATTCTATTGTTGATGATGGGGCTATAGCCCTTGAAGAAGAGCACGAAAATTCTGAAAATGGTGTTAAAGAGGTTGTTAAACCTAACCCTAATTTTGTCCCCTCTATGGACAATGTTGATAAATTTGGAAGATGGGAAGTGCGAATCTGATTCTGAATTGTGCGTCTCTGGTGGTTAAGGTTGTCATGTCCCCCACCATGTTTGTAATTTTATTTTTCGTTATTAATAAAATCTAGGGAGTACCGTCTCCTTTTGCCAAAAAAAAAAAGATGTGGTGATTGATCATCTTCAATTATCTCCACGTGGCCCTCGAGTTACTTCAGATTTTGTGATATCAAAGAGGTTTTTAATGAAGGTAGGGATGCTTTATTTGATGGGAACATCCCGGAAATTGGGAATTCCAATGCTTCTTTGGCTTAAAAGCCCTCTCCTTCTATTTTTTATCAAAATTGTTTTAATGGTTGGGGTTCTAAGTTGGAATATTCGGGGTATTGGTAATGCAGCCTCGGTTCGTCAGGTTAAGAGGTTATTAAGGTTACATGATATCTTTATTTGTGGTATTTATGAGCCTAAGGTGGATCCCTTGTTGCTTCCTTCTTATGCTCGGAAAATTCGTTGTCTTGGAGGTGTTGCTAATGACAAGGGGAATATTTAGGTTTTTTGGAAGCAGGTACAACTTGTGATGTGCTTTTTCAAGATGACCAAGTTATTACGGTTCGGGCTTCTCATTCTCTTTGGCCTAACCCTGTTCTAATGTCCTTTGTTCATGCTAGCTGTAACAAGTATACTAGAAGGGTTTTATGGGACTACTTAATTGATGTGAGTAACACGGATGATGCTGGGTTAATAGTGGGGGATTTTAATTCTGTTGTTGATCAATCTGAGAATATTGGGGGCAAGCCGGTGGTGGATTCAAGGGTTTCTGAGTTTGTGGATATGATTCAACTTTCTAATCTTATTGATGGTGGTGGGTATAGAGGCCATATTTTCACATGGTGTAACAAGAGATCGAAGCGTGCAACTATTCTTCAAAGGCTAGATCGTGCTCTGTATAATGATAAATGGCTGCGTTGTTTTGCTCAAACTACTATTGATCATCTTAATATGACCTATTCTGATCATGCTCCTTTGGCTATTAATATTCGTTTGGTTGATGAAGTTCGTAAGGGTGTTTTCAGATTTCTCAATGTTTGGACTCGCCATGATTCTTTTACCTCTTTGGTTCGCTACGGTCGTTGGTCAAGTTTGGTAAGAAGCTTACTCGCCTCAAACATGATTTACAACTCTGGAATCGTTCTACGTTTGGGAGAGTTGATCAACTTGTGAAACATGCCGAAGATGAAGTTTGTGGTAAAGAGCTTTTATTTGAGCAAGACCCAAGCGATGAAAATAGGGTTGTGCTTCATCTTGCTTAAGCTAATCTTTCCTATCGTCTTAAGATTGAAGAGGAATTCTGGATGCAAAAAGCTAATTTAGCTTGGATTAAAGATGGGGACAATAATACTCGGTTCTTTCATGCTTACGTAAAAAAAAGAAGACAGAAATTACACATTCATAAAATCCGAGATAGTGACGGGAATTGGATTGTTGATCATTCTCGGATTCAAGAGGAGGCTAGTAGATTCTATTCGGACCAACTTAATGGCAATCCTAATGAAAATGTGGATCCCCCGAATGAGTTGCTGAATGTGATTCCTCGGTTGGTTTCTAATGAGGATAATAAGATGCTTATTGCTCCCCCTACGCTTAAAGAGCTTCACGACATTGTCCTTAGTATGAGTGGGACTAGTGCTGCTGGTCCGAATGGCTTTACGGGTGAGTTTTATTATAAATGTTGGGATATTATATGCATGGATCTTTTTAATGCTGTCCTTGAGTTCTTCTCAGGGTTTCTTCTTCCTCGGAGTTGGACCAGTACGCTTATTGTTACTATTCCTAAGGTGGCAGCCCCTAATTCTTTCTCGCAGCTTCGGCCTATTAATTTGTGTAATTTTTCTAATAAAATCATTACCAAACTTCTTTGCTCTAGGCTGCAAAATGTGCTTCCTCGTATTATCTCTCCGCAACAAAGTGGTGTTGTGAAGGGTCGTCTTATTCATGAAAATGTCTTGCTTGCTCAAGAGCTCTTTCAGTCGCTTAAGAGGAAGGTGTATGGGACTAATGTTGCGTTAAAGCTAGATATGGCTAAGGCGTATGATAGACTTTCTTGGTTTGCTTTGATTAAGGTGATGAGGAGATTTGGCTTTGCGGAAGAATGGCTGGACATGATCTTTAGATGCGTGAATTATTGTTGGTTCTCAGTCCTTATTAATGGTACTGCGAATGGCTATTTTGTTTTTACTCGTGGTCTTCGTCAAGGGGATCCTATATCTCCTAGCCTTTTTATTATTGTTGCTGAAGTTTTAAGCCGGGGTCTTAATAATCTCCATCTTCTTCATCCTCATGTGGCGTTTCATATGGGTAATCTTAATGTTCCTATCATTTCTCATCTGTCCTATGTTGATGATATTATTATCTTCTGTGACGGAAGTATTCCTTCTCTTGAGCTTCATATGGAGTTTTTGGCATCTTATCAACATTTCTCGGGGCAGCTCATTAGCATCTCTAAGTCTTGCTTTCTGACTGGGCGGGATGTGGTTGAGCATGATAATTCTATATCTCTTATTACGAGTTTTCAGAAGAAGAATTTGCCTATTGTTTATTTGGGGTGTCCTCTTTATATTGGCAGGAAGGTGCAATCCTTGTTTGATCCAGTTATGCAGAAGCTTCGGGATAAGCTTGATTCGTGGCAAGGTAAATTACTCTCGGCTGGTGCTAAGCTTGTTTTGATCAAATCTTGTCTCCAAGCTATCCCCATTTACTATATTTCTTTACTTGATCATCCGAAGGGTGTTGTTAATGCCATGACGATTCTTATTGCTAATTTCTTTTGGAGTAACACTGATGGGAGAAAAATGTCATTGGGTTTCTCGAAATGAATTTTTCTGGCCTATTGAAGAAGGGGGTTTAGGCCTTCGTAAATTTGAGGAGATGGCGGTTGCATTCTCTATGAAGCTTTGGTGGAGATTTCGTACGTCTAACTCTCTTTGGGCTCAGTTTCTTGCTCCCAAATATTGTCGTGATACTCATCCTATGGATGCCATCTCTAGATTGGGTTGCTCTCACATTTGGAAGTGTATGGTTGCTGCTAAGGATTTGGTGGAGAGCCGTATTGCTTGGGGTGTGGGTTGTGGTGATATTTCTGTTCAAGAAAAGTGGCTTCCTCATGATATTCCTCTCCTTGATAATCGTCATGATCAGATATTTTCATTATTTGAGGATGGTGTTTTAAGCGAAGACTATATTCGAGATACTTTTGGGCAGCAATGTTTGTTGGAGCTTCAATCCTATGGTATTCGGCTTGAGGGAGATCGTGATCAGCCGTTTTAGTCTCCTTCTTCTTCGAGCAGAATTTCTATCTCTTCGGCTTGGAGGGAATGTAGAGTGTCCCGTACTCAGAGTAGTGTTTTTGCTTGGTGTTGGCACAAGTATATTCCTCTTAAGGTGTCGATCTTCATGTGGAAATGTCTTAAGGCTGCTCTCCCTACCGATGACAACATATCTCGAAAAGGTATCTCTATTGTTTCTCGTTGTCATTGTTGTGCTAACCATTCTCTAGAATCTTTGCAGCATATTCTTTTACATGGTGATATTGCCTTTAATGTGTGGCATTTCTTTGGGAATTTGATTGGTTTCCAAATTTCGGGTTCTACTATCATGCAAAGGATGATTGCTTGGCATGCTTGTAAAAATTCGAAGCTTAGTCAGGCTATTTTATGGTTGGGAGATATTCTTCCAAGTTTTATCTGTTGGAAGCTTTGGAAGCACAGAAACAAATGCCGGTTTGATGAGGGAACTCCTAGTTGGGAAAAGGTCCGTAATAATATTTAGTTTCAAATCAGTGATATTCTTCGGGCTCATAAGTTATCCTTTCCTGTTCTTCCTTCGGAGGTAAATATTGCTCTATTTTTTAATATTATTATGGCTGCTCCGTCTATTGCTCGTGTCAAGCTTGTGTCTTGGATTCCTCCTTCTGTGGGGCAAGTGAAAATTAATACGGATAGAGCTTCTCGTGGAAATCCGGGCATTGCTTCGGGTGGTGGTATTTTGCGTAAGCATGATGGGTCTTTTATTTTTGCTTTTTGTCGATTTTATGGTAATGCTACTAACATGGTTGCTGAAGCTAGGGCTGCTCCTGATGGGATTACTCAAGCTAAGTTAATGGGTTATAATTCGCTTTGGCTCGAGGTAGATTCCGAAGTTTTGTCACTTATTTTACTTCGAAAATACAATATTCCTTGGGAGATTTGGTACTTCGTTCAAGCCATTTTCAGATCCATGGAGGAGGTGTCTATAAAGGTAACTCATATTTACAGGGAAGGTAATAAAGTGACAGATTTTCTTGCTAATATCTCGGCTTCTGAGCAAGCGGATTTTGAGTTTCGTTCTTTGGAGTCTTGCCCCAAGCCGTGCCAGAGTCTTCTTTACTTTGATCGGATTTTGTACCCTAATATTAGGCAGTAGGTTTTTTATTTTTTATTGATGTATTTTCTTTTATTTTTAGATCCCCCCCCCCCTATTTGTTGAGGATCATCTTACAGGTTGTGTAAGAACTTCCCCTAGGTTTTTTCTAGTGGTTAAGGTTGTCATGTCCCCCACCATGTTTGTAATTTTATTTTTCGTTATTAATAAAATCTAGGGAGTACCGTCTCCTTTTTCCAAATAAAAAAATGATTGAGGGATGGTGAAGAACAGTAGGTTTCTAGAGGCTTTAAGTCTTCTCAGCAAAGCACGACCAATAGCATCTTTTGCCAGATCATCTTTATCAACCACCAAACCATAAATAAAGTGCTTGTCATTCTGAAAAGGAGTATTGATATGTGAGAATGTTGATAAGATAAAGTGTGGTCAAGTTCAATGACAAGAATTGTCAAGGACTATGATCACATAACCTATAAGCATAATGCGGTCACTTATGACATAATTGATGTGATGGTAGGATGGAGGACTATGGTAAGTTAGTAGATATCATGCGGTCGAGGTCATGAGACTTAGACTAATTTTGATAAAAAAAAAAAATTAGAAACAAGTTGTTGTAGCAATTTATAAGATCAAAAGCCAGAAACATGAGCAAAATTTAAAGTATCCAAAATATATTGAAAATATGAAGAACAACATGAACATAGGCATGAGTTCTTGAAGAACACCAAGATTATTCATAACCTAATTTCCAAAAATGCACCAAATTACATAAAATTTGCATGTTCATGAGCCCAGAAACATGTAGAATAACAAAATACAAGAATTATAAAAGAACATCAACTAAGAACTCAAAAATTAAACATTTTTATACTTAAAAATTGAAGACCTAATATGTTGATTTTTCAAAAATACGTATCATACAGCCATTGATTCATGAATTCAACCACATATTCAAGTAGAGGAACATAATCAAAGCATCATCATGATGATTTCTAAACAAAAAATTTCTTACAAATCAAGAATTTGTAAGAAAATGACCTTTTGGCCTTTTTCATGAACAGTAAACAAGAGAAATTTGAAATTAGATGTTAAGGTTTAGAAATTCATACCATGACTAGAATAGTGCGTTGTAAGGGTTTTTCCGAATCATTCTTTGAAGATTTCTCAACCTTTTTTGACAATTTCTTAGTAATGGGAGCCATTTATACTCGAAAAGATTAGAGAGATGAAGAGAAAGGACAATAGAGAGAGAAAATTGCAGTGATTTTATGAGAGTGGAAAGGTGGTGCAGTGGAGTGAGGGGGTTAAGGAAAAATGGGGATGTGGAAGGTTGGGGAGTGTTAAAAAAAAGACAAAATAATCTGAATCTGAGTAACCTATAAGATCAAAAGTTGAATTTTTGGAACACTAAAATATGAGGTTAACGGTTCCTGATAAATAACGAATAATACGTTTTATAGCTATAAGATGTGCTTCTATGGAATCTGCTTGATAACGAGCATAAGCACAAACACTAAACATGATATATGGCCTACTTGTTGTTCAGTATAGTATGGAGTCAATCATAACTCGATACAAAGTTTGATCAACTTTATTACCTTTCAATCTTTGTCAAGCTTGTTACATGTGGTCATAGGAGTGTCGTATGCTTTTGCATTTTCCAGTCCAAATCTCTTGATTAGATCTCTGGTGTATTTTGCTTGGCTAAGGAAGATGCCGTCATTACATTGTTTTCAGTAAACTTAAACGTTTAATAAAATGACAATTACATGGTCCCATTTTGGGAATCTTTCAAATCTCGACCTCTCATGGTCAAATATTCAATCGAGACCTTTCACGGTCCGATCTCCGATCGCCAATCCTGACCTTTCATGGTCAAATCTTCAATCTCGACCTCTCATGGTCAAATATTCAATCAAGACCTTTCACGATCCGATCTCAAATCTCCAATCGAGACCTTTCACGATCCGATCTCAAATCTTCAATCGAGACCTTTCAAGGTCCGATCTCAAATCTTCAATTGAGACCTTTCACGGTCCGATCTCAAATCTTCAATAGAGACCTTTCACGGTCCGATCTCAAATCTTCAATAGAGACCTTTCACGGTCTGATCCCAAATCTCCCATCGAGACCTTTCACGGTCCGATCTCAAATCTCCAATCGAGACCTTTCACGGTCAGATCCCAAATCTCCCATCGATACCTTTCACGGTCCGATCTCAAATCTTCAATCGAGACCTTTCACGGTCCGATGTCCGATCTCAAATCTTCAATCGAGACCTTTCACGGTCCGATCTCAAATCTTCAATCGAGACCTTTCACGGTCCGATCTCAAATCTCCAATCGAGACCTTTCACGGTCTGATCTCAAATCTCCAATCGATACCTTTCACGGTCTAATCCCAAATCTCCCATCGAGACATTTCACGGTCCGATCTCAAATCTCCAATCGAGACTTTTCACGGTCCGATCTCAAATCTTCAATCGAGACCTTTTACGGTCAAATCCCAAATCTCCCATCGAGACCTTTCACAGTCCGATCTCAAATCTTCAATCGAGACCTTTCACGATCCGATCTCAAATCTCCAATCGAGACCTTTCACGATCCGATCTCAAATCTCCAATCGAGGCCTTTCACGGTCTGATCCCAAATCTCCCATCGAGACCTTTCACGGTCCGATCTCAAATCTTCAATCGAGACCTTTCACGGTCCGATCTCAAATCTTCAATCGAGACTTTTCACGGTCTGATCTCTAATCTCCAATTGAGACCTTTCACGGTCTGATCCCAAATCTCCCATCGAGACCTTTCACGGTCTGATCTCAAATCTCCAATCGAGACCTTTCACGGTCTGATCCCAAATCTCCCATCAAGACCTTTCACGGTCCGATCTCAAATCTCCAATCGAGACCTTTCACGTTCCGATCTCAAATCTTCAATCGAGACCTTTCACGGTCCGATCTCAAATCTCCAATCGAGACCTTTCACGTCCGATCTCAAATCTTCAATCGAGACCATTCACAGTTCGATCTCAAATCTTTAATTGAGACCTTTCACGGTCCGATCTCTAATCTCCAATCGAGACCTTTCACGGTCTGATCCCAAATCTCCCATTGAGACCTTTCACGGTACGATCTCAAATCTCCAATCGAGACCTTTCACGGTCCGATCTCAAATTTCAATTGAGACCTTTCACGGTCTGATCCCAAATCTCCCATAGAGACCTTTCACGATCCGATCTCAAATCTCCAATCGAGACCTTTCATGGTCTGATCTCAAATCTTCAATCGAGACCTTTCACGGTCCGATCTCTAATCTCCAATCGAGACCTTTCACGGTCAAACCTCCAATCGAGACCCTCACGGTCCGATCTTAAATCTCCAATCGAGACCCTCACGGTCAAATCTCCAATCGAGACCCTCACGGTCCGATCTCAAAATCTTCAATCGAGACCCTCACGGTCCGTTCTCAAATTTTCTATCCTGACCTTTCATGGTCATTTCTCCAATCGAGACCCTCACGGTTCGATCTCCGATCTCCAATCCCAACCTTTCACGGTCAAATCTCCTATCAAGACCCTCACGGTCCGATCTCCGATCTTCAATCTCCAATCATAACCTTTCACGGTCCAATCTCTAATTTCTGATATCGACCTTTCATGGTCAAATAGTCAATCCCGACCTTTCACGGTCAAATCTCCAATCGAGACCTCTCACGATCCGATCTCCGATCTCCAATTCTGACCTTTCATGGTCAAATCTCCAATCCTGACCTTTCATGGTCAAAACTCCAATCGAGACCTTTCACGGTCTGATCTCCAATTTTCGATCTCAACCTTTCAAGGTCTAATCTTTTTCGACCAGATAGGATTATGAGAAAGCGTGTTTTAAGAAAACTTAAGCAGTAACTGCATGTTGCACAAGCCTAAAAGCCTTGAGTCAAATACCCCTACCGAAACCTAAGCCCTACCTTTCGTTCCCTGCAGCGAACAAAGAGTGGTTCAGAATCCCGGGTCATCGACTCGTCAGCATTACAGTTATGGAAGCATCAGATAGTTCCTCAGTTTCCTCAGTTCCTACGGTCAGATTTTTCGATATGTCAGACTCGCCGAGAAATCGTGACGGGAACGGAACCCCGCCACCGGTAAACGACATGACATTGGAAGAAGCCATCCGGGCCCGTGAAATTCACAAGAAACAAAAAGAAGATCGACATGACATTAGAGGAATTGATCAAAGAAGACCTGCTCAAACCTGTGGAGAACTACAAGCCAAAGAATCTCACAGCCAACGCTGACAGAAGCAAGTACTGCGCCTTCCACCAGTACCATGGACACATAATTGACAGTTGCATCGGTCTGCGATATGAAATTCAGAAGTTAATAGAAGACGGAAAGCTCAAGTGTCCTGGCAGTTCAGCAACAGAAGAGCAGATATAGTAGGGGCTACATATACTCAAGATTTGTTAACTGTCTTTTAGTCAACCTTCGCAGGTTCTAGTACTTTGCTCGTTCAATCAAGTCCTCCTCGGACATAGTAGTTAATCTTAAATTTTCTATATAAAAAAAGTCTTTTTCTTTTCTTGCTATACTTGAGACATTATTTGCACACCTACATTACATTTAATGAAATGGTTGTATCCTATATGATCACTTGCATTGCTCAACAAATAAACTCTGGAAATAATTAATGTTCTGATTAATCGGTGTGAGAAAGTCAACTAATGCCCTCCCCATACACTTTCCTTACCTCAAAAAGGCCTCCATCAAGCCATACACTTTCCAAATCATGTCCCGACCATCACCTTGACCAAGTCAATGACGGCGTCAACATCAAGGAACAACAAAAGGTCACTCAGCATCGAAAGATTGACCCCATGTCGACAATAACCTAGGAGCTTGCCATCGCCCTCATATGCATCAAAAAATTTCAAGCAGGGGCTTGCCTTTGCCCTCATGTGCTTCAAAAAAAAAGAAAAAAAACCCCAAGCAGGAGCTTCAAAAA
Organism: Adenophora triphylla var. japonica; assembly: GCA_022495995.1. NCBI lineage: Eukaryota > Viridiplantae > Streptophyta > Magnoliopsida > Asterales > Campanulaceae > Adenophora > Adenophora triphylla. The sequence continues at coordinate 990,543 of JAFEMH010000035.1, read as the reverse complement.
AAAAAAAAAAGAACCCAAGCAGGAGCTTAAAAAAAAAATGAGGCCAAGGACCCAGCACCACCAATAAGAAGCTTGACAGATGGGCAAAAATTAAAGCTCGAAGAACGGAAGTTGTCGATTACAATGGAGCGGTTAAAGCAAAGGCAGAAGCATTTCATAAGCCCTTAGGCTATATGCAAATTCTTTCTCCCCCAATGAAAGACCTTATCAAAAAGCAATGAAATCATTGAAGCAGCTGTCCAAAACAACTTGTCAAGGAATCATCTCAAGGCCCATGCCTCATCATCCAACCTTCTCACCCGAGCCTTTTCACCAAAGGAACCACAAATATTCATACCCTTTCCCAAAGCCAAACACAATTCAGCCAGAACTACGGCAACCTGAGCTCCTTACGCTGAGGGGAACGTAACCAACTAGAAATGGTCTGATCATAAACACATACAGATCCCATAAACCCGGTCTCATCAATGACCTCCCCTATCCACAAACCTTTCTTTCACACGCAGCCAACTTTGATCCGCAACATCGGTTGACTTTCTCCTCATAATTAATCAAGACGTTTGTTCATATCGAGATTAGTGGTTGAGTAAGCCGAACATTTTTTTTTTGGCAAAAGGAGACGGTACTCCCTAGATTTTATTAATAACGAAAAATAAAATTACAAACATGGTGGGGGACATGACAACCTTAACCACCAGAACCAAAAGCCTAGGGGGAGTTCTTACACAACCTGTAAGATCCTCAACAAAAAGGGGGGGGGACTCTAAAAGACAAAAGAAAATACACCAATCTAAAAAAAACAAACTTACTGTCTAATGTTGGGATACAAAATCCGATCAAAGTAAATAATGCTTTGGCAAGTCTTGGGGCAAGACTCCAACGAAGGAAAATGAAAATCCACTTGCCCAGTTGCCGAGATATTTGCAAGACAGTCTGCCACTTTATTACCTTCCCTGTAGACATGAGTTACCTGAATAGACAAATCCTCCATGAGTCTGAAAATTGCTTGAAGCTATCTTGGCTGTCCTCTTTATGTTGGGAGAAAAAATATCGCTCTTTTTGACAATGTTCTTCAAAAGATGGCTGATAAGCTTGCTTCTTGGCAAGGCAAGATCCTCTCCTTTGGCGCTAAGCTCACTCTTATTCAATCCTGTTTGCAAGCTATTCCTCTTTATTATATTTCTTTGGTGGATCCTCCCAAGGGGGTTTTCCAAGCTATGTACCGTCTGGTATCTAACTTCTTTTGGAGTAATGAAGAGGGCCAATCCAAATGTCATTGGGTGAGAAAGGATCTGATGTTCAGGCCTTGTAATGAAGGTGGCTTGGGCCTTCGTCGTTTTGAAGATATCTCTATGGCTTTTGCTATGAAACTTTGGTGGCGTCTTAGAAGCTCCCATTCTCTATGGGCTGAATTCATGCTTGATAAGTACTGTTTTGGCTCTCCCATGGATGCGGGAAAGCCTACTTTCGTTTCTCATATTTGGAGCCGCATGATTCAAGCTAAAGATATTGTTGAAAATCACATTGCTTGGCGGATTGGTAGGGGGGATGTTTCAATTCATGAAAAGTGGTTGGAAGGTCCTCGGCTGAATCTTCCTGGAAATCATATTGAAGTCTCCTCTTTGTTTCATGAGGGTCAGCCGAGATTTAATCATATTTGTGATACGTATGGCCCTGATGTTCTTAACTTAATTCAACGTCAGAATATTTCTCTCTCGGATACGCCTGACTGTATTTATTGGATTCCCTCGCTTAAAAGGTCAGTTCTCTCTTTCTTCGGCGTGGCAAGTGTGTAGAGTGGCTAATGATCGGAATTTGTTCTTTGAGTATTGCTGGAACAAATATATTCCATTAAAAATTTCCATTTTCCTTTGGCAATTGTTACATAATGGCCTTCCTACCGATGTGGCTATTCAATCTAGGGGCATATCTCTTGTGTCTTCTTGTGTTTGTTGTTCGCAGCATTCTTTAGAGGATTCTATTCATCTTTTTGTTCAAAGTCAAGTGGCTTTTGAGACTTGGGATTGGTTTTCTAGGCTGTTTGGTGTTCATATATCTTACAACAATGTTAAAACAATCCTTAATAGCTGGTGGTTCAATTCGGCCCTTGGGAAAAATAAGGGGATTCTTTGGCTTTCTCGCATTCTCCCTTGTTTCATTCTTTGGGAGTTATGGAAGGGTCGGAACAAAGCTAGGTTTGAGGATCTTCATATGTCTTCTTCAAGGATTATTCGGGAGGTTATTGTGTAGATTGGTTCTATCATTAAGGCTTACAGCCTTTCTTTCCCTTCCTCCGACTTAGAAAGTCAGATTTTTCATTGCTTTCACCTTCCTAAGGCTGTTCCTAAGCCTCGGGTTTTAAGGTTTGTTCATTGGAACTCCCCTAGATCGGAAATGCTCAAGCTTAATACTGATGGAGCTGCTAAAGGGAATTCGGGTATCAGTTCTGGAGGTGGTATTTTCAAAAACAAGAATGGTCATTTGCTTTTTGCCTATTCCAAGTTCTATGGTTATAGTACCAACATGGTTGTTGAAGCTAAGGCAGTTCTGGACGGCCTCCTTTATGCGTCTCATTTTGGTATTTCCTCTCTTTGGCTTGAAATTGATTCTGAAATTCTTTTGAATGTGTTGATCCGTGATTTTCATATTCCTTGGAGTATTTGGTACGAGGTTCTTCATATAAAAAGGCTTATGTTGCATATTGGTGTTAGAGTGTCACATATTCTGCGTGAAGGCAATCAGGTTGCTAATGGATTGGCTAATGTCGCTGCGGTCACGAGAACTAATTCAGAATATTTTTCTTTTAGTGATCTCCCTCACCGTTGCAAAGGAGCTTATATCTTAGATTGGGCTGCTATCCCCTATGTTAGATTTTAGTATTTGATGTTTTCTTTTGTAATTTTCCTATTTTCGTTGATAGGTTGTATCCCCTCCCCTTTTTGTAGAGTACCTTACAGCTTGTGTAAGGACTCCCCCCGTTGCTTTCCAGGTGGTTGAGGTTGTCATGTTCCCCACCTTGTTTTGTAATTTTCCTTTTAATTAATAAAATCTAGGGAGTACCGTCTCCTTTCGCCAAAAAAAAAACATCAAGAGCAGCCCTAGCTTCAACAACCATGTTAGTAGCATTACCATAAAAATGAGAAAAAGCATAAATAAAAGACCCATCATGATGACGCAAAATACCACCACCTGAAGCAATGCCCGGATTTCCACGAGAAGCACCATCTGTATTAACTTTAATTTGACCCTCAGACGGGGGGGGACCAAGACATAAGCTTGATCCGAGGGATAGACGGGGTAGTCATAGTAATATGAAAAAATAACGCAATATTAACCTCCGCAGGAATAACATAAAAGGATAGCCCGTGGGCTCTAAGAATTTCACTTATGTGGAATTGAATATTATTACGAACCTTTTCCCAACTAGGAGTTGCATCATCAAACCTACATTTATTTCTGTGCTTCTAAAGCTCCCAACAAATAAAACTCGAAAGAATATCTCCCAACCATAACACAGCCCGACTAAGCTTAGAATTTTTAGAAGCATGCCAAGCAATCATCCTTAGCGTAATAGTAACACCCGAGATTTGGAAACCAATCAAATTTCCAAAGAAATTCCACACATGAAAGGCAATATCCCCATGAAGAATATGATTCAAGGATTCAAGAGAAGGAGTAGCACAACAATGACAACGAGAAACAATATAGATACCTTTACGAGAGATGTTGTCATCAGTAGGGAGAGAAGCCTTTAGGCATTTCCACATGAAGATGGACACCTTGAGAGGAATATGCTTATGCCAGCACCAAGCAAAGACCCTACTCCGAGTACGGGTCATTCTACATTCCCTCCAAGCCGAAGAGATAGAAAATCTACCCGAAGAGGAAGGGGACCAAAACGGCTGATCACGATCTCCAACAAGCCGAATACCATATGATTGGAGCTCCAATAAACATTGCTGGCCAAAAGTATCACGAATATAATCTTCCCTTAGGACGCCACCCTCAAATAACGAGAAGATCTGATCATGACGATTATCAAGGAGAGGAATATCATGAGGGAGCCACTTTTCTTGAATAGAAATTTCACCGCAACCCACACCCCAAGCAATACGGAACTCCACCAAATCTTTAGCAGCAACATACGCTTCCAAATGTGAGAGCAGCCCAACCTAGAAACGGCATCATCCATAGGATGGGTATCCCGACAATATTTGGCCGCAAGAAACGGAGCCCAAAGGGAGTTGGACGTACGAAACCTCCACCAAAGCTTCATAGAAAAAGCAATCGCTATCTCCTCAAATTTAGGGAGGCCTAAACCCCCTTCTTCAATAGGCCAAAAAAATTCATTGCGAGAAACCCAATGACACTTATTTCCCCCGTCAGAGCTACTCCAAAAGAAATTAGCAATAAGGCAGTTCATGACACTAACAACACCCTTAGGAGGATCCAGTAAAGAGATATAATAGATGGGAATATCTTGGAAGCAGGACTTAATCAAAATAAGCTTAGCACCAGCCGATAATAATTTACCTTGCCACGAATCTAACTTATCCCGAAGCCACATAACAGGATCGAATAAGGATTGCACTTTCCTACCAATATAGAGAGGACACCCCAAATAAACAATAGGCAAGTTTTTCTTTTGAAACCCCGTAATAAGAGAGATAGCATTATCATGCTCAGCCACATTTCGCCCCATCAGAAAACAAGATTTAGAAATGCTAACAAGCTGCCCTGAGAAGCGCTGATAAGACGCCAAAAACTCCATATGACGCTCAAGAGAAGGAATACTTCCATTGCAGAAGATAATAATGTCATCAGCATAGGACAAATGAGAGATGATAGGAACATTAAGGTTGCCCGTATGAAAAGCCACGTGAGGATGAAGAAGATGGAGGTTATTAAGACCCCGGCTTAAGACTTCAGCAGCAATAATAAAAAGACTAGGTGATATAGGATCCCCTTGACGAAGGCCACGAGTAGAAACCAAATAACCATTAGCAGTACCATTAATCAGAATTGAGAACCAACAGTAATTTATGCATCTAAAGATCATGTCCAACCATTCTTCAGCAAAGCCAAATCTCCTCATTACCTTAATCAAGGCAAACCAAGAAAGTCTATCATAAGCCTTAGCCATATCAAGCTTTAAAGCAACATTAGACCCATACACCTTCTTCTTAAGCGACTGAAAAAGTTCTTGGGTTAGCAAAACATTTTCATGAATAAGACGACCTTTCACAAAGCTACTTTGCTGAGGGGATATGATACGAGGAAGCACAGTTTGAAGCCGAGAACATAAAAGTTTGGTAATGATAATTTTATTGGAAAAAATACACAAACTAATAGGACGAAGCTGCGAGAAAGAGGTAGGGGCTGCAACCTTAGGAATAGTAACAATAAGCGTACTAGTCCAGCTCCGAGGGAGAAGAAATCCTGAGAAGAACTCAAGGACAACATTAAAAAGATCCATGCATATAATATCCCACCCCAAGCTTCTCAGATTGATCAACAACAGAATTAAAATCCCCCACAATTAACCAGGGATCATCTGTGTTACTCACATCAATTAAATAGTCCCATAAAGCCCTTCTAGTATACCTGCTACAACTAGCATGGACAAAGGATATTAAGACGGGATCAGGCCAAAGAGAATGAGACACTCGAACAGTGATAACTTGGTCATCATGAAAGAGAACATCACAGATAATGCCATGCTTCCACACAACCCAAATATTCCCCTTAGTATTAATAACACCTCCATATGGGACAGCGAATTTTTCGAACATAAGAAGGAAGCAACATGGAATCAACCTTAGGCTCATAGATACCACAGATAACGACATCATGAATCCTTAATAACCTCTTAACCCGGCGGACCGAGGCGTCATTACCAATACCTCGGATATTCCAACTTAGAACCCCAACCATTAAAACGATTTTGATAAAAAAGACGGAGATAGGGCTTTTAAGCCAAAGAATCATTGGATTTCCCATATTTTGGGACATTCCCATCAAATAAAGAGTCCCGACCCTCATTGGAGACCTCTTGAATATCAAACTGAGAAGTAACTCGAGGGCCACGAGGAGATAACTGAAGATTATCAATTAACTCCACACCAGGCCATTTAAGAATAGTAGTATCTACTACCTCCAATTCAGAGTCAGATTCACACTTTCCATCTTCCAAATGAATGAAACTATCCGCTCCAGCCAAAGATGAGCCGGAATTGGGATTAAAATTGGTAACCTCATTAAATTCAGTTTCAATTTGTTCAAGCTCTTCTTCAAGTTCGATAGACCCATCTTCAACAATAATATGATTACCACGGGAATTATTATTAAGAGCAGATTTTTCCATATTGTTAGCAGTTTTTAAAGTATTAGGGGAAACAAAAGGGGCTCCTCGCTTTGGAAGAAAACTAAAGCCATGAGTAACAAGGTTAGACCCAAAAAATTTGGAACAAAGGGGAGATGGGGGTTTATGAACCATAGAAGATGTACCAACAACATTCATAGAATAATTAGGAGTAGGATGCGTACCTTCCGAGTTGGATTTCGAGGCCATATTATACGTACCTTGAACAGCTTTTCCATGCGCATTTCCAGCATTAAATGAAACATTTTCTTTTTGCTTACCATTGTTCTGCACATTCGGTTTACTCCCTGGAGCCGCCCCCTTGATAATCTCAACATTCCCCATTGACGAAGAAGGATCTTGAACTTTAGTTTTTTCAACATAAACCATTTTCTTTCCCATATTGATACCCTTTGAGACACCACCAACAGAGACCTCTTCCGGAGTACCATGATCAGCCGTGTGACCCTTATCAACATTAGTAGTAGTTTTCCCCAAAACCTCTTTGTTCTTCTCTACATTATTAGGATTCGAATTGTTTGGCCCAACAAGGTTATTATTAGAATCAGCCTTATTATTCTGTACTTTATCTTTGGGGTGTAAATAAAAGCACTTAGAAACGTCATGGCCCAACTTATAGCAGTGCTTACAATATTGGGGAAGATTATCAAATTCTAGTGTTTGAAAAAAGCTTGAAAATTCATCACCACAATCTATGAAAACCCTAGACGGAAGTTTCTTAAGCAAGTCAACTTGAACAAGCACCTTAGCAACACTAGGCCAAGATAGCTCAGCCGTGGCCTTGTCAATAGAAAGCGGCTCCCCAAAAATCTTAGCAATGGAGTACAAACAAACTTTGTTAAACATGTGGATTGGCAATCCCGGAAGACCAACCCATACAGGAACCAATGACGATTCCTTTTCCGGATGCCACGAAGGAGACCAACGAAAAACACTCATTGGAAATCTGCCTAAATACCATTGTTCTTTAGCTCACAGCCTATTAAAGTCTCCCTCATGCATTAAATGAATAAGAATATGCTTAGAGTCAACATGACCCAAAGAAAAATCTGCTTTCAATCCAAACTTTAAAAAATATTGTCTAGTGATTTCCATATTCGGTTTACCATGAGAAAATTTACCAACAAGAGTGAACTTAAATGGTTGAGCCAACGAATGAATCATCTCTTTTGAAAATTTAAGGGCCGGTTCTCCTTTGTGAATTGACATAGGCACAAGATTCATGGCTGGAACCGGATTAACATGAGGAGAATCCTTAAACAAAGAGGAAAAAGATTTGGCTTTTGAAGGAGAAATAGGAGGCGGCTGTAGATTCATATTAGGTTTAGGAAACAAATTTTCAGCATTATGAATACCACAAGACCATTACCATTAGGATTAGGAAGCCCATTACCATTAGAATTAGGAATTACATTACCATGACCGGATGAAGCCCCTTGTTCATTGAAAGCAGCCGCAAAAGCTCCAGTAGCAGGCGGAGATGTAATGGAGGGAGGACCAGCGTTTAAACCAGCCATGAGGCCGCCGGAGGCAGCCATAAAGGCTAACCCTAATTAGGGTTCCGCCAAGGAAAGAAGAGAGACACCAGAATTGTTGAACAGCAAGGTGGCGGCAAAGAGAACCAGCCGCCCTAATTAGGGTTACGTGAAGAGCCTAGAGAGAAAATATTTTTAGTGTGTGTGTGTGTTTTTTTTCTCTGCACTCTATAAGTTTGAGTAAGCCGAACATTAACGAAGGGTTTTAAGCAATCTTGTGATCATTGTGAATAAAACAAGTTTTCAAATGTCTCGACAAGTCTTCTTTTTTACGATAATAGGGAAAATAGAGCTAAACACTGTCTTTCTGTCAGCAAGGGCTTCCATACACTTTTTCAAACATCTCTACGCTCATACTCTCTCAAAAGAGTCAAACCCAAAGCGAGTTTTGGTGCCTGCATTAAACTAGGCATCCACATAAAATCGGGATTCGTTCCCACGTCTTTAAAAATACATCCTTGCAAGTATACTTTACAAGCCATATCTTATACATTTTGGTTGACTAATCGAAAAAAAATCAAGGACGGTTGCCTCGTCTGGCCACATAAGGTTCAACTCAGATTGGGGCTGCATCATATTAACTCCAGGACCTCCACAGAAAATCGGCGCTTCCTCCAAAATGGGGCCTCACCAAGACATTCCTTCGGACTAGGGCTTTGCCACGTGCAAAGAGAGTTTTTCATCTTGAGGGTCTACTTTGAGTTTCGATTTCTGGGGCTTGTCAGAAGTATCTTTCGGCATTGTGGTTTTAATCAGAATTGGGACTTCTTAGATGCAACTTCGAAAGACAGAATTTGAAAGAAAGACTTTGACCGAGATCCGAAGTTTAAATCCAAGATCAGAATCTGAATCCGCATGACACCTCTGGGCAGCAGTAGCAGCAAGGGCAGTTTTCCCGCAACCAAATAATATCATCCCACCTGCTCAAACAGCTACCAAAACACATTCGGATACATCCCCAGCACATTTCCATAAATACAATCCCTCTCACAATGCATCCCCACAAAAAGCCAACAGAGCCAGAGCCGCAACCTGGTCGGCCCGTACTCAAAGAAACAAGTTTCGGAAAGGAGGACCTGATCCTTACTCAGCTCAAGCAGACCCAGGCGAACATTTTCGTTTGGTCTCTGTTCACATCTTCATACCCTCATAAGCTCAAGCTGGAGGAAGGTTGGCCCGTACCATGGTCCCCGTGGATGTAACTCTAGAAGAAGTAATCCAGATGATCGGCAATATCCACTATGGAAACATCATCATTACCTTTGCAGATTTGGACTTGCCAAAATTTGGGGCTGATCACAATGAGCCGCTCTACATCACTGTTCAGTTGGATGAGCCCCGCCTTCCCCGCGTACTGGTAGACGGAGGCTCCGGAATGAATGTCTTTCCCGCCAAGATGATGGACCTGCTCGATATCAAGCTCACAGACTTGAAGCCTTCAGTCCACACTGTCAAAGCTTATGATTCTACTTCCCGCACAGTTCTCGGGGTTGCTACTTCAAACATTTGTTTCGGCAAACGGATGATGCCTACCGAATTTCAAGTGTTGGACATTCCTATCACTTTCACAGCTATTCTGGGAAGACCGTGGTTGCATCAAATAAATGGCATGGCTCCACCCTTCAACAATGTATCAAATTCATGCAAGGAAATGAACTGACAACTCTCTACGGGGATAGCGTCACCACCGAAGGAACCGACACCAATGGCATTCCAGTGTTAGAAATCAAGAATGACGACGATATGGCATTAACTGGATTCACAATGGAAGCTTCCAAGATCCAAATATGCATTGTGGACCTTCCACTAATCTGGGATAAGATCCCTCCAACCATGAAGATGATAAACTCATGAACTTCATCCCAGGACTGGGCTCGGCAAAAGGTTACAAGGCCAAAACCAAGTCATCGAAGTCAACGACCACAATACAGTCCAGGGGCTCGGTTATGTGCCTACACCAGCTGACATCCGAGAAGACAAGAAGCTCGCAAGCACCAAAGCAGCGGCCCGCAAAAGGGGAACCTACTACATTAAACCCAACCTCCAACCTTACAGCTTCGACCTCGCTCACTACTTCGTCAAAGGCACCAACAGCGGAACTGATGAAGATGAGAAAGGAACTGGGGGAACTGACAGCGGAACTGATGAAGATGAGAAAGGAACAAGAAAAGTCAGTACAGAGACTACAGAAAAGGGCTCAGTGGGAGGAGACACTGACGGTGAAGATCATATGGATGTGGATAATGAAAGATCGAATAAGAAGATGAGATTGAGGTCTGTGTCACGGCCAAGATCGAGGTCAAGACCACTAACAAAGGAGCTTATCCCCGGCGAAGGCTACAAGGATTCTGCTCAAAAGTCAAAGGCCATAATGATAGGGAGGAAATCAACCATGAAGAGGAATAAGGATGCTAGAAAGGGAGAGGGTGATAGAGTCATTCCTACGCTGAGACCTAAGCATTTGTATTCGGGCAAGCGGGGCAAGGGCAAGACTGACCGCCTTTAAGATCTTGAGAGCTGATAGCACTCATCGAAAAAGTGGTAGAAGGGGAAGGAGGCTGTAACTGGTATGCTGACTTGCTCCTGCTGCTTATGTTGCTGACTTGCTGCTGATTTCGTGATCCGCTGCCGACCTTATTTATGTTGCTGACTTGCTGCTTATGGAAGCAATTGTTATTTTTAGTTTTTGAACAATTTTGTTACTGTTTCGTACTCTATGTTGTTGCTGCTTAGTGCTTATGTTGCTGCTTATGGTTGACATTTGATCATTTGGCTGTTTGGATTTTGAATTGTTATATCCTATTTTGGTACTTAAAAAAAAAAAAAAAGGCCAATCCGATAAAGGGAGCCTTCCTCGACATCACTGCACTACCTGGACCCATGGCCACCATCGTTCAGCATGAATACCCGTTCAAAGGGATACTCGACATAAAAGAACAGCTCGAAACGCTCTTCTTGGGAGACAAACTGTTTGGTCCAATCCACAATAGCCACATTCAAAAAATTGTCCCGAGGAAGAAAGAACCAGAATTTGTGAAGAACGCTCTGAGTGGGCCACCTTCAAAATCTGTTTCACAATATCCAAATCATCCAAACATCCGTGAACCATCCCTCATACAATGCAAAATCCGTCCCGGGCTCGTGCAACAGTGCAATAATAATAACAATGCATAATAGCAATAAGTTTTGCATGTTCAAATTTGTTATTCAATGCATTTTCTGTCATTATTTATTTTTGATCAACCTACTTACTTATCTGGTTCAATTAAATGCCAAGAGTAGGTGAAAAGCAATCATGATAAATGTTCAAATGTAAAAAGTTTTGCCCCAGAACAAGGGCCTCTCAAATACAAAATAATGTCTAAAGACAGGCAGTACATACAACTACCTAAAGATATCAACAGGGGCTACTCAGAATCTTGCTCGTCATCCGAGGACTCAACATACTGCGCCGCCGCAGCAGGATCCGTGGTAGACAGGTAATTTATGAAGTCTTCTACTCTGGAATACGAGGAATAACGGCCCTGCGCATGTGCTCCCGAAGATTCCCCATGCTCGAATCTCGAATACGAAGAATGGCGGGCCCCAAATCCAGAAGTCTCACCAGCAAACTGACCAAAGCCCACCTCAGCATCTATCCCACCAGCCGTGGAAGCAGACGAGTCCCTAGCCACAGATGGCCTAGAGGGCATGGCCTCATAAACAACTGCACTCCTCCTGGAACTGCATCGAAGGTAGTGAAGAAGCCGCCAGGCAAAGCCTGTCACCCCATCCAAACGTCCGACAGTTAGATCGTGGGTACGTCCAGAAACCTACAAATCAGGGAAGCTATCAAAAGACAGAAAAGGCAGCACAAATGTAACATATGCAGAAAGCAAAAATAGTACATGAAATCAACAAGATACTCACAGAAGCACTGGGATCGACTCTATATCGAGGCGTCGCCTGCTCAGGAATGGGAATCATCAATCACCTGCGAGAACCACAAACGCCCTCATATGCAAAGCGAGTGCGAGGGATCGGAGAATCTCTGGGATGTGCAGGGTCCTCACCCTCTCTGGCCAGCACCTGCGGGCTCCTCAGCCTCATCCTACGTAATATGTCGTAATCAGCATCCTCGAGGACATTCTCCGCAAAAGGCACCCCCAACCTACACCGGAGCAGCTCATCCCTGTCCATAAGCAACGACTGCAACATGAAGACAGGAGGATCCCTGGGAACCATGGGACCCGATTCCGGAGCATACTGGCAAGTCACTCTCTCGCCCAGATACAGGATGTCGCAGTGAAGCCCCACCAGCAGCTTCCTCTAGCTCGTCACCTCCCTGGCAGCACCAACAACCGCTTGATCAAGCCGGCTCCACCAAGTTAAGTTTACCCTTGGCGAGAAGTCCCGCTCCAGAGCCACGGACACCTCCTCATAAGTCACCCGGGTACTTTCCCTCGACTTTACCGGTTTCCTAGCCTCCTTCTACCAGGTCAGCATAGCAGGAAACAAGAGAGCATACTCCTCCCTGATACTCCACCGATGTGGATGGAACACCTCAAAGCACCACACCTGAAAGACGACAAGAAAGATATGTCAGCTACAAAACAGACACAGACAAATGAAAGCAAGATAAGGAAGAGAAAAGGAGAAAACTCACATCCAATGCTTACTGTAAACAGCAGAGCGAGTTATCCTCCCCCCCGGGAATACTTGTCCAAGGCAAAGAAAATCTCGACCAAGCCAGCTTCTCCCCAGGCGAATCCTCTCACCGCCTCCAAGTCAACCAAAGAGCCGAGCAGGGCAAACTGGCACTTAGTATCAGCGTTGGGAAAGATGGTTGCTGACAGAGCAAACCACAAGAAAGCCCGGGCCAACCGATCAGCTGTCATCCTCTCAGAATACCAGTGCCCCTGGCATCCATGATATCAAACCACCCTATGGTATTGCCCCAGAATGACAACCCGGTGATCGCAGCAAAGTCAGTGGGAGTGATCGATGCCTCCCCCCACCTAAAGTGAAAAGTGTGGGTCGTATCCCACCAGCGAGCTCAAAGCTACATGGATAACCTTGACCCTCTGCGTCGAAGCCACAGCAGCCACTGCGCTAATAAAGCCCCCTAGGCTCATCAATTATCAGCTGCCGCAGACTTCTCTCTCCACCGCGAGTCACGTCCGAGAACATTTCCCACAGTGCGCTTACACCCTCAACATTTCCCCTACTCTTGGTAGTGGATAAATCAATCGGCCCTCGCCCCTGCAAGTAAACACAGCGAAGGTATGTTAATACCAAGTAACGTACACAAAAATGTACAGGTCATGTCAAAATCACAAAAGTATACCAAAAGAAAGATATAAATCCAGTCATTTCCCTAAAATATCTCAGTTCCAAGTCGGAGTATTAACGGTTCAAATTTCAGAAAAACCCGTCAACCCCGGAACTTTCAAGTCATTCAGAAAAACTCGTCAAATACGGAACTTTCAAAACATTTCGAAAAACCAGTCAAAATCGGAACTTTCAAATCATTTCGAAAAACCCGTCAAACCCGGAACTTTCAAGTCATTCAGAAAAATCCGTCAAACCCGGAACTTTCAAATCATTTCGAAAAACCCGTCAAACCCGGAACTTTCAAGTCATTCAGAAAAATCCGTCAAACCCGGAACTTTCAAAACATTTAGAAAAACCCATCAAACCCGGAACTTTCAAGTCATTTCGAAAAACCTGTCAAATTCGGAACTTTCAAAACATTTCGAAAAACCCGTCATATCCGGAACTTTCAAAACATTTCGAAAAACCCGTCAAATCCGGAACTTTCAAATCATTTTGAAAAACCCTTCAAATCCGAAACTTTCAAATCCGTCAAATCTGGAAACTTTTTCATATCATTTCAAAATTGCTCCGTCCCGAATTAACACACTTTAATTTCAGAAAACATAGCTAGACCTGGAATTTTTGCACCAAATTTTCTACAAAGTCTACCCATACCCTTAATTGCATTAAACAAAAACCAATTTCAACAAATAAGCATAACATGATCAAAAGCCCCATATTGTGCAACAAGAACCCTAAATCAATTCAAATCAATTCCAAAAATTCAATAATTCAAAATTCAAAATTCAAAGGAATTCAAAGAATGCTTACCGGCCGGCCTCTTTTACAACATGGGGTATTTTTGCCCAAATTACCAATCAGTCCCTCAGCTTTTCAAATTTGATGCTTTGCTCAAATGTTATCATAATTCTCTTATGTTACGCCCCTCTCCCGAGGTTAAATTTCCCGTTAGACTTCTCTAACGCCCCTCTCCCGAGGTTAAATTTTCGGTCATCATCGTAAGCCCGAACACTTCTCCCCAACAGAATCGTAGGCCTGTCCCTTTAAAAGGAATCGAGTGTTGCTTCTTCGTTTCTAACCGAATTATTAGAACGTCGAGCGTTGCTTCTACGTTTCTAACCAAATTGTTAGAACGTCAAGCCTTTCTTCTCTGTTTCTAAGCGAATTGTTAGAACGTCGAGCGTTGCTTCTTCGTTTCTAAACGAATCATTAGAACTTCAAAAGACATAGACCATGTTGTCATAAACATCTGTTTAACACAACAATTCCTGTCATTTCCACCATATCCCCCAACAGATAAATCCTTGTCGTTATCATAAGTCTAGCACTCAAGAACCAAACGCCTTCATCTCAGGATAAGAACGTCCTCATAAAATCGGTCTGAGGCGCCACACACCCTCAAAAGTTTCAGTAATCTCGATCTGAGGCACCACACGCCCTCGAAAGTTTCAGTAATCTCGGTCTGAGGCACCACGCGCGCTTGAAAGTTTCAGTAATCTCGGTCTGAGGTGCCACACGCCCTTAAAAGTTTTAGTAATCTCGGTCTGAGGTGCCACACGCCCTCGAAATTTTCTGTAATCTCGGTCTGAGGCGCCACACGCCCTCGAAAGTTTCAGTAATATCGGTTTGAGGTGCCACACGCCCTCGAAAGTTTCAATAATCTCGGTCTTAGGCGCCACACGCCCTCGAAAGTTTCAGTAATCTCGGTCTTAGGCGCCACACGCCCCTCGAAAGTTTCAGTAATCTCGGTCTGAGGCGCCACACATCCTCAAAAGTGTCAGCACATTCGGTCTGAGGCGCCACACGTCCTCGAATGTTTCAGCACATTTAGTCTGAGGTGCCACACGCCCTCGAAAGTTTCAGCACATTCGGTTTGAGGCGCCACACGCCCTCGAAAGTTTCAGCATATTCAGTCTGAGGCGCCACACGCCCTCGAAAGTTTCAGCACATTCAATCTGAGGCGCCACACGCCCTCGAAAGTTTCAACAATTCGGCCAGAGATGCCTTCAAACAGTCTCCCTCAGGTATAGACGCCTTCAAACAGTCTCCCTCAGGTATAGACGCCTTCAAACAGTCTCCCTCAGGAATAGACGCCTTCAAAACAGTCTCAATCAGGACAAATTCCTCCTAATCATTCCCCACAGGTCGAGGCCCCTACGAATTTCCCTCACACCCGTGAACTACGATCGACTTGATTCCCGCTCGGGATACGTAGGAATCCTTTCTCTAAGGGTCCAGCCATTTGACCGTCAGGTCACTCCATAAGGCATCTCCCCGATTTGGGATCCTTATCTTTTTTCGACGACCTCACTTCCTCCGTAAGTAACGTCGCCGAGGGGCTACTGTAAGTACCCAAATCCGGATCGTTACAATCCGTTAACTCACACTTTCCAAGTTAACGAGACTTTCCCGGACTGGCCCAAGCATTTGAGAAATCAAAGTGTATTCAACCCACGTTCGGATACGTAAAAATACCACTTTCCCAAAAATACGCGATTATCGGGACTTTCTGAGACTGTTTCGAACATTTATTCGGACAGTTATTTAAAAGAACAGTCAAAATCGGGCCAAGCGAAACAAAAACCCTTGCTCTATAAGCGAGACACTTGGCAAACATGCAAGAAGCCTCAAATCAACATCAATCAAATTCAAGGCTGAAAATACCAAAATGCCCTCAAATTGAAGGTCTGGCTGTCCGGCCTGTTTTACAGGATCAATAATCAGTCTCATAAATTCTTCAAATACCCAAAAAGCCCTCCAAATTGAGGAACTAGCCGGCCGGCCTATTTTACGCCATGAAATTGGCTATAAATAGCAGCCTCCTCCTTCATTTTTATGGACAAGATTTCCTCCCTCAATCCTCCCATTCTACATTCAGCCCCTTCCCAGCCCCAAAACAATTCCGAAATGCCGCCGAATTGACGGAAACTCAAGTAGAATGAGAGTTAACTAGGGGAGGTTCTGCCATTCGTGAGGGCAGAATTTCTCTCCTCTTTAAACACTTTCTAAACACGTACCCTAGGAAGATAGAGGGATTAGTAACACTCTTACTCTAAACCTTCCGTTTCATCACTTTTTACGCGTCATACGCTATTTCTGATTCGATCAAAGTTTCCAAAATGTAGACAAAACGCTGTCTACGGGTCTCGAGATGATCCTCCCTCTATCATCTTTTCTCCCTCGAGAAAAGTGATTTAGGGTTAAAACAGAGATCTTGACCCGTTTTTACTTTATGTCATTTACCGTCCAAACCGTTTGGTTCGTCGATCGTCATTTCTACCGTCCGAACCGTTTGGTTCGTTGATCGTCATTTACCCGTCCGGATCGTTTGATCCATTGATATTGTCATTTACTTTACGCTCTTTACAGTCCGAACCGTTAGGTTCGTTGATTCGCACTTTTGCAATCCGGACAGTTAGGTTCGTTGATTCGCACTTTTACTGTCCGAACCATTTGGTTCGTTGATACCGTCAATTTCAATATTGTCATTTACAAGTCAAAACCATTTGGTTTGTTGATAGTATTTACATTTAAACGTTCGAGTCACAAACTGACTTGTTGATCGTCTTCTATTTGCCATCGTTTTCACCAAAAAGGGGTAACGTCAAAGTTTGTCATTCAGACTTCCTTTCAAACTCCTCTTTTCAAAGCATCGAAGTTCGTCATTCAGACTTCCTTTCAAACTCCTCTTTTCAAAGCATCGAAATTTGTCATTCAAACTTCCTTTCAAACTTCCTTTCAAACTCCCTTTCAAACTCACTTTCAAAAGTAACACGAACGAACACACATGCTCGCATTTCGAGAAAGGTAGAAAGACTCGTCATACGGGGCGTTTCGGGTGATCTCAAGATACTCTTCCCGAAATGTAACCTGACCTCCGAACCTAACAATCTCTGTTCAAACAGCCTTTTCGTATGTTTTGGCTCCCAATCAAAACGACCTCCTTTTCAAAACAGGCTTTTTCTAAGTTTTGGCTCCCAATCAAAACGACCTCTTTTTCAAACAGCCTTTTTCAAAGTTTTGGCTCATAATGCAAAATGGCATGGCGACTCTCTTTTCCGTGAAATCAAAAACCGCTCGCCGCATCCGCGCGATCCGGGTAATTTCACGGGTCCGTTCTCCTCTAGATCAAATTACGAAAAAGTCACGCCCACTCCAATGGCATCCAGCAACAACCTCAACAATGGCAATCCCGATGGCCCAACTTTCACTAATAGGGCTTATTTGACCTGACAAAGGGGATAAAGGGTAAGATTGACACCCTCGCCAAAGATGCCCAACATAAGGACAATGACTGGCAAGCCCGTATGGATCGCGAGCACAAGGCCCATGAAGAAAAGATTGCTAAAATCAAAACCCAATTGAAGGAGTGCACCAATGGCATGTAAACGGTTGACAAAAGGGTCACCGACCATTGAGTCTTTACTCCTCTCTTAGGAATGACCCGAACCAAAGCATTTTAAGCATTGGTAGCAATGGGAAAGGTTACAAGTCTAATGAATGGTGCAATTTTCACAAGCATAGCGGGCACACTATCAAAAAGTACTTCAACGTCAAGAACATCATTCAAGATTTAATTGACAAGCGTGTATTCACCATTGAAGAGCCATTGGATGAGATCTTTGACTCCTTTGTGAAGATGGGTAAAATGCAACCCATGAAGGAATTTAAAGATCCAGAAAGGAAGCACGTGGACTCCTCCAAATTCTGCAACTACCACCTTGCCGTTGGATACCACACCTCTCTTGAAAAACTAATGTAGGATTTTTTTCCTTGTAAAGTGTGTAACAAGTTTGTGTCAAGAGTCAAATCAATGAAAGTCATTCTTGTCCTCATACATTCTCCAAGTTGTTCTATCTTCAAATGTAATTAATAATTCGTGGCAAAAGACAAAAAGATATCTAAACAAACTTAAGAATGAAG
Source organism: Adenophora triphylla var. japonica (assembly GCA_022495995.1). Classification (NCBI taxonomy): domain Eukaryota; kingdom Viridiplantae; phylum Streptophyta; class Magnoliopsida; order Asterales; family Campanulaceae; genus Adenophora; species Adenophora triphylla. The sequence continues at coordinate 972,387 of JAFEMH010000035.1, read as the reverse complement.
GCTATCACTTGAACTTCTAAGGGCTATACACCACGACAAAGGGACAAAACAAACGCAAAGATGTTGTTGCAAATGTTCAAGCGAAGAAGGGGAAAGTAAACAAACTTAAGAATGAAGGCTATCACTTGAACTTCTAAGGGCTATACACCACCCATTGTACGAATCCAGTCCGGTGGGATCGAACGATTTCCATGATGATAGCTTGGCTCGAATTTGAATTGACCAATTGAGAAAAGGGGATATCTTTGGGATTATTAAGAAGAGTGAAAGCTACCCACCAAACAATTCCCACAATAAAAAAATGGGTGGGCACATTCTAGAGGCTGAGCAAAATTGGAAACTTGGTTTATTGACTTCTTTTGAGAAGACGAGTCACCGGGAGAGGATGCAGCATTACCGGAGTTAAAAAAAATAAAATTGAGAGCTTCTCTCTCTAACTTTCTCTCTCTAGGCGTTTTTTCATCTTCTCCGACCTAGGGCTCCCCCTAGGGGGCGGCGGCCCTTCTTGGGCAGCCGTTTCCCTGGCCGACGTCCATGGCGTCCATAGATTTCCCATCCTATTATGTTATCATGGTGATTGATTTGGAAAACATCTCCAATCAATACCCAAAACAATCGTTTATTTCTATCCCTATTTTGAATCTTACACATAACCAAGTTGCGCCGTCTTCCCCAACACCGGCAACCTCGCCTTTACATCAACAACACTCTATTACAGCGCATTCAGCAGCCATCCCTATTGCGGCGCACAAAGCAGCCAACCCTAATTTTATTCAGCCGCCGCAAGGGGTGGCAGCCCCCTTCTTCTGGTTGGATTCCATGGTCGATGTGTTGTTATTGGAGATGGAAAACAGCCACAAGCCCTTCTATAAACAATCCCCTTCTTCGAATTCTCCTAATTCAACCTTTGATCTTGATGTACCCCCTCCATTCCCAGATGCGGCGACACAGCCTTTTCAAACTCCGGTTGTTCTCCGTTCACAACCCTTACTCTGCCATGGACGCCGGCTTGGAAGGCGGACCATGAATCTCCAATTGCAGTTAATTGGGTTGGCTTTTCCGGCCTGCCCACTCATTCGTTCAACAAACCCTGTTTTTGTGATATTTGCAAAAACTATTTGGTTCAACTTTGTCAATAGACAAAGCTACAATTACTCGGCCTATGCAACAGTCTTTGTTTCATGTGGAACTCATAGAGTTCAGCAGCGTCTCACACCAGCGCCGGCGTCTCCCTGCTGCTGTCTCCGGCGACCTGAGTTCTCGTCCATGGCTGCGTCCATGGCTCAATTTGCAGCTGCTTGGGTTACTCTCCAGGCATGCCCTCTCTTATGTTCAATAAAACTTGTTTTTTTTGTGCTACTGCAAAAAATTATTGGGTTTTTTGTGCTACTGCAATTTATTGGTCAGTTGGATGCTGGTTCAATTGACAACAGTTTGGCGAATTTTTCCTGATGGTTTTTGCAATTCCTCTTCATTGGGTTCTTGCCCCCTGGCATATGAGGTCGCGCGGCGACGTTAGCCTTTGGACATGGCCACTCCTCATTTTCATACTTGCCCGTGTTTTCTTGCTGCCTGACCGTGGCAACTGCAAAATCCGGTTTGGGGCTGATTTCTTTGGTTTAGATTTTAGCCTCCCCATCCTCTTGTAATGGGGCGGTCCAAATGGACTTGCACCCCACCCCTTAGTTTTCTATACTTTATTGTTGGCTTTAAGCCCCACATTTTGTTTTATTTGCCTTCCGGTGGTTTAGGCTGTTATGTCCCCCACTGTTTTTATATTTTCGTTTCTATTAATAAAATCTAGGGAGCTATGTCTCCTTTCGTTGAAAAAAAAAAAAAAAAAGTCACCGGGAGAGTGATTTCATCCCATAAGACTGAAATGTATACTTCACAAAGCCCGCCATGAAAGAAGGACAAAGGTAAAATCAAATTCCTTCATCGCTAACTTCGAAAGCAAAGAAGGCGTGTTTAGTTCTAGATTATTATGGTGATTAGCCTTCTTCTCGAAATTCTTCAAGACATATTTGTATGACTCATTTGTAAAGCAATAAAAAACATTAACATAACTGAAGATATAACGACTTTTTTAGAGTTTGAGATATTCGCATTCTTTGTCGAGTCTAGGGGCTTATTATCATTCAGCTATACTCCCAGCTTATCACAATCGAAATTTGGGCTTCCCTTCCTTCACTTATCTCTAAATGACCCATTGTCACTTCCTTGAGTCATCTTTCAAAATAGTCAATGCTAGAGGCTACTGCAAAGTATACCTCCAAAAAGGTCAAGAGTCCTCCCCACAAAGTTAACAATTGTTTCCACGAATTGAGTTGATGTCCCTCTTAGAGTCATGGGACTTCCCCGAAACAAAAGTCTCCCTCTCAAAAAGTCAATATCATTTCTCTAGAGTCAATGCACACTTCCTCCCCATTCAAATAAAGGGTTTGTTTCCAAGGAAATCTTAATAAAAGTAGAAAAATATACCCGCTAGGTTGAAAACCTGTGAAGGGCAGTCTAGGCAAAAAATAGGGTGTGCAAAATAAATAAATGATGAGATGCAAAAGGGATGCCCGCTAGATTGAAAACCTGAAAGGGTGGTATAGGAAAAACAAAGAGTGTGTCATTGATAAAAAAAGGGAGAGAGGGAGAACATCCATCTTCTACAAGCAAAGCAACCGCACAAATTTACAAGGATCTTCTCACAGAGTCAATATCAGCATAAAATGGGGTTTCGAGTTTTTAAGATCTAACTTGTCCTCACATCGGCAAAATTGGTTTCTTAGTCTATGGCATGACAAACTCAACATCAAGGTCTTCCATGGCTTTTCAAAATCAAAAATCTCTCGGGGCTTGACATCTCGTCTTCAGCATCATGTTCTTCGAAGGGCTTTACATAGACAAGAATTTATGGGGCTGGCATCACATCTCACATCTTCAACATCACAATTTCACCTAATCAAAATCTCTTGGGGCTTGGCATCTCATCTCCGGCACTACAACAACGCGACCTAGAGGCCAGGACAAACTCCTTCTTAGTTCAAACAAAGTCCAAGCATGTTTGCCTCCAAAAGCAGTACAACAAAAATCTTCTCAGCAAACGCAAACACCTCTGGCATGCAGCTAAAATAGAGAGTCTAGGTGTATATTAAAACTCTAGGAGATAATAAAACAAATTAATTGTGCATATTTTGTCCTCTCTCTCTTTCACTCCCCCTCTATCTCTCTCTCCCTCATTTTCTCTGCAATGATGCGAAAATATGTGCAAGTGGTGTGATGGCATAACTATATGACAAATATTTTATACATGAAGTAAAAGAGAAACAAATAAGAAAATAGTAAAACAAAATTACAACTCCTGAATCACCTGTGTGACCGGTAAAAATTATAAACAGAAATAGTAAATATGTTTAGGACTTTTTAGGCCTATGTTCAAGTCATATCCCTGTTCTAGAAAGCCCTAGATGAGCTTATCGGAGGGTGAAATATGCCCGTCTTTCTCACAGGGCATGATAATCGCCCAAGTTGGGCATTGAAACACATATTCTCCCGAGTCTGAGCTATTTCCCAGAAACATCTAAGACAGAGAAATAAAACCCCATTCTAGACAGACAACCACCCCTGTAGAGAATGTTAGCAGAAAAAGCATGTCAGAGTACAGAGTGCCAAACTCGCACGAGTTTGGCTAGAGAGATCAAACTCGCGCGAGTTAGGATTAATAAGCCAGACTTGCGCGATTTTGACCTCTTTGAGATCAAAATATGCAGAAGACACCTAAAATACAATGCAATTTTAACCCTCAAATTAATTCCCCAGTAGAGTCTCCATTGTAGATACCCCAAAAAAATGACTTATCTATTTCCTTAGGATGTCTAACCCATTTTAATTATTTGGAGTCGATACCTATGTTTTTAAAGGAACATAAGAAAAACCTAATGTCTACTTTTTTTTAATAGAAATGAAACTAAAGATTTTAGAGGGGTTTAGGGGTTAGGTTATGAAATGAGAAGGTGTTAGGCACCCACTTCTCCTGGCCTTATGGCCGATATTTGCTACTTTAAGTGTTCTAATCTACTTTTTGCTTGTTCAATTTTAAATATTAAATAAAGGGGGGGGGTTTAAAGGGGAGTTGAAATGTTAGGGAGGCAATTTATTGTTAATTTCAATGGAGTGAAAATAACCTTCAAAGAGCCTCCATTTTGATTAGGATTGCATAAATGGAGGAAGAAAGCAAATAAAATAAGTAAAAGAGAAAGGAGTACCTTTTGAACTAGCTTTCCGGGAATGCCTTGTATTCAAGGCTCATTTTCTCCAAGAAGCTTACTTGAGAAAGAACTTTTTTGTGTGTGCGTAAGTGTATATTTGTTTGAGAGTTTTGAGGGATATAATTAGGAGGATGTTTGTTACTTTATAGCTAGAAAATCCTGAGCCCTTTTCAAGGAGGTTAGGAGCTCCTTTTATAGGTGAAGGAAGTCAGAAGGGGGAGAAAAAGAGAGGGAAAAGAAGATCAAATGCCAACAAATGCAGGGATCAACTATGATTAAATGAGAGAGGAGTGTAATAAAAAAGTGATATTTTTGGAGGGAAATCAGCCACTGATGGCGAAACTCGCGCGAGTCACGTTTAGTTGGTCAAACTCGCACGAGTTCCTCGCAAGAGGCGTGATTCGGTCGATATTCAAAATATATAAATGACAGATAAACCTTAAACCTTACTCTTTTTAGTCCAAAACTAACATAATTAGTTAAGAACTTAACAGAGTTGGACGAAAACTAACGAAAAAAAAATAAGAATAAAAAGCAAGACTATATATGCAATCGGGTGTGAGCGATCCAAGGTAGTGTGTCTACAGAAGCCTTTGGCGATGTGGATTTCGAAGCAAAATGCGTTGACGATAGAACAGACATCCACCTTGGACATCAATAGAGGAAGAATCAGAGAAGAAAAAAGCAAAAAACACAAAAAAGGAAAAGAGGATAGAGAATGCCCCTTGTGTAGGTGATGAAAAGAGTACAGAGAACGCCCCATGTGCATGCCACTTTACTTGATTGACGATGGATGCCCGGAGGACTTACTCCATTTATTTGTGTTGGTCCGACTGTTTTGTTTAAAATGAATGAGGCACAATTTTTCGTTGTGGATGGCCACCATAGTTGGAAGGAAATCCAGGTGGATTTTAGCTATGGAATAATGTCTGTCATAGCGGTTGTGGGGCACTAAGGTCTGCCACGAGAAATGCAGTTGTGTTTTTGCTACAGAATAATGTCCCTCATAGTGGTTTGTGGGAAACTAAGACATGCCATGAGAAATGCGGTTGTATTTTCGCTACGAAAAAATATGCGTCATAGTGGTTTGTGGGGCACTAAGGCAATACTCGAGAATGCAATTGTATTTTCGCTATAGAATAATGTACGTCATAGCGGGTTGTGGGGGGCACTAAGGCATGATTGCAGTTGTATTTTCGCTACGGAATAATGTCCGTCATAGTGGTTTGGGGGCACTAAGGCATGCTAATAGAAATGAGTTGCATTTTTGCCACGGAATAATGTCAGTTATAGCGGGTTGGTGGCACTAAGGCATGCCAAGAAAAATGTGGTTGCATTTTTGCTACAAAATAATGTCTGTCATAGCAGTTTGTGGGGCCCTAAGGCATTCCATGAGAAATACGGTTGTGTTTTTGCTACGAAATAATGTCCGTCATAGCGTATTTATGGGGTACTAAGGCATGCCACGAGAAGTGTGGTTCATTTTGGCTATGAAATAATGTCTGATATAGATAAAGAGTGCGGATAACCGCTGCAGACGCTCGAGGACTCACATTGATGTTGCGATAGAAGGGTGCCGTAGATGTTCTAGGACTCACATTGTTGTCACTGTAGAAGGATTCAACAGATGCTCTAGGACTCACACTGCTCTCGCTGTAGAAGGGTGTCACAGATGCTCTAGGATTCACACTGTTGTCGCCGTAAATGGGTGACGCAGATGCTCTAGGACTCATGCTACTGTCGCTGTAGAAGGGTGCTTCAAATATTTAGTCTCTTTTATCCTTAGACTAGTATTATACCTTTTACCCAAATTTCAACATACCTTAAAGATATAAAAACCAAGTTTCTTCTATATCTCTCTCCTTTCTCCTTAGTCTCTAAATATTTCCTTACATAGTGATAATCCTAGTCTAAGAGTCTTGTTCTTGAGTCTTACTTATAGTTCTTACAGGTCTTCTATAGATCTGCCATACGCCCCCCCCCCCCACCTATGGTATCAGCTTGGTTCTTGAGTCTTTCTTTTAGTTATTACAGGTCTTCTATAGATCTGCCATACACCCCTATTCTTGAGTCTTCCTTATAGTTCTTACAGGTCTTCTATAGATCTGTCATACCCCCCCCCCACCTATGGTATCAAAGCCTGACTTCATTTTCAGGATTGTTGTTAAAGATTTATAATACCTCTCAATTTTCTATTAACGTATGTTGAAGAAATCGTAAGTCAATAAGGTGGCCGTAATTGTGTCTTCCAGGAAACCTATAGGAATTGAAAAAAGTCTTGAAGTCTTTAACCCATTCCAAAAATATGGATTCAGATAATCTTTTGTCTCGTTCTTCATCGTCTAGTTTTCGTAGTTCCTCTACTTCTAAAATAGACCAGTTATATGAAGTTTCTTATATTCCAGATGATTCAAAAATCCCACTCACCCAACTACCTATAGTTAATCCTTACCATGTTTTTTCTAAACCCTCTACCTCTTTCACTAGAAAAGTCAAAAAATTGATGGGTTCTTCCTCTACCCAACATGTCAAAGAATATGTCAAATCTTCTATGTTTGATACTTATCAGCTCCTTGTCATCTCGGGTGAACATTTAGTCACCTTAGATCTTTCAGCTGATCTTCCTCGATATTGTCTTGCACAAGGGTATACCCATATCCATTTTGGTGTTGTCAAACTAGCTCTTACCTTCCATGGCTGAAAAGGACTTCCAACGTTCTTTCGAATTGCTCTATTAGATACTCGATTTGTTGAATACAACCATGCTTGTATTGGTACTATCCAGACCACTTTGAACGCTGACACATTATTTGTTACCTTTTACCCGAATTTTAACATGCCTCTCAATGATCCCTCTCTGTTTTTAGCCCACAAAGTCCAAATTCTGATTGGAGGTACTACCAAAGTAAACATGTTTCAAGGGACTTTCCATTACCAAATGGTTTACCGAGTTCAAAACCATTATCTGGACATCATGGTCCCGGGTCAAGATAATTCAGGAGATGCTTTGTTTCTTGATATCGATTCAAAAGCAACGACAACTTGCACTTATGTTCCAAGACATTTGACAGAGCTGAATTGCTCAAACTCTTCCCAGAAAAATGGGTTTCTAGTTATATGAGCAAATTCATCAAGTTCCCCAAGCTCATGTTCGTACCACAAATGCACCCGAATTTGTCCGTCACTCAGATGGTCTTGTTGAGGTAAAATTCTCGTCTTCTCAAGCTAAAAATACATCATGTAATGTCTTCCCTACAGGAGTACATATGATTGAACCTCCAGTTGTCAGACATATTTAGTTATTACAGGTCTTCTATAGATCTGTCATACACCCCCACCTTATATGGTATCAAAGCCTGACGCCATTTTCAGTTTTGTTGTTAAAGATTTCTATTACCTCTTAATTTTTCCATTAACGTATGTTGAAGAAATCGTAAGTCGACAAGGTGGTCACAATTGTGTCTTCCAGGAAACCAATAGGAATTGAAAGAAGTCTTGAAGTCTTTAACCCATTCCAAAAATATGGATTCAGATAATCTTTTGTCTCGTTCTTCATCGTCTAGTTTTCGTAGTTGCTCTGCTTCTAAAATAGATCAGTTATATAAAGTTTCTTATATTCCAAATAATTTAAAAATCCCACTCACCCAGCTACCTATAGTTAATCCTTACCATGTTTTTTCTAGACCTTCTACATCTTTCACTAGAAAAGTCAAAAAATTGATGGGTTCTTCCTCTACCCAACATGTCAAAGAATATGTCAAATCTTCTATGTTTGATACTTATCAGCTCCCTGTCATCTCGGGTGAACATTTAGTCACCTTAGATCTTTCAGCTGATCTTCCTCGATATTGTCTTGCACAAGGGTATACCCATATCCATTTTGGTGCTGTCAAACTAGCTCTTACCTTCCATGGCTGAAAAGGACTTCCAACGTTCTTTCGAATTGCTCTATTAGATACTCGATTTGTTGAATACAACCATGCTTGTATTGGTACTATCCAGACCACTTTGAACGCTGACACATTATTTGTTACCTTTTACCCGAATTTTAACATGCCTCTCAATGATCCCTCTCTGTTTTTAGCCCACAAAGTCCAAATTTAGATTGGAGGTACTACCAAAGTAAACATGTTTCAAGGGACTTTCCATTACCAAATGGTTTACCGAGTTCAAAACCATTATCTGGACATCATGGTCCCGGGTCAAGATAATTCAGGAGATGCTTTGTTTCTTGATATCGATTCAAAAGCAACGACAACTTGCACTTATGTTCCAAGACATTTGACCAGAGCTGAATTGCTCAAACTCCTCCCAGAAAAATGGGTTTCTAGTTATATGAGCAAATTCATCAAGTTCCCCAAGCTCATGTTCGTACCACAATTGCACCCGAATTTGTCCGTCACTCAGATGGTCTTGTTGAGGTAAAATTCTCGTCTTCTCAAGCTAAAAATACATCATGTAATGTCTTCCCTACAGGAGTACATATGATTGAACCTCCAGTTGTCAGACATATTTAGTTATTACAGGTCTTCTGTAGATCTGCCATACACCCCTATTCTTGAGTCTTCCTTATAGTTCTTACAGGTCTTCTATAGATCTGTCATACACCCCCCCCCCACCTATGGTATCAAAGCCTGACTTCATTTTCAGGATTGTTGTTAAAGATTTATAATACCTCTTAATTTTCTATTAACGTCTGTTGAAGAAATCGTAAGTCAATAAGGTGGTCGTAATTGTGTCTTCCAGGAAACCTATAGGAATTGAAAAAAGTCTTGAAGTCTTTAACCCATTCCAAAAATATGGATTCAGATAATCTTTTGTCTCGTTCTTCATCGTCTAGTTTTCGTAGTTCCTCTACTTCTAAAATAAACCAGTTATATGAAGTTTCTTATATTCCAGATGATTCAAAAATCCCACTCACCCAACTACCTATAGTTAATCCTTACCATGTTTTTTCTAAACCCTCTACATCTTTCACTAGAAAAGTCAAAAAATTGATGGGTTCTTCCTCTACCCAACATGTCAAAGAATATGTCAAATCTTCTATGTTTGATACTTATCAGCTCCATGTCATCTCGGGTGAACATTTAGTCAACTTAGATCTTTCAGCTGATCTTCCTCGATATTGTCTTGCACAAGGGTATACCCATATCCATTTTGGTACTGTCAAACTAGCTCTTACCTTCCATGGCTGAAAAGGACTTCCAACGATCTTCCTCGATTTGTTGAATACATTATTTGCTGACACATTATTTGTTGCCTTTTACCCGAATTTTAACATGCCTCTCAATGATCCCTCTCTGTTTTTAGCCCATAAAGTCCAAATTCAGATTGGAGGTACTACCAAAGTAAACATGTTTCAAGGGACTTTCCATTACCAAATGGTTTACCGAGTTCAAAACCATTATCTGGACATCATGGTCCCGGGTCAAGATAATTCAGGAGATGCTTTGTTTCTTGATATCGATTCAAAAGCAACGACAACTTGCACTTATGTTCCAAGACATTTGACCAGAGCTGAATTGCTCAAACTCCTCCCAGAAAAATGGGTTACTAGTTATATGAGCAAATTCATCAAGTTCCCCAAGCTCATGTTCGTACCACAATTGCACCCGAATTTGTCCGTCACTCAGATGGTCTTGTTGAGGTAAAATTCTCGTCTTCTCAAGCTAAAAATACATCATGTAATGTCTTCCCTACAGGAGTACATATGATTGAACCTCTAGTTTTCAGACATATTTGGTGAGATGTTTGCGACTGCTCCGCGGTGACACCACTGTTAGAACCCTTGGAGAATTGTCTGAAAATTTTGACTATTACGTCCTTTATCCAAACAAATCTCCCCAGCCTAACCCGCCTCCTTCACCATGTAAACCCGATCTTCCTCCATCACTTCCTCCATATTACCAAAAAACCCTTTCCATAATCCATAAAGGCCCTTTGCTTCACCCATCACCAGCTGATTGCCAAATGATTTCCATGCCTTGAGCCAAAATCGCAAGAATACCAAGAAAAGTTTCCTCCACTGGCCCTATTTGAATTTCCCCACCAAAGGACCAAGCATGAATGGAATATCCAAAATCCGACTTCAATTGGTGCATCATGAAATCCAAAGCCGATTAGCCCAGTCGAAGCAACTCTGAATTGGCAAAGTGAGAATGCGGTCACTCAGAATAAGGCTCTAATGCACATTATCTCTCAGCAAACCAGTTTTGAGAGATCTCAAGAAAACCTTTCTTCAAAGATCATAGAAGGTTTGATTGGAGAAAATCGCCATAGAATTCAAATCCTACACCAAGAACTGTTGCAGATCATTCATACTTCTCCAGCATTCCAAGCCTCTGCTCTTTCCCAAAAGGAAGCAGAAATGAAGTTTCTCAAAACCCAACGTCAAGATCTTGAGTGACAACACAAGCAAAAAAGGGTGTCAACACTTGTTGATGATCCTTGGAACAGCCCCCTTTGTCAGGACAACATTTGATTCACAGCCTATACCAGCTTCTTCCCGCTCTGAATCATCTCCCTCACTTTCCCTTTGGGCCTCAGTGCCTCTTCCTGTTACCAAGCCCAAACCAATTCCCAATAATCCCCTACACACATCATCATCATCTTCTTCTTCAACCTTTGCTACCCATATCTGCCCCAAATGGTCCTCCAAATCCCCATATTGATGCTTCTTCAAAAGACCCAAGTATCTTCCCAATAGAAAAAATGAACCCAGTTTCATTATTTCTATGATCTCTAGCCCAAGACAGATCCCCTCCAGTATCCACTTCAATCTCAACCTTTATCGGATCTATTATTTTTTATTTTTTTTTTTGGCGAAAGGAGACGGTACTCCCTAGATTTTATTAATTAAAAAGAAAATTACAAAACAAGGAGGGGGACATGACAACCTCAACCTCCTGGAAAAATAACAGGGGGAGTCCTTACACAAGCTGAAAGGTACTCTACAATAAGGGGAGGGGAACAACCAACCAACTAAAACAGAAAAAATACTAGGCAAAAAACTGCAGCCAAAAAAAGCCAAAGGGAGCGGACGCTCCCACCCATCTGGAGCCGCCGCTCCCACAAACCAGCAACCAAACAGCCATAGCCAATCACCCCAAACGAATACAGGGAACTGCAGAACGATCCAGCTTGAAGGCACCTTTACAAACATGGGGGAGATCATGAAAAGAATAATAGAAGGAATTAGATTTAGTAGAAGCAGCCACATTAGCCAAGCCATCAGCCACTTTGTTTCCTTCACGAAGAATATGAGAAACCCGAACTGACATAATCCTCATCAACTCCTTAATCCGCTGAACCTCATACCAAATACTCCAAGGAATATGATATTCATCAATTAAGATTTTAAGGAGAACTTCAGAGTCAATTTCAAGCCAAAGAGAAGAAATACCAAAATTCAAAGCAAAATTAAGGCCATCTAGAACAGCCTTAGCTTCAGCCACCATATTGGAACCATTCACATAAAAACTAGCAAAAGCAAAAATAAGATTACCATTGTTATTACGAAGAATACCTCCACCTAACATTGTACCTGGGTTCCCTTTCGCATCCCCATCCGTGTTAAGCTTTAGAACATTAGCAATAGGCGCAAGCCACTTAACAAGCCTTAACCGCCTAGGAACTTCGAAATCTCTATGCATTTTGAAGGCCTTCATGATCATCTCATCATGTTTAGAACCCGAGAAACCAATATTAAAGGCTGAAGTAATATAACCAATCTGCTCATAAACGGCCGAAATAATCTCATGAGCAGCCATTTTAACGCCATCAAATCGATCTTTATTTCGATGCTTCCAAATCTCCCAAAGAATAATGCCCGGAAGAATCCGACGAAGCCAACAAATACCCTCATTATCTCCCTTATTTTTTCTAAACCACCAGCTTGCTAGGATATTTCTAAAGCTAACGGAGACAGTAGAAATGCCCAAGAGCTGAGAAAAGTAACCCCAAACAGCCAACGCAATATTGCTATGAGCGAAGAGGTGTTCCGAATCTTCCATAGATTTCGAAACACAGCAAGAGCAACAAGAAACCATAGAAATACCCCTCTTTTGGACCGCAACATCAGTTGGGAGCCCATTATTTAGAAGCCTCCATAAAAATATAGAGATTTTGGGGGGAAGATGCTTATGCCAACAATATTCAGAAATCCAACTCTTGGCATTTGGCCTTCTACAAATCTGCCATGCCGAATTAATAGAGAAATTTCCCAAAGTGGAAGGAATCCAATAAAGCACATCCTTGCCATTAGAAGGAGAAATATTACGCCTTTGAATGAGCGAGAGTAATTGATCCCCATAATTATCCCGAATATGATTCACATGAGGCTGCCCATCAACGAACAAGGTAGAAATCTCAATATGATTCCGGAAGAATTAATCTTTGACTATCAATCCACTTTTCATGAACAGAAATTTCACCTTTCCCGACTCTCCAGCCAATATTAGCCTCAACAATGTCCTTTGCTTTAAGCATTCTCCTCCAAATATGAGAAGAATAGGAACAGGTTCACGCATCCATAGCATGAGTGCCAAAGCAATATTTATCTTGCAGAAAATCAGCCCATAAAGAGTCAGCCCTTCTAAATCTCCACCACAATTTCATAGCAAAAGCTTGGGCCAAGTCTTCAAAACGACGTAAACCTAACCCTCCTTCATCCATAGGCCGAAACATTTTGTCCCTTTTCACCCAATGGCATTTCCGCCCACCTTCATTATTTGACCAGAAAAAATTAGAAATAATTTTATACATGTGATTCAGCACCCCTTGAGGAGGATCAATGAGGGAAATATAATATATCGGAAGAGCTTGAAGACAAGACTTAATAAGAGTCAACTTGGCACCATGGGAGAGCAATTTCCCCTTCCAAACAGCAAGCTTTGCTTCCATTTTATTAATAATGGGAGTAAAAATCGAGGCCCTCTTCCTGCCAATATAAATGGGGCAACCCAGATAAGAAATGGGAAGATGACTTTTAACAAAACCCATTGCAGCAGAAATAATCGCATCACGCTCCGCATCTTCCTTTCCTGTAATAAAGCAAGACTTGGCAATATTCACCGGTGACAGAAATTTTGATACCAGCAAACACCTCATATGAGCATCAAGAGAATCTTTTGCACCGTTACAAAAAACAATAATATCATCCGCATAAGAGAGATGAGAGATCATAGGAGTATGAATATGGGCACGGTACCGATACTGAGGGTTTTCCATATGCAGCAAGTTCAGGCCTCTACTCAACACCTCTGCACCAATAATAAACAAAGTAGGGGATATAGGGTCACCTTGTCTAAGCCCACGATTAGAAGAGAAAAAACCACAGCTTTCACCATTAACTAAGACCGAAAACCAGCAAGAAGAGATACATCTAAAAATCATGTCGTTCCATACCTCCGAAAATCCAAATTTACGCATAACCTTAATCAGCGCAAACCAAGAGACTCGATCATAAGCTTTTGCCATGTCTAGTTTGAAGCTCACATTAGAGCCCCACACATTTTTCTGAATAGAATTCATAAGCTCCTGAGCAAGAAGAACATTATCATGGATCAACCTACCCTTCACAAAACCACTTTGCTGAGGAGAGATAATTTTTGGCAAGATAGGAGCAAGGCGCCCCGTAAGCAACTTTGTAATAATTTTATTCGAAAAATTACAAAGGCTAATAGGCCGTAACTCAGAGAAAGAAGACGGAGAATCAACCTTAGGAATCATAATAATTAACGTGCTTGTCCAGCTGCGAGGCATAGGAAAACCCGAGAAGAATTCCAAAACCGATCGATAAAAGTCATCTTTAATAATATCCCAACAGCCCTTATAAAAATCCCCCGTGAAACAATCCGGACCCGCACTTTGACCATTCATAGACCAAATCACCTCTTTGAGTTCCACTAAGGAAGGAGGATCAGTAAGAGTTTTGTTATCCTCCTCCGTAATAATACTCGGAATAACATCCAAAATATCATCACATGGGTTATCAAGGGAACTTTGAAGTTGCTTTGAGAAAAAATGAAAACGACCTCTTGTTTAATACCCTCCTTAGACGAGATCCAATCGCCATTACCTCCACGAATACGATGAATGCACAGCTTTTGCCTTTTCTTTCGAACATAAGAGTGGAAGAATTTAGTATTTCGGTCACCATCCTTGGCCCATGCAACATTAGCTTTTTGACACCAATAATCCTCCTCCGTTTTTAACTTTCGAAGCAAATTTGCACGCGCCAGCGAAGGGCAGTTCTAGCAGCCTCCGAGACTTTATTCTGCAAGTCAAACTCTTTCGCACGCACCTCATCTTCCCTTAACTTGCTGGTCAATCCTCCCAAAGACATCTCTATTCCATCCCGAGATAGCTTTACGAAGCCGAACAAGTTTTTTAGCAAAGCAAACCATTGGTCTCCCATCCATCGGCTCATCCCAAGAGGATTTAACAAGCGATTCAAACGAATCATGCTTCAGCCAAACATTAAGAAACCGAAAGGATCCTTTTGGAACATCCGCTTCAATCTTAATCTTCACCACAAGAGGAGCATGCCAGAACATAAGTTATTTATATGAGAAACCGTAGTCATGTGAAACTTATCCAGCCATGGGCCATTATAAAAAGCCCTATCCAGCCGCTGATAAATATTCGGAATACCCCTTGGTTTATCAACCCAGGTATATTTATTTCCAAGGTACCCCGCATCAATTAGACCAGAAACCTGAACCATGTCTGAAAATTCAGCAACAACATCTTCCCGAATAGGCCTACCTCCCATTTTTTCCGATTGCTCGAGGACACAATTAAAGTCACCAATCACAAACCACGGCTTCACAGTAGTACTAAGCTCCATTAAATTATCCCATAACTCTCGCCTGTCATAACGGTCACAACTAGCATAAACCACTGAAATACGAATATTAGTATCCCAAAGATTATGGGAAACTTCCAGAGTTAATTCTTGAGTAGAATTATGAACTATATCGCAACTGAAACCATGTTTCCAGAAAACCCAAATCTTGCCATTACAGTTAGCCAAACTCCCGGAACAGCCCAACTGCCTTTGAATTCTAGGGAGATTAGAGGGAGGAATTTTTGGTTCCGATAAAGAAAAAATGGATGCTCTATGAAGACGGAGCAGCCTTTTAACCCTTCTTAAAGTAACTCTGTTACCAATACCACGAACATTCCAAAAAATCATGGACACCATTTAAACGAATTAAAAAGAAAGTAAATGAGAAGGATAACCAACTACTAGCTTATTGAGAAGGAGAGGAAGACCTGCTTCTGTGTTTCCTTGAGACTACCTTAGTAAATCCATCTGCATCTACATTTGATGCCGGAATAGAGAACGGAGTAGATCCAGCCCTTTCTGTATTGAAAGAACCTTTAGAAGGACCACGGGGAGAAAGAGCCAACTCTGTGACTAAGGTACAGCCATTAGAAATAGCCCGAGGGAAATCTGTTCCTTCAAATTCATCATCTTCCCCCGTTAAAATAATGGGGTCAGACTCATCAACTACTCTTCTACCTTGCTGCTCCTTATGCATATCAATATTATGTAAAATGATGTTCATATCATTTGATAAAACCTTATCATTATCATTAGATGAGGCCACCGACTTCAGATTTTGCACCTCACCTTCAGCTACCATAGGAATTTCCGTAGAGTCAGCAGACCCTTGAACTACTTCAGAACAAACTATCTGGAGCGCCTTGTTAACCGCCTCCGGAAGCACCTGACCCCTTCTTGCCACCTTCGGAGCATAAATCTTAGAAGGACCATTTTTACTAGGACCATCAGCATCAATAACATTATCTTGTATATTCTTGCCTTTGTCATTATTTTGTAGAGATCCACCAGCAACAAGCGGCTTAACAGTAGAACCATTACCAACTTCTTCCAGCTTTCCCTCCTTTTGCGTTCCATTTTCACCATCAGCAACCTTCACCACCTTTGGCTCCTTTGGCTTAAACAAGTTGGGATTAGCTCTTTTGCATTGATTAATCTCGTGGCCCAACATCAAACAATGCTTACAATATCTGGGAACATTGTCATATTCAACTTTTTGATAAAAACTAGGCCATGCATCACCACACTCAATAAAGACTTCATTGGGCAGCTTCTTAAGAACATCAATTTGAATTAACACTTTTGCAATACTCAGCCTAGACAACTCAGCCGTGGCTTTATCAAGGGAAAGAGGTGTACCAATTGTTTTAGCCATATCGGAGATTCTTTTGAAGATCTTGATTTTGGATTACCATATTCCATGGACTATTTGGTATGAAGTTCAACAAATTAAAAAGATCATGTTGCAGATTCGTGTTAGAGTCTCTCATATTCTTCGTGAAGGTAATCGTGTGGCTGATGGTCTTGCTAACTTTGCTTCTTCTTCAAGATCAAATACTTGTTTCTACTCTCCTAAGGATCTCCCGCATGATTGCCGGGGTGCATATAGATTGGATAGAGCTTCCATACCTTATGTTAGGATTTAATTGCTGCTGGTTTGTGGTTGCTGGTGTTCTTTCCATGTTGTTGTGGTTGCTGGTGTTTGCTGCCAAGTTTCTGTTGTTGCTGGTGTTTTTTGCTGCTGTTGCGTTTCTTGTGCGGTCGCACAAGAGCCTCGGATTGTCTTGTGCGGCCGCCCTAATTCCTTGGCCGTGTGTGGCCTGCCTGGTCCGGCCGCTGTTCTTGCCTGGTGAGCTGCCTTCTGTTTTGAATTGTTTGCCTTATTTTAGGTCCTTAATTGGTTTAGGTGTTTTTATTTTTCTATTTATTATTGGTGTATCCTTTATTTTTAGCTCCCTTCCCTTTATTGTAGAGGATCTTACAGGTTGTGTAAGAACTCCCCTGTTTTTCGGTGGTTGAGGTTGTCATGTCCCCACCATGTTTGTATTCTTTTTCGTTTTTAATAAAATCTAGGGAGTACCGTCTCCTTTCGCCAAAAAAAAAAAAAAAAAAAAAAAGTCTTATTGAAGAGATGAATAGGGAGTCCAGGAAAACCTACCCACACAGCAACAATAGAAGATTCTTGTTCCGGCTTCCAAGCGGGGGTCCAAGCAAGAGTTCTCATAGGAAACTTAGTAACATACCAAACTTCCTTCATAAACAGCCTTTGATAATCAGCTTCCGTTGATAATTGAATGAGCATGTGTTTAGAATCAAGATGACCAAGTTTAAAGTGACCTTTCAGTTGAAATTTTGCAAAAGCCATCCGAGCCTCATCCATTGTAGGCCTCCCATGCATGAATTTCCCCACAAGAGTAAATTTAAAGGGTTTTGCAAAAGCAAAGAATCAAATCATTTGAAAGTTTAATTGCTGGGGTACCCTTGTGATTTCCAATAGGAATAGAATGGAATGCCTCGGCTTCATTAGATTTGGTTGTGGGTTGGGAGAATAGAGCAGCAAAAGATTTGGCTGCAGCAGAATTAGGGTTTGTATGTGCGGCTGGGGTAGGGTTTATATTTGCAGCAATAGAAGACGGGTTAGAGGTTACCATACTAGGGTTTGCGGTTGAAATCATACCACCCTTCAAAGGATCCGCCGCCACCATAGATCCTTTAGGGATTGTCGGATTAGGGTTAGGGAAAGGGTGAGATTGTGGTATTGGATTGAAGCATAAATCATTTTCCATCATCATAACATCATAACCAGCCGGAAAAGCCATGAAAAACCGGCCAACAACAGCCCTCCCCTAGGGCAGAAACCCTAGAGACGAGCAGCCCTAGAGAGAGTTTTAGAGAGAGAAAGCTAGAGAGAGAAAAACCGAAAGGCGAGGGGAAAACCAATCAATTCACAAGCAGCCTTCAAGAAAAATGAGAAAATCCATTTATCGGATCTATTATTGACGATGGTTCAGACCCCTTTAATGCCTTTGAACACATGTTCATGGCAGAGCCAGAGACAAAATTCCAAGGAGAAACTGAACTTGTTGATTCAGATCTGGACGAGTCCACAAGCCAAAATCTACCACGAAGTAATACGAAAGTCAAGTCTATTCCCCGACGTGACACCAAACAACATTTTACCTTCGATGATATCTCACCCTCCAAATGGTGAGAAAGAAGTGTTGAAGTGCTAAACTGGAGTTTTGCAGAACTCCATTACTATTCCATACACATGGTTATCAAGAGATTTTTGGCCCGACTCCAAGGTCGCCTTCGGAACTGGTACCTTAGTCTCGGAGAATATCGACAATTACAGATTCAACAAAGCCCCTCACCTGAAGAATTCATGAATATAATTTATTATGAATTCATTAGAAATCATGTTGAACATACCATCCATGCCCGAGAAGAGTTTTTTGAAGATGAAATGTTGTTCATTCCAAAAGAAGGATCTTGAGAACCATTATAATCTCATGTCTCAGTGGTTCTATTGCCTTCATGGGATTGATGACATCAATCTCAAACATGTCTTTCTCAACTCTACAGAGTGTTAGAATCAAGAAATGCAACGGTGCCACAAACCTCACTTGGTGGCCTTTACCAGTTGATACTCAATGCTCTAAAAAAGCTTTGTAACCAAAAGAAATTCCTTGTCGAGTTTGAAAGAACTGGCAAGCACCTTGGTTCAGCATGTGATGATAGGTATCTTCAGATCAAGTGCAAAGACAAGTCAAGTTATAGCTGCAGCCATACAAAGAAGAAGGCACACTTAAAGAAAATCTCTGGATCTAACTTTTTTGAATTGTTTAGGCAAATGTAAGTTTCCCCAAAAAATCCAAAATTCAGAAACAAGTGGAAGTTCGTAAGGAAGAAATCCCAACATGGCCGAACGTCAGATAAATGTTATATCTGTCAAAAGAAAGGACATTTGGCAAAGGATTGTCCAGACAAGCGGAAATCCCAAGCGTATTTAATTTATATCTTTAATAAAATCTAGGGAGTACCATCTCCTTTCGCCAAAAAAAAAAAAAAAAAAGCGGAAATCCCAAGCATTAATCCAGACTCTCAACCAGATCGAGCCAGTTGACCTTTCTGACCTTGAGTCCTTGTACTCACTTGCTGATGAGCCTGGTGAATCTGCTATTTGTATAATTGCCTATTCTGACTCCTCGTCAGATGAATATTCTGAATCATATTCATCCTATGAACACCTAATTGCTTTCTTTGATACGGGATCGTCAGTTCCCAAAATTCTTCCTCCAAGCTTCTGGAAGCCACATTACCAAACATTCCTTGCAGCCAATGGAAAAGTGTTTGTGATAGACAAAATTAGTGTCCCAGTCCACGTTCGCCTCTTTCCCAAGTGTGTCATAAAGCATAGGCTACTTGGCTCAAGTTCTCACGGAAAAGACCTCCTCATCGGATTTGATATCCTTCATAAGTTATCTAACTTAAGATGGACACAAAATGGTCTTTGTTATAAAAGCTTTTTAAATCCCTGGAGCCCAGTTTCACACATGTTCATGGCATCTACCAATACCATCGAGTCACTAACATACCAGCTTATCCAAACCTCATGCGCTTCTTCCCATACTGAGTTTCTCTCCAAGCATCCATCACCTTTGTGGCTAAACCCTTCTTTCTTTGTTTCCTTGCCATTTAAGCAAAATGAAGATGTCAATCCTACCAAAGCTAGCCATCCTGGAATGAACCCAGACCATTACTAACTAGCCCTCCAAGAGTGCACTTAACTTATTGGCTAATGTACTATCGAACCCACGTCATCTCCATGGGCATGTGAAGCTTTCTATGTCAACAAGCGTAGTGTGAACAAGTTCGAGGAAAGTTGAGTTTGGTTATTAATTATCAGCCATTAAACCATTTTTTTGGTAGATGATAAATTTCATCTTCCACAGAAAAAATCCTTCTTCCAATCTTTTTCTGATGCAAAAGTTCTTTCCAAGTTCGATCTGAAGTCAGGGTTTTGGCAATTAGGAATCACTCCTGAAGATAGACCAAAAATGGCCTCTTGCATACCTGATCATCACTAACAGTGGAAAGTCATGCCGTTTTGGTTTTAAAAATGCACCCTCTGCTTTTCAAAAGGCAATGGTAACCATTTTTGAACCCATACTTTCTAATGCCCTGGTTTATATTGATGATATCTTGTTGTACTCTACTGATGAAAAGTTTCACATAGACTTACTCTCGAAGTTTCATTCCCTGGTCGCAAAGTATGGTATAATGCTATCAGAAAAGAAGATGGAAATTGGTGTATCTTCTATCAATTTCCTTGGAATGGACATATCTGATGGTAAATATCAGCTTCAGCCTCACATAGCTCAAGAGTTGCACAAATTCCCAGATGAGTTATCTTTCACCAAAAAGTGATTGATTCCGTCCAAACTTGTGAAACCTAAACTTGGTGACCAAGTATTCCCCCCCCCATAAATACAAGATGATTTCTTTGTATTCTAGATCCCGAAGTACACGTTTAGACACGTTTTACACGTTCTCTCCCTGATGGAACTAGTAAAACAACTCTCAAAACTCCCTAAATTTTTCCATAAGCTTTGATCAATTTCAAACATCAAGATTCAAGCCTTTGTCTAGGCTATCGATCGAAGATTTCGAGGTCTCTTTCAAGGTAAACACCCTTTGACTTTTATTCTCTTATCAACCTCTCTATTTGATCTTTAGAGTAGTAATCACCATCAAAATTATTAGCCTAGAGTCCCTTCAATTCATGAAGGTGATCTCGAATTACATAATCCGACATTCCAACTAAAAAATTAATTTTTTATTTGCTTAGTTCGACTATAAGAACAACTCAATTGAACCCTAAAAGCAAGACCAATATGATTGGGTAGGATTGATGCTCTTTGACATTCCAATCCTATAACTGAACCCTCGAACCCACGAATCTAAGATGGTTTTTCTATATTTCCATTAAATAATATGGGTGGCGACTTGAATAAAAATGAATAAAAAGAGGATGACAAAATCCGCATTCTCACAGTGGCGACTCCGCTGGGGACATAAATTAAAAGTGGGTTAAACTTGCATGATCTAGGGTTTATTCGAATTATTCTTGTTTTCTGTAAAATTTCATAAAATCTGTAAATTTTAACGGTTGTCTCGCACGAGACAACCTTTTGTCTAGCGCGAGACAAGCTTTTCATTTTGATTTTCTGATTTTTCTCGTTATTGGGCGAATTCCAAAAAAACTCGATTTGAACACGTAAAGGGAATCCCAGAAATCAGTTTGTGCAGGGTTTCTTCATCATATGACCTTTCAATTGATGAGAATCTCATCATCAATCATAAATTTTCTTGTATTAACTGTCTTTTACAGGAAGTTATTGATTGAATGATTGTATGAAATAATGTTTGTTATTGTTTTTTGATTAAATACCGGTTATTCGTTGACTCATGAGTTGTAATTAAACTTTAATTTTCTATCTCTCTCTCTCTCTCTCTCTCTTTTATTTGGAACTACCTTGGCCTGAGTTTTCCTGAATTGGGGGAAACGTAGGCAACCACTTGGTGGACCATTATTTATTTTCTTTTGATTTCAAAAAAAAAACTATTTTCTTTATCACCTAGATTGACTCTTACATATGTACACTCATGATTAACTGTCATTGCAATACATTACCCTATTTACACCCGGGGTCCCATACTAAGGAAGAATGTCGGTCACATATGTCGTTGGTCTCTCCAAAGTTTGTGCACCCCACTCCGCGGTTCGCTCCTATACGACTGTCATACTGTGGGAAGCCTAAGCCTAGGATCCTTCATAAACCTCATACATCATGATAGGCGTATTAAGACACTTATTTGACCCTTCGGATATTGTCCCTTATGAGAAAATTTCTTCACATTGGTTCATTACATGTAGTCTTGTTTTACGAAGAATGACGTGATCACTAGGTCATTAGGTTTGGTTTTGAATGGTGTATTCCGATGAGAATGTGAGACATTTGCCCAAAATTGTCCGTTTTAGGGAGTGCAATATAGGTGTAATATAAGGGGCTCGCATTCTAGGGTGACGGGTCCAATATTCCAAAATTTAGGTAGAAACCCCAAAACGAATTTTCCATCCCAAAGATAGGATTAAATTAAATGACTCATCTGTGGTGGTTGTCTCGTGCGAGTCATCCTTGTCTCGCGCGAGACATGTGTCCTGATTATGTGTATTTTGGCCAAACCTTTTTAGCCTTTACTCAGCCGACTTGTTGGGGCTCGATCAGATTTTAACACAATTGCTACACATTTAGGTCGGAAGCATCTCCAATCTCCCAACACAATGTCTAAGGTTCTCGAGGATGCCAAGGTCTTGCTTAGTAGAATCGACAAAAAAGAAGCTCAAATCACTAACATATCCAAGGAGATTTGTGCTCTAAAGATTGACGACACTTCCTCTGAAGATGAAGTGCCCCATGATAAGAAAAGGAAAAGTCCCATGGAAAGTTTCTCTTCCTCTATTGATGAAGAATCTTCCCTTCAAGCGAAACTCAAAGACATTAAAGCTCGACTCGCTCAGACTCTACAAGACATAGACAACAACGAATTTTGGCACGAGCTAGAAAACATGATCCACACTGACAAGATGGAAAATATGACTGACGAACTCCGTGCACTAAAAGTTGAACAAGCAACTCAAGAGGTCGCGCTTGTTGCCGCAATGCAAGAGATCGATGACCTTAAAGCTAACACAGAAGAAGAAGTTGACGAAAATGTGAAGGCATGCATCAATGCCTTATATGTTGATCTCAAAGGACAAATGGAAGAACTTCAAGCTCGACTCTAAACACAGAGATTTTACTACGAAGACATCATCAGAAACCTCAGAGGATGCCTAAAGCCTCCAAGGAAGGAAATAAGGGTTTACTCAGATCTAAAAGTAAACTCACTTGAGAGCATAATCTGGAAACTATTCAACGAGGGAAAATTGTAGCCTATAGAAGGGTACCCATCCATATCATATAAGCGAGGATTTGGCACATCACAAATAAAGCCACTATCACAAGTATAGCGGTTATCACACCAATAGTTGCTACAATTTGAGAAATACAATCCAAGACCTTATCGACAATGACACGATCATCATCATCCCATATGAAGGTGCAATTTGGAAGACAGATTATAAAGAAAGAGTAGTTAGGAAAGACTTCTTATTTAATTCTCTCCACCAATACGTGAAATTCAAATACAACAACATGGTTGTAACTGTGCACGGAGAGATGATAACTGCTAGTCCCATCCTAAAAATACGATATGGGGCTTCTGATCACTTGTTCAACGGTTTGAAATCGAGAAATTAGATACTATCCACACGATTGAAGATTGTAAAGAAAATGACTATTCCAAAGCACCATGGTTTTCCGAAAACCTTCCAGTCCTTAGAATGATACAGGAAAAGGGCTATTTCCCAGGCTTGGAGCTTGGCAAAAAATCTTCAAGAGATAATAGAACCACCACCTGTCGTTCTACCTCACTCTAAACGTGGTTTGGGACTTCCAATGCGATCCAATAGAGTGGGACTTCCTATAGAACTCCCAACACTCATAATTTAACTCCTTAGCGAAAGACACTTAAGGGCTACTTCGTCATGTTTCGTTAAGTTTCTAACTAACCTCGTTAGTTTTGGACCTAACTGACTAACGGAACAACTGAAGAGGACAAAATAGTCATCAGACTAGTTATCTCGCACGAGATATCATATCTCGCGTGAGATATCCCCTCGACAGGATGTGCAGAAATCACTCTCCTTCTCCGTTTCAAACTCTCTTTTTGGATAAAACCTTATCAATTCGGGTATCCAATCAGAACTGAGTTCTGGAACCTTACTAGGGGATTTTACCTCTCCACCTTCACCTCTCCAACCTCCTATAAATACTGGATGACTTTCAGTGTTTCAGAGGTCGACAATTCTGATCCTTGATCAAGAAAACACACAACACACACATTTTGTTGGTTTCTCTCCCTGAAAGATTCCTACAAAATCACCACCTAAATTACCTAAAGTTTGTTCATCAACCTTGTTGATAACAAACATCGAAGCCCGAATCAAAGGACCAAGGCGAAGCTCCGTCCGCATCAAGATCCAAATCAAGGATCGAGGCGAAGCTCTGTCCGTATCAAGGTTCGACTCTAAACTTGAGTCGAAACTCTGTCCGAATCTCTCCTCAAAAGGTAATCATCCTTTAAACTTTCGTTTCTCTTCTCAACCTCTCTATTGATTTTAGAGTAGTGTAATCCCATCAAAAGGATTAGCCTAGAGTCCCTTCAGTCAATGAAGGCGATCTCGAAGCATACAATCCGACATTCCTAATCAAGAAATTGATTAGGGTTTATTTGTTCTTCTTTAATTATTTTATTAAAAAGATTGAAAACCTCTCTTTTCTTCAGCAAGACCGATCTCCGGATTGGGTGAAATGGATGCCTTCTAAACCTACCCATTTCATAACCTAAGCCCCGAACCCAAATCTCTTTCAAAATGGTTTTCCTATGTTTCCAATCGAATAATATAGGTGGCGACTCATAAAAATAAAAAGAACTAGAATTTCTTTCTCCCAACGCTACAGTGGCGACTCCGCTGGGGACTTAAAATTAAGAGGCTTAAACTTGCGTCAAAATTAAAAGAGAGGTTTTCAAAAAAAAAATTTGTAAATTCGAATTTTCTGCTCTCAGATGAAGCATATCTCGCGGCGAGATATCATATCTCGCGCGAGATATGGCTTCGGCAATCTGGTTGTTTTCTGGTTTCTCCCGTTTGTCTCATAGTCCAAGACGAGAGCCGAACATGCAAGGGGGATCCCAGAATTCATTATCTGCAGAGTTCCCGCATCTTAAGGCCTCCCTTAAGGTGTAGAACTCGAACCTTCGTTTCCTTTAAATAATTGATTATTATTTATGAACTGCGTGCGATTGGGTTTTATTTAATTAAAGTCCGGTCCATTGGGGATTCGGGAGTTGTAAATTGAATTATTTATCTCTCTTTCTCTCTTTATGTGGAACTACGACGGCCTGAGTCTTCCTAATTTGGGAGAAACGTAGGCAACCGCTTGGTGCGGCCACTATCTGTTTTCCTTTTGATTTTCAAAAAAAAAAAAAAACTCTCTATTTTATCTATCACCTAGATTGACTATCACACACGCGCACTCATTTATATCTGTCATTGCACTACATACCCGATTAACCCGGGACCCACACTAAGGACGGATGACGGTAACCACCTAGTCGCCGGTCTCTCCGAAGTTGGATCATCCCACTCCGCGTATTCAATCCACCTAGATTGTCATATCGCGGGGAGCCTAGCCTTCCAGCCCTGCATCGCCATATTTTCATGTAGATTGTCTTTCTAAGAATACTCCGTGACCGGTCGGTTTTGACTTGGTAATCTTTCTTGTCTTTGACCAAAATAAAGTTAATGTAAAATTGACAATCGAGAAAGGATTCGGAAAAGTCCCTTCGGAAAAAGAAAAAGTCCCTTCGGAAACGTCCCTTCGGAATGACCCTTTCGAAAGTCCCTTTAAAGAAAAAAAATCCTTCCGGTCAATTTTACGTGGCTTTATTTTACAAAGAATGGTTAATTACCGAGTCCCTAGGTTTGGTTTGAATTACGTATACCTGTAAGATTTACCTAGGATGCTAGATAGAAAACGGATCTTCGTCCGTCCGACCATGAATCTAGGAAACAAAATGAGGAAAAATCCATCTTTCCGGATGGTTATCTCGTGCGAGATTACCTCGTCTCGCGCGAGATTTTATTTGCAGAATTTGTGTTTGTAATTGATGATCGATGTGCGCTCCCTCCTTGAGTCAAAACTCCGTCTCTAATAAAAATAAAAACTTCAAAAAAATCACTCGTGAGGTAATTTTAACCATCATCCTTTTCTCCATCTAGGATCATTTGGGGCTAATATTCCAAAAGACGTTTCGTTGGGATATCTCTAGTTCATCTCTAAGGTCGTCAAGCTCCCTTACCTCTCCAACGGTAGCATCTCAATTTCTTTCCGACACGATGAATTCCGAAGCACTCAAGAAGGAAATTGAGGATCAAAGGATTCGATATAAAGAAATGCTACAAGCCCAAGCCGATGAAATGGAGGCCCGATTAGAACTTGAAAGGAGAATCCAAGCCGGGGAAATGAAAGCCATGGTTGACGAACTCCAAGCCATGAAACTACAATTGGCCGAATTAAGCTCAAAGAAGAAAGAGAATGAGTCCTCTTCCGATGACGAAGTATCATACACTAAGAAAGCTAAAAGGCACCGCAAGCACAAGAAAAAGGTGTATGAGTCTAGCTCATCATCTTCCTCCTCCGACAATGAGAGTTATGCTTCCAAGAAAGAAATAAAGAGGGAAAGCGAGAACGAACCCCTTACCATGGCAATGCTAGAAAAGAAACTTGCATCCCTCGATGTGAGCAAGGGAGCCTCGCTCTCTATCGACTATGACACCCTTCGTCAATCCATGTCGAAGCTTCCTAGAAAGTACAAGACACCCGACATTGCAAAATTCAATGGTTCTACTTGCCCTAAAGCTCATTTGGAAACCTACTCTTGGGCCATGCTACCTATGGGTGTCGATGACAACTTGCTAGTTCAATGCTTCCCTCAAACCCTTGATGGTGCCGCTAGAGATTGGTACATGACTCTTCCGCTCTCCACAAGGCTTGATTGGCCACTCGCCAGTCGTGCCTTCCAAGAACAATTTGAGGACAACTCCACTTACCGCACTACTAGGAGAGACCTTGAGCAAACTAAGCAACAACAAAATGAGTCATTCGCCGATTTTGTCAAAAGATGGAGGACCAAACTGACTGAAATCGTTGATAGGCCAAGCCTAGACGAACAAATTCATATCCTACTTCAATGTCTCCGCGAAGAGTACCAAGAGAAGCTTGCCGGCAATTACTTCCCTAGTTTTCTCGAACTCCATAAATCGGGCCTTAGAGTTGATGAATTGATCCTTCTTAGAAAAAATTCAGAAAAGGAGAATTGTCCAACAAAGGGGAGCACCGGTCGTACCTATCATGATTTTGGTGAAGCTACTCTTAAGGAAATGTTCGATGATCTAGTAGGCCAAGGAAAATTGAAGCCAATGGAAGACTATCATCCTAAGAAAATGAGAGAAGATTGGGACCACGACAAATTTTGCGATTACCATCAGTTTAGTGGTCATGACACCAACAATTGCTACAATTTGAGGGATACCATCCAAGACTTGTATGAAGCCGACAAGATCAACTGAAGCATCACCACCTTGGGGCTCCGATCGTCCTCTCCCTTTTTCCTTTGAAAAAAAAAAGAAAAGAAAAGAAAAAAAATATAGATTAGGTCAATTTCCTAGTATGTTCTCGAAGAGTCATTCTGTCATTCTAGTCCATCTCTATCCTCTCTAGTTTGTGTCAAGTAAACTATCGAGTCTGTTTCGAATTTCCTTATTAATAAAAGTTATCTCTTTATCCTAAACACTTTCCCAAGAGTTGTTTTCTTTATGAGTATCATTTGATCTATGCCAAATAGTGGACCCTGATTCCTTAAATCATCACGAAAAAAATAGAAACTTCTAAACAAGTTCGAAATGAAAACTATCCTTAGAAGGCTTAAGGCTAAACATTACTCATGTTGAAAGTCGAAGATCAACAAACGAAGGAAGCCAAAGGCGCTGCTATCAACATTCATCCCAAGAAGAGTGGGGCTACTCAATTCAAGGCTTTAAGAGTACAAAAAAAAAAAAAAAAAAAAAAAAGGGGAAGAAAAACTCTCAAGCCTTCATCGCCCCACAACAAAGATGGAATTTCAACAAAGGCAAGAAGGACTCTCCCACAAAGAAGAAGAGTCAAGTGATATCAACGAAGAAAAGAGGATTCCTCAACATCCTCTTACAATGAAGCCCGAATGGCAACGCAAATGAAAAAGACTTTCAACATCAATCCATAAAGAGAAATGTTCAGCCTTAATTCATGCTAATGATTGTCTTTCTCTTTCAAACTCGTTAAGAAATTTCTAGATGATGCGAGGTCCATTAAAAGTAGAACAACTTTTCTAGACCTTAGAGCCATGTAGCGTTCTTTGTTGAGTCTAGGGGCTTCCTCTTAGCCATTCTCATACACACTCTTGAAATCCAAGCATCAAAACTGGAGCTTCCGAACCTTTCCTCCCCCAGTCAATCTCTACTCAAACTCTCAAGAGTAATCAAATCTGCATTAGGGGCTTTCCTCTTCGCTTCTCACTATCATCATTAGAGAATACACTCTCTCATAAAAGAGTCAATGCTTGGATAACCTTCCAAATATGGAGTCCGTCTCTCCTCAACTAAACTTGAGATCTCATCTTTCTCCTCAATGAGATTCTTCCAACTGAGTCCCCTTCGAGTAAACATACTTAAAAAAAATGGCTCGCTAGGTTGAAAACTCGTAAAGAGCACCCTAGGCAAAAGTTAGAGCACAAAAAGTAAAAGACGCAAAAGAGATGCCCGCTAGATTGAAAACCCGAAAGGGCGGTCTAGACAAAAACCAGGGTGCGTCACACAAAAAAAAAATTCAAAGGAAAAAGGGAGGGGATCCTTCTTCAATTCACGCAGCCTCACAAACCTGTTCACGAAGTCATCCACAGCATACAAGAAGTCTTGGGGCTTAATGTCAAGAGAAGCCTTGGAAAATACGTGCTTTGGATTGGGCAGCATCAATTCTACATAACAAAAGCCATTGGAGTGGTTTGGACCCTGTTCAGTCAATGATCATCACATGAGAAACTTGGGGCTTGACGATGAAAAAAGTCCTACGACAACGGAAAAATTCTCGAACCATCTCGAACCTTAGTGTTGAACTTCGGTTATCTCAACGAAATCCTATTAGACGATTGTCTCATTCAATCTTTAGATGGACCTCACGAGTTGGTCTTCTAAACCAAAATCTAAATCACAAACGATTTTCAATTCTCACATAATATAACTCATTCTCCCCGCTGATTCTTGGAGTCGAGTGCACATTGATCATCTTGAACAAACAAATGCTTAAGTGAATGTATGTTGTTATGCAAATGCTTTCACTAACCCTCTTGCAGGAATTAAAATGCGTAAGGCACGTCAAGTGCCTACTTTCAAGAATTAGATCAAACATGTTGAGTGTTTGAATTTCACCTACCTTTCCATGTATCAATGCATCAAATTAAAGCGTCAAGCATCCATTGCGTCAAGCAATCATAGCATCAAGCAATCATAGCGTCAAGCAACCATTGCGTCAAGCAATCATTGCGTCAAGCAACCATTGCGTCAAGCAACCATTGCGTCAAGCAACCATGGCGTCAAGCAACCTTTGCGTCAAGCAACTATCGCGTCAAGCATCCATCACGTCAAGTGCCATGCGTCAAGCATATTCCAACAAAAAGCCCGATTCAACGCCCAGACAGGTGGATCGTCAACAATTAGGTGTGTCAAACATCTAAGATGCGTCAAGCATCTAGGGTCAGTATGTCAAATACTTACCTTATCAAAAGCCCGGTTCAACGCCCAGACAGGAGGATCGTCATCAATTAGGTGTGTCAAGCATCTAGGGTTAGTATGTCAAATACTTACCTCAAAAACTCGGTCCCGAATCGCCAGGATCATCACCTCAACAAAAGCTCGGTCTTGAATCGCCAGGATCGTCACCAAGTAGGTGTGTCAAGCTTCTACAAGTAGTATGTCGAGTACTACTCAACAAAAAGCTCGGTCTTGAATCGACAGGATCGTCACCTCAACAAAAGCTCGGTCCCGAATCTCCAGGATCGTCACCTCACTTCAGTCTCAAAAGAAAACCCAACAGGACACAAAGGACCGGACAGGTAAAACCTTTGTTTTCTAACATCTTTCCCCGCGGGTTCGGAGCCCAAACAGGCGAATTTTCAGACAGACAGGTATATTCAGAATTGGGTCATGATTTGATTCCTCAGTATGGATTTGCCTTTTCAAAAATAAAATCTCCTCGATTTAAAAAAAAAATGATTTTCTAGATACCTAAAGCAACCTTTTCGTGTTTTGGAATCGAACTACGTTTTGGTCTGATTCTCCGATAGAGATACGTAGGCAGCCGTGCGGCACGACCATCCCAACGTTCAGAATGATGTCTTTTCTATCGACGACACTTCTTCTTTCATAAGACACCGTCGCAGGGGCTCAGACACCCCATTCTGAACTCATAATAACATGATTACACTACTCTTCATCTTTCTTTTGTGTTTTGATGAAAGCATATCAGTTTCGTCATGTTTCGTTAAGTTTCTAACTAACCTCGTTAGTTTTGGACCTAACTGACTAACGGAACAACTGAAGAGGACAAAATAGTCATCAGACTAGTTATCTCGCATGAGATATCATATCTCGCGCGAGATATCCCCTCGACAGGATGTGCAGAAATCACTCTCCTTCTCCGTTTCAAACTCTCTTTTTGGATAAAACCTTATCAATTCGGGTATCCAATCGAACCGAGTTACGGAACCTTACTAGGGGATTTTACCTCTCCACCTTCACCTCTCCAACCTCCTATAAATCTTGGATGACTTTCGGTGTTTCGAGGTCGACAATTGATCCTTGATCAAGAAAACACACAACACACACATTTTGTTGGTTTCTCTCCCTGAAAGATTCCTACAAAATCACCACCTAAATTACCTAAAGTTTGTTCATCAACCTTGTTGATAACAAACATCGAAGCCCGAATCAAAGGACCAAGGCGAAGCTCCGTCCGCATCAAGATCCAAATCAAGGATCGAGGCGAAGCTCTGTCCGTATCAAGGTTCGACTCTAAACTTGAGTCGAAACTCTGTCCGAATCTCTCCTCAAAAGGTAATCATCCTTTAAACTTTCGTTTCTCTTCTCAACCTCTCTATTGATTTTAGAGTAGTGTAATCCCATCAAAAGGATTAGCCTAGAGTCCCTTCAGTCAATGAAGGCGATCTCGAAGCATACAATCCGACATTCCTAATCAAGAAATTGATTAGGGTTTATTTGTTCTTCTTTAATTATTTTATTAAAAAGATTGAAAACCTCTCTTTTCTTCAGCAAGACCGATCTCCGGATTGGGTGAAATGGATGCCTTCTAAACCTACCCATTTCATAACCTAAGCCCCGAACCCAAATCTCTTTCAAAATGGTTTTCCTATGTTTCCAATCGAATAATATAGGTGGCGACTCATAAAAATAAAAAGAACTAGAATTTCTTTCTCCCAACGCTACACTTAGCTAATCCCTCAGCTTCCTAGGGATTTATGGGGGACAAAAGCAGAAGTGACTGAGGAATGGGACTTTATGTTGGGAGAAGACATGCTACGCCAGTTTGAGAACCTGTGCAAGTTAGAAGACTGTAAGATACATGCCATAACTAAGGGGGATGCTCTAACTGAAGACTATACAAAGCTAATCAAGCTTTGTAGTGAACCATTCAAGAACTGGCACACTATCGGAGGGTCATTATTGACGAGGAATTCATGATCAAAAAGCTAGGTTGTATACCTCATCCCTAATAGGGAGTTAGGCTTTATAAACTTTAGCCTAGAGTCTGAGCCCGCTTCCAATGACCTCACTCAAGAGGACATAGAAGTCATGGCCGAACGCATGTTCCCCTACTTTTTTAATGAAAACTTTGATCTTTCTGAGTATTCTGAGATTGTCAACATCATTAATGATGAACAAACTAATAACGAAGAATATAATGAACTTTTAATGAACAAGTTAGTAACGATTCATATGATGAGATAAAGAAAATGAACAAATCCTAAAAGAATCAGTAAAGCAGGTATGTCGTTGGGGGGAGAATGGTCCTATTGATGATGATGAAATGCAAACAATCAATTTGGGACAGAGGAGGATCCAACAAAAACTAAGATCGACAGCTTCTTCAAGGGGGAAGATAGAACGACCCTCACAACGCTTCTTAGAGAATTCCTAGATGTGTTCGCGTGGTCCTACAAAGATATGTCGGGGCTAAAGCCTTCAATCGTTGAGCACAAGATACCAATGCTTCTAAACGCAAAGCTAGTCAAACAGAAATTCCGTCGAATTAAGCCAAAATGGTCGATGCAAATTAAGGAAGAGATTATGAAACTTCTTAATGTCGGATTCATCAAAGTAATAGAATATCCCGAATGATTGGCAAATACAGTTCAAGTGACAAAGGCAAACATAAAGATATGGGTTTTGGACTTTAGGGATCTCAGCAAAGCATCTCCAAAGGATGATTTTCCTCTTCCTAATATAGACATGCTAGTTGACAACCGGTTTGTTCTTACTAGAGCTAGAGCTGTCAATATGGGCTGGCGGGACGGGCCCAACCCACTAAAGCCCGTCATTAAACAGGACGGGGCGGGCTGGCCCAAATTTCTGGCGAGCTGGAAATACGTCATCCCAACCCCAACCCACCTTGGGTTGGTGGGCCAGGCGGGCCATGAGGGTCAATCAAATAAATGAAATGTGCTTGAAATTATGCATAAACTGATACAAAAAAAAATCAAAAATCATAATAGTCAAACAAACACAAACTGTCATACACAATAATATCTCAAAAGATTTCAAAAATCATAACAGTCAAACAAACACAAACAATAATTTATATCAATATAAACTAATTCTCAAGTGGGCAAAATAAGTAAAATTTACGCAAAATGCTACAAATAAAGACAAGTTAATCATGATCCCAGAAATAAAGATTCATATCAAAAGAATGGAGAGAGAGAGAGAGACATGTGTGCGGATCAGAGACAGTAACGACAACAAATTAGTGGTCGTGATGGAGTGCACCGGCGGCGATGGAAACGGTGACGAGGGCGGCTCCGTATCCTTAGGGTTCCGTTTTTGTTCTCTACTTCTCTCGAATCTCTCACTTTTTACGATTTACGAATTGAGTACACAAGGTCGATATAGCTCTAGAATTTGCACTTAAAAATGTTGTCATTTGTGGCAAAAATAAAAATAAAAATATATAGTGGGCTGGCCCGCCCCGTCCCGCCCCTCCATGAATCCGTTTTGCCCGCACCCATATGGGCCATCCCGAATTGACCCACTTTTATTTGG
Organism: Adenophora triphylla var. japonica; assembly: GCA_022495995.1. Taxonomy (NCBI): domain Eukaryota; kingdom Viridiplantae; phylum Streptophyta; class Magnoliopsida; order Asterales; family Campanulaceae; genus Adenophora; species Adenophora triphylla. The sequence goes on along the minus strand of JAFEMH010000035.1, from coordinate 939,179 downwards.
GTTAGTAGTTTTAAAACTCAACCCACCCTTATTGCATGGCGGGGCCTACTGGTCCGACGGACCCAACCCAAATTGACGGCTCTAGTTCTTACTTACTCTCCCTAACTTGAAATCTATACAATACAATTTTTTTGGAATAATTTGATAAGGCCCACTCAGCTCAAATCATTTTCCATAAAAATACAGGCGAGATTCAAAGACCCACACGCAAATAAATGCCCATATCAAAATTCCATAAAAACCGAAAATCCTTCGCCATTCCAGTGACGATGACGACTTTTTAGTTTCTCCGCTCATTCTCTATCATTATTGTCGTCTGCTACTACTAATTTTTGCAACCTTTATAGGGCTGCTATATTCTGAAATTCTTTTGAATGTGTTGATTCGTGATTTTCACATTCCTTGGAGTATTTGGTACGAGGTTCTTCATATTAAAAGGCTAATGTCGCATATTGGTGTTAGAGTGACTCATATTCTGCGTGAAGGTAATCAGGTTACTGATGGATTGGCTAATGTCGCTGTGGTCACGAGAACTAATTCAGAATATTTTTCTTTTAGTGATCTCCCTCACCGTTGCAAAGGAGCTTATATCCTTGATAGGGCTGCTATCCCCTATGTTAGATTTTAGTTTTTGATGTTTTCTTTTGTAATTTTCCTGTTTTCGTTGATAGGTTGTTTCCCCTCCCCTTTTTGTAGAGTACCTTACAGCTTGTGTAAGGACTCCCCCCGTTGCTTTTCCAGGTGGTTGAGGTTGTCATGTCCCCTACCTTGTTTTGTAATTTTCTTTTTAATTAATAAAATCTAGGGAGTACCGTCTCCTTTCGCCAAAAAAAAAATACTACTAATTTTTGCAACACAAATCTGTTAAAGGTTAGAGCTCTCTTCATCTCTTTTATCAATTTCGAATATTGCCACGTTGTACTGTACTGTTCCTGCTATGGTGAAGGGAACAAATAACTCTTATAACTTAAGGTATAAAAGTAATTTTTTTAACAATTTGAGGGAACAAATTACTCTTATATCTAGAAATAAGAGTAATCTAGTCTTATACATTAAGGTATATGAGTGAATTTTATCATTTTTTAAGAAAATATGAAAAGTTTGTGAAAAAATACTATTGTACATAGATATAAGAGCAATTCTAGTTTTATATCTTTAGCTATACAATCAGATTGTTTAATAAAATATGAAGTTTTTTTTATTTAAGAAAAGATAAAAATCGTGAAAAAATTCTTTTATACCTAGGTATAAAGCAAGGAGGGATAATGTGTGAGTTTTTGTGAAATTTGCATATCGCTTGGATATATATATTTATAGGTTTGATATCTCGTTTTTTATTTTTTGGGAGTCGAACTGAATCATTTATAACTGAAGTCAAGAACTTAACTACTCTACCGATGACTTCAATGTGTCATGATTCAGAACAATTAATATTATTTTTTTAAAAACTAAAAATTTGCATATGGCCGGGCTAGGATGTGCGGGTTGAGCGGCCAAGAAAAAGTCCGCAGACTTAGCCCGACTCATGGCCTATATTTCAAATTCGCCCCATCTCTTAGACCAAGTCCAATAATGAGTTGAATGGAGGGGTTGAGAGGGATTAAGTTAGTTGAGAGGGGGTAATAAGGTAGTTGAATGGGGGTAGTTGAGGGGGTTGGGTTTAATTTGTTCAACCCGGTTGAAGCTTCAATGGAGGGACCCGCCTGAGCCACGCGTCAGCGTCCGATTGGACCGAAAATGGCGCGTGGCCTTCACGCCATCAAGAGGCGCGTCACGCCTTTTTTTTTCCAGATGAGGACAGGTGTCGCACGCTGATTGGTTGCTGGAGATTTTTCTTTTTATCTTTCTACCCCGATTTTAAAGCTTATTTGACAGAAATATATATATATATATTTTCCAAAATTCTGGAAATTTTTTTCTCTATAAAACGGCATAACTTTCATATTTTTTGTACACCAAAAAAAAACCTCTCTTTTCTCTCAAGAAAATCATAATTATCCTTCTTAAATTTTATTGCACCGTGAGTCGAGTCTATGTATCGTATGCTTTTTTTTTTTTTTTTTCATCATTTGTGGAACGAGCTAAGTTTATTGTAACTTTTCTTATTTTTATTAAAATTATAATATTCTCATATTTATTTAATTGCTTCGAAAAAAATTAATTAAGTGTGAATTAAAAAAAATTAAAAAAAATCTCAAATTAAAAAAATTAAATAAAATCTCAAATTAAAAAAATTAAAAAAAATCTCGAATTTATAAATAAAAATATTAATAATTTATTTTTAATAATAAATTATTATTATTTTTATTATTTTTTTAATTATAAAATTAAATATTGTAAATAAAATAAAAAGTGGTGGGGTATAGAATGATGAGTTGGGAGGAGTTGAATTTTAAACTAAACTAGCTTATTGTGGGGGGTGTAGTTGAGAAAGTAGTTGAATGATTAAGTGAATGAAGAAAGAAAATGAGGTATCGTAATATTAGGATAGTTGAATATTTTTTGATAATTTACCTATTGAGCTTAGGTCTTATATACGGGTTGAACTTTGACAACATGCTAGCCAAGGCTGATGAGCCGGCCCACGAATTCGGGCAGAAGCTTTCTGTAACGAACCCGAATTTCCACAACAATAATAATACTTAATTGATAATAAAATAAACTCCAACGGCTACTAAAACCATAATTTAAAAACTAACCACAATTTGAAATAACTTAAATGCTGAAAAACGGTAACACTTTTAACGGCTAGTACAATCCACTAGCTCAAAAAAACTTTAATGTCTAACAATCTCTCAATTAACTGAAATAACTAACTAAAGAGTCTAAATTGAAATAAACTAAACGATCCTTGAACTCCTTATGAAGTGCTCCCGAACCGTTTCACCTTCTTCCTATATGAAATCTGGAAGAAAAAGAGTATGAAAGGGTGAGCGAACAATGCCCAGTAAGTTCATATACAACCCCTCCGGTTACTAAGGAGGAGTTGACCTGAAGGAATATCAAACGATGCAAATTTCAAATAACAATCGAAGACACAACGAAGTACAATTTCGAAATCATTATTTAACAAATTCTCAAATCACATGTCTTTCAAAATCTCAAAGGTTTCACAAACTGAGTTGACAAATATTTTGGAGTTCCAAATGATGACGAAATCGATTCAAATTGACTCGAATGGTTTACTTAATTAAAACTGTCCCATACCAGCTTTAACTAACTAAACCACTCACAGATTATAAGAAATTCAAAGGACTGATAAGCTGAACAAAGTTGACTCGAGTAATCTAATTATCTACAACTGTCCCATACCAGCCGTAGATAATCAAATCACTCACAGACATCATGATCACATAAGTGGTCCACTGACCTTATCAAACCAAAATCCCATAAAGGGAACAAAAGCCCACAAAGAGCACTAATACCCACAAAGGGTTCGAAATCCCACAAAGGGCACAAAGGTTGACTCCGCAGAGTCCTAAACAGTGCACCACAACTACATTGAAGCGGTGAACTAAGTTTGCCCGAAGGCCAAAATATCAAATATACCACGGAGCAGGGTTGTCTAACTTAGTGATCATTAATGGAACAAAGTTATATCATATCAAACTCATTTTATACCAAATACGAACTTTCACAAAGACAATAAAATTTTCGTATTTTCGAAATCAAAGAACGATATAGCAACCGAATAACAAAAGATTAGCAAATAACGGTAAACGAGGGAGTCAAAACAAATACTGACGCGAGGTCAGCTTTTTCTTATCAAATGAACGTACATCGCCAAGAAATATGCGGAAGCCTAAACAATGAAACGGAGTGGAAAACAATTAACTTAAAGATGTATAATCCCTTACCTTAGCTTTGCTTTCCTTCCTTAAGCAATTGCCTTTATGCGAAATCTACAATCATGGAATAACATAACTTAGGCACAAGTAATCGTTATCACTTCTTATGTACCTATACTTTCTTTCCTTAGTTAACCTATGAGTTACTCTCAGACTAACAGTAACTGGTTAATTAACTTTTCTATTTTTAGAAACTTTCCTAATTTAGCAGTTTCCTAACCTTAGAAACTTTCTATTTCGAACTCTAATACTTTGGAACCTAAGTCTTTTAGTATTCCTTCTTCATCTTAAAGTGTTATTCTACTTCTTTTCCTTTGATATAATTCCTTTAAGGTCTTTGGACTTCCCCTAGATTTCAAAAGGTTCTTTTAGGTTTTCTTAATTTCAATAAAGTCCTTTAACTTTCTAAAATTTACAAAATAGTCCCTCAACTTTTGAAAATTACAAAATAGTCCCTCAACTTTTGAAAAATTACAAAACAGTCCCTCAACTTTTGGAAAATTACAAAACAGTCCCTCAACTTTTGGGAAATTACAAAACAGTCCTTCAAATTTTCAAAATCACCAACAGTCCCTCGTAACTTTTGAACTTTTCTGTTCAGTCCTGAAATTAACTGTTCAGTTAGTAACTTAACCGAAAAATCCTTTCGGCTTTGAAAAGCTCAGTTTAGTCCCTTTTCCGTTTAAAAACTAACTGCTTTTATATAAACTAACAAAAATACTAACACTTAAGTGGAGAACACACAATTCATGCCAAGAACACTTCGGCCGACTCCCAGGTTGTTCAAAAAAAATTGTTTTGTTCCTCTTTTAATTTTTTTTAAGCATTAAACAATTATTTAATTTCTATATTCTTTAATAAAAACCCCTTTAATCATATTAATTGTGTTTGATTCAATTTCAAATCAATATGAACTAGGGTTAGGGTTATTTCATTATAACCTACAATTCCCCAATAATCAAATCCTTAATTTATTACATAAACCCTAGGATTAATCATTAGAAATTCAATAATGGCTAAACCTAGAATTAAATGATTTTAAACTTTGAAAAATCATAACTAATTCAATTTAAATCGGAATTGAATGAAACAAAAACTAGATTGTAGGTTATCATCTTAGCTTGATTTTTGATGAAGGAACAATGGCCAAAAGAAGGCCAAAAACGGCTGCCACACCTCCTCCAAGAACCGGCCGCCCCTCTCCTCTCTAGGGTTTTTTTTTTTTTTTCCTTTTTCTTTGCTAAATGAATGATTTAATAAGAGGATCTATTATATATAGATAGGCTTTCACCTCCTTGGGCCTCTTTAACCTCCTAAGCCCACAACTTAGCCCATTTAATTTAAATTATTAATTTGGTCCATTTAATTAAATCTAAGTCCAAATTAAATGAGGAGTATTATTTTATTTATTTTTCTAATTAAAATAAAAAAATTTAATTTTCTTTTTTTTTTTTTTTTTGGGTCTTTACATTCTTACCCCCTTAAAAGAAGTTTAGTCCTCTAAACTTAACGTACCTGCCACTGTCCAATTTGCATCATCATCATCTCTAGCTTTCATGGTATAGACTCTTCCTGTACGCTTCGAATTTGAGTCGTCCTTGTTGTCCTTACTCTTGTCCTTGTTCTCACGATCCTTTGTGAACCTTTCTTTGAGTGGTTCAGGGCAATCCCTAATCATATGCCCGGTCTTCCCACAGTTGAAACACGCCTTTATGATTCTATAACAACGTTGAGTTTCATGATTACCCCCACACTCATTACACTTGGTACCATCAGTACGTTGTGTCACCTGCTTCTTTGCCTGACTTCCTGAATCCTTATTATCCTGAAAACTTGTTTGTCTATCTCTCTTTTTATGCTTATCATTCCAATCTGCCTGCACTTCGATAAGACCTCTTTCCACTAGCAACGCCTTGTTTACCACATCCTTATATGTCTTAAGCTCAAATGGTACCACACCCCTCTTGATCGCAGGCTTTAACCCCTCTTCAAACCTACGCACGCGATTTTCTTCAGTTGCCACGTAAGTAGGGGCAAACTTGGCAAGACGTGCAAACTCAGCCTCATACTCAGACACCGTCTTGTCCTTCTGAACTAGCTTAATAAAGTCATTCTCTCTCTGAATTTGCTCACTCCTAGGGAAATACTTTTCATAAAAGGCCACCTTGAAATCTTCCCAAGTAAACAAAAACTCGTCATTCTGATGTTTGCGCTTCTCCATAAGCCACCAATCATAGGCCCCCTCCTTCAACATGAAGGTGGCACACGACACCTTAATACTCTCACGACAGCGCATCCCCTCAAATGTCTTTTCCATCTCTTGCACCCAATCCTCTGCTGCTATAGGTCCCCCAATACCACTAAAGGTTGCGCTAGTATGCTTTTTAAATTCTGCTAAGTCACTACTCTGCCTAGGTGGGACACCACCAACCTGTTGCTGCTGAACCTGTTGTTGCTGGATTAATTCTGTAAGGGCTTGCAACAAGGGAACTAATTCTGCCACCGGAGCTACTGGTTGCTGCACCCCCTGACCATTGGTCCCATTGGCTTGATTACCATCCTGAGCATTTTGGGTATTCTCAACCCTATGATTAGAACTATTCTCAGCTGAAACCTCATGGTTGTCATTCTCAACATGATCCTCTTCCCTCACATCATTAGTCTGATTCTGTTGTCGACCTCTCCGGTTTTGAATCCTTGTACTCACTCTTCTTTTCGCCATTAACCTAAAATGGCAAAAGGGAAAATAGTCATAAATCCAAATAGATAAGATTTTGATAAACTAAGAAATGAACATTATAAACTTTCATAATTTGGTAAAGTAACTAATCTTATCATATCATATCAATCTACACTAAACACTCCAAGAATGACACTGAGGTCAAACCTAAGGCTCAAATCAAACTTATCCTCACACATTCTAAACTCCCAAAGATCTAAAGGCTCAAATCAAACTTAACTTCATACAGCCTAACTCCCAAAGATCTAAAGCCAAAGCTCTGATACCAACTGTAACGACCCCGAATTTCCACAACAATAATAATACTTAATTGATAATAAAATAAACTCCAACGGCTACTAAAACCATAATTTAAAAACTAACCACAATTTGAAATAACTTAAATGCTGAAAAACGGTAACACTTTTAACGGCTAGTACAATCCACTAGCTCAAAAAAACTTTAATGTCTAACAATCTCTCAATTAACTGAAATAACTAACTAAAGAGTCTAAATTGAAATAAACTAAACGATCCTTGAACTCCTTATGAAGTGCTCCCGAACCGTTTCACCTTCTTCCTATATGAAATCTGGAAGAAAAAGAGTATGAAAGGGTGAGCGAACAATGCCCAGTAAGTTCATATACAACCCTCCTAAGCATTAAGGAGGAGTTGACTGAAGGAATATCAAACGATGCAAATTTCAAATAACAATCGAAGGCACAACGAAGTACAATTTCGAAATCATTATTTAACAAATTCTCAAATCACATGTCTTTCAAAATCTCAAAGGTTTCACAAACTGAGTTGACAAATATTTTGGAGTTCCAAATGATGACGAAATCGATTCAAATTGACTCGAATGGTTTACTTAATTAAAACTGTCCCATACCAGCTTTAACTAACTAAACCACTCACTTGATTATAAGAAATTGAAAGGATGATAAGCCGAACAAAGTTGACTCGAGTAATCTAATTATCTACAACCGTCCCATACAGTAGTAGATAATCAAATCACTCACGAACATCATGATCACATAAGTGGTCCACTGACCTTATCAAACCAAAATCCCATAAAGGGAACAAAAGCCCACAAAGAGCACTAATACCCACAAAGGGTTCGAAATCCCACAAAGGGCACAAAGGTTGACTCCGCAGAGTCCTAAACAGTGCACCACAACTACATTGAAGCGGTGAACTAAGTTTGCCCGAAGGCCAAAATATCAAATATACCCCGCCGGAGCAGGTTGTCTAACTTAGTGATCATTAATGGAACAAAGTTATATCATATCAAACTCATTTTATACCAAATACGAACTTTCACAAAGACAATAAAATTTTCGTATTTTCGAAATCAAAGAACGATATAGCAACCGAATAACAAAAGATTAGCAAATAACGGTAACCGAGGGAGTCAAAACAAATACTGACGCGAGGTCAGCTTTTTCGTATCAAATGAACGTACATCGCCAAGAAATATGCGGAAGCCTAAACAATGAAACGGAGCGGAAAACAATTAACTTAAAGATGTATAATCCCTTACCTTAGCTTTGCTTTCCTTCCTTAAGCAATTGCCTTTATGCGAAATCTACAATCATGGAATAACATAACTTAGGCACAAGTAATCGTTATCACTTCTTATGTACCTATACTTTCTTTCCTTAGTTAACATGAGTTACTCTCGGACTAACCGTAAGCTTGGTTAATTAACTTTTCTATTTTTAGAAACTTTCCTAATTTAGCAGTTTCCTAACCTTAGAAACTTTCTATTTCGAACTCTAATACTTTGGAACCTAAGTCTTTTAGTATTCCTTCTTCATCTTAAAGTGTTATTCTACTTCTTTTCCTTTGATATAATTCCTTTAAGGTCTTTGGACTTCCCCTAGATTTCAAAAGGTTCTTTTAGGTTTTCTTAATTTCAATAAAGTCCTTTAACTTTCTAAAATTTACAAAATAGTCCCTCAACTTTTGAAAATTACAAAATAGTCCCTCAACTTTTGAAAAATTACAAAACAGTCCCTCAACTTTTGGAAAATTACAAAACAGTCCCTCAACTTTTGGGAAATTACAAAACAGTCCTTCAAATTTTCAAAATCACAGAACAGTCCCTCAGAACTTTTGAACTTTTCTGTTCAGTCCTGAAATTAACTGTTCAGTTAGTAACTTAACTGAAAAATCCTTTCAGCTTTGAAAACTCTGCAGTTTAGTCCCTTTTCCGTTTAAAAACTAACTGCTTTTATATAAACTAACAAAAATACTAACACTTAAGTGGAGAACACACAATTCATGCCAAGAACACTTCGGCCGACTCCCAGGTTGTTCAAAAAAAATTGTTTTGTTCCTCTTTTAATTTTTTTAAGCATTAAACAATTATTTAATTTCTATATTCTTTAATAAAAACCCCTTTAATCATATTAATTGTGTTTGATTCAATTTCAAATCAATATGAACTAGGGTTAGGGTTATTTCATTATAACCTACAATTCCCCAATAATCAAATCCTTAATTTATTACATAAACCCTAGGATTAATCATTAGAAATTCAATAATGGCTAAACCTAGAATTAAATGATTTTAAACTTTGAAAAATCATAACTAATTCAATTTAAATCGGAATTGAATGAAACAAAAACTAGATTGTAGGTTATCATCTTACCTTGATTTTTGATGAAGGAACAATGGCCAAAAGAAGGCCAAAAACGGCTGCCACACCTCCTCCAAGAACCGGCCGCCCCTCTCTCCTCTCTAGGGTTTTTTTTTTTTTTTCCTTTTTCTTTGCTAAATGAATGATTTAATAAGAGGATCTATTATATATAGATAGGCTTTCACCTCCTTGGGCCTCTTTAACCTCCTAAGCCCACAACTTAGCCCATTTAATTTAAATTATTAATTTGGTCCATTTAATTAAATTTAAGTCCAAATTAAATGAGGAGTATTATTTTATTTATTTTTCTAATTAAAATAAAAAAATTTAAATTTTTTTTTTTTTTTTTGGGTCTTTACACTTTCATCCTCATCCTTGAGCGAATGAGGGAAGTGGTGGTGCCACATAAGCAGTTGTTTCAAAATCTGAATGTGGATGGTCTTATATTCAGCCATCGGGTCACGAACTCACACCAACCATTGATAAAAGTAGCTGCTCACACCTCCCACAAATACATGGCTACCAAGACTCCCACTGTTTATCATTTTCCCCTTGTAAATTCCCTCAAATTCATCTGATTTCGCGGGACAATTCAAAATTCAAAGTTCAAATTCATCATGGAAATTGTATGTACGGGATGGAATCAGAAACTACCCAACAAGAGCAAGATTGATAGTTGTTTACCTCCGAATTACAGTTTTCCTGTCTACAAACCAAAAACAAAACCGAAATCGTCACGAAAAAGAGTCCTAGGAGTATCGAACCTTGCGGCGGCATCTTCATCCTCAATTGCAGCCGGCGATGATTCTGTGAGGCGGAGAACCGACGGGCAATCGTTGGAGGCTAGTACCAGTAAAAGGAGTAGTAGTGCTTTAGAACAATTGGATTTTGAGCGCGGTGTTTGTATTCCCTTCCGAAAATACTCTCCTCAAACTGTGAGTAGTTGATTCAATTTCCTTTTTTTCCTTTGTAAAATTGGCCTTTTCTCTAATGTTGACTAGTCTATCTCCCCAGAAATGAAAACAAAAAGTGGAGTAATTCATTTGAAAAGTCATCTCTACTAAGATCGTGCTTTTGCTTGTATATATTTCTTAGAATTTGGGTAGAAAAATAAATACTCTCCCCATCCCATAAAGATAATCCCACTTTTTGTGGTCAATTTGATTAAACTTTAACCAAAGATATAGAAACAATAATCATCCAAATAGAATTCTGAAACTTGTTATTGATACAACATTTAAACTATTATGTCTAATATATGATTTCCTTGATCCTAGCATGTATTGTGAGCTTACTTTGGTCGTGTAAATTTTTTATTTTTTTTTTGGTATTAAGGTGAGAAATAAGGTGTTGGAATCTAGAGGGGCCATTTTGTCCCTTATTGGCAGAGGAGTTGAGATAGTTTGGAACTTGGGATTCTATTGGTCGACATTAATGTATGATTTCTTGGTTGGACGAGATGAAGAAGTTGTTCCCTTCCGTGCCCGGCAGCTAAGGAATCTCTTATGTGACTTGGGTCCTTCATTTATCAAAGCTGGCCAGGTCAGCTATTTCTGTGCTTTTCCGTCCTTCTGATGCCTGTTGCAGTTATTTATTTTCCCCGGAAAAAAGATTAAAGTGAAATCACAAGCCTCTCTCACAAGTTCAATCCCTTTTTTCATTTTGTACGATACACAACACCAATTATATTGACCCCTCATATCTTAATTTTCAAATTGATTTTACTCCATATCCTAAGAATGGTGTCTCATTGTGTTGAAGGTTGAAGCATTTTATTTTTTATTTTCACTGTTTTAAAATTTCCATTGCCATTATTAATTATTTGGTAACATCTTCACAGGTTCTCGCAAATAGACCTGATATTATTAGGGAAGATTATATGAATGAACTTTGCATTCTTCAAGACGACGTTCCTCCTTTCCCCAACCAGGTATTGAACTTCTATCTGCTCTCTGCGATCTGGATCTTTTTTTCCTACTACTTTACTGGAGTAAAACTCTCTACCTTTAAGCTATGAGTGGTTAACAATGCTTTAGGTTGCCTTCAACATTATAGAAGAGGAATTGGACCAATCCCTTGAAGCAGTTTTCAGCAAAATTTCTTCGGAGACAATAGCTGCTGCAAGTTTGGGTCAAGTTTATCGTGCTACTCTACGTGCCTCAGGTGAAGACGTTGCAATAAAGGTTAAAGGGGACTTATCTCTCTGATTTCTATTGTCTTTCCTGAAATCATATCACTTGTTTTTGGCATTTGTGAAAGATTCCTGTCTTTCCTTATTCTGTACTTGGAATAATCGTCACTTGATAACATTCTTCTATCCCTTCGTATCTCTTCACCAATAGATACTAGAACTTGAAAACTATTGGCACTAAATCTTGCTCATATATTATGCCATCTTAAGAGGCACTGACACTCAAGTGGTGACATGCAAGGACACAAGTCTGACTTGTTGATACAAAAGTTTCCTAAATGTTCCAACACGATACATTGACACACCATAAAAATATTATATAGACATGTTATTGATATCTATTACATAGAATATGCATAGCATAGAAAAAGGGTAAGACCATCTCCAATGGTTTAGTGCAAAAATTGCACTATCCCTCTAAAATAGTGCAATTTATGCACCAAATATCTATCACCATCTCCAACCATCATGCTTCAAAACTTGCACTAAAAAGCATATTCTTAGAATATTTCTTATTATTTCTTTGTACAAGCAAGTGGGAGCCTTTGCGGCACTGGGGTAATGTTGTTGTTGTTGTTGTATTTCATTGTACAAGCAATGCACAAGCAATGTACAAGCTTGTAGAAGCAAGATGTGAGTTGCTTCAAAATAGAGCAACTTTTGAAGCTTGCACCAAATTTTAAGCAAGTTGTGGACTGCTTCAAAATAGTGCAGGATTTGAAGCAAGCATTGCAGATGAATTTTGCTCTATTATGAAGTTTAGAGTAGGGTTGGAGATGCTCAAATAGATTGCAAGTGAGAATAGTTATCAAAGGCTACTAAGCACGAACAAAGAACATAATCCTTTTAACAAGTTAACAATAACAATCTAAACTTTAGGATTTATTTCCATTTGTAATTCACTCATGATTCTGTATAATTGTGTAAACATACCAATATATAGGAAGCTATCTTTAGGTCAACCTAATTGTTACATTTCATTCATTCACTTTTTTTTTCTTCTCATTTACTTTCTTTCTTTTCTTTCTTCCCCATCTTACATCCAGACGTGTCGTATACTTAAAAACAAAACACCCTGAAACTTTTCCAGAATGTCCAGAACTTGCTGTTTGAGAGACAGAATGTTAACACTTGGCACCTAGTCCTTTGGAGATTGTCGGTACTTACTAAATGCCAGCTGTATTATCAGAAAATATATGCAGAAGGGCTAGTCTCAATAGCAAACAAATGCTATCAGTTCCGAAGATTGAGTTCAAAGTGTACATTAAAGTTATATCTCTTCTTTGTGCAAATGAATCTTTGATCATATCTGAATTATTTTCTAATCAGATCATTCTTGTGTTTCGGATATGAAGTCTCATTTGAAGCTTTAGATAAAGCTGATATTGAGATGTCGGACCCTTATGGAATATCTTATACGTTCCATGATCCATTTATTTGTACGTTCTTTCCTTATAAAAATATTATAAAATATATCACCTCTAGAGCATCGACATTCTCTGAAGATGCATTTGTGACAATACATCTTTTAGGAATGAGTCCAATGTATATTTTTTTTTCTGCAGGTGCAAAGACCTGAAATAGAGCCTATTATATACCGTGATCTTTTCCTTTTCCGGAAACTTGCTTCATTCCTGAATGGGATCAGTCTACAAAAACTGGGCTGCAACGCGGAGCTTATAGTTGATGAATTTGGTGAGAAGCTTCTGGAGGAGCTTGATTATACCTTGGTATTATGCCAACTACCTTTGTTTGTTATAGATAACATCTTTATAACTGTCATTTGAGATTATCAAGTTTAGAAAAATCAATATTAATTTTATTTCTAGTATTGGAGTTATATTTGTAGTTCAATATTGCTGTTTCTATTAATATTGTTCTTCTTCTTCTTTTCATTATTAGTCTTATTGTCGTTCCTATTACTAACATCTTACTTTCAGTGTAGCCAAACCATGAGTATAGTTTATATTGATTCTTATACTCCTTCCATCCCATAATAAATGTTGCATATTCCATTTTAGTCCGTCCCAAAATAAATGTCGCATTTGACTTGTCAACGTTTTAAAGATGCTCTAAGTATTTGTGCTTATATGCAAGTAAATGCTCAATTCCATCACATTGAAACACCTGAGTTGTTTGATGTACGTATGAGAGGTCGTCTTTGTTTTTCATTAATCAGGAAGCTCGTAATATTGAAGATTTCCTGGAAAACTTCAAAGATGATCCTACCGTTAAAATTCCTCGCGTTTATCCACAATTTTCTGGTTCACGTGTTCTGGTCATGGAATGGATTGATGGTATACGCTGCACTGATCCACAGGTTTGGATAAGTTATTTTATGTTTGAAAGCGAAATGTGAGATGTAAATATTGCCTTTTATGTTGATGTTTTTTCCTCTGTGTAACTCAGGCTATTAAGGAGGCTGGTATTGATGTAGATGGATTTTTGACTGTTGGAGTTAGTGCTGCTTTGCGCCAGTTGCTAGAGTTTGGGTTGTTTCATGGAGATCCACACCCTGGGAACATCTTTGCTATGCGTGATGGACGCATTGCATATGTAGACTTCGGTAATGTTGCGGTCCTAAGTCAGGTAATCTATGCATTTCGGTCAACTTTGGTAAGTTGGCATGATCTTATTACATGGAATCCCATTACTGGTTATTTGAATTCTTGTAAAAACAAATTGGCTTATAGATTTCCCTGGGTATACAATAAAAAACCAATCCAGGTATAGGACAAAAAGGATGGCCCTGCAAGTGCTCCCGCCATAATACAGTCCCTGATGGATATGATTATGCAGTCATACCGTTTTGCTTGTTAATGTTTGGAAATAGTTAGTATGACCTTGGATTCATTTGTGCTGCATATGCCCAATCAAGTTCATGTGTTCATACTTTGGTCTGACTTGACTCACTTGAGTTCTTTTGAAGACCGATGAATGCGAAAGTGTGTAAATAAGAAAAGAATATCATGAATGATAAGGCAAAAAGAAGAACACTTATCCTTTCAAGGGATCAGCCATTCCCAAGGGATGTCATGACAAAAGCCTCAACTGAAATATTACAGTATTGGATCACTTTAATTAAAGACAAAAACTCATGTAAGAACAACAATACCCGTCTCATCCATGAGACGGGTCGGATCCATGACCATGACCCGCCCAAGAATACCCGTCTCTCTCTCTATACGTAAACGCAGAGCAGCGGGAGCGGGGAATCGTCTTCTTGAACCCAAGCTTCCCCTTCTCCAAGCCAAACGTTCACCCGATTCCTCCCTTTAATCAACCGGCGACCTCCTCACCCAAACCGGCGACCCAAGCTCCCACCGCACCGATCCAATCTCCGCCTCAATCAATTTCAAACCTTTAATTCGTTTCTTACCGCAATCAAATTTGATGTTTACGTCCGATGATCTTGGGATTCTCTTCCTCACCCTGAAGTAGTGCTCCCCATACGTTTGATGAATTGCCCAACAGAAGAAAACAAATAGGATGTTACCTGTTTTCTTGACTTAGATCTATTTCGTTAAATCCCATGTTTGTTTGCTAGATGTGTGGGCTATCTGAGAGTATGATAAATTGTTGTGGTAGATTTCTTAGATGCAACACTTAAATTTCCCCTTTTCGTGACATGGAATACATTTATACAAATTTGAGTGAATTGATGTTTGATGTGATTTAGATTAATTTGAGAGAATTGTGAAAGATTTGAATTTGGAGAGAAAGGGATTTTGGAAGGAGAAAGGCTTCTTTGTTCTTTGAGAGAGACAGAGAGACAGGATATTTTTTTTCGATTTGTGAAAAGTAATAGTTACTATAACATAATGTAATGATTGTATGCATATAAAGTAATAGTTTGTATGCATTAAAGTAATACATATATACAGAAAAGTAATAGTGTTTTTCCCTATGTTTTTTTCGTTTGGCAAAAGTAATACTATTATAACTAAAATAAGTTATTACATTTCAAATGTAATACATACATATAGTTTGTATTATAATACATATAGTTTGTATTACATTTGAAAAAATGGGTAAAAATAATACATATATACAGAAAAGTAATAGTGTTTTTTCCTATGTTTTCTTCGTTTGGCAAAAGTAATACTTATTATAACTAAAATAAGTTATTACATTTCAAATGTAATACATATAGTTTGTATTATAATACATATAGTTTGTATTACATTTGAAAAAATGGGTAAAAATAATACATATATACAGAAAAGTAATAGTGTTTTTCCCTATGTTTTCTTCGTTTGGCAAAAGTAATACTTATTATAACTAAAATAAGTTATTACATTTCAAATGTAATACATATAGTTTGTATTACATTTGAAAAAATGGGTAAAAACGAGCTTTTGTTGTTTTAAAACAGGTATTACGTTTACTTATTAACAATGTTACTTTATATGTATACAGTCATTACATTAAGAGATGGTAACTATTACTTTTTCTAAACGTAATACCTGTTTTAAAAGGCATGAGCTGTCACCCATGGGTCGACCCGTCTCATGCATGAGACGGATCCTCTTGTTCTCACAGGAGACCAGCTCTTAATTAAATGATGGGGGATTACATCAAAGTATGTCGGATAAATGTGAATCCTTCTAGGGCTAACTAGTTGAAAAGAAATCCCAATCCTTCTAGGACTTGGAAGTACTAAAGAGCTAATAATATAAATAAACCAAGAAAACTTGTATACGAATTCTACTTGAACTAGGATAACTATAACTTGTATGTTAATAATCCCCAACTAGTCCTACTAGATAAATTACATCAATTATTCCTAAAACATAAATCATAGTAACCCAAAAAATAACTCAAGTCCCATTCCATCCTTGTCTGTATGCATCACCAATTGATTGTGCAATGCTCCTCTTTGATTATTATACAGGGTTTCATTCTATTTGTTATGTGCTATATACCCTTGAGGAATACTAACATATTCATTTTCCTCTGTTCAGCAAAATAAACAAATTTTAATTGATGCCGTTGTCCATGCTGTAAATGAAGACTATGTTGAAATGGCAAATGATTTTACGAGGCTTGGGTTTCTAGCTAGTGGGACTGATGTCACTCCCATTGTCCCGGCCTTGGAAGCAATATGGCAGAACTCTGCTGGAAAAGGAGTTGCAGATTTTAATTTCAGAAGTGTTACAGGTGAATTACAAGTCCCATGCCTCAAGTTTAATAGCCATGGGTTCGATACTTGTGATGCTTATGAGGCATGGCTGGGCAGTTGAAGCTATATACTCCCTCTGTCCCACTTCAATTGATACTTATTTCCTTTTTGGTCCGTCCCACTTCAATTGATACTTCCCAAAATGGAAAGGAATCTTCACTATTTACCCCACTCATTCTCTCTCCTATTTTACTTTTTCACTCACAACATTCTCTCTCCTAACTATTCCTCCCACTCATTCTCTCTCCTATTTAATTTTTCATACTCACAACATTTAACTTTTTCTCTTTCTTACATCACTTTTCCTTAATTCCCACACCCAAAAAGTTGGTCTCTATTGAAGTGGGACGGAGGGAGTATATTTTATGCAAAGCTCATGTGCCGTTCTTGTTTTACATTTATTGGTTTCGCTTAAACATCTCATTTTTCTATGCATATTATCTAAAAAATATTTAACCTGTACCAATTTTTCCCTGGCTAATATTGAAAAAAATGTATCTTGATGAAGAGAAACTTATAATTCCACCAAAAAATATTAGATGCATTCTATATGACTTGTGCTATATGCAAGCACAGAAGAAAAAATTGTACACAAAGATAAAATAAAGTACATGATTGCATCAAAATTTCAGTGAGCTTGATTTTAAAGTATGGGTCTCCATCACAAAATCAATGAGATTGTGAGAGATGTGACCGCAAGATCCTTGAATAATGAATGCAAGGCTTGATTTTACCCGAAATGGGCTTAGGTTGCAGCAGAGTTTAACATACTAATACCTAATTTTAAATATATATGTCTATCTGATGCATTTTCTTTTTATTATTTTGGAGTGGCGCGAGGTTTCGTATTAGTCTAGAAGAAAAAATGTTGTAGAGGGTGTGAGGTGAAATCCTCGATCCTTTTTCATGAGATGTAATGCAATGATATCAGCATTGAGTTAATAGCTTTATTCTCTGTAGGGAAATTCAATCAGCTGGTTTACCAATATCCCATACGTATACCTGAGAGGTTTTCTCTAGTCATCCGCTCTTTATTGACTCAAGAAGGCATCTGTTTCACATTGGAGCCAGGTTTCAAGTTTCTTGAGGTGAGAAGTCTCTCCCTGATTATTTGTGCATTCTCTTGGCTATGTGGAGTCAGGCATTTGTCATGTGAACACCTGGTTAGGCATTTTGTCTCAGGTCATATTTACACTAGAGAGTAACAGAAAAAAGTACACCAAAGAATTTTATGATCCAAATTGCAAACTTAAGGACATCATGAACAAGTTAAGTATGAGTAGAAAAATAAATTTAGATTGTTTAAGGAACTGGCTCGAGCTCTGTTAGGGCTCAAGCTTGTTTAAAGCAAACCTGGATTGACTTATGGTGAGATCTAGTTGAGCTTGAACGTGATACTAGCTCTTTTGCGAGCCTAATAAGTTCTTTGGGTCCAGTTACCGGTCAATATGTTGCAAAGTGTCCCTAAATGAATTGTGTTTTCGACATTCATTTAGGGACTGAGGGAGTATTTCTTTTTTATTTTCCCCCTTGGTTATATATTTACTAATAACATTAAGTTTACTAGGTTGCATATCCATATGTTGCAAAGCGTCTTTTGACAGATCCTAACCCTGCTCTACGTGAACGCCTTATACAGGTCAGTTACAGAGCATGTTTGTCAGAATATTTTCTCTCTCTCAGAATATTTTCTCTCTCTAATGTTATTTACTTTCTGATTGTTATTATCTGGTGTTAATGTTCAAAATGACTATCTTAAGTCCATGGCAAGAATAGGCTTAATAGATTTAATGTATAATGCGGATAATGCAAGATTACTTGGTTTTCTGTTCTTCTATTGTTTTAATTAGCCTATTGTTTTAATTACTCCCAATATAAAAAAAGAATTAAAATAAAAGCAATACTACCAAACTGATCGTCATACGTATAAATGGTGTGGAAATGTGTAGAACAAACCACAAATCGGGTTTATAATAATTGCATGCACCTGGCAAAATAGGTGGTAAGCGTCTTTTTCCTGGTCCATCTTCTCCTAACAGAATTCACATTTCTTATGTAGCAAGGAAGACACCAAAAATATTTCTATA
This sequence comes from Adenophora triphylla var. japonica, assembly GCA_022495995.1. NCBI lineage: Eukaryota > Viridiplantae > Streptophyta > Magnoliopsida > Asterales > Campanulaceae > Adenophora > Adenophora triphylla. The sequence goes on along the minus strand of JAFEMH010000035.1, from coordinate 920,509 downwards.
TATCTTACATAAATGCAACAAGAACTGGACCTCCGAGTTCTTAGTGAGTAATGATCACTTGTGTGCTGCTCCAATAAATGCCCATGTGCGCCACTCTCTTACAGCCACATAGTCATAAAGGGTCTTAGAAACTGATTGGGGAGATGGCCTTTGTTTTTCCCACAAGTCTTTAGATGTGAATTGGAAAGAAATGTAAATGCATTAACTAATAAATTGCCTTATCCAAGCACTAAGAAAAACTGAGTCTTTTGATTTGAACATCTTTTGTTAAATTTCCCTTATTAATTTTATCACTAATTATTCTTTTACTTAATTAATTGAGTCACAAAAGCATTTAAAACTGGTATTTGATGACGGAGATAGCAGGTCTACTGTTATAACAGGCAGTAGAGAAGATGGATAGTCACAACATACACATGCACACGAACACAAGTAATTACATGGTTCACCAACTTGGCTACGTTTACGGGCAGGGGGAGAACAATATTATTAATATGGAGAATCACCAATTACAAGTTCTAATCTAATGCACAAATTTTGTTTACAAAATTTCAGACTGTGCAAACCCTAGATCTAAAACATTCGGATGAGAAAAGTGAACTGAACCAAACAAACTAGAAAATCTATGGAGCCCAAAGAAATCAGTAGTTTGTGATCCTAGAATTATTGATATGCCTATCACACTAGAGATCACGAAAAATCGGTGGGCGAAATAGAAGTATTTATACTACTCAATTCCCTAATCGGAAAGAGTACAAACCATGGTGTAATTCTGAAGCGGAACGAGTACAATCCTTATTGCAAAAAAGGATTCTTTTATTCCTTGTTCAACAAGAAAAGTCAAACGACCAAGGACCAAGTCAATCTGCCAAAGTCCACCCGCCAAACCCTTCGACCAATAAAAGTTGTCTTTTGGGTGGCCACCTCAAGTGCGCACCCAAAATCCAGCACCTTGTCCCTGATCAGATCCAACTGCGCAGTCCAACTGCGTAGTACTCCAAACTGCATTCAAATTCCTTCTCCTTTTTCGTTTTCGATTCAAATCAAGTTCCAATTTATTCTTGGACTCCTTTGTTAACTGAACTTCTATAAATTCAAAGACACAAATTCTAAAAAATCTCCACCTTGAATTTGAATATCCCAAATCAATAATCAGAACCGACTTCTCCACCTCTGCCACAGATATGTTACGCCGAATGCCAACTTGTCCTCCGGACAACTAAACTGTGCTTCGCCGAGCACACAGATGTATCTTCAAAGACACCCAAACGTGTCACTGTAGTAGCACTCAGGACTGCCCCCACTGGCAATTAGGCAATTCCTCTCGACATTGGATCTTGCCAACTAAAACAGATGAAGCGATAGCAGAATCCTTAACAACTGGTACCTTCTATTCGATTCCCTCTCCGCTTCCCAAATGTGCTAGTGCAGCTCTAGCGTAGGATACTCGGCTCATCCACCCTTTCTCCTCCACAATATCAGATTGTGTGTGTCGGCTCACTAACTGTGTCTTGCTCAGTTCAACTTCACCTAGAGTAACTCGTTGCTCCACCTGTTTGTCAACCACCCCACATGAAGCCTTACATCGTGCTTCCTCCATATGTGTATTTATCATACCTTCTCTAGTACGATGCTCGACACTCGAGCCTGGAAACATAGATCATTGAAGGATGTACAAGGCACCTCGTTTTATCCCTTTCGAAATTACGTTCGAACACTTGCAGATAATTACTGCTCCACCTTTACCTTTGAAACTGTATCCTATCTTGTCTAGCAAACTAAGCATTATCAGATTCTTTGCTACTTCATGAACATGTCTAACCTTTTTCAACGTACAATACTTACCACCGGAGTGCGCACCCTTATGAAACCCATGCCAACCACCTTGCAAGTATAACCATTAGCAATACAAATATCACCACCTTCCATCTGCTCGTACATTGCAAACCGTTCCCTGCGCGAACACATGTGATAATACGCCTCAATCAAGAATCAATGCATCTTCCATGCCTTTGTCTTCTTTGATCACTAGAGCGTAGTCTTTCAAATCGTCATCTGCCATGTCTGCAGTTGACTCAAATTGCTCGCTCTTCTTCATCTATGGACAATTACGTTTCCAATGCCCCATCTACTTGCAATAATTACAGACATCTCCAGATCTTGGATCCATTCTAGAAAAACCCTTGTTTCTTCTATATTGGTCCTTATTGCCTTCCACAACCAAATATGATGACTGAAATTCTGTACATAAATCACTTGCATTTTGGTGCAAATCTTTGGTTTTGATGCCAATCTCTACCGCTTCCAAAGTAACCGTGTTCTTTCCACTAATACAGGAGTATACATACCTCTCATATGACAGTGGTAAAGAAGCCAACAGAATAAAAACATCTTCATCATCGATTTCAATTTCAATATTACGCAGTTCAAGTAATAAAGAATAAAATCGATCTGGGTGCTCCCTAATAGAAGTACCTTCAGACATTCGGATAGCGAACAACTTTTGCTTCGTGTATAGCTTGTTCGTTAGAGGCTTCGTCATAAACATCTTCTCTAACAACAACCACAAAGCCCCACCTGTATCATTGCAACCAACAACATCCGCTAAGATGTCATCATCAAGCCTCTTGATGATTTGAGAATGAGCCTTATAATTAAGAGTGATTAGGTCTGCTGCTTTCTTCGCTTTCTCCTCCGAAATTTCAGATGCGGCAATGACCGCTACCTTGCCCTTTAGATCACTCTTTTAATCCCTGATTGCAGCAGCCAGTGGAGCCCACAAGTCTTTCTCTCAACAAAGCCTTCATCTTGATTTGCCATAAACTGAAATTGTTCCTCCCATTAAACTTTTCGATCGTTGGTTACATGCTTGAATCCATCATTCTCCCACGCAGCGAAATACCCCCGATGCTTCTATTCGGCACAAAAAACTGCACCGCACGAATTCTGCACGAAATCTGGAATGTACCAAAATTTGCACCCCACGAATTCTGCACGAAAACTGGTATGCACTGAAATCTGTACCGCATGTACCAAAATCTGTTCCGAATCTGTAACGAACGTACCGAAATCTGCACCGAACGTGCCAAAATCTGTACCGAACGTATCAAATTTGTACTGAATGTACCGAAATCTGTACCAGATCCTTATCGAACGTATCGAAATCTGCACCAGATCTGTACCGAACGTACCGAAATCTGCACCGAATCTGTACCAAACGTACCAAAATTTGTACCGAATATACTGAAATCTGTACCAGATCCGTACTGAATGTACCAAATCTGCACCAGATCTGTACCGAATGTACCGAAATCTGCATGAAATCTGCCTTGCACGAAATTTGTACCTCTTCAACCAGGAAGCTCTGATACTAGTTTGTTTATAACATGCAGTAGTAGAGAAGATGGATAATTACAACATACACACGTACACGAACACAAGTATTTACGTAGTTCACCAACTTAACTACATCTACGGGCAGAGGGAGAACAATATTATTAATATGGAGAATCACCAATTATAAGTTCTAATCTAATGCACAAATTGTGGTCACAAAATTCCTGAATGTGCAAACACTAGATCTAGAACATCCATATGAGAAAAGTGAAATGCACCAAACAAACTAGAAAATTTATGGAGCCCAAAGAAATCACTAGTTTTAGATCTTAGAATTATTGATATGCCTATCAAACTATAGATCACGAAAAACGGTAAGCGAAATAGTAGTATTTATACTACTCAATTCCGTAACTTGGAAGGAGTCCAAACCATGGTGTAATTCTGATACGGAAAGAGTACAATCCTTATTGCAAAAAAGGATTCTTTTAATCCTTGTCCAACAAGAAGAGTCAAACGACCAAGGACCAAGTCAATCTGCCAAAGTCGACCTGCCAAACCCTTTGGCCAGCAAAAGCTGTCTTTTGGGTGGCCACCTCAGATGCGCATCCAAAATCCACCACCTTGTCCCTTGATCTGATCCAACTGCGCAGCCTAACTGCGTAGTACTCAAAATCGCATTCAAATTCCTTCTCTTCTTCCGTCTTCGATTCAAATCAAGTTCCGATTTATTTTTGGACTCCTTTGTCAAGTGAACTTCTACAAATTCAAAGACACAAATCCTAACATCTACAATAGTTACTTATTCTAATTTTTGAAAGTACACAACAATTTTTGGCAATTGATAGCTTTGTAACCAAAAAAGTCTTTAAGACGAAGGGAGTAGATTGTAACCAAGTAAACCAGCCTTTATTACAGGAACATCATCAAATATGATCCAAATAACGATATGCATAATTCTACTTTCACTCTTCAATTCTGTAACACTATCAGAGGTATGCTCATTTAGTCTTTGTAATTTCCTTAGCTAGCTGGAATAGAAGAGTGAGTGTACCTGGATATGGAATACACCAACTGGAATCTAGGTTTTGCTTGACAATACAGCCATGGGACTATATTGTGATAGGCAAATCTCTAGGGCCATCTGTGAGAGCTCCGATGCTCGATCCCCAATCGGCCGTGTGAGAAACGACGAGGAGTTTAGTGTGTTTTGTACAATGGGTCCTCATAATGGGACTCTTCAATTATATTTAGTTAGAGTCGCCATCTTATTTATTAGGAAAGCAAAGACATCTTCCGGCCAACCTAATTTAAAAAAAAGAATAGCCTATTCTTCAGTATCTCATATGGGTTTCATACTTGTAGGAATTGGTTCTATAACCAATGCAGGACTCAATGGAGCCGTTTTACAAATAATCTCTCACGGATTTATTGGGGCCGCCCTGTTTTTCTTGGCAGGAACCAGTTCTGATAGAATCCATCATGTGTGTCTGTGTGTGTCGATCAATGTCCTCCGAAATAGTCTTATCCGGATCACTTACAATGGTTTAAAGTAAAGTCCTAAAGAAATTCATGTTATAATTTGTGATGCTGTTATCCAATTTTGCCGAATTATCCGTGTCAAGGAAATAGTTGTGGGTGTGGCTATTGGTGTTGCTATTTTACACTACATTTTGTGTAAACATTTAAAATTTTGAAGGATTCAAAACTCGGGTCCATATGCGTCACACCCGTACATGAGTCTGAGCATCACATGTTATAATCTAAGACTTGAATGCAAGCTTTGAATGCCCTTAAAGAATGTTTGAGTCTTCAATGTTAATTTTCTCTCAACAGTCCAACCTTCCCAATGCGGCATCTGTGTCTTTTATATGAAGAGTTGGTAAAGTAGCTGTTTAGAATAAGATTAATCGTCAAATTTGAAGTCTGTTTCCTTTGTATCTAATGCGTATCCTTAGCATTTAAAGGTATGGTTGGTTGGATAATTTGGGATGACAATGGGATGGGTTTGACATTTACCAAATACGCTCCTACTTATAATTGCAAAAACTTCAAACCCGCCCCCCAGTTAAGACAAAACCCGGACGGGTTTGAGATAATTCCAAACCCGACGGGTTTCAAAAATAACTTCCCAAACCCTTCCCATTAAGTGCGGGTCATTTCGGGTATGAGACGGGCTCAGTCTTTTTTTGCCAACCCTATGGAAAAGCAAACTCATATTGTCCGGTTGGTAATGACCGGTTGTGAGTATTGGCAAAAGTTAACAAAGAAAGACAAGAAGCGAGAATTGGCAACGAAGATTGGCACGCTTTATCCTTAAAAAGGAAATGAACACAAAGGCATTAAATGAGATACAGTACTGAGCAAAGCTTGTAGATGATAACAAAGCTTACTCATCATCTATTGAACCTTGGTGGTCGGCTGCAAAAATGAGTCTTAGCCGACCAAGTGTGCTAGGCGTTTATTTAACATGGGTCCGGCTATGAGTCCAAGCCGTCGGTCGTGATTCCTTTCTCCTTGTAGACTTTGAGAATTTTCTCCAATTTTGGATCAAGTTCTTGAGAATCACAATATATTACTTGTACTGACATCCGGAATCCTAAAATTACATAAAAAATTCAAGTCTTTTACAATTAATAGAAGGGGTCCGAGTTTAAGCAAATCTGAATGTCCTAAACACATATCTGATAAACATTTTATCACTGGCAGGTTTCCCACCCCGAAAACTCGGGGCGAGTGTTATTCCTTTTGTTTTCCTCTTTGTTAATACCAAGCATTGAAATATTCGCATAAGGCCATTTACAAGCATTGTGCTTTATATCATGTTTCAACTTTAGCAGTATCTGTAGTTTCCGAATAACATATTATGTAGTGACAACATAATGATACATACTTTTGTAATTTTTTACATATAATGCCCATTAAATTTGGCTAATGAAATGATGACGTGGAAATATTTGAAGAAAAAACGTTAGTTGACCAATCAAACTCATTAAAAAACTAACACAAGTTAAATAGTTAATAAAATGCAAAGAAGTATTCCCTTCATCTTCTTCAAAGAAACATTCCCTCCATTACACCCAACAAAAATCCTCAAGATAATTAAACCCAATTTCATCCTCAATAAAACCCTCGTCCAACGCAAATCAAACAAAAAGTTTGTACAAATCAAGATGTAATTCGAAAATCAGGAACAAATTCAACCTCGATTTGAAGAAATCGAGTTCATGAGCAAAACCCAGATCAAGGCGAAGAGTTCGCCATTAATGAGTCAATTTCGAATGAAACCCAAGTAAAAATTTCAGAAGATCAGGGGCTCAATTTCGAATGCAAATCCTTAAGTTTTGGATTGCAATTTTGACTATCGAGAGGTAACATTGATGATTTGAGGCCTATGGTTTTGAAGAAGATGAGGGGAGCAGGCGCCATTAACAAATCTGAGGATTTTAAAGGGTGATTTTAATTTTGGTTGATTTAATTTCTGTAAATGGGTGGTCAAGAGTATGAAATTGGGATTTTGAGTATGAAATTGGGGTTTTTAAAGTTTGAATGGTGGTGGGTGGTGGTGGGTGGTGGTGGTGTAAATGGTGGGGGTGGTGGTGGGCTGAAGGAGATGCTGCAAGATGGAGAAGGTAGGTGTCTAGTTAACGGGACTAGTGTTCTTCTTAGCGGGTATTAGTATAATTAAGATTTTTTTTTTCCTATGTGGTGTGATGACAAGGATGCCACATTGGCATTCCCATTGAGTTTTAAACGCCGTTAGGGTGTAAACTAGTACTATTGCATTATTTGTAACAATATGCTAAAGCACATATGATTAAAATGTCACTAGGCAGTGCATTGCATTTATTGTAAAAAAGGTGAAAGTACGTTGCATAAGTTGGCAATTCGGCCCTCTAGTTTTTGCTACTTTCAACACTTGATTTTCTCTTTCTATTTTGACCCCAAAAGTTGCCGTGTCATTGAGTATATCATGAACCATGGCTAATGAATGCATGTACCATTAGCATTTTGGATTAAAAGTAGTAAATGGAAATAAAGTACAATGGCACAAGCAGTTAAAAAAAAAGCATTGCAGTAAAAGTGAAACATCCTGGAATGCTTGAATTGACCCTTGATATTGGATTGAAAAATTCTTTATAATTGGGAGTTGATTGTGGGGTGGTTGATAATTTAGGTTCTGTTTAAAGATGGGATATTCCAATGGAAGCGACTTGAAAACTTAATTGTTTTGGCCAAGGAAAATGTGGCAAAGATGAGCAGCAACCCTGCATTACAGGGAAACAACACGTAAGAATTTTTTTACTGTACATTTTAAGTTTGGTTTTGTGTGACTGACTCGTGCATGTGTTGTACCCTACAACTACCAGTCAGAAGTCGAAGAAATGGGTTTCACTAAAGAAATTGGATCTGACAGACACCTTGAAAGACGGAGCTAGGCTGTTCCTAATTGATGAAGGAATTCGCAGGCAGCTTCTTCTTGCTTTGACGGAGGATTCCAAGCTTCACATTCAAGAGGTATATATGAAGTAAATGATAGTAATAGATGTGGTGTTATTAATTGAATGAGATAATATATCTAATGAATTATGTCAACTGTAGCTTGTTGACGTATATAGACTGCTTGAGGACCAAATAGATGTACCCTCAGTTGCTGTAGAGGTTGCTAGAGGTATTATATACTATTCTCTAATTATCAATCTCTTTATAGATGTGTGTGTGCGCTTAACGGATGGATGTGGGGACATGTTTGCATTGCAGATATACCTTCAGCTGCCCGTGATATCATGCTTTCCTGGAGTGCTTCCGTCTTATCTGATAAATAGTTCAGGCAGGTTATATATTGCTGTATCTGTTGAGAATCAAAGCTAGCTGTACCTACTTTTACTGTGGAAAATTGCAATTTACTCACTGGCTTCAAGTAAGTCCAAGTTGCATAAGTATATATAGTTGTAATGGATTGGTCTAGTACATAAATAAAGCTGAACGGTTTCGGTTGGTTACTCAACAATTGATACAAAAAGACTTGTAGAGAGAGAGAGAGAGAGAGAGAGGATCCAAGCACTATATATATATATATATATATATATATATGTAAAAATCTTAAAAAAAAACGCGTTTTTCCTTAAGCTTAAGGAAAAATGTGTTTTGTTTCTCCGCTGGTGCCAGTGTGCCAGTGCATGTGTAACAAAGTGCCATTGTTAGTGTAAAAGAGTGTCAGTGCATGTGTAACAAAGTGCCAGTGAAACGCCCTAGGGTGCGATCGCCCCTTCCTAGGGCGCGATCGCCCCATTTCCACCAAACGGAACCGTGCGATCGCCCCAAGGATGGGAGCGATCGCTCCCCTTGTCCAGAAATTCAGTGCCAGTGTATGTGTAACAAAGTGCCAGTGCATGTGTACCAAAGTGCCAGTGTTATTGTAAAAGAGTGCCAGTGCATCCAAGGATGAGTGCGATCGCTCCCTTTGTCCAGAAACTCAGTGCCATTGTATGTGTAACAAAGTGCCAGTACATGTGTACCAAAGTGCCAGGGTTAGTGTAAAAGAGTGCCAGTGTGAAGAATGTCAGCATGTATATTAAGTGTCAATATAAAAAGTGTGGTGCATGTGTAACAAAGTGCCAGTGTGAAAAATTGTCAGTGCATGTATTATTAAGTACCGTGTAAAAATGATTTTTTCTTAAGCTTAGAAAAAAATGCGTTTTTTATAAGACCAACTCTCTCTCTCTCTCTCTCTCTCTTCATGAGAATAATAAAATTTAAATAATAAAATAAATAATCAAATTAAAGCTACGGAATGCTATATTAATTGCTACAGTGAAAACTTTGCTACAATACTTAAAAGTACGTGGTCAATTGTTCTACCCGCCAATCTGTAGATACAGACGCTTAAGTATGTTTATTTCATACTTAATAGTGATAGATACATCACCTTTAGCGGGCTGGTTTTCAGACCTATATACTTTAAAAGTACGATTTAATATAATGAATTTGCTAACATATATACAGTAGGAATTGTTGAATACTTACTTTGTATTTATACAGAACACTGCTTACCATGGTTACCGTAGTGGCTGGTTACAAATATATAGAGGATTTCTAGAGAGAGAAAATGAAAAATTCCAACTGAAACTAACTCTGCCTGCAACTAAAGATGGAGATCCATTTATATTTCACGGATTCCAAATTTTCTTACAATCTAATTTACAAAAAGTTGGCGAGTCACGACACATGGACGATCCGCATTTGTCCTCAAAGAGGGACCCATAACTTTTGACTAAAAATTAAAATGCATGAGAAAAAGTAGATTCCTGCTGTCTGCCAATTTGTTTTTGTCGGTCACATGCATTTGCTTTTGTCAGAGGGCGGCTGCTTTTCTGTTTTTGTTGTTGGTGATAATTGAGGGTAGCTGCTTTTGTGCTGGCGTGTCTGTCTTGGTCGGCTAATTTGTTTTTGTCTCTTTTGTCGTTGGTGATAATTGAGGGTGGCTGCTTTTGTACTGGCTGCTTTGTATCCGTTGCTTCATAGCTCAAGTTTTACTTGTGTGAAGAAATCGTCATTAGGATCTTCATCATTTATTGATGACGAACTTCCTTCTTCGCTGAGCTGGAGCATCAATTTGTCAAGATCTTCAGGATTTGTGCATTGGGCCATTTGGGCCATTATTTGTTGTTTCCGAACCAGAAATTCTTCTTCTCTTTGGGCTTGTTTTGAGGAGCAAATTTGCAAAACTCGGGTTTTTATTCAAAATATTTTGTTACGACATCGGCAATCTTCAATTTTTGTTTTGTCCTACCATTTGATTTTGTATTTGCGAGTGAGAATTGGGAGGATGACCTTTTGTACACACACACACTTTTGTTCTTTGTTTTGGGGAATACTCTTTTGTACACAGTCACACATTTGTTCTTCCTTAAGTGCAAATTCAGTCATGAAAATCCAAGGGACTTGGAAGTTATGACAAAATAAGGCCCATAGGGGAGATTGAGCAATATGCTCTGGATATATCAATTTTGTTGACCATTGGTCATAAGCTTTTTGTACACACGCAGGGGAAATTGTTTTGTCCAATCCAATGAATTTCCGCCAATGATGAAACCAAAATGGAGTTAGATAAGAGAGAATTGGGGACTAAAATAAAAGAAATAGGAGAGAGAAAAAGATTTTTTTTGTTTAAAAAATGCCCGTGATCAGGCAGCAATATAATCCCAATAATTAAATCGGGTTGTATTGTTTGGAAAATTTAAATCTTTTGCTTCACTGGGTTATGGCCCCAATAAGAAATTGTAAGAAATTTCATAATTTTTACTTTACAATAACAGATTTTGGTGACATCTAAATGATCCGTTGTGTATTGAAATGTGACAGATTTTGTTTGGATTAAATTTTTTTCATAATAAAATTGGGATTTAGTAAGATTGTCTAGCAGATAATTATGGGAGCTTGGTAAAATGAATTCGGGGGTGCCGGTCTCCATATTGGTTGTTGTTCGTTTTGTGATATAGAAATGGTCTCTAGGTTAAGTTTTTCCATTCTAGTTGGTTCTTGTTTTATTTGTGATATAGAACCTGTTTCTAGGTTAAGTTGTTCCATTCTCTTATAGGAATTCTCTGGTTAAAAAGTCTGGGACAGAGTTGTCCTTTCCTGCAATATGTATTATTTCAAAATCAAAAATTGATAATAATGCTTGCCATCTGGCAAAAATCTGCTTGGCAGCTAGATTTTTAACATCCTTTTGTAAAACGTCTTTTGCAGCTTTGCAATCGACTTTGACCGTAAATTTTTGGTTAAGTAAATCATCTTGGAATTTCGTTATACATAAGACAATGGAAAGAATTTCTTTCTTTATTGTTGAATAATTGGATTGTGTGGTATTCCATATTCCTGAATAATATCTAATAATATGATTTTTTCCATTTATTTGTTGGGTTACGATTCCACCATAACCTATTTTGGACGCATTTGTACTAACTTTTTTTAGGTGCTTTGACATCACATATTGTTAAGATTGATAATTTCTTGACATGGGTTTTAATTTGTTTTATTATTTTTGTATGTTCATCTGTCCATGATTTTGGATTTATTTTTAACCTGTTAAATAATGATTTACAAATTTGTGTCAATCTTGGAAGGAAGTCTGCTATATAATTTAAAGATCCTAAAAATCTTTGTATTGGTTTTTATCTAATATTTTATCAGGGAATTTTTCTGCAAAGTCTATTGATCTTTGAATTGGGATAATTGTATTATTTGTTATCTCATACCCTAAGAATCTTATTCTTGTTTGGTATAGTTTAATTTTGGACTTAGAAAGAACTAATCCATTTCTTAGCATTATTTTATAAAATATTTCTAAATATTTTTGGTGTTGCGATAAATTATTACTAAATACTAAAACATCATCTATATAAGTAATGATAAATGTATGTTGGTTGAATATGTCATTCATAATTTTTTGAAATTCACTGGGTGCATTTTTTAGACCAAATGACATTACATTCCATTCATATTGTCCGAATTGTTGGGTTTCGAGGGTCCATGCGCAGCGGAATAATGCAATTAACTCGAAAAACCCGGAGCCCTAGGATCCGTTCTAGATGATTAATTAAAAAGTATGAAATAGAATTACCAACCTCGAGTGCTTTTGTCTTTGATAAACGCGTTCCAACTCCAGATTGTTGATCTTGTGAATCCTCGATGAACGATCAATGAATCACGAACGAAAGATCTTGAATAGCGAAGATCCTCTATGTGTATCCACGCGATGAACGAACCCTAGAACAATTCTAGGTGGATTGCTAGATCCTTTGATTGAAACTCTTTTCAATCGATGAAGAATAATTGAATTGGATGTTGTTTTGATTTTCAATTCTCAATTGAAAACCTCTCTTTTGTGTTTCTCTAAACCCAAAAACATGAGAGTGACTGCTAGGGCAACCAAGGGTTTGTATTTATACGTTATAAATATTTTCCCTTCGCGAAAACCCACCCTAATTTAAGTCAATTTCGCGTCAGTCCAGCGTCGACGGGACGACTCGTCCCCCAGGGGACGAGTCGTCCCCCTGCACCAAGCTTCTGATACAGGAGTCCCCCTTAAGGGGAATAGTTGGTTCTGGCCTGGGGACGAGTCGTCCCCTGAGAACAAAAACTCCATATTCTTCATTTTTGACAATTCGTTCGATGCGTGTGACCCCATAGGACTATATTAAGTTGGCAATGAGTTCGATCACATCGATCCTCATAAGACATGAGCGGACTCTAGCAAGCCATCATGCCTACCCAAATAATATAATATCAAGTTCGATTTTCCTACATAGAACATATCACAATCCCTTTGTCACACGATGTTATATTGAACATGAGTCATGGTCCACGTCAACTCATATTGTTCAATGCTTTCTCGTTACTAAGTAAATTGATCAATCAAATGATATTAATCACATTAATTCATTCGGACATGGCCATGTACATCATCAATCTTACTTACGAGTGGCCTAGCAAACATCTCTCTTTACGAGGGACAAAATTCCATCTTGACTTATCATTCTTCCCAACAAGAATCCTATCATGCCAATAATAGCCCTTATTGTTGTCCGGTTAAAGACAACGTTAAACTATATCAAACATAATATTCATCGAGTGGAAGACGATGATAATCTCAGGTCAAAGGATATCAATGATATAACTATATGAGATTTAATTATGACATTCGACCATGACATAAATCTCATAACGGGTCAAGTCCAGTACCTTGTTCTCTAACAAGTACCCATGAATCTAATGTGCATCTCCATGCATATAATCATCACATGATTATCCATTAGACTTCATACTAGTGCTTCATAAGTACTAGGGACACGATTATTACAATAAACATGCAAACATATATAATAATCAAAGAAACAATCTCTTATATAAATGAATAATGACATTACATATAAGTCTATCTCTATAGGCCTAGGGCACTAACACCTACAGTCTCCCACTTGCACTAGGCCCAATCATTCATGTATCTTATACCCATGGACCTAACATGACCATCATGTTTAGCTTGTGGCAAAGGCTTGGTGAGAGGGTCCGAAATGTTGTCATCCGTTGGTACCTTGCATTCCCTTTCACAGATTTCTCAAATGAGGTGAAAACGTCTTAGAATGTGTTTGGATCGTTGATGTGACCTTGGTTATTTTGCTTGCACAAATGACACCACAATTGTCACAACAAAGTTCCACCGGATTAGTGATACTTGGAACAATTCCAAAACACTAATGAACTTTTTTGATCCAAACTGCCTTTTCTAGCTACATCATATGTTGCTAAAATTAAGCCTTAGAAGTAGAATCGGCTACGATTTTCTGCTTGGAACTCTTCCAATAAAATCGCACCTCCAATAAGCATAAACACAAATCCTAATTGCGATTTTAATTAACTTTGTCAGTTTGGAAGTTAGCATCCGTGTAACCTTTACAACAAGATTAACTTCCAACCTTTCAAATACCAAGAACGTATCCTTAGTTCTTCTTAAGTACTTTAAGGATCGTCTTGACTTCCATCCAATGGTTCTCACCAGGATCAGATTGGTATCGACTCGTCATGCTCAAAGCATACGAGACGTCGGGTCTAGTACAAATCATGGCATACATGACAGATCCAAATGTCGGAGCATATGAAACTTCATCCATTCTCTTTGCTCATCAGTTGTCATGGGACACTGAGTCTCACTAAGAGTAATACCATGACCCATTGACAAGTTACCTTTCTTAGAATCATCTAAGAACCTTATCAATATGAGTATTTTGACTCAAACCAACTTATCCTTTTAGATCTATCTATATAGATCTTGTTGCCAAGGATGTAAGCGGCTTCACCCATATCATTCATTGAGAAACCTTTCCTTGACCAAGACTTGACAGTCTTAAGTGTCGGAACTTTGTTTTCAATGAGTAAGATATCATTGTCATATAACAATAGAAATAATACTATGCTCCCACTGAATTTCATGTATACACAAAGTTCATCTTCGTACTTGATGAAGTCAAACTCTTTGACCGATTCATCAAAATGAAGATTCCAACCCCTCGAAGCTTGCTTCAACCCATCTTATAGATCTTTGCAACATGCATACTTTATTAGAATTTCTTGGATCGACAAACCCTTCAGGCTGTATCATGTATACATCCTTAAGTAGGTTTCCGTTAAGAAACGCTGTTTTGACATCCATTTGCCATATCTCATATTCACAATATGCGATAATGGCAATTGAAACTCTAATAGACTTCGGCATTGTAACGGGCAAAAAGGTTTCAACATTACTATGATCATCAGACACCTTCAGGTATCTCCATGTCGGTCTTGAAGACCTACTTGCACCCTTTAGTTTTTACACCTTCAGGTATCTCAATCAAGTTTCAAACTTGATCATCAGACATGGATTGTAATTCGGACTCCATGGTTCCTAACCATTTATCCAAATTAGAAGTGGACATCGCCTCTAGATAGGAAGTAGGTCCGTCATTCTCAATGACTCCCACTTGATTACTTTTCGATATGAGAAATCCATATCTCTCAGGTTCGGATCGTATCCTATCAGATCTGCGAAGAACTTGTGTATTTTGAACCGGTTCCACAACTCCTTGTGAACTTGGTTCCGTCTCTACTCTTGGTTCCATGTCATTTTCAGGTTCTTGAACTCCTTCAAGATCAATCTTACTCCCACTAGATACTTTATTGAGAAACTATTTCTCAAGAAACGAATCATATAGAGCAACAACATTTTGTTCTCTTTGCGGTTGTAAAATTAATATCCGAAATTAACCTTGTCAGATTTGGTGCTAACTTATAAGAGACAAGTCTCTTTATATAAGATTCGCAACCCCAAATCTTCATGAAAGACATTCTTCCATGCCACATCTCATGTGAGGACTTAGGAACTGATTTAGTTTGGACACAATTCAGTTTAAACGCATCAATTTCTAATGCATATCCTCAAAAGGTAATAGGAAGGTCAACTTTGACTCATCATCGAACGAACCATGTCTAACAAGGTTCAATTCCTCCTTTCAGACACACCATTCAAAATGGTGTTCCGCATGGAGTCAACTCTGAAACAATTTCACAGTTTTAAGATGATTGTCAAACTCTTGGCTCAAATATTTACCACTTCGATCTAATCGAAGTACTTAATAGTTTTGCCAAGATTGTTTTGTACTTCATTTTGAAATATTCCAAATATCTCAATCAATTCACTTTTGGACTTCATCGGATAGACATAGTCATATCTAGATAAGTCATCAGTGAATATAAATGAAATATCGAAATCTTCCCCTAGCAATACTGCTTAATAGTCCATATACATCTCATGTACAAGGGCCAATAAGTCACTAGCCCTCCCACTACTCTTAGTGTAGGGTGGTTTGGTCATTTTACTAAATAAACGAGATTCACATACCTCAAACGATTCACAATCATATGAGTCTAAATGTCCATGTTAATGGAATTTAGATTATACGTTTCTCATTTATATGACCAAGCCGACAATGCCATATGAACGTGTTGTTCATATCATTCAGTTTAGATTTCACACTTATATTATAGATATCTTCAATGTTATTTTGTATCTTAACATCAAGGATATGAAGATGACATATGCATTACAATAATGCATATCATTAAATAAATATAAGGCTTCTTATTTTCAATAAGAGAATTATATCCTTCATCATCCTCATAAGAAACAAAATAATACTCCTACTCAAATCCGGAACGTAGTCACACTTGTTCAAAACAAGTACTAGTCCACAAGGTAAAGTGACTTCATAAGTCCCTATGGCTAACGCAGCAACTCTTGCTTCATTACCACGCATAGGTTTAATTCACCTTCTTTGAGTAGCTTTCTATTCTTTATTTCTTGCACATTTAAACAAATGTGGGATCTATATCCGGTATCATATACCCAAGAACAAGAAGTCGAAAGGAAAATATCTATCATATAGATATTTGAAGTAGTAGCAATCAAATTGCCCTTCTTCACCTTTTAGGCCTTCCTTATTAGCCTTGCAACTTTGCTTCGAATGACAATCTCATTGCAATGATAGCAAAATGCATCCTTTTGAGACACTTTGGGTTTAGCCTCTTAGGCTTTTGCAACTTTTGCCCCAGGTTTAGCAACTTTTGCTTTACCTTCTTTGCCTTCCCTTTTGAACCCCTTTCTTGTGTTAACCATTAACACACTTGTGGATTGCTCCTTTTGCATCTCATGCATTAAAAGCCTTCACCACAACATATATCTTTTGTCTAGCTTGCACTTGGAACATTTCCTTTTGTGCCTTGTGCTAGAACAAAAGCAATTTCCACGTGTTCAAGGTTCTTCTTAAGAGCCTTTAAACATGGTGGCAAGTATAGGGCAAACAACATCATAGGAATCATCTCTATGTTTCTTATGTTGCTCCTTATCTGCCCTTTGCAACGTTTGCAGTGGGTTCAGCAGGAATAGATTCGTCAAGAACGTACAATTTTGCTTAAGAACACTTCTTGAGCATCTGATCAAATCAGAATAACTTGTACCGTTATTTTCGAACTTGTCCTTCATAAGGACGAATCGCAATAATAAGGATTAATTATAGTTTAATGCTATTTCTACAACAAAATATGCAACACATATGAACACATATAAGTACCGACTTCATTTAAGAGATTAAATAACGTATTTCATAAATACTCCCTCTAAATTATATAACCTTCTTATGCAAATATGCATAATATAATTTAATAGGCTAAGACCCAACTTTAATTTAATTTCAAGTCGGCTATGGCACGAATGCTCAAAATTAAACTAAAAAGGTAGATAACATTTATCAATCATATCAACATATGACTCTTAGATCCTTTATGAGATTATAGACATCATATGTCACATGTTTCAATCTCATCTTATGCCTTAGGCCCAAAACTTTTTTGATAGCCTAATTGAGTTTAACCATTTTAAACGTATAGCAATCACCGTTTGCTCATCTTGATCATACAAAGATAGAATTAATGTACCTTGCTATGGCGTAGCCTACATAAAACTATCCGTGTACTCACAAGTGTTTAAACATGGGTGGCATAAACAAACTCAAATTTCAATGAAGGTTCAATTTTCATGTTTATCAATAAACATGGCAAGGTTGATTCATGAAAATTATATGAGCATAATTATGAACATGGGATGATGCATCACAAATCACATTTGATGTTAACATCATAATTTCTAATCAATTAGGGTTTAATGACTCATGTAAAATCTCATTTAATATGAACATAATCCCTATAACAAACACTTTGTTCAAGATCTAGAAATTCATCAATTACTAGTACATGGCATTGTAATACAAGGTTATCCCACACTTCCATCGAAGTGCCTGTGGGGATGTTTTTGGTTTCCAGCCTTTATACTAAGTAATATTCAAGACCCATATTCTAGATTAATCACATTAATCAAATAATTCAATTCATGATCATGGTATATCAAAATATACAATTACTTCCATAAGCAATTCTCATATAAAATCATGTTCTAAATCATATTCATCATGAAAATTAACATAATCACATTATATAATTATCATGATTATCTAATATAAACATCATGAACGGGGCTCTGATACCACTGTTGGGTTTCGAGGGTCCATGCGCAGCGGAATAATGCAATTAACTCAAAAAACCCGGAGCCCTAGGATCCGTTCTAGATGATTAATTAAGAAGTATGAAATAGAATTACCAACCTCGTGTGCTTTTGTCTTTGATAAACGCGTTCCAACTCCAGATTGTTGATCTTGTGAATCCTCGATGAACGATCAATGAATCACGAACGAAAGATCTTGAATAGCGAAGATCCTCTATGTGTATCCACGCGATAAACGAACCCTAGAACAATTCTAGGTGGATTGCTAGATCCTTTGATTGAAACTCTTTTCAATCGATGAAGAATAATTGAATTGGATGTTGTTTTGATTTTCAATTCTCAATTGAAAACCTCTCTTTTGTGTTTCTCTAAACCCAAAAACATGAGAGTGACTGCTAGGGCAACCAAGGGTTTGTATTTATACGTTATAAATATTTGCCCTTCGCGAAAACCCACCCTAATTTAAGTCAATTTCGCGTCAGTCCAGCGTCGACGGGACGACTCGTCCCCCAGGGGACGAGTCGTCCCCCTGCACCAAGCTTCTGATACAGGAGTCCCCCTTAAGGGGAATAGTTGGTTCTGGCCTGGGGACGAGTCGTCCCCTGAGAACAAAAACTCCATATTCTTCATTTTTGACAATTCGTTCGATGCGTGTGACCCCATAGGACTATATTAAGTTGGCAATGAGTTCGATCACATCGATCCTCATAAGACATGAGCGGACTCTAGCAAGCCATCATGCCTACCCAAATAATATAATATCAAGTTCGATTTTCCTACATAGAACATATCACAATCCCTTTGTCACACGATGTTATATTGAACATGAGTCATGGTCCACGTCAACTCATATTGTTCAATGCTTTCTCGTTACTAAGTAAATTGATCAATCGAATGATATTAATCACATTAATTCATTCGGACATGGCCATGTACATCATCAATCTTACTTACGAGTGGCCTAGCAAACATCTCTCTTTACGAAACAATAGAGATACCTTTACGGGATATGTTGTCATCAGTAGGGAGAGCAGCCTTTAGGCATTTCCACATGAAGATGGACACCTTGATAGGAATAAACTTATGCCAGCACCAAGCAAAAACCCTACTCCGAGTCCTGGACACCCGACATTCTCTCCAAGCCGAAGATATAGAAAATTTTCCCGAAGAGGAGAGAGACCAAAACGGCAGATCACAATCACCATCAATCCGAATATTAAAACCTTGAAGCTCCAACAAACATTGTTGACCAAAAGTATCCCGAATATAATCTTCCCGTAAAATACCATCCTCAAATAACGAAAAAATCTGATCATGGCGATCATCAAGGAGAGGAATATCATGAGGAAGCCACTTTTCTTGAATAGAAATCTCACCACAACCCACACCCCAAGCAATACGGCTCTCCACCAAATCCTTAGCCGCAACCATCCGTTTCCAAATATGAGAGCAGCCCAATCTAGAAATAGCATCCATAGGATGAGTATCACGGCAATATTTGGCCGCCAGAAACTGAGCCCAAAGAGAGTTAGACGTACGAAACCTCCACCAAAGCTTCATAGAAAAAGCCATCGCCATCTCATAAAATTTACGGAGGCCTAAACCCCCTTCTTCTATAGGCCAGAAAAACTCATTTCGAGAAACCCAATGACACTTTTTTTCCCCCGTCTGAGCTACTCCAAAAGAAGTTAGCAATAAGACGATTCATGGCATTAACAACACCTTTTGGAGGATCAAGTAAAGAGATATAGTAAATGGGAATAGCTTGGAGACAGGTCTTGATCAAAATAAGCTTAGCACCAGCCGAGAGTAATTTTCCTTGCCACGAATCAAGCTTATCTCGAAGCTTCTGCATAACAGGATCGAATAGAGATTGAACCTTCCTACCGATATAAAGAGGGCAACCCAAATAAACAATAGGCAAATTTTTCTTTTGGAACCCCGTAATAAGAGAGATAGAATTATCATGATCAGCCACGTCCCGACCCGTCAGAAAGCAAGATTTAGATATGCTAATGAGCTGCCCTGAGAAATGTTGATAGGACGCCAAGAACTCCATATGACGCTCAAGAGAAGGGATACTACCGTTACAGAAAATAATGATGTCATCAGCATAGGACAAATGAGAGATGATAGGAACATTAAGGTTGCCCGTATGAAAGGCCACATGAGGGTGAAGGAGATGAAGATTATTAAGACCCCGGCTTAAAACTTCAGCAGCAATAATAAAAAGGCTAGGAGAAATAGGATCCCCTTGGCGAAGGCCCCGAGTAGAAACAAAATAACCATTAGCAGTACCATTAATAAGAATCGAGAACCAACAATAATTGATGCATCTAAAAATCATGTCTAGCCATTCTTCAGCAAAGCCAAATCTCCTCATCACCTTAATCAAAGCAAACCATGAAAGTCTGTCATACGCCTTGGCCATATCAAGCTTTAACGCAACGTTAGACCCATGCACCTTCTTCTTAAGAGACTGGAAGAGTTCTTGAGCAAGCAAAACATTTTCACGAATCAGCCGACCCTTCACAAAGCCACTTTGTTGAGGAGATATAATACGAGGGAGCACAGATTGCAGCCGAGAACATAAAAGTTTGGTAATGATTTTATTGGAAAAGTTACACAAACTAATAGGCCGAAGCTGCGAGAATGAAGTAGGGGCTGCCACCTTAGGAATAGTAACAATAAGCGTACTAGTCCAGCTCCGAGGAAGAAGAAACCCTGAGAAGAACTCAAGGACAACATTATAAAGATCCATGCAAATAATATCCCAGCATTTGTGATAGAACTCACCCGTAAATCCGTCCGGACCAGCAGCACTAGTCCCACTCATACTAAGGACGATATCATGAAGCTCTTTAAGCGTAGGGGGATTAGTAAACATCTTATTTTCCTCATTGGAAATTAACCGAGGAATCACATTCAGAAGCTCATTAGGGGGTTCCACATACTCATCAGGATTTCCATTAAGCTGGTTCAAATAGAAACGAATAGCCTCCTCCTGAATCAGAGCCTGATCCACAATCCAATTCCCGTCACTATCCCGGATTTTATGAATATATAATTTCTGTCTTCTTTTTTTCTCATAAGCATGAAAGAATCTAGTATTATTATCACCATCCTTAACCCAGGCTAAGTTAGCTTTTTGCATCCAGAACTCCTCTTCAATCTTAAGACGATAGGAGAGGTTAGCCTGGGCAAGATGAAGGGCAGCCCTATTATCATCACTAGAATCTTGTTCAAAAAGAAGCTCTTTAGCATAAACTTCATCTTCAGCATTTTTCACAAGCTGGTCAACTCTCCCAAACGTAGAACGATTCCAAAGTTGAATGTCATGTTTGAGGCGAGTAAGCTTCTTACTAAACTTGACCAATGGCCTACCAAATATTCTACCATCCCACGAAGAACGAACCAAAGAAATGAAAGAGTCATGACGAGTCCAAACATTGAGAAATCTGAAAACACCCTTACGAACTTCATCAACTAAACGAATATTAATAGCCAACGGAGCATGATCAGAGCAAGTCCTATTAAGATGATAGATAGAAGTTTGGGCAAAACAACGCAGCCAATTATCATTATACAGGGCACGATCAAGCCTTTGAAGAATAGTGGCACGCTTCGATCTCTTATTCCACCAAGTGAAGATATGACCTCTATAACCCGCCATCAATAAGATTAGAAACCTGAATCATAGCAACAAACTCAGAAACCCTAGAATCCACCACAGGCCTACCCCCAAGCTTCTCAGATTGATCAACAACAGAATTAAAATCCCCCACAATTAATCAGGGATCATCAGTATTGCTCACATCAATAATATAATCCCATAAAACCCTTCTAGTATACTTGCTACAACTAGCATGAACAAAGGACATAAGGACGGGATTGGGCCAAAGAGAATGGGACACTCGAACAGTGATAACTTGATCATCACGAAACATGACATCACAAGTGATGCCATGCCTCCACACAACCCATATATTCCCCTTATCATTAACTGCACCTCCAAGACAATGCATTTTACGAATGTAAGAAGGAAGCAACATGGGATCCACCTTAGGCTCATAAATACCACAAATAAAGACATCATGAATTCTTAATAATCTCTTAACACGGCGAACCGAGGCGGCATTACCAATACCCCGGATATTCCAACTTAGAACCCCAACCATTAAAACTATTTTTATAAAAAAGACGGAGAGAGGGCTTTTAAGCCAAAGAATCATTTGATTTCCCATATTTTGGGAAATTCCCATCAATTAAAGAATCCCTACCCTCATTGAAGACCTCTTGAATATCAAACTGAGAAGTAACACGAGGGCCACGAGGAGATAACTGAAGATTATCAATTAGCTCCTCACCAGGCCATTTACGAATAGTAGTATCAACCATCTCCAATTCAGAGTCAGATTCACACTTACCATCTTCCAAATGAATGACATTATCCACACCAGCCAAAGATGAGCCGGAGAGGGGAATAAAATTGGTAACCTCATTAAAATCATTTTCAATATGTTCAAGCTCTTCTTCAAGCTCGATAGACCCATCTTCAACAATAATATGATTACCACCTTGAATAATATTAGGAGTAGTTTTTTCCATATTATTAGCAGTTTTTAAAGTATTAGGGGAAACAAAAGGGGCTCCTCGCTTTGGAAGAAAACTAAAGCCATGAGTAATAGGGTTAGAACCAAGAAATTTTGAACCAAGGGGAGATGGGGGTTTATGAACCATAGAAGATATACCAACAACATTCATAGAATAAATAGGAGTAGTATGCGTACCTTCCGGGTTAGATTTCGAGGCTATAATATTCGTACCTTGAACAGCTTTTCCGTGCGCATTTCCTTGACCAGCTTTAACATGGGGGATGGATGGCTTAGGAGCCATAAAATCACCAGCAATAGTTTTAGATTGACAATGAACAACCGGAATACCATGTTGATTGGGCTTCGAAGTCTGGACAATACTTGCATTCTCACTTCTGATCTTAGAATTTTCGCCAAGTGAGCCACTTCCAGAATACTTTTTATCTTCATTACTAAGTTGACCATTGTTTGGTTGCGGCTTTTCTACATAAACTTGCTTTTGCTTTTCCTTCTAACCCATATTTTTCTCCTTGTTAACATCCTCCACACCTTCCCCATAATTTTTCTTGGCCGAATCTGCCTTAGAAGGTTCCTTATTTTTGTTCTCAACATTACGGGGATGAAGGTAAAAACAAGAACTCATATCATGGGCCAAGCTTGTAACAATGTTTGCAATAGTAAGGCAAATTTTGAAATTCCAAAGGCTGATAGAAACTTGAGAATTCATCACCACAATCAATAAAAACCCTAGAAGGCAGTTTCTTTAGCAAATCGACTTGAACTAGCACTCTAGATTCACTTGGCCGAGTCAAATTAGCCATGGCCTGATCAATTTGAAGGGGTTCGCCAAATATCTTGGCAATTGAAAAAATACAAACTTTATTAAACATGTGAATTGGAAGGCCGGGAAGACTTACCCATACAGGATATAAAGGAGACTCCTTCCCCGGATGCCATGAAGGGGTCCAACGAAAAACTCTCATGGCGAAATGGCCAAGATGCCATAATTCTTTGGACCATAATCTGTTGAAGTCGTGCATTAACCGAATGATAATATGTTTTGAATCAATATGACCCAAAATAAAGTCAGCTTTCAACCCAAATTTCAAGAAGTATTGCCGTGTACTCTCCATGCTAGGTCTCCCATGAGAAAATTTACCCACCAGCGTAAAACGAAAAGGGAGGGCAAGCGTATTGATCATGTCTTTACTCATCTTAAGCGCTGGTTCCCCTTTATGCATGGACATCGGAATAAAATTCAAAGGAGGAGAAGGATTTGCCGATTCCTTAAGCAAGGAGGCAAACGATTTCTTTTGAGTAGGCGAGGAAGGGAAGGGATTTCCTTATCAGATAAGGGAAGGGATAACATTCAGACTAGGATTTTGAATGGAATAAGTCTGCGCAACACTAGGGGGATGACCAAATGCCGGAGCAGCCATAGCAGGAGCACCAACATTCGGGCTGGGACCATGGCCTAACGGTGGAGCAAGGCCAGACGAGGATGAGGCCATTGGCCGGAAAAAGAGAACAGCAAAGCGGCGGCACCAGCAACCCTAATTAGGGTTACGGGAAGAAACCTAGAGAGAAAAATTTTTAGTGCGTGTGTGTGTTTTTTCAAATTCTGTGGGCTTAATCTCTCTAAGGCTTATGAAAATCAATTTATTGGAAAAATCAGTTTTAGGGCTTTAAAACTGTAGTAAGTGTTTTTTTTAGATTTTTTCTCAAATAATTCATTTTTAAAAATCTATTTTCCAAAATAACTCACTTTTCAAACTATTTCCTAAAATGACCACTTTTTGGGAACTTGCTACACGGTGTAGCGAGTTTGGTGTAATTAGGGTTTGCCATTTTGTAATTAATCACTGTAATTAATTTTTGAGAACTCGCTAGACCGTGTAGCGAGTTTGACCGATCACACTCAAACTCGCTACACCGTGTAGCGAGTTCTCAAAAATCCCCTTTACCCTTTCCGACTTACTTACAGTCTGTTCATTTAAAAAAAAACCTAAGTCATCAGCCGCCGGTGGAAGAAGAAACAGAGAAGAAGGAGACATTTTGCCATTCAAATTCAAGCTTTTCATCACCAAAATTTTGTTATTGTAAGTTTACATTCATGTTTTTTACTTCATTTTGTGTTGATTTTGCTTTGCTTTGATTATTTGTTTTTTTTTGGCGAAAAGAGGACGGTACCTCCCTAGATTTTATTAATTAAAGAAAAATAGTACAAGCATGGTGGGGGACATGACAACCTCAACCACCGGGAAAGGAAATAATGGGGGGAGGCCTTACACAAGTTGTAAGGTCCTCTACAATAAGGGGAGGGGATACAACCATACATCAAAAAAAGGAAAAATAAAAATGTAGCCATCAAAAACTAAGATCTAACATAAGGGATAGCAGCTCTATCTAAGATATATGCACCTTTGCAATGGTGACGGAGATCACTAAAAGAGAAATATTCTGAATTTGCTCTCGAAACCGCAGCGACATTAGCCAAACCATCAGCAACCTGATTTCCTTCACGCAGAATATGAGTAACTCTAACTCCAATATGAGAAATAAGCCTTTTAATATGAAGAACCTCATACCAAATACTCCAAGGAATATGATAATCTCGGATTAGCACATTTAAAAGAAGTTCTGAATCAATTTCTAACCAAAGAGAAGAAATACCAAACTTAGATGCATAAAGGAGCCCGTCCAAAACTGCCTTAGCTTCAACAACCATGTTTGAACCATGACCATAGAATTTGGAATAAGCAAACAACAATTGACCTTTCTTATTTCTGAAAATACCACCTCCAGAACTGATACCCGGATTCCCTTTTGATGCTCCATCTGTATTAAGCTTGAGAATTTCAGACTTAGGAGTTTTCCAATGAACAAACCTCTAGGGAGTACCGTCTCCTTTTGCCAAAAAAAAAATGAACAAACCATATTAACCGAGGCTTAGGAACAGCCGTAGGAAGGTGAAAGCATTGAAAAATCTGAGTTTCCATGTCAGAGCAAGGGAAAGACAAGCTATAAGCCTTAATAATAGAACCAATCTGCACAAGAACATCCCGGATAATCATTGATGAGGACATATGAATATCCTCAAACCTGGCTTTATTTCGACTCTTCCATAACTCCCAAAAAATGAAGCAAGGGAGAATACGACAAAGATGCATAGAAAACCAATCCCAAGTCTCAAAAGCCACTTGACTTTGAACATAAAGATGCATAATATCCTCCATAGAATGCTGCGAACAACAAACACAGGAAGAAACAAGGGATATACCCCTAGACTGAATAGCCACATCGGTAGGAAGACCATTATGTAACATTCGCCAAAGAAAGATGGAGATTTTCAAAGGGACATGTTTGTTCCAGCAATATTCAAAGATCAAATTCCGATCATTAGCCACTCTACACACTTGCCAAGCCGAAGAGAGAGAAAACTGACCTTTAAGCGAAGGAAGCCAATACATACAATCTGGCGTATCCGAGAGAGAAATATTCTGACTTTGAATGGTGTGAAGAACATCCGAACCATAAGAATCACGAATATGATTAATTCTAGGCTGTCCCTCTTGAAACAAAGAGGAGAATTCAATATGGTTACCAGGGAGGTTAAGACGAGGACCCTCCATCCATTTCTCGTGAATTGAAACAGCCCCTACCTATCCTCCAAGCAATGTGATCTTCAACAATACCTTTAGCTTGAATCATTCGGCACCAAATATGAGACGTGTAAGTAGGCTTGTCCGCATCCATAGGATGAGAGCCAAAACAATACTTATCAAGCATGAATTCAGTCTATAAAGAAGGAGTGCTTCTAAAACGCCACCAAAGCTTCATAGCAAAAGCCATTGAAATATCTTCAAAACGACGAAGGCCCAAACCACCTTCACCATAAGGCCGAAACATCAGCTCCTTTCTCACCCAATGACATTTGGATTGGCCCTCTTCATTACACCAAAAGAAATTTGTAATAAGACGGTACATAGCTTGGATTACTCCCTTGGGAGGATCCACCAAAGAAATATAATAAAGAGGAATAGCTTGCAAACCGGATTGAATAAGAGTGAGCTTAGCACCAAAGGAAAGGATCTTTCCTTGGCAAGTAGCAAGCCGATCAGCCATTTTTTGAAGAACCGTGTCAAAAAGAGCAATTTTTTTCCTCCCGACATAAAGAGGACAACCAAGATAGCTGATAGGAATAGATTTCTTTTCAAAAGAAGTAGTTGCCACAATAATAGCATCCCTGACCTCATCATTTTTTCCGGTAATAAAACAAGACTTCCTAGTATTCACAAGCTGACCCGAAAAAGCTTGATACCAATTAAGACATCTTATATATGCATCCATAGAGTCTTTAGAACCATTGCAAAAAATGAGAATATCATCGACATAAGAAAGATGAGAGATCATAGGGGTATGGATGTGAGCCCGATATCGATACTGAGGATAATCTGAGTGAAGCCGGTTAAGACCCCTACTCAATACTTCGGCTGAAATTATGAAAAGAGTAGGAGATATAGGGTCCCCTTGACGAAGACCATGAGATGAGTGAAAAAAACCAGAACTTTCCCCATTAACAAGAACCGAAAACCAACAAGATGAAATACATCGAAAGATCAAATCATTCCAAATTTCATAAAATCCAAACCTTCTCATCACTTTAATCATAGCAAACCAAGATATGCGATCATAGGCTTTGGCCATGTCTAATTTAAGACCAACATTAGAGCCCCTCACCTTTTTCCGAAGAGAATGAATAAGCTCTTGAGCCAAAAGGACATTTTCATGAATCAAACGCTCTTTCACAAACCCACTTTGTTGAGGAGAAATAATTCTTGGAAGAATTGGAGCTAAACGGGAGTTAAGAAGCTTCGTAATAATTTTATTCGAAAAATTACATAAGCTAATAAGTCTCATCTCCGAAAAAGAGGTAGGGGTGGACTTTGGGAATAAGGACAATAAGAGTCGAAGTCCAGCTTCTCGGCATAGGGAAACCAGCAAAAAACTCCTTGATAGCTCTATGTAAATCCTCCTTAATAATGTCCCAACAGCCTTTGTAAAAAGCACCATTAAAACCTTCCGGTCCAGCAGCACTTTGGCCATTCTTGGACCAAATAATCTCTTTAATATCATCCAAGGACGGAACAGCCGTAAGCATAGCATTATCATCATCATTGATCAGCCCAGGAATTACCTCCAGAATATCATCATTAGGATTATCAAGGGAAGATTGGAGCTGATTTGAAAAGAAAGAAACAGCCTCATCTTGGATCTCTTCTTTACCATGAAGCCAATTCCCATTACAGTCTCTAATTCTGTGAATGTAAAGCTGCTGCCTTTTTTTCTTAACGTATGAATGAAAAAACATGGTATTACAGTCTCCCTCCTTTAACCATTTAATATTAGCTTTTTGACACCACAGATCTTCCTCAACTTTCAGCTTTGCAAGAAGGTTTGCTTGAGCAAAATTTAGAGCAGCCCTATTATCATCAGAATTATCGCTTTGAAAAAGCAATTCTTTTTGACACACATCATCTTCAGCCATTCGAACATGTTGGTCTACCCTACCAAACACATCTTTATTCCAATTGGAGATACATTTCCGAAGACGAGCAAGCTTCTTTGCAAATCGAACCATAGGACCACCATCCATATAGTCTTTCCAAGAATTCTCAATTAAAGGCAAAAAGGAGGAATGCTTAAGCGAAATGTTAAGAAAACGAAAAGAACCTCTAGTTGTTTCAGCCGAGGCCTTAACTTGAACCAAGAGAGGATTGTGATCTGAACAAGTGCGATTAAGATGAGTGACAGAAGTAACATGAAAAGTATCCATCCATTGAGAATTATAGAGAGCGCGATCTAAACGTTGGAGAATAGTAGGCTTTCCTCTCGGTTTATCAACCCAAGTGAATTTATTCCCTAAAAAACCAGCATCCATCAAACCAGAAAATTGCATCATATCCGAAAATTCCCTCACAGCCTTTCTACGTATATAATTACCAATAACCATCCACGGAGTTGTACAAGAACTGAAATCCATAAGGCTATCCCAAAGATCTCTACGCTCAAATCTATTACAACTAGCATAAACCACAGTCAAATGAATAATAGATTCCCATTGAGCATGAGAAATCTGCAGAGTAAGAGCTTGGCACGAATCTTGAACCACACGGCAATCAAAACCATGCTTCCAAAAAAACCAAATTTTCCCATTGCAATTAGAAAAACTACCAACACAGCCCATTTTTCTTTGCGTAGTCACACGCTGAAACTGAGAAACTTTAGGCTCAGACATAGCAAAAAAGGATGCACCATGAAGATGGAAAATCCTTTTTGCCCGTCTAAATGAAGCACCATTACCAATACCTCTAACATTCCAGAAAATCATAGCTGCCATTGAAAAGACAAAGAAAATAGTAAATGACTTACTAGGAAATTAAGATGGATGGGAGGAAGACTCACCAAAGATGAGGTTATGAAGGAGGAGAAACAGATTTGCTTCAATTCTTTGTAGGCTTCACCATAGTAAAGCCATCCGCATCAACATTATGAGATAATGGATTGCTAAAAGGAGTAGAACCCTCCGACTCAGTAACAAATGTTGTGGGAGGAGCCCTAGGAGACAAATTTAATCCCGACACCAAATCTTCATGAAGTCTAGCTTCAGTCTCAGACGCAGGCACCACATCGACACTAATCTGCTCATGTTGAAGCCTATGTTCCTCAACTTTTTGCTGGATAACAGTAACTTCATCAAAGGCCATGTTATCCTTCTGACCCATTTCTTTATGAACAACCTCAGAACAAGCTTTTTGAAGAGCTTTATTAACAGCTTCAGGGAGAGCATTTCCTCGCTAGGCTAAAGTGGGGAAAGCCCCGACTTTATGAGTGCCAACCTTAATACCCCTAACCTCAGCTGTTTTCATACCATTAGATGAGCTAATATCAATCACTTCAACTTCCGAATCTATACCATTCACTTTAGCACCACTTTTTTTTCGGCAAAAGGAGGGCGGCACCTCCCTAGATTTTATTAATAAAGTAAAAACAGTACAAACATGGTGGGGGACATGACAACCTCACCAAGAAAGAAACCTAAGGGAGGAGTCCTTACACATGACGTAAGGACCTCTACAATAAAGGGAGGGAAGGCTAGAGTACATAGAAAATAAATAAAAAAGGAATCTAGCCATAAAACTAAGATGATCCTATGAGAGCCGAATATATGATGTAGAAGATCGATCTAGAACCAAAGGTCCCTTGCAAAAGCTAGGGAGAGTATCAAAAGAGTAGTAACAGGAGTTAGACTGGGTAATTGCAGCAGAATTAGCACCACTTGAAGTACCATGCACATTAGGATCAGTAGTCGAAATCTTGGGGTCCTCCTTAGCTTGCTCAACCAACTTTGCCGTCCCCTCATCCTGGGTGGCTGCATTCTGTTTAGCGACGTAAACCAAATCAGATTTTCCTTTATTCACCGTTGGTTTAGGAACAACCAAGTTAGGATTTGACTTTCTGCATGAGGAAATATCATGCCCAAAAACACAGCAATGCTTACAGTATTTTGGCATGTTATCATATTCCACCTTTTGAAAGAAGCTAGGGCAAGCATCCCCACAATCTATGAAGATTTCATTAGGAAGCTTCTTTGTTACATCAATTTGAATCAAAACTTTTGCAATACCAGGCCTAGAAAACCCAGCTGTAGCTTTATCAAGAGATAGGGGAGTACCAATATTTGATGCTGCAGCAAATAGGAACCGCTTGTTCATCAAGTGCACCGGCAAATTTGGGAAACCAACCCACACCGGGACAATGGGAGATTCTAATTCAGGCCTCCATGCTGGTGACCATGCTAGGGTTCGCATAGGAAAGCGAGTGACATACCATACATCTTTCATAAAGAGGCGTTGATAATCCTCCTCAGTAGAGCGTTGAATTAAGAGGTGACAATTATCCAAATGTCCAAGTTTATAATTGCCCTTAAGCTGAAATTTGGCAAAAGCAATCCTAGCATCCTCCATAGAAGGTCTCCCATGTGCAAATTTACCAACAAGAGTAAATTGAAACGGCTTAGCAAAAACATCAATTAACGCTTTTGAAAGCTTAACCGATGGCGTACCTTTATATGTTCCAATAGAAATGGCCGGATCAGCCACGTTATTTGTGGAGGTCATCAATCCATTATGGGAAGGATTGGACGATTGAGAGAAGAGATCAACAAAAGATTTGGAAGAAGATTTCGATGGCTGGGAAGATGTATCTGGTTGCGGCAAGGAATCTTTTTGCAGCAATGAACTGGAAGGCGGCGCATGAGAATTAGGGTTTGCATGAGGAGGCTGCGCCGTCACATGAGAATTAGGGTTCAAATTCGAAATGTATTGCTGCATGGAAGGGGAATAATAAGGATTAAAATTACTGGAATTCATTGACGGAAAGAGAGCAGTTGTTGATATATTTTGAACTAAATTGTTCGTATACGTTGATATTGAACTCAATTTTGCCGTTATTTTCATCAAATTGTAAGTTTACATTCATGTTTTTTAATCAATTGTTAGTATAATTCAACTCAATTTTGTTGATATTGAACTCACTTAGTGTTGTTATTGAATTCAATTGTTGGTATATTTGAACCCAATTGTTGGTATATGTGAACTCCATTTTTGGTATATTTGAACTCAATAGTTGGTATATTTGAAAGTTTGGAGTTTTGAACTCAATTTGTGACTCAATTTTTGAGAAGTAGAAGTATTTGCTATTGATGTTTCAAAGTCTCTATGTTTATATATGTATTTATTTGATACTGAAATTGAGATTCTTTTGTTAAAACAAATGAATTTCTTCATTGATCCCGAGCCTATCGATAACTCTGTTCTGACCGGAGTGGAGGTTGCTAGTCCGCTGTCATTTCGTCATGGCGCCACGTTGCCGGATAGACTAGCACCGAGGATTTTGTCCAGATTATCCGATTGTGGCTTTGCTGGAGTTCATTACATAGGGAGGATTCAATACGATTTTGGGTTGCTGGAGGCCTTGATCGAGAGATGGCGTCCGGAGACCCATTCATTCCACCTCCCGGTTGGTGAGATGACGATCACCCTAGAGGATATCGGCATGATTTTCGGGTTGCCGATTGATGGGGATGCTATTACTGATGCTGACATCCCAGCACTTGTAGACTGGCGGGATGTTTGTCAGCAGCTTTTAAGGGCTGTCCCTAATCAAGGAGATATAGATGGAAGTAGTCTAAAGCTATGGTGGATCACGAGCCAATTTCCACACTTCCATGATCTAGCTGATGATTCCCCCAGGACCTTGTTGATATGTACGTACGGGCATATATCATGCTCGCCTTAGGTTCTACGGTGAGGCCTGATCGTACGAACAACAAGGTTAAGTTGTGTTATCTCCCTATACTTGGGGAGGTTTCGAGGGTCTGTCAGTATAGTTGGGAAAGTGCGTCGCTCGCTTTCCTATATCGAGAGCTGTGTAGTGCGACTAACCCTGTGACTATACAATGCGAAGGATTTCTCAACATTTTACAGGCATGTTTATCTCATTTTAATATTCATTATGTTGTTGTTTTTAAGTTTGATTTTAAATTATCGGCATTATTTATAGTATTTGATATAGATTTTATTGATATAGATTTGCTTGGGAGCGGTTGCTATGTGTGCAACCTGGAATTCGTAGGCAAAACAGAGATCCGGATTACGAGCACATGCCCCTGGGATGCAGGTATACATATATCATACATTATTTTTCTCGTCGTTATATATATATACTCCCTCCGTCCCAACATAAGCTACCCATTTTTTTCATTGCACGCAAATTAAGAAAATGGGTGGGAAGAAAAAATGTTGTGAGTATAATTTGAAAATAGGAGAGAGAATGAGTGGAGGGAATAGTAAATTATAATGGTGTTGTGAGTATTAAAATAATGTTTTTTTTTCTTTTTTTGGCGAAAGGAGACGATACTCCCTAGATTTTATTAATTAAAAAGAAAATTACAAAGCAAGGTGGGGGACATGACAACCTCAACCACCATAAAACAAACCTAAGGGGGGAGTCCTTACACAAGACGTAAGGTCCTCTACAATAAAGGGAGGGAAGACTAGAGTACATAGAAAATAAATAAAAAAGGAATCTAGCCATAACAACTAATAGAGTCTAAAGTAAGGGATCCTATCCTTATCCAAGGCAAAGAAACCTTTGCAACGGCGAGGAAGGTCATTGAAATGAAGATACTCGAGATTGTGTCTATCATCAGCCGCCTTATTAGCCAAACCATCAGCAACGCCATTTCCTTCACGAAGAATATGAGTAACCCGAACATTCATAAGAGACATAAGACGATGAATATGGGCTATAATATACCATATCGACCAAGGAATATGATACTCTCGGATGATAATGCGCAAAAGGGGTTGAGAGTCAACCTCAAGCCAAATATGATGAAACCCTCTATGATAGGCTTTTTGAAGAGCATCCCGAACAGCCAATGCTTCAGCCATCATATTAGATTCAACTCCATAAAAAGAAGCAAAAGCATAAATAAAATCTCCGTTAGAGTCTCGAAAAATACCTCCACCCGCAGCAGTGCCTGGATTTCCCCTAGAGACCCCATCCGTATTAATCTTTATATAACCATCATTAGGAAAATCCCAAGACACCAATCTGATCTTTGGGGCCTCATAGGCCTTCATGGCCAATCGGAAAATAGAAAGAAGATGCTCTTCATCATAAGAGAAAGGGAAAGAGAGAGAGAAGGCGGAAGCAATATGGCTGACCTGCTCAATAACTTTGAAAATAATGCAATTAGAATTCATACGAACTCCATCAAATCTACTTTTATTCCGAGCAACCCAAAGCTCCCATGAAATAATGGCTGGAAGAATACAAATCAGCCAATGGGAAGCATAAGCAACAGGCGTAGCAGCACCAATCCACTAACCCATAAGAACTTGGCGAAAGCTACCATAGCACATTCGAACGCCACATAAAGAGCTGAAATAAACCCAAACAGCCAAAGCGGTTTCTCCTCCAACAAGAATATGAGAAATAGATTCTTGGCAAGGAGCAACACAACAATCACATTTAGACACCAAACTAATACCTCTCCGCTGAACCAAATCATCCGTAGGTAAACCATCATGTAAAGCTCTCCAAAGAAAAATGTAAATTTTCTTCGGAATATATTTATTCCAAAGAAGAAGCAAAAATAGGAGATCGAACCTTGCTTGATCTACATTCTTTCCAAGCCGAGTTGACAGAGAATTTGCCAGAAGTGGATGGGCGCCATATAGGAATATCCGGAGCATCAGAAATATGTATAGAATGAGAATGAATAAGAGAAAGAAGATGAGGCCCAAAAACATTTCGAATATAATCATCACGGGGCGTGCCATTCTCAAACAAGGAAGAAATTTCAACATGATCATAAGGAATATTACCCATAGAACCCCCAATCCAATTTTCATGTAAAGAGAGCTGTCATCTCCCCACACGCCAAGCAATACGCTCCTCTACCCAAGGCTTAGCAACAAGCATCCGTTTCCAAACATGAGAAGAATAGGAAACAATGGTAGCATCCATAGGGTGAATTTCCCAACCATATTTTTCAAGCAAAACCTTACTCCACAAAGAATCAACAGATCTCAATCGCCACCAAAGCTTCATAGCAAAAGCCAAAGCAATATCTTCAAATTTTCGGATGCCCAAACCACCTTCATCAATAGGCCAACTCATTTTGTCCCAAGCAATCCAATGACATTTCTTGCTCCCATCAATACTACTCCAAAAGAACCTCACAATGATCTTTTCCATAGCATGAATAACACCCTTAGGAGGGTCAATAAGAGCCAAATAATATAAAGGGATAGCAGAAAAGCAAGACCGAATAAGGGTTAGTTTTGCTCCGTAAGACAACAATTTACCTTTCCAAGAAGAAAGCCTATTCTCCAATTTCCGAATCAAAGGAGAAAAAATGCTGATGTTCTTCCGTCCCGTATACAAAGGGCAGCCAAGATAAGTTAAAGGGAGGTCTTGTTTAACAAACCCCGTGATGGCAACAACTAAATCATCACGATCACCATTTCTTCCCGTAATGAAACCCGATTTTTGAATGTTAACCAGCTGGCCCGAAAATTGTTGGTACCAATCCAAATACTTCATATGACTCTCAAGAGAGTTTTTAGACCCATTGCAAAAAATAATCACATCATCCGCATAAGCCAAATGCGAAACCATAGGAGTATTAATATGAATACGATACCTATAATGGGGAAAAACTGTGTGGAGGTGATTTAATCCCCGGCTCATCATTTCTGCAGCAATAATGAATAAATAGGGAGAAAGAGGATCCCCTTGCCTTAGGCCCCTTGATGAAGGAAAGAAACCACAGCTCTCCCCATTAACAAGAACTGAGAACCAACTATTGGAGATACATCGAAATATCATATCAATCCATATTTCACTGAAACCAAATAATCTCATAACTTTCACAAGACCAAACCAAGAGAGACGATCATAAGCTTTAGCCATATCAAGCTTAAGCGCAACATTAGAACCCCGGACCTTCTTGTTAATAGATTGCATAATTTCTTGAGCTAGAAGAACATTTTCATGAATGATTCTACCTTTGACAAAACCACTTTGTTGGGGAGATATAATACGAGGGAGAATAGGAGCAAGACGACAAGTAAGAAGCTTGGTGATAACTTTATTGCAAAAGTTACAAAGGCTGATAGGTCTAAGCTCCGAAAAAGAAGAAGGAGCATCAACCTTCGGAATAGTAACAATCAAGGTGCTAGTCCAGCTTCTAGGCATTTGAAAACCAGAAAAGAAATCTCCAATGTACTCTATGAAAATCACCTTTGATAATTTCCCAACAACCTTTATAGAATTCCCCCGTGAAACTATCAGGACCGGCTGCACTTTGCCCATTCATCCTAAAAACCACTTCCCTTAGCTCAGCCATGGTAGGGACAACAGTAAGCATAAGGTTATCTTCATCATTAATCAGCCGAGGAATAAGGAAAGAAAAATAATCCGAAGGGTTTTGATGCGGACCTTGAAGTTGCTCGGAATAGAAATTAACAGCCTCTTCTTTAATGGCATTTTGGTCAGTAAGCCATACACCTTGACGATTTTTAATACGGTGAATAAAAAGCCTTTGTCTTTTCTTCTTAACCATGGCATGAAAAAATTTCGTATTTCGATCTCCCGCCTTTAACCAATGCAGATTCGCTTTTTGGGCCCATAATTCCTCTTCCACTTTCTGCATTTGAAGAAGCTTCGCCTGAGCCAAACTCAAAGCAGCCCTAGACTCCTCATTATCAACTTGTTGATGCTGAATTTCTCTATATAACAATTCATCTTCCGCATTTTTAATTTGTTGATCAACTCGGCCATACACCTGTTTATTCCATTCAGCAATACACTTCCTAAGCCGACCCAACTTTTTAGCAAAAGAAACCATAGGCCTCCCATCCATAGGAGCAGCCCAAGAATCTTGGATAAGCTTGGTAAAGGAAGGGTGCTTCAGCCATATATTGAGAAACCGTAATGAGCTTTTCTTCACATCTCCTTCAATAATGACATTAACAAGGATAGGGGCATGATCCGAGCAAATTCTGGATAAATGAGTAACCCGAGAAATAGCAAACATATTCAGCCATTTGTCATTATACATTGCTCTGTCCAGCCGTTGATAAATAGTAAAGTGGAAGCTTTTAACGGGACACCCAAAATGGCAAAATGGGAAGCTTCTACTGGGACGGAGGGAGTATATTTTTTTTATAACTTTTTCTTATAATTATTCTGTTTATGAAATTTCAGGTGGACCCATTCGTCATTGTATCTCAATTTGGGTTGCACGTGATTTAAGAAAAGAGTATATATATTCAAAAGTATTTTGAGTCAGAAGGGGGTTCTGAATATTCTGTAAATCTTTGGGATTTATCTATTGTTTCTGGTTTTGTGTTAACGGGTGTAGGAAAATTTGTTAAATTTATGTCATCTATTTCACTTTTTATTAATGCTATTCGATTTGTAGCATTATCCATTTTTTCTTCGACTCTATCTAATTGTTGTCATATATAGTGTGTAGAGTTAGGTTGGTCCAGTTATTTTGTAGATGTAAGTCTTTGGTTATTTTTCTTGTTCCTTCATCTAATTGATCAGGGTGGACTATTGGTAACATTCCGTTATTTGTACTATTTTTACAAACTTCAACTTCTACTTTCTTACACACACTAAAAACATTTTCTCTCTAGTTCTTGCCATTCTTGGTGAAACCCTAATTAGGGTTTGCCCTCCATGGCTGATCCGGGCATGTTTCCTCCTCTTCCCTCTAATGCAAACCATAATACCAATCACAATGCTAACCCTAATTCGCTGCAAAACCCTATTGCTGAAACAATTGTTGGTTCGGCCGTAATACCTCCTCATGCAAACCCTATTGTGCCGCCTCCTCCTAACCCTAATAAATCTTTTGCTTCCATAATCAGCTCCACTCAATCGACTTCAATCCAAGATATTCCATTGATACCAGCCGCTATTCACAAAGGTATGCCATCATTGAGACTTTCGAAGGAAGCCTTAGAAGCTTTTGCACGGCCACACGCACGCAATCGGAACCCTAATTAGGGTTAGTCTTTATGGCTGGGACTAACGGCGTTCATCCCTCCAATCCAACTCCTTTGCGACTATTATCAATGATCAAGGGACTTGTTCCGGACATGGTAATGTTTCTTTTCCTAACCCTAATGGTAATGTTTCTTGCAGCAATGGAATTGCTGTGCCTTTGTTTCCTAAACCTATTATGGGTCAGCAGTCGCCTCTTTCTCCTTCCAAAGCCAAATCATTTTCCTCATTGTTTAAGGATTCCCCTCTTGTCAACCCGGCACCTTCCATGAATCTTGTGCCTATGTCGCTTCACAAAGGAGAACCGGCTCTTAAGTTTTCCAAGGAGATGATTCATGCGTGTCTTTCGTTGGTCTCCTTCTTGGCATCCGGAGAAGGAATCCTCATTGGTTCTGGTGTGGGTTGGTCTTCCGGGGTTGCCAATTCATATGTTCAACAAAGTTTGTTTGTATTCCATTGCTAAGATTTTTGGGGAGCCTCTTTCTATTGATAAGCCAACGGCTGAGCTATCTCGGCCTAGTGTTGCTAAGGTCCTTGTTCAAGTTGACTTGCTTAAGAAGCTGCCTTCTAGGGTTTTTATTGATTGTGGTGATGATTTCTCAAGCTTTTTTCAAAAACTGGAATTTGATAATCTTCCCCAATATTGTAAACATTGCTACAAGTTGGGTCACGATGTTTCTAAGTGTTTTTATCTTCATCCCAAGGATAAAGTGTTGAATGATAGGGCTGATGCAAATCCTAAGGTTGTTGGGACAAAAAGTTCGGATTCTAAGGAAGAGGAGAAGAGCAAAGTTGTCTTGGGGAAAACCACTAATAATGTTGGCAATGAGGGTAATAGTAATATAAATAAGGATTTGGGGCTGCCCAAAAAAATGCAGATATACATTGCAAAACACAAGGTGAATGAAGATGGCAATGGCACAACTTCCTCTCAACAAAAAGAAAGTGGTGGTATTCAAAAAGAAACTGTCTTGGGAACTAAAGACAAAAATCACGTGCATGATGTGCAAGGTACATCTAATATGGTTTCAAAACCCAACTTGGAAGGTACGCATCTTACTCATAATTATTCAAAGAAAGTTGTTGTACTTCCTCTAAGGTTCATAAACCCCCTTCCCCCCTTGGCTCGAAATTTTTTGTTTCTAACCTTGTCACTAATGGTTTTAGTTTTCTTCCTAAGCGAGGTGCCCCTTTTGTCTCCCCTAATTCTCTAAAAACAGCTAATGATATGGAAAGGGCTGCTTTTATGGCAAATCCCGGTGGTAATCATTCTATTGTTTATGATGGGGCTATTGATCTTGAAGAAGAGCGTGAACATCCTGAAAATGGTAATAATGAGGTTGTTGAACCTAATCCTAATTTTGTCTCCTCTATTAATGTGGATGGTTACATTAATCTGGAAGATGGAAAGTTTGAATCTAATTCTGAATTGGAGGTGGTAGATACTACTATCCGTAAATAGCCTGGGGATGTGGTGATTGATAATCTTCAATTGTCTCCTCGTGGTCCTCGAGTTACTTCAGAGTTTTATATCCAAGAGGTTTTTAATGAAGGTAGGGATGCTTTATTTGATGGGAACGTCCCGGAATATGGGAAATCCAATGCTTCTTTGGCTTAAAAGCCCTCTCTCTCTTTTTTATATCAAAATAGTTTTAATGGTTGGGGTTCTAAGTTGGAATATCCGAGGTATTGGTAATTCCGCCTCGGTTCGTCGGGTTAATAGGTTATTAAGGTTACATGATGTCTTTATTTGCGGTATTTATGAGCCTAAGGTGGATCCTTTGTTACTTCCTTCTTATGTTCAAAAAATTCGTTGTCTTGGAGGAGTTGCTAATGATAAGGGGAATATTTGGGTTGTTTCGAAAAATCTCCGTTTGAATCCCGAAAAATACCTCCTCCCGCAGCAATGCCCGGATTTCCCCTAGAAACCCCATCCGTATTAATCTTGATAACACCATCATTAGGAGAGTCCCAAGTAACCAATCTGATTTTTGGGGCAAAATAAGACTTAATGCCCAGCCGGAAAATAGAAAGGATGTGCTCTTCATCATAAGCCCATGGGAAAGTGAGAGAAAAGGAAGATGCAATAAGGTGCACCTGCTCTCGGACTTTATTAATAATGCAACCAGAATTCATGCCAACACCATCAAATCTACTTTTATTTCGAGCTAGCCAGAGTTCCCAAGAAATAATGGTTGGAAGAATACGAGTTAACCAATGAGAGGCATTAGAAGAAGGCTTAGCAACACCTATCCACCAACCCATAAGAGCTTGGCGAATACTCCCTATGAACAACCGAACGCCACATAACGAGCTGAAATAAGCCCAAACAGCCATAGCGGTGTCACCACCGAGAAGAATGTGAGAGATAGATTCTTGGCAAGGGGCTACACAACAATCACATTTGGATGCCAAACTAATACCTCTCCGCTGAACCATATCATCCGTAGGTAAACCCTCATGCAAAACTCTCCAAAGAAAAACATAAATTTTCTTCGGAATATACTTATTCCAGCAAGAAACAAAAATAGGGGATCGAACCTTGCTTGATCTGCACTCTTTCCAAGCCGAGTTCACTGAGAATTTTTCAGAAGTGGAAGGCCACCATATAGGGGTGTCCGGGTCATCAGAAATATTAATAGAATGAGAATGAATTAGAGAAAGAAGTTGGGGACCATATACATTACGGATGTAGTCATCTCGGGGCATCCCATTCTCAAACAAGGAAGAAATTTCTGCATGCTCAAAAGGAATATGACCCATGGATCCCTCAAGCCACTTTTCATGCAAAGAAAGCTGACCTCTCCCCACACGCCAAGTAATTCGCTCTTCCACCCAAGGCTTAGCAACAAGCATCCTTTTCCAAACATGAGAAGAAAAGGATGTACGGGTTGCATCCATGGGGTGGGTTTCCCAACAATATTTTGCAAGCATAAGCTTACTCCACAAAGAGTCAACGGTTCTCAAACGCCACCATGGCTTCATAGCAAAAGCCAAGGCAATATCTTCAAATTTTCGGATTCCCAAACCACCCTCATCAATAGGCCAGCTCATTTTATCCCAAGAAATCCAATGACATTTCTTATTCCCATCACTATTACTCCAAAAGAAACGGACAATGATCTTTTCCATAGCATGAATAACACCTCTAGGCGGATCAATAAGATCCAAGTAATATAAAGGGATAGCAGAGAGACAAGACTGAATAAGGGTTAATTTTGCTCCATAAGATAACAGTTTACCTTTCCAAGAAGATAGTCTATTTTCCATCTTTCGAACCAAAGGAGAAAATAAGCTGATACTCTTCTGTCCCGTATACAAAGGGCAGCCAAGATAAGTTAAAGGGAGGTCTTATTTCGCAAAACCCGTGATGGCAGCCACTAAATCATCTCGGTCTCTATTTTTGCCCGTAATGAATCCAGATTTTTGAATGTTAACAAGCCGGCCCGAAAATTGTTGATACCATTCCAAATACTTCATATGACTCTCAAGAGAGTTTTTAGACCCATTGCAAAAAATAATCACATCATCCGCATATGCTAAATGAGATACCAAAGGAGTATTAATATGAATGCGATACCTGTATTGGGGAAAAACCGTGTGAAGATGATTTAACCCACGACTCATCATTTCCGCTGCAATAATGAATAAGTAAGGGGATAGAGGATCCCCTTGCCTTAATCCCCTAGAAGAATGAAAAAAACCACAGCTCTCCCCATTGACAAGAACCGAAAACCAGCTATTAGAGATACATTGAAATATCATATCAATCCATATCTCATTGAATCCAAATAATCTCATAACTTTTACAAGACCAAACCAAGAAAGCCGATCATAAGCTTTTACAAGAACATTTTCATGAATGACTCTTCCTTCGACAAAACCACTTTGTTGGGGGGATATGATACGAGGGAGAACAGGAGCAAGACGGCAAGTAAGAAGCTTGATGATAACTTTATTATAGAAGTTACAAAGGCTAATAGGTCTAAGATCCGAAAAAGTTGAAGGTGCATCAACCTTTGGAATAGTCACAATCAAGGTGCTAGTCCAGCTTCTAGGCATTTGAAAACCTGAAAAGAAATCACTAACTGCTCTGTGAAAATCGCCTTTAATAATGTCCCAACAACCTTTATAGAATTCCCCCATGAAACCATCAGGACCCGCTGCACTTTTCCCATTCATCCTAAACACCACTTCCCGAACTTCAGCCATGGTAGGGACGCCAGTAAGCATGGTGTTATCTTCATCAGTGATCAGCCGAGGAATGAGGAATGAGAATTCATCCGAAGGGTTGTGTTGCTGACCTTGAAGTTGCTCAGAATAAAAATTAACAGCCTCTTCTTTTATGTCATTTTGGTCAGTAAGCCAAACTCCTTGTCAATTTTTAATTCGATGAATGAACAGCCTTTGTCTTTTCTTCTTAACCGTGGCATGGAAAAAATTCGTATTTCGATCTCCCGCCTTTAACCAATGCAGATTTGCTTTTTGGGCCCATAATTCCTCTTCTATTTTCATCATTTGAAGGAGATTAGCCTGAGCAAGACCCAAAGCAGCCCTAGATTCCTCATTATCGATTTGTTGATGCTGGATTTCTCTATATAAAACTTCATCTTCAGCATTTTATGTTGTTGATCCACTCGACCATCAATCTGTTTATTTCCATTCAGAAATACACTTTCTTAGCCGCCCCAACTTTTTAGCAAAAGAAACCATTGGCCTCCCATCCATTGGGACAACCCAAGAAGGCTGTTACAAAACACAGCCATATTAATAATATAATATTGGATCATGTCAGAGAATTCTGTAACAGCCATATTATTAATAGGTTTACCACCTATTTTCTCCGATTGATCCAAAACACAGTTGAAATACCCAATTACCATCCAAGGAAAATCCACATCACTAATGGCCATTAAATCTTCCCAAAGAGAGATCCGAGTCAATCTGTTGTAGCTTGCATGAACAAAGGAAACCCAAACTTTTTTTTTTAACCGAAAGGAGACGTAGCTCCCTAAAATTTATAAATAAAAATAAAGATTACAAAGCAGGTGGGGGACATAAACCTAACCACCGGAAAAGGAAAATAAAAAGGCTAAAATGTGGGGCTTAAAGCCAACAATAAAATCAAGGAAGCTAAGGGGAGGAGTGCAAGTCCATCTGGACCGCCCCAAAACAATAGGAGGAGGAAAACAAAGCCCTAAACTACCACAAAACCAGGCCTTGCAAATCCACGACCGAGTAGAGACACGGACGTGCAGCAAGGCAAAAAAAACCAAAAAACCATCAAACATATTTATCGGGAGGTGAGGCCGACCTGCCTCTCCATTTTCTAGATGAAACCATTGTGAAACCATCTGCATTTGTATTCTTTTTGTGTGACGGAGTAAAAGGAGTGTAACCAGCCATATCGGTAACGAAAGAGTATGGAGCCCTTGAACAAGGAAACCCAAACTGACTCGGCCCATAAAGGATGAGATACTTGCAAAGTAAGAGCTTGAGAAGAATCATGAATAATTGTAGCTTGAAGACCATGTCTACATACAACCAAAATTCTATTACTAGCATTGGACATGCCACTATCACAACCCACTTTTCGAATAAACTGATC
The DNA here is from genome assembly GCA_022495995.1 of Adenophora triphylla var. japonica. NCBI lineage: Eukaryota > Viridiplantae > Streptophyta > Magnoliopsida > Asterales > Campanulaceae > Adenophora > Adenophora triphylla. The sequence goes on along the minus strand of JAFEMH010000035.1, from coordinate 877,665 downwards.
CAAGGAAGTACTTGCAACTTTCGGTTCATAAAGAGCAAACAAAGAAACCTCATAAATGCGAAATAAACGCTTAATTCTACGGACAGTGGCACCGTTAGCAATACCACGTGCATTCCAGCTTATAAAACTAACCATTAAAACCAAAAGGAAGGAGAAGTAAGTGAGGAAAGAAACAAGAACCGGGAACTCACAGTGGGGGGATTTCTCCCTACACTTTTTCCTTTTGTGAGTAACTGTAATAAATCCATCATCATCTTGAGCATTCAAGGCGGACAGTTTCTCTTTGAAGTCCATTTGCAGGTTCATTACTTGGTTCAGAGACGTCACTTGAGGAGCTCTAGGAGAAAGATTAAGAGAACTAAAAGACTTATTAAAGTTAATACAGATGGAGCGTCTCGTGGAAACCCAGGCATTGCCTCGGGTGGAGGTATTTTACGTCAGCATGATGGGTCTTTTATTTTTGCTTTTTCTCACTTTTATGGTAATGCTTCTAACATGGTTGCTGAGGCTAGGGCTGCTCTTGATGGGATTACTCAAGCTAGGCTTATGGGGTTTGAATCTCTTTGGCTCGAGGTGGATTCCGAAGTTTTATCTCTCATCTTACTTCGCAAATGCAATATTCCTTGGGAGATCTGGTACTTCATTCAAGCCATTTTCAGATTCATGGAGGAAGCGTCTATTCAGGTAACTCATGTCTACAGGGAAGGTAATAAAGTGGCAGATTTTCTTGCTAATATCTCGGCTGCTGCGCATACGGATTATCAGTTTACATCGTTGGAGTCTTGTCCCAAGCCGTGCCAGAGCCTTCTCTACTTTGATCGGATTGCATATCCTAATATTAGGCAGTAGGTTTTTTTTCTTTTATTGATGTATTTTCTTTTGTTTTTAGATTCCCCCCCCTTTTTTGTTGAGGATCTTGCAGGTTGTGTAAGAACTCCCCCTAGGTGTTTTTTTTCTGGTGGTTAAGGTTGTCATGTCCCCCACCATGTTTGTAATTTTTATTTTCGTTATTAATAAAATCTAGGGAGTACCGTCTCCTTTTGCCAAAAAAAAAAAAAAAAACTAAAAGACTCATTTTTGCATGGGAAGAGGGTTTAGCTCTCATTGCAGAATCATCTCTCAAAGGCGTGCAAAGTTTGTGAGGGTCTTGAAACTCTGGAATCGAAACATCATCCTTATCATTTTGTGATGGCATAGATCCAGCTTTAGTCTTTATAGCCTTCAAAGTCTTTGATAACACGTCATTTACAGATTGAGGCAAAACAACACCTCTTCTAGCAACCATAATTGTCTTGGACCCATTATTATTTGACTCCTTATTTGTGAGATCAATAGCATCAGTTTGTACATCCTTACTGTTGCCAATATGTTCACTTTTTTTCTTGCCATCGTCTTTCTTTTTCCATATCTCACGCATATTCTCACGCATATTCTCATCCTTCTTATCCTCGCCTTTATTCTTCTTAGTTTCCTTGGGACCAGCACCATCCTTTCCATCATCAACCTTCATTGAAACAGTGTTCACAATGCTTTTCTTATATTCAGAATTTAAGATTCTGCAATGGAATTCATCATGACCCAGTAGAGAACAGTGATTACAGTACATTGGTAGGTTATCATATTCTCGGGTAACCTTTTACGAAGATCAACTTGCACAAGAACTTTAGCAACACTTGGCCGGGATAATTCGGCAGTGGCTTTATCAATTGACATGGGTTTGCCAAAAATTCTAGCCAAAGAGAATAGGAATACCTTATTGAATAAGTGCACAGGGAGCCCGGGTAAACTAACCCATACAGGAACAATGGGAGAATCCGTTTGAGGCAGCCAAGAAGGTGTCCAAACAGAAGTTCGCATTGGAAATCGATGAACATACCAAACCTCTCTGGTCCAGAGTCGTTGGAAGTCCTCCTTGTTAGTCAATTGGATCAGCATGTGACGAGTGTCAAGATGACCTAGTTTATAGTCACCCTTTAAATGGAATTGTGTGAAGGCAATCCTTGCAGCTTCCATGGTAGGTCTGCCATTGGTAAATTTTCCCACAAGGGTCCAAGCAAAGGGGCAAGCAAAGGCATCAATTGCCTCTTTAGAAAGTTTTAAGGAATGAACGCCCTTATGAGTAGCAGCTGGAATAAGAGGGATATCTTGGATAGGAAGTGTGCGTGGTTGTGAAACCAAAGATGCGAAAGATTTGTTAGAGGTAGGGTTTGGTTGTAGCGAAATCTGGTTTATTGATGGATTAGGGTTCGCACCATGCAATGGCGGCGCTAGGTTATTAGGGTTCCCAATTGGCGGGTTAGAATTGTCTGGGATGGAAGATTGCGGACCAGGTTTCGAGACATGCAAGGGAGGGAAGTCAACCAGCGCAGCCATGAAGGGAAGTCAACCAGCGCAAATCCTAGGAAATCCTAGGAAGAAGACGAGAACCCTAGAGAGAGAGAGCCTCTTTTCAAGAAAATTTGAAAAACCTTACCCTCTTATGTTAAAGAAATTGTGATTCAAAGTGAACAAAAGAAAGAAAGTAACGAGATCAACCCTTTAAATGAAAATATGCAAAATTCTAACTTTGTGGGTTAAGACATTGGGTTAGCATGGGTGAGCGGAGAGATACAATCAATTATGGATATATGTTGAAGACTTTCTGATTTACTTGATTGACTTCGTATGTCCTTATATTCATTTTTAACCGCAAACCTAGGCCGTGATTTTCAAGAACATTACACGCCATAAAGCCATATTTGATCCCTAAATGGTAGCCGAGTTGACAGTTGTGGGGAACTTGACCCTTTGATTAGGAATGGAGGGAACCATTCCTATAGCAACCTGTCCAGGTATGCCCAGTATAGCATGGTAATCACTTATAACATTAATGACTATAAATGTTACCTTAGATGTTGTCCTCAAAGGATGTTGTCCAATATCGACCTCCAGCTCTATCTGCCCCTTGGCATCAACACTGTGATTGTTGAAGCCCTCTAATCGACCTGAGTAAGGTGACAACCTGACGTCCATCAAACCCATGTCTAGGAAGGTTTTGTAATAGAGAATGTCCTTGCAGGCCCCCGTGTAGACTAAGTTTCTGCTTGATGTGCAGTCATCGATGAGTCCTGAAATTACCAAAATCTGCTCTCTTGTAGCCATGTTGGCGGCCAGCTCGTAGGGATAGAAACTGATCACCTCCTCTTGAACACAGTTTCTGGGAGGCACATAGGGAGCTTTATTCAATGGAAAATCTTGTGCTTGAGCGTTGTGTTGCTCGTCTCCTCAGCAATTACCCCCAAAGTCAGTCTTGGCTGCCTTGGCTCTGGCACACCTCTTTTAGGTCGATCTCCTCCTTCAGAACGACATCCCTTCACAAACCTATCCAACCTGCCTCATTCACCCACTTTTGGACGATCCTTATCAAGCTCATACACTCTTTTGTGGTGTGCCCAGTGTCCTTGGGTTACTCGCAGTACCTACCATTATCCCTTCTTAATTTATTTTGAGAGTTTAATGGGGCAGGTGGACCTAGGTCGACGGTGTTCATGATTTATGTCCGACTAACCGTAATGGGGCAGGTAAACAATTTAAAGTATATAAAATAAAAGAGGGACGGACTATCCTTTATTTTTTTATTGACTAGGAAATAATATTTTAGACTTTTTTTATTAGTGATTTTTTTACAAAAAGGTATATAAAAAAAGATAGAAAAAAGCTAAACAAATGAAAGTATATAGAAGAATAGAGGGATGGACTACCCAATATTTATTTTTTATTTTCTTGTAATTTTTTATTGACTAGGAAATAATATTTTAGACTTTTTTTATTAGTGATTTTTTTTAAGAAAATATATATAAAAAAGATAGAAAAAAACTAAACAATTTAAAGTAAATAAAAGAAAAGAGGGACGGACTATCCTTTATTTATTTTTATTTTTTTATTAATTTTTTATTGACTAGAAAAAAATATTTTAGACTTTGTTTATTAGTGATTTTTTTACAAAAAGGTATATAAAAAAAAGATAGAAAATAGCTAAACAAATGAAAGTATATAGAAAAAAAGATGGACAGACTACCCTATATTTATTTTTTATTTTATTTTAATTTTTATTGACTAGAAAATAATATTTTAGACATTTTTATTAGTGATTTTTTTTTTACAAAAAGGTATATAAAAATAGATAGAAAAAAACTAAACAAATGAAAGTATATAAAAGAAAAGAGGGACGGACTACCCTTTATTTATTTTTATTTTTTTATTAAATTTTTATTGACTAGAAAATAATATTTTAAATTTTTTTTACTCCCTACGTCCTAGAGTAAGATTTTTAATTTTTTTTTTGTTTGTCAGTTTGAGCATTATGGTAAATACTTTAGGGGTTGGGGTAAAGTAAAAGCATTATTAATATTTTCTAAAGGTTAAATTATTATTATAATATTAAATATTTTTCTCTTAATTATTACTATTATATAATATTCAATTATCAATAATATTAGTAAACATTTCTTTACATATATGGTAATGATTTAGGATATGCATGGAGTTTATGATATGTAATATAGGATTTAGGATATAAGGTATAAGGTATATGATAAATGGTTTATGGTATATGGTATAAGGTATAAGGTATATGGCATATAGTTTAAGGTATGGGTTAGGGCATGGGATATATAGGATTTAGGGTTTAGTGTTTAGTGTTTAGTGTTTAGTGAGTGATATATATTACAAGGTTTAGGGTATAGAGGTATATACTTTAGGGTATGGGGTATAAATATGATTTAAGGTATAGAGGTTAGGGTATGGGGTATATAGGGTTTAGGCTTTAGAATATAGGGTTTAGGGTTTAGAATTCAAATAGGTCAGTGCGGACCGCTTTGATAGCGGGTCAAACGGGCCACGAACCAAACAGATCTTCTGATCCGTGGGCCAAAGCCCAGTCCGTGCGGATTTATTTGATCCAAGCCCGTCCCGTATGAAAAGCGGACTGGATGGGTTACGGGCAGGACAGGCCTGGGTTAGGGCCAAACGGGCCGCGGGCAACAGTCCGTGCGGACCTACCACGGATTTGAGCCCATTTTGGCCATCTCCACTCTTTTATTTTCCCTATTCTCTCTCATATGTCACTGCCATACACATACATGTGTATATATATATAATACTATCTTGCCATATCATCATAATACTAATACTTCCATCAAATATCAATGAGCCAGAATTTAGTCAAAGTGTGATACCTTTTTTTTTTCTTTGATGCTTCTGCTCTTCTTTCGCGGCCTCTCTTTTTTTTCTTTTTTTTTTAGTTAGTTCAAGTTGCTATTAAATCATTAACAATGGAAGGATTAAACACAAGTATACAAATAGCTTAAGAGATGCAAGACATTTAAATTACATAGACTCTCTAATATGAGTAATTGAAACAAGTTTAATAAATAGACCAATTCATTTTAATACTTACCCTAATTTCACAATATCCTTGACAGCTTCACATATTATGAAAATATTAACTTTAGACATTTTAACACATAATTATCATATGCAAAAAGGATCTCATATTTATGAAATATTTTATAGACTACATTTCAAAGTGATGAATACTGGACTTTGTCCAAATGCATTTAACAAAGTTAAAACACCAGGAAAAACGGTCTTTTGGGAAATTGATAATACAAAAGCCAATATAACAATTTCAAAAATAATTAAATGGAGTGATGTCACTCTACCTGAAAAATGGACTTATCCGTCCAAAACAGTACCAAGTATAAAACATAAGCAAACTACTGAATTAGAACAAGTTATACAATACGAAGATAGATCCGTAGACTTAAAATTTAAAAGAACGCAATCTTTAAATAGAAATAGAAATTCTAATTTTAAAATACCATCTAGAAAATCCACGTTAGGAAGATATGAATTCCAACAAAAAAAGTAAACATGAAGATAGTCCCTCACAAAATGAAACAATTTTCGAAACTGAAACATATATTCCATATCAACCTAACAATACTGGAATAAATAGGGAAGAAATTTATGTCCATCCTTATGAAGAAAGTGAATTCTCAGCAAACATAAATATGATAAAAAAGGAATTTATTCTAAATAAAAATATTTCAAGAAATAATTTTAGAAATGAAGAAAATAGAAAATTATTTTTTCAAATATATGACAAAAAAGAACAAAAACTAATTAAAGAAAAATATTATGAATTTTACGAATTACAAGAAGTTCATATAACATTTTTGACTTCTTAAATGATGATTATTTATATAAAATCACAACAATAGAAAAAAAAAATAAGAAAATGGTACAAAGTAGGACTAGATCTTTTGTCAAGTCATGACTATTATGAAAGTGAAAAATCACCTCTAGAACCAGCTTATTTTTGTAAGAATAGTTTAAATAATGGTATGTTACCAATAGTACATCCTGATCAATTAAATGAGGAAATGAGAAAAATAATCAAAGATTTACATCTACAAAATAATTGGACCAACCTAACTCTACACACTATTGGACAACAAATAGATAGGGTAGAAGGAAAAATAGATAATGCTACAAGCGGAATAGCATTAATAAAACGTGAAATAGATGATATAGAATTTTTTTTTTGGCGAAAGGAGGACGGTACCTCCCTAGATTTTATTGATATAAAAAATAAAGTACAAACGTGGTGGGGGACATGACAACCTCAACCACCAAGAAAGAGACCTAAGGGGGGAGTCCTTACACATGGCGTAAGGTCCTCTACAATAAAGGGAATGGGAAGCTAGAGTACATAGAGAATAAAACAAATAAAAATCTAGACATGATAGAAAACTACTTCGATCGAATATGGGGAGTCCGAGTCTTGTTGAAAGCAATCATCCTTTGGCAAGAACGAGGAAGGTCAATAGCATTCAAAAAAATCATATTATTCCCCTCATCCGCACCCAAATTAGCAAGAAGATCAGCAATACCATTTCCTTCGCGATAGATGTGAGAAACCCTAATCTCCATGACTTCCATTAGACGATGAATGTGAGCGATAATATACCATATAGCCCAAGGAATATGATATTCCTTTATAATGATGCGCAAAAGAACTTGGGAGTCCACTTCAAGCCAAACACGATGAAACCCTTTGACATGAGCCGCAATAAGACCATCCCTCGCAGCTAAAGCTTCAGAAACCAAGTTAGATTCAATACCATAAAAATGAGAAAAGCCATAAAGGAAATCACCTTTATCATCCCGAATAATGCCTCCTCCCGAAGCTAAACCCGGATTACCCCTAGACACACCATCCGTATTTACCTTGACTTCATTATGAAGAGGGGTGTCCCAAGTCACTAACTTAACATGAAGAGGACGAGGAACACTAAAATGAAGATGGAAGTCATTAACAATCTCCAAATCCGAACATTCAAAATTATATAATATGACACCATCAAATAGAAAAGAAAAAGAAACAACATTTAAAAAACACTACCACCTCCCCAAAAATCTTTCGAGGTAACACAAATTAAACCAAATTTACATAATCCTTTTAATTGATTTAATGGACAAAATAAAAACCCTCTACAAGTAAAAGAAGAATCAGGTATGAGTAGAAGTAGGAATAAAAATATAGGAATATTAACAGAATATAACGACAAAACCTCAGATTCAGACTCCCCTCTTACTTATGATGAATATGACACATCAGATGATGAATTAAGTAAACAAGAATATGAAAGTAAAACGATACCGATTCAAGTCATAAAAGAAAATTTTAATAATTACAAAAGAGAACCAGATGACCTAGAAATAATAGCAAATCCAATAAAGTCTTATAATGCAAAGAATATTTACGAATGGAACATTGATGGACTAAGTGAAATGGAAATTATAAACACAACAAAAGAAATGATAATTGTAGGAAATATTTACAAAACTACAAATATAACAGAAAGACAAGCCGTAGAAAATATAATTTTGGGATTTACTGGCCAACTAAGAACTTGGTGGGACAAATTATTAGGAAATGAAATAAAAACAAATATTTTAAATGCTATAAAAACAAATGAACAAGGACAACCAATAATAGATGAAAACGAAAATCCTTCACAAGCACAACTAATAAATCTAATAATCAATATTACAACTCATTTCATAGGAGACATAGACTTATATACAGAAAGAAATTCAGAAATATTGCAAAATCTAGCAGATCCAAACAATTACCATTGGAAAGAGAAATTTATTACTGATTTACCTGAACTATTCTCAGAAAAAGTAAAAGATACAATAGAACAAAAATATGGAAATATTTCTTACAACGAACTCCATATGGAGATCTAATCACTTGCGTAAACCTTACTGGCCTGAGATTATGTCAAGATAAAAAACTAAGTAACAAATTAAAAAAAAAAAGAAAGTACACAAACACGAAAAGAGTTGGGACACTGGTGTGAACAATTTGGTTTCAGTAAATTACAATCTCCACATAAAAAGAAAAGATATGAACAATACTATACTCCATATTACAAAAATAATACTTACCGAAGAAAACATAGAAAATAAACAAGAAATACCAACAAGATCCTCCTGAATATTACAACAAAAATAGAAGAACAAATTACAAAAAAAAGATACAATAATAAAAAATATAAAAGAACTTTTAAAACGTTTAATAAAGAAATAAGATGCTTTCTATGTAAAAAGCCAGGACATATAGCAAAAAAACTGTCCAACAAACAGACAAATACAACATATTTGTAATAACCTAAAAATAAATGAAATAGATCAAATATTACATAAAATAGACAATCTCGATCTATCTATTGAAGACAATTATTCTATCTCAATAGAACACTCATCCAATACAGATAGCGAAGAATGTCAATCCTGCAACAATGAAGTATGCCTGTGTAACATTAATATATTAGAACAATATGATGAGATATTAGATAAAATTAAAGAAATAAAAGAACCAACAATAAAAAGAAAATTCTTAAAACAACTAGCAAAAACCATTAATGAAGAGGTTTTGTAAGACTTAAAATGAGTTGGCCAATAATAATCCGAGGGTAGTTAAATCATCTAAAAAACACACACACGCACTAAAAAAAATTCTCTCTATTTTCTTGGCGGAACCCTAATTAGGGTTTGCCTATTATGGCTGCTTCCGGCGGCCTCATGATGAACACGGTTCCTCCCTCCAATCCTTCCTCGCTCTTGGCTGGTTCTAATGCGGCTGTTAGCAATGTGCAAGGGCTTCCTTGCGGTTTTCCTAGCAGCCATGGTAACCCTAATGCTTCCTTTCCTAATTCGGTTCATGGGAATGGTCAAGGATCCCATTCGGTTCTTCCTCCTAATTCCTTTGCTGTTAAGGAGAATCACAATCCGGCTTCTCCAACATCCAAAAAATCCTTTGCTGCTTTGTTTAAGGAAACAACCATATATTCTCCTTCTCCTTCTTTGTCTATGATACCAATGTCTTTGCATAAGGGAGAACCGGCTCTAAAGCTTTCAAAGGATCTCATTAACAATCTTGCACATCCTTTTAAGTATACCCTTATTGGAAAATTCTCTCATGGCAGGCCTAGCATAGAAAATACTTGCCAATACTTTTTGAAGTTTGGGTTGAAGGCAGATTTTACTTACGGTCATATTGACTCAAAACACATTTTAATTCGGTTGATGCATGAGGGTGATTTCAACCGATTGTGGGCTAAAGAATCATGGCATCTTGGGTGCTTCCCTATGCGTGTCTTTAATTGGACGCCTTCATGGCATCCGGAAAAGGAGTCTCCATTGTATCCGGTTTGGGTAAGTCTTCCGGGCCTCCCTATTCATATGTTTAACAAAGTTTGCTTATTTTCAATTGCTAAGATATTTGGTGAACCCCTTGCTATTGATCAAGCTACTTCTAATCTCTCTCGGCCTAGTGAAGCTAGGGTTCAAGTCGATTTGCTTAAAAAACTGCCTTCTAGGATTTTCATTGATTGTTGGGATTTCTCAAGTTTTTACCAAGATTTGAAGTACCAAAATCTGCCTTATTATTGCGATCTGTGTGTGTCTTCTAGGGTTTCGGCCTTTTGGCCGAAATTGATTCAGGCCGGTGTTTGATTGAAGCCATGGCTTCCATCTTCTCCTCTCTCAATTCTAGTTCCCGTAATCCTTACTATAATCCCTCTGTAATGCTGAATTCAAATGGCCTTGCTGCAACCAATATGGCGCCGCCATCAAACCCTAATTCTCTTGCAATGCCGTCTTCTTCTCATGGAATCTCTAATAGCATTGCGGCTCAGCCACAGCCCTCTCAATCGCAAGTAATCTCTTCATCCGCTCCAAATCAAAATCCTCCTACCGTCTCTAAATCCTTTGCTGAATTATTTTCTCAACCTGCTACTCATACCTCTCAAGGAGATCCTCATGCTATCAAGAACAATGTATTAATTTCAGCCATTCAAACTGGCTCTCATAAAGGATTGCCGGCAATAAAGCTCACTAAGGAAATACTTGTTGCTTTTGCCAAGCCGTTTCAGTTCACTTTGGTTGGTAAATTCATGAATGGCAGACCATCCATGGAAGATGCGAGGATTGCATTTGCTAAATTCCATTTGAAAGGTAATTACAAACTTGGGCATTTGGATAATCGTCATATGCTCATTCAATTGTCTACTGAAGAAGATTATCAACGCTTATTCATGAAAGATGTGTGGTATGTTAGTAGGTTTCCTATGCGTACCCTTGCTTGGTCTCCTTCATGGCGGCCGGAGCAGGAGTCACCTATTGTCCCGGTTTGGGTTGGTTTTCCGGGACTTCCAATTCATTTGATGAACAAACAGTTTCTATTTGCTGCAGCATCTATGATTGGTACTCCTTTATCCCTAGACAAAGCCACTGCTGAACTATCAAGACCTAGTATTGCAAAAATTCTTATCCAAATTGATGCTACCAAGAAGCTCCCACATGAGATGTTCATTGATTGTGGTGATGCTTGGCCAAGTTTTTCTCAGAATGTTGAATATGATAATGTTCCGAAGTATTGCAAGCATTGTTTTATCTTAGGTCATGATATTTCTGGTTGTCGAAAGGCGAATCCATCTCTTAATATTCAAAAGTCTAGCGATTCTGATTCGAAACCTAAGGTTACAAAGGCTGCAGGTGAAATGGTTTTTGTCCCAAAACAGGCTGATGCTAGTGCTCCAAAAAATAGTGGAGCGAATGGTGTTGTTAAAGATTCAGAGGTTAATGTTCTTGATGGGGGAAATGTTAGTCACATTGAGCAGCCTTTGGGTTCGGCTGCTACTCTGTTGGATGTGGAAGAGGAAGCTTCTAAAGTTGAAAAGGTTTTGAAACCAATTCTTAAAAATAGAGTGTCTTTTTTGAAGTGTTCTTCCTCTGTTACAAATGAGGCTTTAAAGCCGAAACCTATTTCTTCAATTCTCTCTAAAATTGTTGTTGATGAGGTGGCTAAGATTGCTCTTAAGGTGCCAACTGCTCCTTCTAGGCTTCCAGTTAGGGGCTCCGTGATTGGAACAGATTGTGGGGTAGCTTCGGTATCAATGGTTAATGTTGCTGCTGGTCCTAGTGATGGCAACGTTGTGGCTGATGGAAAAAATGGTGTTGTTGCTGCTCCTTTGGACAACTATGCGGCCGATCTTGTCCCTATTTCTGAGGATACTTTGGGTGTGGGCTCGGATATGGCTGCACATATGGGTGTTGGTTCGGGTATGGCTGTGTTAGGTAATGTCAATGCTCCTCCGAATGATGAAGAGGCTATAATGCGCAACATTGCTCGATATAGGGAGTCCCATCCTCCCCAACCTTACGTGGCAGTGGAACCAATCTCTCCAGAGCATTTTTCGGCTTCAAGGGCCCCATATTCATTTGTTACTGATATGGCCGGCTATACTCCATTTACTCCGTCTCACAAAAAGAATAAAAATGATGATGGTTTCACATTGGTATCTTCTAGAAAATGGCGTGGAAGGTCGGCTTCTCCTCCTAATAATTTTGTTTGATGGGTTTTGGTTCTCCCCTTTACCCTTTGATAGCTTAGGGCTTAGTTCCCCCCTTCCTATTGTTTTGGGGCGGTCCATATGGACTTGCACCCCTCCCCTTAGCTTTCTTGATTTTATTGTTGGCTTTAAGCCCCACATTGTAGATTTCTTTCCTTTTCCGGTGGTTAGGTTTTATGCCCCCCACCGTGCTTTGTTCTTTTATTTTATTTATAAAATCTAGGGAGCTACGTCTCCTTTCGTTTAAAAAAAAAAAGATGTTTTGGGGCTGACCAAAAAGGGTGTTGGTAATGAAGGTAATAACATTAAGGATAAGGTTCTGGGGCTGATAAAAAATACTCAGATTTATGTTGAAAAAGCTAAGGCAAATGAAGGTGTCAATGGCATTGTTTCTTCTCAACAACATGAAAGTAGTGTTACCCAAAAAGAAAATGTCTCGGGCTCCAAAGGCAAAAATCACGTGAGTGATGTGCAATGTACGTCTACTATGGTTTCGAAACCCAACTTGAATGGTACATCTCTTACTCATATTCATTCTAAAAATGTTATTGGTGCATCATCTATGGTTCATAAACACCCATCCCTCGTGGTTCAAAATTTTTTGTTTCTAACCTTGTTACTAATGGTTTTAGTTTTCTTCCAAAGCGAGGTGCTCCTTTTGTTTCCCCTAACTCTTTAAAAACAGCTAATGAGATGGAAAGGGCTGCTTCTATGGCCAACTCCGGTGGTAAACATTCTATTGTTGATGATAGGGGGCTATAGCCCTTGAAGAAGAGCACGAAAATTCTGAAAATAGTATTAAAGAGGTTATTAAACCTAATCCTAATTTCGTCCCCTCTATGGACAATGTTGATGGCTACATTAATTTGGAAGATGGGAAGTGCGAATCTGATTCTGAATTGGAAGTGTGGATACTACTATCCGTAAATGGCCTGGTGATGTGGTGATTGATCATCTTCAATTATCTCCTCGTGGTCCTCGAGTTACTTCAGATTTTTATATCCAAGAGGTTTTTAATGAAGGTAGGGATGCTTTATTTGATGGGAATATCCCGAAAATTGGGAATTCCAATGCTTCTTTGGCTTAAAATCCCTCTCTATCTATTTTATATCAAAATTGTTTTAATGGTTAGGGTTCTAAGTTGGAATATCCGGGGTATTGGTAATGCAGCCTCGGTTCGTCGGGTTAAGAGGTTATTAAGGTTACATGATTTCTTTATTTGTGGTATTTATGAGCCTAAGGTGGATCCCTTGTTGCTTCCTTCTTATGTTCGGAAAATTCGTTGTCTTGGAGGAGTTGCTAATGATAAGGGGAATATTTGGGTTTTTTGGAAGCATGGTATAACTTGTGATGTGCTTTTTCAAGATGACCAAGTTATTACTGTTCGAGCCTCTCATTCTCTTTGGCCGAACCCTATCTTAATGTCCTTTGTTCATGCTAGCTATAACAAGTATACTAGAAGGGTGTTATGGGATTACCTAATTGATGTGAGTAACACGGATGATGCTTGGTTAATTGTTGGGGATTTTAATTCTGTTGTTGATCAATCTGAGAAGCTTGGGGGCAAGCCGGTGGTGGATTCGAGGGTTTCTAAGTTTGTGGATATGATTCAACTTTCTAATCTTATTGATGGTGGGTATAGAGGCCATATTTTCACACGGTGGAACAAGAGAACGAAGCGCGCAACTATTCTTCAAAGGCTGGACCGTGCTCTGTATAATGATAAATGGTTGTGTTGCTTTGCTCAAACTACTATTGATCATCTCAATAGGACTTGTTCTGATCATGCTCCTCTGGCTATTAATATTCGGTTGGTTGATGAAGTTCGTAAGGGTGTATTCAGATTTCTCAATGTTTGGACTAGCCATGATTCTTTTATATCTTTGGTGCGCTCCTCTTGGGATGGTAGAATTTTTGGAAGGCCTTTGGTTAAGTTTGCTAAAAAGCTTACTCGCCTCAAACATGATTTACAACTCTGGAATTGTACAACGTTTGGGAGAGTTGATCAACTTGTGAAAAATGCCGAAGATGAAGTTTGTGGTAAAGAGCTTTTATTTGAGCAAGATCCGAGCGATGAGAATAGGGCTGCCCTTCATCTTGCCCAAGCTAATCTTTCCTACCGCCTTAATTGAAGAAGAATTCTGGATGCAAAAAGCTAACTTAGCTTGGGTTAAAGATGGGGACAATAATACTCGGTTCTTTCATGCTTACGTGAAGAAAAGAAGGCAAAAATTACATATTCATAAAATCCGAGATAGTGAAGGGAATTGGATTGTGGATCATAATTTGATTCAAGAGGGGGCTGTTAGATTCAACTCGAACCAACTTAATGGCAATCCTAATGATAATGTGGAACCTCAGATGAGTTGTTGAATGTGATTCCTCGTTTGGTCTCTAATGAGGATAATAAGATGCTTATTACTCCCCCTACGCTTAAAGAGATTCACGACATTGTTCTTAGCATGAGTGGGACTAGTGCAGCTGGTCCGGATGGCTTCACGGGTGAGTTTTATCATAAATGTTGGGAAATTATATGCATGGATCTTTTTAATGTAGTTCTTGAACTTTTCGGGGTTCCTTCTTCCTCGAAGTTGGACTAGTACGCTTATTGTTACTATCCCTAAGGTGGCAGCCCCTACTTCTTTCTCGCAGCTTCGGCCTATTAGTTGTGTAATTTTTCTAATAAAATCATTACTAAAATTCTATGCTCTCGGCTGCAAAATGTCCTTCCTCGTGTTATCTCTCCGCAGCAAAGTGGCTTTGTGAAGGGTCGTCTTATTCATGAAAATGTTTTGCTTGCTCAAGAGCTCTTCCAGTCGCTTAAGAGGAAGGTGTATGGGTCTAATTTTGCATTAAAGCTTGATATGGCTAAGGTGTATGATAGACTTTCTTGGTTTGCTTTGATTAAGGTGATGAGGAGATTTGGCTTTGCGGAAGAATGGCTGGACATGATCTTTTGATGTGTGAATTATTGTTGGTTTTCGGTTCTTATTAATGGTACTGCGAATGGCTATTTTGTTTCTACTCGTGGTCTTCGTCAAGGGGATCCTATTTCTCCTAGCCTTTTTATTATTGTTGCTGAAGTTTTAAGCCGGGGTCTTAATAATCTCCATCTTCTTCATCCTCATGTGGCGTTTCATACGGGTAATCTTAATGTTCCTATTATCTCTCATCATGCTGATGATATTATTATCTTCTGTAACGGAAGTATTCCATCTCTTGAGCTTCATATGGAGTTTTTGACATCTTATCAACATTTCTCAGGGCAGCTCATTAGCATTTCTAAGTCTTGTTTTCTGACTGGGCGGGATGTGGCAGAGCATGATAATTCTATCTCTCTTATTATGGGGTTTCAGAAGAAGAATTTGCCTATTATTTATTTGGGGTGTCCTCTTTATATTGGCAGGAAGGTGCAATCATTGTTTGATCCGGTTATGCAGAAGCTTCGGGCTAAGCTTGATTCGTGGCAAGGTAAATTACTCTCGGCTGGTGCTAAGCTTGTTTTGATCAAATCTTGTCTCCAAGCTATTTCCTTACTTGATCCTCCGAAGGGTGTTGTTAATGTCATGAATCGTCTTATTGCTAATTTCTTTTGGAGTAGCACTGATGGTGGAAAAAAATGTTATTGGGTTTCTCGAAATGAATTTTTCTGGCCTATTGAAGAAGGGGGTTTAGGCCTTCGTAAATTTGAGGAGATGGCGGTTACTTTCTCTATGAAGCTTTGGTGGAGATTTCGTATGTCTAATTCTCTTTGGGCTCAGTTTCTTGCTACCAAATATTGTCGTGACACTCATCCTATGGATGCCATCTCTAGATTGGGCTATTCTCACATTTGGAAGCGTATGGTTGCTACTAAGGATTTGGTGGAGAGCCGTATTGCTTGGGGTGTGGGTTGTGGTGATATTTCTATTCAAGAAAAGTGGCTTCCTCATGATATTCCTCTCCTTGATAATCGTCATGATCAGATTTTTTCGTTATTTGAGGATGGTGTTTTAAGGGAAGACTATATTCGAGATACTTTTGGGCAGCAATATTTGTTGGAGCTGCAATCCTATGGTATTCGGCTTGAGGGAGATTGTGATCAGCCGTTTTGGTCTCCTTTTTCGGGTAGATTTTCTATTTCTTCGGCTTGGAGGGAATGTAGAGTGTCCCGTACTCGGAGTAGTGTTTTTGCGTGGTGTTGGCACAAGTATATTCCTCTTAAGGTGTCGATCTTCCTTTGGAAATGTCTAAAGGCTGCTCTCCCTACTGATGACAACATATCTTGAAAAGGTATTCCTATTGTTTCTCGTTGTCATTGTTGTGCTAACCCTTCTCTTGAATCTTTGCAGCACATTCTTTTACATGGTGATATTGCATTTAATGTGTGGAGTTTCTTTGGGAATTTGATTAGCTTCCAAATCTCGGGTTCTACTATCATGCAAAGGATGATTGTTTGGCATGCTTGTAAAATTTCGAAGCTTAGTCGGGCTGTGTTATGGTTGGGAGATATTCTTCCAAGTTTTATCTGTTGGGAGCTTTGGAAGCATAGAAATAAATGTCAATTTGATGAGGGAACTCCTAGTTGGGAAAAGGTCCGTAATAATATTCAGTTCCAAATCAGTGATATTCTTCGAGCTCACAAGCTATCCTTTCCTGTTCTTCCTTCGGAGGTAAATATTGCTTTAATTTTTAATATTATTATGGCTTCTCCGTCTATTGATCGTGTCAAGCTTGTGTCTTGGATTCCTCCTACTGTGGGGCAAGTGAAAATTAATACGGATGGTGCTTCTCGTGGAAAGCTGGGCATTGCTTCGGGTGGTGGTATTTTGCATAAGCATGATGGGTCTTTTATTTTTGCTTTTTGTCATTTTTATGGTAATGCTACTAACATGGTTGCTGAAGCTAGGGCTGCTCTTGATGGGGTTACTCAAGCTATGTTGATGGGTTATAATTCTCTTTGGCTTGAGGTAGATTCAGAAGTGTTGTCGCTTATCTTACTTCGCAAATACAATATTCCTTGGGAGATTTGGTACTTTGTTCAAGCCATTTTCAGATTCATGGAGGAGGTGTCTATAAAGGTAACTCATGTTTACAGGGAAGGTAATAAAGTGGCATATTTTCTTGCAAATATCTCGGCTTCTGAGCAAGCGGATTTTGAGTTTCGTTCTTTGGAGTCTTGCCCCAAGCCGTGCCAGAGTCTTCTCTACTTTGATAGAATTTCGTACCCTAATATTAGGTAGTAGGTTTTTATTTATTGATGTATCTTCTTTTGTTTTTAGATTCCCCACTCCCCTTTTGTTGAGGATCTTACAGGTTGTGTAAGAACTCCCCCTAGGTTTTTTCTGGTGTTTAAGGTTGTCATGTCCCCACCATGTTTGTAATTTTTATTTCATTTTTTAATAAAATCTAGGGAGTACCATCTCCTTTTGCCAAAAACAAAAACATTAATGAAGAAAACCAGAAACATCTTCACCATCTCAATATGAAGATGTCATAAAAATGTTTCAAAATAAAAAGAAACAAATTTCTTTAGTTGATTTATAAAATGAATTTAAAGAAATAAAATAAGAAATAAAATTATTAAAACAGAGCAACTTAGAATTACAAATGACACAAAAAGAAATAGAAACAAGGTTAGCATTACAAGAAATTAAAAATCAAATACACTCAACTTATAAAGGAGAAACATCCAAATCCAAAGACGAAGATTTAGATAAACATTTCCAGAATCCCTTTGCAAATAATACAAATCCTTCCTCGGATTCAGAGACAAATTCTTCTACAGAGGAAAGTATATACACTAACTAAAGTCAGATTTCAGAAATGGTATGTCACTATAAATATGAAAATCAAAGATTTCGAATACCAATGAATAGCTATGTTAGACTCTGGCTGGGACTTAAATTGCGTAGAACAAGGAATAATTCCATCAAAATATTTTGTTAAAACAAAACAAAGTCTTTCAGCAGCCAATTCATCAAAATTACAAGTAAAATATAAACCAGAAGCACGCGTATGGAATAACAATATTTGTTTCAAAACAAGCCTAATGCTGGTAAAAAACCTAAATACAAAAGTTATACTTGGAAATCCTTTTTTACAAATGATATATCCATTTTTCAGTTTCTAAACAAGGAGTAGAAACAAGAATATTGGGACAACAAATAATTTTTAAATTTGTGTACCCCGTCTCAAACCATGATGTAAACAATTTACAAAAAACAAATGTATCTAAAATAAATACTTTACAAGAACAGATTAGATTTCTTAAACAAGATCTATTAAATGCCAAAATAGAAGAAAAATTGCAACTCCAAGAATACAAAAACATAATCTCAAAAACATTAGATAAATTTGAAAAAGATTTATGTTCAGATTTACCCACATCATTTTGGGAACGAAAGAAACATGTAGTAATATTACCATACGAAAAAGACTTTAACGAAAAAACAATCCCAACAAAGGCAAGGCCTATATTACAAACCTTTGAATACAACATTAAAATGGATTAGATATCCAGTCCCAAACAAATAAGACTTACTAAAAAGATTACACGATGCCACAATATTCTCCAAATTTGATGTGAAATCAGGATTTTGGCAAATACAAATATCAGAAGAGGATAAGTATAAAACATGAATGAAATATTTAATCAATATACATTTATTATCACCTACATAGATGATGTTCTAGTTTTTAGTAAAAACTTAACACAACACCAAAAATATTTAGATATTTTTTATAAAACAATGATAAGAAATGGATTAGTACTTTCAAAAGCCAAAATAAAATTATATCAGACAAAAATAAAATTTTTGGGATATGAAATAACAAACAATACAATTATTCCAATTCAAAGATCTATAGAATTTGCAGACAAATTTCTTGATAAAATATTGGATAAAAACCAATTACAAAAGTTTTTACGATCGTTAAACTATATAGCCGATTTTCTTCCAAAACCAAGACAAATTTGTAAACCATTATTTGATAGATTGAAAACAAATCCAAAACCATGGACAGATGAACATACAAAAGTAGTAAAACGAATTAAAACCCATGTCAAAAAACTACCCATCCTAACAATTTGTGATGCGAAGGCACCAAAAACTGTTAGCATAGATGCTTCCGAAACCGATTATGGAGGAATATTAACTCAACAAATAAATGGAAAGGATCACATAGTTAAATACTATTCAGGAATATGGAATACTACCCAATCTAACTATTCAACAATAAATAAAGAAATTCTTTCCATAGTATTATGCATAACAAAATTTCAAGATGATCTACTTAACCAAAAATTTATAGTCAAAGTTGATTGCAAAGCTGCAAAGGATGTTAAAAATTTAGCTGCAAAACAGATTTTTGCCGGATGACAAGCACTACTATCAATCTTTGACTTTGAAATAATTCACATTGCAGGTAAAGACAATTCCATCCCTGATTTTTTAACAAGAGAGTTTCTCCAAGGAAATGGAAAAACTTAATTCAGAAACCATTCTTATATCATAAACTAAACAAGAACCAATATGGAACATTATTATTAATAAAAATATTATTCATTTAAACAATTTAAATTATTGTTTACAAAGGACATATATATTATTAAGAGAAAGTAAAAACATCCACCATAAAGTACCCCTTCACAAAATAACGAAAATTAAATTTCATATTTACGAATTAGAAGAACTTCTAGAATATAGTTTTTCTCGTCTCTTTGCCCCCTTCATTAGAGGAGAAATTTCTTCCTTAAAAAGAATTTCAAAATGTATAGCTAATGATCACCCTGGATATTTACAACAAAATAAAATATTTCCAGACTAATACCTTTGTTTATAGAATGATTACAGGTTCTTCAACAATAGGCAAAGAGAAGAAAGAACAAACCAATAGGAGCCTCTTACATTTTACAAAACCATTACCCTTGACAAAACGTCCCAATTTTATCCCTGATAAAACACCAAAGATAGAAAACATATTTTCCATCTTATCGCCAAAGACAAAACCATTTTATCCTCTACTTACAAAGAAATCTACATCCTCTTCCAGCGCTTCAAAAAATTAACCACATACAAAAAAACCCTCAATTCAGAAAACCCACAATTAGCAACTCCACACCCACAACAATCCCAAACATATACCAGACAAATTACTCCCAGTTCTTACCCAAAGCAAACACCGCCCACTTATTATTCATACAAAACCCCATGAAGATTTTATCTGTGTCTTAGAACAAGAATATTTCGAAATGAATATAAATTGGTATCCTTACCAAATCTCCGAATTCATTTTACCAAGTTCACATAACTATCTTCCGGACAATTTTTCAAAATCACAATTATATTACGAGAAAATCTTAACTCAAACAAAATTTGCCACTTTTCAATATTCAACACATCATTTTGATGCCACCAAAATTAGATATTGTAAAGTAAAAATTATAAAATTTCTTTCAGTTTCCGATTGGAGTAAAAAAACCCAATGAATCAAAAGATTCACTTTTTCCTAATAATTCAACCCCGTTTAATTATTGAGATTATATTTTAGCATGTGAAATTACCCGGATCCGACTCGCGCGCGGGCCCCGACATCTCACATTCGTCGGGAGGTGTCTCGCTGCGTTTTGTTTGTAGAGTTGCCACGCCGTTTTGATTTAGCCCAAAACATTGAAAAAAGGCTTAGTTTAAAAACTGTTGTTGTGCGATGAGATTTTTGAGTTTGGAGGTCAGGTTACTCCTCGGGAAGAGAATAGTAGAGCTCACCTGAGTCGTCTCGTAAAAACGAGTCTTTCGGTACCCCTCTTTCTTTAAAAGTTGTGTGTGTGTGTATGTGCTTTTTTAAAAATGCATGCTGTATATAATGTCTACATTGTATGCTATGTATTGAAATGTATTGAAATAGTGTTGGAAGGAAGCCTTACCAATGTTGGTTCATGTCTGTCTTCCGCCTGGGAATAGTGTTTGAGTGTTGAATAGTGTTTCGGGACGGACCGGGATTGTTTCGGGGATGTACTGGTGTCTACGGACAGAGCTTCGGCGTGCCTCGAGAGTGTCAGGTGTGTACTCGGGCAGCGTTTCGGCGTTCATTGGGATCGTAGGGATTGTTGACTGGACTCGGGCAGAGGTCCGGCGTGCGTCGGGATCGTCGGTTGTGCTCAGGAAGAGTTTCGGCGTGCGTCGGGATGGACCGGGATGCCTCGAGATGGACCGGCAAGGCTTTGGGATGCCTCAGGGTGCCTCGAGGCAGCTCGGGAGCGTCTTGAGAGTGCTCGGTAGGTCTTCGGAGAACCATGAGGGACCTCAAAATGCCCCGGAGGGAATCGAAAGGGACCGGGATTGCCCCGAAGGGTCTTAGAGGGGGTGCCTGAAGGCTGGGGGAGAGAGAGAAGAAAGGAGGTGTGTGAAAAATGATAGGGGGAGCCCTCTATTTATAGGGTCTAGATTCTGGCAAAGTGTGTCGTACTACACAAGCTGCCATTACCATTTTTTTGGTTTTCCTGGATTTAGGGGAATATTGTGGACTTTAAGAGGATTTTGTAATTATGATGTCTGGAAACAAAGTGGTCCGCACGGACCAGTCTTGCTTTTTCATATTTTCCAAAATTCATAAAAAGTCCTTTTATACTTTTTTTATCCCAAAATGGCCCCCCTTAGTTTGGTTGGTGGTTTTTGGGGTCTTTGAAGGCTACGTGTGTTCGAGATCACGTTTGTGTGAGTCTGCGGTGCTTCCTGTGTGTCAGATGGGGAGCGATCCAGATTGGGGTACTTACAGTTGGATCAGTGGGCATGAGGGAGTCCTTCCAAGAGTTGGCTAGTTTTCCTTGCATGTCCTTCATCTGTTCGATCAACCAAGCCATGTGGGGATCGGTAGGTTGAGGCGGGTTGCCATTTTCGGGGATGGAAACCGAAGATAGAGGTGGATTGGCTGATGGGATCGCCATTCGGGAGTCTTGGGGAGGTAGTTGAGTGTATACCATCCCGTGCCCTAGGTTGTTGAAATTGAGGGCGTGATTGCCCGGGCCGCTAAGGGTTGTGTTTGGGAATTGGGGAAATGTTTCATTAGCCCCAAGTGGCAGACCGGTGGGTGGTAGGTTTGAAATGTCGGGATATCCGCTTGGGATGTCTGTCCCGGTAAACATTGGGATTTTAGGTTATGGTTGCGAGGCTCATATAAAGGCAAAGGATTGAATCCTGGGGGATACCGGGATGCATTGGGATCTAGCGGAGCAGGCCCGTATGTGTGCTGTTGATATTGAGCTTGTGGCGCAGGGCCGGGAAATTGAATGTGCTGAGGCGGGCAGGTCGGAGCTGCTTGACTGATGCCCAAGTGAAGCTTTGAGCGGGAGCTGCTTTGCGTTGCTGGGATCTCGTATCTTGGCGGAGGTGGGACCTGTTGATAGCTTTGAGAGACCGGGGGAGCCGGTATTTCTTCGTCTTGTATGAGAACGAAAGTCCCATCTGTTTGGGGAACGGCCACGGTTCCGCGGCAGCGCATTGTGTCTATGATCCAGGCTTACTGCTCTTCTTGGCGCTTCTTGAGAGTTTCGAAGGCTTGCAGCACCTCTTCCATTGTCTGGAGGTTTCTCACTGGCGGGGTTCCGTTTCCCTCACTGTTATCTATTGATCCCGCCATGGGGGAATAGCGGACTGTTCGGACTGCTGAACCGGAAGGGCTGTCGGACCTTGTAACTTCGATACTGAAAAGGCAGCGCCCGGGTACTCTCAACTACTCTCGGTTTGCTAGAGGGGTTGACGGGTAAGGTTTAGACATGGGAAGGCCTTTTTGGATAAAGGGGGAAAACTCATGTGACATGCAGTTTCCATTTTTTTTATGTATTATTTTTTTGTTGTTTTAATTTACTTAAAATGTGTTTTCTCAGAATCCTAAGTTAGTTGGAAAAGATTGCTCTTCTTTTTTGCAACTATGCTAGATCCTGGGTCAGTGGAGACCATCTGTGCGGCTATAAGCCCCTCGTTTTGCACCTGTATTTTGACATCTCGGGGTGGACAGCCCCGGGCGAGGGTCCTATAGGGCAAGCGATTTCCACCGGCCTAAAAGAAAAATCGAACCTAAGGACCGAGCATGTCATGTTCGTTTTAATGCGTCGGCTATGTGAATAGTGAGCCGAGCTGGCACCTGAGTCAAGATCGAGTCGAGAGTTTGGCATGACCTCTCTTTACCTTTCTTGCGCAAGGGATCTGTGACGTTAGGCATTTGGCTAGGTCATAATGTCATGGCTGACGTATTAAACGCTTGATGACATGGTGTCATGTGGGCATGGATGTATATCTGGGACGGAGCATCGTCTGGGCGTAGCTTCGAAAATCAAGATCAGGTCAAGATTTTAGCATAACCTTTCATCGTCTTACTTGAGCAAGGGATCTTGAGTTCTGAGCTTCGGCTCAGAAAAATGGCTGGCATGGGATATGTATCCAGGCTTTATGACACGGACTGGGTAAAAACCAATTGAGTCTGGACAGAGTGTGACGCAAGCGTGCAGGGTTGACACTGGCTAGGATGGGATGTTTGGAATGATCCCGTGCGCGTCCGAGAGGCGTAGGAAGGCCAAACGAACTGCAACTGAGACCACTCCGGGTTGAGGGTTGTAGTGTGCAGTGTACCGAGGCAGCAAGTGCGCATAGCGTGCGGTGTACCGAGGCAGCAATGCGAGAGTGTGCGGTCACTAAAATTCTTTTTCTAAGGAAAACATAAAGTTTTTGAAGAATTTTTATATGTATGTACGCAGATATATTATGATGCATTTTTTGTATTTTTATTTTTTGTAAATAAAAAGTAAAGCACATGCAGGCACACACAACAGTTAAAGAAGGGTTAAAATGAAAGTTTGACCCTCATCATTGTTTTAAAAATCTTTTATTTTTTGTTTAAAAGTTTTAAAACAAAATGTCCCCAGCAGAGTCACCAACTGAAATTACCCAGATCCGGCTCGCGTGCGCGGGCCCCGGCATCTCACATTCGTCGGGAGGTGTCTCACTGTGTTTTGTTTGTAGAGTTGCCACGCCGTTTTGATTTAGCCCAAAACATTGACAAAAGGCTTAGTTTAAAAACTGTTGTTGTGTGATGAGATTTTTGAGTTCGGAGGTCAGGTTACTCCTCGGGAAGAGAATAGTAGAGCTCACCTGAGTCGCCTTGTAAAAACAAGTCTTTCGGTACCCCTCTTTCTTTAAAAGTTGTGTGTGTGTATGTGTTTTTTTTAAATGCATGCTGTATATAATGTCTACATCGTATGTTATGTATTGAAATAGTGTTGGAAGGAAGCCTTACCAATGTTGTTTCGTGTCTGTCTTCCGCTTGGGAATAGTGTTTGAGGTAACAGAATAGTGTTTCGGGACGAACCGGGATTGCTTCGGGGATGTACTGGTGTCTGCGGACAGAGCTTCGGCGTGCCTCGGGAGTGTCAGGTGTGTACTCGGGCAGTGTTTCGGTGTTCGTTGGGATCGTAGGGATTGTTGACTGGACTCGGGCAGAGGTCCGACGTGCATCGGGATCGTCGGTTGTTCTCGGCCAGAGTTCCGGCATGTGTCGGGATGGACCGGGATAGCTCGGGATGCCTCGGGATGGGTTGGAATGCCTCGGGATGGACCGGCAAGGCTTCGGGATGGATCGGCAGGGCTTCGGGATGCCTCGGGAGTGCCTCGGAGCAGCTCGGAAGCGCTCGGCAGGGCTTCGGAGTACCACGAGGGGCCTCAGAATGCCCCGAAGGGAACCGAAAGGGACCGAGATTGCCCCGAAGGGTCTTAGAGGGGTACCTGAAGGCTGGGGGAGAGAGAGAAGAAAGGAGGTGTGTGAAAAATGAGAGGGTGAGCCCTCTATTTATAGGGTCTAGATTCTGGCAAAGTGTGTCGCTCTCTATTGTGGACTTTAAGAGGATTTTGTAATTATGATGTCTGGAAACAAAGTGGTCCGCACGGACCAGTCTTGCTTTTCCATATTTTCTAAAATTCCTAAAAAGTCCTTTTGTACTTTTTTATCCCAGAAAGCCCCCCTGGTTTGGTTGGTGGTTTTTGGGGTCTTTGAAGGCTACTGGTGTTCGAGATCATGTTTGTGTGAGTCTGCGGTGCTTCCCGTGTGTCGGATGGGGAGCGATCCAGATTGGGGTACTTACAGCATGGTCAAGAGCATTTTTTAAACAAAACAAATCTTTTTCTCTCTCTTATTTTTTCTATTTCAGTCCCCAGTTCTCTTACCCAACTCCATTTTGGTTCCATCATTGGTGGAAAACTTTTGGGTTGGAAAAACCAATTGTCCCGGAGTGTGTACAAAAAGCATATGACCAAATTGTCAACAAAAATTATATATCCAGAGCATATTGCTCAATCTCCCCTTTGGGCTTTATTTTGTCATAATTTTCACGTTCCTTGGATTTTTATGACCGAATTTGATCTAATGGAAGAACAAATGTGTGATTGTGTACAAAAAAGTGTTCATTCGGACAATGTGCGTGTGTGCGTACAAAAAACCATACTTCCTATTTTGGTCCGAAAATACAAAATCAAATGGTGGGTAAAAAAAATGTTTCTGAATGTGGACTTGATGCAGTAACAAAATACTTTGAACAAAAACCAGAATTCTGCAAAGTGACCCTTCCAAAACAATCACAAAAGAATGAAGAATTTCTTGTCAAAAACAACAAATCATGACCCAAATGGCCCAATGTACAAATCCAGTTGATCTAGAGAAATTAATGCTCCAGCTCAGCGAGGAAGGCAGTTTATCATCAACAACGAATGACGGAGATACGATCCCCAATGATGATTTCTTCTCACAAGCAGATCTTGATCTATAGAAGCAAGGGACATCTCAACAACCCGACAACAAAAACCATGACAAATATGAAAAGCAAATAAAAAAGCAAAGGAGAAAAATAAAACGGAAGCAAGAGCATCTTCTTAACAAAAGCGAAAGCATCCACTTTCCACTTACCGACAAGAGCATCTTTTCAACAAAAGCATCCACTTTCCACTTACCGACACTTAACAAAGAACGCCGAGACAAAGTAGAGGCCCCTACAAAAGAAGAAAAATACAAAACGATTAGCCGCCCCACTAAAATCTTATTTTCTGTAAATTAGATTGTATAAAATTTGGAATCCGTGGGTTATGTAAACGGAGTTCCATCCTAGTAGGAAGGGCAGAGTCAATTTTAGTCAATTTCATATTTCTCTCTCTACCATTTCTCTCAAAAAATTGTTGTAACCATCAACTGTTTTTATCATCAATCAATATAAAGTACGTATTCAGCCATCCTTTCTCTTATTTTGTTTGATTGTCTATTCTCATTTTATTTGAAATTTGTAGTTGTAGTTGATCATTTAAAATATTTTATTTGAAATTTGTAGTTGAACATTTTTGTTCATTTGAAATTTGCATTTGTTCATTTGAAATTTGGTATCAAATGAACAAAATTTGGTATCATATATATATATATATATATATATATATATATATATATATATATATATATATATATATAGGGGCACAACCTTTAACCCTAGAAAATACTGGCCCAATGCTTTTTCTAGCCCAATATAATATCCGTCATTATATTTAAATTTCATGCCCATTAATTAAATAAATAGATTGACAATTTTCAAATATTCAAAATGCCAAAATTACCCTCATATATTAGACTCTTACCCCCTTAAAAGGAGTTTAGTCCTCTAAACTCGACATACCTCATTCGATGAACAATTTGGGGTACTTCTCCCGCATCTCGCTTTCCAGCTCCCACATAGCTTCTTGCACGAAATGGTTATTCCATTGGACCTTCACATATAGGATGACGTGCTTTATCAACAATTTTAATTGGTTCTTCATCATAACTCAAGTCCGCTTGAAAACGTAGCCGTTCAAATTCAATAACATGGCTCGAGTCGGGAACATATTTTTGTAACATGGATAAGTGGAAAACATTATGAACCCCCGAGAGAGCAGGTGGCAATGCTAATATATAAGCCACCTCTCCAACTCGATCAAGAATTTCAAAAGGCCCCATTTATCTTGTGCTAAGTTTCCCTCTAATTCCAAACCACAAACACCCTTCGTAGGAAATATCTTCAAGAACACATGATCTACCACCTCAAATCTAAGTTCACGGCGGTGTCGGTCTGCATACGACTTCTGTCTACTTTGAGCTGTCAATAACCTCTTCTTTATCAATTGTATCTTTTCGATAGTCACTTGAACTAATTCAGGCCCCAACAATTTCCTTTCGCCAACTTCGTCCCAACAAGTAGGTGAACGACACTTTCGCCCATATAAAGCCGCATAAGGTACCATACTAACACTATATTGGAAGCTCTTATTGTACGCGAAATCCACCAAATTTAGATGTTCATCCCAAGAACCTTGTCTATCCAAAGAGCACGCTCTAATCATATCTTCGAGGGTTTGGATAGTCCGCTCCGACTGTCCATTTGTCTGTGGGTGAAATGCAGTACTCATTTTCAACTGAGTCCCCAACACTCTCTGTAAGCTTCCCCAAAACATTTATATGAATCTAGCATCTCTTTCATACATATTCGATATTGGCACTCCATGAAGTCTTACTATCTCATCAATATCTCTATTCTAAAAGACCCCGCCTAAGGGCGCCTAGGCCCCGCCTAGGCGCTAGGCCCCTCTTCAACGCCTAGTTCTAAGCCCCGCCTAGGTACTGACTAATCCCGACTAATCCCGATTAGTCCCCGACTAGTCCCCGCCTAGGCGCTAGGCCCGGCTCCGCCGCCTAGCATCCGCCTAGCGCTTTTTAGAACCTTGATCAATATACAATTTAGCCTACTTTTCCATCAAATCCGTAACTTTAAAAGCTAGGAAATGAGCCGATTTAGTCAACCTATGCACGATCACCCAAATCGCATTATGACCTAAGGGTCCTCGGTAATCCAACCATGAAGTCCATAGTAATGTGTTTCTACTTCCATTCAGGAATCGACAATGACTGCAATAAACCACCCGGTCTCTGATGTTCACACTTTATCTGCTGGCACACCAAGCACTTAGACACTAATTCTTCTATATCCCTCTTCATATTGTTCCACCAGTACGTATCCCTCATATTTCGGTACATCTTCGTACCACCGGGGTGCACTGTATGTCGAGAGTAGTGGGCTTCTTCAAGAATCTCCTGGTTAATGCTCTCATTATCTGGAATACATATCCTCGACCCGTACCTCAACATTTTATCACTATCAACTTTAAACTCAGATGACTCACCATCCTCTAGCTTGTCTACGATCTTCACCACTTTCGGGCCAATAGCTTGAGTCGCCTTAATCTTCTCTAATAACACTTGTTGTATGCTCAAGTGCGCCAAACAACACTTTTCACTACTAACCTTGACTTCTAAACATATAGGTTCGATGTCCTTTAACATACTTTCCTCCTTTGATAACATAGCCGCTAAGTTCCCTCTGTTCTTCCGGCCTAAGGCGTCAGCCACCTTTTTAGCTTTCCCTGGGTGATACAAAATGGCACAGTCATAGTCCATAAGTAATTACAACCACCTTCTTTGTCTCATGTTCAGCTCCTTCTGAGTGAAAATATACTTTAGGCTTTTATGGTCAGTATATATCTTCTCACAACGTACTCCGTATAAATAATGTCTCCAAATCTTCAATGCAAAAACTATTGCCACCAATTCTAAATCATGAGTTGGATAATTTCTCTCATAGTTCTTCAACTGACGGGACACATAAGCTATCACCTTCTCATTTTGCCTAAGAAGACAACCCAATCTTTTCAATGAAGCATCACTATATATCAAAAAACCCTCCGTCCTTAATGGTAGAGTAAGAATTGGCGCGGACATCAATCGTTTCTTTAACTCTTGAAAGTTAGTCTCACATTTATCCGGTAACACACACTTAAAATTCTTTTGCATCAGCTGGCAGTGATATCTTGGAAAATCCTTCCATGAAATGCCTGTAGTAACCTGCCAGCCCCAAGAAACTTCGAACTTCAGTCACTGTCGTTGGTCTTTCCCAATTCACCATTGCTTCAATTTTTGATGGATCTACCAATATACCTTCCTTTGACACCACATGACCCAGAAAAGCTACTTCTTCCAGCCAAAATTCACATTTCTTAAACTTAGCATACAAATTATGTTCTTTGAGAATCTGCAGTACAATCCTCAAATGCTCCTCATGTTCCTCTTTAGATTTAGATTTAGAGTAGACTAGGATGTCATCAATAACCACAATAATGCATCGATCTAAAAATTTCTGGAACGCCTTATTCACCAGCTCCATGAAGACTGCAGGGGCATTTGTCAACCCAAAAGGCATCACCAAAAACTCATAATGTCTATACCTGGTTTTAAACGCCGTCTTAGAGATATCCTCCTTTCTCACCCTCAACTGATGATATCCGTAACGAAGATCAATCTTTGAAAAATAGCATGCTCCTTGCAACTGGTCAAACAAATCAACTATCCTTGGTAAAGGATACTTATTATTCATGGTCACTTTGTTCAACTCCCTATAATCAATACAACGTCTCATAGAACCATCTTTCTTCTTCACGAATGATACTAGAGCACCCCCAAGGTGAAACACTAGGTTTAATCAATCCTTTCCCTAATAGTTCTTGCAACTGCCCTTTTAACTCTTTAAGTTCTGTGGGTGCCATTATATAAGTTTCCTTAGATAATACCCATGCCAAGAACTTGTCCCGCCGGACTATA
The DNA here is from genome assembly GCA_022495995.1 of Adenophora triphylla var. japonica. Lineage (NCBI taxonomy): Eukaryota > Viridiplantae > Streptophyta > Magnoliopsida > Asterales > Campanulaceae > Adenophora > Adenophora triphylla. Next base: position 848,008 of record JAFEMH010000035.1, on the reverse strand, counting down.
TGGGGCCACTGGACTGTGGCTGAGGAGCTGGCTGACCCATAGGTCGAGGAGTATGGGCTCTGGTAGTGGTACCATAGGAGGCTGGTGGTGGCATCCTGGTGTAGTCTGGGCGACTGAGAGTGGGATTAGGGTCCTCTTCCTCCTCTACGGTGAAAGTGCCATCGGGATTGAGAACGGGTGCCAAACCGTGACTCCTAATAGCCTCCAGAAGGCTGTTCATCTGAGCTTCCTGTCGCAGTCTCATCGTTACGCCAGCGATTCCACTGTTGTTACGCATGCGAGGAGTCTTGGGAGGCGGAGTGGTATTGTCCCCATTGTTACCAGCAGATGCAGACATTCTGAAAGTCGGAGTTGAAGCGAATGACGAAGCTGACGACGCGCTTGATTCTTCCCAACTGACCAGACGGTGACCCGGTGTCCGTACCCAAGCTTTGCGAGGTGCTGCGGGAGGAAGATATAGGGGAGGTTCAGATTTTGGGAGTTGAAAAAGGGGTAAGTGTTTGGGCTCAGGGCTCATGCAACATGCAATTATTTGTTTGAATTTACTTAAAACGCCTTTTCTTAAACCCTAGGTGGTTGGAAACGATTGCTCTTTTTTTTTAACTACTCTAAGTCCTGGATCAGTGGGACCCATCACTACGCCTACAGACCCTCAACCTGTAACCATCGAACAAGGGTTCCATAGGGCAAGCAGGTCCCACCGACTGAAAAGGAAAACGGACCTAAGGTGTGGTGGATCATGAAGTCTTAACGCGCACTGGATGCAAATTACGGGCAAAGCCAACGTCGAGGGTCAAGATCGAGTTAAGGTACCTGACAAAAAGTCGGCATGACCTTGACTGATAAGTGTCCACGAAGGATCTTGACTCGTCGTTGGTTGAGCGGTAATTGTGGACTAGGCGTTAATCCTTGATGACTCGGTGTCACACCAGGAGCCGGTGCGTAAGCCGTGCAGGTCAAAGACAAAGTCAAAGCGCCGGTCAAGATCTAGTCAAAGTGCATGATGGAAAACCGGCACGACCTCGACTGATTAGGTCCACAAAGGATCTTGACTTAGCACATTGACTGGGGTTTGACCGACACGAGCTATACACTGACGCAGTCTGACACGGACCAAACCAAAAACCAACCAAGTCTCGAACAAAAATGTGTGTCACTGACAAGTGCAGGGTAGACACGAGGGTAAACCAAGGGCTGTTTGGGTCATCCCGTGCTCGCACCGAGAGGCATAGTAAGGCCTCCCTGGCTGCTACTGAGGTTTCCGGGTAAAGGACGTAGTGTGCAGTGTACGGTCAACGTGCGCATAGTGTGGGGCAGTCTAAATTCTTTTTTTGAGTAAAAAGAGAGATTTTCAAATGTGTCTTAAAGGCATATGATGCATGCAAATGATTTTTTAAAAGACTTTATTTTTTTTGAAAATATTTTCGAAAATATTTTGAAAGCATGTAAGCACATAAGCACATAAAATTCGAACAGTCAAAGTTATCGTAAGGGAGGACTGCCTCCCTTTTCAAACATCACAAATCCACGGTCCCACAGTCAAACTTGGAATTTTCCCGGCACGATCAAACCAAATAACAATATATCATAGCAAGGCAAATGTACTCAAGGAAACAAACACAAAAACATAAAGTTTCAAGTATTGGGACGGAAGCTTGACCCACGAAAGCTAAAAAAAAACTTCTTTTTTTTAAAAAAAACAAGTTTTTTAAAGCTTAGTCCCTAGCGGAGTCGCCCCTGATCATATACCCCCACACAACAATTCGATTTGGCGCCCGACAAACTCGGGAAGTTTGAAAAGATTTTATTTGGAATCAGGTAAATCTTTAGCGGACTTAAAAAATGAACGGAGTCGCCACGCCATTTTAGTTTAGGGCCAAAAATTTGAAAAAAAAAACCCCGAAAGTAACGAAACGAGTCCGGAGGTCACGTTACACTCCGGGAAGAACATATGACGTTCTCCCGGAATGCCTCGTATGACGAGTCTTCTATACTTGAAACTTTATGCATGTGTGTGTGTGTTTTTTTTTAAAAAAGGTTTGACTTAAAAGGACTTTCTGGAAATAAAAGGAATCTGAGGGACTGGACTGGAAAATAGTTTAAAAATGAAACTGAAAAACAACAGAAACTGAAAAACTGTTTGCAGATGACAATGTCATCCGCGTGGATGAGTTTGTAGTGCAACATCATCCGCGCTGACAAGGCTGCAGCTTCAATATTTTACAGTTTCCTAGTCAGTCACTGTAATTTCCAGAAACTTAACTGGATTTACAGGACTTAACTGGAACTGTAACTGAAAAACAGAAAAACAATGAATGTTTGATTTTTTTGGGCATCCATGTTTGTCCTCTCTTTCCCTAGACTTTGATTAGTGGTCATTAGTGATGAATCCACTTAATCAAGCCATCCCGGGGGTACCATTAGGACTTGAAAACATGTCATTTGCAAGGGAAAGGGGGATTTGACATAAAAGTAAGTTAATGAGTAAATATTAGGTCAAGATGTATCAACTTTAGAGGAAGATCTCTAAGGTGGTCACAAGAAGGACCATCCTTGAGACCTAGACTCAAGTGTATCTCTTACATCTTAGTATGACCTAAATGTGTAAGTCTTAAGGGTGTTCATCCGTGGAAATGGTTCCAAGGTGGTCATCTATGAAAATTGATTCCAAGATGACCACACTTTAGGTCAAGCAAGCAAGTAGAGACTAGTAATGTAAAGGGGACATGGGGGATGACATGAAAAGTAAAGGAGATGTAGATCACTTTAGAAGATCATCCATGGAAATGGATTCCATGGAGATCCTCATGGATCAAGGACAAAAAGGGGAAGGGGATGAACAAGTAAGTAAACAAACAAAATCACATCATGGAGATATGAAATGGATGCATGAACAAAGAAGGTTTAAGTAGGGAGAGTGAAGGTTTACCAATGTTTCTTGTATTAGTGTTTAGGGCTTGGGGGATTCAAGGCTTAGGAGTGATTTGGTAGTGGATTTGAGGTTGGTTTTGGTGTTTTATTTGAGTAGGATGGGTGTTTAAGGCTGTTTGGGGTGTTAATTTCGGCAGAGTAACAATAGGAAATGTGATTTTTTGGCCTTTTGAAACTGAGAGAGAAGGGCTGTATTTATAGGTTGGCCAGGGTACAACACGTGGATGATATTGGCATGCTGATTTCATCTGCGCGGATCAGATCAGCAGCGTGCCTGGTTTTGCAGAAAGTTGTTTTGGCTGTTTCTTGGCTGGTCAATATTCTTTTTTACCTTGGAAATGACACATTCCAGCGAGGTCCTAGGCCATTTTTTATTCCTAAGAAGTCCTTCCTCATTCAAATTGTCAAAATAATGTACGAAATGCCCCTAAATGATTATAAATCATTAAATTGGGCTGACGAACACTAACGACCCAGATTGGGGCACTTACACCCACGACGTTAGAAGTGGCAGAGTTTCCCATGTACACCTTCCTTCCGTTGATGAGAAGCTCTCCTTGTCAGCACATATGTGGCGGGCAGCTACAGTGTCTATTCACCATTCTCTTGGGCTGTCTTCCAACTTCGCTAAGTTGGCTTCAAACACCATTGCTGCTAAATCAAGTTCATTCATCCTTTCACTGGCTTGATTCTAAAGAGTTCCACAACTCCTTGGTTGTCTCCACGAGACAGTGCTCTCGATAAAGGGCATCAGTTAACCCACTCAATATGTACATTTTACATATGAGGTTGCCATGCTCCCATGCCTCTTTGGTTATCTGCTTTTGCGGTCATCATGAATGGCAGGGCTGTCCTCTTCCAGGAACTTCTTAAAACTGAGGATGGTCAAAAGTTACAACATCTTTTGTTGACAACTTTCAAAGTCCACCCCTTCGAACTTCGTTAGTTCCTTGCCAAGTCTTGGATAAGTCGAAGCAGGAGCAGGTGCAACAATCTGTTGATGGGGTGTAACCCCGAATGACCAAAAGGTTTTGTTTTCAGTTGTCATTTCCTTAAAAAAACGTAAATCACTTCTTACAATTGTTAGGAAAAATTATAACGGAAATTCGAAAAAGTTTTCTTAAAGAAATAACTGAAAAATAAATAAAACTCAATAAATAAATAAAACCGAAATACGGAAAGTCAAGACTTGTCTTGTAAACAATCTTCATAAGAAGTAATTGCCCACACCGGTGCTAACGCTTACTAACAATCTTCTCGTAAGATTCAACGATTTTAACTGTCATTAATAAGAACACTCCATATTAACGACTTCGACGAACAAATCTGAATGTTTGAAACTCTGGACTCAAAAGGAATAAATGCTTCAATATGCTGTCTCGAATGGAATAAATGCTTCTGGACTCAAGAGGGGGGCTTTTATAGTTTTTCAAGAGTTGTGGTGTTTTTTATGAAATAGACACAATTCTAATCAAATGAATCTGGATCGTCTGATTTGATCTTGATCAAGGCACTAGATTGAGCAGAGCGATCACACCCATTCAAGGTATGCGGTCATGCGAAGTGCAAAGTGTGCCCTAAAGTGCCCAAAGTGCCATTTACGCGTTTTGCGGGCTCGAATGGTGCTTCACACCATCCTCGTAGTTCAAATTTGAACTAGTACAAAACTAGCATAATTTGACCATTATTTGCATGATTGGTCCAATAGACCACTAAGTTGCATAGTAGGATGATAACACCTGACTGAGGTCCTTTAAGTTGATGAGTTTAAAAACTCTTCTACTTGGTGTTTTCTAATCAATGTGAGATATGACTTTCCAAATTCACAAAACTCTTTCATAAACTATTTCCAATTGCATACTATGAAGCTTAGCCCCCTATCTCAGACTCAGATTTCTAATTTCTAATTTCTCATTCACCACAATTTGATTTTGAGAAAATAAATATATCACATTAATCTAATCCAAATATAGATTACAAATATGCAATTTATTTTCATTTACATAAAACAAAATTACATTTAATTTTTAGTCAAATATTGATCAAAACCATTATTTGAAACCAAATCCAACATAGATTACAACGATACATCCGATTTGAACTTCCTGCTAACGATATGGTTACATAGCATTACTACCACTGTCCGACCAAAAAAAATCAATTGCTCTTTATAAAGAGCAATTTTGAATATATATATATATATATATATATTGTTTGGATCATTCATTTTGAATTTGGGGTGGAGGGAGTATATAGTAAGCATAAACACAATCTTCATATATATATATATATATTGTTTGGATCATTCATTTTGAATTTGGGGTGGAGGGAGTATATAGTAAGCATAAACACAATCTTCATAAGCTTAGTTTCTGATAGCCACAATCGTAAGCAAGACTAATTGAGTAGGACAAGGGTGCGATACTCATGTATAACCAACTGATGCCTGGCCACTACTGAATACATTAAAGTTAAGGAAAGGGAGTCACATAATAATGTTAATGAAGATCAACTATTCTATCACTTACCTATCCATGATGGTGACAGGCTGACAGCCAACCATTATATTAGAACTACCACAAATCTGCACTCAGAGATGAGATGGTCACTGTGCTAATTGCCCTTTATAAAGTATTAACAAACACAACAAAAAGATAAGTAATAAAAAGTCACTTCCCCAAAGATATCATCAAAACAGGTCATCAGGTTTCAACCATGGGTTCAGGACCCGAAGATGGCTCCGTCACAGATCTGTTGGATTGCCGAACGGAATTGAAAAGAATGTCCTTGATAACCTAAAAACGAGGGGCATATATGCTTCAGTAAAATGCAAATAATTGTCTCATGATCATACAAACTGTGACAGCCTACTTTAAGAAATAGGTAAATTACCTGTGACATTAAACCATGAACCTGCTCAACAGTTATCTTTGCACTATCACGAGTAATCTTTGCTAATTGAGACTCTTCCTGCAATATGTGCAGAGATAGTTAGCATTCATAAAAGACATGCACGCACACAATCAGAGTGGGATAAATTCCTGTTTTTTCTCTCTTTTTTCATTATTATGCTGATCTTTCACATCTGTTATTTGTGTGTGTGTGTGCGGATTGAGCTGAAACTGCACTGACAATTCAAATTCTTGGTCATGTCATTAAAACTTCAAACTGTGTAACCATCTAATACAGCATTGGAAGAAGCTTCAGACCTTTATCGTGTAAAAGTTACAAATTTAGTACAAAACGGGTAAGATTCCCTACCCTACGAGCATCCAGAGAAGCATATGTGCACTTAAGAATCAAATATAGGAAAAATTTCCCTAGGCCCCCCTGCCCAGATTTTATTCCTTTTAAAGAATTATTTTTATGTAAATCTCAAAGAAAGAGTTATTCCTCTCTTTCTCCGTCTAAACACACACACATAGTAAATCTCTCTTTCTTTCTCTCTCTCTCTCTCTCTAAAACTTCTCCATCTCTCTCTAACCGTTTCTCTTTCTCTCAAACTCACTCCCTCATTCTCTGACAACCATGCTCACCGGTGAACCACCATTGTCGGATCTCTCCCTTCCCTACCTCCATCTCGCACTCCTACCACAACTCCCTACCAATCTCAGATCAGCCCCTTCCTCTATTCACTTCATCTTCTCAAGCCAATATTATCAAACTTCCGGCCATTTCCCTCAGGTGCCTCCTACCTAGCCTCCAACTCTCATCATCATCTCCGACCCCATCCTTCACTCTTCTCCCCCACCCGAAAAACACTCCCATAAGAGTTGTAATGTTTAAATTATTATATTAATTCGTTGTTATTATTGAAATTTTTGATGTTTTTTTTTTTTTGAAATTTTTTTGTCTTATACTCCCTCCGTCCCAAACCTACGTGCCCATTTTGCCATTTTGGGCGTCCCAAACCTACGTGCCCTTTTCCTAAAATGGCAAAGAATTTTTACTATTCCCTTCACTCATTCTCTCTCCTATTTTACTTTTATACTCACAACACCAATCAACTTTATTATTCCCTCCACTCATTCTCTCTCCTATTTCACTTTTACACTCACAACACTTTCTCCATTACCCACTTTCCTTAATTCCCGCGCCAAAACACAAATGGGCACATAGGTTTGGGACGGAGGGAGTATGTCAATACAAGAGACAAATTAGTATTATAAGTCACTTATAAAAGATAAAGTAGTCTTATAAATCACTTATAAGAGATAAAGTAGTCTTATAAGTCAGTTATAAGAGTTAATTGCTTGACCGAATATGAGAGTCAACATTAATAAAATATTAAAAAAATTATTTTATTTTTTGTGAAAAAAAAAAGTGAAAATAGTGACTTTATACTTTGATTATAAGAGGCGAGCTGGTCTTATATGTCAGTTATAAGAATTGACTGGGATTTTGAATAGCAGGGCAGTTTAGTCTTTTGCCAGCGAGGGGTGTTTGGTATTTTAGATCTGGTGTGTCCTGCATTGAGTTTAAATCTCGCCTGAGGGGCCTTAGAGGAAGTTGCCCATAATATATCCCGAAATCAACACTAGAGCTGGATTTGGTCAAATTTAATCTTAAGGATACTGGGAAAATACAGATATTTATATAATCACTGCATTGGTAGAATCCCTACTGCCTTACATTTCTTTTCTTTTTCTTCTTTTCTTTTGTCATTCATCCACATCAAAGATTGTAGCTTTCACTTGACAGCAATCACTTATACTTCATTTTGACTAATGCCTCCAAAATCTTATCACGTTTTCCAACCACAATCAACTGAGTACTAACTTATCCTTTTCTAATAGATCTTTTGATGGAAACAAATATCATATAAATGAATCCAAGGAATAATCAAATTTACAGACAGAAAACAGTGAACGAACAACAAAGAGTAAAAGCAGACAAGCAGTCAGATTTGCCAGAAGACCAGTATAACAATAAACAGAACAGAGAAAAAATGAAAATGTTTAGAAAATGAAGTGATGCCGTTCCTATAGGGGTCCAGAGAAAGTACATTCAAGTGTTAGAAGATCATGAGTGGCTCGAGTTCATGACAGTACTTGTTTAAGACCTTGATAAATCAACCCATTTATTAATGGAGTTGTTATAGAAGATCATTAGATTCACAAGTTGCTAATCACTTTCTTTGTTTTCTCATATTTTTAGAAGTAGGGGTATTTCTTTAATAGGTGCGAGTCGTGGATATTGTTAATTAGTAGATGAGTCATTGTGTGCTAATTATGTATATGGCGTTAATTAAGAGAAATAGGAGTATAAAGTTGGCATTGAGTTAATAAAGATATTACTATTTTAGCAGTAATGTAACGTTCGCTATGCCCAAAATGACAATTATTACAAGAAAACTTAATCCACTCACTAAGAGATCCTCTACTCGTAACAATCACTAAAAAATATTGATGGAATAAATATACTTTAAGAATCCGTTATCTCTTTAGTCACTTCTAACTATAAGCCGCTCCACGACCGCGACTGTTGGTTATTTGAAAAAAGTAAGAATTCTACCATGAAGCCCGGCAAGTAATTAAACCATCAACTAGTTAGACCAATATGTAAAACGATTAAAAACCCTTTCGTAAAACACTTCAGATTTAAAAGTCACAGCAGTCACTTTCGATAAAATAGAAAATACTTTTGAGAAACACTTTAAATACAGTGTTTAATGTAACATATGAAAATAGTTACATTAAACACTTTAAAATCACTTCAATAGCAATAGAAAATACTTTTGAGAAACACTTTAACTGTCACTTTAAATACAGTTCATGCACTCAACTTAAATAACTATGACCTCACTTATCTTGATCGCAGAGCCACTGTTTACCACACTTAACCTGGTGTTGGGTCCATTGTTCACCACACTTAACCCGGTGGCAATGTCCACTGTTTACCACACGAAATCCGTTGGCAGGATCACTAAAACCATCTGTTGGTAGGATCACTAAAACCTAGTTCCAGAACTAGACAAACACAGCACTACCTCCATTATTGTGCTGGAGTCCACTTACGTAGTCAAACTGAAAGCATGTAAAAATATTTTTGATACAATATTTACACTCCAGTCACTTTCAGTAGAGCATTTATATTGCAATCGCTTAAAATAAAAACACAGCAGTCACTTTCGATAAAATATTACAGTACATTAATTTACAATAAACCACATAATTAGTTCGAGTTTATGAAATTAATAATTAAAAGAATAATTTCAAATTACAAGATTCATAAAAATGAGTTTCATATTTCAACAATTATTTTGAAAAAGCTAGAGAAGGCATAAGTTGCTTACCTCAAACGATCGAGTTAAGTACCTATTTCGTCCCCAACCTATAGTCAGTTTTTCGTTTTCGTCCTAAAATTTATTTATTTATCGTTTTCCCCCTTAACCTCATTTTTTTATGTTGAAGTCGTCCTTCCGTCCGTTGACCATCCATTTGACCGTTAAAAATTGCAATGTGGCATGCCAAGTCATTAAAATGCTGAGTTGGCTTTAAAATTTTATAAAATAGGCTGAGCTAGAAGTATTAAGGGGTTAAAGTGTACAAAATATAACTTTAGAGCCAAAAATATAAATAATACATTTACACAATTTAAAACCTCAAATTCATTTTATCTCATTTTCTCTCTCTAAGAAAACACACACACACTCACAGTAACACCAACCCCTCCACCCCTTTTTTCTCTGGTGACCTACCACTCCGGCGACAATTAACGTTGCCGGCGAAGCTCCTTCGAGACAAACAATCACCAGATCCGGATGCGTCTCTTCAAAACAAAGCCGTAGCCAACAGAATCAGCGTCATCGAAATTCATACGCACCACCAATCGCCTCTGTCAAAATCCGGCAGCCATTACCGCCTCTTTAGCCTTTGGCGACTCTCAGGTGACCTTTAAGGTCGTCGTTATCGTTGATTTGGTCGCCGGACCTACGCCGGCAAGATCCCGACTACCTCCGGCCATGGCTTTCTAGGTGATTTCTAAGGTTTCACCCTAGGGCGCTTTCTTTCTTGTTATCGGCGGCAACAGAAACAATCCACCTCTCTCCCTCTCCTCTCTTCCTTGTTCGCATATCTCGCTTCTTTCAGTTGGTTTAGTGGGATCACAGGTAGAATCTTTCTAATTTTTCAAATTTGGGACTTCTAATTGTTGTGGTTGATTGAGATTTTATACATTTGATGGTGAATAACAGTAGAAAGGTGAAATTGATTTGTTTCTCTTTTTTTTTGAAATTTGATGGTGGTGTTGTGTTGGTGCTGAATTGTTGAAGACAGTGGAGTTGGGAATGGTGGTGGTTGATAACGGTGGCATGGTGGCGTATATGTTGGCGGCGGTGGTGATATGGTGGGTGTTGTTGATTAGGAAGGATGGATATATATAAATAAAATTATTCATTAAATAAATTATCACTTTCCAAATAAACACAAAAATATCACTTTTTAAATAAACATAAAGAATTATCACTTTTTACATAAACATAAAATTATACAGTAATTATTTTATATTTAATATAAATATAAAATTTTCTTTTTATTATATATAAAAAAATAATTATATTAAAAAGGGGTAAAATTTTCTTTTTATTTTAATCCTTCAACTTGTGAAAATAAACACTTTCACCCCTTACTACTTCCAACTCAGCCAACTTTATCAACCTTTTAGGCCAAGTCGGCATTTTAATGAGTCTAACATGCCATATAGGCATCATTTAACGGTGTTATGGACGGAACCCCGACGTAAGGACGATATCAACAAAAATCATGACGTAATGGGGGAAAACGAAAAAAAAATACATTTAGTACGAAAACGAAAAAGTGACTATAGGTTGGAGACGAAATAGGTACTTGAAAGAATAATTTCAAATTACAAGATTCATAAACTTAGTTTCATATTTCAACAATTATTTTGAAAAAGCTAGAGAAGGCATAAGTTGCTTACCTCAAACGATAGGATAAAGCTAGTTATCACCAATTACAATCCTACTATTCCGCTCGAGCAATAACCACAAAAACAACGGTCTCTTCAGTATCAATCAACGCTAAAATAGTGTAATCCTTAATAACCCAATGCCAACTTTATATTCCTATTTCTCCGAATTAACATCATATAGATTCGCAACTTCCGTACACCCATTTTATAACAATTGTACTTCTATCCCAATTTGCCGATAGTAGGCAACCAAATTGTTTTTGCTGAAATATTGACTCGTCATTCTATAGCACATAGCTTCAGGTTAAACAATTGAAAGTTCCATTCACAATCCCTAATGAAAACCCGTTCAATTAATCATGAGAATAAATAGATAAGGGACTAGGACAACAAAACTAATAAACCCTAAACAATTTTACTTACCTTTCCTCCCTGATTCATATCCACCAATGATACTCCACGGCTGTACTAAAGCTTTTGATTTTGTTTCTTAGTTGCAGCAAAAGTCAACGAGCATAGCCACAACAATTCATGAACAAATCGAAGCCCAATTTGCCAACTTACTCTTTCTTTTGCTCGCGGCACTTGGTCTCACGCCGGTGTCCCTCACTGGCACAATTCCAATTTTTTTGGTGTTTGTTTTCTGTCACTATCTCTCTTGATGTCCTTTGCGGGATCTCGATGGTTTATAGGTTTATAACTGACTCTCCTAGGTCTAGGATTAGGTATTTATAATCACATATTACTGGATTACCCCTTAAGATGGATCAAGCCCAATAATAATTTTGGCTCAATACATTCATAAGGCCAACTAAAATTTAAACTTCAACGTATCACTATTACCCAATAATGTTACTTCTTAATTGGCCCAAAAAGAGTCCAAATAAATTAATTATTAACCACTAAGTAATCTTAAGACTCCAAAAAATTAACTAGAATCCAAAATTAAAATTAGTAAATTTTCGGATTCCTACATTATGAATCTATTAGATTACAATCGGTCACAACTCCTCTCATTCCAATTGAAGAGTAAACTTGGACTTACTATGAAAGTTAAGATGAAAGTTGAATAAACAACTTCCTAAAATACCCTATCAGCAATTGAATGGCCACAATTTCAAGTTGATTTTGTTGGTGTTACAAGGTTATTCTCAACCATAAAAATGAAAGGGTATTAACAACTTTATGTAGATATACAATTTCCTAAACAGGATTGTATGTCTTCAATTTGGACTAAAGCAATGTGCACCTCTTCAATTGAAATTGAAGTAGTGAAGTTAAACTAAGAGTCCGCTCTCAGGTTTTCAATGAAAAGATAAGGAGGGGTGGAAGGGAAGAGTTAATATTTTGTAAGATCGGATGTCTGAGTATAGGAAAGAATTATAGATTCTTTCCTTTGCTAGAGACTTTTCAAAGGAGTGGAAAGACGTATAAATTACAGGACTATGAAAATTAACTCAGATAATAAACTTTCACATCCTCCCTAGTCCACCCACTTTTGGATGAAAACAAAATGAACGAAAGTAGATTTCTCATTGCTTCCTAACAAAATCTTGAGTGCAGAGCTTCAGAGTAACCATCAAACCATCAATCGCTAAACTATCTTAAATAGCCTTCTAAAGCACATTAATTTGCCTCAATGTTTTTGTTGTTCAAGCGTACCCATACTTTTCCTTGTTCAGAAAGGAATGGAAAGGGACAAAGGTCACAGGAGCACCTTTCTAACGATCCCAGCTGAAATTAGTGATCAACCTATAAATGGTCCTAACATTTCTCTCCCTCACAAGCACCATAGAACCCTGGTGGCACAAGCATTTACATCTTTGCCAATTTCAGATACTCCAAATGAAATGCACGGATCCTATAATCATCTGAAAGGAGGACTTGGTGCCCACTCAACATAAGGAGGGCATATTCAATGTGTAGGAAGGTAGTCATACGGGGTTGCATTAGGGTTTTAGGATATTGAATGCTAGTTTTCCGGGTAGGGAGGCGTTACACGAATCACTGAAGAATAATGAAAAGGAGCGAGAATAGGACCTAGGAGGGTTTTTGGGAGATACAAGTATTGCAGGACTTGTTGGTCCGTCTCTAAAGAGAGAAATATTGTAGATGGATGACCCTTGTTACTAGGTGCAAATGATTACCAATGTGAGGTATTTATAGGCAATGAGTAAGCCCATGTGCACGGCACAGTGCACATGGTCCATGATGGTAGACCATTCCGCAATTCTCCCTTATAAATCCAACTAGGCCACGTGTAACCCAATTATTGGACCATGTGGCGAACTTTCTATTCTATCCTTCAATCCACAGCTACTCGGCGATCCCGATAATTGGAAAAGACTTCCCCCGACCTTGTCTAATCGCGGAAAGTACTTAGAGAATAACAGTCTGCATATCGCGGGAGAGAAATACGTATCCGCGGGACGGAGATGCGTCTGCGGAATAGATATATTCGCGGGACAGAAGCCTATCCGCAGAATAGATATATTCGCGGGACAGAAGCCTATCCGCAGGAAAAGGGGCAACAAGTGTGAGGCATGTGGCGAAACATGTATATCCTACATTAGTCTCCCTGAGCGGGAAATTTATCTCGAGTTTCGCACGCAAACGACAATTTAATATATTTTGCTTCGACCTGTGAAGTGACAAGACAACAAAGCATTAGTGCCTTTAATCGGTGGTTGCACGTATTCCAAGCTACAAATAGTATAAATATGTAGGTTAGGATGACTGTTTTTCTTTCATAATGGAGATATGCTATTGATGACGACAGACGAGAGTTAGCTCACAGATTATTCACGGGAAGACGACTAGTGCGCTGATAGAAGTCATAATCAAGGAGGCCAAACTTTATGGGGCTTATGATAGACTTCTATGATTGAAAATTTTGAAGGGGTATTTTAACTCGATCACCAATCAATATAGTTTGCAGTAGTGCACAACTGAAAAGGAAAAACCACGTTAGCAGGAAGGAATGTGTGTGGAAAGACACATGACGGATAATTCTTTGCCTTTTAGACAATTCAATCTATAATTCTACTTACAAAAACATTAACACTCGTCAATCAAGCGTGGGAAGAAGTGTGCAAGGTGCACGATATATAGTACATAAGCAAGTTATGCTTTTGTGGAACATGCATATGCAGAGGTGATAGATGAAAATAGCGATGTGGCAAATGAGTTACCAACATCCGCATAATATATTGCTCTTAGGCTTGTTTGATTGATATAGGTCAAATCTAAATGACATGATTGAATAATAAAATTTGTAATTGCAGGATGTGTGACCCGCAGTTCGACCCACGTGCGGTAGCATGTTCGGGAAATCTCTGCAGAACTTTCCCACTAATACGCAATAAATAAAATAAACAAATTAAAAAAGACTGATAGCATGTTCGGGAAATCTCTACAGAACTTTGCCGCACAGAGGGACTAATGTAGGATGTGTTTCCCGCAATTTTGACCCACGTGCTACCGCACGTGTGATCCTTATCTCCGCACCAACATAAACGTGCGTACAGAACAACTTATAGACTTCTCCTATGTAAGTAATTATACCTTCCGCTATAGTAAGCAATTATACCTTCCGCTATAGTAAGCAGCGGAACCAATCTCTAATTTCCCGTGATTGAACAAGGTCAAATGGAACTCTTAACCGCATCAATGGGAATCCTCAATCAATGAACTATGGATTGGAGGCTAGAATAGCGGAGTTAGCCACGTGGTCAAATTGAGGGACTACACGTGGCCTGGCTAGGATAAAAAGGAGAATTGTGAAACTGGTCCCCACGGGGTACATGCGGCATCATTCCACAGATCCGTACAGTCTACCGAATGGGAGTCCGACAGCTTGCGGTAAGGCATACACGTGACTCATCACGTGCACCGTACGGAGCCGCCAAGATCTGACTCCTATAAATACCTTGCTCATTTGTCAAGGTCAGCTACAGTAAACACGTGCTAAGCTACTCCCGCAATACTTGTTCTCTCCTTCCTAGCTTGTCCCTATTCTCGCTCCTCCATCCCATTCTTCTTTGGTGATTCGTGTGTAACGCCAACTATAAACCCTACCAACTGATCTTTAAGAGGACTTATCTCCTACATTTGGCGACTCCGCTATTCACATGGCATCATCAAAGAGAACTGCGAGCAAAGCAAATGTAGAAATAGGCGACACCTCCAGAGCAACCCAACCTCCCCCGGAGGGCACCATACCGCAAGTAGGACCAACCATGGGAATGCGCCCCTCGTCGAGACTGAATCCGATGAAAGCACCCACCCAACCCAACATACCCTCACTCTCACCCAAGCTGACTTTCAGCTACTTTACGACAAACAAAAAGGTGCTCCTAAGACGGATTGAAACCCTAGAAAAAGAGAAAGCCGAAACCGCAAAAGAAGCCGCAACCGCGAAAGGAAAAGCTAAGCTCTACACTAACCCCATTCGTATTGATGACGATGACGTTGCGGGAGTTACTAATAACCAAAATAAGGACTCATTGGAAACTCGCACTTTTATCTTCCCGCAACAACACAGCCGTTTCATATGACAATTCTGCGGGAAGACCATACCCAGCCAGCATTACCAGTCAACCCTATCCTGAAAAATACAAGCACCGCGAATTCACCAAGTATACGGGAGAAGAATCCAATCCGCACGAGCACGTCCAGCGGTACTTGGAAACCCTAGGCACACATGCCAGTAACAGTAGTTTATGTTTGCGGGAGTTCCCCACTTCCCTCACAGGAAAGGCTTACACTTGGTTTTACCGCTTACACAAGGATGATATTTATGACTTTAATGAGCTAACCAGGCACTTCTACGCTAAATTCTTCTTCACCCAAGAAGAGCTCACAATGTTCAAGCTTGCCCCTGAAGTGTAAAAGACAGGAAAAAACCCGTAGATATTGTTAAAAGATTTTCCGCAAGATCCCTTGACTTAGTCTGCCCCGCACCTGGAGATGAACTTCTCCAACACTTTGTCCAAGCAATGGATGAAACCTATCACCAATTCCTAGTCATCCATAAGTTCAAAAAGTTCCAAGAACTTGCAGATACCGCAAGTAACTTGTTGGTCAAAGCAGTAGTGGATCCACGTACTCCTTAGCCCACTGTGGGGCAATACAGAGGCGACAATACCAAATTCCAAAGGTTCAATAAACGAACAGCGGAAGTGACAGCAACAGAATTTCCTAGACAAAACCTCAGCAGAAGAAAGAGCGATCAAACCACGATTTCGGGAAGCCCCTGATTTTCTTTTCCCAATGCCGCAAGTGTTGGATACATCACGGAATATGGTACATAGCGGGGATGTAAAGTTGCCTCCAATACAACAAGAGCCCACTACAATGATGTTGAAGCACGGGTATTACTGTCATTACCACAAACGGGTAACCCAGCCCTCTAAGGGTTGCAATCAGTTAAAAAAGATAATTAACATATTTGTGGAGAAAGTAGCCCTGACCGTGGAAGACGGGATCAACAATGTAAGAACTAATCCCTTGCCCTCCCACAACAACGAAAAACAGAAATCCGTAAACATGGTGTCCGTGTTCGAACTACCAACTGCCACTCGTGAAACCGCCGCCATGTCAAGTGACTCCGGCTCATCCATCCAACCAACGGACGATGCAGTCATAGCTAAATCATTGCAACTTACCCCGAAATTTCGCAACTTCTTTGATCAGTTAGGGTTTGATTCTGCAACCCGTTTCGAATCAACAAAAGCCTTGATAAAAATAGTTAGGGACAATGATCAGCCCTGCTTGCGGGAAGAAGGCTCCCTGGGCAAAAAATGAAAAGAGTTCGCTTCGGAAATAGTTTTCACGGATGCTGACATGAGAGTTGACCACCCCCACAACAACAGACCCCTTTACGTTACCGCATAAATTCACGTAGTAGAGTTCAAATGGGCACTTATAGATAACGGGTCTGCGGTAAATGTTATTCCATACTCAACTTTCAAAAGGGCAGAATTTGGAGATGAAGATTTATAAAGGCACAGCATAGCCATAACAGGTTTTGGCGCAAATGTAGTTAATGTCATTGGGTCTGTTATCATTCCTTTAAATGTGGGAAGCTTGCGAACTTCGACAAAAGTTCATGTCATTGATGCGGACACTACTTACCATGTGCTGATTGGAAGAGCTTGGCTTCACCAACACAAAATTGTCACATCAACCCTTCATCAGTGCGCAAAAGGAGTCATTGGGGGTAAGCAGGTCATCTTAGAGCCTTCTCTAAGGCCTTTCTCGCGAATGGAAGCCCACTTCGCAGATGCCATGTTTTATGGAGAGTTTGCGAAAGATTGCATGGCAGACTTTAATTCTCTAAAATTACCACAGAATCCTCTACCGCAAAGAGAAAGATAGACCAGTCAACTATGGGAACTAGTAAGCGGGTATGCATGCCGGATGGACGGGTGATTTACACCGTCAACTTATGACGGTTTGCAGGGGAGTTCCCTACATTTGCGGGGGATGACCCCCACGAATGCTACATGATGATTAACGCGAAAATGAAGAGAGTTCTGATAAAATTAAAGATGAGGCTATTGAATTAAGAGATGAACCCCGCCCTCAAGCCCAAAAGTTGAAAGAAGTAAGCTTAGGGGGGAGACGTCCATCGACCAGTTTTAATCGCAGATGACTTGAGCTTGTTGCAACAGGAGCAATTCATTGCACTTCTGACCGAGTGTAAAGATGTTTTTGCTTGGAGTTACGATGAAATGACTGGTATGGATACCACGCTAGTAACACACAAGCTTCATGTGCATACAATGGCGAAACCTATAAGGCAGCAATCCAGCGTCTATAAGCCTGAATTGGAAACCAAAATCAAAGCGAAATTAGAACACATGATTGCCGCGGGAATCATTATACCGATCGAGCATCCAACTTGGCTGTGAAACATGGATATAGTAAATAAAAGACAAGCAGAGGAGATTCGTATATGCCAAGACTGCCGCGACCTCAACAAGGCCTGCCCTAAAGCAAATTTCCACTCCTTTCAATTGATGCCTTGATTGATGCCACGGCGGGGCATGAGATGTATTCAATGTGTGATGGCTACAAAGGTTATAACCAAATTAAAATGGATCTTGTAGATGCTGAAAAGACAGCCTTTAGAACCCTGTTTTGGCAACTTCTACTTTACGGTCATGCCGTTTGGATTAAAGAACGCGGCGCAACGTATCAACATACAATGACGGCTATTTTTCATGATATGCATCACAACGTAGTGGAATTTTACAGGGAGGGATGACCTAGTAGTGAAGTCTCGGAAGGAATCATCTCACTTGGCAGACTTGCGGAAAGTTTTTACTAGGTGCAAGAGGTACCGATTGAAATTGAACCCAAGAAAATATGTTTTCGGGGTCACTAACGGAAAGTTTTTGGGTCACATTGTCGACCGCAGTGGGATCCAAGTAGATGCAGAAAAGCAGAAAGCCATTATCTCAATGCCGGAATCAAAAACTCAAAACCAGCTCAAAAGTTTCTTGGACAAAGTATCTTACATGAGGCGCTTCATTCCCGCACTTGCAGAAGTAGGCTATCCCTTGATGGAACTGTTATAAAAACACAAACAAGTTTCAAAAGGGAAGCATGGCATCAGGAGGCCTTTGAAAAAAAAAGATCAAGCAAGTTCTTAGTTTCGTCAACATCACAGTCAGGCTCCCCACTGTTACTTTATTTGGCTTCCACTACGAGGTCTATTGAGCCCTGTTAGCACAATACCAAAAGGGGGAGAAACCCATTTATTATCTGAGCAGGGTAGTCACCGGTGCGGAAGCAAGATACAACCCGTTGGAAAGGCATTGCAGGTAATCTTTGGGGTACAGAAGTTGCGGCATTATTTCTTGGCTTTTCCGGTAGAAATAATCATGAATTGCGATCCTATTCGTTTTATCTTTTCTAAATCAGTATTGGTTAGAAAGGCAGCAAAGTGGTTTTTAATTCTTTCAAAATATGATATCAGAAGTACCACCCCAAAAGCTGTGAAAAACCAAGCCTTGGCTGATCTTTTATCCCTCTTTCCAAGCGGAGACTACGAGCCCCCAAGTCAGGAGTTACCATGGGAAAATGAGAGCGCAGAAGCTCATGTTGAACAGGGTTTGTGGACATTAGAGTTCGATGGATTGGCTACCGCAAAAGATGGGGGTGCGAACATAGTTCTCACTTCTCCTGCGGGACTAGTATATGCAAAAGCTTACAAGTTAGCCTTCCCATGCTCAAACAACGAAGTTGAGTATGAAGCGTTAGTCTTGGGGTTGATTGAGGCAAGAAAAAGAGGGGCCTGTAAGTTGTCCATCAAAGGTGATTCCAACTTAATAGTCAAGCAAGTGAACGGAGATTTTAGCTTACAACACATCAACCTCGGCCCATACCGCACCATGGTACAACAATTGATCGATTACTTTGAAGAAGTATCAATTGAAAAGCAACCCCGTACCAACAATAGACACCAAGACGTTTTAGCAACCCTGGGATCCAAGATAGTCATGGAAGGAGACGAATCACAAATTGCGGTGATGAAGCAAAAAACTCCTACCAACTTGAATGAATTCTTTGGGGAAGAAGAAATGATGGACTGGCGTGGGTCTATAGCACAACAATTGAAAAACGTTGAACACCACAAAAACTTGCTTGAAATACAAAAATACTACCTGGAAAACGGAGTGCTTTATTTCCGCAACCCAGGAGGACCGCTTTCACACTGTATAGGCCCAAAGGAAGCAAATTTTAGATTGGAGCACATACACGAGCAGACCTACGGTGATCTAAACCTACCCCTCAACGGGCGAGTTCAAAGGCAGGGATACAATTGGCCTGATATGGCCCATGATGCCGCAAAAATTCAAGCAAGTTGTAGAGATTGTCAACACTTTAATTCCCCATTGGAGGTTTGTTGTATAGCGGGAGCCCGTGACTGGCGCCATCCTTACCTTGATTATCTCCAAGAAGGTTCCCTTCCTGCCAACAAAGACGAGGCCGAGGCTATCAAAAGAAGAGCTTATCGATTCCGCTTGGTTGATGGAAAATTGTATAGACAAGGTTACAAGGGAACTTTGCTCAGATGTGTATGTTGTGAAATTGGTGCTCTCCGTTTGCAATCAACACAAAGAAATTAACACACCCGCACGTACAAGAAAGAAACAATCACACACGAGAACACAAGAGTTGTTTACCCGGTTCATTCACCAACTCGTGAACTACGTCAGGGCGATTGCCCGGCTTGATATGTTATTAGTCTCTAATATGTTGCTCTGATGTGTTCTAGGCCGAAATTATGCTTATATAGTTACAAGGAAACCACTAAATCTAATTTAAGAAGAGTTGCAATCAAATAAGGAAACAAATCAATCCCGAAACTCGGCCAAGAATGAGGCGCCCGCCCAAGCCCGTCCATGCGCCCGCCCGGGCGCTGACAAAACCTCGGCGAGTCTCGGCCACCGAGGCGCCCGCCTCGGCCGGGTGATGCGGCCGCCCGGCAATGACCCGAAGCCACGAGCAGCCTCTCTCTCGCTATGAACTCCTTTTGATCTCAACAAGCTCCTCCGACTTAGTCCCCTTTTTCCTTGTAGTTTAGGACTCCTAAACTGACAATCTCCCACAGGAGACTAAACCGACAAACATAGAATCACCCATCAACTCCCGCGCGGAGTAATGACCTTCGAACACATTTCCCCCTCATCCATGTGGCTTGACACTACCTCGCCTCTCCTCGAAGTACTAAGGCGAGTTGAAACCAAGCGACGTTTCAACCTCCCGTGTTAGATCGTTCTTGCCTCCCCAAATCGGCTTCTACCTTGATTTCTCCCCTTGAGTCTAACTTCGCCTTCTCCCTCCCGAGACCCACCTTCCTCGCAATGCCTCCCCTTGAAACTTGGACACACCTTGTTTCTTGCGTCGATTGTTCTTGATGCAGAAACCGCTCTCTGTTAGGGCCACTTGGACTTCCGCGCCACGTTGATCAACTTTGAGTCCTCCCCAACATACCGTTTCTTGATGTCTCCCCTTTTACACCAACAGGCCGGTTCTTAAGCCTCTTTGCTCCCAGGAACGAACATCGATATTGTAGGTAGAGTACAACATCTTCCCCTTAATCCCGTGAGCCAACACCTTAGCCCCTTTTGTGACTTCCCAAGACCCGCTGATGAAAGAAACACCGTATCCTTCACTATCAAGTTGTCCCATGTAAATCACCCTCCTCCTCAAATCCAGGAACATGCATCACGTCGTGTAGTTGTAAAACAGCCCCGTTAGGTGTCTTCATCATTACATCCCCCTTACCTTTGATCCTCAATGGTTGACCATCACCAAGATAGAGAACCCCAAAATCTTCGGTTTTGTAACGCCTCATTGATTCCGCATCCCAGCTAGCATGACAAGAAGCTCCAGAATCCAACACCCAATCTTCACCCGCTCCTCCCAGGATTAATACATCACCACCATCATCCACCACGTGCGCACCACCACTTTTTCCCGGACAATCATAGCGATGTGCCCCAATTCACCACAATTGTAGCACTTGACCTTTTTCCCCTTAGGTCCGCCCCTTTTTCTCTCCACCCTAAGTGCAGCCCCATCTACGGACGATTCTCCCCTTTTCTCCTTCCTTCGCAACTCCTCTTGCAGGACGAGATCTCTAACCTCCGTATACACCAATGCCGTTTTCGACGTACTAATCGTTGTGACAGTAACCTCCCAACTATCAGGCAACGATTTTAGAAGAAAACAAGCTAGCACTTCATCGGAGAAAGTAATATCAACACTTTTCAATTGGTCCACCATACCTTTGAAATTGCCGATATGACTTGCCGCTGTCTGCCCCTCTGACATCTTCGCATTCGCAAACCTCTTTATCAAATGCACCTTATTGATATTCGACGGCTTCTCATACATGTCCGACAGCGTTTGTAGCAACTCCACCGTTGTCTTGGCCTCCATAGCGTTCCGTGCAACGTCGTCGGTTAGGGCACTCCTTACCGCTCCTAACGCCTTCCGATCCAACACCTCCCAATCCCCTTGTGACATGTCTTCGGGCTTCTCCTTCAAGGGCTTATGAAGATCCTTACAATAAAGGTAGTCTTCAATCCTTGTCTTCCAAAACGTGAAATTCACACCGCTGAATTTCTCGATATGGTTCTTCATCTTGACTGCTTCACCAAAATCCCCAAGAACGCGATTCAAAATTAATCAACTAATGAAAAGATTTTGAATCCTCCGAACCAAAGCTCTGATACCAGTTGTTGTGAAATTGGTGCTCTCCGTTTGCAATCAACACAAAGAAATTAACACACCCGCACGTACAAGAAAGAAACAATCACACACGAGAACACAAGAGTTGTTTACCCGGTTCATTCACCAACTCGTGAACTACGTCAGGGGCAATTGCCAAGCCAATATGTTATTAGTCTCTCTAATATGTTGCTACAATGTGTTCTAGGCCGAAATTATGCTTATATAGTTACAAGGAAACCCTAAATCTAATTTAAGAAGAGTTGCAATCAAATAAGGAAACAAATCAATCCCAGAAACTCGGCCAGCAATGAGGCGCCCGCCCCAAGCCCATCCATGCGCCCGCCTGGCGCTTGACAAAACCTCGGCCAAGTCTCGGCCACTGAGGCGCCCGCCTCGGCCAGGTGATGCGGCCGCCTGGCAATGACCCAAGCCACGAACAGTCTTCTCCTCTGCTATGAACTCCTTTTGATCTCAACAAGCTCCTCCGACTTAGTCCCCTTTTTCCTTGTAGTTTAGGACTCCTAAACCAACAGTGTAGACAGCGCGGAAGCCATAGTGGTGTTAAAGGAAATTCACGCTCCCGCACACATAGGGGAAGTCAAATTGTTAGACCAAATCTTGACCGCGGGCTATTATTGGCCAACCATGGAAAAAGATAGCTCGAATTTCGTCCGTAAATGCAAGTTCATGGAATTTTGATTCATGCCCCAACAGTACCATTGCATGCCCTTTCCGCACCTTACCCGTTCCATACATGAGCTTTTGATCTGATTGGGAAGATACTCCCGCACTCTAGGTGGAGAATATGGATTTTAGTAGCAACAGAATTGTTCACAAAATGGAGTGAGGTCATCCCACCGAAGAATGCTACCGCAGTAGTAGTTAATTTTATGCGGGAGTATATTGTTTGCAGATTCGACATCCCTAAACAAATAATCTCAAATAATGGAACACCATTTTCAAATAGGGAACTTGAAAGCACGGCCAATCTCTTCATAAGCCCAATCAACCAAGAAACCATCACGTTCAAGATCCTTAAATTCATCTTTCATCATACGAAGCATCTCCGCTTCCATTTGTTTCAGCTGCCCATTCTCAAAAAAAGCCAAGTTTGAAGCCAACAAACTAAGGCTCAGCACCACAAGCTTGGAAGAAGCACAACAAACATTAGAAAAAAAGTCAGGAACCTTCTTTAGCAAACCCCTCAATAATTTCGCATTTTCCTTACCCACATGAAAACCATGCCATGTTTCCCCTTCCCCTGCAGAAAGCGGGACAAACTCTGCACTAACCACTTTCATGCCAAATGCACTCTCTATTCCTGCAATACCTTTCATCCTAAAATCAGAAATATTTCTTTCTTCGTTATTTGCAATGGCAAGTTGATTGTTTTCTCCGCCACCACTTTCCGCCGAAAAACGAATTTGATTATCAGCAGCAAGAGACAAGTCAACCTTATCCACAACCCCAGATTAATGTCTTCATCACAAGAAGTTTCTTCAACCACTTCCACTGACGCATAACCAAGTCCACCTGACCCTGATGAACATTCTACAAGCTTATCACCCGCAAGATTGTCGCGATCAAGCATATTCGCAATCTCTGCACTATCTTTGGATAGCAAAAATCCTTCATTCAAGCTTGTGGCATGTTCACCATCTCTGGTACCATGCTCAGCATCCGCAAGATTGTCGCGATCATGCATATCCGCAATCTCTGCACCACTTTTAGATAGCAAAAATCCTTCATTCAAGCCTGTGGTATGTTCACCATCTCTGGTACCATGCTCAGCATCCGCAAGATTGCTGTGATCATGCATATCCGCAATCTCTACACAATTTTTGAACAACAAAAGTTCACTTAAGCTTGCGGTATATCCATCGTCTTCGGTGACATGCTCAGCTTCCGCACTCTTGTCGCGATCTTCCATATCCAGAACTGTTGCCCCTTTTGGAGATAACCCAACTCCTTTACTTAGGCTCGCATAATGTTCACTGAGCTCAGGAACATGCTCGGCACCCGCACAGTTGCCGCGATCATTCATATCCGCAACTGCTACGTTTTCTTAAGTCAATTCAACTCCTTTATTGGAATTTGCACTTAGCTAACTGATAATAGCAACATACTCAACTTCAAAATTTTCAACAGGTAAAATATATTCGCTGGGATCCACAGAATGCTCCCGAACAATTTGATTCACATCAGTTACGGAAGGCGCTGATCCATCACCCAAACTCACAAGTCGTTCTTCACTTTGCCCAACTTTTTCAACCTCCATAACAGGTTTATGACAAAAAGATTTAACAAAGTCGGGATCAACCTCCTCAACGTCATCCCCAGCCTAACACATTACTCAAAATCCTTTATAACATTGCATTCCACAATCATACTACCATACTCATTAAAATTTGCTGAAGGACGAGGTCTAACAGAAACAGCTTCAAACAACTCTACCAAACTGCTCTCCTGCAATCTCCGATCCAAAGTATTTTGGGTAACATCGCCCATCAAATCCTCCTACAACTCCTTACCAGTCAAAACACCAGCTTGACCATACACCACACTTTGAGCTTGCCTCTTTAATATTTCTGCAGCATCTGCAAGG
The DNA here is from genome assembly GCA_022495995.1 of Adenophora triphylla var. japonica. NCBI lineage: Eukaryota > Viridiplantae > Streptophyta > Magnoliopsida > Asterales > Campanulaceae > Adenophora > Adenophora triphylla. Next base: position 823,290 of record JAFEMH010000035.1, on the reverse strand, counting down.
GAATTCATAGATAAAAAAGTATGTGGGTCAATCCACACTCCACATTCCGAAAGAGGATACCAATGAGTTTCCGAAAATGAAGGAGGAAGCTGCGGAGAAGTGGTACTCAAAAATATCTTACATGCTGACACATTGGGAACACCAGGTTCCGCAGCACGATCAGGACCAACGTTCATTTCTTCATTACCTTCTTCCGCTAAATCAATAAAATTTTCACTCAACGCAATGGCCCCGTACGGGACCTGAGCATGTTACTGAGTCAGCGAACATACCGCGGGCTCAAGCGATGGAGTTATGTTATCTCCAAAAAATGCAACGGTTGCGGATATATGGACGATCGCGGCAACCGTGCGGGAGCTGAGCATGTTACTGAAGTCAGCGAACATACCGCGGGCTCAAATAGTATTCTCTCTACAAAAAATGATGAGAAAGAATTTACTCAAGCAAATAACCAACTAGTAGTAGTAGAATGAAAAGAATCATGGCTTATTCAAATAGATTGTCATAGCATGTTTTCAAGGAACAAGCAAGTATACTTAACACATTGCATTTAGTTTGTTAAAAGCATATTTTAGTCGACTAGGTTAGGCTTGCATCGGCCATGATTTGACTATGTGTGGGACAGATCTTTCCTAGTTTTACAAATATACAAAATTATAGTGGGTCATTATTAAGCAACAAAGTGAGCATGCGATCTTTGCACTTTGATTTGTGCTATTTTATTTCTTTTATCATGCAATAATAATATTGTAGCGTGGCATTTAGTTACATAAGTAAAAAGCATAATTGGACAAATGTCATATAAGCAAAGAGTGTTAAGCATATGTCCTACTGCCCCCCACTTCGTATTCTCAATGCTTGTCTCGAGAATGAGGAGTATTACTCAAACAACAAAGCCTTAGTCCCAAAATAATTTGGGGTCGGCTAACATGAATCCTCATATGTCATCGTGTAAAAAGGTTGTTGAAAAAAAAAACAAAAAAATCAACCCCCACATGAATTTTTGCCCTACACTCCGGCCTCTTCAACACCATACTTTCATCCACTCCAACTAAACGCATATCATTTTCAATCACTCTAATCCAAGTTTGTTTGGGTCTTCCCCCACCCCTCGCCATTTTATCATTTCTCCACTGTTCCGTCCTCCTAACCGGTGCATCACTCGGTCTCCTTCTCACATGTCCAAACCACCTTAGACGACTTTCCCTCATTTTATTCTCAATGGACGCAACTCCTACTTTACCTCTAATCATCTCATTTCCCAATCGATCATTCCTTGTATGACCGCACATCCATCGAAGCATACGCATCTCCGCCACATTCATCTTATGCACGTGACACTGTTTCACGGCCCAACATTCGGTGTCGTAAAGCAGTGCCGGCCTAATTGCCGTGCGGTAGCCACATCTCCATCTAATTCTCCATCCTTTTGGATAATGGATCCAAGATAGCGAAAAAACTCGAAAGCTTAGACAATATTTCCATCAAATGTGACCGCCTCTGCCTCCCTACTTCCAACTCTGCTAAACTTACACTCCAAATATTCAGTCTTGCTTTTGCTCGGTCTAAAACCTTGAGATTCCAAAGTGTATCTCCACAACTCCAATTTACTTTCAACACCCTCTCTTGTCTCATCAATCAGCACAATATCATCTGCGAACAACATACACCTTGGTATATCATCTTGGACTGACCTCGTCAATTCGTCCATTACAACAACAATAACAACAAAGCCTTAGTCCCAAAATAATTTGGGGTCGGCTAACATGAATCCTCATATGTCATCGTAAAAAAAAAGTTGTTGAAAAAAAAAACAACCCCCCACATGGGTTTTTACCCTCCACTCCTGCCTCTTCAACACCATACTTTCATCCACTCCAAGTAGACTCATATCATTTTCAATCACTCTAATCCAAGTTTGTTTGGGTCTTCCCCTACCCCTCGCCATTTTATCAATTCCCCACTGTTTCGGCCTCCTAACCGGCACTCCAATCTTTATAGGGAACTCTTCAGTCTTCCCAACACTAGTCTGTACACAAGTACTAACTCCTTTATACATGTCCTTGATAATATCAATATATTTCTTTGAAACACCCTTCTTTGCTAATGCCCACCAAAGTACCTCTCTTGGCACTTTATCATACGCCTTCTCCAAATCAATGAAAATCATATGCAAATCTTTCTTTTGATCCCGATATTTCTCCATGGTTTGTCTCATAAGATATATTGCCTCCATAGTCGATCTTTCCGACATAAACCCAAATTGGTTATCCGAAATATCCACAATTTTTCTCAGCCTTTGTGCAATCACTTTTTCCCAAAGTTTCATAGTATGGCTCATTAGTTTGATCCCCCGATAGTTGGCAAAATCTTGGACATCACCTTTGTTCTTATACAAAGGGATCAGAGTACTCTTCCGCCACTCCAATGGCATTGTGTTGATTCTCCATATCTTGTTAAATAGCGTTAACCAATCTATTCCTCTCTCCCCAAAACATCTCCAAACCTCAATTGGTATTCCATCCGGTCCTACAGCTTTCTTCAATCTCATCTTTTTCATTGCCATTTCCACTTCATCCTTTTGAATTCTCCGCATAAAATCTTGATTAATAATACTCGAAGAGATATTTAAATCTTCAATATCCTGCTCTTGACCGTCATTGAACAAGGTATCAAAGTACGAACTCCATCTATCTTTTATCTCTTTATCCCCGACTAGAACTCTTTGGTCTATATCCTTCACACATTTAACAGTCCCAATATCTCGTGTCCTCTTATCCCCCTCATACGCGTCTGTAGATGTCCTTTTCCCCTTCTTTTGTATCCAACTTATCATAAAGTTCCTGATTCACCTTTGCTCTTGCGTCTCTTACTGCTTTCTTAGCATCTCTTCTAGCTTCCTTATACTTCTCATAGTTCTCGTCGCTCCTACATTTCCCCAATAATTTGTAGCATTCTCGCTTGCCCTTTATTGCTTGTTTTACTTCCTCGTTCCACCATGATGTGTCCTTACTTGGTGGCACGTTTCCTCTAGATTCTCCAAGGACTTCTTTCGCCACCTCCTTTATGGTATGTTCCATCTTAGTCCAAGTCGAATCTATATCCATATCCTCCATATTATCCAACCAAATACCGGTATCGACCATCTTAGCTACAAATTTCTGTTGATTCTCCCCTTGAAGTCTCCACAACTTGATTCTAGGGTCTACCTGTGGTTTTCTCTTCCTCGAAATTCTCTTACTTCGAAAATCAAGTACCACAAGTCTATGTTGAGTTGTTGTGCTCTCACCCGGAATAACCTTACAATATGTATAAATCTTTCTACAAGCATTTCTTACTAAGAAGAAGTCAATCTGACTCGCATTACCTCCACTCCCGTAGGACACCAAGTGAGATTCTTTCTTATTGAACCAAGTGTTCATTATACTCGAGTCATATGCCAACGCAAAATCCAGGATACTATTTCCTGCTTCATTCCTCTCCCCAAAACCAAAACCTCCATATATGCTCTCAAAGCCATGTCGACTAGATCCCGCATGCCCGTTCAGATCACAACCAATGACTAATTTCTCACCTCTAGGTACTCGTTGCACTACCTCCTCCAAATCATCCCAAAACACTTGTTTAATAGATGCATCCAACCCTACTTGTGGTGCATAGGCGGAAATAATAGTCATAATCTCATCACGTATCACAAGTTTAATGCCCATAATTCGATCACTCTTCATGTATACTTCCACCACATCATTAATATACTCCTTATCAATAATGATACCCACTCCATTTCTACCATTATCCTTTCCTGAGTACCAAAGCTTAAAACCCCAAGGCGATATCTCTTTTGCTTTCTCTCCAACCTACTTAGTTTCCTGTAGACACATTATGTGAATCTTCCTCCTCCTCATAACTTCCACCACCTCTGCTGATCTCCCTGTCAAGGATCCAATGTTCCAAGTTCCAAAGCGCATCCCACTACCCTTACACCGCAATGCGGGAACCCTTGCATATTTGACACCACCCCCGGGCGAAGAGATAGCGCGTCGCTTCCGGGCGACGACCTAGCAACCTTGGCATACTTATCACTACACCCAGGTCTTTGAAGTGTAGCGCGTCGCTGCCGAGGAAACGCCCCAACGATATTCATATTCGGATTCATGTCATGATAATGTGACAATTTTTACGCTGGCCTACCGCAACCCTCACCCTTTATCCTGACTTGGGACAGGCAATAAATCTTTGGTGGGTTTGGAGTATTACTCAATAGTAGTGATTTTTCTTTACTATTACTAAGCGTATAATAAAGGCATACGATTTGCTAATATAATGATTATTAAAATTAGGCAAATATATCAAGACACAATTGAAATTTTCGTGCGGAGCATGTTTATGATCATATAAGCTATATAGATAGGCATGACCATTCAATTTGTGATAAAAATTCTTTTTTTAAGAGAGTAAATGTATATTATTACGATATTTGATTATATCTATTTGAGAGTATATTTTCATTTTTATACTCGAGGGAAATGAAAATATTGTGCTTCACTATTAATCATTCCTAGTGGCACACGTAGCGACTAAAACCGAATTACGTTATTTCCCCCCGGGAGCCCCAAAAAGGCGGGAGGGGGGAGGACATAGAGTTTCTCTCGTCGGGCCGCGTCCAGTCCTCTTGAAATGTGGGGTTAAGTTGTGACCCACATCCAAGAGCTCCAATCCTTCTGGTTGGCACAAAAGTGGCTTAAGTAGCCCTCGAGGGACTTTTACCCAATATGAAAAGTTGATAATTGACTATTTTATAGGCACTTATACGACAAATATGTACTTTATTTAGTTTAATTTTAATCATTTTAGTTTAATATATCTCATATTTGTACTTGTTTCGCGGATTTTATACTTGGTGGTATGTTGTTATGATTTAACAGGAGTTAGGTACATTGTTGGAGTAAAAAGAGCATGAAGTAAAGCTTACGGGAGTAGAAGGATCAAAATTGAAAAAAAATTGAATCAGACCAAAAGGTAGTCGGTCGAGCACCCCCATAAATTCGGCCGAGCAGACCAAAGCTGAAAGGATATGTCTTTTGGAAAGTTATGCTCGGTCGAGCAGCACATGTTCTCAGCCAAAAGGTGTCTTTTCAAAGTGTGAAGGCTTTTGGAGAAATTGGTGCAACTTTTGACCCAAACACCTATAAATAGGCCATGCAATCAGTAGTTTAGACATCCAGATTTACTTGCAAACATACTCTAGTTAAACAACATCATTATTTCCAAACTTTTAAAGAATCATTAAGGCGTTCTTGAGTGAAAATTTGGAGTTGAAGCAATAATACATTGAAGATTATTTTATCGGCCCTTGTTCTTTCTACAGGTATTACGAATAAGTATCTCTATCACCTATTTTACTTTATGTCTTATTTGCATATCATCTTTGTGGTTTTTATCATGGCTAGTGAGTAATCCCCCAATTTCTTTGGGTTGGAAACTCGACTTCATGTGTTCATTTTATTAAATCATACTTCTTTCCTCTTCGTCTCTTAATATATTTTATTCATGTCATTCTTAAACGCCTACTAATATGAATACGTCCATATTTGTATAAATCATATTTAATCAAGAGATGGACTTAGCAGTGAATTTTGATTAACGGAACCATATGAATTAAACTAAGCACTATTAATCACGAGAGTAGATTAATTTCCTATGGATGATCCTTTAGTCGAAAGTACGTGGATTTAATATAAACTTAATGGGTTTTGACTAATGTACGGAATCATCGAGAGAAAGGCCGTGTTAGTCTTAAAATACATGTGCTATATTGCTTGATCGTGAGAAGGTAGCATGAATAGCGTATCATGCTTGATTATGACTTGATCATTTTTATAAAAAGCATGGTTGTTCGGTGAATACATGGTTGTTTGAGTTCCAATCCCGGGAATACCTTCATCATTTAGAATTCAACCAAAGTTAGAACAATATTGCATCTTTTCTAGATAATCATAAACAAAACAAATTATCCCCCAAATCCATTTTCATTCATAATTATTAACTAAAAGCAAGTATTAATCCATAGTAACATTGTACTCGTGGGATCGACCCGCATTTGCCGTTTTTATACTACATCTACACCGTTCACTTGCGGTATTAAAAAAAAGCCGTTAAGTTTTGGCTTGACAAAAGTGCACAGATAGGTGATAGAGGCAGAGAATTTTCTGTGTAACCATCCCGGGCCTACTTCCTCATCTTCTCCCTTGATCTTCCCGTAGTTGAGGCTTTCTGAACTCCCCTTTTTCCTTTTTGCTTATTTTGAATTCTCTTTAAAGGCCCGTTATCGACCTCGCTTCTTTAATCGAGGAATTTGAGTGAATTGAAACAGTTTGTGTATCACTATTAATCAAATACTTTCTTTGCTAATGGCACAAGTAGGCATGTAATGGATTGAGTTGTATTAAATTATTTCATTACAAATGTATAATAATTTGAACCATTAAACTGCATTATGTGACTAAGCATGTTTTCATATTAACTGAATAAAGTCATGCAAAAAGAATGAAAAAATAAAGAAATGGTATAATTAGAAAGAGTGCACCTAGACTGGAGTTATGACGGAGATAACGGCAGTTTATTGGATGGCCTCGAACTCCAATATAACAAGGCTGATGCAATTGATTTAGAAAGGATTTTTATTTTATTTTTTGAAGTTGAGTGGCTGATAACTAATTGATTTTTTTACCTTTCCCGACCGTCATCATTAATGTTCCACTATCCCAACATACTTCCAAGAAAGATGATAGTGACTTGTACCCTCTTTTGTTTGCTTTCAACCAACACAACTGCCAAGAAAAATAGTAAAGGAGAAAGCAAAGTGATGGTCTGACTTGGTCGGCCGGTTGCCTAAGGAAAAACAGGTTGCGGTGGGCCGGCGGCGGAAGACGGCAAGGCGCAGCTGGATCTGTTCTTCGCTTGGCTAGCCGGAGTTTTGTGGGTGACAGGAGAAGTCGTCGGGGTTTATGGAGATGGCTGGTGCTGCCTTGTCTGAGCCAATGATGGTGTTTTTCGTGCCTGCTACTTCGTTTTGGAACGAAGATGTCTAACGTCGTGGTGGTGAGCAGATCTGGCCGGAATCTTGCCGGAACTCGCCGGCAGTTGCGTCGTCTGCAATGGCGTTTGGTGGCGTTTCTGTGGTCCAATGAAGCTGATTTTGGTGGCGTCGGCTTCGTCTTCTCGAGTGGAATGCAGATCTTGAAACCGGAAACGGTCGGACATGGTAAAGTCGCTGGGAAATAAAAAGAAGTGTTAGGCCCTGAGTGATATGATTTCGCTCTCTTTTTTTTCTTTTCTTTTTTGACAGATTGCTCCTTCTCCCTTTTTTTTTGAACTTTGCTTTGCTCCCCTTCCCTTGCTTGGTTGTGAGTGGCCTGATTTTGTGGCTAGAGATCGCAGGAATGTGGTGGCTATGGCGGCCAGAGTTTCTGGCAGTGTGGTTGAGTGTGTTCTCCGATGGGTGTTCGTGAATACCTCCCCAGCAGAGTCGTCAAATGTAGTAGGGTAGCTACGGGGTTGTATTATAGTTTTAGGATATTGAATGAGAGTTTTCTGGGTAGGGAGGCGTTACACGAATCACAGGAGAATAATGAAAAGGAGAAGCGAGAATAGGGAACTAGGAGGATTTTTGGGGAGACAAGTATTGCGGGACTTGCTCTAAAGAGAGAAATATCGTAGAGGATGACCCTTGTTAATTGGTGCAAATGAATAACAAAATAAGGTATTTATATGCAATGAGTAAGCCCATGTGCACGGCACACATAGTCCATGGTGGTAGACCATTCTGCAATTCTCCCTTATAAACCCAACTATGCCACGTGTAACTCAATTATTGGACCACGTGGCGAACTTCCTATTCTAGCCTCCAATCCACTGCTACTCGGCGATCCCGGTAAGTGGAAAATACTTCCCCCGACTTTGTCTAATCACGGGAAGTACGTAAAGGATAACAGCTGCATATCGCGGGAGAGAAAGACGTATCCGCGGTACGGGGATACGACTGCGGGAGTCAATCCGCGTAACGGAGATCTGTATGCCGGAGACGATCCGCGGGACGGAGCCGTAGATCCGGGAGATGATCCGCGGGAAGGAGATGCGTCTGCAAAGAAAAGATATATTCGCGGGACAGATACTTGTCGGCGGGAAAAGGGACAACATGTGTGAGACGTGTGCGCAGAACATATATATCCTACACAATGTAATCCAAGATGTTGAATAACTCCATCTAGGCCACTAGACAAGTGAAAATACAGATCCCAATGTATTCACTCTTTTTATGGGACCCCATTGGATTCACTCTCAACTCTCCCTGCAGCACTCACATGGACACGTCCAGGGTGAGAGGGAAAGGCATGGGCAAGCTAACAACTTCAAGAAGGAAAGAAGAAAGTATGGGTCGATGTTATAAAGAGTATATTCTCCACGTAAAAGATGTGACGATGATCTATCCATCTTACTCCATCCGTCCCTAAATGAATGTTCAACTTTCGTTTAGAGGACATTCTAAAACTGTTTAAATGACAATGACAAAGATGCATAGATTTTCTTGTTATCTAATTTCTAAACATTTAGTTTTGCATGTATAAAATGACTAGCGATAAAAATTTGGTAAAAAAATTGTTTAGCGACAATTTTTTTAAAAAAAGGACATTCATTTAGGGTCAAAGGGAGTATGTATTTACTTTGTTCCACTCAAATGGACCCGGCTAGAAAAGTCTAATAATTGTATGTGTTATATAATCAAGCTTAATGTGACGACGCTAACATAGTATTTGGCTACATAAACTTGCTTTATTCCAATATGGGTGAACTGTTGTAGTTAAAATATCACATGAAGAATAAAAAGGGCAAACTCCGGTGCGCCAAGCGCTCCCCGCCTTGCTGGGGTTGGGAGAGGGAATAATTTTATCAAATTACTATGAAGATCCCAAAAGGGAAGGTTCCTCGCTTTAAATGGAAAGGAGTTCTAAGCAACTGGGCAAACTGATTTAAGAAGCTCAAATGCCGTAACAACGAACATCACAAAGAGAAATTTGAGTTCAGTTGCGTGTACTCCCTCCGTCCCACGTGAGTGTATACTTATTTTCTTTTTCATCCGTATCGTGAGTCTATACTACCCAAAATGGCAAAGTTTTTATAATTTTATATTCAATGGGATCCACTTGTCATACTTACAACAACAATCCACTTACTATTACTCCCACTCATTCTCTCATATTTTATTTCTCATACTCACAACACCTCCTACCTCATTCTCTCTCCTCTTATTATACTAGTATTCATTAGTTATTGTGCCCAAAATTTTGGTCTACACTCACGTGGGAAGGAGGGAGTATATGCCTAACAAACCCCACATAAAAGAAACAGAAAACAATCAAAATGTAGAATCAAATCAAAACTCAATCATGCAATTGAAAAATTAAGACATAAACAGGTGAACGAGTAATAGATGCCTATGGTCCACTGCTCCTTTAGCAAAGGATACAGACCTCCCTTACAGTAACAACAGCAAAAAAAATCATGTGATGACTAGGAAATATCCTCAGTTACCTCTTTCTTTCTTTGAGGGGGTGCTATCAAAGGCCCAAACCGCGAGTGAGACAACTGGCTTTCAGCTTGCTCCAGCTTTTCAGCTTCATGACAAAAGGATATATTATTAATCAAAAAATGTCACAGCAAGGAAGCAGCTGAAATCATACTTGTAATTGTAAAAGTACCGAACAACTAAAAGTCTAAAATTAACAACTTCTAAAAAATACAGGTCAAAGAAGAAATAAGCCCACTAAAGGATTACCGAGATCTGAAATTTGTCCTGCAACATAGTCACCATTTCCAAGCAAAGGCGAAGAAGAGAGTGTATTAACCCAATACTTGTTCCATAGCAGATCCAAGAGGTGACAATCGAGAGATGACTTGAAATATGTGATATCTAATGAGTAATACTGCAATTAGAGAAAAAGAATGAAAAAGCTAGCCATGCTAAATTTTACAAGAAGTAAAGTTTATTAACTTCTTTACAATGTTCATATGCATAAACAAAGAAACCTGTTTACAGTGCACGCCAAAGTCTTCAATCTTGTTAAGAGGGATGGTTTGGTACTCGGATACTGGCTCATCTGGAGGCTTATATCCCTCGGGGTAAGTTCTAAATGCACCAATCTCAACTTTTCCAGCCGAAACTGTCCTTGTCGGGTCAATAACAACTGCCAAAAAAGGCTCTTGAAATTGCTGATTCAGCATTTGTGTGGAGACATCAATACCAGATAGCCAACATCCATAACCGGGATGAGAATGGTACCACCCAACAACATTCTCTAACCTTCCCGCCTAGACAGCAATGATTCAAGCAAGAATTAGTCGGTAAAAACAGTATGTGCACTTACTAAAGGTAGAAAATTGCATGCTTAGATTACCTGCAAAAGAATATGAACCACCATAACTACATGTAGACATCTACAAGTAACTACATAACACATCTACAATAACTAGCCCTGTAGGCCACTCTAGTAGTAGACTTGCACAACAATTATATAATATGTAAAATCATCTCCCTCATCTTGATTATTATTTTGATATTAAATCGTAATGTGGTATTTTGTAGTCGTCTAACTTCAGAATGCACTTTCTCCATTTCATAACCTGATTATACAATATGTAAAACCATCACCGCCTCTTCATCTTCATTAGTGTTTATATCTTAAATGACAAACTTGGTCTCCTTGTGGTATTTCATGATCATCTACCTATATATGGCTCAGTTAATAATAGTGTTCTAAAAGACCCCGCCTAAGTAAGGGCGCCTAGGCCCCGCCTAGGCGCTAGGGCCCTCTCCAACGCCTAGTTCTAAGCCCCGCCTAGGTCCCGACTAATCCCGACTAGTCCTCGCCTAGGCGCTAGGCCCGGCTCCGCCGCCTAACATCCGCCTAGCGCTTTTTAGAACCTTGGTTAATATTCCCCCCCCCTGGTGCCTAAAGTTACATATCATACCGTCTTTTTTTTTTTCATTCCACCTTATGGCTTTTAATATTTCCCTTCATTTTTCTGGGTAACGGACCTCAGCCTTTGTTGAATCACTAAGTAAAATGTCCTTGCCAAGGGGTATATACCATAGTATGTTGTCTTCAAGTGTCCTGTCAATATGTCCATCACTAAGGCAAGATCGTTGTTGCAGAATATGGTAATAGTGAACTCTCAAGTCCATATTACAGTATTCCTAAGAAACAATCCTATCAGCACCAAAATTCCTACTTTATCATAGCTATAGATTTTTTTAACTCTTACCTTCTTGAATATCCCTCTGGTAACTTAACATATGCGTTTTAAGTTAAATATAAAACACTGGTATATCATTATTTCCATCACATAACTGATAACTTACATTGCCGACCTCCAACATATAAATAAACCAAGCGAACGGAAACTAATTTTCATTAGCTAACATCTAACTCTATACTCAAGGACTCTCTCCCAAAGCGTAATTGTACAACCCATTATTATTATTCACTATTTTAATGGATACCTCATTTTTCTATTCCCCCTCCTAAATTCCAGCACCACATACATGGTGGGTCATAAAAAATACATACCCGAGATCCATTTCAGTATACTGCAATTTACTTCAAAGATTATCAGAAAGACCGGTAGGAAGAAAATGAATACTAGTTTACGAAATTGAAATGAATTTAAAGTATAAAACACTAAAGAAAGAAAATAAAGTTCTAAAATCTTGCAAAAGCAAGTCAAGCAAGGGTTAAGGCCTATAAATCTTAGCCTCAACCCCAATCCATCCCCCGACAGAAACACTATCCTCTTCATCCTCATCTAGTATCTCAACATCTTCATTGTCATCATTTACGTTCCCATCCAAGTCGTGTGCTTTCTCAAGGAGCTCTATATCTTCCTCTTCTTCCTCATCTTCCTCATCTTCATCAAGAAGGTGAAGAGGTGGTGGTGGCCTACTTGGCCTAGGAATCTCTGAAGTTTGTCCTCCCCCCTTAATCGTTGTAGTTGTCTTTTTCCTTGAGCTACTTGGACCCCCGTCACTTCCGCGTGATGGAGTTGGTTTTGGCCTATCTCTAATTGTATAAGCACGATCCTCAGCGCCACACACATTACTAACCAAATCCCAAGTTAATCCACCGCCATTCACTTCATCACCATCATCTTTGGTATACCATTCATCACATTCATCAACTTCATCCAAACAAATTGGATCGATTGTATATCGGGATTGGTAGCGTCGTCTTAAAGCTCTGTTATATTTTACGAAGACCAAGTCATTTAACTTGGTTTGATCCAACCTATTCCTCTTCTTAATGTGAACCTGTAACTATTTTAATCCAAATTAGTACAAGGCTACATGAATTAACGTTTATATTATTGCTAACTCACACTTTTTAAATTTTGTATACATACATGCTCGAAGAAACTCCAATTCCTCTCGCATCCCGAAGCACTACAAGTCAAATTAGTGATTTTCATGACAAACTCTCGCAATTCTGGAGTTGATTTACCATAAAGCCTCTGCCACTCACCTACGAAAAGAAGAAACAACAAGTTAATACTCATAGTTGTGACACTATGAACATGAAATCCATCAAATTATAAATAAAATATTACCTGGAGCAATCGTGTATCATTGCTTTTTAGCCGTCACCGACCCAAATGATTCTTCTGCATTTGTATAAACCTTAAATTGTCTGGTTATTTGATCTTGAGTATTTGTGTCGGGTATCAATCTCTCAAGACATTTAACGAACCCATCCCACCTCGTATTCATGTAGTGAAACTCTGAATTCAAGTAGTAAGCAGCAGCATGCAAAGGTTGATGAAGTTGATCTTCCCACCTGCGATCAATGATCTGAAAAAACTCTGAATACTCCTCTTTGTCTTCAAAATTCTTTGCAATTTTTTCCTCGCTCTATCCATGGCTTCATAGATATATGGCATAGGAGCCTTTATCTCACCATCAACTAATCGAAGGACATTAAAAAGAGGACCGGCGACCAAAAGAGCCTCTTTAGCCACCTTCCAAAATCGCTAATCCATGATGGTTTTAGTTGCTTGTTTACCTTTTTCTTCCTTTGTCCATTCGCTATTCTTCCAAACATCGGAAATGAACATTGCCCTTAACTCTTTCTTTACCTTGTCATACCTCCGAGAGAGTAAGAAATGCTGTTGCAAATCGAGTCTTTGCTGGTCTCACTAAATCCAGCTTGGTGAACTTCCTCATCATATTCACGACCCCAGGACGTGCTATTCAACTTCATAGCCCGTTCAAAAACTTTTTTTATTCTTGAAATGTTAAAAATATCCTCCAACATCAAGTCCATGCAATGAGCAGCGCATGGTGTCCAGAATAAATGTGTATATTTTTCCATTAAATTCTCACATATGTAAAAAAGAATAAAATAATAATTAAAACAATTACATAAACATACTAATTATAATATCAAATTATTACTTACCAACACTTTTCATATTGGAAGCATTATCAGTTATAACTTGTATAACATTCTCAGGACCGATTTCCTCCACAACTTGACTGAGCAAATCACATAGTCTATCTCCGGTTGTGCAATAATCTGAAGCATCAACCGACCTTAGAAACATACTCCCTTTAGGATTGTTGACTAGAAAATTAATCAAAGTTCGCTCTCTCTAGTCCTTCCACACCTCTGACATAATAGAGCAAACCATATGTCTTCCACTCTTGTCGATGATCCTCCATAACGTTGTTTACAGCTTCCACTTCTTTCTTCAGTAAAGGAACTCTCAATTCATAGTAACTCGGAGCTTTCATCACACCACATCTACCGACATCATTGATTGCTTCTTGGAAACTATCATAATTCCCTGCATTAAATGGTATCCCTGCATCATAAAACCATCTGGCTAAAGATGATCATGCTTTGTTTCTAAGCACTTTCAATGCTTCGTCATTCTCACTCTTTTGTTTCTTCATGATTTTTGCTGTTGAGCCACCATGACTAACAAAATTATCCATTGGCCCTCTAGTTTGTATCTTTGGCTTTTTAATTGAATGACCTTGTTCTCCGCCATCCTCACCATCAAGTTCATCCCCATAACTTCTCATAGTTTCTTCTCTTATCCTTTGCTGATGAATATCTTTATCGAAAATTCATTTTTCCTTAGCTTGCTGCTTTATGCCCATAAATGCTTTAATTTCTTCTTTTAACATCATCTGACACACTCTCACAATCCCTTACATTAGGATTTCCACCAACGATATGATGCTTGGCTCTTAATATCCCACCTCTGAACTCAAGTCCACAAAAATTACATGTATTATTTGTGTTTTTTTCATGTTTTAATGTCACGTACTTCCAACATGGATCCTTCCGTTTAGAATTAGTAGAGGAGATATTCGACATTGTTAATAATGATCTCACGGCCGAAAGAAAGAACATTATTTAAAGAAATAACAAAAGAATTTTCTTGTTTTATGAAAAAATAAATTTAAACATCGACTTAAAACTAGAAAAAAACAATAATTAAACAAAGGAAAAAATAAAAAATGACTTAAAAACCATGAGAGAAGACATGCTAAAAAGGAGAGGAAGACACGTTGAAAAAAAGAAAAGAAAACAAAAGTAAGAAATAGAAAATAAAAGAGACAGACGCAAAGAAAGCAGAAAAAAAAAACATAGAGACGCAGAGTACAAAACGACGTGAACCTGAAGTCGACGCTGCTGAAGAGTGGCGTGATTTGCATTCGTCATCGTTCGTCGTCGTCGTCGTCAATGGTGAGTCGATCGTGAATTGCTTGGTTTACGTCCATGAAATTGATTTCATAATCGATTTTATAATCGATTTCATAATCGAACTCGAAATTCCTAATCGATTTCATAATCGAACTCGAAATTCCTAAAATTGACGATGTTTCCATAAAATTGGAAACCCTAGCGTTTATCGCTTTTATTGCTTTTACAAAACGACCCCCACAACCCACAGAGGCGGTGTAACCTCCCAGGCGCCAATATGGCGAGGCGGGCGAGAGAAGCGAGCGCCTTTCACAACTATGAATTAGACCATCTCCAAGAGCACGCCATTACCTTCGCCAACTCCAATTTGGTGCAGGATCCCTCCTCCAACAGCGACGCCAATTCTCCCGCTATTTTGGCAATAGCCCTCCAGTTGCGCCAAATTTGGCGCAGGTAATTTCTTGCGCCATCCTATTTTTTTGTTGAATCGTTGTGTTCTTCGTTTGCGTCTAAGCTCACTCTCTCTCTCTCTCTGGCTTCACTGATTTGTGTCTCCTTGTGGTGGATCTAGAAGCCTTTTTTTATTATTATTAATTTATTTATTTTTTGCCTTCGGTGGATGGATCTAGAAGCCTTTTCTTTTTTTTCTTTTGTTAATTACTAATTCCTCCTTCATCTCAAAATGAATTATCAATTTTTTTATTTGAGACGGAGATGGTATATATTTTTAATTTAATATTTATTATTTATATTATGAAATTTGTTTTTTTTTCATTTATGCAAAATTATCCAACTTGTACCATTAATTTTTTAAACAAAATTAAAAAACTTTGAAAATATGTTAAAATATTAAAGATGAAATAAAAAACAAGAATTAATTGGAGAACCTCACTTGAAATACAAATTTAAAATACAAACACAAATAAAAAACAAGAATTAATTGTAGAAATGATTAATGAAAATACTCAATGTTGACGTTTTCTCGAGCGACACAAACAAATCAAGGATTAACGAGCTCACTTTGAACTTAGAAATGCCTTGATTGATTGAACATTTATGGGATGAATATGTGAATTCAGAGAATTAAATGTTCATTTATCATTGTTAATATGTAACTTAATTTTCCGTTGAAATTGTATTTTGAAGCATTTTATTTTAATTATCTATTTTAATGTTTCTTCTAATAATTTTTTATTTTAAATTTATTTATTTATATTTATTATTTGTCTTATTTAAGTTTTATAGCATACCATTTAATATAATGTAATTTGAATAATACTCCCTCCGTCCCACGTGAATGCAAACTTATTTCTATTTTGGTTCGTCCCACGTAAATGCAAACTGCCCAAAATGGAAACAAATTTATTATTTTATATTCACCCTATCCCACCCACTCATTCTCTCTTCATTTTCCACCATACAATTTATTCAACCAACCTACTATTAACTCCACTCATTCTCTCTCTTCATATCCTATCACACATTTTCATTATCTTAATAATATTTCTTAGTTATTGTGCCCAAAAAAATGGTTTACATTCACATGGGACGGAGGGAGTATTAAATATGATTAATGAAAAACATTTTAATTAAATGAAATAATAAGAATATTCTGTAAAGATTCTTATTTGGTGCAAAATTTGAAGCAACCTGTTAGAGATGGTGAAAGATATTTGGTGCTGAAATTACACCATTTTGATGTTTTGGTGCAAAATTTGAAGCAAACTGTAGGAGATTGTAGGAGATGGCCTTAGAAACTTACAAAATTTCATAATGAGAAGTTATCTTTTACATATCATTGATCAAAGTTTCCAATTGATCAAGTAAAAGTCGAAGCACAATTTTTTTTCTACAATAGGACAATGTAAACACCTAATAAAAACAATATTCAATGAAAATAAAATCAATTTACCTGCTTGTTAGTCTGGGAATAATCAACCATATACTCATAGGCATCAGCCTGGGCATTAACCCTAGTTTCAGTACCTTCAACAGGCAAGGCAAAAGCATCCATAACAATAATGGTGTCGCCGTCGGTCTTACCCTGCATAAGCCCCATAATCTCAATCGTACCGCCAGAGCGCGCATGGACGACCATCTTGAGAAGGGCTAGGGCTGATACTTTGACCCGTTTGAAGTAGTGTGGGTCGCTCGCCCATGGCTTCTCCTGCTGGAATTTGGCCTGAGCTGCTTCGTCGTAGAAGAAGATAGCGTCGGATTCCGACGACTGTGGCGTCTCCATTGTCACAATATTGTTCTCGAGCTCCCATGTTTGTTGCGCCATCGCTGCCGATGAGGAGGAGTAGGGATCCATTGTTCAGTCGTTCCGGAAGAAACCCTTGCCTCTATGCATATACTGTCTCAGAGAACTAAGAAGACCGGTGCTATATACACCGCCTTTTTTTCTAACTCAGACCCAGTTTGTTTCAACTTATTTGTTTCAACTTATTTTTAAAAAATAATTTTCTGAAAAATATTTTTCGAAAAATGAAGATGTTTTTACGAAAAATGAAGATGTTATTCGAAAAATGAAATAAACATATTTTCGGCTGTTTTGTAAGAAAAATGTTTTTCAAAAAATATTTTCATATGTTTAAAGAATGTTGAGTTTCGCTTTAGGATCCTTTATGAGAACTTAGAGGTGTCCCGGGCAGACTTCTAGTTTACCCACTATACTAAGAGGCAGAGGAAAGCCCAATCCTGATTGTATTGGGCTCTTAGTTCGAATAGGGTGACCTTCTACTACAGCCAATTTGAGGTAGGGTTGAGACCCCCCTAGATCCTTTCATTTGATAATTTTTGGAGTGTATGGTCGCTGCCCCAATGCAGTGAGGGTAATGGAAGCTTTAGGAGGTTCTTTAAGGTGGTTGTTAATGATACGACCTGGGGGATTAGCACCCCAGCAAAAGCTAAGGCCCCCAAGCTTTTCTCCAACTTGCCCGACAAGGTTTCGGGTTGGAACAACCACTTGATCATGGTGGAGAGTAGGAAGGACTGGGATCCCATTGCCTGAGGAGTATTCTGAGCCCATGAAGGAGGACGAGTATTGAGTCCTCGATTGGAGTGATGAGCTAACTCGTAGGTTGACAGTGGTTGCTCGCAAGAGCACAATTAGATGGGCTACGTTGGAGTCTAGCAAGGATTATTATATCCAAGCTGGAATGATGATGGGTGGTGACGGAGGAGTAGCCCTTTTGGTTCCAATAATAAGGAGCTTAGGTATCCTGACTGGGTCATCCATGATAGGGAAAGGTTTGCGACCCAATGCCACTACTGTAAGAGAAAATTGCACCTCTGCAAAACCTGTTTCACTATGGCGGTTAAGTACTTATCTTTTCTCCTTTTGCTTAAGTTTTTGCTCATTCTCTTTATACTGACTCTCTTCATTTTGGTCGGTGCAGTCTTACTCCGGCTCTAGAATCACAAATTGAGAGGATCATTGACTTGGGTGACCGCATAATGAGCCGTAAGGAACATGGTCGCGCCAACGCTCGGGCTAGCAGGGGAGAGTGAAGCCATTGCTAGGAACAACTTGCTCCCTAAAGGAGTGGGGATGGTTCCCATTGATGGTACTGAGCCCGTCCAGCCCTTCGAGCCAGAAGTACTAGTAGAGGCCCTCAAAGGGGAGAGTGGAGCCGGAGCCAGCTCTGGGGTTGAGTACAGATCCCCAACTTGAGTCAATGGCGGGTCAAGAACGCCAGGTTGACTCCGTGGATCTGGAGCTCGATTTTGAAGGACAAGACGACACAGAGGGCGATCTAGCCCTTACAAGGACCAGGAAAATGTCAAGGGTAGAGGTGGTTCCCGAAGGTGCGGGCCCCTCTAGGCCGTTGAGTTCCAGGTCCAGCATACCTGTTAATCAAGCTCCCACCTTAAGGGATATAGGGGAGGTGCAGTCTATGGTAGATGCACTGGGTGATGTGGCCCCTTGACTGGGGTGAATTCCCTTTGCCGTAAGTACCCCTAGTTGGCTCTAGGCCAGGCCATCATCTATTGAGCAACGGATAGGGATCTGCTTGCCACTTTTGCTGAGGAGGGCTTGACCCCAGAGGAGTTTAGTGACCGCTCTGGCCAACTTGCTTTCGAGGTAACACGTAAAATATTTTCCCAATTTTTTCCACTCACTTTTATTGTCATTATCTTGATCGTTTCATTTCTGTCTCGGAGTGTTTAGCTTTGACCGAGCAAGCTAGGTGTAGCTGAAGAAAAAAGCTGAATGAGCTGGACTCCCAATGCTCGGCCCTTCAGATGGCCCATTTCAATGCTGAGAAGGAGCGTGATGAGGCCTTTCAAGCTTTGAAGGTGTCCAAGGAGCAGCTAGCTCCTCTGCAAGAATAAGTCAACTCCTGGGCTCCGACCAAGGCTGCCTTGGAGGAAGAGGTCGCCCAAACCAAGCAAGGCAAAGCTGAGTTGGAGGGACAGCTTGAGCAACTATCCCAACTGGTCCAAGGTCGCAACAACAGGTTGCTCAAGCTAGTGATGAATGCAAAAATATCATCGTTTCTCGAGCTCGGGACTTCTATGATGTTGGAATTAGCACATGGCTCGTCGGGCCATAGTAGATCCGACTGTCTTTAGTGTTGACAAATTGGCCCAGTGGGCTTTTGAGGATCGCTATGATGACCTAGCCCGCACCGACCACTCCCTAGTCCCCTACAATTCCAACGACCTAGCCTTTATTGCAAAGCGGGATACAGGGGATAAGCTTGAGCCCTGTGTCGCTCCAACTATCGAGCCAAGAAACTTCAATACTATTGTACAAGAGCTTATGGAGGCCGATGAATCTGAGGAGTAAAGGGAGGTCACCCAGGACCAAGTCTTTGAAGATGTGGAGCAGAAACAGCAACAGCATCAGCAGTAGAATAGATTTTAATTTCTTTGTAATTAACAAGTCCAAACACTCTTTATGTTTTATTTGATCGTTATGACTTGGCCCGATTTGGGAGGCATTTTCCTTTATAACTTTTGTATCATTTTGGTCTTAGCCCACTTTTGGTAGACCAACTTTTGAGTGCTAGTTGACTTTATCTATCTTTTGTCAGGCAAAGTCTTTTTACTTTACATTGAACTAATATGAGAACGAGGTCGACTAAAACTTTAGTCGTACCTGTTTATAGAATAAGATTGACTAAGGCTTTAGTCGAATCTGTTTGAGAACGAGATTGACTAAGGCTTTAGTCTAATCTGTTTGAGAACGAGATTGACTAAGGCTTTAGTCGAATCTGTTTAATGACGAGATTGACTAAGGCTTTAATCGAATTTGTTTAAGAATTAAGGTCGACTAAGAGCCGGATCTGAGCTAATACATAGAAAGTATGAATCAATAACGTTGGTAGAACCTTTTTTTGGGGAGCAGACCCTTTTTATTGAATACGTAGCTTATTACATAGAGAGTTTACCAACTTTTACATCGACATAGGAACAAATTCAAAAATAATACTCCCTCCGTCCCACCTCAAGGTTCCACCTTTCCTTTTTGGGCCGTCCCACCTCAAGGTTCCCTTCCTTAAATGGAAAGTTTTCCATATATTTATACCCTTATCATCTCCATATATTTACAAAAAAACCATTCTCTCTCCTATTCCCTACCACACATTTCATATATTAACTTACTATTCCTCCCACTCATTCTCTCTCCTATTAAATATTTTTAATTTTTACATTCTCTCTCCTATTCCCTACCACACATTTAACTTTACATTCTCTCTCCTCAAATTTTCTATTCACTTTAATTAAATTTCTTAAAAAGCGTGTCCACCTTAAGGTGGAACCTTGAGGTGGGACGGAGGGAGTACTTTGTCAAGTAACTAGCATGCCAAGGGTGTTTCAGCTCGCTTCCCCCAGGGTTTCCAATCATGTAGGTCCCTTCCTTAACTACCCTTGTGACAATGTATGAACCTTCCTAATTAGACGACAACTTGTTTTGCTCGGCCTTACGCCCTGTCACTTCAATTTTTCTTAGGACGTAGTCTCCAACCTTGAAGGACCTCTTCTTGACCTTTTTGTCGTGGTACCCCTTGGTTTTCTGTTTGTAGTTAACCATTCTGAGCTGAGCAGTCATCCGTCTTTCATTGAGCAAATCTAAGTCGATCAACCTGTTGGAGACATTTTGAGTCTGATCAAATAGTGCAACCCTGGCTGTTGGAATATATAGCTTAGTTGGTGCCATGGACTCCGACCCATAAGTAAGAGCATATGGGGTTTTCCCTATAGGCCCCCGAGTGGTTGTGCGGACTGCCCATAGAGCAAGTGGGAGTTCGTCCAACCATCTCCCAAATCGTCCATATAAATTCTTACTTAAAGCTATCAACACCAATTTGTTGACCACCTCTGCTTGCATGTTCCCTTGGGGATAGGCGACTGAAGAGTTCCAATGCCTGACTCCCAACCTGTGTATCTTTGTTTCGAAATTCGTTAAACTGAAGCCAATTGTTAGATACAATTGAATGTGGAACCCCAAAGCAACACCAAATGTAGTCATGGATGAAGTTGATGGCGTTTTCCTTAGTTGTCTTAGCCAGTAGCTTTGCTTTTATCCATTTAGTGAAGTAATCTATTGCTACAATCACATACATTCAGTTTCCACGGGCGGGCGGAAAAGGCCCAATCAAATCTACTCCCCACATGTCAAACGGCCAGATAGCAATCACAGGAGTTTGCTCGGTGGTTGGTAACTTAGGAAGATCGACATACTTTTAACATTTGTCACATTTCTGCACGAACTCGCGAGCATCTTTCCTTTAGTGTGGCCAGTAATATCCCAAAGTGATTATCTTGTCTGCCAAAGTTCTGGCCCCCAGGTGTCCACCACACACTCGACTGTGTACCTCGAACAAAAGATGTGGGACTTCTTAAGGATGGACACACCTTAAGATTGGTTTGATGAAAGACATCATGAACAAAACTTCCCCATGAATAGTGAATCTAGGGAATTTCTTCTTGATCACTTTAGCCTTTTGTTCGTTTTCTGGCAGCTCCCGCGTCTCAATATAAGCCCTGATCTCGTCAATCCAACACTTAATACTATTCTCCAAGCATAGAACCTGAACTCTTTCGTATGTTGGTAGTTCTAAGTAAGAGATGGATTGGTTTTGTTCTTCCTCTGATGTAGCTAGCTTCGAAAGTTTATCCGCCAACTCCTTGTCTTTGCGGCCTACCCTCTGGATTTCCCAAAACTCCAAGTCTTGGATCAGTTTCTTGACTAGCTCGCAATACTTGACCAGGATCGGATTAAGTACCTTGTATTCACCTCTGAATTGATGAACAATCAACTGGGAATCACAAAAAGCCACTATCTTGGTAGCTCCGAAGCACTTGGCATACTTGATGGCCGTTATTAGGACTTTATACTCGACCTGGTTGTTGGAGGCTTGAAATTTGAATACACTTTTCAGCAGTCTATGGGCAAACTAACCACATGCTGGCTTGACGACTCTTTCCCTTTAGATGTCTTTTGTTTGGGTGCCCCTGGGTCGTCTTTATTGGTGAATGACAACTCAACCAAAAAAATTGCCAATGGTTGTGCCTGGAGTGCCTTTCGAGGTCGACACTCAATATTAAACTCTGTTAGCTAGATTGCCCAATTTAGTAGTTGACCTGAACTTTCTGGCTTATGTAGTATCTTCCTTAGAGGTGCATTAGTGAGCACAAGACACAATTGCGACCACCTTGTCGACTTACGATTTATTCAACAGACGTTAATAGGAAAATTAAGAGGTATTAGAATCTTTTACAACAAACCTCAAAACGAATTCATATAATCTTTTATCTCGTTCTTCATCGTCTAGTTTTCGTAGTTCCTCTGCTTCTAAAATAGATTAGTTATATGAAGTTTCTTATATTTCAGATGATTCAAAAATCCCACTCACCCAGCTACCTATAGTTAATCCTTACCATGTTTTTTCTAAACCTTCTATATCTTTCACTAAAAAAGTCAAAAAATTGATAGGTTCTCCCTCTACCCAACAGGTCAAAGAATATGTCCAATCTTCTAAGTTTGATACTTATCAACTCCCTGCCATCTCGGGTGAACATTTAGTCACATTAGATATTCCAGCTGATCTTCCTTGACATTGTCTTGCACAAGGATATACCCATATCCATTTTGGTGCTGTCAAACTAGCTCTCACCTTTCATGGCTGAAAAGGACTTCCAACGTTCTCTCGAATTGCTCTAGTAGATACTCGATTTGTTGAATGACAACATGCTTGTATTGGTACTATCCAGACCACTTTGAACGCTGGCACAGTCTTCGCTACCTTTTACCCGAATTTCAACATGCCTCTAAATGACCCCTCTCTATTTACAGCCCTCAAATTTAGATTGGAGGTACTACCCAGGTAAACACGTTTCAAGGAACTTTCCATTACCAAATGGTTTACCGAATTCAAAACCATTGCCTGGATATCATGATCCCTGGTCAAGATAATTCAGGAGATGCTCTGTTTCTTGATATCGATTCAAAAGCAACGCCAACTTGCACTTATGTTCCAAGATAGTTGACCAGAGCTGAGTTGCTCAAACTCCTCCAGAAAAATGGGTTACTAGTTATGAGCAAATCCATCAAGTCCCCCAAGCTCCCGTTCATACCACAGCTGCACCTGAATTTGTCCGTCACGCAGATGGTCTTATTGAGGTAAAATTTTCGTCTTCTCAAGCTGAAAAAACATCCTGTAATGTCTTCCATACAGGAGTACGGTTGATTGAACCCCCAGTTGTCAGACATAATTAGTGGGATGTTTGCAACAGCCCCGCTTATCTAGATGAATCTTCCAAAGTTGAGATAGATGAAGATATTCCCCCCAAAAGAAGAAAATACTCCTCCCAGCAAAAGCTAAAAAGGATATATAAAGCTGGTAACACCACTGTTGGAACCCTTGGAGAACCGCCTGAAAAATTTGACTATTATGTCCTTTATCCAAACAAATCTCCCCAGCCTAACCCGCCTCCTTCACCATGCAAACCTGATCTTCCTCCATCACTTATTCCATATTAACAAAAAGCCCTTTACATAATCCATAAAGGCCCTTTACTCACCCATCACCAGCTGATTGCCAAATGATTTCCTAAAACCCATGCCTTGATCCAAGATCGCAAGAATACCAAGAAGAATTTCCTCCACTGACCCCATTTAAATTTTCCCAACAAAGGACCAAACATGAATGGAAGGTCCAAAATCCAACTTCAATTGATGCATCAGGAAATCCAAAGCCGATTAGCCTAGCCGAAGCAACTCTGAATTGACAAAGTGAGAATGCGGTCACTCAGAATAAGGCTCTAAAGCACATTATCTCTCAGAAACCAGGTTTGAAAGATTTGAAGAAAGCCTTTCTTCAAAAATCAGAAACTTAGAAGGTATGATCGGAGAGAGACGCCACATAATTCAAATTCTACACCAAGAACTGTTGCAGATCATTCATACTTCTCCAGCATCCCAAGCTTCTGCTCTTTCCCAAAAGGAAGCAGAAATGAAGTTTCTCAAAACCCAACTTCAAGATCTTGAATGACAATACAAGCAAAAAAGGGTGTCAACTCTTGTTAATGATCCTTGGAGGCTAACCACAACACCCTTTGTCAGGACATCATTTGATCCGCAGCCTATACCAGCCTCTTCCCGCTCTGAATCATATCCTTCTCTTTCCCTTTGGGCCTCAGTGCCTCAGCCTGTTACCAAGCCCAAACCAATTCCCAACAATCCCCTACACATAACATCATCATTTTCTTCAAACTTTGCTACCCAATCTGCCCCAAATGATCCTCCAGAACCCCATATTGATGCTTTTTAAAAAGACCCAAGTATCCCCCTAATAGAAAAAATGAACCCATTTTCATTATTTCTACGATCTCTAGACCAAGACAGATCCCCTCCAGAATCCACTTAAGTCTCAACCTTTGTCTGACCTATTATTGATGATGGTTCAGACCCCTTTGATACCCTTGAACACCTTTTTATGGCAGAGCCAGAGACTACATTCCAAGGAGAAACTGAACTTGTTGATTCAGATCTGGACGAGTCCACAAGCCAAAATCTACCACGAAGTAATACGAAAGCCAAGTCTATTCCCCGACCTGACACCAAACAACAATTTACCTTCGATGATATCTCACCCTCCAAATGGTGAGAAAGAAGTGTTGAAATGCTAACCTGGTATTTTTCAGAACTCCAATACTATTCTATAGACATGGTTATCAAGAGATTTTTGGCCTGACATCAAGGTCGCCTTCGGGACTGGTACCTTAGTCTCGGAGAATATAGGCAATTACAGATTCAACAAAGCCCCTCACCTGAAGAATTCATCAATATAATTTATTATGAGTTCATTGGAAATCCAGTTGAACATACCATCATCCATGCCCGAGAAGAATTTTTAAACATGAAATGTTGTTCATTCCAAAAGAAGGATCTTGAAAGCATTATAATCGCATGTCTCAGCGGTTCTATTGCCTTCATGGGATTGATGACATCAATATCAAACAAGTCTTTCTCAACTCTTTTCCAGAATCCCTCGGTAATGAAGCCTACAGAGTGTTATAATCAAGAAATGCAATGATGGCACAAACCTCACTTGGTGGCCTTTACCAGTTGATACGCAATGCTCTAGAAAAGCTTTGTAACCAAAAGAAATTCATTGTTGAGTTTGAAAGAACTGGCAAGCATTTTGGTTTAGCATGTGATAGGTACATGTGATGATAGGTATCTTCAAATCAAGTGCAAAGACAAGTCAAGCTGTAGCTACAACCATACAAAAAGAAGGCACAATCAAATAAAATCTCTGGATCAAACTTCTTTGAATCGTTCAAACAAAAGAAGGTTTCCCGAAGAAATCCAAAATTCAGAAAGAAGTGGAAGTTCATAAGGAAGAAATCCCAATGTGGACGAACGATAAATGTTACATCTGTCAAAAGAAAGGACATTTTGCAAAGGATTATCCAGACAAATGGAAATCCTAAGCATTAATCCAGACTCTCAACCAGATCGAGCCAGTTGACCTTTCTGACCTTGAGTCCTTGTACTCACTTGATGATGAGCCTGTTGATTCTGTTATTTGCATAATTGCCTATTCTGACTCCCTTATCAGATGAAAATTCTGAATCAGATTCATCCTATGAACACCAGGACCTACAAGTTCTCATGATGAATCCTCTTCCTCACATTCCCCATATTCTACCAATCCAAGAAAGCCAGCCTGTCCCATTAGCCAAAGTACATATTCTCACTTCCATATATGCTAAGCCCATCCAGGTAATTGCTTTCTTTGATACGGGATTGTCAGTTTCCATACTAAATTCCAAAATTCTTCCTCCAAGTTTCTGGAAGCCACATCACCAAGCATTCCTTGCAGCCAATGGAGAAGTGTTGTGGTAGACAAAATTAGTGTCCCAGTCCACATTCGCCTCTTTCCCAAGTGTGTCATAAAGCATAGCTACTTTGGCTCAAGTTCTCATGGAAAAGACATCCTAATTGGGTTTGATATCCTTCATAAGTTACCTAACTTAAGATGTAAACAAAATGGTATTTATTATAAAAGCTTTTTAAATCCCTGGAGCCCATTTTCACACCTATTCATGGCATCTACCAATACCATTGAGTCACT
Organism: Adenophora triphylla var. japonica; assembly: GCA_022495995.1. Lineage (NCBI taxonomy): Eukaryota > Viridiplantae > Streptophyta > Magnoliopsida > Asterales > Campanulaceae > Adenophora > Adenophora triphylla. Next base: position 796,931 of record JAFEMH010000035.1, on the reverse strand, counting down.
AAAACATCAGCTTATCCAAACCTCATGCGCTTCTTCCCATACCGAGTTTCTCTCCAAGCATCCATCACCTTTGTGGCTAAACCATCCCTTCTTTGTTTCCTTGCCATTTAAGCAAAATGAAGATGTGAATCCTACCAAGGCTAGCCATCCTGTAATGAACCAAGACCATTACCAACTTGCCCTCCAAGAACTAATTGGCCAAGGTGTTATCGAACCCACGTCATCTTCATGTGCATGTGAAGCTTTCTATGTCAACAAGTGTAGCGATTGCGGAATTTCTTTCCTCTTTTTATTTTATTTTGTTTGAGTCGCCACCTATATTATGAGGAAAATATAGAAAAACCATTTTTAAAGAGATTTGGGTTCGGGGATTAAGTGATGGATTTGAAAGGTCAGGGAGCACCGCATCCACCCAATTCGAAGATCGATCTTGCTTAAGGGGGGTTTTTCAAATAATAATATTTTTAAAAAGAAACGAAGAAAAAACATCCATTTAATTAGATTAAACGGAATGTGGGATCGATTGCTTCGAGACCGTCTCCATGATTTGGAGAGCCTCTAGGCCGATCCTAGATTCGATATGCTTATACCACTCTAATAATCAATTAGAACAAAAAAGAAAGGAAGATTACCTTCAGGTTGAGAAATGATTTGGATAGAGTTTCGCCTAGATCCTAGACTCGAATCTCGACGTTCGTTGATCAACAAGGTTGATAAACGAATTTAGGTGTTTGTTTATGAGTGATTTACAGGAATCTTTCAAGGAGAGAAACCAGTAAATTGTCAGGGGTCGACCGTCGTCTGAAATACTAAAAGTCATCAAGTATTTACAGGGGTTTATTTACTTTGTCACCAAGATTAGGTGACTCAAGTGGATTAGGATTCCTCCCAAGGAAGCTTCCAGAACTCTAAGATCAGTAGAGACCCGAATTAGATAAGAGTTACCAAGAAAAGAGGTTGAAATCGACAAGGAAAGTGATTTTCCCCTCCTGCAGAGGGTTAGTCTCACGCGAGACAAGCCATGTCCCGCGCGGGACAAGGCTTCACAAAAGACAGATTTGTCCTCCCCTTGTTATCTCGTATGCAGTTAATCTAAACTAACGGCCGTTAGTCAAAACTTAACGAAACATGACGAAATGGTGGATTTCTACTCCAAAACCAAAGGCGAGACATAGAGTGGTATAACTCTGCCACGATAGGTTCAGAATGGGGTATCTACAGAGCCCCTCGGCGACAAGTCTTATGGAAGAAGTCATGTCGTCGATAGATAAGGCATCATTCTGAACATTGGGATGGTCGTGCTGCACGGCTGCCTACGTATCTCTATCGGAGAATCAGACCAAAACGTAGTTCGACTCCAAAACACAAAAAGGCTGCTATAGGTATTTTGAAAATCATTTTGAAAATTGAAGATTTTATTTTTGAAAAGGCAAACTCATACTGGGAATCAAAACATGACCCAATTCTGAATATACCCGTCTGTCTGAAGATTTGCCTATTTTGGCTCCGAACATGTGGGGAAAGATTTTAGAAAATAAAGGTTTACCTGTTCGGTCCTTCGCATCCAGTCGGTTTTGTGACGATTCGCCTATAAGGGCGCCGAATCGGGTTTTTGATGACGATTCACCTATCAGGGCACTGAATCGGGGTTTTTGATGACGATTCACCTGTCAGGGCGCTGAATCGGGCTTTTCGATGACGATTCACCTGTCAGGGCGCTGAATCGGGCTTTTCGATGATGATTCACCTGTCAGGGCGCTGAATCGGGCTTTTGATGACGATTCATCTATAAGGGCGCTGAATCGGGCTTTTGATGACGATTCACTTGTCGGAGCGCTGAATCGGGCTTTTGATGACGATTCACTTGTCGGGGCACTGAATCGGGCTTTTTGATGGAGTGGTTTACTGTCTTCAACCAACCAAGAGATAATTCACCTATTTGGGTTTCGAATTATGCGGGATGAATTGATCTTTGGATCAATCATTTCGGGTGACATGGCGCTATATCAGGCAATCATGCGTACACCACGTTCGGCTCGTTCCGTGACTTGCGGTATCAATTTTTTCACGTTTCCTTGCTAGGCTTTCCTTTCAAGGGTAAATGTGTCAAAAATTTGAATTTTGACGTTGCGTAGACGCTTATTGCCAAGGGCAATTTTGGTCTCTGTCCAGTGGGGTTGTCTCGCGCGGGACAACTTGTATCGCGCGGGACAAGGTCTGTCAAGGGCTTAAAACTAGCAGCAGCTTGTTTATTTCAAACATTCCCATTTTCAAACTCTCTCCTTAAGTTTGAGCCTAGGGTCTTTTTCCTCTGAAATTCCTTCGGTTTCTTTGTTTATTTCTCTTCCTAATCAACTTTAATCTTTCCCTAATTCCATAATCGATGGCCCAAGAACGGAGGAACCCAACATTTGATAGTTATTTGCTTCGGAAGGACTATCCTCGCGACGACCTCACTTTCGATCGCCATAGGCATATCTCTCATGCCATTCGCGAGGGCTTGGTAAGAATCTCTTTCTCAAACTCAATCCATGACTGTATTGCATCCATTCCATGTTTAAATCCATTGATTCATCAAAATTTGGCAATTTCTTTCCTTTGTCAAGAACTAGGTTCAATGTCGATGCATGCTTTATTTCTCATGCTTTTGTTGAAATTTGATGATGTATTTGTGCATGTATGAGTGCCCTACACGATTTGGATTATAGGAGGGATTGATTTGGGTAGCCAACCAAGAATTGCCGTACAAGCCAACCAAGAATTGCCGCGGTAGTGCGAAGTTTGCCAAGAACTTATGGGATAAAGTCAAGGCCTTGGTCGGGGTTCAAGCTAGGGTGGAGCAGACGGGGCTTCACACTTTTGTGGACAACATCCACGAGATGAGGCGAACTCCTCAAGTTCTCCAAGCTATTAGGGAGAGGTGGTGGGATACTACCCACACGGTTCATTTGCACTCGAGGAAGCGATAGACCCCGACCGATTTTCTGGCCATAACCGGGTTAGAGTGTGTCGGTGCTCCCCTTCCGGCGACTGGGGTTACAAGCCGGCGACCCCAACTGAGTGGAGGCAGCTTATTGGCTTTGTCCCTAGCAAAATCAAGGGATTTGCTATTGAGTTGGCGCCTTTTCATGGCCAGATCGAGGCCTATGCTGATAGAGCCACGGTCACAGACCGAGTTGTGAGGGGTGCTCTCTGGTACATCCTGTCAGAGACCATTTTTGCCAACCACTCCTCCACTGCTCGTACCGCTCTTTTAGGGATCTTGGAGGATCTTGACTTGGTGAGCACATATGATTGGGGCTCAACTGGTCTAGCTTTCTGTTACCATGCCATTGATGAGGCATGTAGGCACACCAAGGATACCATGCATGCAGGGGTATTCTTACGCTTGGGATGTATATTTCTGACTCTTTTGTCATTCATTTGCACATTTCATCCGTCTTTTGTACTGAATCCTGCTTTGTTTTCATGTACAGATCTGGGGATATGCCGTCTTTTCGTTGCATAAGTTTGAGGTGAGTGAGCGTGGGGCTCAGTTTCCAGATATCAGGAGATGGAGCCACTTCAACCGGACCGTGGATGAGGAGGAGGGGGAAGATTGGACCCTTACTGTTGAGGAGGCGCAGGCCTTATTGAACAGTTTCAGTTTTGAGCAGCAAGGCTTGTATCCGTGGACCCTATTGGAGAACGAGGTTCATGGCGCGTGGGCCGTCACTGACACGCAGAGGATCTTGGTATCGCTTGAGGGAGATACCATGTATTTGGGTGAGAGAGTCTTCCCTCAGCATGACCGTGGTTCACTCGTCAGGAGAGTGCCAGAGGATCCGCCCAGGGAGATGCACCCTACCTTTCCTGTCTCTGCTCAGGTATATGCCAATTATGTGAATGGGTATGAGGCAGAGGATTGTGTGATCCGAGGGGCTTCATATGAAGAATTCCTACCTCGTCTGATGGGTCCTCTTGTGGTGGGTGGTAGGCAGCCACGTGCCCATACTTCTGCTTCTGATTCTGGCTCGTCAGCCCCAGGCTCTTCGTCCCAGTATGCGGGTCCGGTGCCCTTTTCGCCGAATTATGGTCCTCTGAGATATTCATATATATATGATGGGATGCATGCAAATGATGGGCTCCATCCCGATCGTGGATCAGATTCTTGCGAGTTATCATCTCCCTCCCAATGTCTCTTCGATAAGACTGATTTTTTTTTGCTTATACTGTTTCTTGTATTATCCATATATGTGTGTATGTCCTATTTTTTCTGAGTATTTTCTTTTTGTTAACATATTACCATGTCCGCGGTGGATTATAACTGTGGGGCGAGCAGGATGGCCGGCTTGATGGCCTTGGTGTCGGACCTCTCCGAGAAGTTTTTCTATAAGGCGGCTTCGGCGGCGTCGACGATTGCCTCTGCAGTGACCCCTACTTGCGGAGCCAAGAGATCGAGGAGGGACGGTAGCCCTGGTGGTGATGATGGCGGCGTTGGCAGCTCGGGAGATATGATAGCATAGGTCTCCCCCACTTCCCCATTTATTTGAGATTCTTCTGGAACTTGTACATATTGGCCAGGTTGGCCCAAACATCTTTTCTTTTCTTTCGGTACCTGTTAGCACATAGATTGCATAACAACAAGTATTTTTTTATTTACTAATCTAGTTCTAATTAGTTTTAGCTTTCTCGACTTCCGTGGTGATATCCACGAGGAATGGAATGGCCAATTCCGGTCAAGCTTTGGGTATGAGTTTGGTATACGTACTGTGTATGAGGGACATATTTGCAGGTTTCGAGACTTGTTTCGGCAAGTCGGGGCTAGATTGCTTATTTGTGAAGAAATTCTGCAGAAGTTCCAGAAGGTTTGTCTCGCGCGAGAAAAGGTGTCTCGCGCGATACACGCTTTCCAGGCCAGAGTTTTTTTCCTTTTCGAATAGAATTCTGTCAAGTTTTCCTTTATAAACACATGTAGTCCGGTCCAATACTACATTCAAGCCTCCAAAACTCTAGAGATATTCTATTAGGATCAAATTCTTGCTATCTCCTTCAACCCTTTGATCCATGGCTTCCAAGGGAATCGCTCCAACGTCCATGATTATCAATGAATTTTCTTTGCCTCTCGATGCAGTTCAAGCTTTCAAGCAAGCATCAAGGAATTTCGTGAGATCGTTTCACAATCGGGCTCGCAATAGGTTTATTGAAGAATTTGGATTCAGAATCCTTTTTACTTTGAAGAACCTCCAATCGGATTGGAATCTTCTGCAGGGAGCTGCTCGATTTTGGGATCCTTCTCTTCATCTCTTTAATTTTTCCCTTAATGAGATGGTACCCACCGTAGAGGAATTTGCTATTATCTTGGATATGCCTTTGACCGGTGAAATTGCTATCCCTAAGTATGATAGAAATCATTCAGAGACATTGAGCGAATTATTGGGAATCCCCCTTGATGTTTGTTATGAGTTGGTTCACCGTAGGTGGGTGGATTGTTCTTCTTTTCCCGAATGCTTTGGTGGAGATTCAGACGATGAGGCTTTCCATGTTTACAAACGGAATTTTTTGGCCCTTTCTCTTTTTGGAGATGTATTGTTCACATGCAGGGGTAGCTTGGTTGATTCCCAATTGGTAGAGATTGTCTTGCAAGCTAGGAGACGTTATAGGAACATCATTCCTTTAGTATTGGGAGAGTCCCTTCATGGTTTTGATGAGCTGCATAGGACCGGTGCCATGACTCAAGGGAGTCCTCTCTTGCTGACTATCTGGCTTAGAGAACATCTCAAATTGGTAGCCCCTCCATTGGAGTATTCCCCTTTTATGTATCACATGAGGAAGCTTTTGATCAAGGATCTTTTGGAGGATGAGTGGGCTCAATTGATTGCAAAGGCCACTACCACATATATTAATTGGTGTCCACCGTTTTGGAGATTGAACAAGTATGTTGCCAATACCAGGGGTTTTGACAGGGTTATGCTTCCGGGTTTGCGAGATTCCTCTTTCTATTTTCCCAAGCGGGTGCTCGTCAATTCGGTCAACAACAGGACACTTTTATTTCTGAAGGAGCCTCTCATGAAGGAGCCTCTCGTGAAGTGTCCGATCGAACCCGAAGGCTGCCTACGTTCCTCTTTTACATCAATTAAATAAGAGGCTCAGGTCGACGTAGTTCATTTTTGAGAGAAATTGGACAAAAATTTATTTTCTGACAAAGGGGTAGTCTCACGCGAGACAAGGCCCTTTTTTTTTTTAATGCACACCCTGGTTTTTGCCTAGACCGCCTTTTTAGGTTTTCAATCTAGCGGGCTTCTTTTCTTGTGCGAGCTCTAATTTTTGCCTAGGCCGTCCCTTTTGGGATTTTCAACCTAGCGAGCGATTTTTTTTTCAAGTCACGCGAAGTACTTCTTGAGCTTGTCCATGTTGACCGGCTTTGGTAGTTGATCTCCGTCTAAATCCACCAGCTGAAAGGCTCCCCAGAGAATATCTTCTTTACGATATAGGGTCCTATCCATCTTGGTCCCCACTTGCCTAGAGGGTTAAAAGGTCCAGGGCGGTGTTCGCGGAGAACTAGGTCGCCTACTCTTATATTCCTCATTTTGACCTTTTTATTGAAAGCTCTCGCCATTCTTCTTTGGTAGGCTTGAGTGTGCTCGACTGCTCTCAGTCTCTTTTCGTCTAGAAGGGCTAGCTCTTCGTATCTGTTTTCCAACCAGTCGACTTCGTTCACTTGGTTTTCTAGGAGAACCCTAAGTGAAGGTATTTCCAGCTCTATAGGTAGAACGACTTCCATTCCGTATGTGAGGGCATATGGAGTTTTGCCGGTGGCTGTTCAGACCGAGGTGCGGTATCCCCAAAGTGCGAAGGGTAGTTTGTCGGGCCAATCCTTTCCGGTGACTGCCATTTTCCTGATGATGGTTTCGATCGTTTTATTTGAGGCTTCAACTGCTCCATTCATTTAAGGCCTGTAGAGAGAGGACTTGTGCCTTGCGATTTTATATCCTGTCAAGAGACGGTCGGTTTCTTTCTCAAAGTGGGAGTCGTTATCAGATATCATCTCTTGCGGCACCCTATATCGGCAAATGATGTTGTGCTTGATAAACTCCGCTACCTTTCTGGCATTCAAGACTTGGTAGGAGGTGGCCTCGATCCATTTAGTGAAATAGTTGATGGCTACTAGAACGAGTTGGTTCCTGCGTGTGTGACCTTTCCAATCACATCTATATCCCATGTAGAGAAGGGCCAAGGGGATGTCATAGGATACAGTAAGGAAGGCGGTGCATGCTGAAGGTTAGCGTGGACCTGGCACTTATGTCATTTTTGACCATGTTGTTGCAGTCTACTTCCATTTTTAACCAAAAGTATCCTTTCCTGATGATCTTCTTGGCGAGCATATTTCCGCTCATGTGGGTTCCACAAACACCTTGATGAACGTGGTCCATTATCTCTTGGGCCTCTTCTTCGGTGGCGCAGAGGAGGTTCCTTTTGAAGTACTTTTTGAACAAGCGATCAGCAATGATGACATAATTAGCTGCCAATCTTTTAAGGGCAACCTGAGTTTTCTTATTGGCCTCAGGCGGGAAGGTTCCATCTAGGATGAAATGCCAAATGTTGTACCAAGGTTTCTTATCGAAATCATCGATGGTGGTGCATTTGGATAACCAGTCATCTTTGCAGTCATGGAGGTCTATGATGGCGCAGTAGGCAGGAGTTGCTCGCCGAGTTACTTTGAAGGGTTTTACTGCTTTTCCTGCAGGGATTTTGACCAAGGAAGGAAGCGTAGCAAAGCATCTGCAAACCGATTTTTGTCTCTGGGGAGGTAGTGGAACGAGACATCTTGGAATTGTTGCACCAACTCTTGGAGTTATGCATTGTATCTTTGAAGGGTCGGATCTTGGATCCTCCACTTCTTCAGTGTCTGATTAATGATCAACTGAGAATCTCCATACACCTCGAGTTCAGTCACATTGCGTTTTAGGGCAGCTTCGAGTCCCGCTTACAAGCTTCGTATTCGGCAGTGTTATTAGTGGCATCAAAGTCGAGGTGTATTGTTAGCGGAGTATAGATGTCGTCGGGATCTACCAATAACATTTCGATGCCATAACCCTTCTTATTGGCTGCGCCATCGAAAAATAATTGCCACTTATTTTCGTCCTCTGTACTCATGATGTCTTCATCAGGGAATCGCGGGTCTTCCCTCTTCACTTCGTCACAAGGAAATTCGGCTAACTGATCTGCGAATACACTCCCCCGGACGGATTTCTAAGTGACGTAAGTGATATCATATCCCGCGAGCATGAAATACCATTTGGCCAAGCGCGAAGACAGGTCGAATTTGTCAAGGATGTACTTCAGAGGATCTATTCGTGCGATGAGACGAACTGGAAAGGCTTCCATATAGTGTTTTAACCTCTGTGTTACCCAGACGAGCGCAACATAAGACTTATCGAGTGGAGAGTAGTTGACTTCACTGCCCTGGAATCGACGACCGACAAAGTAAATTGCATTCTCTGTGTGGGAATCTGGATGTTCTTGAGCAAGCATAGCCCCTAGAGCTTGTCAGTAACCGTGAGGTATAGTGTCAAGGGTTTCTCCTTATGCGGTGGAACCAGGATGGGTGGAGAAGTTAAGTAGTGCTTTACTTCCTCGAATGCTTCTTGACATTCCTTGGTCCATTCTTGTGGTGCATTTTTCTTAAGTAGCTTGAAGATAGGATCACATGTATCCCAAGACTTTTCCTTTTGCCACCCCAAATGAGCATTTTGTGGGGTTGAACCTCATTTTGTGTTGCCTCAGTCTATTGAAGAATTTTCTGAGATCTATGAAGTGCTGACCATCTGTCCCTCTGGAGTGGATAATCATGTCGTCCACGTATACCTCTATTTCCTTATAGATTATATCATGAAATAGTGTTTTGACTGCCCTCTGATAAGTAGCCCCCGCATTCTTTAGACCAAACGGCATGACCGTGTAACAAAACGTTCCCCAAGGTGTGGTGAATGCTGTTTTGTGTTGGTCTTCTTCTGCCATGAGAATTTGGTTGTATCCTACGAAACCATCCACGAATGAGCGAACTTCATAAGCTGTTGTAGCGTCGACTAACATGTCTATGTTTGGCAATGGGAAGTCATCTTTAGGGGATGCTTTGTTCAGGTCTCTGAAGTCAATGCAGACTCGTATCTTCCCATTTGCTTTGGCCACCTGCACTGTATTGGCTAGCCATTTCTGGTATTCGATTACCTTGATAAATCCTACATACAGGAGCTTCAATATCTCTTCCTTCACCTGCATGACCATTCGGGCTTAATCTTGCGTAGTTTATGTTTGACCGGTTTGGTGTTAGGTAGCATCGGTATTTTGTGTTCTACGATCGACTGATTTAACCCTGGCATATCTTTCTATGACCAAGCGAAAATGTCGACATATTCTCTTAGGAGCTGTATTAGGATTTCTCTATCTTCCCCTTTGAAGAAGCTGCCGATCTTGGTTTCTCTGGGGTCTTCTGTCATCCCAAGGTTAATCGTTTGCATTTCTTCATTATCAACAAGGCCATTCTTTCCACAACGACCTACTTGATTTGCTAATTCTTTCAAAATTTGTTCTTTTTCTTGATCTATCTCATCATATGATTCATTATTAACTAGTTCGTCATATTTATTATTATTAGTTAATTCTAGGCATGGGCAACCGGTTCCGATTCTGAACCGCCGATTCCGGTTCCGGGGAAGAGGGGAACCGGGATGGCGGTTCCTGATTCCGGTTCCTTGATGCCGGTTCCGGTTCCGTTTCCACGGTTTTCCGGTTCTTTTTTTGTCCATTTTTTTTTTTTGGAAAAGCTGTCCAGGTGGGCGACCGCCCAAGAGAGGTGGGCGACCGCCCATAACCAAATTCAAGCAATGTTTAAAAGGCTCTGCACACATGGGCGACCGCCCAAGAGAGGTGGGCGACCGCCCATAGCCAAATTCAAGCAATGTTTAAAAGGCTCTGCACACATGGGCGACCGCCCAAGTGAGGTGGGCGACCGCCCATAGCCAAATTCAAGCAATGTTTAAAAGGCTCTGCACACATGGGCGACCGCCCATAGCCAAATTCAAGCAACCCCAAAGTTTAGTCAGTGCACTTTGGTCACTTCCTTTTCCTTTTCTTCTCTTTTAAGCCATCAAAACTGTTAAGATTCTAACGAATTTGGATGAAGATGAATAATAAACTAATTATTTTAACATATTTTATAAAAGAAAAAGGGACGGTACCCTTAAATTTTATTAATAATTGATAAAATGTTACAATGAGAGGGACAACCAACCTTGCCCTTTTATAAGTAAGGGAGGACATAAGGAGCCTTAACCTCGCTCTTAGTATTTTACAATATTTATTTAAATTATAACAATCTAATCTAAACAAAAAAACCTAATATATAAAATAAAACAAAGCAACAAATTATATTATACAAATTAAACTATATAAATTACATCAACTTACATTTGGGCCATTGGGATTGTGTCATTGTTCTCGTCACTTCCCGATGTTGTATCAAAGAAATCTTCATCGAATGAGGAAAACTTTGGCTCTTGATCTCTTTTCTCCGCTTTGACCCAATCATTCAACAAATTTTGATTTTCTAAATTTTTGACCGTTAAATTTGCACGTTGCGGATCCGCAATATTTCCACCAATGCTATAAGTTTATAGGTAAAATTCCACCTAGTTGTAACATCATTTGAAATTTTTTTGGGACGGATATCATTTTCCTTGCAATAGTCACTCCATTTTCTTTGATTGGAACTTTTTCTCATAATAAACTGTATACCTCGTTTAATAGGAATAATTGAATCTTGTAAAGCAGATAGACCATCTTGCACACATAAATTTAAAATATTTTTTTTTAAACAAAAGGAGACGTAGCTCCCTAGATTTTATAAATAAAATAAAAGAACAAAGCATGGTGGGGGGCATAAAACCTAACCACCGGAAAAGGAAAGAAATCTACAATGTGGGGCTTAAAGCCAACAATAAAATCAAGAAAGCTAAGGGGAGGGGTGCAAGTCCATATGGACCGCCCCAAAACAATAGGAAGGGGGGAACTAAGCCCTAAGCTATCAAAGGGTAAAGGGGAGAACCAAAACCCATCAAACAAAATTATTAGGAGGAGAAGCCGACCTTCCACGCCATTTTCTAGAAGAGACCAATGTGAAACCATCATCATTTTTATTCTTTTTGTGAGACGGAGTAAATGGAGTATAGTCGGCCATATCAGTAACAAATGAATATGGGGCCCTTGAAGCCGAAAAACGCTCTGGAGAGATTGGTTCCACTGCCACGTAAGGTTGGGGAGGATGGGACTCCCTATATCGAGCAATGTTGCGCATTATAGCCTCTTCATCATTCGGAGGAGCATTGACATTACCTAACACAGCCATACCCGAACCAACACCCATATGTGCAGCCATATCCGAGCCCACACCCAAAGTATCCTCGTAAATAGGGACAAGATCGGCCGCATAGTTGTCCAAAGGAGCAAAGCAACAACACCATTTTTTCCATCAGCCACAACGTTGCCATCACTAGGACCAGTAGCAACATTAACCATTGATACCGAAGCTACCCCACAATCTGTTCCAATCATGGAGCCCCTAACTGGAAGCCTAGAAGGAGCAGTTGGCACCTTAAGAGCAATCTTAGCCACCTCATCAACAACAATTTTAGAGAGAATTGAAGAAATAGGTTTCGGCTTTAAAGCCTCATTTGTAACAGAGGAAGAACACTTCAAAAAAGACACTCTATTTTTAATAATTGGTTTCAAAACCTTTTCAACTTTAGAAGCTTCCTCTTCCACATCCAACAGAGAAGCGGCGAACCCAAAGTTTGCTCAATGTGACTAACATTTCCCATCAAGAACATTAACCTCTAAATCTTTAACAACACCATTCGGCTCCACTATTTTTTGGAGCACTAGCATCACTTTGTTTTTGGGACAAAACCATTTCACTGCAGCCTTTGTAACCTTAGGTTTCGAATCGAGAATCGCTAGACTTTTGAATATTAAGAGATGGATTCGCCTTTCGACAACCAGAAATATCATGACCTAAGATAAAACAATGCTTGCAATACTTCGGAACATTATCATGTTCAACATTCTGAGAAAAACTTGGCCAAGCATCACCACAATCAATGAACATCTCATGTGGGAGCTTCTTGGTAGCATCAATTTGGATAAGAATTTTTGCAATACTAGGTCTTGATAGTTCAGCAGTGGCTTTGTCTAGGGATAAAGGAGTACCAATCATAGATCTTTGCAGACAAATAGAAACTGTTTGTTCATCAAATGAATTGGAAGTCCCGGAAAACCAACGCAAACCGGGACAATAGGTGACTCCTGCTTCGGCCGCCATGAAGGAGACCAAGCAAGGGTACGCATAGGAAACCTACTAACATACCACACATCTTTCATGAATAAGCGTTGATAATCTTCTTCAGTAGACAATTGAATGAGCATATGACGATTATCCAAATGCCCAAGTTTGTAATTACCTTTCAAATGGAATTTAGCAAATGCAAACCTCGCATCTTCCATGGATGGTCTGCCATTCATGAATTTACCAACCAAAGTGAACTGAAACGGCTTGGCAAAAGCAACAAGTATTTCCTTAGTGAGCTTTATTGTCGGCAATCCTTTATGAGAGCCAGTTTGAATGGCTGAAATTAATACATTGTTCTTGATAGCATGAGGATCTCCTTGAGAGGTATGAGTAGCAGGTTGAGAAAATAATTCAGCAAAGGATTTAGAGACGGTAGGAGGATTTTGATTTGGAGCAGATGAAGAGATTACTTGCGATTGAGAGGGTTGTGGCTGAGCCGCAATGCTATTAGAGATTCCATGAGAAGAAGACGGCATTGCAAGAGAATTAGGGTTTGATGGCGGCGCCATATTGGTTGCAACAAGGCCATTTGAATTCAGCATTACAGAGGGATTATAGTAAGGATTACGGGAACTAGAATTGAGAGAGGAGAAGATGGAAGCCATGGCTTCAATCAAACACCGGCCTGAATCAATTCCGGCCAAAAGGCCGAAACCCTAGAAGACACACACAGATCGCAATAATAAGGCAGATTTTGGTACTTCAAATCTTGGTAAAAACTTGAGAAATCCCAACCACATAAATTTAAAATATGACAAAAACATCTAATATGAAAAAAATTTTCACCTAATACCGGTTTACAAATACCAATTTGTTTGGGCTTGGCATTTTTGGCCTATTCTGTATTGGGATGTGTTGGACACCTTCCCGTAGCTATTTTTTCTTCTACTTCGGCTTCAAGCCAAATGTAATTTCCTTTTCGGTAGTTGAGGTTGTAATGTCCCCCACCTTCGTTTGTAATTTTTTATTTAATAAATAAAATCTAGGGAGTACCGTCTCCTTTCGCCAAAAAAAAAAAAAAACCAATTAGTTCCGGTAAACTTGCAGTATTAGAGCTAGCATTATCAAAAGACATTGAAAAAATTTTAGTAACTAAATTATATTCTTGTAAAATACTTTGTAGTTTAAGTGCAATATTGTGTGCGGTATGCTCATCATCAAAATCTCTATATGCAATCAATCTCTTTTGAATGGTCCAAGAATTGTCAATCCAATGACAAGTTACTCCCATATAAAAATGTTCACAACGGTTATCACTCCATATATCCGAAAAAATAGAAACTTGTTGAGATAAATTAGCAAATGTTTGTATTAAGCCATATTTATATTCTCCAACTATTTTTGCAATATCACGTGTGAGAGTTCTACGTGGTATTCTTTTTGCAGCGGGGTTAAGAGAGAGTTTAGCAAAATCTTCATAGAATTCATCATCGGCAAAACTAAAGGAAAGACATTTAACACAAACAAATTTTTCCATACCTCTTCTATGGTTTTGTTCACTATAATGAAATGTAGTGGTGGAAGAAGAAGACGTACCTAAAGCGCCCATCGAAGAAGTCGAAACTCCTTGGAGTTGTGTTTGAGTTGGATATATGCCATATTCGGTAGGATGATGAACTCGAACATGCTTGGTATAAGTGCCGTATCCATTGCCATCCCTCCAAGTATAAATATTTTCACAATAGTTACATATCACTTTCCAAACCCTACTTCAGCAATGTCTACCCCCATCATTTCGACTGGGGCAAGAACCAATGCGTCAAGCTTGCCTATGACGTCCAGCATGAATTCGCCTATTGGATCCGGTGCTGTCACATCTCAAAGCCAAGAATTCAATGGGGGAGGATCTTCATCCATGACGCTGCCCGGAATTTCGCTAGAGGATATAACTGCCATGACATCTATGATGCAACAGTTGAAAGACCAGATTGACGGGCAGCAGCATACCAATCAGATGATCTTCAATCACATAGATAGACTACGCCACGATTTGCAGCCTAGGACTCTTTTCTCAGATGCTGGGACGAGTACGCAAGGTGGTCAAGGCAGCATGTCCGTGTTCAGCACTGTCCAGACGCAGAGCACTACCGTTACATCCAATCCTATGTCGCTGTCATCATGCTTTACTTTTGCAACCCCACCTTCTGTGGGGCAAACGGGGAGTTTTAACACTTTCAATACTCTTTTCAATCCCTTTGTTGCCACTAACCCTGTTGCAGATACCCCCTTGCAAGGGAAGTGCAGCAGCTCAAGGACATCCTCAAGAAGGTTCCAGGAGTTACTTTGCCCTTCAACAAGGCATCTCCAACCAGCCATCATGATTCACGTTTTGTTCCTGCCATAGCTGGGGTGGAGATCCCTAAGAGATTCCAAGTACCTCCCATGAAACAATACGATGGCACGACTGATCCTGCTGAGCACATAGCCTTATACCAAGAGAAGATGGATATTATTAGCATTCCCCCACACCTTAAAGAAGTTTGCTTATGCAGGGGTTTTGGGTCCACCTTATCTGGTCCCACCTTGATGTGGCTGACTAATCAGCCTATAAATTCCATCTCATCTTACTCTCAATTAATTAATAAGTGACCTTTACAGGATTGTACAACAGCCTGACAAAACCTTAAAAGATTACGTGTTCAGGTTCAACAAGGAGGTTGTAAGCATTCCTCACATTGACGTGTCGACTGCAACAGAAGCCTTCAGGATGGGCATGAAGAGAGAGTCACCATTCTACAAAGATCTTGTCATGTTCTCGTCTAGAAGTTTAGAAGAAGTCAGGACGAGGTTCGTTCATTTCATCAGGCTGGAAGAAGATGAGATGATTCATGGCAAAGCGTCAAAGAAGACGTCAACATATGAAAATCCCGACAGAAAGGCGGACTCGTCCCATCATCGATCTAATAGGGGAAAACCCTATTCTAAAACCGACCCTTCTAAAATTAATGTCGTGGAAGAAGATGATGATGATACAACTTATCCTAAGATTAGTGACTATTGTTTTTCTGTTGACATTTCAGGACTCCTACATGCAATGGATAACTTAGGTGGCAAGGCGAGGTGGCCGAAGGCAGCTGACAAATCATCATCCTGGAAGGACAAATCAAAATGGTGTGCTTACCATGAAGATTTTGGCCATACCACCGACAATTGTATCGCCTTGAGGAAGGAAATCAGCTACTTACTTTCAAAAGGTCTCATCAAGGATTTACTTGGGAAAAGAAAAGGGCAAACTGAAACAAAGGAAGCTGTAGCTGACGCTCCATCATTACCTCCTCCTGCAACTAAGGTGATCAATTTTATCACAGGTGGTTCAGACATTTGTGGCACCACGTATTATGCGGCAAAGCATCATGTTAAGGATTCCAAGGAGGATAAGATGGAACTGCCAACTAGGCATCCATATCATTCGCCAGGAGAGCAAATTATTTTCGATGATGATGATAAAGAAGACGTCTTGGATCTGCATCATGATGGTCTAGTCGTCACCTTACAAATTGCCAATTGCAAAGTGAAGTGCATCTTAATAGATAACGGTTTTTTTTTTTGGCAAAAGGAGACGGTACTCCCTAGATTTTATTAATAACGAAAAATAAAATTACAAACTTGGTGGGGGACATGACAACCTTAACCACCAGGAAAAGAAACCTAGGGGGAGTTCTTACACAACCTGTAAGATCCTCAACAAAAAGGGGGGGGCAATCTAAAAATAAAAGAAAATACATCAATAAATAGAAAGAAACTACTGCCTAATATTAGGATACGAAATCCGATCAAAGTAGAGAAGGCTCTGACACGGCTTGGGGCAAGTCTCCAACGATGAAAACTGAAAATCCGCTTGCTCAGCTGCCGAGATATTTGCAAGAAAATCTGCCACTTTATTACCCTCCCTGTAGACATGAGTTACCTGAATAGACGCTTCCTCCATAACTCTGAAAATGTCTTGAATGAAATACCAAATCTCCCAAGGGATATTGCATTTGCGAAGTAAAATGAGAGACAATACTTCAGAGTCCACCTCAAGCCAAATAGAATTGAAACCCATTAACCTCGCTTGAGTAATTCTATCAAGAGCGACCTCTAGCTTCGCAACCATGTTAGTAGCATTACCATAAAAACGAGAAAAAGCAAATATAAAAGACCCATCATGCAGGCGCAAAATACCACCACCCGAGGCAATGCCCGGATTTCCACGAGAGGCACCATCCGTATTAACTTTCACTTGTCCCACAGAAGGAGGAGTCCAAGAAACAAGTTTGACACGAGCTATAGACGGAGCAGCCATACTAATATTAAAGAATAAAGCATTATTTACCTCCGAATGAAGAACATGAAAGGATAAGCTGTGAGCCCGAAGGATTTCACTGATTTGGAACTGAATATTATTACGAACCTTTGCCCAACTAGGAGTAACATCATCAAACCTGCATTTATTTCTGTGCTTCCAAAGCTCCCAGCAGATGATACTTGGAAGAATATCTCCCAACCAATTCACGGCCTGACTAAGCTTGGAATTTTTGCAAGCATGCCAAGCAAATATCCTTTGCATGATAGTAGAACCCAAGATTTGGAAGCCAATCAAATTCCTAAAGAAATTCCACACATGAAAAGCAATATCACTATGTAAAAGAATGTGCTGCAAAGATTCAAGAGAAGGGTTAGCACAACAATGACAACGAGAAACAATAGAGATACCTTTACGAGATATGTTGTCATCAGTAGGGAGAGCAACCTTTAGGCATTTCCACATGAATATGGACACCTTGAGAGGAATAAACTTATGCCAGCACCAAGCAAAAACCCTACTCCGAATCCTGGACACCCGACATTCCCTCCAAGCCGAAGAGATAGAAAATTTGCCTGAAGAAGAGGGAGACCAAAACGGCAGATCACAATCACCATCAATCCGAATACCAAAGGCTTGAAGCTCTGACAAACATTGCTGACCAAAAGTATCCCGAATATAACCTTCCCTTAAAACACCATCCTCAAATAACGAAAAAATTTGATCATGGCGATCATCAAGGAGAGGGATATCATGAGGAAGCCACCTTTCTTGAATAGAAATCTCACCACAATCCACACCCCAAGCAATACGGCTCTCCACCAAATCCTTAGCAGCAACCATCTGCTTCCAAATATGAGAGCAGCCCAATCTAGAAATGGCATCCATAGGATGAGTATCATGGCAATATTTGGCTTCAAGAAACTGAGCCCAAAGAGATTTAGACGTACGAAACCTCCACCAAAGCTTCATAGAAAAGCGATCGCCATCTCCTCAAATTTGCGGAGGCCTAAACCCCCTTCTTCTATAGGCCAGAAAAACTCATTTCGAGAAACCCAATGACACTTTTTTCCCCCTTCAGAGCTACTCCAAAAGAAATTAGCAATAAGGCGGTTCATGGCATTAACAACACCCTTCGGAGGATCAAGTAAAGAGATATAATAAATGGGGATAGCTTGGAGGCAGGACTTGATCAAAGCAAGCTTAGCACCAGCCGAGAGTAATTTACCTTGCTACGAAGCAAGCTTATCCTGAAGCTTCAGCCACATCCCGACCCGTCAGAAAGCAAGATTTAGATATGCTAATGAGCTACCCTGAGAATTGTTGATAGGACGCCAAGAACTCCATATGACGCTCAAGATATGGGATACTTCCGTTACAGAAGATAATGATATCATCAGCATAGGACAAATGAGAGATGATGGGAACATTAAGGTTGCTCGTATGAAAAGCCACATGAGGGTGAAGGAGATGGAGATTATTAAGACCTCGGCTTAAGACTTCAGCAACAATAATAAAAAGGCTAGGAGATATAGGATCCCCTTGGCGAAGGCCCCGAGTAGAAACAAAATAACCATTAGCAGTACCATTAATAAGAACCGAGAACCAACAATAATTGATGCATCTAAAAATCATGTCCATCCATTCTTCAGCAAAGCCAAATCTCCTCATCACCTTAATCAACGCAAACCATGAAAGTCTATCATACGCCTTAGCCATATCAAGCTTTAAAGCAACATTAGACCATGCACCTTCTTCTTAAGCGACTGAAAGAGCTCTTGAGCAAGCAAAACATTTTCATGAATCAAACGACCCTTCACAAAGCCACTTTGCTGAGGAGAAATAATACGAGGGAGCACAGATTTCAGCCGAGAACATAAAAGTTTGGTAATGATTTTATTGGAAAAATTACACAAACTAATAGGCCGAAGCTACGAGAAGGAAGTAGGGGCTGCCACCTTAGGAATAGTAACAATAAGCGTACTAGTCCAGCTCCGAGGAAGAAGAAACCCTGAGAAGAACTCAAGGACTGCATTATAAAGATCCATGCAAATAATATCCCAGCATTTGTGATAGAACTCCCCCGTAAATCCGTCCGGACCAGCAGAACTAGTCCCACTCATACTTAGGACGATATCATGAAGCTCTTTAAGCGCAGGGGGAGTAATAAGCATCTTATTTTCCTCATTGGAAATTAACCGAGGAATCACATTCAGCAGCTCATCAGGGGGATCCACATTCTCATCAGGATTTCTATTAAGCTGATCCAAAAAGAAACGAATAGCCTCCTCCTGAATCAGACCCTGATCCACAATCCAATTCCCGTCACTATCCCGTATTTTATGGATGTATAATTTCTGTCTTCTTTTTTTCACATAAGCATGAAAGAACCGAGTATTATTATCACCATCCTTAACCCAGGCTAAATTAGCTTTTTGCATCCAGAACTCCTCTTCAATCTTAAGATGATAGGAGAGGTTAGCTTGGGCAAGATGAAGGGCAGCCCTATTTTCGTCACTTAAATCTTGCTCAAATAACAGCTCTTTAGCCCACAAGTTGGTCAACTCTCCCAAACATAGAACGATTCCAAAGTTGAATATCATGTTTGAGGCGAGTAAGATTCTTACCAAACTTGACCAACGGCCTACCAAAGATTCTACCATCCCAAGAAGAGCGAACCAAAGAAGTGAAAGAGTCATGGCGAGTCCAAACATTGAGAAATCTGAAGACACCCTTACGGACTTCATCAACTAAGCGAATATTGATAGCCAAAGGAGCGTGATCAGAACAGGTCCTATTAAGATGATCTATAGAGGTTTGGGCAAAACAACTCAGCAATTTATCATTATACAGAGCACGATCCAGCCTTTGAAGAATAGTGGCACGCTTCGATCTCTTATTCCACCATGTGAAAACATGGCCTCTATAGCCACCATCAATAAGATTAGAAATCTGAATCATATCAACAAACTCAGAAACCCTAGAATCGACCACAGGCCTACCCCCAATCTTCTCAGATTGATCAACAACAGAATTAAAATCCCCTACAATTAACCAGGGATCATCAGTGCTACTCAAATCAATTAAATAATCCCATAAAACCCTTCTAGTATACCTGCTACAACTAGCATGAACAAAGGACAATAAGATGGGATTAGGCCAAAGAGAATGAGACGCCCGAACAGTGATAACTTGGTCATCATGAAAGAGAACATCACAAGTGATGCCAAACTTCCAAACAACCCAAATATTCCCCTTATCATTAGCAACACCTCCAAGACAACGAATTTTACGAACGTAAGATGGAAGCAACAGGGGATCCACCTTAGGCTCATAAATACCACAGATAAAAACATCATGAATCCTTAATAACCTCTTAACCCGATGAACCGAGGCGGCATTACCAATACCCCGGATATTCCAACTTAGAACACCAACCATTAAAACGATTTTGATATAAAGAACTAAGAAAGGGCTTTTAAGCCAAAGAATCATTGGATTTCCCATATTCCGGGACATTTCCATCAAGTAAAGAGTCTCTACCTTCATTAAAAACCTCTTGAATATCAAACTCAGATGTAACTCGAGGGCCACGAGGAGAAAACTGAAGATTATCAATTATCACCTCACCAGGCCATTTACGAATATTAGTATCAACCACTTCCAATTCAGAATAATCTCATCATGAAGAGCACCTTAGAAGAAATGATGATCCCCATATCAGAGGTCGTATGGAACTCCTCCGTTTTAGTAGGTTTCAGTGGGGAAACCAAACAAACAGTTGGAGAAATCAAGTTGCCCATCTACGTAGAAGGAATGAACTCTATGGAAAGGGTTTGCGTGATCGATTGCCCATCTTTTTGTAAACTCATCTTGGGCAGACCTTGGATCCATAATGTTTCACCCTAAAATTTCCACTCAGCATGTTCTACATCTTGGACATCCATCTTGAGGTAACGTCTTGACTTACATCTTGGACTGTTAACCTTTAAACTTTTTGTTGCATTTTTCCTATCTTTCAGGAACAAAATTATAAAAATAACTCATTCGTACGACTGCCTGGACTTGGTCAAATGACAACACAATGGTTCCACCCATCAACTAAGGGATAACAGCTGATCTTCATCAACAAATGGCGAGATTTTAGGTGCAATATCAGCATGTCATTCAAGTTGATATTTTTCAGTTACAATCACGTCTATATATTACTCTTAAAACACACCTGTATACACATTACACATTCTTACTTACTCTCATACTGCACTAGTACTAAAAAATTACGATATTCATTAATACTTTTTTGGTTTAGGTAGGCTTTTCCAAAAGCTTCCCGAGGTTTTTCCCCTCGAACGATTGTTCTAAGGGTTTCCTCGTTACATCCTTGCGTTCATCTTGCTTTGTAAATTATATTCCATTTGTGCCCAAACATCCTTGATAAGATAAATTTACTTGTTGAAATTTGTCCAAAACAATTTGGCGCCGTTCGTGGGAACTTTGGTTTTTTATATTCCAATCAAGATGAGCAATCCGACTTCAGAGGTCTACCCCCATCATCGCAACTGGGGCAAGAACCAGCACGTCAAGTTTGCCTGTGACGTCTAGCATGCATTCACATGTGGGCTCTGGCGCTGTCACATCTCAAAACCAAGGGCTCAGCCTGGGTGGATCTTCATCCATGACGTTGCCTGGAATCTCGTTAGAAGTTATAACTGCCATGACGTCTATGATGCAACAATTGAAAGACCAGATCGACGGGCAGCAACATACCAATCAGATGATTTTCAATCACATCGATAGGTTACGACATGATTTCTCGGCTTCAGGGCTCAGCATTCCAATAGTCAGCATGCCGGAGACCTCACCTTTGCAACCTAGGACTCTTTTCTCGGATGCTGGGACGAGTGCAAGTGGTGGTCAAGGCAACATGTCCATGTTCAATACTGTTCAGACTGAAAGCACCACCGTTACATCCAACCCGATGCCGCTGTCATCATGTTTTACTTTTGCAACCCCACCTCCTGTGGGGCAAACAGGGAGTTTTAACGTGTTCAATACTCCTTTCAATCCCTTAGTTACCACTAACCCTGTTGCAGATACCACCCTTACAAGAGAAGTGCAGCAGCTCAAGGACATCCTCATGAAGGTTACAGGAGTCGCCTTGCCCTTCAACCAAGCATCTCCAACCAGCCATCATGATTCGCGTTTTGTTCCTGCTATAGCTAGAGTGGAGATCCCTAAGAGATTCCAATTACCTCCCATGAAGCAATATGATGGCACAACAGATCCTGTAGAGCATATAGCTGTTGGTGTAATGCCCTAGGCTTTAGTTATGTTTAACTTAAAATCGTTATGTATCGTATTTATCGTTTAAGTTTATTATTTGATTATTACATATATTGCATATTTATTGTAATAATCTCCATCCCTAATTATTAAGAGAATAATTAGTATAATTGTCAATGGATAATCATATGATGATTATATGCATAGAGATGCACATTGAAATTATGGGTACTTGTTAGTGAACAAGTGACTGGACTTGACCCGTATGAGATTTATGTCATGGTCAAATGTCATAATTAAATCTCATATGGTCACTTCATATAGTCCCTAGACCTGAGATTATCATGACCTTACATATGATGAAAGTCATGTTTGATTTTAGTCAAACGATATCTTAACACGATATTTATAAAGGCTATCTTTGGCATGATCGGATTCATGATGGGAAGGATGATAAGTCAAGATGGAATTTGTCCCTCGAAAGAGAGATGTTTTGCTTAGGCCCCTCGATGAGTGATAATGATGGAAAGTGTGTGGCCACACCCCAATGCGATTGGATTATCATTATACTCAAGATCAAGAAAGCATTGAACAAATACAAGTTGACGAGGATCATGACTTGTGTTCAATATAACATCGTGAGACAAAGGGAGAAATGGAAGTGTACCATTGGAAACGTGAACTCCTACGTTATATTATTTGGGTAGACATAATGACTTGCTAGAGTCCGCTTATGTCTTATGAGGATCGATATGATCGAGCTCATTGCCAACATAATATAATCATATTGGGTCACACACATCTAGAATGAATTGGTTAAACCAAAGGAAGAAATGATTGAGAGTTCCTGATATGGCTTATTCTGTAGCGCGACACAACTGGCCATCTGGCATGTTCTGCCGTGCGACACAACTAGCCACAGTGGCGGTTTACACTTGTTTCCTAATTTTATTAGGGCACAAACTCTAATGCTAAAGTAGTATAAATATGAGTCTGTAAACGGCCGAAATCGAGCCGAATTTTCAAGAAAAAAAAATCACCAAAAAGGTTTCTCAATATTTCTTCCATAGGTTTAAGAATCTAGCAATTCTCAAGAACTGTTCTTGGTTCATTCTAACGTGTGGATACTACTAGAGGGTCTTCGCTCGTATGACGATCAAGGCCTAGAGTTCCAATCCGAAGATTCAAAGGGTTTTGAAGATCGAAGATTGTGATTCAAAATCACACCGATAAATTGTTCGATAGCTCAAGACCGGAAAGCAATTAAGGTTGGTAAATTCTATCTCATAGGAATTCAATTTAATCGTATAGAACGGATCTTAGGGCTTGGGTTTTGTGTTATTTAGATGCTTATTCCACTGCGCATGGACCCATAAAACCCAACAGTGGTATCAGAGCCCCGTTCGTATGGTTAAGTTTGAATTGGCATGCTAGAATTAAGATATAAATTGTTTATATGCTTATTGCATGTTTTGTATGAGGTAGAATCTTATTGTTTATGTGAAACAATGTGTAAATCGTCTTCTGATTATGCTGAATTAAATCTGTAAAAAGAGTTGTTTTATTGATTTAATTGCTTTATAATTAAGAATTGATTGAAACTGGATATCTACATCTGGCAACTTGTGTCACGCGACACAGTTGGTTTGTGTCACGCGACAGAGTTGGCCATGGGTTGTCTGGTGGCTTCTCTAGGTCGCGCGACATATCGTGCCTCTGAAGGTCTGTGTCACACGACATAGTTGATCTGTGTCACGCGGCACTCCAAGCCCAATCTGGGTAAAATCAATTTGGTTCATAATCCTGGTAATCTGTGAATATGTTTGCAATCTGATATGTAAATGTGTTAATCTGGATGCTATAAATTTCTGGAAATTAAATTTATAGGGCTATGCTAGATTAATTCATTATTTATGCATGCTTAATTAATTTAAATGTGTTTTTATTAATTGTTGTGATGCATGAATTATGTGTTCTTAAATGTTAAGAATTTCATTGGCGGTCTCCTAGTCCGGGTTTTATCAAGCTGAACACTGATGGGGCTTCAAAAGGTAATCCGGGGCCAATCTCTGGTGGGGGTATTTTCAGAGATAGTCATGGGAAATTTTTATTTGCTTTCTCCTAGTTTTATGGGCATGGTTCTAATATGGTTGCTGAAGCAAAGGCTGTCCTTGATGGGCTGCTTTATGCCTCCCATTTTGGTATTTCCTCTCTTTAGCTTGAGATTGACTCTGAAGTCCTTTTGAATATCCTAATTCATCAATATCAGATTCCATGGTGTATTTGGTATGAGGTTTTGCATATTAAAAGGCTGCTTTCCCAGGTCAGATTTCGTGCTACTCATATCCTCCGTGAAGGAAATCAAGTTGTTGATGGTCTTGCTAATACTGCTACGGTTTCAAGAACAAATTCGGAATATTTCTCCATTAGTGATCTCCCTCTCTCTTGCAAAGGCGCTTACAACCTGGACAGAGCTTCCATTCCTTATGTTAGGTTCTAATTGGTTGCTGTTGGTTTTGTTGCTGATGGTTAAAAATTCTGCAAATGCTGGGTTTTTCGTTTCAGTGCTGCTGGTGTGTGGGAGCGTCCGCTCCATTTGGATGGGAGCGTCCGCTCCCTATCTTCTTTGGCTTTTTTTTTTTTTGGCGAAAGGAGACGGTACTCCCTAGATTTTATTAATTAAAAAGAAAAATACAAAACAAGGAGGGGGACATGACAACCTTAACCTCCTGGAAAAGAAACGGGGGGAGTCCTTACACAAGCCGTAAGGTCCTCTACAATAAGGGGAGGGGAAACTACCTACCAAAGAAAACAGGAAAAATACAATAGAAACCATCAGAAACTAAAATCTAATATAAGGGATAGCAGCCCTATCTAAATTATAAGCACCTTTGCAACAGTGAGGAAGATCACCAAAAGAATAATATTCTGAATTAGATCTCGAGACAGCCGCGACGTTAGCCAAACCATCAGCAACCTGATTCCCTTCACGCAGAATATGAGTCACTCTAACACCAATTTGAGAGATAAGCCTTTTTATATGAAGAACCTCGTACCAAATACTCCAAGGAATATGAAAGTCACGGATTAGCACATTTAAAAGAATTTCTGAATCAATTTCAAGCCAAAGAGAAGAAATACCAAAATGAGACGCATAAATGAGGCCGTCCAAAACCGCCTTAGCTTCAGCAACCATGTTAGAATTATTACCATAGAACTTGGAATAAGCAAATAACAACTTACCATTCTTGTTTCTGAAAATACCACCTCCAGAACTGATACCCGGATTACCTTTAGAAGCACCATCAGTATTAAGCTTAAGCATTTCCGAACGAGGAGAATTCCAATGAACAAACTTTAAAAGCCGAGGTTTAGGAACAGCCTTAGGAAGGTGAAAGCAATGAAAAATATGACTTTCTAAGTCGGAAGAAGGGAAGGAAAGGGTGAAAGCCTTAATGATAGAACCAATCTGCACAAAAACCTCACGGATGATCCTAGAAGAGGACATATGAACATCCTCAAACCTAGCTTTGTTTCTACCCTTCCACAACTCCCAAAGAATAAAACAAGGGAGAATGCGCGAAAGCCAAAGAATCCCTTTATTAAATCCAAGGGCCGAGTTGAACCACCAGCTATCTAGGATAGTTTTAACATTGTTGTAAGAAATGTGAACACCAAACAGCCTAGCAAACCAATCCCAAGTTTAAAAAGCCACTTGACTTTGAACGAAAAGATGAAAAGAATCTTCTAAAGAATGCTGCGAACAACAAACACAAGAAGACACAAGGGATATACCTCTAGATTGAATGGCCACATCAGTAGGAAGGCCATTATGCAACAACCGCCAAAGGAAAATGGAGACTTTCAAAGGAATATATTTGTTCCAGCAATACTCAAAAAACAAATTCCGAGCATGAGCCATACGACACACTTGCCAAGCCGAAGAAAGAGAAAACTGACCTTTAAGTGAGGGAATCCAGTAAATACAGTCAGGCATATCAGAGAGATAAATATTCTGACGATGAATAGAGTTAAGAACATCAGGGCCGTAAGAATCACAAATAAAATTAGACCTCGGTTGACCCTCATGAAACAAGGAAGAGACATCAATATGATTTCCAGGAAGAATGAGCCGAGGACCTTCCAACCAATTTTCATGAATAGAAACATCCCCCCTACCAATCCTCCAAGCAATATGATTTTCGACGATATCTTTAGCTTGAATCATGCGACTCCAAATATGAGAAGCGAAAGTAGGCTTTCCCGCATCCATGGGATGAGAGCCAAAACAATACTTGTCAAGCATGAATTCGGACCAAAGAGAATGGGAACTTCTAAGACGCCACCAAAGTTTCATAGCAAAAGCCATAGAAATATCTTCAAAACGACGAAGGCCCAAGCCACCTTCATTACACGGCCTGAACATCAGATCCTTTCTCACCCAATGACACTTGGATTGGCCCTCTTCATTACACCAAAAGAAATTTGATATCAGATGATACATAGCTTGGAAAACCCCCTTGGGAGGGTCCACCAACGAAATATAATAAAGAGGAATGGCTTGTAAACAAGATTGGATAAGAGTGAGCTTAGCGCCAAAGGAGAGGATCTTTCCTTGCCAAGAAACCAGCCTATCAGCCATCTTTTGAAGAACATTGTCGAAAAGAGCAATTTTTTTTCTCCCAACATAAAGAGGGCAGCCAAGATAGATAATAGGGAGATCTTTCTTTTCAAATGAAGTAGCATTCACGATAATAGAATCTCTGACCTCATCATTTTTGCCAGTAATGAAGCAAGACTTCCTTGTATTAACAAGCTGACCCGAAAAATCTTGATACCAGTTAAGGCATCTCATGTGAGCCTCAAGAGAGTCTTTAGAACCATTACAAAAAATAAGAATATCATCCGCATATGAAAGATGAGATATGATAGGAGTATGGATATGAGCCTTGAAACGATATTGAGGAAAATCAGAGTGCAACCGGTTGAGACCTCGACTCAAGACTTCAATTTGCTATGATAAAAGAGTGGGAGATATAGGGTCTCCTTGACGAAGACCACGAGAGGAGTGGAAAAATCCGTAACTTTCCCCATTGACAAGGACCGAGAACCAACAAGAGGAAATACTTCGAAAGATCATATCAATCCACGTTTGAAAAGCCAAACCTTCTCATCACTTTAATCACCGCAAACCAAGAGATACGATCATAAGCTTTAGCCATATCTAATTTAAGCCCAACATTGGAACCCCTCACCTTTTTCCGGATAGAATGCATGAGCTCTTGAGCCAACAGGACATTTTCATGAATCAACCGCCCTTTAACAAACCCACTCTGGCGAGGAGAAATAATTCTAGGAAGGATAGGAGCAAGACGGGAATTAAGAAGCTTAGTAATGATTTTATTAGTAAAATTGCATAAGCTAATGGGTCTCATCTCCGAGAAGGAAGTAGGAGCGCTGACTTTGGGAATGAGAACAATAAGAGTCGAAGTCCGGCTCCGCGGCATAGGAAAACCGGCAAAAAACTCCTTGACAGCTACTGTATAAGTCCTCTTTGATGATATCCCAACAACCCTTATAAAAAGCACCATTAAAACCATCGGGACCAGCGACTTTGACCATTCATTGACCATATAATCTCTTTAATATCATCTAAAGAAGGAACGGCCGTGAGCATCTCATTGTCATCGTCATTGATCGGCCTAGGAATAACATCAAGAATTTCATCACGAGGAATATTAAGGGGAGATTGGAGCAGATCCGAAAAGAATGCAATGTATCGCATCCCGAATCTCATCCTTCTCATTAACCCAATTTCCGTTACCATCTCTAATTCTATGAATGAAAAGTTGCCGCCTTTTCTTCTTAACATAAGAATGAAAGAACTTGGTATTATGGTCTCCCTCCTTTAACCATTTAATATTAGCCTTTTGACGCCAAAGATCTTCCTCAACCTTTAACTTAGCAAGAAGATTAGCTTGTGCCAAGCTAAGAGCGGCTCTGTTTTCATCCGAATTATCACTTTGGAACATCAATTCTTTTTGACAAACCTCATCTTCACCACACGAACATGTTGGTCTACCCTACCAAACACTTCTTTATTCCAAGAGGAAATACATTTCCGAAGACGAGCAAGCTTCTTAGCAAACCTAACCATAGGGGCCCCATCCATATAATCCTTCCAAGAGTTCTCAACCAGCGAAAGAAAAGAATGATGTTTCAGCCGGATATTAAGAAAACGAAAAGAGCCCTTAGTGGCTTCGGTAGAAATTTTAATTTGAACTAAGAGAGGATTGTGATCGAGCAAGTACGATTAAGATGGGTAACGAAGTAACATGAAAAGTATCCATCCATTGAGAGTTATAAAGAGCACGATCAAGACGTTGAAGGATAGTAGGCTTTCCTCTAGGTTTATTCACCCACGTGAATTTATTACCTAAATACCCGGCGTCAACGGACCGAGAAAATTGCATCATATCGAGAGAACTCCGAAACAGCCTTTCTAGAAATAGGATTACCTCCTATCTTTTCGGATTGCATCGGGACACGGTTGAAATCCCCAATAACCATCCACGGGGTGTTACAAGAACTAAAATCCATAAGGTTATCCCAAAGCTCTCTACGATCAAATCTATTACAACTAGCATACACTACAGTCAAATGAATGCTAGATTCCCATTGGCCATGAGAAATCTGCATTGTAAGGGCTTGACCACTATCTTGAACCACATTGCAAACAAAACCATGTTTCCAAAAAAACCAAATTTTTCTGTTACAATTAGAAAAACTACCCACACAGCCCAACTTCCTTTGCGTTGACACACGCTGAAGATGCGAAACCTTAGGCTCCGACATAGCAAAAAAGAGACATTATGAAGGTGGAAAAGCTTTTAGCACGTCTAAAAGACGCACCATTACCAATACCTCTAACATTCCAGAAAATCATAGCAACCATTGTAAAAGTAAATAGATAAGTAATTGACTTACAGAGAGAATTAGGAGGTAGGGGAGGAAGATCTTCTGCGGTTCCTCTTAGAAAATACCTTGGTAAAACCATCAGCATCAATATCATTGTTGGAAGTATTAGAGAATGGGGTAGAACCAGCCATTTCCGTGACAAAGGCAGCAGAAGGAGGACCACGGGGAGAGAGATTGAGGCCCTCAATATGAACATTATTTTCGAGAAAATTCTTCATCATTGGGAGGCAACCATTAGAATTGTTATTTTCAGCAATAGAGGTATTATGATGCGCCTTGTCCGTTCAACATTACGAATAATAGTAGCTAGATCATCCTCAATGCAATTGACATTATCAACTTGAACAGGCCGTGATGCCGAGCCAAGACCAGCCCCCATTGAGATCATTTCATTACATGCTTTATTAAGAGCACGCTCAGCGGGTGAAGGAAGCTTTTGGCCACGAACAACCATTTTAGGAGCAACATTCAAAGGTTGCAACAGCTTTGCATTATCATCATTTACTTCATTTTCTTTCTCATTTCCAACAGCCTTTGTACCACTGCTAGAAGGATTCTCATTATTGCTCAAACCAGCCGAAACTTTAGCCAATTCCATAGGTGTTTTTCCGAATTCTGTTTGGTATTATTAAGATGTGGATTTGCCTTCCCGCACATAGAAATGTCATGCCCAAGGATAAAACAATGTTTACAATATTTAGGAATATTATCATACTCAACCTTTTGATAAAAACTTGGGAAAACATCACCACAATCAATGAAAATCTCACTTGGAAGTTTTTAGTTGCATCAACTTGAATCAAAATTTTTGCAACGCTAGGCCTAGTTAGCTCGGTAGTGGCCTTGTCCAACGAGAGGAGACCCAATCATCGAGGCGGCCGCATGTAAGAAAGATTTATTCATTAAATGGATTGGGAGCCCTGGAAAGCCAACCCACACAGAACAAAGGGGATTCTGTTCGGGCGCCAAGCCGGGGACCAAGCCAACGTACGCATAGGATAACGATCTACATACCACACCTCTTTCATAAATAAACGTTGATAATCATCTTCCGTAGATAATTGAATAAGCATATGACGATTATCTAAATGGCCAATTTTATAGTTTCCTTTTAGTTTAAATTTAGCAAAAGCAATTCTAGCATTTTCCATGGATGGTCTCCCATGCATAAATTTACCAATGAGAGTATATTTAAATGGTTTAGCAAAAGAGTCGAGGACTTCCCTGGATAGTTTTACTGCTGGAGTTCCTTTGTGCAGCCCCGTTTGGATATTCGCATTTGTATTTGCAGTAGAACCAAGGGCCGAAGGAGAAGCATTTTGCGCAAACAGGTCTGCAAATGACTTGGAGATCTGGCCATGCGGTATTTGGTTTTGGGAAGGATTATCATTCTTATTTTGAGAGGATTCCGGTCTAATGGCACATTCTTTGAAGAACGGGAGAGGTTTGATTTAGGGTTGCCGAAGCAATAGGGTTTAAATTAGGGTTTGCATGAGATTGCTGCGCCGCAATAGGGGAGATAGGTTTAGGGTTAGGATTCAGATATGGATGTTGTTGCAAAGAAGGAGAGTAGTAGGGATTATGATTGCTGGAATTCATTGAAGTAACCCAAGCCACCGGTTGAGAAACCATGGCAGCAACGGCAAGTCTCTAGGGCAAAACCCTAGAGACGGGAAAACGGCAAGGAGAAAATTAGAGAGCGTATTTTTTTACTGCGTGTGTGTGTGATTCTTCTATTGTTCCTTCTGATCACATTGAGGTCTCCCCTATCTTCTTTGGCCTGGTTGGTTTTCTTTGGTCCTTTTTGGGCTAACAATTTGTATTGTAATGGCTAGATTTCGTTTTATTGTATTTCCTAAGTTCTCTAGTTTCCCCTCCCTATATTGTAGAGGTTCTTCCGAAGTGTGGAAGGCCTCCCCCCTAGGTTCTCCTTCTTGGTGGTTGAGGTTGTCATGTCCCCCACCTTTTTTGTACTGTTTTTGTTTAATTAATAAAATCTAGGGAGGTACCGTCCTCTTTTCGCAAAAAGAAAATAAAATAAATAAAAAAATAAATAGATGTTTAGTTGAAACATTGAATAACAATTTGTTAAAATGTTTAGTTGAAACATTAAATTTTGGTTTTCTGATTATTTATGAGAAATAAGTCAGTTTACGCAAAATTTGTAGGAATCTGATTGTTTATGAGAAACAAGTCAGTATACAAAGTATTGATTATGTTGCATTCAAATTGATAGTATAATTGTGCATGACTAGGAGAGTTCTGTCGAAGGAAGATTTGGTACTTAAGCAGTCCTTGTGGCTCACCTATTTTCTTGGGAACTTACAGCTTGTGTAAGGACTCCCCCCGTTGCTTTTCCAGGTGGTTGAGGTTGTTATGTCCCCCACCTTGTTTTGTAATTTTCCTTTTAATTAATAAAATCTAGGGAGTACCGTCTCCTTTCGCCAAAAAAAAAAACATTATGATTATCTTTGTTGATATGCTAATAATCTACTTTAAGGAACCTTCATTTAACTTTTAAGTTCTTTATGCCAATCCATGATTAAAACACTTGAGACCACTCGGATAGTTTTGGGTGGGCTTGCCATAGCAAGGTGCTTTGATTCTATTCCGTTTGCGAGCAAGATGAGGAAACGGTGGTTCCTATACGTTTAAAGTGGATGAACTTAATTGGGTTATCAAAATGGTTTTGGACCCAAGGCATAAGATGAGATTAAAATATGCTTAGACATATGATGTCTTAAACAAATCTCATAAAAGATCTAAGAGTCATATACGATATGATTGATGTTTTCTACCTAATTAATTTAATCTTGAGCGGTGTGCCATAGCGTACTTGAGATTAAATTAAAGTTGGATCTTAGCCCATTAAATACATATTATGCTTATTTGCATTAGAAGGTGTATGATTTAGTGGGAGTATTTGTAAAATACATTATTTGCTCTTAAATGATAAATGTGTTGGTATCATTCCAATTTTATCGGATGTCCCCTTGGCTTATGCGGATGATGTGATTATTTTTTGCAATGGGTCTAAGAGTTCTCTTGAATGTCATATGAAATATCTTGAGTGGTATCAAAGGTTTTCGGGTCAGCTTGTCAACATTAATAAATCTTGCTATATTACGGGTGCTAATTGCAATAGAGCAGATGAAGTGGCTGCCATAACGGGGTTTTCGAAGCAAGATCTTCCTCTCTTGTATTTGGGTTGTCCTTTATACACGGGTAGGAAAAAAGTCAGCATTTTCGCCCCTCTTATTCGAAAAATGGAGAATCGTTTGGCTTCTTGGAAGGGTAAGCTTCTTTCTTTTGGGGCTAAGCTTACTTTGATTAAGTCTTGTCTTGCTGCAATCCCCCTTTATTATATCTCTCTCATTGATCCTCCTAAAGGTGTTATTCATGCTTTAGAAAAGATTATTGTCAGATTTTTTTGGAGCAGCCATGATGGGAATCGTAAATGTCATTGGCTTTCTTGGAAGAGTATGAGTCGGCCTATTGCTGAAGGTGGTTTGGGGATTAGAAAATTTGAGGATATCTCGCTTGCTTTTGCCATGAAATTGTGGTGGCGTCTCAGAACCATTGACACCCTCTGGAGCCGTCTCATGTTGGCAAAGTATTGTTGGGAGATTCACCCAATGGATGCTTCTCTTACTTCTTATGCATCACATGTCTGGAAAAGGATGATTGAGGCTAAGCCTTGGGTGGAAGATAGGATGGCTTGGCGCATTGGTAATGGGGAGATTTCTATTCATGAAAATTGGCTTGATGTTCCTATCAATGATATTCCCCGGGCTCATGTGCAGATTTTTACTCTCTTTGAGAATGGTTTACCTCGAGCCCAGCATATTCAAGAAGGTTTGGGTATGCACCTGCTTTCTTTAATTAATTCTCATAACATTTCCATATCCAATACTCCTGATACTCCTATATGGCTGCCGTCCTCTTCTGGTAATTTTTCTCTCAATTCAGCTTGGCAAGAATGTCGTTCTAATAGGTCTCGTTCAATGGTGTTTGATTTTTGCTGGACCAAATTCATTCCTAAAAAGTTTTCCATTTTCCTTTGGCGGGCTTTGCTTGGAGGGCTGCCTACGGATGATAAAGTTAAGCGGAAAGGTATATCTCTTGCTTCTAAATGTGATTGTTGTGTTGCTGGTTGCGAGGAGTCTATTGAGCATATTTTTCTTCATGGCGAGTGTGCTAGGAGGGTTTGGGATCACTTTAATTCTATGTGTGGCATTCGGTTTTTAGTGGGGAATTTAAATCAAGCTCTTCTTTGTTGGTGGCAAGGGCCTTCTCATCCTTCATCTTCAGTTTCTAAATGGTTGGCTAGCATTATTCCAGCTATCATTTTATGGGAGATTTGGATGGCTCGCAATAAATGTCATTTTGATAGATCTTCGATGTTTTCTAACAGCATTATCTATAATGTTTGCTCCTACATTTCTAATATTGCTGATGCTTTCTCTGTGACGTTTCCAAAAATGAATGGTGATATTCATTTAATGGATGTTTTTCGGCTAAGTTCTCTCCCCCAGGCCTCTCGGAATTTTAGATTGGTTGTGTGGAATTCTCCTGATGACCGTTGGATTAAAGTTAATACAGATGGGGTTTCTCGTGGCAACCCGGGTATTGCTGCTGGTGGGGGTATCATTCGGAATCCCCTTGGTGATTTCATTTATGGTTTTGCTAATTTCTATGGTGTTCAGTCTAATATGATGGCTGAGGCTCTTGCTGCGAGGGATGGTCTCATTAATGCTCACAATCTTGGTTTTCTTCGGATTTGGTTAGAGCTTGACTCTAAGGTTTTGTTGCATATTCTTAACAAGGAATATCAGATTCCGTGGGCTATTTGGTATGTTGTTTCACACATTTTTCGTTTGATGGATCAGATGGAGGTTCGGGTTACGCATATTTTGAGAGAGGGTAATGGTGTTGCTGATGGTTTAGCCAACACGGCTGCTAATGTTGGGACGGATACCTCTCTGTTACATTTTCATGATCTTCCTCATCATTGCAAAGGATTCTTTGCTCTCGATAAGGCAAGGACTCCTTATCTTAGGCTTGGTTAGTTGGTTATGGCTAGATTCCTTTTTGTTTTATTTTCTATGTATTCTAGCTTCCCCTCCCTTGATTGTAGACCTTACGTCATGTGTAAGGACTCCCCCCTTAGGTTTCTTTTTTGGTGGTTGAGGTTGTCATGTCCCCCACCACGTTTGTACTTTCTTTTCTTTATTAATAAAATCTAGGAAGGTACCGTCCTCTTTTCGCCAAAAAAACAAAAAAAAAGATAAATGTGTTGGTATTGATATGTGTTCATATAATTTGTATATTTTTTTGTAGAAGTAGCATTACATAATGATAATTGCGATTCGTCCTTATGAAGGACAAAGTTTGAAAAGAACGATACAAGTTATTCTGATTTGATCAGATGCTCAAGAATTGTTCTTAGGCAAATGTGTACGTTCTTGACGAATCCATTCCCGCTGAACCCACTGCAAATGTTGCAAAAGGCAAATAAGGAGCAACATTAGAAACATGTTGATGATTCTAATAATATTGCTTGCCTTATACTTGCCACCATGGTTGAAGGCTCTTATGAAGAACCTTTAACACATGGAAGTTACTTTTGTTCTAGCACAACGCAAAAGGAAATGTTCCAAATGCGAAATAGGCAAAAGATGTATGTTGTGGTGAAGGCTCTTGATGCATGAGATGCAAAAGGGAGCAATCCGCAAGTGTGTTAATGGTTAACACAAGAAATGGGTTCAAAAGGGAAGGAGAAGTAGGTAAAGCAAAGGTTGCTAAACCTAGGACAAAGTTGCAAGGCTTATTAGGAAGGCCTAAAAGATGAAGAAGGGCAATATGATTGCTACTACTTCAAGTATCTATATGATAGATATTTTCCTTTCGACTTCTTGTTCTTGGGTATATGATACCGGATTCGATCCCACATTTTTTTAAATGTGCAAGGAACAACAAAGAATAGAAAGCTACTCAAAGAAGGTAAGTTAAACCTATGCATAAGAATGGAGCAAGGGTTGCTACATTAGCCATAGGGACTTATGAAGTCACTTTACCTTGTGAAGTAGTACTTGTTTTGAACAAGTATGACTACGGATTTGAGTAGGAGTATTATTTCCATTTCTTATATGGATGATGAAGGATATAATTTTCTTACTGAGAATAAGAAGTTTCATATTCATTTAATGATATGCCTTATTGTATTGCATATGTCATTAAATGATCTTCATATCCGTGATGGTAAGAAACAAAATAATATTGAAGATATCTATAATATAAATGGGAGATCTAAACCGAACAATATGAACAACGAGTTCATATGGCATTGCTGGATTGGTCAGATAAATAAGAAACATATATCTAAACTCCATTAACATGGACTTTTAGACTCATATGACGATGAATCATTTGAGGAATGTGGATCTTGTTTATTGGGATTATTGACCAAACCACCCTACACTAAGAGTAGTGGGAGGGCTCGTGACTTATTGGTAATTATACATAAGATGTATATGGACCATTAAGTAGCATTGCTAGGGGAAGACTTCGATATTTAATCACATTTCACTAAGAGTTTGACAATCGTCTCAAAACTGTGAAATCATTTCAGAGTTGACTCCACCCGGAACACCACATTGTATGGTGTGTCTAAGAGGAGGAATTGAACCTTGTAGGACATGGTTCGTTCAATGATGTGTCAATTAGACTTTCCTATTTCCTATTTCCTTTTGAGGATATGCATTAGAAACAATGCGGTCACACTGAATCGAGTCATTACTAAATCGGTTCCTAAGGCCCCACATTAGATGTGGCATGGAAGAAAATTTAGTTTGTCTTTCATGAAGATTTGGGGTTGCGAGTCTTATGTAAAGAGACTTGTCTCTTATAAGTTAGCACCAAATTTGACAAAGTTATTTTCGGAAATTAATCTTACAACCGCAAAGAGAACAAAACTTTTGTTGCTCTACACGATTTGTTTCTTAAGAAATAGTTTCTCAATAAAGAATCTAGTGGGAGTAAAATTAATCTTGAAGAAAGTTCAAGAACCTGGGAATGACATGGAACCAAGAGTAGAGACGGAACCAAGTTCACAAAGGAGTTGTGGAACCGGTTCAAGATGCACAAGTCCATCGTAGATCGGATAGGTTACGATCCGAACCCAAGAAATATTGATTTCTCGTATCGGAAAGTAATAAGGTGGAAGTCATTGAGAATGACGATCCTACTTCCTATCTTGAGGCGATGTCCACTCCTAATTTGGATAAATGGTTAGGAACCATGGAATCCGAAGTACAATCCATGTTTGACAATCAAGTTTGGAACTTGATTAGGCTACCTGAAGGTGTAAAAACTAAAAGGTGCAAGTAGGTCTTCAAAGACCGACATGGATGTGAAGGTGTATACTTTCATGACTAAGGATTGTAACAAAGGGATTTAGGTAAATTCATAGTATTGACTATATTGAAACCTTTTTTGCCAGTTACAATGTCGAAGTCTGTTAGAGTTTCAATTGCCATTATCACATATTGTGACTATGTGATATGACAAATGGATGTCAAATGACTTTCTTTAAATGGAAAGATTATTAAGGATGTGTATAGTACACAACCCGAATAGTTAGTCGATCCAAGAAACTCTAATAAAGTATGCATGTTGCAAAGATCCATGAGATGGGTTGAAGCAAGCTTCAAGGAATTGGAATCTTCGTTTTGATGAATTGGTCAAAGAGTTTGACTTCATCAAAGAACAAAGATGAATCTTGTGTATGCATGAAATTCAGTGGGAGCGTAGCATTATTTCTATTGTTTTATTACAATGATATCTTACTCATTGGAAAAACAAGTTCCGACACTTAAGACTGTCAAGTCTTGGTCAAGGAAAGGTTTCTCAATGGAAAGATATGGGTGAAGCTGCTTACATCCTTGGCATCAAGATCTATAGAGATAGATCTAGAAGGATAAATTGGTTTGAGTCAAAGTATTCACATTGACAAGGTTCTTAGAAGAGTCTAAGATGAGTAGCTTGTCAATGGGTCATGGTATTTCTCTTAGCAATACTCATTGTCTTATGACAACTGATGAGCAAGAAGGAAAATGAATGAAGTTCTATATGCTTTGGCATTTGGATCTGTCATGAATACCATGACTTGTACTAGACCCGACGTCTCATATGCTTTGAGCATGATGAGTCGATACCAATCTGATCCTGTTGAGAACCATTGGATGGCAGTCAAGATGATCCTCAAGTACTTGAGAAGAACTAAGGATACATTCTTGGTGTTTGAAAGGTTGGAAGTTAATCTTGTTATAAGGGTTACATAGATGACTAGCTTCCAAACTGACAAAGTTGATTTAAAATCGCAATTAGGATTTGTGTTTATGCTTATTGAAGGTGCGGTTTTATTAGAACAGTTCCAAGCAGAAAATCGTAGCCGATTCTACGACTAAGGCCAAATTTTAGCAACATATGATGTAGCTAAAAGGAGGCAGTTTGGATCAAAAGTTCGTTTAGTGTTTTGGAAATGTTCCAAGTATCACTAATCGGTGAAACTTTTGTTATGACAATAGTGGTGCCATTTGTGCAAACAATGAAACCAAGGTCACAACAGCGATCCAAACACTTACTTAGAGGTTTTTCAAGATTTCATAAAGAATGAGAAGACGTTAAGATATACAAAGTATCAACTGATGATAACATTAGGGATTCACTTACAAAGACCCTCACACAGGTAGATGCATGATGGTCATGTTAAATCCATGGGTATTCGATACATAGATGGAGCCTAGTGCAAGTGGGAGAGTGTTGGTGTAATGCCCTAGGCTTTAGTTATGTTTAACTTAAAACCGTTATGTATCGTCTTTATCGTTTAAGTTTATTATTTGATTATTACATATTTTGCATATTTATTGTAATAATCTCCGTCCCTAATTATTAAGAGAATAATTAGTATAATTGTCAATGGATAATCATATGATGATTATATGCATAGAGATGCACATTGAAATTATGGGTACTTGTTAGTGAACAAGTGACTGGACTTGACCCGTATGAGATTTATGTCATGGTCAAATGTCATAATTAAATCTCATATGGTCACTTCATTTAGTCCCTAGACATGAGATTATCATGACCTTACATATATGATGAAAGTCATGTTTGATTTTAGTCAAACGATATCTTAGCACGATATTTATAAAGGCTATCTTTGGCATGATCGGATTCATGATGGGAAGGATGATAAGTCAAGATGGAATTTGTCCCTCAAAAGAGAGATGTTTTGCTTGGGCCCCTCGATGAGTGATAATGATGGAAAGTGTGTGGCCACACCCCAATGCGATTGGATTATCATTATACTCAAGATCGAGAAAGCATTGAACAAATACTAGTTGACGAGGATCATGACTTGTGTTCAATATAACATCGTGAGACAAAGGGAGAAATGGAAGTGTACCATTGGAAACGTGAACTCCTACGTTATATTATTTGGGTAGACATAATGGCTTGCTAGAGTTCGCTTATGTCTTATGAGGATCGATATGATCGAGCTCATTGCCAACATAATATAATCCTATTGGGTCACACACATCTAGAAACAAAGGAAGAAATGATTGAGAGTTCCTGATATGGCTTGTTCTGTAGCGCGACACAACTGGCCATCTGGCATGTTCTGCCGTGCGACACAACTAGCCACAGAGGCTGTTTACACTTGTTTCCTAATTTGATTAGGGCACAAACTCTAATGCTAAAGTAGTATAAATATGAGTCTGTAAATAGCCGAAATCGAGCCGAATTTTCAAGAAAAAAAAATCACCAAAAAGGTTTCTCAATATTTCTTCCATAGGTTTAAGAATCTAGCAATTCTCAAGAACTGTTCTTGGTTCATTCTAACGTGTGGATACTACTAGAGGGTGGGTCTTCGCTCGTATGACGATCAAGGCCTAGAGTTCCAATCCGAAGATTCAAAGGGTTTTGAAGATCGAAGATTGTGATTCAAAATCACACCGATAAATTATTCGATAGCTCAAGACTGGAAAGCAATTAAGGTTGGTAAATTCTATCTCATAGGAATTCAATTTAATCGTATAGAACGGATCTTAGGGCTTGGGTTTTGTGTTATTTAGATGCTTATTCCGCTGCGCATGGACCCATAAAACCCAACAATAGCCCTGTACCATGAGAAGATGGATATCATCATCATTCCCCTGCATCTTAAAGAAGTTTGCTTGTACAGGGGTTTTGGGTCCACCTTATCTGGTCCCGCCTTGATGTGGCTGACTAATCAGCCTATGAACTCCATGACGAAACCTTAATAGACTACGTGTTCAGGTTCAACAAGGAGTCCGTAATCATTCCTCACATTGATGTGTCGACTGCAACAGAAGCTTTCAGGATGGGCCTGAAGAGAGAATCTCCATTCTACCAAGATCTTGTCATGTTCCCATCTAGAAGCTTAGAAGAAGTGAGGACGAGGTCCGTTTGTTTCATCAGGTTGGAAGAAGATGAGATGATTCATGGCAAAGCATCAAAGAAAATGCCTACCTATAAAAATCCGACAGGAAGGCGAACTCGTCCCATCATCGATCTAATAGGGGAAAACCCTACTCTAAAACTGACTCTTCCAAGATTAATGTTGTTGAAGAAGATGATGAAGAAGATGATACAGCTTATCCTAGGATTAGTGACTACTGTTTTTTTGTTGACATTTTAGGCCTCCTACATGCAATGGATAACTTAGGTGGCAAGGCGAAGTGGCTGAAGGCAGCTGACAAATCATCATTCTGGAAGGACAAATCAAAATGGTGTGCTTACCATGAAGATTTTGGTCATACTACTAATAATTGCATCGCCCTAAGAAAAGAAATTAGCTACTTACTTTCAAAAGGACTCCTCAAAGATTTGCTGGGGAAAAGAAAAGGAGGGCTGAAACAAAAGAGGCCGTCGCCGATGCTCCATCTTCACCTCCTCCTGCAACTAAGGTGATCAACTTTATCACAGGTGGATCAGACATTTGTGGCACCACGTATTCTGCAGTAAAGCGTCATGCTAAGGATTCCAAGGAGGATAAGACGAAATTGCCAACTAGGCATCCAGATCACTCGCCAGGAGAACAAATTATTTTCGACGATGATGATAAAGAAGACGTCTTAGATCCGCACCATGATGGTCTAGTCGTCACCCTACAGATTGCCAATTGCAAGGTGAAGCGTATCTTGATCGACAATGGCTGTTCAGTCAATTTGATCATGAAGAGCACCTTAGAAGAAATGATGATCCCCCTATCAGAGGTAGCGAGGAACTTCTCCGTTTTGGTAGGTTTCAGTGGGGAAACCAAACAAACAATTGGAGAAATCAAATTGCCCATCTATGTAGAAGGGATGAATTCTATGGAAAGGATTTGCGTGATTGACTGCCCATCTTCTTATAACGTCATCCTGGGCAGACCTTGGATCCATAACATGAAAGTGGTTCCTTCTACGTACCATCAATGTGTCAAGATGCCAATTCCTTGGGGAGTAATCAAGGTGAAGGGAGATCAACAAGCTGCAAAGGAATTCTACAAAACGGATATGAAAGCGTGTTCTACTCATTGAGCGCGGCTTATGAAGAAGAAAGTCTAATGCGCCTTAAAATCCATAACAATGAAGATGTCGAACCATACCTGTTAGATGACTGGTTGGGACTGGGGCAGGCCATCATCCTCCATGTTGTGGGTAAATTCAGGATCACTACATCTTGAAAAGTTGCCAGCATGTCATCATCTTCGAACCCGTGGTAAAGGTAAAAATCACTTAGATAATTAAATCATTATTTAATTATTTTTATTGTATCTTTAATTACAGGTAAATAGAACGTGGAAAAAACCTTTTTCATTGACTCACTTCAACGGGTGAGAGACCAAGTCAAGACCAAGATAACAAGGCCGAGATTTTAGGAAAGTTTGTTAGGGTTTTGTTATCTTCAGTTATCTTTCTCTATTTAAAGGACTAAATGGCCGAAACACTAACACACACAGTTCACGCATACATTCTTGTAATCCGCCATAGCTCCAATATTTGTAACTCATCAAAAGATCAATACTACCATTTGGGACGAAGGTGACCATAAACACCTTCCGAGGTTTTGTGCCGCGAGATAGTTGTCTCAAGGGCTTTCCTCGTTACATGTTCGAGTCATCTTATATTCATTGTTACACCGATTATACTCCATTGCACCTTTCTCAAAATTGTTTCGATTTATATTACATTTGACTGTTTTTTACCAAAACAATTTGGCGCCCACCGAGGGGCCATTGGTTTTTTAATCGATTTAAAATCCTTACATTTCTACCATGTCTACCCAACCTATGACTTCCGTCGCCAGCAAAACCATTGCTATCCCTAGCAGCGTGAATCCCCAAACCAGTAGCAGGCCAGCAACCGGAGGCCAAGATTCATTGCCTCCTCC
The DNA here is from genome assembly GCA_022495995.1 of Adenophora triphylla var. japonica. NCBI lineage: Eukaryota > Viridiplantae > Streptophyta > Magnoliopsida > Asterales > Campanulaceae > Adenophora > Adenophora triphylla. The sequence goes on along the minus strand of JAFEMH010000035.1, from coordinate 755,535 downwards.
TCCGCCTGTGAATTCTGGCAAGAAGCAGATGTCTCCATCTCCTGATCCCGAGATCAAGAGTATGCTCATTCAGATGAAGAATCAGCTTGAACACCAACAGAATAGCACCTCCTTGATAGCCGAAAGCTTGATAAAGCTGCAAAAGGAACAAGAGTTGCTCTCCAAAAGAATGGATGCTGTCTCCCCTTACCGTCCTAGAGTCCTCGACTTCAATGAATTCCTTCCAATGGCTTCATCTGTAAGGATGTCGTCATCACCAACCCTGACGTCTTCTCCTTTGCTGACGACTTCTATGGCGATGTCGACACCCTTAGCAACCAGTGCCTACAGGATGACTTTTCCGGAAGGACCCGTCTTCACTAATAGCACCATCATGACGTCCTCTGCAGATAATGCTAATCCTTTTGTTAATTTCAATACTAGTTCTGCTTTGGATAATACTGCTCGTGCTACTAACCCTTTTGCAGGTACCTACATTGCAAATCAGCTTCAGGAGTTAAGGGACATGATTATGAATGTGCCAGGCGTCACCCCGCCTATCCAGCAGGTCTCCCCAACATGTTACAATCAGTCTCGCTTTACTCCAGCAATTGCGCATGTCGACATCCCTAAAGGATTTAGCGTTCCAGCCATGAAGTTGTATGATGGGAGCTCGGATCCTGAGGAGCATGTCGCCCACTACCAAGAGAAGATGGAATCGTTCGCATCCCGCTCCAGTTTCGTGAGGCTTGTTTGTGTCGAGGGTTTGGATCGACGTTGGTGGGACCAGCATTGAAATGGCTGATTCGTCAACCTCCTGGTTCTATTGGGTCATTTGCTCAGCTTGTCAACCTGTTCAACAATCAATTCTCTTGCAGCCGACAGTTTGAGAAGCTCACCAGTGATCTTTACTGCATCACCCAGCAGCCCGCCCAAGCCTTGAAAGACTATGTTAATAGGTTTAATAAAAAAGTCCTGGAGATCCCCAACCTGGACATGGCGACAGCTGCAGAAGCCTTCAAAATGGGCTTGAAGAAAGATTCCCCTTACTATAAAGATTTGGTGATGAACCCATGCAAGAAGATGGAGGATATCCGAAACCGAGCTTTAAGGTTCATCAGGCTAGAAGAAGACCTGCAGCAGTCCAAGCATCCTGACAAGGCTTCATCATATGATCATCCTGACAGAAAGATAGAGTCGTCTCACCAAAGGCAGAGCAGATCCAGACCTTACCACAGAAATGACCATAACAAAGTCAATTGTGTGGAAGATGATGGAGATGATGATGATTTTGAATCTCCTAAAAATTCTGATTATTGTTTCTCTGTTGATGTTTCAGGTATCCTGTGCGCAATGAACAATCTTGGAGATAAAGCAAGGAGGCCTCGAAAGGGTGACAAGCCATCCGGTTGGAAGGATAAATCCAAGTGGTGTGCCTACCACGAGGATTTTGGACATCTTACCGAAGATTGCATCGCCTTGAGAAAGGAGATTAGTTACCTGTTATCTAAGGGACATCTTAAAGAACTCCTTGGAAACCGCAAGACCAAGACGGAGAACAAAGAGCCCATTGCAACCAGACCGCCATCTCCTCCACCGGTAACAAAGGTAGTTAATGTTATTAGTGGTGGTTCTGATATTTGTGGTACTTCTTATTCTGCAGCTAAAAGATTCGCCAAGCAAGCTATGTCCCCCACCTTGCTTTGTAATTTTCTTTTTAATTAATAAAATCTAGGGAGTACCGTCTCCTTTCGTCAAAAAAAAAAAAGACTCTCAAAGATGTCGCAGCTCACATCCCAAGATGTCATCTCCTTCGAAGAAAGCGATAGGGACTATGTTATGGATCCTCACCATGACGCCTTGGTCATTGCACTCTAGATCGCCAATTGCAAAGTCAGACGTATCCTAGTAGATGGGGGCAGTTCTGTAAACCTCATTATGCTAGATGCCTTGAAAGAAATGAAGATCCCTGAAGAAAGCATTGTAAAGAGAACCTCAGTGCTCATAGGCTTCAGTGGAGAAACCAAAAGCACAGTGGGGGAAATCACACTTCCAATTTATGTTGAAGGTATCAACTCCATGGAGAGATTCTGCGTGATCGATAGTGCCACATGTTACAATGTAATCTTGGGAAGACCTTGGATCCATGGAATGAAAGCAGTACCATCCACTTATCATCAATGTGTGAAGATGCCGACACCCTGGGGAGTTGTCAAGGTTTACAGTGATCAGCAGTCAGCTAAAGAGTGCTACATGACATCCATGAAGGCGTCAACATCTCCAAAGATGGCATAGCAATTACAGAAACCCGTGAGGTTCTGGAGGAGAAGGAGCATGACGTGAAAGAGATATTCTTAGACCCCTCGAACCCATATCTCAAGGTGCTAATTGGTCAAGATGTTCCGGCAGAGATCGAGGAAGATCTTGCCAACCTTCTGAAAAACAGGATCAAAAGCTTCGCTTGGAAGCATGAAGACATGACAGGCATCAGCAAAGACGTCATCACCCATAAACTCAACATTGACCCATCCTTCAAACCAATCCACCAAAAGAGACGAAAGTTCGCACAAGAAAGGAATCTAATCATTCAGGAAGAAGTAGACAGATTGCTCAAAGCTAAGATGATCAGAGAAGTTGAATACCCAAGATGGTTAGCAAATGTGGTGGTGGTAGAGAAGAAGAACGGCAAGTGGAGAGTTTGTGTTGACTTCACAGACTTAAACAAAGCCTGCCCCAAAGATCCTTTCCACATATTGATACTTTGGTCGATGCTACTTCTGGGCATGAAATGTTGACTTTTTTGGATGCATCTTCAGGATTCCAGCAAATCCAGATGGAGCCATCCGACCAAGAGGACCGCCTTTCATTACTCCCACAGGTATTTATTGTTATATTGCAATGCCTTTTGGAATAAGAAATGCAGGTGCTACATACCAGAGGCTGGTCAATATGATGTTCAAAGAGCAGAATGGGGACACCATGGAAGTGTACATCGACGATATGGTGATAAAGTCGAAGAAAGCTGAAGATCATGTTCGAGATCTTACTCAAGCCTTTGACATCCTGGACAAATTCAACATGAAGTTAAATCCAGCGAAGTGCAATTTTGGCATGAAGTCCAGTAAATTCTTGGGCTACATGGTGACGCAAAGAGGGATAGAGGCAAGCCTGGAGCAAATAAAAGCCATCATCAACCTGGCGTCACCTAAATCCGTCAAAGATGTTTAAAGATTGACGGGGAAAGTGGCAGCGTTGAATCGATTCATCTCAAAATCCTCAGACAGATGCAAGCCATTCATGACATCTTAAAGAAAAATTCTAGATTTGAGTGGACTGAAAAGCATGAACAAGCCTTTCAAGATTTAAAGCTATACCTGTCAACACCTCCCCTGCTCTCGAAGCCTTAAGAAGGTGAGCCATTATGCATTTACTTAGCTGTCTCCAAAACTGCATGGTGTTTCTGCGCCTACACATAACTCAAATATCTCGGCCATCCAAACAGGTCTGCATAAAGGGATTCCAGCCGTCAAGCTATCCAGGGAAGTTCTTGATGCCTTTTCCAAACCTTTTAAGTTTACACTTATTGGCAAATTCATGCATGTGAGACCATCAATGGAAGACGCTAGAATTGCTTTTGCTAAATTTAAATTGAAGGGGAACTATAAACTTGGATATTTGGATAATTGCCATATGCTTATTCAATTATCAACGGAAGAGGATTATCAACGGTTATTTATGAAAGAAGTGTGGTACGTTGGTTGATTTCCTATGCGTACTTTGGCGTGGTCACCGGCATGGAGGCCTGAACAAGAATCTACGATTGTTCCTGTTTGGGTAGGTTTTCCGGGGCTTCCAATTCATTTAATGAATAAACCTTTCTTGTTTGCAGCCGCATCAATGATTGGTTCCCCCTCTCTTTAGATAAGGCCACGGCTAAATTCTCTAGGCCTTGCAAAAAGTTCTGATTCAAGTTGATGCTTCAAAAAAACTTCCCAAAGAGATTTTCATTGACTGTGGTGATGTGTATCCGAGTTTCCATCAAAAGGTTGAGTATGATAATTTTCCCAATATTGCAAACATTGTCTTATTCTGGGGCATGATATCTCTTTGTGCAGGAAGGCTAACCCTCATCTAAATCTCTCAAAACAGCAAACGGATAAGCCTACTAAGGATAAGGCTAAAGTTAATGACGGGGCTAATGCTAGTGAGAATCCCTCTAGTAGTGGTGCCTTTACAACCTACGGTTGTGGCTCCAAAAATGGCAATTAGAGGACAAAAACTCCCTTTGGCAGTTGACCTAGCTCTCAATAAAGCTTGCTCTGAAGCTATCTCTAAGGGTGTTGGTTTGGGAACGGCATCTCAACCTGTGAATGTTTCTGACAATGGTGTTGAGGCTGATTTATCTTCTATTATTCATAGAGTGGAGCAGCACAAAGCGCAACATAACTCAATCATAGTAGATGATACCAACAATATTTCTCATATCCCTGTGACAGAATCTTTAACGGCTAATAAGGATCATGAAAATGTTTTGTGAAAGGTCGTCTTATTCATGAAAATGTTTTGCTTGCTCAGGAGCTTATTCAATCTCTTAAGAAAAAGGTGTATGGGTCTAATGTTGCTCTTAAGCTTGATATGGCTAAGGCGTATGATAGGCTTTCTTGGTTTGCCTTGATTAAGGTGATGAGGAGATTTGGCTTTGCTGAAGAATGGTTGGACATGATCTTTAGATGCATAAATTATTGTTGGTTCTCGGTTCTGATTAATGGTACTGCTAATGGGTATTTTGTTTCTACTCGAGGTCTTCGTCAAGGAGATCCTATATCTCCTAGTCTCTTTATTATTGCTGCTGAGGTTTTAAGCCGGGGTCTTAATAACCTCCATCTTCTTCACCCTCATGTCGCCTTTCATACGGGTAACCTTAATGTTCCTGTCATCTCTCATTTATCCTATGCTGATGACATTATTATCTTCTGCAATGGAAGCATTCCTTCTCTTGAGCATCATATGGAGTTTTTGGAGTCTTATCAACGCTTCTCTGGTCAGCTTGTTAGCATCTCTAAATCTTGTTTTCTGATGGGGCGGAATGTGGCTGAGCATGATAATGCTATCTCTCTTATTACGGGGTTCCAAAAGAAAAACTTGCCTATTGTTTATTTGGGGTGTCCTCTTTATATCGGTAGGAAAGTGCAATCTTTATTTGATCCTGTCATGCAGAAGCTTCAGGATAAGCTTGATTCGTGGCAAGGTAAATTACTTTCGGCTGGTGCTAAGCTTATTTTGATTAAGTCTTGTCTCCAAGCTATTCCCATTTATTATATCTCTTTACTTGAGCCTCCGAAGTGTGTTGTTAATGCCATAAATTGCCTTATTGCTAATTTCTTTTGGAGTAGTTCTGATGGGGAGAATAAGTGTCATTGGGTTTCTCGGAATGAATTTTTCTGGCCTATTGAGGAAGGGGGCTTAGGTCTCCGAAAATTTGAGGAGATGGCTATTGCTTTTTCTATGAAGCTTTGGTGGAGATTTCGTACGTCCGACTCTCTTTGGGCTCAGTTTCTTGCTGCCAAATATTGTCGTGGTACTCATCCTATAGATGCCATATCTAGATTGGGTTGCTCCCACATTTGGAAGCATATGGTTGCTGCTAAGGATTTGGTGGAGAGTTGTATTGCTTGGGGTGTGGGCTGTGGTGATATTTCTGTTCAAGAAAAATGGATTCCTCATGATATTCCTCCTCTTGATAATCGTCATGATCAGATTTTTTCTTTATTTGAGGATGGTGTTTTAAGGGAAGATTATATTCGTAATACTTTTGGGCATCAATTTTTGATGGAGATTCAATCTTATGGTATTCGGCTTAATGGAGATCGTGATCAGCCTTTTTGGTCCCCTTCTTCTTCGGGCAGATTTTCCATATCTTCGGCTTGGAGGGATTGTAGGATGTCCCGTACTCGGAGTAGGATCTTTGCTTGGTGCTGGCATAAGTATATTCCTCATAAGGTGTCCATATTCATGTGGAAATGCCTTAAGGCTGCTCTCCCTAATGTTGACAACATATCTCGTAAAGGTATCTCTATTGTCTCTCGTTGTCATTGTTGTTCTAACCCTTCTCTTGAATCCTTACAACACATTCTTCTTCATGGTGATATTGCCTTTAAAGTGTGGAATTTATTTGGGAACTTGATTGGTTTCCATATCTCGGGTTCTACTATTATGCAAAGGATGATCGCTTGGCATGCCTGTAAAAATTCCAAACTTAGTAGGGTTGTGTTATGTTTGGGAGATATTCTTCCGAGTTTCATTTGTTGGGAGCTTTGGAAGCACAGGAATAAATGCAGGTTTGATGATGGGATTACTAGTTGGGAAAAGGTTCGTAATAATATTCAATTTCAAATTAGTGATATCCTTCGTGCTCACAGCTTATCCTTTCATATTCTTCCGTCAGAGGTAAATATTGCTTTATTTTTTAATATTATTACTGCCACCCAGATGGAGCTTCTCGTGGTAACCCGAGCATTGCCTCGGGTGGAGGTATTTTACGTCATCATGATGGTTCTTTTATTTTTGCTTTTTCTCATTTTTATGGTAATGCTTCTAACATGGTTGCTGAAGCTAGGGCTGCTCTTGATGGAATTACTCAAGCTAGGCTTATGGGTTTTGATTCTCTTTGGCTCGAGGTCGATTCTGAAGTTTTGTCTCTCATATTAATTCGCAAATGCAATATTCCTTGGGAGATTTGGTATTACATTCAAGCCATTTTCAGATTCATGAAGGAAATATCTATTCAGGTCACTCATGTCTACAGGGAAGGTAATAAAGTGGCAGATTTTCTTGCTAATATTTCGGCTGCTGCGCAAACGGATTTTCAGTTTACTTCATTGGAGTTTTGTCCCAAGCCGTGCCAGTGCCTTCTTTATTTTGATCGGATTGCGTATCCTAATATTAGGCAGTAGGTTTTCTCTTTATTTTATTGATGTATTTTCTTTTGTTTTTAGATTCCCCCCCCCTTTATTGTAGAGGATCTTACAGGTTGTGTAAGAACTCCCCCTAGGTTTTTTTTCTGGTGGTTAAGGTTTTATGTCCCCTGCCATGTTTGTATTTTTAATTTTCGTTATTAATAAAATCTAGGGAGTACCGTCTCCTTTTGCAAAAAAAAAAAAAAAAAAGATTGAGGGGCTCAATATGTCTCCCCGAGGCCCCCCTTCATATTCTTTTGTCACGGAGAGGGCTAGCTCCACACCTTTTGCTAATACTTCTAATAAAGACGTTGATGCAGACGACTTTACCAAAGTGACATCTAAGAGGAATCGTGGCAGATCTTCCTCCCCTCCATCTTAATTATCCTGGTAAGTCATATACTCTTTTCTTTGTTTTTTGCAATGGTAGCTATGATTTTCTGGAATGTTAGAGGTATTGGTAATGGTGCTTCATTTAGACGGGCAAAAAGGATTTTCCATATTCATGGTGCATTCTTTTTTGCTATGTATGAGCCTAAAGTTTCTCAGTTTCAGCGTGTGACTATGCAAAGAAAAATGGGTTGTGTTGGTAGTTTTTCTAATTGCAATGGGAAAATTTGGTTTTTTTGGAAGCATGGATTTGATTGCCGTGTGGTTCAAGATTCGTGCCAAGCTCTTACTCTGCAGATTTCTCATGCTCAATGGGAATCTATTATTCATTTGAATGTGGTTTATGCTAGTTATAATAGATTTGAGCGTAGAGATCTTTGGGATAGCCTTATGGATTTCAGTTCTTGTACAACTCCGTGGATGGTTATTGGTGACTTTAATTGTGTGTTGGAGCAATCGGAAAAGATAGGAGGTAAACCTATTCGTAGAAAGGCTGTGAGGGAATTTTCGGATATGATGCAATTTTCTGGTTTGATGGATGCTGGTTTTTTAGGAAACAAATGCACTTGGGTTGATAAACCGAGAGGAAAGCCTACTATTCTCCAACGTTTAGATCGCGCTCTCTATAATTCTCAATGGATGGATACTTTTCATGTTACTTCTGTCACTCATCTTAATCGGACGGAAAAACACACACACGCAGTAAAATTCTTTTCTCTCTACGTTTCTTGCCGTTGCTCCCGTCTCTAGGGTTCCGCCCTAGGGGCCATGCTGCCATGGTAACACCGGTGGCGTGGTTCTATTCATTGAATTCCAGCAACTACAATCCATATTACTCTCCCTCTTTGCAACAATCTGTTTCGACACCTAACCCTAACCCTAGTTCCCTTGGTGCGGGGGCTTCCTACCCATGCAAACCCTATTATTTCAGCGCCTCCAATTGATAGCCCCCCCCCATTAATCAAAAACAGTTTCACATATCTGATTCTTCTCAAAATACAAACACTAATCCTTCTCAAAACCAAAATCCGCCTGCCCAGATCTCTAAGTCGTTTGCAGATTTGTTTGCGCAAAATGCCTCACCATCGCCCATTGGTTCTGTTGCACATTCACATGCGGCAATACAAACAGGATTGCATAAAGGAACTCCAGCCGTCAAATTATCCAGGGAAGTTATTGATAATTTCGCTAAACCTTTTTTAAATTTACTCTCATTGGAAAATTTATGCATGGGAGACCATCCATGGAAAATGCTAGAATTGCTTTTGTTAAATTCAAACTAAAAGGAAACTATAAACTTGGCCATTTAGATAATCGTCACATGCTTATCCAATTATCTACGGAAGAAGATTATCAACGTTTATTTATGAAAGAAGTGTGGTATGTTGATCGATTTCCTATGCGTACGTTGGCGTGGTCTCCGGCTTGGCGCCCTGAACAGGAATCTCCCTTTGTTCCTGTTTGGGTTGGCTTTCCGGGGCTCCCAATTCACTTAATGAATAAATCATTCTTGCATGCGGCTGCTTCTATGATTGGGTCCCCCCTCTCGTTGGATAAGGCCACGGCTGAACTTTCTAGGCCTAGCGTTGCTAAAATATTGATTCAAGTTGATGCAACAAAAAAGCTTCCTAATGAGATTTTCATTGATTGTGGTGATGTTTACCCAAGTTTCTATCAAAAGGTTGAGTATGATAATGTTCCTAAATATTGTAAGCATTGTTTTATTCTTGGGCATGACTTTTCTATGTGCAGGAAGGCAAACCCTCATCTTAATACTTCCAAACAGCATTCGGACAAACAGCCCATGGATTTGGTTAAAGCTACGGATGGTGTGAATACAAATGGGAATCCTTCTAGTAGTGGTGCTAAGGCTGTTGATAATGTGAAAGAAAATGATGTCAATGCTGGTAATGCAAAGCTGGTGCAACCTTCGGCTGTGGCTCCTAAAATGGCTGTTCGTGGCCAAAAGCTTCCTTTGGCTGTTGAACTTGCTCTTAATAAAGCCTGCACTGAAGCTATTTCTATGGGAGCTGGTCTAGGTACTGTTGGGTTTTATGGGTCCATGCGCAGCGGAATTAAGCATCAAATTAACACAAAACCCAAAGCCCTAAGATCCGTTCTATACGATTAAATTGAATTCCTATGAGATAGAATTTACCAACCTTAATTGCTTTCCGGTCTTGAGCTATCGAACAATTTATTGGTGTGATTTTGAATCACAATCTTCGATCTTCAAAAAACCTTTCAATCTTCGGATTGGAACTCTAGGCCTTGATCGTCAAACGAGCGAAGACCCTCTATTGTTGTATCCACACGTAAGAATGAACCAAGAACCGTTCTTGAGAATTGCTAGATTATTAAACCTATGGAAGCATATTGAGAGAACTTTTGTCGTGAATTCTATTGAAAAATCCGGCTCTATTTCGGCTGTTTACAGACTCATATTTATACTACTTTAGTATTTAGAGTTTGTGCCCTAATCAAATTAGGAAACAAGTGTAAACCGCCTCTATGGCTAGTTATGTCGCGTGACAAAGGTTGCCATATGGCTAAGTATGTCGCGTGACAAACGTTGCCATATGCAGGAACTCTCAATCATTCTTCCTTTAGTTTAACCAATTCATTCTAGTTGTGTGTGACCCAATAGGATTATATTATGTTGGCAATGAGTTCGATCATATCGACTCTCATAAGACATAAGCGGACTCTAGCAAGCCATTATGTCTACCCAAATAATATAACGTAAGAGTTCACGTTTCCAATGGTACACTTCCATTTCTCCCTTTGTCTCACGATGTTATATTGAACACAAGTCATGGTCCACGTCAACTTGTATTTGTTCAATGCTTTCTCGATCTTGAGTATAATGATAGTCCAATCATATTGGGGTGTGGCCACACGCTTTCATCATTATCACTCATCGAGGGGCCCAAGCAAAACATCTCTCTTTCGAGGGACAAATTCCATCTTGACTTATCATCCTTCCCATCATGAATCCGATCATGCCAAAGATAGCCTTTATAAATATCGTGTTAAGATATCGTTTGACTAAAATCAAACATAACTTTCATCATATGTAAGGTCATGATAATCTCAGGTCTAGGGACTAAATGAAGTGACCATATGAGATTTAATTATGACATTTGACCATGACATAAATCTCATACGGGTCAAGTCCAATCACTTGTTCTCTAACAAGTACCCATAATTTCAATGTGCATCTCTATGCATATAATCATCATATGATTATCCATTGACAATTACACTAATTATTCTCTTAATAATCAGGGACGGAGATTATTACAATAAATATGCAAACTATATAATAATCAAATAATAAACTTAAACGATAAAGATGATACATAACGGTTTTTCAGTTTAAACATAACTAAAGCCTAGGGCATTACACCAACAGTCTCCCACTTGCACTAGGCTCCATTTATGTATCGAATACTCATGGATCTAACATGACCATCATGCTTCTGCCTGTGCGAGGGTCTTTGTTAGTGAATCCCTTATGTCATCATCAGTTGATACTTTGTATATCTTTACGTCTTCTCATTCTTTATGAATTCCTCGAAGAACGTCTAAGTGAGTGTTTGGATCGCTGTTGTGACCTTGGTTCCATTGTTTGCACAAGTGGCACCACTATTGTCATAACAAAAGTTTCACCGATTAGTGATACTTGGAACATTTCCAAAATACTAATGAACTTTTGATCCAAACTGCCTCTTTCAGCCACATCATATGTTGCTAAAATTCGGCCTTAGTAGTTGAATCGGCTACAATTTCTGCTTGGAACTCTTCCAATCAAAACTGCACCTCTAATAAGCATAAACACAAATCCTAATTGCGATTTTAAATTAACTTTGTCAGTTTGGAAGCTAGCATCTATGTAACTCTTACATCAAGATTATCTTCCAACCTTTCAAATCCCAATAATGTATCCTTAGTTCTTCTTAAGTACTTAAGGATCATCTTGACTGCCATCCAATGGTTTACGTCAGGATCAGATTGGTATCGACTCATCATGCTTAGAGCATATGAGACGCCGGGTCTAGTACAAATTATGGCATACATGACAGATCCAAATGCCGAAGCATATGGAACTTCATTCATTTCCCTTTTTGCTCATCAGTTGTCATAGGACAATGAGTATTGCTAAGAGAAGTACCATGATCCATTGACAAGTTACCTTTCTTAGACTCTTCTAAGAACCTTGTCAATGTAAGTATTTTGACTCAAACCAATTTATCCTTTTAGATCTATCTCTATAGATCTTGATGCCAAGGATGTAAGCGGCTTTACCCATATCTTTCATTGAGAAAGCTTTCCTTGACCAAGACTTGACAGTCTTAAGTGTCGGAACTTCGTTTTTCCAATGAGTAAGATATCATTGTAATAAAACAATAGAAATAATACCAGGCTCCCACTGAATTTCATGTATACACAAGATTCATCTTTGTTCTTTGATGAAGTCAAACTCTTTGACCAATTCATCAAAACGAAGATTCCAATTCCTTGAAGATTGCTTCAACCCATCTCATGGATCTTTGCAACATGCATACTTTATTAGAGTTTCTTGGATCAACAAACTATTCGGGTTGTGTACTATACACATCCTTAATAATATTTCCATTTAAAGAAAGTCGTTTGACATCCATTTGTCATATCATATAGTTACAATATGTGATAATGGCAATTGAAACTTCAAACAGACTTCGACATTATAACTGGCGAAAAAGGTTTCAACATAGTCAATACTATGAATTTACCTAAATCCCTTTGTTACAATCCTTAGTCATGAAAGTATACACCTTCACATCCATGTCGGTCTCGAAGACCTACTTGCACCCTTTAGTTTTTACACCTTCAAGTAGCTCAATCAAGTTCCAAACTTGATCATTAAACATGGATTGCAATTTGGATTCCATGGTTCCTAACCATTTATCCAAATTAGGAGTGGACATCGCTTCTAGATAGGAAGTAGGATCGTCATTCTTAATGACTTCCACTTCATTACTTTCCGATACAAGAAATCAATATTTCTTGAGTTCGGTACGTAACCTATCCAATCTACGATGGACTTGTGCATCTTGAACCGGTTCCACAACTCTTTGTGAACTTGGTTCCATCTCTACTCTTGGTTCCATATTATTTTTGGGTTCTTGAACTTCTTCAAGATTAATTTTACTCCCACTAGATTCTTTATTGAGAAACAATTTCTCAAGAAACGAATCAAATAGAGCAACAAACATTTTGTTCTCTTTGCGGTTGTAAGATTAATTTTCGAAAATAACCTAGTTAGATTTGGTGCTAATTTATAAGAGACAAGTCTCTTTACATAAGATTTGCAACCCCAAATTTTCATGAAAGACAAACTAAGTTTTCTTCCATGCCACATCACATGTGGGGCCTTAGGAATCGATTTAGTTGGGACTCGATTCAGTGTGACCGCATCATTTCTAATGCATATCCTCGAAAGGAATTAGGAAAGTCAACTTGACACATCATCGAACGAACCATGTCTAACAAGGTTCAATTCCTCCTTTCAGACACACCATTCATAGTGGTGTTCCGTGTGGAGTCAACTCTTGAAACAATTTCACAATTTTGAGATGATTGTCAAACTCTTGGCTCAAATATTCACCACCTCGATCTAATCGAAGTACTTTAATAGTTTTGCCAATTTGTTTTGTACTTCATCTTGAAATGTTCGAAACATCTCAAACAATTCACTTTTGGACTTCATCGGATCGACATAGTCATATCTAGATAAGCCATCGATGAATGTGATGAAACACCAAAATCCTCCCCTAGCAATGCTGCTTAACAGTCCATATACATCTCATGTATAATGACCAATAAGTCACTAGCCCTCCCACTACTCTTAGTGTAGGGTGGTTTGGTCAATAATCCCAATAAACAAGATCCACATTCCCCAAGTGACTCAGAGTCATGTGAGTCTAAAAGTCCATGTTAATGGAGTTTAGATATATGTTTCTTATTTATTCGACCTAACCGACAATGCCATATGAACGCTTTGTTCATATTATTCGGTTTAGATTTCCCATTTATATTATAGATATCTTCAATATTATTTTGTTTCTCATCCTCACGGATATGAAGACCATTTAATGACATATGCAATACAATAAGACATATCATTAAATAAATATAAAACTTCTTATTTTCAATAAGAAAATTATATTCTTCATCATCCATATAAGAAACGAAATAACACTCCTACTCAAATCCGGAACGTAGTCATACTTGTTCAAAACAAGTACTACTCCACAACGTAAAGTGACTTCATAAGTCCCTATGGCTAATGTAGCAACCCTTGCTCCATTCTTATACATAGGCTTTAACTTACCTTCTTTGAGTAGCTTTCTATTCTTTGTTCCTTGCACATTTAAACAAATGTGGGATCCAATCCGATATCATATACCCAAGAACAAGAAGTCGAAAGGAAAATATCTATCATATAGATACTTGAAGTAGTAGCAATCATATTGCCCTTCTTCACCTTTTAGGCCTTCCTAGTAAGCCTTGCAACTTTGATTCCAATGACAATCTTATTGCAATGATAGCAAACTGCATCCCCTTTTGAGACACTTTGGGTTTAGCCTCTTCGGCTTTGACAACATTTGTCCTAGGTTTAGCAACTTTTGCTTTACCTTCTTTTCCTTCCTTTATGAACCCTTTTATTGTGTCAACCATTAACACAATTTGCGGATTGCTCCTTCTTTCAACATATGAATTAAGAGCCTTTACCACAACATATATCTTTTACTTAGCTTGCACTTGGAACATTTCCCTTTTTGCGTTATGCTAGAACAAAAGAGTAGTTATCATGTGCTCAAGGTTCTTCATAAGAGCCTTTAAACATGGTGGCAAATACAAGGCAAGCAATATTGTCAGAATCATCAATATGTTTCTAATGTTGCTTCCTTATTTGCCCTTTGCAACATTTGCAATGGGTTCAAAAGAGGGAACGGATTCACAAGAACGCATACACATTATGTATTGTTCCTTTCGAACTTTGTCCTTCATAAGGACGAATCGCAATTATCATTATGTAATGCTATTTCTACAACAAAATATACAAATTATATGAACACATATCAATATCAACACATTTATCATTTAAGAGCAAATAATGTATTTTACAAATACTCCCACTAAATCATACACCTTCCAATGCAAATAAGCATAATATGCACTTAATGGGCTAAGATTCAACTTTAATTTAATCTCAAGTACGCTATGGCACACCGCTCAAGATTAAACTAATTAGGTAGAAAACATCAATCATATCGTATATGACTCTTAGATCTTTTATGAGATCTATTTAAGACATCATATGTCTAAGCATATTTTAATCTCATCTTATGCCTTGGGTCCAAAACCATTTTGATAACCCAATTAAGTTCATCCACTTTAAACGTATAGGAACCACCATTTCCTCATCTTGCTCGCAAACGGAATAGAATCAAAGCACCTTGCTATGGCAAGCCCACCCAAAACTATCCGAGTGGTCTCAAGTGTTTTAATCATGGATTGGCATAAAGAACTTAAAACTTAAATGAAGGTTCTTTAAAGTAGATTATAAGCATATTAACAAGGATAATCATAACTGTGCACCAGGTAAGTTCCCAAGAAAATAGGTGAGCCACAAGGACTGCTTAAGTACCAAATTTTTCTTCGACAGAACTCTCCTAGTCATGCACAATTATAATATCAGTTTGAATGCAACATAATCAATACTTTGTATACTGACTTGTTTCTCATAAACAATCAGACTCGTAAACTGACTTGTTTCTCATAAACAATCAGATTCCTTCAAATTTTGCGTAAACTGACTTGTTTCTCATAAACAATCAGAAAACCAAAATTTAATGTTTCAACTAAACATTTAGGAAATTATGAATCAATGTTTCAACTAAACATCTAATAAAATTCTTAACACTTAAGAACAAATAATTCATGCATCGCAACAATTAATAAAAACACATTTAAATTAATTAAGCATGCATCATAAACAATGAATTAATCTAGCATAGCCCTATAAATTTTATTTCCAGAAATTTATAGCATCCAGATTAAGACATAAAACATCTCAGATTATCAACATAATCACAGATTAGCAGCCAACATAATCTCAGATCATGGTCACCAGTTCTCCAAGGCTTTCACATCAGAGCTAAACATACTAGGAGTCAGACACATCAAGTCCTCTGTAAGTAGACCTCAATGCAATGGACTAACGGAAGCAGCCAACAAGCTGGTGTTAACAGCCCTAACCAAAAACCTAGAAGGGAATGATGGTAGATAGTTGGACGAACATTTCTTAGCTTTGTGGGCATTTCACACAACCACCCGGGGGCCAACCAGGGAAACCCCATTCGCACTACTTTTGGGTCTGAGGCTATGACACCAGCAGAGATAGCCATCCTTACAACAAGAAACTCCAACTATGATGAGTAGGTCAACAGACTAATAGACCTAGACTTAGTGGACGAACGAAAATTGGCTGCTCAGATGAGAATGGTGAACTATAAGCAAAGGACTAAAGCATACCATGACAAAAGGGTCAACAAAAGAGTATTCCAGGTCGGGGACTGGGTACTTAGAAAAATAGAAGCTACATGCATAAAATCCGAGTAGAACAAGCTCTCACCAAATTGGGAATGCCCTTACATCATCACTCAAGTAATCCGAGAAGGAACCTACAGAAT
This sequence comes from Adenophora triphylla var. japonica, assembly GCA_022495995.1. Classification (NCBI taxonomy): domain Eukaryota; kingdom Viridiplantae; phylum Streptophyta; class Magnoliopsida; order Asterales; family Campanulaceae; genus Adenophora; species Adenophora triphylla. Next base: position 739,469 of record JAFEMH010000035.1, on the reverse strand, counting down.
GAAAACCCCAGATGGGCAGGAACTGAATCATCCATGGCATTCTGACCATCTAAGAAAATACTATCTTTTTTTTTTTTTTGGCGAAAGGAGACGGTACTCCCTAGATTTTATTAAATAAAGAAAATAATTACAATCATGGTGGGGGACATTACAACCTCAACCACCAGGAAAAGGAAAACTAGGGGGGAGGCCATACACACGTCGTATGGTCCTCTACAATATAAGGAGGGGTGACTACAAAAAATAGAAAACAATCTATATAAAAATCTGGCCATAGAGTTAATGAAATCGAGCATGAGGGATCCTAGCCTTGTCCAAAACAATACCGCCTTTGCAAGGCCTAGGAATATCACTAAAAGAGGTGAATGTGAAATTTTGGACCTCGTCTGCAGCAATGTTAGCAAAACCATCCGCTACACCATTCCCTTCGCGAAGAATATGAGTAATTCGAACTTCCATTTGAGCCAATAATCTATGGATATGAGAGATAACATACCAAACAGCCCACGGGATATGGTACTCCCGAATAAGAATCCGCATCAACACCTGAGAATCAACCTCTAACCAAACACGATGGAAACCACGAGCTTGTGCTAAGATCAGCCCATACGGACATATGTGTAAATATGGTCCAACACGCAAAAATTTCCCAAATCCAGGAAAGGACAGATCAAATCCAATTCGTACGGACACACATGTATTTTTTTTTTTTTTTGGCAAAAGGAGACGGTACTCCCTAGATTTTATTAAATAAAAATAAAATTACAAAACAAGGTGGGGGACATGACAACCTTAACCACCTGGAAAAGCAAAAGGGGAGTCCTTACACAAGCCGTAAGGTACTCTACAAAAGGGGAGGGAGACAACCTATCAAAGAAAACAGGAAAATAACAATAGCAAACATCAAAGACTAAATTCTAATATAAGGGATAGCGGCCCTATCTAAAGTATACGCTCCTTTGCGGCGGTGAGGGAGATCACTAAAAGAAAAATACTCTGAATTAGACCTCGTGATCGCGGCAACATTAGCCAAACCATCGCAACTTTGATTGCCTTCACCTTGAGAATATGAGTTATTCTAACACCAATATGCGAAATAAGCCTTTTTATATGAAGCACCTCGTACCAAATACTCCAAGGAATATGAAAATCACGGATTAGCACATTTAAAAGTATTTCAGAATCAATTTCAAGCCAAATAGAAGACATACCGAAATGAGAAGCATAAATAAGGCCATCCAAAACCGCTCTAGCTTCAGCAACCATGTTAGTACTATTACCATAGAACTTAGAATAAGCAAATAACAACTTACCATTCTTGTGTCTGAAAATACCACCACCAGAACTGATACCCGGATTTCCTTTAGCAGCACCATCAGTATTAAGCTTGAGCAATTCAGAATGGGGGGAATTCCAAAGAACAAACTTAAGAACCCGAGGCTTAGGAACAGCTTTAGGAAGGTGAAAGCAATGGAAAATCTGACTTTCCAAGTCAGACGAAGGGAAAGAAAGGCTGTAAGCCTTAATGATAGAACCAATCTGTTGAAAAACCTCCGGATGATCCTAGAGGAAGACATATGAAGGTCCTCAAATCTAGCTTTATTTCGACCTTTCCAAAGCTCCCAAAGAATAAAACAAGGGAGAATGCGAGAAAGCCAAAGAATACCCTTATTTTTTCCAATGCCAGAATTGAACCACCAGCTACCAAGGATAGTTTTAACATTGTTGTAGGAAATATGAATACCGAAAAGCCTAGCAAACCAGTCCCACGTTTCAAAAGCCACTTGACTTTTAGCGAAAAGATGAAGAGAGTCTTCTAAAGAATGCCGAGAACAACAAACGCAAGAAGACACAAGGGAAATACCTCTAGATTGAATAGCCGCATCGGTGGGAAGGCCATTATGTAACAACCTCCAAAGGAAAATTGAGACTTTCGTGGGAATATATTTGTTCCAAAGAATATTCAAAAAACAAATTCCGAGCGAAGCAACTCTACACACTTGCCAAGCCGAAGAAAGAGAAAATCTCGACCTTTAAGCGAGGGAAGCCAATAAATACAATCGGGCGTATCGTAGAGAGAAATATTCGACGATAAATAGAACTAAGAACATCCGGGCCATACGTATCGAAATATGAATAGATCTCGGGCCGACCCTCATGAAACAAGGAGGAAACTTCAATATGATTCCGGGAAGATTAAGACGAGGACCATCCAACCAATTTTCATGAACCGAAACTTCCCTCTACCAATCCGCCAAGCAATATGATTTTCAACGATATCTTTAGCTTGAATCATGCGGCTCCAAATATGAGAAGCGAAAAGAAGGCTTTCCCGCATCCGTGGGGTGAGAGCCAAAACAATACTTATCAAGCATGAATTCGGACCAAAGAGAATGGGAGCTTCTAAGACGCCACCAAAGCTTCATAGCGAAAGCCATAGAAATATCTTCAAAACAACGAAGGCCCAAGCCACCTTCACTACAAGGCTTGAACATCGGATCCTTTCTCACCCAATGACATTTGGATATGCCCTCTTCATTACACCAAAAGAAATTAGCAATCGACGATACATGGCTTGGAAAACCCCTTGGGAGGATCAACCAAAGAAATATAATAAAGAGGAATAGCTTGCAACACAGGATTGGATAAGAGTGAGCTTAGCACCAAAGGAGAGGATCTTTCCTTGCCAAGAAGCAAGCCTATCAGCCATCTTTTGAATAACATTATCAAAAAGAGAAATCTTTTTCCTCCCAACATAAAGAGGGCAGCCAAGATAGATAATAGGGAGATCTTTCTTTTCGAAGGAGGTAGCATTAGAAATAATAGAATCTCTCGGGTCACATCATTTTTACCAGTAATGAAGCACGACTTCCTTGTATTCACAAGCTGACCAGAGAAATCTTGATACCAGTTAAGACATCTTATGTGAGCCTCAAGAGAATCTTTAGAACCATTACATAAAATGAGAATATCATCAGCATAAGAGAGATGAGAAATCATAGGGGTATGAATGTGAGCCTTAAAACGATATTGAGGAAAATCAGCGTGTAACTGGTTAAGACCTCGACTCAAAACCTCAGCAGCAATGATGAAAAGAGTGGGAGATATAGGGTCTCCTTGACGAAGACCACGAGAAGAGTGAAAAAAACCGAGAACTTTCCCCATTGACAAGAACAGAGAACCAACAAGAAGAGATACATCGAAAGATCGGATCAATCCAGGTTTCGTAAAACCAAACCTTCTCATAACTTTAATCACAAAGAAACCAAGAAATACGATCATAGGCTTTCGCCATATCTAATTTCAGCCCAATATTGGAACCCCTAACCTTTTTCCGAAGAGAATGCATAAGCTCTTGAGCCAACAGTAACATTTTCATGAATCGGTAGACCTTTAACAAAACCACTCGCCGAGGAGAAATAATTCTAGGAAGGATAGGAGCAAGGCGGGAATTAAGAAGCTTAGTAATAATTTTATTAGTAAAATTGCATAAGCTAATGGGTCTCATCTCCGAGAAGGAAGTAGGAGCGCTGACTTTGGGAATGAGGACAATAAGAGTCGAAGTCCACCTCCGCGGCAAAGGGAAACCAGAAAAAACTCCTTGATAGCTCTATGTAAATCATCTTTGATGATATCCCAAAGAACCCTTATAAAAATCACCATTAAAACCATCTGGGCCAAGCAAAGACTTTGACCATTCATAGACCAAACAATCTCTTTAATATCATCTAAAGACGGACAGCCGTAAGCATCTCATTATCACCATCATTGATCGGCCTAGGAATAACATCAAGAATATCATCATTAGGGATATTAAGGGGAGATTGAAGTCGCTCCGAAAAGAAGGCAACAAACCGCATCCCGAATCTCTTCTTTTTCCCGTACCCAATTGCCATTACCATCTCTAATTTCCGTGAATGAAAAGTCGCCGCCTTTTCTTCTTAACATAAGAGTGGAAGAATTTTGTATTATGATCTCCTCCTTAATCCATTTGATATTAGCCTTTTGACGCCAAAGATCTTCCTCAACCTTCAACTTAGCAAGAAGGTTAGCTTGAGCCAAGCTAAGGGCAGCCCTATTATCATCCGAGTTATCATTTTCAAAAAGCAATTCTTTTTGACAAACCTCATCTTCAGCCACACGAACATGTTGGTCAACCCTACCAAACACCTCTTTATTCCAAGACGAAATACATTTCCGAAGACGGGCAAGCTTCTTAGCAAACCTAACCATAGGGGTCCCATCCATGTAGCCATTCCAAGAAAATTCAACCATCGACAAAAAAGAATGATGCTTCAGCCAAATGTTAAGAAAACGAAAGGAGCTCCTATTTGAATCAGCAGAGACTTTAATTTGAACCAAGAGAGGGTTATGATCAGAGCAGGTCCGATTAAGATGAGTGATAGAAGTGACATGAAACGTATCCATCCATTGAGAATTATAGAGAGCGCGATCAAGCCGTTGAAGGATAGTAGGCCTTCCCCTAGGTTTATTAACCCAAGTGAATTTATTTCCTAAATACCCAGCATCTATCAAACCAGAATATTGCATCATATCAGAGAAATCCGTAACAGCCTTTCTACTAATCGGTTTGCCACCTACCTTTTCCGATTGCATCAGAACACAATTAAAATCACTAATAACCATCCAAGGAGTATTACAAGAACTGAAGTCCATAAGGTTATCCCAAAGCTCTCTTCGATTCGAACTATTGCGGCAAGCATAAACCACGGTTAAATGAATACTAGAGTCCCATTGCCCATGAGAAACTGCATTGTGAGAGCTTGGCAAGTATCTTGAACAATATGACAAACATAACCATGTTTCCAAAAGAACCAAATTTTACCGTTACAATTAGAAAAACTACCCACACAACCTAACTTCCTTTGTGTGGTGACACGCTGAAAGTGAGAAATTTTAGGCTCAGACATAGCAAAAAAGGAAAGACCATGAAGATGAAAAAGCTTTTTGACACGCCTAAAAGACGCACCATTACCAATACCTCTAACATTCCAATATATCATAGCAACCATTGTAAAAATATAAAGAGAAGTAAGAGAATTACCCGGAAACTCAAGATGAAGGAGAGGAGGATTTACCACGATTCCTCTTATGTAAAACTTTGGTAAAACCATCAGCATCCACATTACTACTAGTAGTATTTGCGAAAGGGGTGGAACCAAAGACACTCAAGAACAAAAGAGACAGAGGGCGGACCACGAGGGAGAGATTCAAACCTTCAATATGACCCGAGACATCGCAAACTCATCTCGTTAAGGGATCTGTAGAGTTGCTAACAGCAACTTTAGCCGAGTTATTCTGCTCTTTGTGCAGCTGCACATTTTGAATGATATGAGATAAATCATCTTCAATGTAATTGTCATTATCAACAATCACTGGTTGAGAAGCCGAGCCCAAATCAGGTCCCATAGAAATAACTTTAGAGCACGCTTTATTGAGAGCAAGTTCAATGTACCCAAAGGAAGTTTTTGACCACGAAATGACCATTTTAGGAGCTACAGCCGTAGGTTGCACCTGCTTGGATTTATCAATATTACTTTCTTTTTCAGTAACATTATTAACAGCCTTGGTATTGCTACTAGAAGGATTTCCATTAGTAGCCAAACCATCAGCATCACCAACATTTTCTGGAACTTTAGCCTTGTCTTTGGCCATTTTGTCCGAATGCAGCTTGGAAGAATTAAGGTTAGGATTTGCCTTCCTGCACATAGAAATATCATGCCCAAGGATAAAACAGTGCTTACAATATTTGGGGATATTATCATATTCAACCTTTTGATAAAAACTTGGGAAAACATCACCACAATCAATAAAAATCTCATTAGGGAATTTTTTTGTTGCATCAACTTGAATAAGGATTTTTGCAATACTAGGCCTAGATAGATCGGCAGTAGCCTTATCTAAGGAGAGAGGGGTACCAATCATGGAGGCAGCCGCATAAAGGAAAGATTTATTCATTAGGTGAATTGGGAGTCCCGGAAGCCAACCCAAACAGAACAAAAGGGGATTCTTGTTCGGGCGCCAAGCGGAGACCACGCCAACGTACGCATAGGAAATCGATTAACATACCACACTTCTTTCATAAATAAACGTTGGTAATCTTCTTCTGTAGTTAATTGAATTAGCATATGCCTATTGTCTAAATGGCCAAGTTTATAATTTCCTTTTAGTTTAAACTTAACAAAAGCAATTCTAGCATCTTCCATGGAAGGTCTACCGTGCATAAACTTCCCAACGAGAGTAAATTTAAAAGGTTTTGCAAAAGTATCAAGAACTTCCTGTTTAATTTCAATGGAATTCCTTTGTGGATACCGGTTTGAATGGCCGCAATGTTAGAGCCATGATCAGGCATTCCCTTGTTGTGATTGAGAAGGTTTTTGAGCAAACAAGTTCCGCAAAAGATTTAGAGATGCGGCCGTGTGTTTTTGGATTTGAGTAGGATTGTCGTTCTTACGTTGAGAGGATTCCACGCTATGGACCTGCTGATGTAAACCGTGGTTGCTATCCATAGGAGGCGATGCGGCATTAGGGTTTGCATGTGTTTGCGCCGCAACAGGAGAAGTAGGGTTAGGGTTAGGAATGGAAACGGGATGATGCAAGGATGGAGAATAGTAAGGATTATAGGTGCTGGAATTCAAGGAGGAAAACATTGCCGCCGGAATACCCATGGCAACGCACAAACGCCCCTAGGGCGAAACCCTAGAAACGTTGACAACGGCAAGAAAGAAGAGAGAAAAAAGAATTCACGGACACATATGTAAAAAGCATGGTATGTCCGTGCGGACATGTTTGTCAACACGCTAAAAATCCCCAAAATTCCCCAAATCCAGGAAAGGACAGATCAAATCCAATCCGTACGGACCACCTTGCAAAGCAAGACCAATCGGTACGAACCTATTTGTCCAGTTTCTGAGCCTATAAATACCAGCCTCGCTCAGCTCATTTCTCATCAACAAAAGCCTTCCCAGTCTTTCCCTTTCATCCCACAGCAGTTTCTAGCCATTCCGAGGCGTTCCGAGGCATCCCGAGGCCTCCCGAGTCTTCCCGAGGCAATCCCAGCCCATCCCAATCGACCTCCCGACGTCCCATAAACCCTATTCATCCTCAATCAACCCACACTCACCCACCAAACCCCAAATGCCCAAAAACAACTCAAAAAGGGTCAAAATCCGTGAGTTCAACGAGTGCAAAATGAGAGTTAATTAGGGGAGGTTCAGCCCGAGTGAGTGCATAATTTCTCTCCTCTTTAAACCATCCCAAATCAACCACATTCCCTCGAGGAAGATAGAAATAAACCAACATTGGTGAGATCTCCTTCCGAACTCTAAATAACTGCTTTCTTTTCCAAGTTATTTAAATATTTCTGTTAAACACAACATTTACAATGTAGATATTTGTTTATTTTCAAATGCATTTTATTTCCTAAAACACATAAACACACACACACACAATTTTCAAAGAAAGGTTTAGAAAGACTCATGTATATGAGGTGCGTCGGGTGAGCTCAAAATTCTCTTCCCGAGGCGTAACCTGACCTCCGAACTCAAAAATCTCATCACACAACATCAAAGCCTTTTTTCAATGTTTTGGGCTTAATAATCAAAACGGCGTGACGACTCTGTCTTTTCAAAAGAAATGCATCCGTCCAATCCATGGAACAAACCTTTTCCGGATCGGGTAATTTCAGTTGGCGACTCTGCTGGGAATGATTTTGTTTTAAAAACTTTTAAAAAGATTTTTAAAACATGATGAGGGTCAAACTTTCGTTTTACCTTTTTCTTTGGCTATTGTGTGTGTATGTATGTGTTTTACTTTTTTTTGCTTATTCAAAAAATACAAAAAAATGCATCATAATATATATCTGTGTACATACTTTTAAAACACATTCTGCAAAAACTCCTGTTTTACTCAGAAAAAAATTTCAGTGACCGCACACTACGCACACTCTTATCCTGCGCGCACCTGCTTTGTAATCTTTATTTTTATTTATTAATTCTAGGGAGCTACGTCTCCTTTCGGTTAAAAAAAAAAAGATCATTCCAAACTTCCCATCCTAGCCAGTGTCAACCATGCACTTTTGTGTCACACTCTGTCTAAAGACTCGGTTGGTTTTTAAACCTAGTCTGTGTTATAAAGCCTAGATGCATATTCCATGTCGGCCATTATCTGAGTCAAAACCTAAAAATCAAGATCTCTTGCGGGAGCAAGACGATGAAAGGTCATGCTAAAATCTTGACCCGATCTTGATTTCTAGTGCTGACTCGAACAGTGGTCTATATCGGGTATACGTCAAAGCCCAATGTGACACCATCTTCATCAAGCCTTTAATGTGTCATCCATGAGAATATGACCTAGTAACAACCTAAAGTCAAAGATCCCTTGCGAAAGCAAGGCAAAGAAAGGTCATGCCAAATTCTTGACCCGATCTTGACTTAGGGATATTGCCTTTATTCACTATTCACATGGCGGAAGCATTGAAATGTACATGACAGGCTTGGTCCTTAGGTTCGTTTCTCTTTTTGGTCGGTGGAAACCGCTTGCCCTATAGGACCCTCGCCCGGGGTAGTCCGCCCTGGGAGGTCGAAATACAGGTGAAAAACGAGGGGCTTATAGACGTAGTGACGGATTCTTCTGACCCAGGATCTAGAATAGTTGCGAAAAAGAAGAGCCATATTTTCCAACCATTTAGGGTTCTGAGAAAACATGTTTAAAGTAAATTGAAACAACCAAAAAAAATAATGACAAAAAATAAAAAGGAAAATACATGTTGTATGAGCTTTCCCCTTCATCCAAAAAACCCTCCCGAGTCTAAACCCTACCTTTCGCCCACTCCAGTAAATCGAGAGTGGTTAAGAGTCCCCGGGTGCCGTCTTTTCAGCATTGAAGTGACAAGGTCCGACAGCCCTTCCGGTTCAGCAGTCAGAACGGTCCATTATTCCCCCATGGCAGGGTCGACAGATAACATTGAAGGAAATGGGACTCCGCCTTTGGGAAGTCTCCAAACAATGGAGGAGGTGCTGCAAGACTTTGAAACCCTTAAGAAGCGCCAAGAAGAGCAGCAAGGTTGGATTGTAGACACCATGCACCGTCGCGGTGCTGTTGCAATTCCCCAACCCGATGGAATAGAAGAAGAAGACATGCATGCTCCCCCGGCTTCCCAAAGCTATCAGCAGGTCCCTCCTCCACAAAGCTATGAAAACCCAGCGATGCAAAGTAGCTCCCGCTCAAAGCTCCATTCGAGCCTCAGTCAAGCAGCTTCGATCTTCCAACCCCAGCACAATCAGTTTCCCGGCTCCGCTGCGCCAACTCAATATCACCAGCACACCTATAGGCCCGCTCCCTCAGATCCCAATGTCTCTCGATATCCCCTGGAATTCAATCTGTTGCCTCCATACGAGCCCCGAAGCTACAACTTGAAGTCCCAATGCCTGCCAGGGACGGACATACCGAGCGGATACCCAGACGTTTCAAATATGCCTCCCGCTAGACTACCTCTTGGGGCTAAAGAAACGTTCACTCAGCTCCAAAACACAACCCAGCATGATTCGGGTATTGTTAGACAAAATCTATACAATCGAGCACAAATGAGAAAAGAATTACAATGAATTGAAATTTAATATACAACATAAAAATAATAAAGAGAAAACCGTAAATTCATTGTCTTGAGTTTGCTTGAATCCGTGTCGTAACCTCCTTGAATCGTCATCTTGAATTTGCTTGAATCCGAGTCGTGTGTGACACACTCTCCTTAAGACTAATTCTCCCCCTCACTACGAGTGCTCGAGGTCTTCAATGGACGTTAGTCTCCCAGGATAAAATGGATGAACCGGAACAACTTTGCACTTAAAGTTTTCCGGCGAATCTCACTATGCTTAAACAAAATCACCACTCAAAACTAATCTAGGAGGCCAAAGAAAAAGATGAACAAAATTCAAGAGGAAGGAGGAAGATTGAAGGAAAAATTTTCTTTTTGTGTGTTTTCCTCTTATCTTTTTCTCTATTTTTTTTCTCTCTTTTCTTCAAAGAGTTGTGGGTGATAAAAATAATTTTAGTCTTAAGATTGTTAGATAAAATCTATACAATGAGATGTAATCACTCCCTTACCTTTAGAGCTAGGATTACATGAATCGTTTGTCGTTTGACAAAGATTATTGTGGGTTCATGTTCCATGTTGTGAGAACATGAAAATGAAATATCTAGATGTCCAATTTGGTATTGGATAAGAAAGATATGATAGCTCAAAGTTGATGGGTTGAAAGTGTAACTTTTGAAACTTCATCAAAATATTGATGTTCCATAAATCCAAATTATTAAGGGATTAATTGGATATTGATGATGTTCCATAAATCCAAATTATTAAGGGATTAATTGGATATTGATGTTCCATAAATCCAAATTATTAAGGGATTAATTGGATATTGATGTTCCATAAATCCAAATTATTAAGGGATTAATTGGATACATACCAAGAGTCTTAGGGTTACAAATTGAAAGGACCTTCATATAAAATCCTAGGACTTTTGGTGGAGCTAAATGAGAGTTACCCACAACAAGAAACTAGAATGTTTTTCATCAATCTTTCCACCCTCCCTCTTGCAATTTGTTATCTTCTTCCTTTGGCCTCCTAGAGAAATATCCATGGTGATTTTGTCCAAGCATAGGGAAATTCGCCGGAAAATTTTAAGTGCAAAGTTGTTCCGGTTCATCCGTTTTATCCTGGGAGACTAACGTCCATTAAAGACCTCGAGCACTCGTAGTGAGGGGGCGAATTAGTCTTAAGGAGAGTGTGTTACACTCGACTCGGATTCAAGCAAATTCAAGATGACGATTCAAGGAGGTTACGACACGGATTCAAGCAAACTCAAGACAATGAATTTACGGTTTTCTCTTTATTATTTTTATGTTGTATATTATATTTCAATTCATTGTAATTCTTTTCTCATTTGTGCTCGATTGTATAGATTTTGTCTAACAATCATTGTTGGATAAAATCTTGTAAATATAGAAAGGAAAACAAATTACAACATTGAAAATACAATATACAACAATTCTGAAAAAACATAAAAAGAAAGATACAACCATATTTGATATCTTCATTGGGTTTGTCCATCTTTGATCTCTTATATCCGAGTCGTGTGAGAACACACTCTCCTTAAGACTAATTCGTCCTCCTCTCTACGAGTGCTTGAGGTTTCAACGGGCGTTAGTCTCCCCGGATGAAACGGATTAACCGGAACCACTTCGCACTTGAGCTTTCCGGCGAAATGAACTAATATGCTTGGACAATATCACCATTCCAATTATTCAAGGAGGGCAAAGGAAGAAGATGAACAAATTGCAAGAGGGTAGAAGAAGATTGATGGGAAAAAGCTTCTTTTGTGTGTTTTTCTCTTCTCTTTTTCTCTATTTTTTTCTCTCTTCTTTTCAAAGAGTTGTGGGTATTTCTTTTATAGATCAAAACTCCCCAAGGATTAACTCTCCAATTAATCCACATATTGATGATCATCTTAATTCAACGATTAACCTTGCCATCAATTTCTTTTTGGAGTTTCATTTGCCAATCATAAATGGACATTAACCTTGAAAGTTATTCTTGGATTTAATCTTGAATTAAAAGAATTATAATTCAATAAAAAATGGCCAAAAACTATCAACTAGTTTTTCCATTCTTTTCACATGTGAGATAAACTCACATTTCCAACTTCCATCCATTTATTTAAGCTGTAATATTTTTATCATCCAATCTTCAAATTGAACAAATAAAATATCATTTTCATGTTCTCACGCTGTAGAATATGAACCCACAATAATCTTTGTCCAACGACAAACGATTCTTCCAAGGAAATGTACACAATTTCCTTCACACACAACATACTTTTCCAACAATCCCCCACATGAAGAAAATTGAGGACGAGATTGGTGATAGAGTCCGGCAGACAAAAACTTGCATACGAAGGTGTGGGGATATTGCCCATTGAACCTCCGCTCGAACTAGCATATTTACTCTACTCGCAAGTCGATAGACGCGATGTCCTTGAATCGATATGCTTTTTGTGTAGCCGATCATATACTAGACACAAGTAATGTCCTAACATACTTCATTTCTCATAGCTATGTTCGTTCATGGCCCTGAACATAATGCCTGGTTCTGTGAGAGGGTCTAAGAATTGAGCCTCACACAATTCTCCTCGAAGCGGCCCCACTTCCTCTCACATAGGTGATTTCTTAAAAGTAACTCAGTATACCCCGCTCAAATTTTCGACGCGTAAGAATCATTAAAAGCCATAGGCTTATCCTTGTTTTTTCGGGATGTCACTAATAGGAATGGACTTGGGGTTGATTCCCCCACAGTGACGCTACAAGTCTTTTAACAGTTAGGTTGTCCCATTGAATCTAGTTCTTGGGATCTCCAGTCATCTAGATTGGGTTTTCCGCTGTGTTTAACTTTTAAGAGGCTTACGTCTCATTCCCCTCATCGAACTTTCAACTAACTTTTAAGAGGCTTATTCTCTCATCACGAGAATAAAGAGTTGTATTTGCAATTGCTGCATAGCAGAATTTGAAATACATCAAATGGATGTAAATAACCTTTCTAAATGTCGATTTAGAAGAGAAAATTTACATAGAATAACCCGAGGGGTTTCTTGTACATGAACAATGAAACAAAGTGTCCACAATGTACACCATGATCAAATGGTGAAAATTGGCATTATTGCTAATTTTGGGACTAACCTGAAAATGTGGGGGTGAGTATACTTTGGAAAATAATTACCTATTGGAAAGGTTTCCCCAAGAAAACAATGAGATGTCCATATGAAGTATGGAAACGTAGGCCTACGTACACTTGTGAATGTGGGGTGTTTCGCAAAGTAGCAAGTCCAATTATCAAAGAAATTGAATTTGATTATTAAATGGTGGATTGTGTTTCAAGAGTTATGTTCATAACAATTGTGCATATTGGTTTGTTATATATGATTCAATAAGTTTGAATATATATAAATATCAAAAGAAAATAAAATCAATAAAAATCAAGCATTGATGTCAAATTCATGAAAGTGAATAAATGATACTTTGAATGAAATAGATCAAAGTGTTGAAATGGTTCAAGAAATGAAACCTTAGAAGAAAATGTGCTAGTTTGTCTAGTTTGTAAAGTCATTGTATGACTTGAGACAAGTACAAAGATAAAGACATCAAAGGTTTGATTGTGTGGATTTAAACAAGAGTGGCTACGTCACTTTGTTTATTAAATCCAAAAACGATATGTTAACTAAGGAAAATTCTAGTCAATTTGATTCGTTGATTCAAATTAAGGAAAACTAATGGACTCGTGGTTAAACAAGTCATTAGGTGGATATTCTTGAATTATTTGAAAGGATCAATATGGAATAGCCGGGATTTAACTGAATACGAGTTAACAGCTTATCAAATGGATAAATCTTGTGTTAGCAAGATGGTATATTGCTAAGTCAATTTATGATTGAAAAGACATATAGCAATAGGTGTAATGGTATTCTAAACATATATGTCTAAGACATAATACCATTAGAGAACTACTCTCAACTAATTTGACTATGTAAAGTCAAATGATAAACAGATCAGTTAACCAAAGGGTTAAATCGAGAGTTAGTTGTAAATTCGGAGGGGAATGGGACTTAAGCCTCTTGAAAGTTAAACACAGCGGAAAACCCAATCTAGATGACTGGAGATCCCAAGAACTAGATTCAATGGGACCACCTAACTGTTAAAAGACTTGTAGCATCACAGTGGGGAAACAAAACCCCAAGTCCATTCCTATTAGTGACATCCCGAAAGGACAAGGATAAGCATATGGCTTTTAATGATTCTTACGCGTCGAAAATTCGAGCGGGGTAATACGGGTTACCTTTAAGAAATCACCTATGTGAGAGAGAAGTGGGGCCGCTTCGAGGAGAATTGTGTGAGGCTCAATTCTTAGACCCTCTCACGTAGAACCAGTGCATTATGTTCGGTGGCCATGAACGAACATAGCTATGAGAAATGAAGTATGTTAGGACATTACTTGTGTCTAGTATATGATCGGCTACACAAAAAGCATATCGATTCAAGGACATCACGTCTATCGACTTGCGAGTAGAGTAAATATGCTAGTTCGAGCGGAGGTTCAATGGGCAATATCCCCACACCTTCGTATGCAAGTTTTTGTCTGCCGGACTCTATCACCAATCTCGTCCTCAATTTCCTTCATGTGGGGGATTGTTGGAAAAGTATGTTGTGTGTGAAGAAAATTGTGTACATTTCCTTGGAAAAATCGTTTGTCGTTGGACAAAGATTATTGTGGGTTCATATTCTACTCCGTGAGAACATGAAAATGATATTTTATTTGTTCAATTTGAAGATTGAATGATAAAAATATTACAACTTAAATAAATGGATGAAAGTTGGAAATGTGAATTTGTCTCACATGTGAAAAGAATGGAAAAACTAGTTGATAGTTTTGGCCATTTTTTATTGAATTATAATTCTTTTAATTCAAGATTAATTCCAAGAATAACTTTCAAAGTTAATGTCCATTTATAATTGGCAAATGAAACTCCAAGAATAAATTGATGGCAATGTTAATTGTTGAATTAAGATGATCATCAATATGTGGATTAATTGGAGAGTTAATCCTTGGGGAGTTTTGAGCTATAAAAGAAATACCCACAACTCTTTGAAAAAAAGAGAAAAAAAAATAGAGAAAAAGATAAGAGGAAAACACACAAAAAGAAGCTTTTTCCATCAATCTTCTTCTATCCTCTTGCAATTCGTTCATCTTCTTCCTTTGCCCTCCTTGAATAATTGGAATGGTGATATTGTCCAAGCATATTAGTTCATTTCGCCGGAAAGCTCAAGTGCGAAGTGGTTCCGGTTAATCCGTTTTATCCTGGGAGACTAACGCCCGTTGAAACCTCAAGCACTCGTAGAGAGGAGGACGAATTAGTCTTAAGGAGAGTGTGTTCTCACACGACTCGGATACAAGAGATTAAAGATGGACAAACCCAATGAAGAGATCAAATACGGTTGTATCTTTCTTTTTATGGTTTTTCAGAATTGTTGTATATTATATTTTCAATGTTGTAATTTGTTTTCCTTTCTATATTTTCAAGATTTTTCTAACAATCTTAAGACTAAGACATAATACCATTAAATAACTACTCTCAACTAATTAGTTGAGAAATAACACAAAATATTTCGATCCCTAATTAGGGTATTGATCCTTTCAAATAATTCAAGAATATCCACCTAATGACTTGTTTAACCACGAGTCCATTAGTTTTCCTTGAATTTGAATCAACAGATCAAATTGACTAGAATTTAATAAACAAAGTGACGTAGACACTCTTGTTTAAATCCACACAATCAAACCTTTGATGTCTTTATATTTGTACTTGTCTCAAGTCATACAATGACTTTACAAACTAGCACATTTTCTTCTAGGCTCCATTTCTTGAACCGTAACACTTTGATCTATTTCATTCAAAGTATCATATATTCACTTTCAAGAATTTGACATCAATACTTGATTTCCATTGATTTTATTTTATTTTGATTTTTATATATATTCAAACTTATTGAATCATATATAACAAACCAATATCCACAATTGTTATGAACATAACTCTTGAAACATAATCCACCATTTAGTAACCAAATTCAATTTCTTTGGTAATTGGACTTGCTACATTGCGAAACACCCCACATTAACAAATCTACGTGGGCCTACGTTTCCATACTTCATATGGACATCTCATTGTTTTCTTGGGGAAACCTTTCGAAAAGGTAATTATTTTCCAAAGTATACTCACCCCCACATTTCCGGAGTAGTCCTAAAATTAGCAATAATGCCAATTTTCATTATTAACACCATTTGATCATGGTGTACATTGTGGACACTTTGTTTCATTGTTCATGTACAAGAAACCCCTCAAGTTGTTCTATGTAAATTTTCTCTTCTAAATCGACATTTAGAAAGGTTATTTACATCAATTTGATGTATTTCAAATTCTGCTATGCATCAATTGCAAATACAACTCTTTATTCTCGTGATGAGAGAATAAGTATAAAAGTAATCAAGTTCTTCATTTCCTTGTAATCCTCAATTACAAGTCTAGCCTTGTACTCATTGATTGTTCCATCGGTCTTCATTGAAAATTCACTTATATGCTAGTGATTTACTACTCGAAGGTAAATCCACTAGTTTTCAAGTGTGATTTTCCAAGATGGAATCAATCTCACTGTTAATGGCCTATTTCCACAAAGATCCTTCCAAAGAGCTCAATGTCTTTATAACTTTGTGATTCATTTTCTAGCATGGAGGTTAGAAAATCCGGGCCATAGAATTTTCTTATCCTACCTCATTTGCTATATCGAGGTCATGTCTCTTCTTTATCATTTTCCCATGATAAGTTTCTTCTTCTTTTATTGAATCATGAATCTGTTTAAATGAGTTTGCCCCATCTCTTAATTTATACGGAAACATATTCTTAAAGAAAGAAGCGCTTCATGATTCCATTATTGAATCTTGAATTCATACACAAGAATTCTATAATCACAACTATTGTAAGCATACCCAACCATATGCAATCAATAGTATTTAGTGTAACATATACACAAACTACATTTCGTTGTGTTTTATCACTACCTCTTTATTAAGTTGATTTCAAACTTTTTCTTTAAAGAGATAAGATTCAACATTTTTCTTTTTAGCAAGAAAAGTTAAAGGTAAAACTTACATTTTACCATCATCTATGTGAATAATATTCACATCTCAATATTGATCACTTGATCAATATTCACATCTCAAGAATCAATATGCCTTGATTATAACTTCAAGCACATATATGATGAGTCTTGTTTGTATCTATTTTGACCATATAACGAGATTCAATCTCATTATTGATCACTTGAACACCCTTTCGTTTCATTCATTTAAACATCATGAATGACATCACAGTTGTCTCTCAAGACACAAGGTATATGTTCAACTTTTCAAACAAGTTTGGCTTTTTAAACACGTTTGACTTTTCAAACGATTTTGACATTTCAAACAAGTTTGACCAACTTTGTTTTTGTATTAAGCATTTCGGCATGCTTCATCACATTTTCTTTCGCCACAAGAAATGTTAGACAACTTTTTCTCCAAAGTTCTATTCTCTTTTCCAACACAAAGACGAATAGCACACACCTCAACATTCATTTCCATTCATTATGTTTGAGGTGATTTTAAAATATTTTCAAGTGAAAAGCAATTACTCAATTATTGTCATCACTTGAGAATTTCAACATCCATTTGACATGGTTTTTCATGGAAGACTATTTCCACTTCTTCCATATGATTTTTTTATTTCATTTCTGAAGTCCACTATTTAAAATCAAGGAAGCGGATTACGATGATTTCCAATGCACCCGCATTCTCGATTTTATATTTATAGTCCAACGACTCCCATAAATGGTTTGCAATTTTCTTCGTACTATATACGTTTTATAATGAATCCAACAATTCATCAAGTATATAGTTTCGATAAAGAAAATTCACATGCTTCAATCGTACTCACGGCTTGAACATCCATCACATTTTCACCCAACATTGTAGGATCTTCCAAAAGAAACCTCTTTAAGTTCAAGGTGGTCAAGTAGAACATATTTTGTTGCCATCACAAAATTTTCTAACTTTTTACTATGGTGATCCGAAAACTTGGAACAACCACATTCCATTAGAGATTTGTCTCTATTCAAACCAACCATTGGCTTTAATTTTTAACAATTATAACTTTGTTGTTAAAATATAATTCTCTAACTTAATTAGAGAATTAACTTCAAGAATAAATTGCTAATTCAATAGGAGAATTAACACAATTTATTTCTTATAACCACTCAAATTTATAAACCTCTAAATTCCTTAATGGAATTATAATTGAAGGTTAATTATTCCAAAATTTTAAAGGTCTCATCTTGGAGCACCTCTAAATTAGAGAAAATCACATTCTCATTTACAAAATACACAATTTCTTTTAGAAGTTCTCATTCTAAATAATTTGTGTTATTTGTCATCATCAACAACAATAAGATTTAACAACTTCCTTCAAGAAGCCTTATTGTTTTTATCTATATGACATTAGTCACATATTTCCCCAATAGGTTTTAACAACTTCTTTCAAGAAGCCCTATGGTTTTAGTTCTTGTAACATTTTTCAATGTTCACAACAATAGAATTCAACAACTTCTTTCAAGAAGCTCTATTGTTTTTATCTTTGTGACTTTTGTCACTATTAACAATAATAGGATTTAACAACTTCTTTCATTTCAAGAAGCCCTATTATGTTAACCTTTGTGACCTTTGTCACCAATGCAACTAATAGGTTTTAACAACTTCTCGTAAGAAGACCTATTATCTTTGTCAACTAAACGTTAAAGACTTAATCTTCCAACGTTCTTAGTTTCAATGAACTTTCCAATCTCTTTACATGATGTATAACCACTACATGAGGCTTAGCCACAATTGGTTTATACAATCATTGTAACATAGTTGATGTCACGGAGCATCAATCTTTCCATCTTTATTAATCTCATTAAACAGAAATTAATTAAAAAAAAATGTTTTAGTTCACAAAAACTGCTCTGGTCCGAAATTTTTATCTTCACTTTCACATTATAGATTCCAATCTCCACCGTTCAGAATCTTCTCCTATGAGTCGTGAACATGCACACCAAATTTCAGCTCGATCCAACGGTTAACGACTCCGAAATTGCAATTTTACCACAGCTGGTCATTGCAAAAAAGTTGCTGGAATTTTCTTCCATCCACCTCTTCCATCGTTTTCTATCTTTTCTCCCGTAGCCACCACGCTACAAGAATCCTGTAATCCGCAATCCTTTCTCAACCAAGAGAATTAGTCTTAAGCTTCGAGGATTACCCTAATTAGGGTAGCCACCACGTTTGATCCCAGCTATTCCATATTGATCCTTTCAAATAATTCAAGAATATCCACCTAATGACTTTTAGAAGTTCCCATTCTAAATATTTTGAGCAACAACGAACTTTTCATTTATAAAATGCAACGTTAAAGATTAAATCTTTACCCGTTCATTTTCTCAACATAGTTCCAATGAACTATTCATTTCACAATATGATTCTTGTGAACCATAAGAACGTTAAAGATGACATCTTTAACCGTTCATTTCCTCAATTTAGTTCAAACGAACTTTCAATTTTTTTTTCTCACTATGATTTCCATGAACCATAAGAGATCTATCATCCATTGTATAAACACTAGAAGTGGCATCACCACAACTATTTTACACAATCGTTTCAACATCCTCGATGTTCATCCGTTAATTCACTATAAGTTCAAGTAATTAATTTAGCCTTAAAAACTGTTCTGTTCTGGAATTTTTATCTCCATCTTCACATAATAACTTTCCGATCCCACCGTCCAGAATATTCTTCTATAAGTCACGAACTTGCCCACCAAATTTGAGCTCGATCCAACGGTTAACGAACCAGGAAATGAAGTTTTTCCACAGATGGTCATAGAAAATCTGCTGGAAATTTACTTCTTTTCCATCAATTTTCCGTCTCTTTTTGCCATCTCTTTACATCTTTTCTCTTGTGGTCATTGATCCACCGAATTTTTCAAATCTGTAATTCTTTCTCAAATAGGAGAATTAGTCTTAAGAAGAGTGTGTCACACACGACTCGGATTCAAGCAAATTCAAGATGACGATTCAAGGAGGTAGTAAATGATACTTTGAACTAAAACCATAGGGCTAATCCACATATTGATGATCATCTTAATTCAACAATAGCTCCCTTTGTGGCATTTTTTTGAGAAAAAAAATGTTACAAGAACTAAAACCATAAAGATTTCGAAATGAAGCTAGAACAAGTGTTAACACAAATTCATTCTAGTGATTTTCTATTGATCCTATCAAATTTATCAAGAATATCCGTCTGATGACTTGTTTAACAACGAGTCCATTAGTTTTCCTTGAATTTGAATCAACGGATCAAATTGACTAGAATTTTTCTTAGTTAACATATCGTATTTTGGATTTAATTAACAAAGTGATGTAGTCACTCTTGTTTAAATCCATACAATCAAACCTTTGATGTCTTTATCTTTGTACTTGTCTCAAGTCATACAATGACTTTACAAACTAGCACATTTTCTTCTAGGTTCCATTTCTTGAACCGTAACACTTTGATCTATTTCATTCAAAGTATCATATATTCACTTTCAAGAATTTGACATCAATACTTGATTTCCAATGATTTTATTTTCTTTTGATTTTTATATATATTCAAACTTATTGAATCATATATAACAAACCAATATCCACAATTGTTATGAACATAACTCTTGAAACATAATCCACCATTTAGTAACCAAATTCAATTTCTTTGATAATTGGACTTGCTACTTTGCGAAACACCCCACATTAACAAGTGTACGTAGGCCTACGTTTCCATATTTCATATGGACATCTCATTGTTTTCTTGGGGAAACCTTTCGAAAAGGTAATTATTTTCCAAAGTATACTCACCCCCACATTTTCAGGGTAGTCCTAAAATTAGCAATAATGCCAATTTTCATTATTAACACCATTTGATCATGGTGTACATTGTGGACACTTTGTTTCATTGCTCATATACAACAAACCCCACGGATTGTTCTATGTAAATTTTCTCTTCTAAATCGACATTTAGAAAGGTTATTTACATCCAGTTGATGTATTTCAAATTTTGCTATGCAGCAATTGCAAATACAATATTTATTCTCGTGATGAGAGAATAAGTATCAAAGTAATCAAGTTCTTTATTTTTCTTGTAATCCTCAATTACAAGTATAGCCTTGTACTCATTGATTGTTCTTCCGTCAGTCTTTATTTCCTTTTTGAAAATTCACTTATATGCTAGTGATTTACTACTCGGAGGTAAATCCACTAGTTTTTAAGTGTGATTTTTCAAGATGGAATCAATCTTACTTTTAATGGCCTATTTCCACAAAGATCCTTCCAAAGAGCTTAATGTCTTTATAACTTTGTGATTCACTTTCTATCATGGAGGTTAGAAAATCCGGGCCATAGAATTTTCTTATCCTACCTCATTTGCTATGTTGAGGTCATGCCTCTTCTTTATCATTCCTTATGATAAATTCCTTCTTCTTCTATTGAATCATGAATCCGTTTAAATGAGTTTGCCTCATCTTTTAATTTATACGGAAACATATTCTTAAAGAAAGAAGTGCTTCATGATTCCATTATTGAATCTTGAATTCATACACAAGAATTCTATAATCACAACTATTGTAAACATACCCAACCATATGCAATCAATAGTATTTAGTGTAATATATACACAAACTACATTTAGTTGTGTTTTATCACTACCTCTTTATTAAGTTGATTTTCAACTTTTTCTTTAAAGAGATAAGATTCAACATTTTGCTTTTTAGCAAGCAATGTTAAAGGTACAAATTTACATTTTATCATCATCTAGTGAATAACATTCACCCCTCAAGCATCAATATGACTTGATTATAGCTTCAAGCATATATTTGATAAGTCTTGTTTGACCATAAAAAGTGATTCATTCTCATTATTAATCACTTGAATACCCTTTCATTTCATTCATTCCAACATCATGAATTTCATTCTTGATGACATCACAATTGCCACTCAAGATACAAGGTATATGCTTGACTTTTTCAAACAAGTTTGGCTTTTTAAACACGTTTGACTTTTCAAATGATTTTGACAATTCAAACAAGTTTGACCCACTTTGTCTTTGTATTAAGCATTTAGGCATGCTTCATCACATTTGCTTTCGCCAAAAGAAATGTTAGACAACTTTTTCTTCAAAGTTCTATTCTCTTTTTCAACACAAAGACGAATAGCACACACCTCAACATTCATTATGTTTGAGGTGATTTTAAAAATATTTTCAAGTGGGAAGCAATTTCTCAATTATTGTCATCACTTGAGAATTTCACTCAACACCATCAATTCTACATGGTTTTCATGGAATACTATTTCCACTTCTTCTATATGATTTTTATTTCATTTATGGAGTCCACTATTTAAAAACAAGAAAGCGGATTAAGATGATTTTTCAATGCACCCGCATTCTCGATTTTATATTTATAGTCCAACGACTCCCACAAATGTATTGCAATTTTCTTCGTACTATATATGATTTATAATGAATCCGACAATTCATTAAGTATATATAGTTCCGATAAAGAAAATTCACATGCTTCAACCGCACTCATGGCTTGAACATCCATCACATTTTCACCCAACTTTGTAGGATCTTCCAAAAAGAAATCTCTCTAAGTTCAAGGTGGTCAAGTAGAACATATTTTGTTGCCATCACTTAAAGTCAAGGCCAACAAAATTTTCTAACTTCTCACTATGGTGATCCGATATATTTGGAACAACCACATTCCATTAGAGATTTGTCTCTACACAAACCAACCAATGGCTTTAATTTTTAACAATTATAACTTTGTTGTTAAAATATAACTCTCTAAATTAATTAGAGAATTAACTCCAAGAATAAATTGCTAATTCAATAGAAGAATTAACACAATTTATTTCTTATAACCACTCATATTTATAAACCTCTAAATTCCTTAATGGAATTATAATTGAAGGTTAATTATTTCAAAACTTTAAAGGTCTCATCTTGGAGCACCTCTAAATTAGAGAAAATCACATTCTCATTTACAAAATACACAATTTTTTTTAGAAGTTTCCATTCTAAATATTTTGTGTTATTTGTCATCATCAACAACAATAAGATTTAACAACTTCCTTCAAGAAGCCTTATTGTTTTTATCTTTATGACATTAGTCACATATTTCCCCAATAGGTTTTAACAACTTCTTTCAAGAAGCCCTATGGTATTAGTTCTTTTAACATTTTTCAATGTTCACAACAATAGAATTCAACAACTTCTTTCAAGAAGCTCTATTGTTTTTATCTTTGTGACTTTTGTCACTATTAACAATAATAGGATTTAACAACTTCTTTCAAGAAGCCCTATCATCTTTGTCAATACATCATTGATAAAATGCAACGTTAAAGACTACATCTTTTAACGTTCATCTTCTCAACATAGTTCCAATGAACTATTCAATTTTTCTCATTATGATTTTATGAACCATAAGAAAGTTAAAGATTACATCTTTCAACTTTCAATTTCTCAATTTAGTTCCTACGAACTTTTCGATTTTTCTCACTATGATCTCATGAACCATAAGATATATATCACCCATTGTATAAATACTAGAAGTGGCATCGCCACAACTATTTTACACAATCATCGCAACATCCTTGATGTTCTTCCGTGAGTTCATTATATGTTCAAAATATTTTTTTCCTTTCATAAACTGTTCTGTTCAGAAAATTTTATCTTCATCTCCAGATAAAATATTTCGATCTCCACCGTCCAGATTGTTCTTATATGAGATTAGAACATGCTCACCAAATTTGAGCTCGATCCAACGGTTAACGAAGCAGGAAATGCTGTTTTACTACACCTGGTCAAGAAAAATCTGTGCAGAAATTTTCTTGATTTCTTTCTCATTGTTTTCCCGTCCATTTTCAATATTTTCTCCCGTAGCCACTACGCTACAAGAATCCTGTAATCTGCAATCCTTTCTCAACAAAGAGAATTAGTCTTAAGATTGTTAGAAAAATCTTGAAAATATAGAAAGGAAAACAAATTACAACATTGAAAATATAATATACAACAATTCTGAAAAACCATAAAAAGAAAGATACAACCGTATTTGATCTCTTCATTGGGTTTGTCCATCTTTAATCTCTTGTATCCGAGTCGTGTGAGAACACACTCTCCTTAAGACTAATTCGTCCTCCTCTCTACGAGTGCTTGAGGTTTCAACGGGCGTTAGTCTCCCAGGATAAAACGGATTAACCGGAACCACTTCGCACTTGAGCTTTCCGGCGAAATGAACTAATATGCTTGGACAATATCACCATTCCAATTATTCAAGGAGGGCAAAGGAAGAAGATGAACGAATTGCAAGAGGATAGAAGAAGATTGATGGAAAAAGCTTCTTTTTGTGTGTTTTCCTCTTATCTTTTTCTCTATTTTTTTTCTCTCTTTTCTTCAAAGAGTTGTGGGTATTTCTTTTATAGCTCAAAACTTCCCAAGGATTAACTCTCCAATTAATCCACATATTGATGATCATCTTAATTCAACAATTAACATTGCCATCAATTTATTCTTGGAGTTTCGTTTGCCAATCATAAATGGACATTAACTTTGAAAGTTATTCTTGGAATTAATCTTGAATTAAAAGAATTATAATTCAATAAAAAATAGCCAAAACTATCAACTAGTTTTTCCATTCTTTTCACATGTGAGACAAACTCACATTTCCAACTTTCATCCATTTATTTAAGCTGTAATATTTTTATCATTCAATCTTCAAATTAAACAAATAAAATATCATTTTCATGTTCTCACGGAGTAGAATATGAACCCACAATAATCTTTGTCCAACGACAAACGATTTTTCCAAGGAAATGTACACAATTTTCTTCACACACAACATACTTTTCCAACAATCCCCCACATGAAGGAAATTGAGGACGAGATTGGTGATAGAGTCCGGCAGACAAAAACTTGCATACGAAGGTGTGGGGATATTGCCCATTGAACCTCCGCTCGAACTAGCATATTTACTCTACTCGCAAGTCGATAGACGCGATGTCCTTGAATCGATATGCTTTTTGTGTAGCCGATCATATACTAGACACAAGTAATGTCCTAACATACTTCATTTTTCATAGCTATGTTCGTTCATGGCCCTGAACATAATGCCTGGTTCTGTGAGAGGGTCTAAGAATTGAGCCTCACACAATTCTCCTCGAAGCGGCCCCACTTCTTTCTCACATAGGTGATTTCTTAAAAAAAATATTTTGAGCTTAAGACTAATCTTTCACGAGGATTTTCACGAAATATTACCCTAATTAGGGAGTTAACTCAAATTCAGTTAAATCCCACACGAGGCTATGAGAAATGCCCCCCTACCTTTGCTAATTGGATATCAGATATCTTAAAAAAAATATTTCTCACAAAATATTGATCCTTCTTTCTCAAAATATCTTAACACAAAATATTTAGAATGGGAACTTCTTTCTCACATAGGTGATTTCTTAAAAAAAATATTTCTTAAAAAAAATATTTTGAATTATGAGAAAAAAAATCTTAAGACTAATCTTTTAGAAGTTCCCATTCTAAATATTTTGTGTTATTTGTCATTCTAATTACGGCAGCAAAGGAAAAAAAATGCCGCCCTAATTAGGGTAATCACTCCCTTACCTTTAGAGCGGTACTAAGGCAATAGACAAAAAACACACACACGCACTAAAAAAATTTGCTCTCCACGTTTTTTGAAGAAACCCTAATTAGGGCGGCATTTTTTTCCTTTGCTGCCGCTTTGCAGCCTTCTCATTGGCGGAACCCTAATTTGGGCCGCCCATATGGCTGCTTCCGGCGGCCTCATGGCTGGTTTTAACGCTGGTTCTTCCTCCAATTCTCCTCCGCATGCTGTTGGCTCTATTGCGGCTGTTCTCAATGACAATGGTAATGTAACTCCTAACCCTATGCAGCAGCCGTCTCCTAATGTTTTTGTGATTCCTACTCCTAATTCTAATGGTATTGTGCTTCCTAATCCTAATGGTAATGGGTTTTGTGGCATTAATAATGTTGAAAATCAGTTTCCTAAACCTAATTTGCAAAGAAATTCGCACCCTAATTCCCCTTCAAAAGTTAAATCCTTTTCCTCTTTGTTTAAGGACTCTCCTCATGTTAACCCGGTTCCAGCCATGAATCTTGTGCCCATGTCCATTCATAAAGGTGAACCAGCCCTTAAATTTTCAAAATAGATGATTAATTCATTGGCTCAACCATTTAAATTCACTCTTGTTGGTAAATTTTCTCATGGTAGACCAAACATGGAAATCACTAGACAACATTTTTTAAAGTTTGGTTTGAAAGCAGATTTTTCATTGGGTCATGTTGACTCTAAGCACATCCTTATTCGTTTAATGCATGAGGGAGACTTTAATAGGCTTTGGGCTAAAGAACAATGGTATTTAGGCAGATTTCCTATGCGTGTTTTTCGTTGGTCTCCTTCGTGGCATCCGGAAAAGGAATCATCATTGGTTCCGGTATGGGTTGGTCTTCCGGGATTGCCAATACACATGTTTAATAAAGTATGTTTGTACTCCATTGCTAAAATTTTTGGGGAGCCACTTTCTATTGATAAGGCCACGGCTGAACTATCTCGGCCTAGTGTGGCTAAGATACTTGTTCAAGTTGATTTACTTAAGAAACTTCCTTCTAGGGTTTTCATAGATTGTGGTGATGAGTTTTCAAGTTTTTTTCAAAAATTAGAATTTGATAATCTTCCCCAATATTGTAAGCATTGTTATAAACTTGGTCATGATGTTTCAAAGTGTTTTTATATCCATCCTAAAGATAAAGTTCAGAATAATATGGCTGATGCTAATAATAATAATTCGATTCCTATTAGTTTGGAAAAAAACAAAGATGTTTTTGTGGAAACTACTACTAACGTTGGCAATGAAGGTAATAGCAAACTTGATAAGAACACGGGGCTGGCCAAAAAAGCTCAAACATATGTTGCAAAGCCCAAGGTTCTCGAAGGTATTAATGGAAAATCTGCTCTACAACAAGCCAATGTACCTTCTTCTTCTATGGAAAATGTTGTTAATTCAAAGGAGATGGATCATGCAAGGAAACCGATTACTCAAAGCACAAAATCTGGTCAAGTAAAATCTGCTCAAGACAAAAATTCTGGTCTTAGCAATGGTAAGCAAAAAGAAATTGTATCGAATAACAATGTTAATGCTCCCATGAAAACTGGTGGCCAAGGTACGTCCTCTAACTTTTATATGAATGTTGTTGGTACTTCTTCTACATCTTCTATGGTTCAAAAACCCCCATCTCCCCTTGGTTCTAAAGTTTTTGGGTCTAACCTTGTTACTCACGGTTTTAGCTTTCTTCCAAAGAGAGGAGCCCCGTTTGTTTCCCCTAATACTTTAAAAACTGCTGTTCATATAGAAAAATCTGCTCCTAATTTTAATTCCGGTGGTAACCATATTATTGTTGAAGATGGGTCTATTGAGCTTGAAGAAGAGCTTGACCATAATGAAAATGCTTTCAAAGAAGTTACCAATGTTATTCCCTCTTCCGGTCCATCTATGGCTGGGGCGGATAGTCCTATTCTTTTGGATGAAGGTAAATGTGATTCGGATTCTGAATTGGAGGTGATAGACAATTCTATTCGTAAATGGCCTGGTGAGGAGGTTATTGATAATCTTCTGTTATCTCCTCGTGGCCCTCGTGTTACTTCTCAGTTTGATATTCAAGAGGTCTTCAATGAGGGTAGGGATTTTTTATTTGATGGGAATGTCCCAAATCTTGGGAAATCCAATGATTCTTTGGCTTAAAAGCCATCTCTCCGTTTGTTCTTTAAAAATTGTTTTAATGGTAGGGGTTCTAAGTTGGAATATCCGGGGTATTGGTAATGCCGCCTCTGGCTCGTAGAGTTAAGAGGTTATTAAGGATTCATGATGTCTTTATATGTGGTATTTATGAGCCTAAGGTGGATCCCATGTTACTTCCTTCTTATGTTCGGAAAATCCGTTGTCTTGGAGGTGTTGTTAATGATAAGGGAAATATCTGGGTTGTGTGGAGGCATGGCATCACTTGTGATGTTATTTTTTGTGATGATCAAGTGATCACTGTCCGGGTGTCTCATTCTCTTTGGCCCAATCCTGTCCTTATGTCCTTTGTTCATGCTAGCTGTAGTAAATACAATAGAAGGGCTTTATGGGATTATATTATTGATGTGAGCAATACTGATGATCCCTGGTTAATTGTGGGGGATTTTAATTCTGTTGTTGATCAACGGCCTGTGGTTGATTCTAGGGTTTCTGAGTTTGTTGATATGATTCAGGTTTCTAATCTTATTGATGGTGGGTATAGGGGTCATATCTTCACCTGGTGGAACAAGAGATCGAAGCGTGCCACTATTCTTCAAAGGCTTGATCGTGCCCTGTATAATGATAAATGGCTGCGTTGTTTCGCCCAAACTTCTATTGATCATCTTAATAGGACTTGTTCTGATCATGCTCCGTTGGCTATCAATATTCGTTTAATTGATGAGGTTCGTAAGGGTGTTTTCTTGCATTTCTCAATGTTTGACTCATCATAATTCTTTCATTCCTTTGGTTCGGTCTTCGTGGGATGGTAGAATATTTGGTAGGCCGTTGGTCAAGTTTAGTAAGAAGCTTACTCGCCTCAAGCATGATATTCACTTTGGAATCGCTTCTACGTTTGGGAGAGTTGATCACCTTTGTGAAGCATGTCAAGATGAAGTTTATGCTAAAGAGCTTCTTTTTGAAAATGATTCTAGTGATGAGAATAGGGCTGCCCTTCATCTTGCCCAAGCTAACCTCTCCTATCGTCTTAAAATAGAAGAGGAGTTCTCGATGCAAAAAGCTAATTTAGCTTGGGTGAAAGATGGGATAATAATACTTATTCTTTCATGCTTACGTGAAAAAAAAAGGAGGCAAAAATTATTCATTCACAAAATTCGGGATAGTAATGGAAATTGGATTGTTGATCATAATCGTATTCAGAAGAGGTCGTTAGATTCTATTCTCGATCAAATTTTAATGATAATCCTAATGTTAATGTCAATCCCCCGATGAGCCGCTCGACCCGATTCCTCGCTTGATCACCAATGAGGAAAATAGTATGCTTATTACTCCCTACGCTTAATGAGGTTCATGATATCGTCCTCGCATGAGTGGGACTAGCGCCGCTGGGTCTTGACGGTTTTACGGGAGAATTCTATCACAAATGCCGGGATATTATATGCATGGATCTTTATAATGCTATCCTTGAAGTTCTTTTCTCGGGTTTCTTCTCCCTGAGTTGGACCAAAGACGCTTATTGTTACTATTCCTAAGGTGGCGGCCTCCTACTTCTTTCTCGCAGCCTTTCCGGCCTATTAGCTTGTGCAATTTTTTCTAACAAAATCATTACCAAACTTTTGTGCTCTCGCCTTCAAGCCGTGCTTCCTCGTATCATATCTCCTCAAAGAAAGTGGTTTCTGTGAAAGGTCGTCTTATCCATGAAAATGTTTTGCTTGCTCAGGAGCTTTTTCAATCTCTTAAAAAGAAGGTTTATGGGTCTAATGTTGCTCTTAAGCCGGATATGGCTAAGGCTTATGATAGACTTTCTTGGTTTGCCTTGATTAAGGTGATGAGGCGTTTTGGCTTTGCGGAAGAATGGTTGGACATGATCTTTAGATGCATAAATTATTGTTGGTTCTCTCGTTCCGATTAATGGCACCGCTAATGGTTACTTTGTCTCTTCTCGTGGTCTTCGGCAAGGGGATCCTATATCTCCAAGTCTCTTTATTATCGCCGCCGAGGTTTTAAGCGGGGTCTTAATAACCTTTCATTCTCTTCATCCTCATATCGCCTTCCATACGGGTAACCTTAATGTTCCCGTTATCTCTCATTTGGCTTATGCCGATGACATTATTATATTCTCAGTAATGGGAGCATTCCTTCCCCGGAGCGTCATAATGGAGTTTCGGAGTCTTATCAACGCTTCTCGGGCGCTTGTTAGCATCTCTAAATCTTGTTTTCTCGACGGGGCGGAATGTGGCCGAGCATGATAATGCTATTTCTCTTATTATGGGGTTTCAAAAGAAAAACTCCGCCTATTGTTTATTTGGGGTGTCCTCTTTATATCGGTAGGGAAAGTGCAATCCTTGTTTGATCCCGCCATGCATAAGCTTCGGATAAGCTTGATTCGTGGCAAGGTAAATTACTTTCGGGCCGGTGCTAAGCTTGTTTTGATTAAGTCCTCGCCTCCAAGCTATCCCCATATATTATATCTCTTTACTTGATCCCCGAAGTGTGTTGTTAATGCCATGAATCGCCTTATTGCCAATTTCTTTTGGAGCAGCCTCGATGGGGGAAATAAGTGCCATTGGGTCTCTGAATGAGTTTTTCGGCCTATTGAGGAAGGGGGCTTGGGCCTCCGTAAATTTGAGGATATGGCTAATGCTTTTTCTATGAAGCTGTGGAGATTTCGCACGTCCGACTCTCTTTGGGCTCAGCTTGCGGCCAAATATTGTCGTGACACTCACCCTATGGATGCTACTTCTAGATTGGGTTGCTCCCACATTTGGAAGCGTATGATTGCCGCTAAGGATTTGGTGGAGACTCGTATTGCTTGGGGTGTGGTCATGGAATATTTCTATTCAAGAAAATTGGCTTCCTCATGATCTTCATCTTCTTGATATTCGCCACGATCAGATTTTTTTCTTTATTCGAGGATGGGGTTTTAAGGGAGGATTATGTTCGTAATACTTTTGGGCAAAGAATGTTTGATGGAAATTCAATCCTATGGTATTCGGCTTGATGGGGATTGTGGATCACCTTTTTGGTCCCCTTCCTCTTCGGCGCATTTTCTATATCTTCGGCTTGGAAAGAATGTAGAGTGTCCCGTACTCGTAGTAGGGTCTTCGCTTGGTGCCGGCATAAGTATATTCCTCTTAAGGTGTCCATATTCATGTGGAAATGCCTTAAGGTCGCTCTCCCTACCGATGATAACATATCTCGTAAAGGTATTTCTATTGTCTCTCGTTGTCATTGTTGTTCTAGTCCTTCTCTTGAATCCTTACAAAGACATTCTCCTTCATGGTGATATTGCCTTTCATGTGTGGGAACTTCTTTGGGAATTTGATTGGTTTTCATGTCTCTGCTCTACTATTATGCAAAGGATGATTGCTTGGCATGCCCGTAAAAAATTCCAAGCTTAGTAGGGTTGTGTTATGGTTGGGAGATATCCTTCCGAGTTTCATCTGTTGGGAGCTTGGAAACACAGAATAAATGCAGTGCTCGATGATGGGACTCCTAATCGGGAAAAGGTTCGTAATAATATTCAATTCCAAATTAGTGATATCCTTCGTGCTAACAGCCTTATCATTTTATGTTCTTCCTGAGGTAAATATTGCTCAATTTTTTAAATTATTATGACCTCTCTGTCTCGTTGTTCGTATCAAGCCAGGCATTGGTCCCCTCCTTCGGGGGGACAAATTAAAGTTAATACCGATGGAGCTGCTCGTGGTAACCCTGCATTGCCTCGGTGGAGGTATTTTACGCCATTATGATGGATCTTTTATATTTTCTTTTTCTCACTTCTATGGTAATGCTACTAATATGGTTGCTGAAGCTAGGGCTGCTCTTGATGGGATTACTCAAGCTAGGCTTACGGGATTTGGCTCTATTTGGCTCGAAGTGGATTCCGAAGTTTTGTCTCTCATCTTACTTCGTAAATGCAATATTCCTTGGGAGATCTCGGTACTTCATTCAAGCTATCTTCAGATTTATGGAGGAAGGGGCTATTCAGTATCTCATGTCTACAGGAAGGTAATAAAGTGGCAGATTTTCTTGCTAATATCTCTTGCCGCCGAGCAAGCGCATTTTCGCTCCATCGTTGGAGTCTTGCCCCAAGCCGTGCCGAGCCTTTCTACTTTGATCGGATTTCGTATCCTAATATTAGGCAGTAGTTTCTTTTATTTATTGATGTATTTTCTTATGTTTTTAGATTCCCCCTTTTTGTTGAGGATCTTGCTGTTGTGTAAGAACTCCCTAGATTCTTTTTCTCGGTGGTTAAGGTTGTCATGTCCCCCACCATGTTTGTAATTTTATTTTTCGTTATTAATAAAATCTAGGGAGTACCGTCTCCTTTTGCCAAAAAAAAAAAAAAGTAATCACTCCCTTGGCTCCAATTTCAATAATCCAGGATACAGACTGGTATATACTCAACTGCCTCCCCAAGATTCCCGAGTGGCAATCCCGTCAACCAATCCACCTCCATCATCGGTTTCCATCGGCAGCCTTCATCTGCCTAATGACCCTCATAGGATTTGGTTGGTCGAACAGATAAAGGATATGCAAGGGAAAATGGCCAACTCTCGGAAAGACTCGCTCAAGCCCACAGATCCGAGTAAGGTGGTTCTTTTCCCCCCGAAGTTCAGAATGCCGGAAATGGAGAAGTTCGATGGGACAGAAAGCCCAAAGACACACATCGATACCTACGTCCTAGGTACGAGAGCCAAAGGGGCCACCCCTCAATAAATGGTGGACCACTTCCAACACTCCCTTAAATCCACGGCACTAAGGTGGTTCCTCAATGTTAAAGCGGAAAATCGTTCCACTTGGGATCAAATTAGTGATATCTTTCTGGAAAAATACCGTGTCAACCTTGAGTGGGAAACAAATCGCCGACTCTCCGCCGAAAAGCCGCCGAACAAAAAAGATGAGCTGGTGGAATTCCTACAAAAGATGGACTGCGAGCGAGGATCCAAGGAAGAGCAAATGGATATATTCCACTCTTGCCTTAAACCATCTCCGAGAGCCTTGATTAGCCACCATTTCTATCCCAACCTATGCACTATGGTCAATGTCGGGACCAAATTCGAAAAGACATTGAGCTTGCAAAAAACAGCAGCTACCCCTGCTTCTTCCTACCGCTACCAGGCAGCCCCGCCAAATCCGGCACCTATCCCAAGCAAAGGAAAAGAAGCCACCGGAGCAATTCACTACTTCCAGAATGGAGTCCAAGGAAACCGTGAGCAAGCGCCCCCAAGGAATAACAATCCTCCCCGGGCGCAGCGCTTTCAGCACTTTGATAATCTCGAAATGCCTCTAAGCCAAGTGTTCGAGGCGTTGGTGAAGCAGAATATGCTCAAGCCCCTTGAGAATTATCAGCTGAGGAATCCTAACCCTAACATGGTGGATATGAGCAAACAGTGCGCTTTTCACAACTACCCCGGCCACACCACCGACAATTGCTTCGTGCTAAAATAAGTGATCCAAGGGCTAATTGAAGAAGTAAAATTGAAATGCCCCCGCGGTCTCAATACATTCGAAAATCCATTCCCCAGAAATGATAGGGTGAACATGGTGGCATTCGGCATGGATGAGACCCCCGCCACAAACAAGCGGGATGAGTCGGTATTTGAGCTAACAATGCCCAAGGCAAATAAAGAAAATTCCGAAGAAGATGTCTGGGATGGGCTTTCACTTCAACAACTTTTCAGGAAAGAGATCGACATGCCAGACCTGATCGATTTTGTTTCTGACAACTCGATGGTAGCTGTGATCGGGGACAACAGTGAGAAGCCTTTTGAACCTCGCACCCTCTCAAGCGCGTCAAAAATGCCATTGAAGAATTGGGTTACCTTCTCCGGACCCACGGCCAGCAGGTGGAAATGATCAGAAACTTGGTCTAAACCCTCGTTCCCTAGAGTCTAGCTTCGAAAAAAAGTCCAGAGTCTGTTATATTTGAATTCGAGTCTTTCGAGTCATCTGACGGCCTTACGCCTGAAGATCATGAGTTCATAGCAGATATTGTATTCCCCTTTGCATTAAATGAAAAATTTGACCTTTCTGAGTATCCCCTCATTGCCACTTTAACAAATGATAAATTAACTAACAAATCAAAAACAATTAATAATGATTCACTTGATAAAAACGCAGACACATTAAATGAACAATACATTAAGCAAATCTTTAAGCATGTTATCAAACGAGAGGAAAACCGGGCCCAAGATGTCGAGAAGGTTTTGACCAAAGTGAATTTGGGGATTGTTAATGAGCCTAAAGAGACGCAGATCGGAGAATTCTACATCGACGCCGAGCAAGAAGCACTGATCGCCCTGCTCGAAGAATTTGTGGACATGTTCGCTTGGTCCTACCAAGACATGCCCGACCTAGATCCCGCCATAGTGGAGCACCAGATTCCCTTGAATCTTGACGCCAAGCCCGTCAAGCAGAAAGTTACGCAGGATCAAGCCTGAATGGTCTTTGCAAGTCAAAGAGGAAATCGAGAAAATGCTCCACGTCGGATTCATAAGGGTGATCAAATACCCAACCTGGCTCTCCAACAAAGTCACGGTCACCAAGGACAATGGGAAGGCATGCTACCACGTAAAAGGACGATCTTTCACTGCCAAACATAGACATGTTGGTCGACACCATGGCTAACTTGGAAGTCAAGTCTTTCGTGGATGGTTTTTCCGGCTATAATCAAATCAAGATGGCCGAAGAAGACCAAGAGAAAACCGCCTTCACCACCCCGTGGGGAACCTACTTCTACACAGTAATGCCGTTCGAATTAAAAAACGCTGGGGCTACCTACCAACGGGCAGCGACAACACTTTTCCACGATATGATCCACAAGGAAATCAAGGTGTACGTCGACGACATGATCATTCACTCAAAGGGATCAGACGGACAATATCTCACCGACTTGAGAAAATTCTTCGATCGTCTTCGGAAGAAAACTCCGTTCATATTTCGCCTAAACAATATCGAGTCTTCTCTTTCCCCCCCTCTACACTCTTAAAAAGAAAAATATATTTAAAAAAATATAATAAAAAATTGTACAGTCAAACCTCGTAGGTTCTAGTACTTTTCTCTTTCAATCAAGTCCTCCTCGGACATTGTAGTTAAGTCTTTAATTTTCCATACATAAGTTTTCTTTCTTTTCTTGCTAGACTTGAGACATTATTTTGCACCCCACATTACATTTAATGAAATGGTTTTGCCTTATATGATCACTTGCATTGCTTAACAAGTAATTCTCCAAATGATTAATTCCTTGATTAATTGGTGTGAGAAAGTCAATCGATAGCTCCCCATACACCTTACCATACCCCACACGAAGGCCTCCATCAAGCCATACACTTTCCAAAATCACATCCCTACCATCACTTTGATCAAGTCAACGATGGCAGTGACATCATTAAATGATTGCTCTCATGTCAACAACAAGCTAGGGGCTTTTCCTTCCCCCTCACGTGCATCAAGCAAGTTCAAGCAGGGGCTTCAAAAAAAAAAGAGCCAAGGGCCCAGCACCGCTAGTCAGAAGCTCAATGGAGGAAGGCAAAGGCCAAATATCATAAGTCCTTAAGCTATATTCAAATTATTTCTCTTCCCGTGAGAGCAACGATCAAGAAGCAATGGAATCATTAAAGTACCCATCAAATACGACTTGCAAGGAATCACCTCAAGGCCCGTGCCTCATCATCCAACCTTCCGTCCAAGCCTTTTCGCCGAAGATCGCACAAATATTCATGCCCTTGCCCCAAAGCCAAACACAGTTCCCCCGAACTACGGCGACCTGAGCTCCTTGTCTTAAGGGGAATGTAGGCAACCATAAATGGTCTGGTCATAAATACATAAAAACCCACAAACCCGGTCTCACCAATGACCTCTCCTATTCACAAACCTGCTCTCACACCTGATCTAACTCGATCCTTGATACCGGTTGACTTTCTCCTCATGATTAATCAAGTATATCAAGTTTAATTGTTGAATAACCCGAATATCAACAAAGGGTTTTAAGCAAAAATGTGATCATTGTGTGAACAAATAAAGTTTTCATATGTCTCGATAAGTCTTCTTTTTCTACAAAATAGGAAAATCGAGCTAAACACTGATTTTCTGTCAGCAAGGGCTTCCATACACTTTTACAAGCTTTTCAGTGCGCACACTCTCTCAAAAGAGTCAAACCCAAAAGCATGTTTTTGTGCTTACATTAAATAAGACATTCCCACAAAAAGGGATCAGTTCCCACCTTTTCAAAAAATAATGTATACGCCCTTGCAAGTGTACATTACAAGTCATTTCTTTCACATTTTTTGGTTGACTGATTGATTAAAAAAAACAATAAAAAAACAATACAAAGGTGTTAAAGAACATACCCAGCTAGATTGAAAACCCTAAAAAGGCAGTCTAGGCAAAATCAGGGTTGCACCATTCTCCCCCTTTTCTGTCTCCCCCTTCTCTCACGAAAAGAAGGTTGAACTACGGAGACCTGAGCCCCTCAGTCCGAGGGGAACGTAGGCAGCCTTCATTAGTTTAGTCTAAAAAACACACAAAATTCCAAAAATTGGATGCTATCAAGGCTCAGACAAGAATCAAGCAAGAGATTTTGCGTCTCGATAAAGCTTTAAAAGTAAATCACAAATCATTACAGTTAAAACACTTCTTGATGAGTTCAAGCACGGTCTACTCTCGACTCACAACATGCTAAGATAACATAAAACATCTAGTAATTAATGTGTCTGCAATGACAATGAATGGATACTCAGAGTTTCAGAAGGTCATTACATACCGCTCGCGCTTGTCCCTTCGACATTCTTTCCTTTCATCCCTCATCCCCAACGACGTTCCATGTAAACTACATCTGTCTCCCTCCTTCCAAGATTAGGAGTCCTCCCCGTTGTGTCAAGCAATCCAGTCGCTCTGAAATCTTCGTTCGTCCATGCCTCGGCTCGGATCTCCTCCCTACGAGTCTGCAAAAGGAGATCTCTCTCTGCCAGTCTGTCAACTCTAGTCTCGTAGTCAAAACAAAGCGACTCCCATGATATCTTGAGGGTTAACCCAAGCTTTTGCACACCTAAGGTGGTAGCTGAAATGGCAACCTTGCCCCGAAATTGCCTCGCGCCTGCTCCCCAGAATCGTCTGAGCATGTTCAAGATGATGCTCATACCGGTCCAAATACTCAGTAGACAAAATGAGACTCTCCTGGGTTCGAGAAGTACCCCATGAGGAAAGCAGCAACTTCCATATCTCCAGAAAGAGAAGGAAAGCGGATAGGTCCGCCATGGAGAAAGGAGCTACCATCATAGTAGCAATGTCATTCCAACCCAGCAAAGACTCCTGCCTCATTCCAAACTGCCTGGAAGCAAGGGACGGAATGTAGAAAGAAGACTGAGACAGCCCATGAACCCTGACAACATAGGAACATTTCTGAAAGAGCCCTCCTAGTTTCTATCTCCCAATAAGGAACCCACTAACGAATGCGATGCGTGCCGAGCCTGGCCATCCACCTCTCCCATTCAGACTGATCTGTCTCCAAGATAAGGGGTCGCTGAGCAAATGTCCACGGACTAAAAGACGTCGGAAGTGCAAGCATAGCTTGAAGTCTCTCTCGCAACCATAAAGTGAGCACAGCGGGGCTTCCTCCGCACATGAATCGGTCCCCCATCGCCAGACGGTCTATACCATGGAAGGTTTCCTCCAGAACCAAAGGAACGATATTCTCATCATTTCAGTAGAGGCGCCACCACGTAACATTTCAGCAGAGGCGCCACCACGTCCTCATCATTTCAGCAGAGGCGCCACCATGTCCTCATCATTTCAGCAGAGGCGCCACCACGTCCTCATTATTTCAGCCAGAGGCACCACCATGTCCTCATCATTTCAGCAGAGGCGCCACCACGTCCTTATCATTTCAGCAGAGGCGCCACCACGTCCTCATTATTTCAGCCAAAGGCGCCACCACGTCCTCATCATTTCAGCAGAGGCGCCACCATGTCCTCATCATTTCAGAAAAGGCGCCACCACGTCCTCATCATTTCAGAAGAGGCGCCACCACGTCCTAATTATTTCAGCCAGAGGTGCCACACGTCCTCAAAAGTTTTAACAAATTTGGTCAGAGGCGCCACCACGTCCTCATTATTTTAGCTAGAGGTGCCACTACGTCCTCATCATTTCAATAGAGGTGACACCACATCCTTATCATTTTAGCCAGAGGTGCCACCACGTCCTCATTATTTCAGCTAGAGGCGCCACCATGTCCTCATTATCTCAGTCAGAGGCGCTACCATGTCCTCATTATTTCAGCAGAGGCGCCATATATGGTTGGAAAGCTCTTGAAGAGTACTATCCAATGGTAATGAAAGCTCTAAAAAATTGATAGATCTTTAAGAGATACGTACGGACATATGTGTAAATATGGTTCAACACACAAAAATCCCCCAAATCCAGAAGATCAAATCAATTCTGTACGGACACATATGTAAAAAGCATGGTATGTCCGTCCGGACATGTTTGTCAACACGCCAAAAATCCTCAAAATCCCCCAAATCCAGGAAATGACAGATCAAATCCAATCTGTACGGACTAACGTGCAAAGCAAGACCAATCCGTACGGACCTGTTTGTCCAGTTTCTGAGTCTATAAATACCAGCCTCCCTCAGCTCATTTCTCATCAACAAAAGCCTTCCCAGCCTGTCCCTTTCATCCCACAGCAGTTTCCAGGCATTTCGAGGCATCCCGAGGCCTCTCAAGATGTCCCGAGCCATCCCGAGGCAATCTCAATCCATCCTGGTCCATCCCGATTGACCTCCTGGCATCCCATAAACCCTATACATCCTCAATCAACCCACACTCACCCACCAAACTCCAAACGCCCAAAAATAACTCAAAAAGGGTCAAAATTCGTGAGTTCAATGAGTGTGAAACGAGAGTTAATTAGGGGTGGTTCTTCCCGAGTGAGTGAATAATTTATCTCCTCTTTAAACCATCCCAAATCAACAACAAAAACTTATGCAAGGAGCTTCTCTCTCTAACTCTCTCTCTCTCTAGACTTTTTCATCTTCCCCGTCCTAGGGCTCCCCCTAGGGGCGGCCGGCCCTTCTGGGCGGCCGATTTATTGCCTGGTTTCCATAGATTTCTATCATATTTCCGTTATTATGGTGTTTGTTTTGGAAAACAACTCCAATCAACACCCTATTTCGAGGTTTACACCAAGCCGTCGTTTCGGCCATATGGCCTCGCTCTCTAACACTATCCAAGCTACGCCGTCTACCCCAAACACCGACAACGCATCAAAACTCGACTACGGCGCATCCAAATTACCCTAATTCGGATATGCCACCGCCGCCTTCTCCAAATCCAGCCCTGTCCATCAACAAATCGGCTTCCCCGATTTCTCCTACTGAAATTCATAAAGCCGCGCCTCCAACTCCAGCGCCGGTATCTCCGTTTTGGCAGCAGCCGCAAACAACCTCTAACTCCGATAAGCCGCCGCCGTCGCGCCCAATTCCAGCCCCGTCTTCTACTGGTCTGTTTTTGCTGGTCTGCAAGGCAGCCCCGATTAGTCATATGCCTTCTATTAAGGTATCAAATGGTTTAATTCTGATTGTTATTAATCCTTTCGTTTTGTACGAATGGTCGACTATGGTTGACTTTCGTATAATTGTGAAGTTCCAGTTAAATGGACACCATAAGCTTGGTCAGTTGGATGCTATTTTTCAATTGACAACAGTTCGTGATAATCATAAGCTTGGTCATTTGGATTTTTTGGTTCAATTGACAACATTTACAGGTCTGCCTAAATTATTTTTGATGTCATTTGGAGTTGATTCAATTGACAACATTATCAATGACTGTCTTGATGGGTACTGTGGTTCTTTACTGGTTTTTAGCCCCCTGGCTTAAGTGGTCTCGCGGCGATGTTGGTTTCTGGGCACGACCGCTCCTTGTCGTCATGCTCACCTATGGTTTCTGCAAAACCCGTTCTTGGGTTGTTTCAGTTGGTGTTTTAGGGATTAAACCCCCCCTCCTATTGTATTGGGGCGGTCCAAATGGACTTGCACCCCTCCCCTT
Organism: Adenophora triphylla var. japonica; assembly: GCA_022495995.1. NCBI lineage: Eukaryota > Viridiplantae > Streptophyta > Magnoliopsida > Asterales > Campanulaceae > Adenophora > Adenophora triphylla. The sequence goes on along the minus strand of JAFEMH010000035.1, from coordinate 699,875 downwards.
AGTTTTCTTAATTTTATTGTTGGCTTTAAGCCCCACATTTTAATTTATTTTCCGTTCCCGGTGGTTTTGGTTTATGTCCCCCACCATGATTTGTAATCTTTACTTTATTAATAAAATTTGGGAGCTACGTCTCCTTTCGATTAAAAAAAAAAAAAAACCAAATCAACCACATTCCCCCGAGGAAGATAGAAACAAACCAACATTGGTGAGATCTCCTTCCGAACTCTAAATAACTGCTTTCATTTCCGAGTTATTTAAATATTTCTGTTAAACACATCATTTACAATGTAGACATTTATATATTTTCAAATGCATTTTATTTCCTAAAACATACAAACATACACACACACAAAATTTTTAAAGAAAGGTTTAGAAAGACTCATGTATATGAGGCGTGTCGGGTGAGCTCAAAATTCTCTTCCCGAGGCGTAACCTGACCTCCGAACTCAAAAATCTCATCACACAACACCAAAGCCTTTTTTCAATATTTTGGGCATAATCAAAACGGCGTGGCGACTCTGTATTTTCAAAAGAAATGCATCCGTCCAATCCATGGAACAAACCTTTCCGAATTGGGTAATTTAAAAAATGCCTAAGGGTAAAAGACGAGTAGCCTACTGCTCGCACCTTAGGTAAAATGCCTAAGGGTAAAAGACGAGTAGCATATTGCTCTAAGCTTAGGCAAAATACCTAAGGGTAAAAGACGAGTAGCCTACTACTCGCACCTTGGATGAAACATCTATGATATAAAGACGGGGGGTGCCCCAGGCATATCCACTAAGTCACTAAGCCGGGCACTCTAGTCCAGCTAGAAAAGGTAAAATTACCTAAGTGTTATGTCGAGCAACCTACTCAGCTTGAAGGGATCAATTCCTAATGTACAAATGATGAGCAAGACGTCTTAAACAAATGGTAAAGTGCCTATTCGAGCACTCTCCTCGGCATAAAGGAATGAAGATCTTAAACATCATACAACCATCATTCAACATACAATCATACAAGCAACACCAAGTAGTTCAAATATGAGCAATAAAGAAAAAAGACAAATGTTGAAGCAAAAAACAATGTATTAACAAAAACCAGGCAATGCCTCCCAAAACAGGGCCAAGGCAAGCCAACCAAAATATATTGCCTCCCTTAAATGGGATAAGGCATTTACAAAAGTATACTAAGAATATATGTTCAAGTTTCTCCTTTCGCCCAAAAAAAAAAATGTGTTCAAGTTTCTACATCAGCAAAAGCAAAAAAGAAAAGGAAAAAGTCTTCAGGCTTGGTCGTCATGTCGAAAGAGGTCGTCTTACTCGACCGCGACTTCGGGAATAAGGACTTGGTCAGTCTGGGCCTCCCTGGCTTCTTCTTCCTCGTCTTTTGAGCTTAAGGCCTCCTCCTCAATTTTCTCCATAAGAATGTGAATATTTTGGGGATTAATTGGAGGGGACCCAAGCTCGCCGGCCTGTATGGGCGTCCCTAGAGGCGATCACCTTCAAGGCATTATCCGAATAAGGCACAAGGGAGTGCCCAACTCTAGCTACGTCATCATATGAGTCTTGGCATATATGCCAGGCAAGCACGCCCAGGTTGGCATTGAGAGACGGGTCCACCATGGCCCAACTGGCTAAGTGCAGGTACCCATCTGAGTACATGGTGGCCTTTTCTACCTCCCTGAGATGGGATGCTTGCCTCTAACTCTTTGATCTGGGCACACGCCTCCTCGATAACCTTTTGAACCTCCTCCATTTGCCTTTCCAAGTCTACCTCCCTAAGACGGGCAGCCTCCTCAGCCTTGGCCAGCTCCTTCTTAGCCGCCTTTCCCTCTTCCTCGGCTTGAACCTTCACGGCCTTGTAAGCATCCACATCCCTCTTTAAGGACTTCAGAAGCTCCACGACCCTTTTCAAGTCAGCCTTGTCCTTTCAGCTTGTTGCTCCAGCTTTTGCTCATGAACCTAGGCCGCCTTAAATTTGATGGCCTCATATGTCGTGACCGTGGCAAGCTACACAAAAACAAAGAAGAATAATCAGTGAAAATTCACAAGTATAAAAGACGAGAAAGGAAATGGAAAATGTCGAGCAAACATAACTCACTGAAAAGGAGACCTTTCCTGTTGGCCAGGTGCTCCATGATCTGCTTTGTCTCAAGGAATTGATCCAAGAGTTCATCATCTAGTGACCGGTGGATCAAAGCCCGACCAATCCTCAACAAGGACCTTGCGGGCATGGACTTCCATGCCCTTGAGAAGAGGGATTTGACAGGCCTCATTCACAAATTGCTCGGCCTCAACATACATTTTAATATGTCGAGTAGTGAGTTCGGATGAGGATAGCTCAGTGGCCATCCTTTTAGAGGGCTCCTCCTCCACGACCTCGGTCCTTGCCTTTTTTTTTTTAGCCGGGGTCCTCTGCAAGACCCCCGTATCCTCGGCCTCGATTAAGCCGGCCTGTCTCAGAGCCTCCTTGGCTTGAGGAGTCACTCCCGGGGAACCTTGTCCTCCTCAACTTGGGCCTCCTGCCTGTCTGCCTCATCTTCAGTAGGTGCCCCAGCACCACCTACTGGCTTAAGGGGAAAAGCCCCAGCATCTTTAGTGGCCAAGATGGCCTGCCTCTCCACGGCGTCTGCACGTCTCTTACTTTTGGTCAAGGATCGGGACGTCCTCCTCTTCAACTTCATCAAGGCCTGAGGATCCAAGATTTCCTCTTCCATCTTTCTAGTCCGTTCCTCATTTACATATGAAAAGACGAGGAAGGTAAAAGTTAGTAAAAGGACAAGGAATGAAATAACAATATTTCAATTACAAAAACCGGGAAGGAAGAAATTTATAGCCGAGCACATCATTCTCGGTTAAACACCGGTCGTCATATAACTTGCAAATGTCGTAATCAGAGTGGAAGACGAGACCGGGGTATACCCTCCAATCAGGATATCTATTTCTCCTAACGACGGGGATGAGGGGGACCAGCCCGTCTAAAGGCCCGGGCATAATGCCGGCCTGGACATAGTACCTCTGGTCAATTTCCAAGCTTGACCAACACATAGTCCCCACCTAGGCAAATTGTTCTAATCTTTCAATAAGCCGCTACTCCATTCAGGCCTCCACACTTGGTCGGGCACGCCTGGAAACCTAGAGGGTGCTGGGAATTCCCAACCTTTCCTGCTTTCCACCCTAATGACGTGGTTTTTCCAGCCCGACACCTTGCTATATAGCGGGAATTTTAGTTTTGGGCAGTTGGCATCACTACTCACCACTAGAACACTAGTGTCCTCCTTATAGCTCACTAAGAAAAACTTGACGTGGTTCAAGTTATACATAAAATCTTTCATGGCCTCTTTATCATGGATAGGGGCACCGGGGACATAGGTTAAACGGTATTCATCCTTCAACACACCAAACTTATCGTGCAACAGGGATCATGGGTTTCCCGGCTCTGGCTGACCTAGGCCTAGTAATACTAGATCTACCCCTTTGGGACCTACCACGGCCTCGAGACCGACCACCAGCTTGGGCTCCCTCGATAAAGGCATCCATGATCCTCCCAAATGAAAAGGACCAGATGAAGGACGAGCAACATCACTTCCTCTCCTAGACATATATGCAGAAGAAAAAGGGTTCAGTTTTGGCAAAAGTAGTGTAAATGACGAGGATGAGGAAGGATCCCTCCCCGTCTTATTCACTTATGTCGAGGAGGGATTCTTACCCAACAATGGACGTTCCAGGTGATTGGAAATCAAGTAGTACAAGTTGATAAGGTTGAGGATCTCTGTCCAACTGTGGAACAGCACGACATTTGGGGAGTCTATGCTAAGTCGGTCAGTCCTAAACTGACTAGGATAACAGACATCGGTTTTAGGAGCTTGGTACCTTGTCATGATCTCCCCAATTTCATCTAGACTTACCATCATCCATAGCCCATCAATCCTTTTATAAATCCTAAGGTTTTGGGTGTGGTAGTAGTATAAGGCATTGGGGTTACTCCTCCATGTTATTGCCATTACTATGAATGGGGAAATCACAAAAATAACTCAAGAAAAGCTCAAAACCTTCAACAATGGCGGTTCAAGAACCCACCAAATACAACCCAGAAATTCAAGAAAAAATAGCTAATGGGGGAAGAAATTATACCTGATTTGATGTTCGTCGAAGGAAATGCCTGGTAAATTCGAACTAAACCCTTGAAATCATGCAACACAATCAAGAAAGGTCAACATAAATTTTAACCTTATAGCTCTCTCTCAAATCACTACATTGATTTTTTTTTTTATTTTTTTTTGGCAAAAGGAGACGGTACTCCCTAGATTTTATTAATAATGAAAAATAAAATTACAAACATGGTGGTGGACATGACAACCTTAACATTTTTTTTTGGCGAAAGGAGACGGTACTCCCTAGATTTTATTAATTAAAAAGAAAATTACAAAGCAAGGTGGGGGACATGACAACCTCAACCACCATAAAACAAACCTAACCTTAACCACCAGGAAAAGAAACCTAGGGGGAGTTCTTACACAACCTGTAAGATCCTCAACAAAAAGGGGGGGGGGGGAATCTAAAAGCAAAAGAAAATACATCAATAAAAAGAAAGAAACTACTGCCTAATATTAGAATATGAAATCCGATCAAAGTAGTAAACTGAGGATGAGTACCACTTCCTCCTTGGCAAAGCCGAGCTAGGAGTCGGGGCCACTGAACGGTATAAACCGAGTACGACCATGTGTCATAAAACGGGCAAAGCCCAACGGATTAAGCCCAAATTAAAATTTATACAAGTCCCAAATACGACCTAAGGAATGGGCTTCCCTACCTTTGCTTGTCTTTTCTCCTCGTCATATCCCATTATATCGACCTGGACATAGTAGAGAGATTCTATAACTAAGGCAGAAATATTGATATATGCCAACCAAGGCATATGTAGATGACGACCATGGCATACCTACATGTCGACTACGACACACTCAAATGCCGACCAGCGCCTATCAGGCTCCCAACATGACAAGGGGAATGGGCTTCCCTTGATCACCTCTCTTGCCCGGTATATCCGTATGCCAACCAACAACCTAGGGCAAGGAGCATGCCTCCTATTGTAAGTACCCAAATCTGACTCATGCCTTCCAATCTAAGTCTACTAGCAATTTTCCAAACTTTCATAAAGTTTAGGGGCAACTCGAGAACTTTTCAACACTTTTCGAGCAAGGAAGGACCAGGAATAATGAATCTGGACAGTACCTCACTGGAAAGAACCTTCCAGTTTGCCACCTTGCATGTTTCTAGAAAAAAGCTGAGTCGACAGCAAAAAAAGGCCACGCGGCCTCTTTTGCAGAAAATAAAGCCACGCGACCTTATTCCCAGTCTGGCAGAAACTTATAAATAGAGGCCTCCTCTACCCCTTTTGGGGGACATTTTTTAAGCATTGTTACTCTGCAGAAATTAAGGCTCGAATTTCAGTCCTCAAAAACACCTAAAATCACTCTCTCTCATACACTAATCCTACCTTAATCTATTCCTAATAGATATTTCCTAGGAAAACTTCCCTTGGAAGATAGAGAAAAACCAATATTGGTAATCTCTCCTTCCCTCACCCTTAATATACTCCTATATACTCTTATTATATTGTTACTTGTTGTTTATCTTTATTTATGTCATAAAGCTCTAATCTTTAGCAATGTAACTCTATATTTCCCACTCCCCTACACAAATGACTCTATGGAGATCCTCTCCCTATGATGAACAAGATTCCACAAGTGGCTTGTTCTAGGGATGATCTACCAAATGAGGATGTGATCCCCCTTTACATTTACGTATAAAAATGCAATCTTTATTTACTATATGTCATCCCCTTCTCTTGATCTAGTTTTTCCAAGGATTGTCCACCTAATGAGGTATTAAGGACATAGGAGAAGCCATGAAGATCATCCTTTTATATTATATTCTTAGATTAATGATACTCCTTGTGTTTCCATATTAAAAATGCAATCTTTATGTTAATATTGTCTCTCCCCATATCCCTAAAGTTGGAATCTTTCTCCAAGGATTGTCTAAAAAGCCTATTAAGGAATAAAAGACATAGGATGAACATAAAGATCCAATCTTTATATCCTATTCCCCTAGTCCCATGGTTCTTGAGCATTCCATAGTGAGGATTGGTGTAAAGACTCCATCTTTACATCAATCCCATCACAAAAATGTCATAATATTTCTCCCTTTAGAAAATCAATGAGTCTTAGTCCCAAAATCTCCGATAATCACTTGAGACAAACACAAAATGTCCCTATGAATCACCATTGTCTCAAGATGTAGGATTGATGGACAAAGATTCATTCTTTTTCTAAAAAGTCTCATTCTTGGACTTAAAAACAAGTTCTTTGATCACATTTGACTAAAATCCCTAAGGAAAGTTAGATTAAAACATACCAAGGCTCTCACGCATAGAATTGATTGATTAATCTAATGGGAGGGCAGATAAGTCCCGTAATGATGATCATAAGTTCAAAGTGAGCATGGGATCAAAACCTCAAAAACACCAAAGTCCGAGATATCCCGAACTAAAACCTTCTTAAAATGGTTCTTACGTTCGGATAAAGACTTGGCATATCATTTCTCTTTTTTCAAAACACACACGCACACAATCAAGCACAAATTTTTGGACCTTGGAAGACTTGCTTTTGCAAGGCTCCTTGGGTGAACGCCAAACGTTCTTCCCAAGGAGTAACTTAACCTCCGGACCCTTTTCCTTTTTTTCTAAGTTTAGAGGATAAATCAAAATGGCGTGGCGACTCTGTTTTTCATAAATTTGGTGTCTTCAAACTGAGGTGAACTCGACCATTTTTCGTAAAAGAAAAACGGGGCACATTCATAGTTTGGCGACTCCGCTGGGGATAGATAAATGTTTTCCAAACTTCTTCTCTCATAAGAAGCGTTGGAAACATTTACGAGGGTTAGCCTTCCGTCCCGGGTCCAATCTTTGTGCTTGTGCAAATTTTTCCTTTTTCATTCATCCTTTGTGCTATTTTTTAGATTGTACATATATTATTATTATTTTTTTGGCGAAAGGAGACGGTACTCCCTAGATTTTATTAATTAAAAAGAAAATTACAAAGCAAGGTGGGGGACATGACAACCTCAACCACCATGAAGCAAACCTAAGGGGTGAGTCCTTACACAAGATTCTATTCAAGCTCTTACAATGGAAATCTCCCACCCGTTATGGTCTAATTCTGTTTGGGTCTCATTTGTACATGCTAGTTGTAATAGATTTTCTCGTCTTGCTCTTTGGGATGAGTTGATGGCTATTAGTGAGGTTGATATTCCGTGGATGGTGGTTGGTGATTTTAATATAATTCTAGATCAATCGGAGAAAGCGGGAGGAAGACCTTTAAATGATCAAGCGGCAATGGAATTTTCTGATATGATTCAATACTCAAATCTCATGGATGCGGGATATGAGGGTAACATAGCTACTTGGTGTAACAATAGAATGGGTCGAAGGGCTATCTATCAGCGTTTAGACAGAGCTTTGTACAATGATAAATGGTTGGATATGTTCTCTTTCACTAGAGTTAGTCATCTTTCAAGATTATGTTCGGATCATGCCCCTCTGTTGATCAACATAAGTATTGAAGCCGACATGAAAAAGGGATCGTTCAGATTTTTGAATATTTGGCTTAAGCATCACATGTTTGCGGATATGGTTAAAAATTCTTGGAGTGTTCCTATGGAAGGAAGGCCTATGGTTTGTTTTGCAAAGAAGCTTGGGAGACTTCGTAAATGTATATCAGTGTGGAATAAACAGATTTTTGGGAGAGTGGATGTTAGGCCCAATAGGCGAGGAAATAGGCTAGAGGGGGGGGGGTGAATAGCCTTTTTGCAATTTTAATTAAAATACTTCAATGGTCATAGTCACTGATCAGAAAGTTGTAAGATAATCAGTAAGCACAGCGGAATATTAGTGACTAAGTTTGAACTCACACAAAAATCTGCAAGAAATTGTTTAGAGCTTGATTTTAAACACAAAGTATTTATGTAAATCAATTATGCAGAGCAACTTGTTTGGTTTAGGGAAAAACTTATGATTCAGCAGGATGAACTATTCTGATTTGATGAAGTGAACTACTGGCAAGATGAAAAATAAAGTAAAGACAAGGACACAGTATTTGGAGAGGTTCACGGCGTGAATGCTGCTACGTCCTCTACCAAGATTGGTCGAGATCTTGGATTTTGGGAAAAGTTTACTATCGGTATGTCCTAGTCTATTACAAGTGCCGCCTTGCCGATTACAAGGGCGAATACAAGGATCTGCGATGGATCTTTAAATGAAGAAGCTGACCGGGTGTTTTGAGTGGCAAGTTGGACTTATCTCACTTTCAGTGTGTGTGTGAATCTCAATCAATGCATTCCAATAATTGTCTAGTTGGAGAATGCTTACAAGGTTGATTGAGAAGTGCACGAGTGTATATCCCTAATAAAGTCTAATGATTTTATGGATTTGAAGACTTGAACACAATCAATGCTTCAAGCACACTCTTCTTCAATGCAATCACCAACCTTCTTTAATGCGGCAAAGTCTTCTCTATATATACTTGAGGAGAAGGAAGAGAAGAACTAAGGATGCCGTTGAAGGGTAGAATCGGAAAAGAGGTTGGTAGGTGAGGATCATTTAATGCCATATCTTTGTAATTAATGCGGGAGATTTGAATAAGACATTTACGCTATTGTACGGCGGGTAAAAACCCCTTTGTCCCAACCGGTTACTGCGGCGGCGAGACAAAGGACAAAGTAGAGCTAAAAGTGGCTCTTGTGTCGATGCCGGCGAGAATGGTGTTGGCGGGAAAAATATAACTACTTTTAGCAAACAAGTACGATGAAAGAGATAGAGATGTGACCGTTGTGGCTGAGATTTTATTTCAAACGAAAGGAGTCATCCAAACATAAGTCACCTATCTGCTGAAGTATGTTCTTTGAAAAGAGTTAACTCCTGGCGATTACCGGGCAGATCCCACCGGCGGGATAGTATCTGCGAGAACATCTTGATTGCTGGGAGAGCATCGGTAAGAGATCCAAAAATAAAATCTAATTAAATTAGGGGTCTCTAACTAGGCGAGTGATTGGGATTAAGCAATTCTGAGTCCACATATATTTTGACCCAACAATCTCCTCCTAATTGCTTAAGGCCAATCACCTACAAACAGAATCACTTAAGAGGATATGAATAGATAAAAGATAAGTGATACTGAAAAGATGACTAATAAGGTTCTACTTGAAGAGTTAGATAGATATTAAGCAAAACCATAAAGTCAAAAACCAAATTGTCAGAAAAAGAAAGATTGTTTTTGGGGGCTTCACAAGGATATCTATATCATCGGTTACGAGACAGTCAAGAATCAGCAGGATCAGCAGGATCAGCATCAGCAGCAGCATCAGCAGGATCAGCAGAGGAGGAATCAGGCTTGGATCTTTTCAGCTTCTTGGCTTCAGCCTTTTCAGCTTTCCTCTTCTTGCTAGCCTTGTAACGCTCCACTAGCACTTCATTTTTCCCTTCAAGCTTAGCAATCTTCAGGTTAGCTTCAGCAAGCTCAGCTTCAACAGCAGCAATCCTACTTCCAGCAGCTTCAAGCTTTGACTCCAACTCCTTGATGGTGCGATCCTGATTCAAGTTAACATCAAGCACCACTTTACGAACACAGGTGGAGCTGTCTAGGAGATCAGAGCCGATCAAAATCAGCGGCACTAAGATTGCGAGAGAAGAGGTCGAGGTCTGGCGAGGGCTTGGGAAATAGATGCGAAACTTTGGTGAGATTTTGGATGCGATTACGTTTGCTAACTCCTCCTCTGAATGGACTTAAGCAACAAATCCTTTACTTCTTCAATTTCACTCAGGAAAAACATCCCCAAATCTCCAATGTCACCTCTAAGAGCGGGTTGGTAGGCTTGAGAAAGATGACCATGCTCATTGGCAAAGTAGCCAAACAGTATAAACGGGTGGAGGATCGAGAGGGTACCGGGAAGGAAGGAGGAATGAGCTGTGCGACAATCAATGGGACATCGGTAGATCTTGGAACGGGGGTTGAAGCGGGGAGAGGAAAATGCGGATGGATTATAATGGGGAGATCGGCAAACATTTGACCATTATTTTCCAAGGACATCTTGCGAGGCAAGCATGAAGTTCGAAAAGCTCTTCCATTCGGCGGATCTCTCATGATGCCAAGACTTAGAATTAGCGGTGTCCACAGAATGATCTTCTTTGAAATGGTGCTGGAAGCATAGAGAGGTAGGGTTAAGGCTAGGGCATGCTTTGATACACCATCTTCCAAACACCAACAGCGAGAATAAGGGGAATAGCTAAGGGTTTCCACCACGAGATCATTAATCACTAAGCGCACGCTCATCATTCCACGAGAATAGATGCAAATTTCAATAGGAGATTCACCGGAAGGACAGATTTCACCTCGAATTTTTAAGGAGCCGGGTTGGTTGGTAGGTTTGGAGGGAGAGATTTGACTTTGGCATGAGAAACGGCGGGAGTTTTCTTCTTGCCATGCTTGATATCCTTGTTCCATTTCGGTAGAATAGGGGGCATCTTTGGTAGAACCCTCGGTAGGAACGAGAATTTTTGAAGGAATTTTTCACAATCTTTGTACCAGATCTCCATTTAAGTTTCGATGAGGAGGGAATAGAGGATTACCGAAGAGTCCTTTGGAATGGACTTGAAGGTGGTATACCAATTTGAGCACATCATCAACCTACGGTCATCGGTAAGGGAGTTGTACCGGGATGGAGGTGAGGTATCTTCTTGACATCATCGGGGATCTCATCATAGTCTTAGGGTCAATTTCATCTGGGCTATCTTCATCGGCAACGGCAACGAGGGAGAGATTCATCATGGACCAAGAGATCGGCGGCGGCTTGATGAATAAGTGCTTGAACAGGGTCATAGACAACAATTGCGAGAGAAGGCATTATCAACTTCACGAGTCGAAGATCGGCGGCAATATCGAGTGCGAGATAGCTCCTCCTCCCAACTCAACAACCTCTTGAAATGGTTCGGCGGGAACATCAATGAAGATGGGAGCTTGATCGAGTTAAGAAAGACTCTGCTTTGTGACCACTATAGGTGTGGATGGAGCGAGGGATAGCGAGATGGGCTGGAATGAGCATCGAGATGAAGGAGTCTTCTTCGAAGCACGGTGCTAGTAAGCTGTTGATCATCATCGAGATAGTTCTGCTGGATTCAATAGAGTCACTTGAGGAATCGGCGGGAGGAACTTTATCGGCCATGCTTGAATCGGCATTCACATCGAAGCATTTCCTTCTTTCCTTTTCAATGCTTCTTGAGAATAGGTAATGAGCTCTGAGTTATCTTCAAAACATTTTCAATAAAGCGGGTGGCAAGAGCACCTGCGGTCGAGTCTCGGCATCGAGTACTTGAATCCCCAGTCTTCATCATTTCGGCTCTTCCTAGGCGATAGGGATCATTTTCTTCAAAATCAAGGCGAGTTTTGTAGACGGAGGCATATGCAATCCAAACGAGAGATGACCATCGGATCTTGCCTTATTCGATCTGAAAAAGATAGACTTGGTTCCGGAGGAGAGGCAAAAGATCAAAGTATCGGTTGAAATTCGGCATCAACAAATTCTTGCTTGAGATTTTGATATTTGGAGAGCGGAGGAAACTTCTCGGCAAAAGTCTCATTCAAGTCCGGTCTTGATCTATCAACATAGTCGATCAATAGTCCGGTAGGCACGGTGTCTTTCTGTTCTTCATGGAACTTAAGAAGTCTTCTAATGAATGGCTGGAGATGGTCAATCGGAAATACCCGGTTGCTTGGAGCAATCTTGTTGATCATGGACCAAGGGTTATTGAAATAGATGTGAAAGGTGGGGTTCTTGATGGGAGCACATTTTACGGTCCTTGATTCAATGGCTACTCCCGGATGAGGCGGTATCTTGAATGTCGGAAAGATTAGGATAAGATAATAAAAGGGGTTGCAATGGAATTCTCCTCCTCAAATCTTGCTCAATCATTCTTCTTCTTTCGAAATTTCTTGATTAATTTCCTCGGGTGATTTAGTGACCTTTACGAAAATTTGTTTGGGGAGAAGAGAGGCTTCATCAAGCTGGTTCGGCAAATAAGGTTTTCGACTCTGGATCGAAGGAGGAATAACAAAGGATTCTGGAGCTTTGGCGAATCTGAGACTTTGATTTCTTGGATGATTTGGCGGAAGATGCGAGGCATGGTTCTTTTCTTAGGATTCGGCGAGAGGATGGGGCGGCGGGAATGGAGGCGATTTCTTAGCTCTTGTAACGAGCCCAGCGGCAACGGTGGATGAGGAGCGAGGGCTGAGATAGCGAAGGCTTTGAACTAGCGGGGGCTAGGGATGGTTTCTTTGATTTCTTCTTCTTTTCTTTCTCGGCGACGAAGCGGCGGTTGAACTTTCGGCGGGAGCGGCAACTCTAATAACGGGAGCAGAGCCCCACCGGCGGGTATGCTGCTAATCCTTTTCCAATCACCTTCACTGTGGTGCTTCAACTTGAGTTTGGAAATGCTTTGGTAGCATTGGGGTCGGCAAGAACTACGGCGGGGTTACCTACTGATTATCTGCTCGTGACAACCAATAGTGACATCCTTTGCTTAGGGAAAATCCTTTCCTTTTTGCCTATCAATGACATACTTCACAGCGCTTGAGCAATCACTCTAAAAATGAATCCACACCGGTTGAAATTTATCCTTAGCACTATTGCGGCGAATGCCTCAGGCGAAGATCGGTAATATGGTGTGCGAGCCGGATCGGCAAATTAGACATCATGTCAATAATTTCAATCAAGCGAAGAATCTCCTAGCATAATCAACCTTAAAATGCTTGTCTCATTTGAGTCTTGGACCGGCATTAGCACCTCTAATAAGATTCCGAGGCATCATCCGAGATACGAGGCATCCATAGAATTAGGGCGAGAATTTCCTAGGGTTGGAAAGATGGAGGATATACTTTCGGGGTGACGAGAGGTTGGAACACCGAAGCTTGATAGAAGAAATGGTGAGAAGGATTCGGGATCATCTTCATCGGAATATTCAACGACGAGAATTTGCGAAGAACTCTCGACGGAATCAATATAAACTCCAAAATTATCGAAGGAGTCGAAAGGGAAGAACGAAGAGTCGATAAGAGATCTACGAGAAATTGTCCGTCAACGGCATCATCGAAGAAGCTTAAGTCTATGTAACCTCCATAGATATCCTTTTCATTACTCATGATTCCTGCAAAAACTTCAACAATCAAACAAACTTAAACACAATAAACCAATGTTAGAATCGGATCTTTGAAATATTAAAATGGACTTACCGAGATTCAAAGAAGAAGTTTGAGAAATGGAGACTTGAGATAGCAAGATAGAATTTTGATGAGAATGTGAAAAGGTTTTTCAAAGAGTAAGCTTTGCTTAAATATGTTATGGAGTTTGGAGGGAACGGTTTATTTGAAAAGGGTTTTCAAAAGGCAGCTGTTCATTTTCATTGAAAAACGTGCAGCGGCTCCATTTAAAGCGCCGAATTTGAGCTTGATTAAGAATGATTACCATGCTGTTTAGGATTTAAAATGATACGGTTTACTGAGACTTATCACAAAATTAATTGGAATAAATCATTTGACACGATTTTCGGAAATGGCGGTACACACACGTGTCGAGAGAGGGGTGTGACCAAGTGTCCTTGATTTGATAGGTCGACGGGGGACTCGGCTTTTCATTAAAGAGAAGCTTGCGATGGGAGACATAGATAGGCGGCAACCACTACTTAGAATATCGGCGGGGAAAGAGCATCGGCAAGCAATCGGCGAAATATCAATCGGCGGCAGGACGGATCGGCGGGCATAGCGATTTCGGCAAGATGTAAGCATCAACCGAGTAACCAATAACACCCGGCTCACTCCTAAGGAATTCAAATCTCTTCGATCAAGAGGCTTTGTCAAGATATCGGCTCTACGAAAGTCGGTATGAACTTTCGGCAAGACAACGTTGCCTTTCTCAACATGATCTTTCAAGAAATGGTATTTTATGTCAATGTGCTTTGTTTTGGAGTGCATTCTTGGATTGTTTGAGACGGAGATGGCGGGCCCGGTTGTCACGATGGGTGGGCGGAGACTTGAGGAGGAATCTCATAGTCTACTAATTGTTGCTTCATCCATAGAATGCGAGAACGGCGGCTACGGCGGCAATGTATTACGCCTCGGTTGTGGAAGTTGAGGTTCTTTGTTTGCTTTTGCAAGACCAAGAAACTAGCCTCTCACCAAGAAGCGGCAAGTTCCACAGGTGCTCTTCCTTGTAACTCGGCAAGCGGCATAGTCGGCATCGAGTAACCGATAAGATTGAATGAAGAATCTACGGCATACCATAGACCAAGATCAGCGGTGCCACTTAGATATTTGATAATTCTTTTCACGGCTTGCGAGATGGGATTCTCTAGGATCGGCTTGAAATGCAGCGCGAGACACAAACGGCAAACATAATATCCGGTCTGCTGTTTGTTAGATAGAGCGATGAACCAATCATTCCTCTGTAAAGAGTCATGTCCACTTTCTTGCCGGATTCGTCTTTGTCAAGATGCACATTTGTCGCCATAGGAGTGCTTTGAGGATGAGCATTATCAAAACCAAATTTCTTGATTAGTTCCTTGGTGTATTTGGCTTGATGTATAAAAATTCCTTCATTGGTTTGCTTCACTTGTAGACCAAGGAAATAGGTAAGCTCACCCATCATACTCATTTCGAACTTGCTTTGCATGAGTTTTTCAAATCTTTTGCATAGAGCTTCATTTGTGGAACCAAAGATGATGTCGTCCACATATATTTGAACAAACAATGAATGACCCTTGTGCTTGGTAACAAATAGAGTTGTATCGATCTTTCCTCTTGTAAATCCCACGCCATCATGAGTAGAAATTTGGACGGGGTTTCGTACCGGGCCCTAGGAGCTTGCTTCAAGCCATAGAGAGCTTTCTTCAATCGGTAGACATGATTTGGTTTCTTAGGATCTTCAAAGCCTGGCGGTTGTTCAACGTAGACCAGTTCTTGAAGTTCACCATTAAGGAATGCGCTTTTCACGTCCATTTGATATAGCTTGAATTCTTTGAAGGCAGCATAGGCAAGAAACAGTCTTATCGCTTCTAATCTTGCTACTGGTGCGAAAGTTTGATCATAATCAATCCCTTCCTCTTGACGGTATCCTTTGGCCGCTAATCTCGCTTTGTTTCTTGTAATCTTTCTGATTCATCCAACTTATTTACGAATACCCATTTCGTTCCAATGACTTCTTTGAGAGGAAGGTCTCGGTACCGGTTCCCGAGACTTTACATCTTTCAAGGCGATTCAACTCTTCTTGCATAGCTTCCACCCGGCTTGGATCGGCAAGGGCTTCTTCGGTCTTCGAGGCTCAATATCGAACACCATAGCCGAAGAAAAGAGATTCTCATCAAAATCCTTGTTCAGATTTCTGGTCACTCTGGGTCCAAAAATATCACCAATGATATTTTCAAGAGGGTGGTCACGATGAAGTATAACTTCTCTCGGAAGGTCTTGTCTTGCGATTCTTGTCTTAAGGATTCTAGAGGAGGATCGGAATCGGCGGCAGATTTTGAAGATGATAAATTTAAAGGAATAGGAGAGATAGTAGGGTTTGGACTTTGAGTGGATTTGGAATTTGATCGAGGAATATTTGGTATAGGAGGATGAATTACGAGAGATTGGATTTGGGCTAGGATTCATTGGTACGGGATGAGGAGGATCGGCGAGAATGGCTATCAGCGAGAGACGTACGGAGGATTATCGGCGGGACGGTTTCTTCTTTGAGGATGGAAATATGTCAGTGGATCTTACTGCAACGACAAAAGGATCTTGTGCATTATCTGCCGATTGATTAGTATAACTAGATTCACTGTCTCAAAACCACTAGATTGGTTAGCACTATTTGGAGTGCAGTCGGACTCTAACAAATCAAATTCATCAAAAGTTACATGAGCAGATTCAACAATTTTCAAAAGTTTCTTATTGAAAACTCGAAAGGCCTTACTTTTGTGTTTAGAGTAGCCGACAAAAATGCCTTCATCGGCTTTTTCATCAAATTTACCTCGGTGCTCTCTTCCGTTGTAAAGCACATAGCATTTGCACCCGAAGATTTTGAAGAATCCAATATTTGGTACTCGGCCTCTCGAGTTCATAAGGAGTCTTATTATGGAATTTGTTGATGAGAGATGCATTACGAGTGAAGCGGGCGGTATGAATGGCTTACGCCGAGAAATATTTCGGCGGCTGGCTTCGAAATCATGGTCTTACCGGCTTCAATAAGCGTCCTATTCTTTCTCTCAACTACACCATTTTGTTGAGGTGTACCGGCGACGAGAGAAATTATGGTCTATACCATGATCGTCACAATATCGAGCAATACCGTTATTTGTAAATTCGGTTCCATTGTACGATCTCATGCGACGATATCGCTCTCCTTCGAGTGCAGTAGCGATCGGAATAACTTGGTGGCAACGGCATACGTGTCATCTTTATTCTTGAAAGCTTCCACCCAAGTATATCGAGAATAATCATCTACTACGACCGGGGTATATCTACTTCCCCCAAAGTGTTTGTGGTTGTGGGGCCAAATAGATCCATGTGTAACATTTGTAGGCACCTAGAAGTTGACATGCGGGGCTTGGACTCAAAGGAGGATTTGTGTTGTTTTCCCAACCGGCAAGCTCTGCACTTCTTTCCATGATCGCGAGACACTTTTGGAAGACCGGTTGCCAATCCGGAGCGCAAGCTTGGATATTGATTTGAAGTTTAAGTGGCGAGTCTCTTGTGCCATAGCCACGAGTTCTCAACGATGTTCTTAGCTACAAAACAAATATTAGTAACACCGATAATAGCACTTAAGTCTCTGCATAAATGTTACCTTTTCTTTTGGCGGTGAGAAGAGTTTCATTCGAGGCAATATCTTTTATGTAGCAACTTGAAGTAGTGAAAATACATTGCATTCCTCTATCAAAGAATTGTGATATGGATAGAAGGTTATGTTTGAGTCCATCCACCAAAGAGACCTTACGAGCGATAGCGCACCTCTAATGATGGTACCACATCCAATTATTTTACCTCTACCATTGTCACCAAAAACTACGGGAGGACACGATGCATCGGCAATATCGGCAAGGAGATCGGCACGGCCGAGTCATGTGTCTCGAACGGCCACTATCCAAAATCCATACATCTTCTTTGGCATCGGTCGAGGCCATAAAGCATTCTGCAAGTAAAACATGCTTATGGTCCCCCTTATATCTTTTGGGTCCAAGAGGTTAGTTCCTCTTGGGCGGCCATATCGGCCGCCACTAGAGGCTTTTGCCCTTGTGGGTCTGAGAGGCTTTTCAAGAGGCATTCATGAGCATGATGACCATAATCCAAACAGTTTTCACATTTCACTTTGCTTTGATTAGTCGAGTAGTCGGCAAGACACCACTAGATTTAGTCATTGCATCATTAGGCTTAGAAGAATCGTGAGCACGAACGTAGGGTCTTTATAAGTGTTGGTTTTGCCCTTCTTGCCTTTACGCTTGCCTTTGCCGATCACCTTTGGGGCCGATCATTGGCGGTGAATCAAGATTAGCGATACCGGCTTTCTTTGATGCATTTACTTTCAATATCTTCATCGCCAGATTCATTTTCAGCAATCTTAATTCCCTTTTGTACGTACTGGCTTTCTCCATTTCCTTGTAGTGAGGATACTTCATTGATACCATTATATTTTAGCTTAGTATCCTTATGCAATGAGTTAATCGAGTTGTTCTCGGCCTTCTTATCCTTTTTCTCGATTCTGAGAGACATTAGTACACTTCTTTGCTTCTAGTTTCAAAACCTATTCCATGTTGATCATTTTTAGGAATAGCTTGGCATGCATTAATTGCCATTTTAGCGGCGTTAGGTTTGGAAAAAGTATTAATGGTTTTCATAAGAGAATCATTTCTTTGAGCTAAATCTTTAATCTGTTGCTATGTGTACTTTTGCTCTGTTTTTGAGATCCGGGTTTTCGGTTTGAAGGCGATCGAGTTCACTCGGTTTTGTTTTCAAAGAATCAAGTTCGGCTTTGAGTGATTCTCTTTCGGCGAGAGATTAAGCGAAATCAACAGTCAATATTTCATGAATACTACTCAACTTTTCATAATCAACAAAAAGTTCATCCATGGTCTCTATCATCTCGGCCTTAGATATCTCGGGAAGAGGGTCGGTAGTGTTTCTTTTGGGTGAGTGATCTTTTGATTCGGGAGAGAAGTTGGGTAGGGATGAAATGGGTTTGGCAAGATTTCTTGAAATACTTGGAAGTTTGGTAAAGGATGGCTTCTTTTCGGAGGATTGTGGAGGACTTGGTTCGGTTGCATGAGAGGCAATGGGTCCACACTTTGTCCATAAAGTGAGGTTCCAACTTGAATGACTTTGAAACCATAAGGATTGGTGCATTGACTTTGACTTCTTGAAATGAATGTCTTCTTGGTCTTTCTCTCCTTGAAGATGTTCTTGGAGGAGAAGCATTAGGTGAATAGGAGTAGGTAAGTCTAGTGCTATTTCATCATCGGCATCCAGGGCAACAAAGCTTATATCGGCATCTTCATTGTCATCGGCGGCGCCTTCACCTTCGAGTCGGTTTCACACCGGGCGGCATAGCTTTCTCGGTCTTTGTCATACCGCAACATAGCTTGGACTTTGGATGTCTTTGGTTTACCGATTTCACGACATATTCATATTTTGGTTGGGGACACTTAGATGCAAAATGTCCGGGTTTTCGGCGGTTAAAGCATACCAAGTCTCCTTTCTTTGTTCTTTCCGTCGGAGTCTTTGGTAGAAGGCTTATGGTTGCTTTGGTGGCTCTATGGAAGAGAGTAGTAAATGGTTTATTTTGATTTGGTTTCTTTGTCTTTTTGCATTTTCTTGAAGTTTTTGAACTTTCGGTAGTTTCGGCAAATGCGGCAAATTCCTCTTCTTCCATAAGAGGCTCGGGAGGGTTTTCTAAGGTTTTGCTACGACAAGGGCTTTGGCATTGATCGATAGGAGGATAAGGAGTAGGCGGTTGAGATATACGAGTGTGTCTTTGAGAGAGACATGCATTTGAAGTTTTTGTCGAGAATATTAAGTTTTTGTAGTTCTCTCTCATACAAAAATAGACTAGACACAATATTTTGAATAGAAGTGGTATTTAAATCTCTAGCTTCTCTAAGAACAGTAACCTTAGTATGATATATACTTCCTAAAGCACTTAGAAATCGTATATTCAGATCTTTCATAGTATATACTTTACCAAGAGAAGCACAAAGATTACTTACCTCGCAGAATCGATCATATCTTTGTTACGAGTGATTCGCCATCTGATTTTTTGAAGGATTCGAACTCAGCAATAGCATCATAAAGCCTGTTGTCCTTGGTGCGTGCATCTCCTTCGAAGTATTCAAGGAGCTTGTTCCAGCATTCTTGTGCCGTGTAACACAAGTCAATGAGCTTATGCTTGTTTGTCGTCTAAACCACAAGAGATAATGTGGTGGCTTTCCCATCAAGAGCATAGGTTAACTTGTCTTCGTCGGTCCATTCATCTCTTGGTTTTTCGACCCGAGTTTCCGTAACTTGAACATCTGTTTGTTGTTCATCGTCGGCGTCGGCATGTGCGGTTAGGGAGTGGAAGGTATTGGTTTGTAGGTGGTTTGAACTTTCAAGGGAGTAATCGGTCCACCTTCCACTACTTTCATTAATCGTTCATCTATGGAGTTCATGTACTTTATCATTCGGGATTTCCAAACACCAAACTCATTGATGTTCAACATCGGTATGGTAGTGATGTTAAACGTACGCATAATTTTTCCCGCCATGGTATCGGCAATCAGGCTGTGAGGCTTGGAAATTTCTTTCAAAAATGTCAAGCTCGATACCAATTGTTAGGCCCAATAGGCGAGGAAATAGGCTAGAGGGGGGTGAATAGCCTTTTGCAATTTTAATTAAAATACTTCAATGGTCATAGTCAACGATCGAGAAAGTTGTAAGATAATCGGTAAGCACGGCGGAATATTAGTGACTAAGTTTGAACTCACACAAAATCGGCAAGAAATTGTTTAGAGCTTGATTTTAAACACAAAGTATTTATGTAAATCAATTATGCGAGCAACTTGTTTGGTTTAGGGAAAAACTTATGATTCGACGGGATGAACTATTACGATTTGATGAAGTGAACTGCGGCAAGATGAAAAATAAAGTAAAGACAAGGACACGGTATTTGGAGAGGTTCACGGCGTGAATCTTTGCTACGTCCTCTACCAAGATTGGTCGAGATCTTGGATTTTGGGAAAAGTTTACTATCGGTATGTCCTAGTCTATTACAAGTGCCGCCTTGCCGATTACAAGGACCGAATACAAGGATCTGCGATGGATCTTTAAATGAAGAAGCTGACCGAGTGTTTTGAGTGGCAAGTTGGACTTATCTCACTCAGGTGTGTGTGTGAATCTCAATCAATGCATTCCAATAATTGTCTAGTTGGAGAATGCTTACAAGGTTGATTGAGAAGTGCACGAGTGTATATCCTAATAAAGTCTAATGATTTTATGGATTTGAAGACTTGAACACAATCAATGCTTCAAGCACACTCTTCTTCAATGCAATCACCAACCCTCTTTAATGCAGCAAAGTCTTCTCTATATATACTTGAGGAGAAGGAAGAGAAGAACTAAGGATGCCGTTGAAGGGTAGAATCGGAAAGAGGTTGGTAGGTGAGGATCATTTAATGCCATATCTTTGTAATTAATGCGGGAGATTTGAATAAGACATTTACGCTGTTATGCGGCGGGTAAAAACCCCTTTGTCCCAACCGGTTACTGCGGCGGCGGACAAAGGACAAAGTAGAGCTAAAAGTGGCTCTTGTGTCGATGCAGCGAGAATGGTGTTGGCGGGAAAAATATAACTACTTTTAGCAAACAAGTACGATGAAAGAGATAGAGATGTGACCGTTGTAGCGAGATTTTATTTCAAACGAAAGGAGTCATCCAAACATAAGTCACCTATCTGTGAAGTATGTTCTTTGAAAAGAGTTAACTCTGGCGATTACCGGGCGAGATCCCACCGACGGGGATAGTATCTGCAGAACATCTTGATTTAACTGGGAGAGCATCAGTAAGAGATCCAAAAATAAAATCTAATTAAATTAAGGGTCTCTAACTAGCTGAGTGATTGGGATTAAGCAATTCTGAGTCCACATATATTTTGACCCAACAGTGGAGCAGCAAATAAAAAATGTGGAAGATGAGATTACTTATCGGGAGTTTCAACATCAGCAAGTTGGCTCGGAAGAGACTAGGGCGGCCCTAAACCTTGCAAAAGCTGATCTGCTTTCAAAGCTGAAAATTGAGGAGGAGTTATGGGCCCAAAAAGCAAATCTCAAGTGGCTGAAGGAAGGTGATAAAAATACAAAAAATTTTCATGCAACCGTTAAGAAGAAGAGACAAAGATTGTTTATACATCGCATTAAAAATCGGCAGGGTAGTTGGCTTACGAATCAAGAGGATATAAAAGTTGAAGCGGTTGGTTTTTATGCTGAACAATTGCAAGGGGCGGTGGAAATCCCTTCAGATGAGTTTTCGTTTTTAATTCCCCGTATTATCAATGACGATGATAATGCTATTCTCACGGCTGTTCCTACTATGGCTGAAATTCATAATGTGGTTATTAGTTTGAATGGGAATAGTGCAGCTGGTCCGGATGGCTTTACGGGAGAGTTTTATAAAGCATGTTGGGATATTATCAAAGATGATCTTTATAGAGCCATTGGTGATTTCTTTTCGGGTTTCCAAATGCCTAGAAGCTGGACGAGTACGTTGATTATCACTATCCCAAAGGTTGAGTCTCCTAATTCCTTCTCTGAGCTTCGCCCAATCAGCCTTTGTAACATCTGCAATAAGATTGTCACTAAGCTTTTAACAATTCGGTTGGCTTCCATTCTTCCTCGCATTATATCTCCACAACAGAGCGGTTTTGTTAGAGGGCGTCTTATACATGAAAATGTTCTCTTAGCCCAGGAAATTCTTCAATCAATTGATAAGAAAGTTCGGGGATCAAATTTAGCTCTTAAGCTGGATATGGCTAAGGCGTATGATCGGTTGTCGTGGTTTGGCTTAATTAAAGTGTTGAGGTGGTTTGGGTTTAATGAAACATGGATCGATTTGATTTATCGCTGCATCTCAAATTGTTGGTTCTCGGTTCTAATTAATGGGGAAAGTTGTGGTTTTTTCAACTCTTCTCGTGGCCTCCGTCAAGGTGATCCATTATCTCCTTATCTTTTTATTATTGCAGCCGAAATGATGAGTAGAGGCCTGAACAGATTGCATGAGATTTATCCCCATCTCCGCTATCGTATACACATTAATACTCCTATGGTGTCTCATCTTGCATATGCGGATGATGTGATTATCTTCTGCAACGGCTCTAAATATTCTTTAGATAAGCATATGAAATACCTTGAGTGGTATCAGAGATTCTCGGGCCAGCTTATTAATGTCCAAAAATCTGGTTTTATCACGGGGAAAAAAGTTGATAGAGATGAGATAGTGGCTGCTTATACGGGATTTACTAAACAAGATTTGCCCTTGACTTATTTGGGCTGCCCTTTATACACTGGAAGGAAGAAAATTAGTATATTCAGCTCTATCATTCGTAAAATGGAGAATAAGCTTGCTTCTTGGAAGGGTAAGTTACTCTCTCATGGAGCTAAACTAACTTTGATTCAATCTTGTTTGGCT
Source organism: Adenophora triphylla var. japonica (assembly GCA_022495995.1). NCBI lineage: Eukaryota > Viridiplantae > Streptophyta > Magnoliopsida > Asterales > Campanulaceae > Adenophora > Adenophora triphylla. Next base: position 677,095 of record JAFEMH010000035.1, on the reverse strand, counting down.
GCAATTCCCCTTTATTATCTTGCTCTAATTGATCCTCCCAAAGGTGTTATCCATGCGATGGAAAAAATTATTGTCCGATTCTTTTGGAGTAATGCATCGGAAGAGAAAAAATGTCATTGGTTATCATGGCATAAGATGTGCTGGCCGCCTGATGAAGGGGGTTTAGGGTTGAGGAAATTTGAAGATATTTCTATGGCTTTTGCGATGAAGCTATGGTGGAGAATTCGCTCAAATGAGTCTTTGTGGAGTAAGGTAATGCTAGCTAAATATTGCTGGGAAACCCATCCAATGGATGCAGTCCAAACCTCGTATGCTTCTCACATATGGAAAAGAATGATAGCTGCAAAGCCTTTGGTTGAAGATAGAATGGCTTGGAGAATTGGTAGGGGTCTTTTTTTTTTTTTTTGGCAAAAGGAGACGGTACTCCCTAGATTTTATTAATAACGAAAAATAAAATTACAAACATGGTGGGGGACATGACAACCTTTACCACCAGAAAAAAAACACCTAGGGGGAGTTCTTACACATCCTGTAAGATCCTCAACAATAAAGGAGGGGGGGGGGAATCTAAAAACAAAAGAAAATACATCAATAAAAGATAAAACCTACCGCCTAACCTTTACCACCAGAAAAAAAACACCTAGGGGGAGTTCTTACACATCTTATATGGCGGCCTTCCACTTCTGGCAAATTCACTGTCAACTCGGCTTGGAAAGAGTGTAGATCAAGCAAGGTTCGATCTCCTATTTTTGCTTCTTGCTGTTTCCATCGTGTTTGATTAGAGGTTGATTCTCAGGTTTTGATGCGGATTCTTATTCGGGAGTACCATATCCCATGGGCTGTTTGGTATGTTATTTCTCATATCCATAGATTATTGGCTCAAATGGAAGTTCGAATTACTCATATTCTTCGCGAAGGGAATGGTGTAGCGGATGGTTTTGCTAACGTTGCTGCAGACGAGGCCCAAAATTTCACATTCACCTCTTTTAGTGATATTCCTAGGCCTTGCAAAGGCGGTGTTGTTTTGGACAAGGCTAGGATCCCACATGCTCGATTTCATTAGCTCTATGACCAGATTTTTATATAGATTGTTTTCTATTTTTTGTAGTCACCCCTCCTTATATTGTAGAGGACCATACGACGTGTGTATGGCCTCCCCCCTAGTTTTCCTTTTCCTGGTGGTTGAGGTTGTCATGTCCCCCACCATGTTTGTAATTATATTCTTTATTTAATAAAATCTAGGGAGTATCGTCTCCTTTTGCCAAAAAAAAAAATATATTCCGAAGAAAATTTCTGTTTTTCTTTGGAGAGTTTTACATGAAGGGTTTACCTACGGATGATATGGTTCAGCGGAGAGGTATTAGTTTGGTGTCTAAATGTGATTGTTGTGTTTCTCCTTGCCAAGAATCTATCTCTCATATCCTTGTTGGAGGAGAAACCGCATTGGCTGTTTGGGTTTATTTCAGCTCTTTATGTGGTGTTCAGATGTGCTATGGTAACTTTCGCCAAGCTCTTATGGGTTGGTGGATTGGTGCTGCTACGCCTTGTGATTATGCTTCTCATTGGCTGAATTGTATTCTTCCAGCCATTATTTCTTGGGAGCTTTGGGTTGCTCGGAATAAAAGTAGATTTGATGGAGTTCGCATGAATTCTAGTTGCATTATTCACAAAGTAATAGAGCAGGTCAGCCATATTGCTTCCGCCTTCTCTCTCTCATTCCCATTCTCTTATGATGAAGAGCATCTCATTTCTATTTTCCGTTTGGCCATGAAAGCCTATGAGGCCCCAAAGATCAGATTGGTTTCTTGGGATTATCCTAATGATGGCTATATAAAGATTAATACGGATGGGGTTTCTAGGGGCACTGCTGCGGGTGGAGGTATTTTTCGAGACTCTAACGGAGATTTTATTTATTTTTTATTTTTTTTTGGCGAAAGGAGACGGTACTCCCTAGATTTTATTAATTAAAAAGAAAATTACAAAGCAAGGTGGGGGACATGACAACCTCAACCACCATAAAACAAACCTAAGGGGGGAGTCCTTACACAAGACGTAAGGTCCTCTACAATAAAGGGAGGGAAGACTAGAGACATAGAAAATAAATAAAAAAGGAATCTAGCCATAACAACTAATAGAGTCTAAAGTAAGGGATCCTATCCTTATCCAAGGCAAAGAAACCTTTGCAACGGCGAGGAAGGTCATTGAAATGAAGATACTCGAGATTGTGTCTATCATCAGCCGCCTTATTAGCCAAACCATCAGCAACGCCATTTCCTTCACGAAGAATATGAGTAACCCGAACATTCATAAGAGACATAAGACGATGAATATGGGCTATAATATACCATATCGACCAAGGAATATGATACTCTCGGATGATAATGCGCAAAAGGGGTTGAGAGTCAACCTCAAGCCAAATATGATGAAACCCTCTATGATAGGCTTTTGAAGAGCATCCCGAACGGCCAGTCTTTGCAGCCATCATATTAGATTCAACTCCATAAAAAGAAGCAAAAGCATAAATAAAATCTCCGTTAGAGTCTCGAAAAATACCTCCACCCGCAGCAGTGCCTGGATTTCCCCTAGAGACCCCATCCGTATTAATCTTTATATAACCATCATTAGGAAAATCCCAATACACCAATCTGATCTTTGGGGCCTCATAGGCCTTCATGGCCAATCGGAAAATAGAAAGAAGATGCTATTCATCATAAGAGAAAGGGAAAGAGAGAGAGAAGGCGGAAGCAATATGGCTGACCTGCTCAATAACTTTGAAAATAATGCAATTAGAATTCATACGAACTCCATCAAATCTACTTTTATTCCGAGCAACCCAAAGCTCCCATGAAATAATGGCTGGAAGAATACAAATCAGCCAATGGGAAGCATAAGCAACAGGCGTAGCAGCACCAATATAAGAACTTGGCGAAAGCTACCATAGCACATCCGAACGCCACATAAAGAGCTGAAATAAACCCAAACAGCCAAAGCGGTTTCTCCTCCAACAAGAATATGAGAAATAGATTCTTGGCAAGGAGCAACACAACAATCACATTTAGACACCAAACTAATACCTCTCCGCTGAACCAAATCATCCGTAGGTAAACCATCATGTAAAGCTCTCCAAAGAAAAACAGAAATTTTCTTCGGAATATATTTATTCCAGCAAGAAGCAAAAATAGGAGATCGAACCTTGCTTGATCTACATTCTTTCCAAGCCGAGTTGACAGAGAATTTGCCAGAAGTGGATGGGCGCCATATAGGAATATCCGGAGCATCAGAAATATGTATAGAATGAGAATGAATAAGAGAAAGAAGATGAGGCCCAAAAACATTTCGAATATAATCATCACGGGGCATGCCATTCTCAAACAAGGAAGAAATTTCAACATGATCATAAGGAATATTACCCATGGAACCCTCAATCCAATTTTCATGTAAAGAGAGCTGTCCTCTCCCCACACGCCAAGCAATACGCTCCTCTACCCAAGGCTTAGCAACAAGCATCCGTTTCCAAACATGAGAAGAATAGGAAACAATGGTAGCATCCATGGGGTGAATTTCCCAACAATATTTTGCAAGCAAAACCTTACTCCACAAAGAATCAACAGTTCTCAATCGCCACCAAAGCTTCATAGCAAAAGCCAAAGCAATATCTTCAAATTTTCGGATGCCCAAACCACCTTCATCAATAGGCCAACTCATTTTGTCCCAAGCAATCCAATGACATTTCTTGCTCCCATCAATACTACTCCAAAAGAACCTCACAATGATCTTCTCCATGGCATGAATAACACCCTTAGGAGGGTCAATAAGAGCCAAATAATATAAAGGGATAGCAGAAAGGCAAGACTGAATAAGGGTTAGTTTTGCTCCGTAAGACAACAATTTACCTTTCCAAGAAGAAAGCCTATTCTCCAATTTCCGAATCAAAGGAGAAAAAATGCTAATGTTCTTCCGTCCCGTATACAAAGGGCAGCCAAGATAAGTTAAAGGGAGGTCTTGTTTAACAAACCCCGTGATGGCAGCAACTAAATCATCACGATCACCATTTCTTCCCGTAATGAAACCCAATTTTTGAATGTTAACCAGCTGGCCCGAAAATTGTTGGTACCAATCCAAATACTTCATATGACTCTCAAGAGAGTTTTTAGACCCATTGCAAAAAATAATCACATCATCCGCATAAGCCAAATGCGAAACCATAGGAGTATTAATATGAATACGATACCTATAATGGGGAAAAACCGTGTGGAGGTGATTTAATCCCCGGCTCCCCATTAACAAGAACTGAGAACCAACTATTGGAGATACATCGAAATATCATATCAATCCATATTTCACTGAAACCAAATAATCTCATAACTTTCACAAGACCAAACCAGTCTGATCATAAGCTTTAGCCATATCAAGCTTAAGCGCAACATTAGAACCCCGGACCTTCTTGTTAATAGATTGCATAATTTCTTGAGCTAGAAGAACATTTTCATGAATGATTCTACCTTTGACAAAACCACTTTGTTGGGGAGATATAATACGAGGGAGAATAGGAGCAAGAGGACAAGTAAGAAGCTTGGTGATAACTTTATTGCAAAAGTTACAAAGGCTGATAGGTCTAAGCTCCGAAAAAGAAGAAGGAGCATCAACCTTCGGAATAGTAACAATCAAGGTGCTAGTCCAGCTTCTAGGCATTTGAAAACCAGAAAAGAAATCTCCAACAGCTCTATGAAAATCACCTTTGATAATTTCCCAACAACCTTTATAGAATTCCCCCGTGAAACCATCAGGGGCCATTTGCACTTTGCCCATTCATCCTAAAAACCACTTCCCTTAGCTCAGACACGGTAGGGACAGCAGTAAGCATAAGGTTATCTTCATCATTAATCAGCCGAGGAATAAGGAAAGAAAAATCATTCGAAGGGTTTTGATGCGGACCTTGAAGTTGCTCGGAATAGAAATTAACAGCCTCTTCTTTAATGGCATTTTGGTCAGTAAGCCACACACCTTGACGATTTTTAATACGGTGAATAAAAAGCCTTTGTCTTTTCTTCTTAACCATGGCATGAAAAAATTTCTTATTTCGATCTCCCGCCTTTAACCAATGCAGATTCGCTTTTTGGGCCCATAATTCCTCTTCAACTTTCTGCATTTGAAGAAGCTTCGCCTGAGCCAAACTCAAAGCAGCCCTAGACTCCTCATTATCAACTTGTTGATGCTGAATTTCTCTATATAACACTTCATCTTCCGCATTTTTAATTTGTTGATCAACTCGGCCATACACCTGTTTATTCCATTCAGCAATACACTTCCTAAGCCGACCCAACTTTTTAGCAAAAGAAACCATAGGCCTCCCATCCATAGGAGCAGCCCAAGAATCTTGGATAAGCTTGGGAAAGGAAGGGTGCTTCAGCCATATATTGAGAAACCGAAATGAGCTTTTCTTCACATCTCCTTCAATAATGACATTAACAAGGATAGGGGCATGATCCGAGCAAATTCTGGATAAATGAGTAACCCGAGAAATAGCAAACATATTCAGCCATTTGTCATTATACATTGCTCTGTCCAGCCGTTGATAAATGGCTCTTCTCCCCCTTTGTTTATTGTACCAAGTAGCAACATTACCCTCAAAACCAGCATCCATTAAGTTAGAATATTGGATCATATCCGAGAATTCCGTAACAGCCATGTTATTGATAGGTTTACCACCTATTTTTTCCGATTGATCCAAAACACAATTAAAATCACCAATAACCATCCAAGGAAAGTCCACATCACTAATTGCCATCAAATCATCCCAAAGAGAAATCCGAGACAATCTATTGCAGCTTGCATGAACAAAGGAAACCCAAACAGAATCAGCCCATAAAGGATGCGAAATTTGCAGCGTAAGAGCTTGAGAAGAATCATGAATAATTGTAGCTTGAAGACCATGTTTCCAAACCACCCAAATTCTATTACTAGCATTAGCCATGCCACTTTCACACCCAACTTTCCGAATAAACTGATCCAAAGAAGAATTAGCAACTTTCGGTTCATAAAGAGCAACCAAGGAAATCCCATAATTACGAAATAAACGCTTGATTCTACGAATAGTGGCATTGTTAGCAATACCACGAGCATTCCAACTAATAAAACTAACCATTAAAATCGTGAAAAATGAAAGTAAATGAGGAAATAAAAAGAAAGGAGGAGCTCACAGTGAGGGGGATTTCTCCCTACTCTTTTTCCTTTTATGAGTAACTGTAATGAATCCATCATCATCTTGGGGCTGCAATGCGGAAAGTTTTTCTTTAAAGTCCATTTGCAAGTTCATCACATGGTTCAGCGAAGTAACTTGAGGTGCTCGAGGGGAGAGATTTTTTTTTTTAAAACGAAAGGAGACGTAGCTCCCTAGCTTTTATAAATAAAATAAAAGAAACAAAACACGGTGGGGGACATAAAACCAAACCACCGGAAACGAAAAGAAAACTACAATGTGGGGCTTAAAGCCAACAATAAAATCAAGAAAGCTAAGGGGAGGGGTGCAAGTCCATCTGGACCGCCCCAAAACAAGAGGAAGGGGGGAACTAAACCCTAAGCTATCAAAAGGGAAAGGATAGAACCAAATCCCATCAAACAAAATTATCAGGCGGAGAAGCCGATTTTCCACGCCATTTTCTAGAAGAGACCATTGTGAAACCATCAGCATTAGTATTCTTTTTGTGAGACGGAGTAAAAGGAGTATAGCCAGCCATATCAGTAACAAAGGAATATGGGGCCCTTGAAGCCGAAAAACGCTCTGGAGATTTTGGTTCTACTTCCACAAAAGGTTGGGGAGGATGGGACTCCCTATAACGAGCAATGTTGCGCATAATAGCCTCCATATCATTTGTTGGAGCATTGATATCACCAACAACACCAACATGAACAGCCACGTTATCATTAGTTGGAGCATTGTCACCAACAACACCAACAACCGCAGCCACATTATTTGCAGCAGAAACATTATTTGTGTTTATAATGCCAACAACCAAGTCTTCTTGATCAGCCACTATGTTGCCATCCCTAGCCGATCCATCACCCAAGTGGACAACTTTATCTGCATTTATCATTGAATTAGCAGCAACCAACTCCGAGGCAGCATCCGAATGAGTAGCCATAGCCGAGCCAACACCCAAAAAACCATCAGAATTTGCGTTGTCCGCCTGAATACCATCATTTCCCTTCACAACATCTCTTGAGACCTTCTCAATCTCAGGAAGAAGTCGACCCCTTTTTGCAACTTTTGGGAAGACAACACGAACTCCATTTTGATCATTTTTGGAAGGCTGAATTGTCTCCTTGTCCTTCGCAATATTGCTATCAGCTTTGGGAGGGGATTCCGCCTCCTTAGAAATCACAGTAGAGGCATCATTGGTGCCGCAATTAGCACCATCCGCCTTGCCAAACCCATTCTCATCATTTGCATCTTCATGTCTCTTTACATCAGCCATTTTCTCAGCATAATTCAAGCCATCAATACTCACAATAGCACCAGATTTTGGCAGCTGAACCAGCCCATTATGAGGCTTCTCAAACCCCAAGTTTTCATCAGTTTTAACTTGCTCAAAAGCCACATTTTTAATCGCTTTAGCCAGCACATTACCCACCTGCTTTTTGGTAGTATCATTCGGCTTAGCAGTGGCCTGCTGAACCCGCTTGCAAGAGAAGATGTCATGCCCAAGTAAAGAACAATGTTTACAAAATTTTGGCAAGTTATTATATTCCACTTTTTGATAAAAACTGGGAAGGAAATCCCCACAATCAACAAAAACTTCATGATGGAGCTTCCTTGAAACATCAACTTGAATTAGAACTTTTGCTAGACTAGGCCTAGTGAGATCTGTCGTGGCTTTATCAATTGATAAGGGAGAACCAATAAGTTTGCCACGCAAATAGACAAGCTTTATTGAACAAATGAATGGGTAAACCGGGCAAACCTACCCAAACAGCGGCAATTGGGGACTCGTATTCCGCCTTCCAAGCCGGCGACCAAGCAAGAGTTCTCATTGGAAAACGAGAAACATACCATACTTCCTTCATCCACAGCCTTTGATAATCTGCTTTCGAGGATAATTGAATAAGCATATGACGAGCATCAAGGTTACCCAGTTTGAACTGACCTTTCAATTGAAATTTGGCAAAAGCCAAACGAGATTCTTCCATAGTTGGACGACCGTGCTGGAATTTTCCGACGAGAGTCCACGTGAAAGGTTTAGAAAAAGCCTCAATGTGTTCTTGAGAAAGTTTGATTGATGGAGTACCTTTATGCGAAGAAGAAATGATGGGGGGAAGGGTTGAATCTGGGCTAGGATTATGAGTAGCAGCCGGATTTTGCTGATTGAAAAGATCGGCAAAGGACTTGGGAGAAGCATTCAATTGCGGAGAAGGCGAAACGGTAACCTTCTGCAGAGAAGAAGGTTGCGGCGCAGCATGTTGATGGGCCAATACATGTGCATTAGGGTTTACATTCGGGAAGGATTGTTGAGGGATGATCGGTAAAACAGGGACGTCAAAAAAAGATGCCGGAAAGGTCATAGCCGGCGCCCCAAGGGCAACCCTAATTAGGGTTCCGCCCCAACGCAGAGAGAAGAGAGTTTAGTGCGTGTGATGAAGTACCTTTAAGCGAACTTAGGGCACTCATTTTTGCGTGAGATGAAGGCTTAGATCTCATAGCTGAATCATCTCTCAAAGGAGTGCAAAGCTTGTGAGGGTCTTGGACTTCTGGGATCGAAACATCCTCTTTCCCATTTTGAAAAGCTTTAGTCTTTATAGCCTTTAAGGTTTTTGATAGCGCATCATTAACAGATTGAGGTAAAGCAACACCTCGTCTAGCTATCATAACACTCTTGGTTCCATTATTTTTTGTTTCTTTATTTGTTAGATCAATAACATCAGATTGGGCCTCCTTGCTACAGCCAATGTGACCACTCTTTTCCTTACAATCTTCTTTCTTTTTCCAAACAACATTCAGCTGTTCATCCTTTCTATCCCCACCTTTATTGGTCTTAATTTCCTTGGTACCAGCCACATCCTTCCCATCATCCGCCTTCGACACATTGTTTTTCTTATACTCCGAATTTAGGCTTCTACAATGGAATTCATCATGACCCAGAAGAGAACAATGATTACAGAAGAAAGGTAAATTATCATATTCTATGACTTGAAAGAAACTAGGCATGCAATCACCGCAATCAATATGGATTTTCTCTGGTAATCTTTTACGAAGGTCCACCTGCACTAGAACTTTTGCAACACTTGGACGAGATAATTCTGCAGTAGGTTTATCAATAGACATGGGTTTGCCAAAAATTCTAGCCAAAGAAAAAAGGAAAACCTTATTGATAAATGCACAGGAAGCCCGGGTAAACTAATCCATACAGGAACAATAGGAGAGTCCGTTTGAGGCAACCAAGAAGGTGTCCAAACAGAAGTACGCATTGGGAACCGATGCACATACCAGATTTCTTTAGTCCAAAGTCGTTGGAAATCCTCCTCGTTGGTCAATTGTATCAGCATGTGGCGAGAATCTAGATGACCAAGTTTGTAATCACCCTTCAACCGGAATTGAGCGAATGCAATCCTAGCAGCCTCCATAGTAGGTCTGCCATTAGTAAATTTTCCTACAAGGGTCCAAGCAAAGGGACGCGCAAAAGCATCAATAGCCTCTTTGGAAAGTTTTAGTGAAGGTATACCCTTATGCGTAGCAGCATGAATGAGTGGGATTTCTTGGATAGGTAGGGTAGGAGGTTGAGAAACCAATGACGCAAAAGATTTATTAGGGGTAGAGTTCGGCTGAATAGGGTTGGGACGTTCCTGATTTTGGTTAAAAAGAGGATTAGGGTTCAAGCGATGCAAAAGCGGCGCATGGTTATTAGGGTTTGGCGGATTAGGGTTAGCAGAATTAGAGGTATGCGGACCATGAACTGACGAAGGTAATGGGGGGAAATCGAACGGAGCAGCCATAAGGCTGCCGAAAAAACAAGCCTAGGAAACCCTAGGAGAAGACGAAACCCTAGAGAGAGAAATTTCACAGGAATAAATGCAGGTTTTACATGAAATCTCGCTTTGTCGGAGATTTTATTTATGCTTTTGCCTCCTACTATGGAGTTGAATCTAATACGATGGCTGAAGCATTGGCTGCTCGGGATGCTCTTCAAAGAGCTTTTCATAGATGGTTTCATCATATTTGGCTTGAGGTTGACTCTCAACCCCTTTTGCGCATTATCATCCGAGAGTATCATATTCCTTGGTTGATATGGTATATAATAGCCCATATTCATCGTCTTATGTCTCTTATGAATGTTCGGGTTACTCATATTCTTCATGAAGGAAATGGCGTTGCTGATGGTTTGGCTAACAAGGCGGCTGATGATAAACAAAATCTCGAGTTTCTTCATTTCAATGATCTTCCTCGCCGTTGCAAAGGTTTCTTTGCCTTGGATAAGGATAAGACCCCTTACTTTAGACTCTATTAGTTGTTATGGCTAGATTCCTTTTTTATTTATTTTCTATGTACTCTAGTCCTCCCTCCCTTTATTGTAGAGGACCTTACGTCTTGTGTAAGGACTCCCCCCTTATGTTTGTTTTATGGTGGTTGAGGTTGTCATGTCCCCCACCTTGCTTTGTAATTTTCTTTTTAATTAATAAAATCTAGGGAGTACCGTCTCCTTTCGCCAAAAAAAAAAAAAAAAAAAAAAAGCCTAACATTAGGATACGAGATCCGATCAAAGTAGAGAAGGCTCTGGCACGGCTTGGGACAAGACTCCAAAGAAGTAAACTGAAAATCCGCTTGAGCAGCAGCCGAGATATTAGCAAGAAAATGGATAGATGGCTTTACAGATTCTCTTCCTTTTAATCATGTAGAAGTTCTCACTTTATTTGAAAATGGAAGGCCGCGTATCAATCATATTCAGGATGTTTATGGGAATCAGCTCCGTTCTATGATGCAATCGCAGCATATTTCTATCTCAGATCAGCCGGATATTCCTATCTGGCTCCCTTCTCAATCGGGCAAATTTTCTGTAAGTTTGGCTTGGATGGAATGTCGTGCAAGGAAGGCAAAATCTGCGTCTTTCTCCTTCTGCTGGAACAAGTATATTCCAAAGAAGATTTTTGTTTTCCTTTGGCGAGCTTTACATGGTGGTATTCCTACAGATGATATGGTGAAAAAGCGAGGAATTCAAGGGGCTTCTAAATGTGCATGTTGCTGCGATGCTCAAGAGGAATCCATTATGCATTTGTTAGTTGATAGTGAGACGGCTAACACTGTTTGGGCTTATTTTCATTCTTTATGCGGCATTCGAAGGTTAAATGGTTCTCTTAACCAATTGCTCATTTGTTGGTGGTATGGCTGCAAGTCTCCTTCTCGGACTCTAAAATGGGTATGCTCTATTCTTCCTGCCCTTGTTGCTTGGGAAATTTGGAGGGCTCGTAATAAAAGTCGGTTTGAAGGCAAAGTGATGGCTGCTATGGACATTATTTATAAGGTTCACAATCATGTTGCTAATATTGCCACTTCTTCGTGCATTTCTTTTCCTGTTATCAGCTCGGATATGGAGGTTGTTAATGACTTCCATCTTCATTTTAGTATTCCTCGTCCTCTTCATGTAAAGTTAGTGACTTGGGACACCCCTCTTCATAATGAAGTCAAGGTAAATACGGATGGTGTATCTAGGGGTAATCCGGGTTGGCGTCAGGAGGAGTCATCATTCGGGATAATAAAGGTGATTTCCTTTATGGCTTTGCTCATTTTTATGGTTTTGAATCTAATTTGGTTTCTGAAGCTTTAGCTGCGAGGGATGGTTTATATGCGGCTCATGTCAAAGGGTTTCATCGAGTTTGGCTTGAAGTGGACTCCCAAGTTCTTATGCGCATCATTATTAAGGAATATCATATTCCTTGGGCTATATAGTATATTATTGCTCACATTCATCGTCTCATGGAAGAAATGGAGGTTAGGGTTTCTCACATCTATCGCGAAGGAAATGGTATTGCTGATCTTCTTGCAAATTTGGGTGCGAATGAGGGGCGTAATATGGTTTTTTTGAATGCTATTGACCTTCCCCGTTCTTGTCAAGGGATGATTGCTTTTGACAAGACTCGGACTCCCCATATTCGATCTAAGTAGTTTCCTCTCATGGCTAGATTCCTTTTTGTTTTATTCTCTTTGTACTCTAGCTTCCCCTCCCTTTATTGTAGAGGACCTTATGCCATGTGTAAGGACTCCCCCCTTAGGTTTTTTTCTTGGTGGTTGAGGTTGTCTTGTCCCCCACCACGTTTGTACTTTCTTTTTTCTATCAATAAAATCTAGGGAGGTACCGTCCTCCTTTCGCCAAAAAACAAAAACCGTAAGGCCCTCAACAATAAAGGGAGGGAAGACTAGAGTACATAGAAAATAAATAAAAAAAGGAATCTAGCCATAACAACTAATAGTGTCTAAAGAATGGGGTCCTATCCTTATCCAAGGCAAAGAAACCTTTGCAACGGCGAGGAAGGACATTGAAATGAAGAAACTCAAGATTCTGTTTATCATCAGCAGCCTTGTTAGCCAAGCCATCAGCAACACCATTTCCTTCACGAAGAATATGAGTAACCCGAACATTCATAAGAGACATAAGACGATGAATATGGGCAATTATATACCATATCGACCAAGGAATATGATACTCTCGGATGATAATGCGCAAAAGGGGTTGAGAATCAACCTCAAGCCAAATATGATGAAACCCTCTATGATAGGCTTTTTGAAGAGCATCCCGAACAGCCAGTGCTGCAGCCATCATATTAGATTCAACTCCATAAAAAGAAGCAAAAGCATAAATAAAATCTCCGTTAGAGTCTCGAAAAATACCTCCACCCGCAGCAGTGCCCGGATTTCCCCTAGAAACCCCATCCGTATTAATCATTATATAACCATCATTAGGATAATCCCAAGAAACCAATCTGATCTTTGGGGCCACATAGGCCTTCATGGCCAAACGGAAAGTAGAAATGAGATGCTCTTCATCATAAGACAAAGGGAAAGAGAGAGAGAAGGCGGTAGCAATAAAGCGAACCTGCTTAATAACTCTGTAAATAATGCAACTAGAATTCATGCGCACTCCATCAAATCTACTTTTATTCCGAGCCACCCAGAGCTCCCAAGAAATAATGGCTGGAAGGATACAAATCAGCCAATGGGAAGCATTAGCACAAGGCGTAGTAGCACCAATCCACCAACCCATAAGAGCTTGGCGAAAACTTCCATAGCACATCCGAACCCCACATAAAGAGCTGAAATAAGCCCAAACAGCCAACGCGGTTTCTCCACCAACAAGGATATGAGAGATAGATTCTTGGGAAGGAGAAACACAACAATCACATTTAGACACCAAACTAATACCTCTCTGCTGAACCATATCATCTGTAGGTAAACCCTCATGTAAAACTCTCCAAAGAAAAACATAAATTTTCTTCAGAATATACTTATTCCAGCAAGAAGCAAAAATAGGAGATCGAACCTTGCTTGATCTACACTCTTTCCAAGCCGAGTTGACTGTGAATTTGCCAGAAGTGGAAGGCCGCCAGATAGGAGTGTCCGGAGCATCAGAAATATTTATAGAATGATAATGAATAAGAGTAAGAAGTTGAGGCCCAAAATCATTTCGGATGTAGTCTTCACGGGGCGTTCCATTCTCAAACAAAGAAGAAATTTCAACATGCTCAAAAGGAATATTACCCATAGAACCCTCAAGCCAATTTTCATGTAAAGAGAGCTGACCTCTCCCCACACGCCAGGTAATACGCTCTTCTACCCAAGGCTTAGCAACAAGCATCCGTTTCCAAACATGAGAAGAAGAGGAAGCAAAGGTAGCATCCATGGGGTGAATTTCCCAACAATATTTTGCAAGCATAACCTTATTCCACAAGGAATCAACGGTTCTCAATTGCCACCAAAGCAATATATTCAAATTTCCGGATGCCCAAACCACCTTCATCAATAGGCCAGCTCATTTTATCCCAAGCGATCCAATGACATTTATTGTTCCCATCAACACTACTCCAAAAGAACCTCACAATGATCTTTTCCATAGCATGAATAACGCCCTTGGGACTATTCTGTCCTGAATCTGGCCTGGTTCTAGAAAATTTATGTGCTTATGTGATGCATTTTTCCCGTCCCAAAGCATTCTTTTAAAACACAAGACGAAAAATCTCTATTTTATCTCAAAAAAGAAATTTTAGGTGGCCGCAAACTACGTGCACTATATATATCCTGTACACTTTTGCACGCACGTCCTTAACCCGGGATGGTTGTTCAGTTATAGTCACGGACAGTGTTACGACGCTCCCGGGTGCGCACGGAATCATCCCAAACTCCCCATGGCAGCCTGTGTCAACCACTGCACTAGTCTGTGTCACACTTTTAAAACTGTGACTTTTGGTTGGTTTTTGTCTAGACCGTGTCATAAAGCTTCGTCGTATGTAAAAGTCAAACCCGAGCCCATGCTAGAGTCAAGATTCCTCGCGCAAGCGAAGCCATGCCAAAATTTCGTTAGGCAAAATTGGCAAAATCTTGACCCCGACATTGACTTTGACTTTGACTTGCACAAAGTATGCAACAATGCTCAATGTGACACCGTGTCATTCGACTTTTAACGTCCGACCTATGCCTATTATCTTCCTTGTACAACGCCGAAGTCAACGTCTCTCGCGCAAACTAGATCCTATGACCGTTCTTCTCTTTCGGTCGGTGGGATTCGCTTGCCCTATAGGACTCTCGTCCGGGGCTGTCCACCCTGGGATGTCGAAATACAGGTGCAAAACGAGGGGCTAATAGACGTAGTGACGGAACTCACTGATCCAGGATCTAGAGTAGTTGCGAAAAAGAAGGGCAACCTTTTCCAACCAAATAGAGATAATTAAAAGACACTGTTTTAAGTAAACTTGAACAATTAATGAAATCACAATTGCATGGTCTCATTTCTGGAATCTCTAATCGCTACCTTTCATGGTTCGATCTCAAATCTTTGATCTTGACCTTTCACGGTCAAATCTCCCATCGAGACCCTCACGGTCCGATCTCAAACCTTTAATCCTGACCTTTCACGGTCAAATCTTCAATCGAGAAGCTCACGGTCCGATCTCCGATCTCCAATCCTGACCTTTCACGGTCAAAGCTCCCATCGAGACCCTCACGGTCCGATCTCCGATCTTCAACCGAGACCTTTCACGGTCCAACCTCCGATCTCAACCTTTCATGGTAAAATAGTCAATCACAACATTTCATGGTCAAATCTTTAATCTCGACCTTTCACGGTCAAATCTCCAATTGAGACCCTCACGGTCCAATTTTCAATCTCGACCTTTCACGGTCAAATCTTCAAACGAGACCCTCACGGTCCAATTTTTCAATCTTGACCTTCCAAGGTCCAATCTTTTCCGACCAGTTAGGATTAGGAGAAAATATGTTTTAAGTAAAACTTAAGCAATAAATGCATGTTACTTGAGCCTTCAGTCTAAACACCTACCCCGAGTCTAAACCTTGCCTAATCCCGAGTCTAAACCTTGCCTATCCCTTTCCCGCAGCGAGAAAGAAGTGGGTGAGAATACCGGGTCAGCGGCTTTTCAGCACAAAAATCTCAAGCTCAGACAGTTCATCAGAATCATCAGTTTCGTCTACTCAGAGGTCTAGAATTGCAGATCAGTTTTGTCTACTCAGAGGTCTAGTCATGGTCGAAGATGAAACTCCAGAAACAGTGACTTCAACCCCTCCATCCTACAACCAATACCCTCCTTCATATGACCAATACCCTCCATCATATAACCAATACTCTCCATCCTACAACCAATACCCTCCTCTTTCGACATATGATTCACCATCCAGGACTACTGCCCTTCAGTTCCTCCCAGTATTTCAGGCCATCAGGGCTCCATCATCCTCAGCTCCTCAGAACAGATCGAGATTCATTCATCATCAACGGCTAAATGCTACAGCCCACACTGTTTTCGGGCCAAGAAGACTCGCCGCTTATGCTCCAGCTTCACATAATAGTTTGAGCCATGTGGCTATGTTTTGAATCCCCTATACCCACCCGAATATGATCATGAGTTGCTAAAAGAAAATCCGGATGCCTCAAGTTTTCTGTTGCCGCCTATCGGACTTAGTGAATTCACCCGTCAGTTTCACCAGTCTACTACTGTGGTTCCCTCTACTGATAAAAGTCTTATTGCGAGTTCCAGTAACTCGAGAGTTCCCATTGACCCCCATGTGGCAATATATTGATGGAGCTAGTGAAACGAATGCAAGAAAAGCTTGATCTCAGATGAGTACTAGTACTCCCTCGACCCAAGATGTCGAACCAGGCAAAGAAGTGATTCTGCCGCGCAAAGTTCAGACGCCAGAAGTGGAAAGAACCTGATAGGACAACTTGCCCCGGAACTCGCTTGGCCAATGCCAGTCCTAAGCTTGAGAAAGGCCTGGAGACACAACCAGCCTCAAACACAACCCAATACTATCAGAACCAAGCAGCAATTGCACCTAACTCAACATCGATTCCTCACAAAGGAAAGAATGCCACAGCCTCCTTTAGACATATCCAACATTGGAACCAACTGAACAATGGAAATCCAAGTCTTGAGAACAACAGTACCTCCTGAAAACACCGCTCCCTTCATTATGAAAATGTGGGGATGCCTTTGAGCGAGATGCTGGAAGAACTAGTGAAAGAAAAGCTAGTAAATCCACTGGAGAATTGGAAGCCCAGGAACCCCAACATTCGGTTGGATAAGTCTAAGCATTGTCTTTTCCGCCAGTACCACGGATACGACAACGATTTTTTTTTTTTTTGGCGAAAGGAGACGGTACTCCCTAGATTTTATTAATTAAAAAGAAAATTACAAAACAAGGTGGGGGACATGACAACCTCAACCACCTGGAAAAGCAACGGGGAGAGTCCTTACACAAGCCGTAAGGTACTCTACAAAAAGGGGAGGGGGAACAACCTATCAACGAAAACATGAAAAATACAAAAGAAAACATCAAAAACTAAAATCTAACATAGGGGATAGCATCCCTATCTAAGATATAAGCACCTTTGCAACGGTGAGGGAGATCAGTAAAAGAAAAATATTCTGAATTAGTTCTTGTGATCGCAGCGACATTAGCCAATCCATCAACAACCTGATTTCCTTCACGCATAATATGAGTCACTCTAACACCAATATGCGAAATAAGTCTTTTTATATGAAGAACCTCGTACCAAATACTCCAAGGAATATGAAAATCACGGATCAGCACATTCAAAAGAATTTCAGAATCAATTTCAAGCCAAAGAGAAGAAATACCAAAATGAGACGCATAAAGGAGGCCGTCCAGAACCGCCTTAGCTTCAGCAACCATGTTGGTACTATGACCATAGAACTTGGAATAGGCAAATAACAAATGACCATTCTTGTTTCTGAAAATACCACCTCCAGAACTGATACCCGGATTCCCGGATAATCCTAGAAGAAGACATATGAAGATCCTCAAACCTAGCTTTGTTCCGACCCTTCCATAACTCCCAAAGAATAAAACAAGGGAGAATACGAGAAAGCCAAAGAATTCCCTTATTTTTCCCAAGGGCCGAGTTGAACCACCAGCTATCAAGGATTGTTTTAACATTGTTGTAAGAAATATGAACACCAAACAGCCTAGAAAACCAATCCCAAGTCTCAAACGCCACTTGACTTTGAACAAAAAGATGAATAGAATCCTCTAAAGAATGCTGCGAACAACAAACACAAGAAGAAACAAGGGATATGCCACTAGATTGAATAGCCACATCGGTAGGAAGGCCATTATGTTACAATCGCCAAAGGAAAATGGAAATTTTTAGCGGAATATATTTGTTCCAGCAATACTCAAAAAACAAATTTCGAGCATTAGGCACTCTACACACTTGCCAAGCCGAAGAAAGAGAGAACTGACCTTTAAGCAAGGGAATCCAATAAATACAGTCAGGCGTATCCGAGAGAGAAATATTCTGACGTTGAATTGTGTTAAGAACATGAGAGCCAAACGTATCACAAATATGATTAACTCTCGGCTGACCCTCATGAAACAAAGAGGAGACCTCAATATGATTTCCAGGAAGATTCAGCCGAGGACCTTCCAACCACTTTTCATGAATTGAAACATCCCCCCTACCAATCCGCCAAGCGATGTGATTTTCAACAATATCTTTAGCTTGTATCATGCGGCTCCAAATATGGGAAGCGAAAGTAGGCTTTCCCGCATCCATGGGATGAGAGCCAAAATAGTACTTATCAAGCATGAATTCAGTCCAAAGAGAATGGGAGCTTCTAAGACGCCACCAAAGTTTCATAGCAAAAGCCATAGAAATATCTTCAAAACGACGAAGGCCCAAGCCACCTTCATTACACGGCCTGAACATCAGATCCTTTCTCACCCAATGACATTTGGATTGACCCCTCTTCATTACTCCAAAAGAAATTTGTAACCAGACGATACATAGCTTGGAAGACCCCCTTGGGAGGATCCAATAACGAAATATAATAAAGAGGAATAGCTTGCAAACAGGATTGAATAAGAGTGAGCTTAGCGCCAAAGGAGAGGATTTTTCCTTGCCAAGAAGCAAGCTTATCAGCCATCTTTTGAAGAACATTATCAAAAAGAGCGATATTTTTTCTCCCAACATAAAGAGGACAGCCAAGATAGCAAGAGGAAGAGCTTTCTTTTCGAAGGAGGTAGCATTTTCAATAATAGAATCTCTAACCTCATCATTTTTGCCAGTAATGAAACAAGATTTCCTTGCATTCACAAGCTGACTCGAAAATTCTTGATACCAGTTAAGACATCTCATATGGGCCTCTAGAGAATCTTTAGAACCATTGCAGAAAAAAAGAATATCATCTGCATAAGAAAGATGAGAGATCATAGGGGTATGAATGTGAGCCTTATAACGATATTGAGGAAAATCAGAGTGAAGCCGGTTGATACCCCGACTCAAAACTTCGGCAGCAATAATGAAAAGAGTGGGAGATATAGGGTCTCCTTGACGAAGCCCACGAGAAGAATGGAAAAAACCAGAACTTTCCCCATTAACTAGAACTGAGAACCAACAAGAAGAGATACATCGAAAGATCAGATCAATCCATGTTTTAGAAAACCCAAACCTTCTCATCACTTTAATTTCAGCAAACCAAGATATGCGATCGTAAGCTTTAGCCATATCTAACTTAAGCCCAATATTAGAACCCCTCACCTTTTTCCGAATAGAATGCATAAGCTCTTGAGCCAACAGGACATTTTCATGAATCAACCGCCCTTTAACAAACCCACTCTGCTGAGGAGAAATAATTCTTGGAAGAATAGGAGCAAGGCGGGAATTAAGCAGCTTCGTAATAATTTTATTCGTGAAATTGCATAAGCTAATGGGTCTCATCTCCGAAAAAGATGTAGGGGCGCTGACTTTGGGAATGAGGACAATAAGAGTCGAAGTCCAGCTCTGCGGCATAGGGAAACCAGCAAAAAATTCCTTGACTGCTCTATGTAAGTCCTCTTTGATAATATCCCAACAACCCTTGTAGAAAGCACCATTAAAACCATCGGGGCCAGCAGCACTTTGGCCATTCATAGACCAAATAATCTCTTTAATATCATCTAAAGATGGAACAGCCGTGAGCATCTCATTATCACCATCATTGATCAGCCTAGGAATTACCTCAAGAATGTCATCTTTAGGATTATCAAGGTAAGATTGAAGCTGATCCGAAAAGAAAGCAACAGCCGCGTCCTGAATCTCATCTTTCTCATGGACCCAATTTCCGTTACCATCTCTAATTCTATGAATGTAAAGTTGCTGCCTTTTTTTCTTAACGTAAGAGTGAAAGAACTTAGTATTATGGTCTCCCTCCTTCAACCATTTAATGTTAGCCTTTTGACGCCATAGATCTTCCTCAACCTTCAACTTAGCAAGAAGGTTAGCTTGGGCCAAACTAAGAGCAGTCCTGTTCTCATCCGAATTATCACTTTGGAAAAGCAATTCTTTTTGACAAACCTCATCTTCAGCCACTCGAACATGCTGGTCTACCCTACCAAACACCTCTTTATTCCATGAGGAAATACATTTCCGAAGACGAGCAAGTTTCTTAGAAAACCGAACCATAAGGGCCCCATCCATATAATCATTCCAAGAGTTCTCAACTAGCGACAAAAAAGAATGTTGCTTCAGCCAAATATTTAGAAAACGGAAAGAACCCCTAGTAGCTTCAGCCGAGATATTAATTTGAACCAAGAGAGGATTGTGGTCAGAACAGGTACGATTAAGATGGGTATTAGTAGTAACATGAAAAGTATCCATCCATTGAGAATTATAGAGAGCGCGATCAAGACGTTGAAGGATAGTAGGCTTCCCTCTAGGTTTATTAACCCACGTGAATTTATTTCCTAGATACCCAGCGTCCAACAGACCAGAGAATTGCATCATATCTGAGAATTCCGTAACAGCCTTTCTACGAATAGGACTGATGATTGCCACTATTTGAGGCATGAGATCCAGAAGCTGATAAAAGATGGGATGCTTGAATGCCCATGTGCATCTGATAATCTTTCCCTAAACAATGCCAACATGAATGTTGTGGAGTGGGAAGCATGGTCAGCTAACTCAGACCCAACTTCTTTGCCAAAGCCACACATCTGTTATGACTTTTGTGACTGTACGGATTATTTAGAAGATGAGTTTCAGGATTGGATAAGTGAAGACTCTCCCCAGAGGAAAGGAAAATCCTCCTCCCAGCAGAAGTTGAAAGTAAGATACGAAGCCGAAGATACCACGTAGGGACACTCGGGGAACCCTCTGGGAAATTCGATTACTACGTTCTATACTCAAACAAGCTCCATCAGACTAAATCGCCTCCTTCGTCAAATGGAGGCACAATCTTAAGACCTGCAATCCAAATGCCAATTGGAGATGGGAAGCTTGAGAGCCTCAACGGACCAAAAACAACAAGCCATGTTCATAATGGTAAAAGCTCGAATCCAGAAGTACTAGGTCAGAAATGTCATTTTGATGATTTTCGGGATGCCCATGAGCAAAGTTTTTGACGATTTGGTAAGACAAGGTATTCTCAAACCTCTCGAGAATTATCGGCCAAGGAACCCAGGTAACCTTGATAGGACCAAGTTATGTGAATACCACAATCATCATGGTCACACGACCGACAAGTGTCTGACTTTGAAGAAAGAAGTCCAAGGGCTGATCGACGAAGGAAAGCTCAAGTGCCCTGGCAGTCCAACCAGCGAAGAGTAGCTAGGCTAGGGGCTACCTATCCTTAAACAAAATTAAAAGATACAATAGTCTCTCAGTCAACCTTCATAGGTTCTAGTACTTTCCTCTTTCAATCAAGTCCTCCTCGAACATTGTAGTTAATCTTAAATCTTCTATAAAAGAGTCTTTTTTTTTTCTTGCTAGACTTAAGACATTATTTGCACACCCATATTACATTTAATGAAATGGTTTTATTTTATATGATCACTTGCATTGCTCAACAAATAATCTCTCGAAATAATTAACGTTCTGATTAATCGGTGTGAGAAAGTCAACTAATGCCTTCCCCATACACTTTCCTTACCTCAAAAAGGCCTCCATCAAGCCATACACTGCCCAAATCATGTCCCTACCATCACCTTGACCAAGTCAACGATGGCGGCAACATCAAGGAACAATAATAAAAGGTCACTCAGCATCGAAAGATTGACCCCATATCGACAACAAACTAGGAACTTGCCTTCACCCTCAAGTGCATCAAGAAAGTTCAAATAGGGGCTTTGCCTTTGCCCTCATGTGCTTAAAAAAAACAAGCAGGAGCTTCAAGAAAAAAAAATATAAAAAATGATGAGGCCAAGACCCAGCACCGCCAATCAGAAGCTTAACAGATGGGCAAAATCAAAGCTCGAAGTATGGAAGTTGTCGATAACAATGGAGCAGCCAAAGCAAAAGCAAAGGCAAAAGCATATCGTAAGTCCTTAAGCTATATTCAAATTCTTCCTCTCCCGATGAAAAGATGACTATCAAGAAGCAATGGAATCATTGAGGCAGCCGTCCAAAATGACTTTTCAAGGAATCATCTCAAGGCCCATGCCTCATCATCCAAACTACGGCGACCTGAGCTCCTCACAATGAGGGGAACGTAGGCAACCAGAAATGGTCCGGTCATAAATACATTCAAATTCCAGAAAATTCGATCTCATCAATGGCCTCTCCTATACACAAACTTTATTCGCATTAGTTGACTTTCTCCTCATGATTAATCAAAAATGTTTGTTCATATCGAGATTAGTGGTTGAATAACTCGAACATTAATAAAGGATTTTAAGCAATCTTGTGATCATTGTAAATAAAACAAGTTTTCAGATGTCTTGATAAGTCTTCTTTTTCTACATTATAGGAAAAATAGTGCTAAACACTGATTTTCTGTCAGTAGGGGCTTCCATACACTTTTACAAACCTTTCTAGGCTTATACTTTCTCAAAAGAGTCAAACCCAAAGCGAGTTCTTGTGCCTACGTTGATTGAGGCCATGAAAATAACACAAAATCGGGATCTATTCCCACCTTTCGAAAAATATGCCCTTGCATGTATAAATTTCTAAAATTCCTTTTCTTTCACATCTTCTTGCGGTTGACTGATTGACTAAAGAAAATAAGAAAGTAAGTATGAAAGGATAGGTTTTCCCTCTGTCACAATTTGCATTAGGGCTGCGTTGAAACTCTTCAAGGTTGGGGCTTCATCAAGCCATTTCATAACGAAATGCTTCAACGGATTGGGGGTGCATTAAGTGCATTTTGAGATCTGTCATGGTCAACCAACCAGTTTGGATCAATACATTCGGGCCTTCCCCCATGAATACTTTGGCAAGTCGGGGGGCTTCACAAGTCATTTAAAGAAAGTTTCGCTCATGGATTCCTTGAGGTCGCTTCAAAC
This sequence comes from Adenophora triphylla var. japonica, assembly GCA_022495995.1. Classification (NCBI taxonomy): domain Eukaryota; kingdom Viridiplantae; phylum Streptophyta; class Magnoliopsida; order Asterales; family Campanulaceae; genus Adenophora; species Adenophora triphylla. Next base: position 654,105 of record JAFEMH010000035.1, on the reverse strand, counting down.
ACGACTCTCTCTTTGGATGACCAGTCAGTTCGGTGCTTCGCCATTATCTTGGATCAGACCATCAGTCGAAGCTCTACCAAGTCATCTCTTCAAGTCGGGGGTTTGCCAATGAAGGGATCTTTCCTCGCTTTAACAGAACCTGGGGCTTTGCCAATCTTTTCCCTCGGACCAGGGGCTTCGCTAAGTCACATCTATCCTCAGAATAGAGGTTGGGTCACTTTGACAATTGTTTTTGAATTTCAGTTTTGGGGCTTTTCTATATATAAGGTTCAGAATCAGGTTCTTCCCCGTACAAACATTTCGCCAAGTCATTCTCTGGACATGGGCTTTGTCAAGCCATAACAAACCCAAACTAAAGGGGTTCATTTATCTGGATAGATTGCTTTAATCTTCGGTTCTAGAGCCAGTCAGCATCAGCTTCAAGTGCCAGAGTTTGAGAAAGGAACTTTAATCAAGACCCGAGGTTTAAACCCAATCTCAGCCCAAGAGGGAATTCTGGTCCACATGATACCTTTTGGCAACATTAACAACACCTTGGCAACAACAGCAGTTCAGTCCGCACCCAAGGGATACAACCCCACCTGCTCGAAACCTGTCTCAAACAGTTCCCAAACACATACATCCAAACAAATCCCCAACCTATTCTTACATACATAAAATCCCTCTCACATTGCCTTTCCGTAAAAGATTCAGCCCGTGGCTCATGTACATGCACAAAGAAAAATAACCTTAATTGATTGCAAATCAAAATAGCAAATACTTTTTTAGGCTCGCGCATGCCCCGAAAGCAAAATAAAAAAAAACAATAATGAAAAACAAAAAAAATCATTATCTAAGTGATTTCACGAATTGTTTGTCACTCCTTAGCCTTGCTAACATATTCATGGTCATACCATCTCATGCCTCCATGCATCGTCATAAATGTTATTCATATCTTTGTTTGTCTCTTCACTAACGAATGCAGGAATTCAAACGCGAAAGACCATTTTCCATCGCTTTTGAGACCTATCCTCAACAAGGAAGACATTCACCAAAGCCCAAAGTCAGTGGTTTCAACAAAATTGCGTGACCGACTCGCAAGACCTCCATCTTTCGGTGCCTCAAGTCCGTATCGCCTCGACTTAAGATGACTCAAGTCCTTATCATCTTGGCCTATGACAATCTGTTGATAAATCAAAATCAAGAAAGTAAACCCCCCCCTTCGGCAAGAGATCATTCTAGGCAAAACATGTGAAGATAGCCTCCAGTGCTTGCAATTTGGTCAGAGACACCAAGTCCTCAAATGCAAATTGGTGAGAGACACCAAGTTCTCAAATGCAAATTGGTCAGAGACACCAAGTTCTCAAATGCAAATTGGTCAAAGATACCAAGTTCTCAAATGCAACTCGGTCAGAGGCACCTCATGCTCCCAAATGTTTCAACATCCCCGTAAGAGGCACCAAGTTCTCAAATGATGCATCAAACTCTCAACACTATCAACTTCCACACAACCCCCGTGACTTGCTCTCCTGCAGGTAAGCACAACAAAGGTATGTTAGTCCTTCAACTTATCTCAGAAATATGCATATATTTACAAATGTTGCACAAATTGCAAAGTAAAGCAGTCACAAAGACTTTTTCTAACATCATTTGCATAGAACACATGTTTTCATCATATGAAACATATAACCGAGCGCATGCTCTCCCAAAGCACAGAACATCTCAGTTTTTCACAAAATCTTTTCATACACATTTAATCTTTCAAACAAACATGCATGAATCATTTTCATTGTCTAAAGCATCATTCTCGCATCCCTAATTAGAAATTAATCGAGTTTTAGCACATGAAAAAACTCTGTCCCACTTTTGGCATTATTTTGCCTACTTTATTTTCAAAAAAAATAATAAGTCATACTCATATTCCTTCAAGTAAATTGCACATGCATGATTATGCATAGCTTTAACTCCCTCTATCTCCTTTGAAGGAGATAGCGCCATAAGCTTTAGCTCCAAGGAGATAGCGCCGTAAGCTTTAGTTTCCAGCTTTAGCTCCCTCTATCTCCTTCTTGAGATAGCGCCGTAAGTTTTAGTATCCAGCTTTAGCTCCCTCTATCTCGTTAGAAGGAGATAGCGCCGTAAGCTTTAGTATCCAGCTTTAACCGTCAAAACTCCAGGGATCCTAGACAAGTTGCTTAACTGTCTAGCGGGGATCCTGAACTACGATCATGGCTTGATTCCTCCCAAGGATTTTTTTCTTTTTTTGCGAAAGGAGACGGTACTCCCTAGATTTTATTAATAAAGAAAAATAAAATTACAAACATGGTGGGGGACATGACAACCTCAACCACCAGGAAAAAACAGGGGGGAGTTCTTACACAACCTGTAAGATCCTCTACAATAAAGGGAAGGGAACTAAAATGAAAAGATACATCAATAATAAAATGAAAATTCAAAAAAACTAAACCAAACCAAGACCTAAAATAATGCAGATAAACGAGGGGAAATGGCCCACCAGGAAACACATTCGGCCGGACACTCCAGGCATCACACGGCCAAGAGACTTGGGCGGCCGCACAAGACAACCGAGCCTCTTGGGCGACCGCCCAAGCCAAAAAACAGCAACAAACAGCAGCAACATCAACATCAGATCGGCCCAACAGAGAAATGCCCATGCAGAACCACGAGCCATTGCAGCAAACAACAACACAGCAGCTAAAAGCGGAGAGAAGGGATACCATTTTTGTCAAGCATATATGCACCTTGGACATCTTTGGGAAGATCAACAAAAGAAAAGAAATTAATATGGGATTTGGAGTTGGCAGCTATATTAGCAATACCATCAGCAACTCTATTGCCTTCTCTGAGAATATGGGTGATATGAACTTCCAGAAAACTCATCAAATAGAGAATCTTATTAATGATATAATGAATTCGCCATGGAATATGATAAATTTTCAGAATGATCTTCATAAGAACTTCTGAATCAACCTCAATCCATAAATTAGGGATAGCAAACTCAATAGCAAGCTCCAAACCATTCAAGACTGCCATCGCTTCCGACCACAAGTTTGTTTGCTCACCATAATATCTACCATAAGCAAATATAAAATCTCCATGGCAATTTCTAAAAATGCCTCCACCAGAAGCAACCCCCGGATTACCCCAGGAAACGCCATCCGTGTTAAGCTTGTAGGAGCCGGCGAAGGAGATTTCCATACAACCAGCCGGCCCAAAAGAGGACTAGGGAAATGAAGATTAATCTTAAAAATATCACGAATGTGATGATCAAAAGATGAGCTACTAAGTTGGACTTTAAAGGCGAAGAATGGAAGATAAAGCCGAAATGATAGAGGTAATAATACCATTTCGAGAGGGAACTTTACCTTCAAAAATCCATTTATTGCGATGTTTCCAAATATGCCATAAGATGATGCATGGAAGCAACCGACAAATCCATTTAGTCAATCTACTAGCATTTTTTGTAGGCTCAAACCACCAAGAAATGAGAATTTGGTTAATGCTACCATTATGTAATTGCATTCCCGAAGCTTCGCAAAGTAATCCCAAACATGAGAAGCAAGCATCCCGGTTCCGAAAAGGTGAAGATTCGTCTCAGACTGAGGGTTTTCACAACACATACACCTTGAAGCTAAATGAATACCCCTATTTTGAACAGCCATGTCCGTAGGGATACCATTATGAAGAAGACGCCAAACGAAGATAGAGATTTTCATGGGGAGATGTTTATGCCAAATAGACGAGAAGACCATGCTAGAAGGCTGCGGATTCCTACACTCCAACCAAGTCGAAGAAATGAGAAATTTACCCGAAGTTGAAGGCTTCCAAATAATAGTATCCGGCTGATCATTAAGTTGAATATGATGAGAACTAATTAAAGAGGCCACCGGGTTCCATACACCTCTCTAATAAGATCAAGACGAGGAAGAGAACCTTCAAAAAGAGTATAGATTTGTTGATGATCAAAAGGAAGATGAATATTACCCTCCATCCAATGCTCATGAATAGAAATAAGGCCTTGGCCAACACGCCAACCTATCCGCGCCTCCATCATATCTTTAACTGTAAGCATCCGTCTCCAAATGTGAGAAGCGAAAGAAGTGGGCACAGCATCCATGGGATGCGTTTCAAAACAAGACTTCCGGAAAGGTGAAAGAGGACCAAAGAGAGTTAGAACCTCTCAACCTCCACCATAATTTCATAGCAAAAGAAGTCGCAATATCTTCAAATTTACGGAACCCAAGACCACCTTCATTTTTTGGACAGCTCATACGTTTCCACCCAATCCAATGGCATTTTTTCTGACCCTCCAAGCCGCTCCAAAAGAAATTCATAATGATACGTTGCATGGCTGTAATTATCCCCTTAGGAGGGTCAAGAATGGAGATAAAATAAAGAGGGATGGATTGGAGACAGGAGTTGATGAGAGTAACCTTAGCCCCATAAGATAAAATTTTTCCTTGCCAAGTTTCAAGCCTATTTTCCATCTTCCTAAGAACCGTGGAAAAGAGGCTATTCTTTTTTCTACCCACATATAAAGGGCAGCCCAAATAAGTCATCGGGAGATCAATCTTCGTGAACCCCAAAATATTAGCAATAACATCATCTCTAGGAACAGCCGGTTTACCCGTGACAAAGCAAGATTTGTTTATGCTGACTAATTGGCCCGTGAACTTTTGATAACCTTCCAAGCACCGCATATGCATTTCAAGAGACTCTTTGGAACCATTGCAGAAAATTATAATATCATCTGCATACGAGAGGTGGGAAACAATAGGCACATGGGGATGAGATTTATACCTCAGCCAATTATAGTTGGAATGAAGATAATTTAGACCTCTGCTAAGAAGCTCAGCTGCAATGATGAACAAGCTGGGAGAAAGGGGGTCACCTTGGCGAAGACCTCTGGTAGAGTGCAAGAAACCACTTATTTCCCCATTCACAAGAACCGAGAACCAGCAATTAGAGATACAGCGGTAGATAATGTCAGCCCAAACAATAGAAAAACCAAACTTCTTCAAAATTTTGATAAGAGCAACCCAAGAGAGTCTATCATAAGCTTTAGCCATGTCAAGTTTAATGGCAATATTGGAACCTCTAACCTTCTTTTTAATAGAGTGCATCATCTCTTGAGCCAGAAGGATATTCTCATGAATCAACCTACCCTTCACAAAACCACTTTGGTTGGAGGAAATAATGAGAGGAAGAATATTACCCAATCTACAAGTTAAAATCTTGGTAATAATCTTATTAGAGAAATTACACAAGCTAATAGGCCGAAGATCGGAGAAAGAAGCAGGGGCGTTAACTTTTGGAATAGTAACAATCAGGGTACTAGTCCAGCTTCTAGGCATATCAAACCCCGCAAAGAACTCTTTTATAGCTCGAAGAAGATCATCTTTAATAATATCCCAACATTCCGAATAAAAGAAGCCATTGAAACCATCGTGCCCTAAGATACTTTGACCATTCATACTACGCACAATCTCAAAAACTTCCTCAAGAGTGGGAACAGCCGTAAGCATTTCATTATCCTCCGCCGTGATAATAGACGGGATCACATTAAGCAGATCATCATCCCCATCTAGATATAACTCAGCCGTGAGCTGTTGAGCATAGAAACTTGTGGCTTCTCTTTGAATATCTTCTTTAGTGGTTAACAACGTTCCATCTTTATCACGAATCCGATGAATATGCAGCTTTTGCCTCTTCCGCTTGACATATGAATGAAAGAATTTGGTATTACGATCTCCCTCTTTTATCCATTTGACATTCGCTTTTTGTCTCCAGAAGGACTCTTCAATAGAAAGCTTGTGTTGAAGATTAGCCTGAGAAAGGCTTAAAGCAGCCCTATTTTCCTCCGATGGATTTTGTTCGAAATTAGCTTCCTGTAAAAGCACTTGATCTTCCGCATTGGCAACTTGCTGATCAATTCTCCCAAAGACCCGTCTGTTCCATTCCGAAATAGTTTTGCGAAGCCTAGCCAACTTTTTCCCGAAGCAAACCATAGGCTGCCATCCATCCGAGACCTTCCAAGAAGTAGCAACCATTGTTTAAATTCCGGATGAGAAACCAAAGCATTTATGAATCTAGAACTACCCCGAGTAACATCAGCAGAAGTCTTAATCGAAACAAGAAGGGGCGCATGGTCTGAACATGTGCGATTTAAATGAGTTACCCTAGTGTCATGAAACATATGTAACCATTGGTTGTTATATAGCGCTCTATCAATACGCCGCATAATAGAAAACCGCCCCAAACGCTTGTTCCACCAAGTAAACCTGGATCCTTGATACCCAGCATCCATGAGATTGGCCACTTGAATAGTGGCGGCAAAATCAACAATCGAACCTTCTTTAATAGGCCTGCCACCTTTCTTTTCATTTTGGTCTAACACAACATTAAAGTCCCCACCACCATCCAAGGCATAATTGTAGAGGCGATATGAATCGGGTTTTCCCAAAGATGTCTTCTATCATGGAAGCTACAGCGAGCATGAACACAAGACAATAAAATGGGATCAGGCCAAAGCATATGAGAAATTTGAACAGTAAGAGCTTGATCATTATCATGATATACAATGCAATTCATCCCATGCCTCCAGATAGTCCAAATTCTGCCATCTTCATTTGAAACACCACCATCACAGTTAAGCTTCCTAACAAAAGAATTCAACATAGAAGGATCCTGCTTAGGCTCATAAAGAGCAATGAGAGACACATTATGGAGGCGAAACAGCCTTTTGATACGACGAATAGTAGCCTTATTAGCAAGGCCACGAAGATTCCAGCTAATTAACTCAACCATTAAAAACTTTGAAAGAGGAAGTAAGCGAATTCTTCGAGAGAAAAAAAACTAGGATGGAGGAGATGCCGAGCGGCTCCTATGCTTTCTATATCTGACTTCAGTGAATCCATCATGCTCAAACCCATGATTATTATATGGAGTGGAACCAGCTTGATCAGTAATAAAGCCTCTCGGGGATAAATTGAGGCCCTCTATAGAATCATTTTTCTCATCATTTTGATTTTCTTCACTAGAATTTGGAGCAGCTATTCCATTAGATCCACCATTTCTTATTTTAAAAGCTTCAATCTTCTGAGCTATGTTAGCATCAGAGGAATTATTCTCATGATCTTTATTTGCAGCATCAGTAACTTTTTGAAGAGCCAAATTCACGGAAGCAGGTAAAGGTTGTCCCCTCCTAGCCATAAAAGGTGCCTGCAACTTAGTATGAGTATCACCCGATCCAAGATCAATAACTTCAGCTTCTTTAGGAATACCATCTGTTTTCGCCCCACTTCCTGAGCCTTTATCTCCATCAGTATTAGCATTACTTGAAGAAGGATTTTGTCCATTCACCTCTGTTCTCTCCTCATGATTTTCTGTTATCTTTTTAGCCACATATACCATCTCCGTTTTTCCTTTATCTACAGTAGGTTTCTTAGCACCCAAATTAGTATTAAGCTTTCTACAGGTACCAACATCATGCCCAAAAATACCACAATGTTTACAATATTTTGGAACATTATCATATTCTACCTTTTGAAAGAAGCTAGGGCAAGCATCACCACAATCAATAAAAATCTCATTAGGAAGCTTCTTTGTAACATCGATTTGAATCAAAACTTTAGCAATACTAGGCCTAGAAAACTCAGCTGTAGCTTTATCAAGGGAGAGAGGGGTACCAATATTTGACGCTGCTGCAAAAAGGAACTGCTTATTCATCAAATGAATCGGAAGACTTGGAAATCCAACCCACACCGGAACAATGGGAGACTCCAAATCAGGCCTCCAAGCAGGTGTCCATGCTAAAGTCCGCATAGGAAAACGAGTAACATACCACACCTCTTTCATAAATAAGCGTTGATAATCTTCTTCTGTAGAGAGCTGAATTAAAAGGTGACGATTATCCAAGTGTCCAAGTTTGTAGTTACCCTTCAGTTGAAATTTAGAAAAAGCGAGCCTAGTATCCTCCAGCCATCCGACCACATCGGTCACTCCCTCCCTTTACCATCTCCTCAGTGGTGCGCGAACCTATTGTAAAGTCCAACCATTCGACCTCTTAGGTCACCTTCTCTCTTCCTTTAAAGCAAGGGATCTGTTTCTCTTCACCATTCCCCATCGGTTTACGAACTACGATCATGGCTTGATTCCCCCGGGATACGTAGGTAGCCTACTTTATGTTCAGCCAATCCCTCACACATGACATCCTTTCCCCAGCGGATCCAGAACTACGATTTGGCTTGATTCCTCATAAGGATACGTAGGTAGCCTTCCAAAGGTTCAGCCACTCGACCTCCTTGGTCACCCAATCCCAATCCATCTCGTTAGTTCACTAGATTGGATTCTCACTTTTATCGACAACCCCACTTGCTTCGCAAGTACCGTTGCCGAGGGGCTTTTGTAAGTACCCAAATCTGTCTCATGCCTTCCAATCTAAGTCTCCTAGCAGTTTCCCAAACTTTCATAAAGTTTAGGGGAAATTCGGGAACTTTTCAATACTTTTCGAGCAAGGAAGGACCTACCAGGAATAATGAATCTGGACAGGACCTCGCTGGAAAGAACCTTCCAGTTTGCCACCTTGCATGTTTCTAGAAAAAAAGCTGAGTCGACAGCAAAATAGGCCACGCGGCCTCTTTTGCGGAAAATAAAGCCACGCAGCCTTATTCGCAGTCTGGCAGAAGCTTATAAATAGAGGCCTCCTCTACCCATTTTGGGGGACAGTTTTTAAGCATTGTTACTCTGCAGAAATTAAGGCTCGAATTTCAGTCCTCAAAAACACCTAAAATCACTCTCTCTCATACACTAATCCTACCTTAGTCTATTCCTAATAGATATTGCCTAGGAAAACTTCCCTTGGAAGATAGAGAAAAACCAATATTGGTAATCTCTCCTTCCCTCACCCTTAATACACTCCTATATACTCTTATTCTATTGTTACTTGTTGTTTATCTTTATTTATGTCATAAAGCTCTAATCTTTAGCAATGTAACTCTATATTTCCCACTCCCCTACACAAATGACTCTATGGAGATCCTCTCCCTATGATGAACAAGATTCCACAAGTGGCTTGTTCTAGGGATGATCTACCAAATGAGGATGTGATCCCCCTTTACATTTATGTATAAAAATGCAATCTTTATTTACTATATGTCATCCCCTTCTCTTGATCTAGTTTTTCCAAGGATTGTCCACCTAATGAGGTATTAAAGACATAGGAGAAGCCATGAAGATCATCCTTTTATATTATATTCTTAGATTAATGATACTCCTTGTATTTCCATATTAAAAATGCAGTCTTTATGTTAATATTGTCTCTCCCCATATCCCTAAAGTTGGAATATTTCTCCAAGGATTGTCTAAAAATCCTATTAAGGCATAAAAGACATAGGATGAACATAAAGATCCAATCTTTATATCCCATTCTCCTAGTCACATAGTTATTGAGCATTCCATAGTGAGGATTGGTGTAAAGACTCCATCTTTACATCAATCCCATCACAAAAATGTCATAATCTTTGTCCCTTTAGAAAATCAATGAGTCTTAGTCCCAAAATCTCCAATCATCACTTGAGACAAACACAAAATGTCCCTACGAATCACCATTGTCTCAAGATGTAGGATTGATGGACAAAGATTCATTCTTTTTCTAAAAAGTCTCATTCTTGGACTTAAAAACAAGTTCTTTGATCACATTTGACTAAAATCCCCAAGGAAAGTTAGATTAAAACATATCAAGGCTCTCACGCCTATATTGGTTGATTAATCTAATGGGAGGGTAAAACCTTCTTAAAATGGTTCTTACGTTTGGATAAAGACTTAGCATATCATTTCTCTTTTTTCAAAACACACGCACGCACACAAACAAGCACAAATTTTTGGACTTTGGAAGACTTGCTTTTGCAAGGCTCCTTGGGTGAACGCCAAACGTTCTTTCCAAGGAGTAACTTAACCTCCGGACCCTTTTCCTTTTTTTTTCAAAGTTTTGAGGATAAATCAAAATGGCGTGGCGACTCCGTTTTTCATAAATTTGGTGTCTTCAAACTGAGGTGAACTCGGCCCTTTTTCGTAAAAGAAAAACGGGGCACATTCACACCTATGCATACGTACAGAAGGCTATTCTAATCCTACTACAATAAGGACATCGTGGAATTAGGATCGGGTACACGTATCTTTGACTCTAAACTATTGTCAATTGATTTGCTCTTTACAATACAAATACTTACTCTCACGCCAGAGTGCCTTCGCCGATGAAGCCCGACTTAGTTTACGTATTTGTTCATCTTTTTCAGGCTATTCACGCATTAAGGTTACAACCTTACCGCTGGATTTGGGCTGATCCGACGTTTTTGGCATCATCACTTTCAATTATCAGAAATTCGTCCTCATTCCCACCAAAATATGCTCATTTTTCTCTTCCTTTTATTACAGTCGTTTTTTTAAAGCTTGAACCCTATAACATCTCAACCCTTTATTATTTAAAATATATAATGAAAAACATTAATTACTATTCTTTTATTTAAAAAATAATATTAAAAAAGGAAAAAAAAATCAGAATTAGAAATTTTAAAATAATTATTATATTTACAAAAAATGAAGATTAACACACAATGTTTTATACATTCTGAAAAATAAAAATAAAAAGTATAAATAGGCAAAAATAACTTTACCTTCATCAAAGAAAGAAAAAGAAATTTAAAAAATTTAAAACTAAACAAAGTCTCAAGAAAAATGTACTCTAGTTTTCATCTATGCCAACTCGTTCCCAAAAAAAAAACTGCCTTCACCGCTTTGCCTTCTTATTTCTATACGCCATCAAACTTAACCCATACCTTAGTCCCTTTACATGGTCGTTCCATTGACTCTTTGTACAGATTGATCAAAAGTCCTGATTCTGTTTCAATTTGGTTTTGTGCCGTTAGATTGATTTGTTTGCTTTAGGGATACTACGTCGTTTTGTTTCAAGTAGGGAGGATGTTTGTCACGTGCTGGTAGCTATATTTGGAAAAGGGCATTGTTTCCTCGTTGTTTCCTTCCTCAGTCTGTTACATATATGACAATGGCCCCGTGTTAAGGATAAGGGTTAATTAGGTTGAGGATGCAGTAGTGGTGGGCATGATGAAAATAATTGCTAATATCCTTTCTAGTTTTATTCCTTTGTTCTTGTTTTTTTCTGATTTTCCGAAATTAATCTAGATTTCCTTCTTCAAATTGTTGTTAGTATGTTTCTTGTTATCATTCATTTACAATTTCCATTTGAGTAATACAATCTCAGTTTTGATTCAGTTGTTTCGTTATGTTCTTATTGTTGTGTAATCTGTTATATTACTCTTATTACTAAGATATTACAAGTTGTATTAGAGCTTGTCAATCCATGACAGAGGGAACAAGAGATTCAAGGGGGTTTTTGATAAATTGGGGGTTCATGAGCAGAAGTATGACATCTTGAATGACATCTGTGTAAGAACTCCCCCTAGGTTTTTTTTCCTGGTGGATAAGGTTGTCATGTCCCCCACCATTTTGTAATTTTATTTTTCGTTATTAATAAAATCTAGGGAGTACCGTCTCCTTTTGCCAAAAAAAAAAAAGTATGACATCTTGAATGAACACAATGCTAAAGATGTAGGCAAACTAGGAGAAGAGTAATAATGAAAGAGTTATGGGTTTTGGAGGATTCCATGGAGGAGATTAAAAGGTTGCTTACAACGATGATTTCCAAGGAAGGAGCAAAGAAAGGGAAGAATGTTTTCGGTGGTTCTTCAGCACCATCACATTGTGTCAGAGTAGAGGCAGGAGGGACTAATGCACCGGGTGACCAAAACATGTATCAACAATTCTCCAATGTTAATTCATAAGCCATACCAACTTACTCCACCATACCCACTACTTCATTCATTAGACCAATATGACACCTCCATGTTATACCCAAGTTCACCACCTGGTTTCAATGTCAATGGGTTCCAAAACCAAGTCTTCACCCTAATTTTCCTCAAAATTAAAACTATTGGCCAAACAATAAACCCCAAAGATGGATTATACTAAGTTCAATGGGACAGAACCAAGGGGTTGGGCTATCTGATGTGAACAATATTTTGAATTTAACCCCATGGATGATTTTAGAAAAACTAAGTTTGCTTCCACATACTTCGAGGGTAGGGCGTGACATTGGTACCGTTTCTATCAAGCTGGTAGGGGACAGATTCAGTGGGAAGCATATGTTCATGATGTTATTACAAGGTTTGTTCCATCAAAGAGTAAGGATGCACAAGCCGATTTTAACAAGCTCAAACATATCACAACTGTTGAAGCTTATATTGACGAGTTCAAAGAATTAAGGGCACAAATTGTGGTAAAAAAGAGGTTCACCGATGAATATTTTCTCTCTAGTTTTCTCAGTAGACTTAAGGAGGAGAATCATGGGTCTGTGCTTATGTCAAAACCACAAACATATGATGAAACTATGGATCTAGCGAAGCAAGCTGAGCTTAACCTGCAAAAGACCAAGCCAAAAGCAATGATTCCCTATTCTTCCTCTACATAAAACACCAAACCACCAACAAACAGTCACGCAACTGTCAAAAAAATTAATTACCAACCTAAGAATAACTGTGAATGTGGCCCCAGAATTTTTCCTCTTTTCCTTTTTACAAAAAAGGGGGGGTCGCCGTTCACCTCAGTTTGAAGACACCGATTTTATGAAAATGGAGTCGCCACGCCATTTTGATTTCCTCAAAACTTTGAAAAAATGGATAAGGGTTCGGAGTTTAAGTTACTCCTTAGGAAGAACGTTTGGCATTCACCCAAGGAGCCTTGCAAAAGCAAGTCTTCCTAGGTCCGAAACTTGTGCTTGTTTGTGTGCTTGTGTGCATGCGTGATTTGAAAAGAGAAAAGGATGTGCCAAGTTCGTTATCAAACGTAAGAACCATTTTAGAAGGTTTTAGTTCAGGATATCTTGGACTTTGGTGTTTTCAGGATTTTGATCCCGTGCTCACATTGAACTTATGATCTGATTCATTACGGGACTTATCTACCCTCCCGTTAGATTAATCAACCATCATAGGCGTAGGAGCCTTGGTACGTCTTAACTTAACTTTCCTTGGGGATTTTAGTCACATGTGATCAAAAGGGGCATGTCTTTAAGTCCAAGAATGAGACTCTTTAGAAAAGAATGAATCTTTGTCCATCGATCCTACATCTTGAGACGATGATGATTCGTAGGGACATTTTTATATTCGTCTCAAGTGAATATCGGAGAAAAAGATTGGATCAAGGATTGTGGCATTTTTATGGTGGGATTGATGTAAAGATGGAGTCTTTACACCTATCCTCACCATGGAATGCATCAAGAACCACGGGACTAGGGGAATGGGATGTAAAGATTGGATCTTTATGCTCATCCTATGTCTTTTTGTGCCTTAGAAGGCTTTTTGACAATCCTTGGAGAAAAAGATCCATCTTTAGGGACATGGGGGAAATAACATTAATGTAAAGATTGCATTTTTAATATGAACAATACAATGAGTATCATTAAACTAAAGACATAATGTAAAAGGGATGATCTTTATGGCTTTTCCTATGTCCTTAATACCTCATAAGGTGGACAATCCTTGGAAAGCTAGATCAATGGGAAGGGGATGACATAAAATAAATAAAGATTGCATTTTTATACATAAATGTAAAGGGGAATCACATCATCATATGGTAGATCATCCCTAGAACAAGTCACTTGTGGAATCTGGTTCATCCTAGGGAGAGAATCTCCATTTGAATCCTTTGTGTAAGGGAATAGGAAATATGAAGATTGCATAACAAAGATCAAAGCTTTATGACAATAATAAATGTAAATAACAAGTAATAATAGAACAAGAGTATATATGAGTGTATCAAAGGGTAAAGGAAGGAGATATTACCAAAATTGGTTTTTCTCTATCTTCCAAGGGAGTTTTCCTAGGCAATATCTATTTAGGAATAGATTAAGGTAGGATTAGTGTATGAGAGAGGAGGGTTTTGTGTATTTTTTGTGACTGGAATTCGAGTTCCTATTTTGATAGAGTAAGAGTGCTCTAAAATTTTATATCAAAATGAATAGAGGAGGCCTCTATTTATAGGCTCCTGGTGTGCTTCTAATGAAGCCGCCCGACGTGATCTTGCGGCTAATGAAGCCGTTCGGCGTCTTTTTCCGTCACGTCAGCATGTTTCTGGAATCATGCAAGGTGGCAGCTTGGAAGCTTCTTTCCAGCGAGGTCCTGTTCAGAATTCTAATTCCTAACAGGTCCTTCCTTGCTTGTAAAGTAATGAAAAGTTCCCGAATCGCCCTTAAACCTTATGAAAGTTTGGGGAACTCCTAGGAAACTTTTAACTGGAAGTCATGAGCCAGATTTGGGTACTTACAGAAGCCCCTTGGCAACGGTAATTGCGAAGCAAGTGGGGTTGTCAATAAAAGTGAGAATCCAATCTGGCGAACTGCCGAGACGGATTGGGATTGGGTGACCAAGAAGGTTGAGTGGCTGAACCTTTGGAAGGCTACCTACGTATCCTGAAGAGGAATCAAGCCAAATCGTAGTTCTGGATCCACTGGGGAAAGGATGTCATGTGTGACGGATTGGCTGAACCTAAAGTAGGCTACCTACGTATCCTGGGGGAATCAAGCCATGATCGTAGTTCGGAATCCGATGGGGAATGGCGAAGAGAAACTGGTCCCTTGCTATGAAGAAGGAGAGGAGGTGCCCTAAGAGGTCGAATGGTTGGACCTTTCAATAGGTTTGCGCATCACTGAGGAGATGGTAAAGGAAGGGGGTGACCAATGTGGTCGGATGGCTGGACCTTTGAAAAGGCTACCTACGTATCTCGGAGGAATCAAGCCATGATCGTAGTTCAGGGTCTTTGCTAGACAGTTAGGAAACAAGTCTAGGATCCTTTGAAGTTTTGACGGTTAATGGAGGAGTCACCTAAGAAACTAAAGCTTATGGCACTATCTCTTTTGAAGGAGATAGAGGGAGCTAAAGCTGAATACTAAAGCTTACAGCGCTATCTCTTTCGAACATAGTTAGAGGGAGCTAGAGCTGAATACTAAAGCTTACGTCACTATCTCTTTTGAACGGAGATAGAGGGAGCTAAAGCTGAATACTAAAGCTTACGTCGCTATCTCTTTCGAACAGAGATAGAGGGAGCTAAAGCTGAATACTAAAGCTTACGTCGCTATCTCTTTCGAACAGAGATAGAGGGAGCTAAAGTTGAATACTAAAACTTACATCGCTATCTCTTTCGAACATAGATAGAGGGAGCTAAAGCTGAATACTAAAGCTTACGTCGCTATCTCTTTCGAACAGAGATAGAGGGAGCTAAAGTTGAATACTAAAGCTTACGTCGCTATCTCTTTCGAACAGAGATAGAGGGAGCTAAAGCTGAATACTAAAGCTTATGTCACTATCTCTTTCGAACAGAGATGGAGGGAGCTAAAGTTGAATACTAAAGCTTACGTCGCTATCTCTTTCGAACAGAGATGGAGGGAGCTAAAGCTGAATACTAAAGCCTACGTCGCTATCTCTTTCGAACAGAGATAGAGGGAGCTAAAGTTGAATACTAAATTTAGCTTACGTCACTATATCTTTCGAACATAGATAGAGGGAGCTAAAGTTGAATACTAAATCTTACGTCGCTATCTCTTTCGAACAGAGATAGAGGGAGCTAAAGTTGAATACTAAAGCTTACGTCGCTATCTCTTTCGAACAGAGATAGAGGGAGCTAAAACTGAATACTAAAGCTTACGTCACTATCTCTTTCGAACAGAGATAGAGGGAGCTAAAGTTGAATATTAAAGCTTACATCGCTATCTCTTTCGAACAGAGATAGAGGGAGCTAAAGCTGAATACTAAAGCTTACGTCGCTTTCTCTTTCGAACATAGATAGAGGGAGCTAAAGCTGAATACTTAAAGCTTATGTCGCTATCTCTTTCGAACAGAGATAGAGGGAGCTAAAGCTGAATACTAAAGCTTACGTCGCTATCTCTTTCGAACATGGATAGAGGGAGCTAAAGCTGAATACTAAAGCTTACGTCGCTATCTCTTTCGAACAGAGATAGAGGGAGCTAAAGTTGTGGGTAATCATGCATGTGCAACTTGGTTGAAGGAATATAAGTATGACTCATTTTTTTTTTTGAAATTAAAGTAGGTAAAATAATGCTAAAAGTGGGACGGAATTCTTGCATGTGTTAAAACTCGATTAATTTCTGACTATAGATGCGAGAATGATACCTTGGACAATGAAAATGATTCATGCATGCCCGTTTGAAAGATTAAACTTGTATGAAAAGGTTTTGGGAAAACTGAGATGTTTTGTGATTATTCTTGCTTTGGGAGAGCATGTTTTTTTTTTTTTTTGGCGAAAGGAGACGGTACTCCCTAGATTTTATTAAATAAAAAGAAAATTACAAAACAAGGTGGGGGACATGACAACCTCAACCACCTGGAAAAGCAACGGGGGGAGTCCTTACACAAGCCGTAAGGAACTCTACAAAAAGGGGAGGGGGAACAACCTAACAACGAGAACAGGAAAAATACAAAAGAGAACATCAAAAATAGAAACTAAGATCTAACATAAGGGATAGCAGACCTATCTAAAATATAAGCTCCTTTGCAGCGGTGAGGAAGATAACTAAAAGAAAAATACTCTGAATTTGATCTTTTGACTGCAGCGACATTAGCCAAACCATCTGCAACCTGATTGCCTTCACGCAGAATATGAGTCACTCTAACACCAATAAGCGAAATAAGCCTTTTTATATGAAGAACCTCGTACCAAATACTCCAAGGAATACGAAAGTCACGGATTAGCACATTTAAAAGAATTTCAGAATCAATTTCAAGCCAAAGAGAAGTAATACCAAATTGAGACGCGTAAATGAGGCCGTCTAGAACTGCCTTAGCTTCAGCAACCATGTTAGTACTATGACCATAATACTTGGAAAATGCAAATAATAAATGACCATTTTTGTTTCTGAAAATACCACCTCCAGAACTAATACCTGGATTTCCTTTAGCAGCTCCATCAGTGTTAAGCTTAAGTAATTCGGAGGTAGGAGAGTTCCAATAAACAAATTTGAAAACTCGAGGCTTAGGAACAGCCTTAGGAAGGTGAAATCCGTGAAAAATCTGACTTTCGAAGTCAGAGGAAGGGAAAGAAAGGCTATAAGCCTTAATGATAGAACCAATCTGTACAAAAATCTCCCGGATAATCCTAGAAGAAGACATATGAAGATCCTCAAACCTAGCTTTGTTCCGACCCTTCCATAACTCCCAAAAAATGAAACAGGGAAGAATGCGAAAAAGCCAAGAAATTCCCATATTTTTCCCAAGGGCGTAATTAAACCACCAGCTATCAAGGATAGTTTTAACATTATTATAAGAAATATGAACACCAAACAGCCTAGAGAACCAATCCCAAGTCTCAAAAGCCACTTGACTTTGAACAAAAAGATGATTAGAATCCTCTAAAGAATGCTGCGAACAGCAAACACAAGACGACACAAGAGATATGCCCCTAGATTGAATCGCAACATCGGTAGGAAGGCCATTATGTAACAATCTCCAAAGGAAGATGGAAATTTTAAGCGGAATATATTTGTTCCAGCAATACTCAAAAAACAAATTCCGAGCATTAGGCACTCTGCACACTTGCCAAGCCGAAGAAAGAGAGAACTGACCTTTAAGCGAGGGAATCCAATAAATACAGTCAGGCGTATCAGAGAGAGAAATATTCTGACGTTGAATAGAGTTAAGAACATCAGGGCCATACGTATCACAAATATAATTAATTCTCGGCTGACCGTCATGAAATAAGGAAGAGACTTCAATATGATTTCCAGGAAGATGCAGCGGAGGACCTTCTAACCACTTTTCATGAATAGAAACATCCCCCCTACCAATCCTCCAAGAAATGTGATTTTAAACAATGTCTTTAGCATGAATCATGCGGCTCCAAATATGTGAAGCGAAGTTAGGCTTTCCAGCATCCATAGGATGGGAGCCATAACAGTACTTATCTAGCATGAATTCAGACCAAAGAGAATGGGAGCTCCTAAGACGCCACCAAAGTTTCATAGCATAAGCCATAGAAATATCTTCAAAACGACGAAGGCCCAAGCCACCTTCACTACGCGGCCTAAACATAAGATCTTTTCTCACCCAATTACATTTGGATTGGCCATCTTCATTACTCCAAAAGAAGTTTGTAACCAGACGATACATAGCTTGGAAAACCCCCTTGGGAGGATCCACCAACGAGATATAATAAAGAGGAATAGCTTGTAAACAAGATTAAATAAGAGTGAGCTTAGCTCCAAAGGAGAGGATCTTTCCTTGCCAAGAAGCAAGCTTATCAGCCATCTTTTGCAACACATTGTCAAAAAGAGCGATATTTTTTCTCCCAACATAAAGAGGACAGCCAAGATAGCTAATAGGAAGAGCTTTCTTTTCGAAGGAGGTAACATTCACAATAATAGAATCTCTGACCTCATCATTTTTACCAGTAATGAAACAAGATTTCCTTGTATTCACAAGCTGACCCGAAAACTCTTGATACCAGTTAAGACATCTCATATGAGCCTCAAGAGAGTCTTTAGAACCATTACAGAAGATAAGAATATCATCTGCATAAGAAAGATGAGAAATCATAGGGGTATGAATGTGGGCCTTATAACGATAATGAGGAAAATCAGAATGAAGCTGGTTGAGACCCCGACTCAGAACTTCGGCAGCAATAATGAAAAGAGTGGGAGATATAGGGTCTCCTTGTCGAAGCCCACGAGAAGAGGTGAAAAAACCGGAACTTTCTCCATTAACAAGGACCGAGAACCAACAAGAAGATATGCTACGAAAGATCAGATCATTCCACGTTTCAGAAAAGCCAAAACTTCTCAGAACTTTAATCACCGCAAACCAAGAAATACGATCATAGGCTTTGGCCATATCTAACTTAAGCCCAATATTAGACCCCCTCACCTTTTTCCGAATAGAATGCATAAGCTCTTGAGCCAACAAGACATTTTCATGAATCAACCGGCCTTTAACAAACCCACTTTGCTGAGGAGAAATAATTCTAGGAAGAATAGGAGCAAGGCGGGAATTAAGCAGCTTCGTAATAATTTTATTCGTGAAGTTACATAAGCTAATAGGTCTCATCTCCGAGAAAGAGGTAGGGGCACTTACTTTGGGAATGAGGACAATAAGAGTTAAAGTCCAGCTCCGCGGCATAGGGAAACCAGCAAAAAATTCTTTAACTGCTCTATGAAGGTCCGCTTTGATAATGTCCCAACAACCCTTGTAGAAGGCACCATTGAAACCATCGGCGCCAGCAGCGCTTTGGTCATTCATAGACCAAATAATTTCTTTAATCTCATCCAAAGACGGAACAGCCGTGAGCATCTCACTATCACCATCATTGATCAGCCTAGGAATTACCTCAAGAATATCATCTTTAGGAATATCAAGGGAAGATTGAAGCTGATCGGAAAAGAAATCAACAGCCGCGTCCTGAATTTCTTCTTTCTCATGGACCCAATTCCCATTACCATCTCTAATTCTGTGAATGTATAACTTTTTTTTTTTTTTTGGCAAAAGGAGACGGGACTCCCTAGATTTTATTAATAACGAAAAATAAAAATACAAACATGGTGGGGGACATGACAACCTTTACCACCAGAATAAAACACCTAGGGGGAGTTCTTACACATCCTGTAAGATCCTCAACAAAAAGGGGGGAGAATCTAAAAACAAAAGAAAATACATCAATAAAAGAAAAAACTTACCGCCTAACATTAGGATACGAGATCCGATCAAAGTAAAGAAGGCTCTGGCACGGCTTGGGACAAGACTCCAAAGAAGTAAACTGAAAATCCGCTTGAGCAGCAGCCGAGATATTAGCAAGAAAATCTGCCACTTTATTACCTTCCCTGAAGACATGTGTTACCTGAATCGACACTTCCTCCATGAATCTGAAAATGGCTTGAATGAAGTACCAGATCTCCCAAGGAATATTGCATTTGCGGAGTAAGATATTAGATAAAACCCTGAATCCACCTCAAGCCATAAAGAATCAAACCCCATAAGCCTAGCTTGAGAAATTCCATCAAGAGCTGCCCTAGCTTCAGCAACCATGTTAGAAGCATTACCATAAAAATTAGAAAAAGCAAAAATAAAAGACCCATCATGCTGACGTAAAATACCTCCACCCGAGGCAATGCCCGGGTTTCCACGAGCAGCTCCATCGGTGTTAACTTTTACTTGTCCCCGGAAGGAGGGGACCAATGCACAAGCTTGGGACGACTAAAAGAAGGGGTGGGCATACTAATATTAAAAAATTGAGCAATATTTACCTCCGAAGGAAGAACATGAAATGTTAATTTGTGAGCTCGAAGGATATCACTAAAATGGAATTGAATATTAATACGAACCTTTCCCCAACTTGGAATTCCATCATCAAACCTGCATTTATTCCTGTGCTTCCAAAGCTCCCAACAAATGAAACTGGGAAGGATTTCTCCCAACCATAACACAGCCCTACTAAGCTTGGAATTTTTACAAGCATGCCAAGCAATCATCCTTTGCATAATAGTAGAGCCCGAGATATGGAAACCAATTAAATTTCCAAAGAAATTCCACACATGAAAAGCAATATCACCATGAAGAATAATGTGCTGTAAGGATTCAATAGAAGGGTTAGAACAACAATGACAACGAGAAACAATAGAAATACCTTTAGAGATATGTTGTCATCGGTAGGGAGAGCGGCCTTAAGGCATTTCCACATGAATATGGATATCTTAAGAGGGATATGCTTATGCCAGCACCAAGCAAAGACACTACTACGAGTACGGGACACTCTACACTCCCTCCAAGCCGAAGATATAGAAAATGCGCCGAAGAGGAAGGGGTCCAAAAAGGGTGATCACAATCTCCATCAATCCGAATACCATAAGATTGAATTTCCATCAAACATTGCTGCCCGAACGTATTACGAACATAATCTTCTCTTAAAACCCCATCCTCAAATAAAGAAAAAATCTGATCATGCCGATTATCAAGAAGATGAAGATTACGAGGAAGCCAATTTTCTTGGATAGAAATATCCCCACAGCCAATACCCCAAGCAATACGACTCTCCACCAAATCCTTAGCGGCAATCATACGCTTCCAAATGTGGGAGCAACCCAATCTAGAAATAGTATCCATAGGATGAGTATCCCGACAATATTTGGCCGCAAGAAACTGAGCCCAAAGAGAGTCAGACGTGCGAAATCTCCACCAAAGCTTCATAGAAAAAGAAATAGCCATTTCCTCAAATTTGCGGAGGCCTAATCCCCCTTCCTCAATTGGCCAGAAAAATTCATTCCGAGAAACCCAATGACACTTATTTCCCCATCAGCACTGCTCCAAAAGAAATTGGCAATGTGAATGTATAACTGCTGCCTTTTTTTCTTAACGTAAGAGTGAAAGAACTTAGTATTATGGTCTCCCTCCTTTAACCATTTAATGTTTGCCTTTTGATGCCATAGGTCTTCCTCAACCTTCAACTTAGCAAGAAGGTTAGCTTGAGCCAAGCTAAGAGCAGCCCTGTTCTCATCCTAATTATTACTTTGGAAAAGCAATTCTTTTTGACAAACCTCATCTTCAGCTAATCGAACATGCTGATCAACCCTACCAAACACATCTTTATTCCAAGAGGAAATACATTTCCGAAGGCGAGCAAGCTTTTTAGCAAACCGAACCATAGGGGCCCCATCCATATAATCATTCCAAGAGTTTTCAACTAGCGACAAAAAAGAATGATGCTTCAGCCAAATATTTAAAAAGCGGAAAGAACCCCTAGTAGGATCAGCCGAGATTTTGATTTGAACCAAGAGAGGATTATGATCAGAACAGGTACGATTAAGATGGGTAACGGAAGTAACATGAAAAGTATCCATCCATTGAGAATTATAAAGAGCGCGATCAAGACGTTGAAGGATAGTAGGCTTCCCCCTAGGTTTATTAACCCACGTGAATTTATTTCCTAAATACCCAGCGTCCAACAGACCAGGAAATTGAATCATATCGGAGAATTCTGTAACAGCCTTTCTACGAATAGGATTACCTCCTATCTTTTCTGATTGCATAAGGACACAGTTGAAATCACCAATAACCATCCACGGAGTAGTACAAGAACTGAACTCCATAAGGTTATCCCAAAGCTCTCTACGATCAAAACTATTGCAACTAGCATAAACCAAGGTCACATGAATGCTAGATTCCCATTGCCCATGAGAAATCTGCATTGTAAGAGCTTGATAACTATCCTGAACCACACGACAGACAAAGCCATGTTTCCAAAAAAAACAAATTTTACCGTTACAGTTAGAAAAGCTACCCACACAACCCAACTTCCTTTGCGTGGACAGACGCTGAAACTGAGGCACTTTAGGCTCAGACATAGCAAAAAAAGAAGCACCATGAAGATGGAAGATCTTTTTTGCCCATCTAAAGACGCGCCGCCATAACCAATTCCTCTAACATTCCAAAATATCATAGCAACCATTGTAAAAGATATAAGAGAAGTAAATGACTTACACGGATAATTAGGAGGAAGGAGAGGAGGATCTGGCACGGTTCTTCTTATATACCACTTTGGCAAATCCATCAGCATCAACATCATTGTTGGAAGTATTAGCAAAAGGAGTGGAGCCAGCTTGCTTCGTGACAAACGAAACAGAAGGAGGACCACGCGGGGAAAGATTAAGCCCTTCAATATGAACCGTATTATCAGTAAATTCTTCTTCCATGGGATTAAGAACTTTAGAGTTCCTAGCATCAGCAATTGAAGATTTGTGTTGCGCATTGTGCAGTTCCACGTTTTGTATAATGGCCGAAAGATCAAAGTCATTGCTTATGCCATTATTAACATTCACAGAAGCAAATGATGAAAACATGTGTTCTATGCAAATGATGTTAGAAAAAGTCTGATACAGAAGCAAGTATAGAAGCTAATGGAAAGGAGCTAATGTTGAGCTCCAAGAGTGTGGACCAGACTTTAGGGGTCAACTTGAGTCCAATTTTTGTTAACATGATTAGTTGGGCTTAAATAAAGGGGATGAATGTTTGATCAGCTTCTGGAATAATTTTGTTCGGGTTATATCTACTTATTAACAGCCCAGATCGTGTTTAATTCTGTGTGGGGTTAAAGTTTAAGTCATGATCTTTCATATGACTACTTATGGCGGTTTGAGGACAAGTTCTTGAAGAGTTATGGCTGTTCGAATTCTGACTGTTCAGATTCGACGAATTTACTTTGTTTTCATCACCTAGTTATTATCTTATTTATTATTAATTGATGTTTAGTTTATCCTAACTTGGAAGGATATTCCAAAATTTCTTTTTTTTTTTTAAACGAAAGGAGACGTAGCTCCCTAGCTTTTATAAATAAAATAAAAGAAACAAAGCACGGTGGGGGACATAAAACCAAACCACCGAAAACGAAAAGAAAACTACAATGTGGGGCTTAAAGCCAACAATAAAATCAAGAAAGCTAAGGGGAGGGGTGCAAGTCCATCTGGACCGCCCCAAAACAAGAGGAAGGGGGGAACTAAACCCTAAGCTATCAAAAGGGAAAGGATAGAACCAAATCCCATCAAACAAAATTATCAGGAGGAGAAGCCGATCTTCCACGCCATTTTCTAGAAGAGACCATTGTGAAACCATCAGCATTAGTATTCTTTTTGTGAGACGGAGTAAAAGGAGTATAGCCAGCCATATCAGTAACAAAGGAATATGGGGCCCTTGAAGCCGAAAAACGCTCTGGAGATTTTGGTTCTACTTCCACAAAAGGTTGGGGAGGATGGGACTCCCTATAACGAGCAATGTTGCGCATAATAGCCTCCATATCATTTGTTGGAGCATTGATATCACCAACAACACCAACATGAACAGCCACGTTATCATTAGTTGGAGCATTGTCACCAACAACACCAACAACCGCAGCCACGTTATCATTATTTGTTTTTATTTCTATAAATACCCCACAAACTGGATTTGTAATGCATTGAGTGATTGAATAAAAATTTCCTTTGTGAGTTTGCGAACTTACTCCAATTCTTGCGAGAGTTGTTCTTAAGCCTTGCGAGGTTTAAACCCATTTCTGCCCTTGCGAGGACAGCCCTAGTCTTGCGAGATTAGGATTATCTAGTTTTAGCTCTTGTTCCTTGCGAGGTTCTTGAGTTAATCCATATCCATTCTAAAAATATACTAGTTTACGCATCAAATTGGTATCAGAGCCTGGTTATAAACAACCTTCTTAGCGTTGTTTAGTCTGTGGGTGTAGAGATGGCAGGTAACAACATTTTTCGTGATGATTCAGAAATGTGGAGTCGTTTGGAGGCTTTAACTGCATCGGTAGAGAGCATGGATGTAATGATGCGTCAGTTGATTGATCTTAATCTCCGTGATGCGAGAGGGAGAAGTCGACATGGTTCTAATTCTTTTTTTTTTTGGCGAAAGGAGACGGTACTCCCTAGATTTTATTGATATAAGCAAAAATTACAAAACATGGTGGGGGACATGACAACCTCAACCACCGGAAAGGAAATACAGGGCTTAAAGACAACAGAGAAATAAAGAAAGCTAAGGGGAGGGGTGCAAATCCAAATGGACAGCCCCAATACAAGAGGAGGGGGAAAGCAACTAATTTGAAAATAAATGAAATCGACATCTACGGGGAGTGAGCCAGCTTCTAACGAGCTGCCCATTATAAGGGGAAGGGGGAGACAAAAGCTACTACAAACGCAAATAAGGAACACCGGCTCTATCCAATTTAAAAGCACCATAACATCCTTTTGGAAGATCAGAAGTTGTGTAAAACCAAACATTCCTCTTTCGATTGGCAGCCACATTAGCCAAAAAATCTGCAATCTTATTACCTTCTCGAAAAGTATGAGAGACACGCACCTGGATGGAATTCATAATTTGCTTCATTCTTTGGACGAGATAATGAATTTCCCATGGGATATGATAATCTTTTATTAAAATTTTCATTAAAACCTCTGAATCCACTTCAAGCCACAATTGAGTGATACCAAAATTTTGAGCAAGAATCAGCCCATCTAGAGCCGCATAAGCTTCCGCCCACATGTTCGAACGAACCCCATAATAATTTCCAAAACCATATAAAATGTTACCTTGATCATCTCGAAAAATGCCACCACCTGAGGACTTTCCCGGGTTACCACGAGAAGCACCATCTGTGTTCAGCTTAATCTCACCATGATAGGGCTTAGTCCAAATAACCATGCGCAAAATAGGGGGGGATGGTGCCGTTATTTTGAAATTAAACATGCTAACAATATTTAAATCAAAAAACGAACAGCTAAAGGAGGGTTTAAAGGCTGAATATATGTTGGAAGTCTCACCAATGACCGAATGAATCAGAGAATGCATATTATATTGCGTACCTTCAATCAGCCATTTATTTCTTTGACGCCAAATATTCCAGCAAATGAGACTCGGAAGGATGACGGAGAGCCATTTTTGGATCATGCCACTGATTTATCCAAACCAAACCACCAAGAGCATAAAACTTGTCGCAGACCTCCCAAGTTGAGACGAAGGCCCATAATCTGTCCAAAAAAATTCCAAGCCTGCCTAGCAACATCACCTTTTGCAAATAAATGATCTACAGTCTCAATAGAAGGAGAGGAGCAGCAAGAACATCTAGGGGCCAAATGAATACCACGCCTTTGAATTGCCTCTTCAGTTGGCAATCCTCCATGTAAGGCTCGCCAAAGGAAAATGGAGATTTTGAGGGGGAGATGCTTGTGCCAAACATTTGAGAACACCAGGCTTTTAGGTTGAGATTGTCTACATTCTTGCCATGCAGATTTAGTAGAAAAAAGACCCGAAGCCGAAGGCCTCCAAATAGGAATATCTTGCTGCCCATTAAGAATGATCTGTTGAGAAATCATAAGAGACGCCAAATGGTTCCCAAAATTATTTTGAATATAATTTATTCGCGGAAGGGAATCAGCAAATAAAGTGTACACCTTCGAGTGGTCATACGGAAGATTTGGTTTCGGACCATCCAGCCAATTTTCATGAATGGAGATAAAGCCTTGCCCTACACGCCAACCCATTCGAGCTTCCATAAAATCCTTCACCCCAACCATCCTTTTCCAAATATGAGAGGCAAAACTGGGGATGACCGCATCCATAGGGTGCGTCTCAAAACAATATTTAGCAAGCATGAAAGTTGCCCAAAGAGAGGATGAGCTCCTAAGCTGCCACCACAATTTCATAGCGAAAGAAGTTGAGATGTCTTCAAATTTTCGGAAACCAAGACCCCCTTCATTTTTTGGGCAGCTCATTTTTTTCCAACCTATCCAATGGCATTTACTATGCCCATCCGAACCACTCCAAAAGAAATTCATAATCAATCTTTGCATGGCTGTAATAATTCCCTTGGGGGTCCAAAACAGACATATAGTAGAGCAGAATAGCTTGTAAACAGGAATTAATCAAAGTTACCTTTGCACCGTATGAAAGCATTTTTCCTTGCCAAGAAATCAGCCTAGCTTCCATCTTGTGAATCATTGGCAGAAAAAGATTTTGAGTCTTCTGGCCAACATAAATAGGGCAGCCTAGATAAGTGAGAGGCAAATCCTTTTTTTTGAAAGCCCGTTGTCTCCATAATCATATGATCTTGCTGCTCATCATTTTTTCCCGTCACGAAACAAGACTTTCCAACACTAACAAGCTGCCCTGAGAAAGATTGATATTGTTCCAGCGCCTTCATATGCCTTTCAAGAGATTCCTTGGAACCGTTACAAAAAATAATGATGTCATCGGCATAGGAGAGATGCGAAATAATAGGAGTATGAATATGTGCACGAAAACGAAATCTCTCAGTTGTATGGAGATAATTCAGCCCCCTACTTAAAATTTCTGCAGCAATAATAAAGAGACTTGGGGAAAGTGGGTCCCCTTGTCTAAGACCCCTCGTCGAGTGAAAGAAGCCGCAACTTTCGCCATTAACTAGAACCGAAAACCAGCAGCAAGATATGCATCTATATATCATGTCCACCCATTCAATAGCAAAGCCAAACTTTTTTAATATCTTTATCAAGGATACCCATGAAAGACGGTCATAAGCCTTTGCCATATCAAGCTTTATAGCAATATTTGAGCCCCGGGCCTTCTTTTTAATAGACTGCATCATTTCTTGAGCGAACAAAATATTTTCATGGATAAGCCTTCCCTTCACGAAGCCACTCTGATTTTGAGAGATAAGACGAGGCAAAACTAGACCCAATCGACTTGTGAAAATCTTTGTAATGATTTTGTTGGAAAAATTGCAAAGACTTATAGGACGGAGATCAGAGAAAGTAGAAGGAACCTCAACTTTAGGAATTGTAACAATCAAGGTACTTGTCCAACTTCTAGGCATCTCAAAGCCTGCAAAAAACTCCTTAATAGCACGATGAAGATCAGCCTTTATGATGTCCCAACACGCAATATAGAAGGCCCCAGTGAATCCATCCGGACCCGCTGCGCTTTGACCATTCATACCCTTAATAGTATCCAATATTTCATTCAATGAAGGCGTTGCAATAAGGGAAGCATTATCTTCATCCGTGACAATGGAGGGGATTAAGTGAAGGAGGTGGTCATTGGCATTCGGATGAGCCATATCTACTTGAGCTTGGAGCTGGTCTTCATAAAAAGAAACTGCCTCCCTTTGGATGTCTTCTTTGGTTTTAAGAAGAAAATCTTTCGTTCGAATCTGATGAAGATAAAGTTTCTGCCTCTTCTTTTTGACATATGCATGAAAGAACTTTGTGTTACGGTCCCCCTCCTTAATCCATTTGATATTTGCCTTTTGTCTCCAAAAATCATCTTCAATAGCAAGGGCTTGGTTTAGGTGAGCTTGAGCAAGACTTAGGTCAGCCCTATTATCTTCCGAGGGATTTTGATCAAATTCCCGTTCTCTGAAAAGAACCTCATCTTCAGCAAGAGCCACCCTTTGATCTACCTTCCCAAAAACATCTCTATTCCATGAAGCAAGAACTTTGCGGAGTCTAGCCAATTTTTTTCCCAAAAGCCACCATCGGCCTTCCATCAATCCACACCTTCCACGACTGCTCCACGACCCATCCTTTTATTCCACCATGTGAATTTTGACCCCTCAAAACCAGCATCAATAAGAGAAGAAACTTGGATTGTATCCGAAAATTCAGTAACTGAACCAAAGTTAATCGGGCAGCCCCCAACCTTCTCTGATTGATCAAGAACAACATTAAAGTCTCCCACAACCATCCAAGCCATTTGGGTATCACTAATATTAATCAAGTCCTCCCAAAGCAGCCTTCTCTCATATTTAGAGCACTTGGCATGAACACAGGTGATCAAAATAGGGCTGGGCCAAAGCGAATGAGAAATCTGAATAGTGAGAGCTTGGATGCTATCATGAATAATTGAGCAAGTAAGGCCATGCTTCCATACCACCCAAATTCTCCCACTAGCATTAGAAATACCTCCGCTGCAATTTAACTTTTTGACAAAAATATCAAGATTATTAGGATGTTGCTTCGGCTCATATATGGCCATGATCGAAGCACCATGGGACCGAAATAAAAATTTAACTCTACGCACTGTGGCTTTATTAGCAATGCCACGAAGATTCCAACTAATAAAAGCAACCATTAAAACATAATAAAGAAAGAGCTCACAGGGGGGTTTAATGAAGAGAAGGAGGAGAGACTGATTTGCTGCGATTTTTCCGGGACATAACTTTAGTGAAGCCATCCGCATCAACATTCTTAGAGTTGTTAGAAGCAAAAGGAGTTGATCCAGCCATTTCCCTAACAAAAGTTTGAACATTAGTAGTAGCACTAGGAAAATTTGGTCCATCAAACCCATCTTCAAATTCACAACTACCATGTTGTTCCTTGTGCATATCAATCTTACGTAAAATGGCATCCATATCATTTTGAGCAGCAGCCATATCATTTTGGGCAGCCTTATCATTTTGAGTAGCCTTAGCACCATCAAATGAGCTAGAAGAGGCCATGCCCTTGTGCGTATCCCCCCCTACCTCCGTTGGTTCTTCAAGAGGAGTATAAGAACCATGAATAACTTCCGAACAAACTTTTTGAAGAGCCTTGTTAACTGCCTCCGGAAGCACTTGCCCCCTCTTGCCACCTTAGGGACGTAGATTTTTTCAGCACTAACTTTGATCAGCCCATCAACATCCATAGCCTTTCCTTGCGTATCCTTGCCCTTGTCATTATTTTTTGATGGCATTTCAGCCTTTCCACCATTATTATCCTTGTTTTCTTTGGGTTCTTTTTGTATGACCAGATTCGGATTAGCCTTCTTGCAAAGATCAACTTCATGCCCAAACATTAGACAATGCTTACAATACTTGGGAATGTTATCATATTCAACTTTTTGGTAAAAGCTAGGCCATGCATCTCCACACTCCACAAATATTTCATTGGGCAGTTTTTTTAGTACATCAACTTGTATTAGAACTTTCGCCATACTAGGTCTAGTTAGTTCAGCCGTTGCTTTGTCTAGGGTTAGAGGGACACCAATTGTTTTAGCCAAAGCAAACAAGAAAGTCTTATTGAAAAGGTGAATAGGGAGGCCCGAGAAACCTACCCAAACAGTAACGATGGAGGATTCTTGTTCCGGCTTCCAAACGGGAGTCCAAGCAAGGGTACGCATAGGATATTTAGTAACATACCAAACATCTTTCATGAACAACCTTTGATAATCCGCTTCCGTTGATAACTGAATAAGCATGTGCTTGGAGTCTAAATGCCCAAGCTTGAATTGGCCTTTCAATTGAAATTTCGCAAATGCCATTCGAGCTTCCTCCATTGAAGGTCTCCCATGCATGAACTTCCCAACAAGAGTGAATTTAAATGGCTTTGCAAAGGCTGCAACCATTTCATTTGAAAGCTTAATTGATGGGATTCCTTTGTAGTTGCCAATGGGAATATGAGGAAATACCTCGGCTGTACCATTATTTGCGGCTGGGATTTTTGAATTCAAGGGATTAGCAAGAATGGAAGCAAAGGATTTTGCTGCATAATTATGGTTAATTTGAGCGGCTGAATCATTAGGCAAGGAATGTGTGGCTGCATGAAAGGAAGGTGCGGCTGTGAAAATGGTAGGTGCCGCATTAGGGTTCTTCAAGGATGCGGTGGTATTAGGGTTTGAAGAAGAGGCGCTAAGATGATTTGCGGCGGCTGGAAATGGGGTCTTCAAGGAATCAGCCGTCATCTTCAAAGATTCAGCCGCAAATGCATTAGGGTTCGTGTTATGTCCAGCAGCAAAAACATGAGGGGATGAATGTGTCGGATTAGGGTTGGGATTAGAGAGGGATTGAGGTGTAGGATTGAAACGCAATGCATTTTCCATCATCATAACATCAAAATCAGCCGTAAAAGCCATTGAATCCGGCAAGAAAATCAGGCCGCCCCAAGGGGGGAACCCTAAAAAAAACGTGAGCCCTAGAGAGAAATCTTAGAGAGAGAAAGTTTTAGAGAGAGAAATCTTTTCCACTAATAGCCTCTTACATGGTTCTAATTCTGATGATTCAAGAATTCCACCAAGGCGTCGTGCTACATATGATGATGATCGTGGGCTAAAGTTAGACGCTCCAGAATTTCAAGGTGATTTGGATCCCGAGACATTTCTTGATTGGCTAAGGCAGATTGAGCGTGTTTTTTAGTACAAAGATTTCGATGAACACAAGAAGTTTAAAGTGGCAACCTTTAAGTTGACAAAGCATGCTTCATTGTGGTATGAGAATTTGAAGAATCAGAGGAGACGTGAGGGTAAAAGCAGAATTGATACTTGGGAGAAGTTGAAGAAACATCTCAAGAAGTGGTTCTTACCAAGGGATTTTGAGCAGGAGCAATACCTAAAACTCACTTCTTTGCAGCAAGTAAACCTTAGTGTGAGTGAGTATGTTCGTGAATTTGAGAAGTTAATGATTGTTTGTGATCTTGAAGAAAAGGAAGAGATGAAGATAGCAAGGTTTATCAGGGGTTTATCTCCCCAATTGCAACAAAAAGTTGAAGTTCATCCTTATTCAACTTTTGATGATGTTTGCAAGTTGGCTATCAAATTCGAGAAACAAGAGAATAGCAAGAAGTCTACTACGGTACGTGAATACACTAAAGTCTATAACATCCCTTTGAAGCCTAGTGTCGCATCTACTTCGAAGGAGGTCAAGAAGGAAGAGCCAAAGGAGAAGGGTAAGGCTGTTTTGGAGCCTAAGTTCAGGAGGTGTTATAAGTGTCAAGGTTATGGTCACATTGCAAATGAGTTCCCTCAAAAGCGCACACTTACTTTGCAAGATCTTGACTTGTTGGAACCCAATTTTGTGGTCGAAGAAGAGGAGGATGAAGTTGCAAATTATGATGTGAGTCCAACAAGTGAGAAGGAGATGCTTGTGGTATGAAATCTTCACATTAAATTTGGTCCGGAGGAGCAAAATCAACGCAACCAGATTTTTCACTCTCGGTGCGAGGTTGGTGGTAAGACATGCAACTTTATTATTGATAGTGGTTCATTTACAAATGTTGCATCTAGTGAAATGGTGGAGAAACTTAAGCTTCCTACTACTACTCATCCTGATCCGTATACGTTGCATTGGTTGAATGATGATGGTGGTATTAAGATTAAAAAGCAAGCACTCATTTCTTTTGTTGTTTTTTTTTTTGGCGAAAGGAGGGCGATACCTCCCTAGATTTTCTTAATAAAGAAAAGGATGTACAAACATGGTGGGGGACATGACAACCTCAACCACCAAGAAGGAAAGCTAAGGGGGGGAGTCCTTACACATGACGTAGGGTCCTCTACAATAAAGGGAAGGGAAGCTAGAATACATAGAAAATAAAACATAAAGGAATCTAGCCATAACCTACTAACCAAGCCGAAAATAAGGAGTCTTTGCCTTGTCGAGAGCAAAGAAGCCTTTGCAATGATGAGGAAGATCATGAAAATGTAACAGTTCGATATTCGTCTCAACATCAGCAGCCATGTTGGCTAACCCATCCGCAACACCATTACCCTCTCTCAGAATATGGGTTACCCGAACCTCCATCTGATCCATCAGGCGAAAAATGTGCTTAACAACATACCAAATAGCCCAAGGAATATGATAATCCTTGTTAAGAATGTGCATCAAGACCTTTGAGTCTAGCTCTAACCAAACCCGAAGAAAACCAAGATTTTGAGCATTAATGAGACCATCCCTCGCAGTAAGAGCCTCAGCCACCATATTAGACTGGATACCATAAAAGTTAGAAAAAGCATAAATGAAGTCTTCCTGGGGATTCCGAATGATACCCCCACCAGCTGCAATACCCGGATTGCTACGGGAAACCCCATCCGTATTAACCTTGATCCAACCATCTCCAGGAAGATTCCACACAACCAATCTAAAATTCCGAGAGGCATGGGGGAGAGTGTGCAGCCGAAAAATATCAATAAAATGATTATCTCCATACGATCTTGGGAACAACACAGAGAAAATTCAGCAATATTCGAAATGTAGGAGCAAACCTTAAAAATAATGCTATTGGAACTCATCCGAGAATTATCAAAACGGCTTTTATTTCGAGCCATCCAGATTTCCCATAAAATGATAGCTGGAATGATACCAGTTAACCATTTAGTAACTGAAGATGAAGGATGAGAAGGCCCTTGCCACCAACAAAGAAGGGCCTGATTTAAACTCCCAACTAATAATCGAATGCCACACATAGAATTAAAATGAGCCCAAACTCTACTTGCACAATCACCATGCAAAAAATATGCTCAATATATTCCTCACTACCAGCATCACAACAATCACATTTTGAAGCAAGAGAAATACCTTTACGTTTAACTTTATCGTCTGTGGGCAACCCTCCATGCAAAGCACGCCAGAGAAGAATGGAAATCTTTTGAGGGATGAATTTGTTCCAGCAAAAACCAAATATCGAAGATCGAGTCCTACCAGAGTGACATTCTTGCCAACCAGAATTGAGAGAAAATTTACCGGAGGAGGAAGGCAGCCATATAGGAGTATCAGGAATGTTGGATACGGAAATGGCATGATAATTGATCAAAGAAAGCAAATGCATACCAAAACCATCCTGAATATGCTGAGCTCGAGGTAAGCCATTCTCAAAAAGAGTAAAAATCTGCACGTGAGCAAGGGGAATATTATTAATAGGAACATCAAGCCATTTTTCATGAATAGAGATCTCCCCTCTACCAATACGCCAAGCCATTCTATCTTCCACCCAAGGTTTAGCCTCAATCATCCTTTTCTAGATATGCGAGGCATAAGAAGTAAAAGTAGCATCCATTGGGTGAGTCTCCCAACAATATTTAGCCAACATGAGACGGCTCCAAAGGGAATCAATGGTTCTAAGACGCCACCACAATTTCATATATAGGGCAGCTCAATGGTTCTAATCCCCAATCCACCTTCATCTATAGGGCAGCTCATGCAATTCCAAGAAAGCCAATGACATTTACGATTCCCATCATGACTGCTCCAAAAAAATCTGACAATAATCCTTTCTAATGCATGGATAACACCTTTAGGAGGATCAATGAGAGAGATATAATAAAGAGGGATCGCAGCAAGACAAGTCTTGATCAATGTGAATTTAGCATCAAAAGAAAGTAACTTACCCTTCCACGAGGTCAAACGGTTCTCCATTTTCCGAACAACAGGGGCAAAAAGGCTAATTTTTTATCTACCCGTGTATAAAGGGCAGCCCAAATACATGAGAGAAAATCTTGCTTAATAAACCCCGTAATGGCAGCCACATCATCCGCTCTATTGCAATTGGAACCTGTAATGTAGCAAGATTTGAGAATGTTGACAAGCTGGCCCGAAAACCGTTGATACCACTCTAGATATTTCATGTGACACTCAAGAGAACTCTTAGAACCATTGCAAAATATAATCACATCATCCGCATAGGCCAGATGGGGAAACCATAAGAGTATTAATATGGATTCGGAATCGGAAACGAGGGTATATTGTATGCAAATGATTAAGGGCTCTACTCATCATCTCCGCAGCAATAATAAATAGATATTGGGAAAGAGGATCCCCTTGTCTCAGCCCTCGAGTAGAGTTGAAAAAACCACAACTTTCACCATTGACAAGAACTGAAAACCAACTATTAGAAATGCACCGATATATCAAATCAATCCAAACTTCATTAAAACCAAAGAGTCTCGTGACTTTAATAAGACCAAACCAAGATAATCTATCATAAGCCTTAGCCATATCGAAGTTTAAAGCCACATTAGATCCACAAACCTTTTTATTAATAGATTGCAGAATTTCTTGCGCGAGGAGAACATTTTCATGGATGACTCTACCTTGAACAAAACCACTTTGCTGAGGAGAAATGAGCCGAGGAAGAATAGGAGCAAGGCGTATAGTGAAAAGCTTAGTTACCACCTTATTACAAAAGTTACATAAACTGATGGGTCTAAGATCTGAGAAAGAAAATTTGTTCCTCCACCTTAGGAATAGTAACAATGAGGGTGCTTGTCCAACTCCGTGGCATAGAGAAACCCGAGAAAACATCCCCCACAACTTTAACAAAATCTTCCTTGATAATATCCCAACAACCCTTGTAAAAACCACCCATGAGCCGAGGAATAAGGCATTATCTTCATCATTTATGAGCCAAAGACAATGTCTTGAACTTCTGCCATAGAGGGGACAGCCATAAGCAAGGCATTATCTTCATCATTTATGTGCCGAGGAATAAGAAAGGAGAAGTCATCTGAGGGAATATCACATTGACCTTGTAATTGCTCCGAATAAAACCCCACAGGCTCTTCTTTAATATCATTCTTATCAGTAAGCCAATCCCCTTGACGATTATTAATCCTATGAATGCATAACTTTTGCCTCTTTTGCTTAACAGTAGCATGGAAAAATCTAGTATTTAGATCACCCTCTTTTATCCATTTTAAGTTTGCCTTTTGAGCCCATAAATCTTCTTCCATTTTTAACTTTTGAAGGAGCTGAGCTTGAGCAAGGTGAAGGGCTGCTCTAGAATCCTCATTATTCATATTTTGGTGTTGGGCTTCTTCACAAATAAGAACCTCGTCTTCCGCAATTTTAATTTGCTGCTCCACTCTCCCAAAAACCTCCTTATTCCAGCCCACAATACATTTACGAAGCCTATTGAGTTTTTTAGCAAAGGAAACCATAGGCCTACCCTCCATAGGAGTCTCCCAAGAACCTCGGACAATATTGGTAAAGTTATGGTGCTTAAGCCAAATATTGAGAAAATGAAAGGTACCTCTTTTTTCTTCACCTTGAAGGGTTAAGTTAACCACAAGAGGAGCATGATCAGAGCAAGCCTTAGATAAGTGAGTAACACGAGTAACATGAAACAAATGAAGCCACTTTTCATTGTAAAGAGCTCCTCTATCAAGACGTTGATAAATAACCCTCCTGCCCATTCTTTTGTTAGACCAAGTAGCTATATTGCCTTCAAACCCAGCATCAATCAGATTTGCATATCTGAAAATTCATTAATAACCATATCATTAATTGGTCTACCCCCTACCTTTTCAGACTGATCAAGAACGCAGTTGAAATCACCCACTACCATCCAAGGACAATCTACTTCACTGATAGCTATTAAATCTTCCCAAAGGCTGATGCGAGAAAATCTATTGCAGCTAGCATGCACAAAAGAAATCCAAACTGATTCTGCCCACATGGGGTAAGAAATTTGAAGAGTTAAAACCTAGGAAGAGTCATGAATAATAGTACCTTGCAGCCCGTGCTTCCATATAACCCAAACTCTGTTACTAGCATTAGACAAGCCATTATCACAGCCCACTTTTCGAATAAACTGTTCTAAGGAAGAACTGGCAACTTTCGGTTCATATAGAGCAAATAATGAAACCCCATAAGAACGAAATAAACGCTTAATTCTACGAACGGTGGCATTATTAGCAATACCACGAGCATTCCAACTTATAAAACTAACCATTAAAAACATTAAATAGAGAACAGTAAAAGGGGAATTAAGAAAGAGGGATGCTCATAAAGATGGGGATTTCTCCCTACTTTTCTTCTTTTTATGCGTGACTGTAGTAAAGCCATCATCATCTTGTACATCAATCATGGATGTTCTTTCTTTGTAGTCCAACTGAAGATTCATTACTTGATTCAGCGATGTCACTTGAGGGGCTCTCGGAGAAAGGTTGAGGGAGCTAAAAGCATTCATCTTTACTTGGGAAGAAGGTTTGGCTCGCATTGCAGAATCATCCTTCAAAGGGGTACATAATTTATGAGGATCTTGAAATTCTGGAAGAGATATATGAGCATCATCATTTTGTGAGTATCCAGCCTTAGTCTTTATAGCCTTTAAGTTTTTTGAGAGCGCATCATTGACGGATTGAGGCAAAACAATACCTCTTCTAGCAACCAAACCCGTTTTAGTACCATTAGTATTTGGAACCTTAGGTGGATCAATATTTGTATCAGCTTGTACCCCATTACTACCTCCATGGCCCATTTTATTCTAACTAACTTCCTTCTTTTTCCATGTTTCACGGGTAATCTCAACCTTCTTAGCATCTCCTTTATTATCTTTGTGACCCGAAACCTCCTTACCATTATCCTTTTTTGGAGCAGCATTTTCATTACTTTTCTTATATTCTGAGTTTAGGATACGACAGTTAAACTCATCATGGCCCAGCAATGAACAATGACTACAAAAAAAAGGTAAGTTATCATATTCAATTGCTTGGAAGAAACTAGGCATGCAATCTCCACAATCAATATGATTTTTTTCTGGTAACCTTTTAAGAAGATCAACTTGCACAAGAACTTTAGCTACACTTGGCAGGGACAATTCTGCAGTGGCCTTATCGATTGACATAGGCTTTCCAAAAATCCAAGCCAAAGAAAACAAGAATATCTTATTGAATAAATGCACAGGAAGCCCTGTTAAACTTACCCAAACCGGGACAATAGAAGAGTCGGTTTGTGGCTTCCAAGAAGGGGTCCAAACTGATGTTCTCATTGGAAAGCGATGGACATACCACACCTCTCTAGTCCATAGTCATTGGAAGTCCTCCTCATTATTCAATTGAATCAGCATATGCCTTGAATCAAGATGACTAAGCTTATACTCACCTTGTAATTTAAATTGTGTGAAGGCAATCCAAGCAGCCTCCATGCCCATTGGTAAATTTTCCAACAAGAGTCCAAGAAAAGGGGCGGGTAAAAGCCTCAATTGCTTCCTTTGACAGTTTTAGAGATGTAACTCCCTTATGTGTAGCAGCAGAAAGAAGAAGAATGTCTTGAATTGGAAGCGTACGTGGTTGTGATACCAATGACGCAAAGGATTTGCTAGGCGTAGGGTTTGTTTACAGCGGAGAGTGCGAATTCTGGTATGCAATGACGGCACACTAATGCTAGGGTTTCCAAGATGCGGCTTAGAGTTATCGGGGAATAGGGAATCGGATTGAAGATTAGAGATAGGGTTAGGTTTCAAAGGCGGCAAGGGTGGGAATCCATCCGGAACAGCCAATATTGGATTTTTTTATTTTTTTATTTTTTTGGCGAAAGGAGACGGTACTCCCTAGATTTTATAAATTAAAAAGAAAATTACAAAACAAGGTGGGGGACATGACAACCTCAACCACCTGGAAAAGCAACGGGGGGAGTCCTTACACAAGCTGTAAGGTACTCTACAAAAGGGGGAGAGGAACATCCTATCCAAATTAAAAGAGACATAAATAATTAAAGAAAATCTACGAACAAAGATTAGGGGGCGAAGCCCAAAAAGATTAGGCCACCATACAGCAGCAACTAAGGCCACCATACAGCCGCAGCCCAAGCCCTCCACGCGACAAGGGCGATCGCCCAAGATTAAGGGCGGCCACGCAAGCCAAGCCGAAGCACTTGGGCGACCGCCCAAGACAACAGCGGACGCCAAAGAAGGCCTTGGCACACCAGGAACGGAGCAGCCACCGGTAGCATCAAACATCAGCGACACCAAGACGAAACGCCCCAGCAAAATGACCAAAATAATCCAGAAACTCACAAAAACCCCAACCATAACATCACTTAAAATGAAAAGAAGGGAAGCCCGCTCTATCCAAAAGAATAGAACCATGGCAAATAGGAGGGAGTTGAGAAGACGAGACCCAAATCTGATCTACCATAGATTCCACAGCGATGTTCGCCAAGGAGTCAGCAACCTTGTTACCTTCACGAAATATATGACTCACATGAATATGCATGTGCTCCATGATAATGAAAATCTGTTGGATAATATAGAATACCTCCCAAGGAATGTGATAGACTTTGGTGATTATTTTCTTGAGGACTTCAGAATCGATCTCCAACCAAACATGAGTAATACCAAGAGTATGAGCAAAAGTTAACCCATCGAGAGCGGCTTTAGCCTCCGACCACATATTATAACGATGACCATAATAATTCCCGAACGCAAAAATCAACTCTCCCTTAGCATTTCTAATAACTCCTCCACTAGAAGCTTCTCCTGGATTACCCCTAGAGGCACCATCAGTGTTGATCTTATAGAACCCTTGCTTTGGTTTGAGCCACTTAACAATTTTAGCCACACGAGGTTTCGAAGCAGCCACAGAAATTTTAAAAACTTATAGCACGGAACTATCAAACATTGAGGGCATAACAGGAGGGTTGGACGCAGCAGCGATATTTGTTATCTGTTGAATAATAGAGGCTATGATATCCACTCCTTGCATCCGAATATCTTCAAAAATCCATTTATTTCTATGATACCAAATAGTCCAAGCAATGACCCCTGGAAGAATGAGAGAGATCCATTTGTTAAGTTGGGAAATGTTCTTGGGACGATTAAACCACCATGAGGAGAGAACCGCCTGGAAGGATCCCAAATTAATATCAACACCACAAACTTGGCTGAAATACCTCCAAGTATTCTTAGCAATGTCACCAGTCACAAATAGATGTTCCATAGAATCCGTTGAAGGATAAAGGCAGCAACCACACCACGAAACAGACTGAATACCACGCTTCTGTAAAGCCTCATTCGTGGGAAGACCTCTGTGAAGAATTCGCCATAACAGAATAGAGTATTTGGGGGGAATATGCTTATGCCAAAGCATCGAAAAAATAGGTCTAGAGAACTGAGATTGACGACATTCCCGCCAAGCGGAGGAGATAGAAAACATGCCCGATGTGGAAGGCTTCCAAATGAGAATATCGTCCTTCCCATTAAGCGTTATATTTTGAGCCTGAATCAAATTTAAAAGAGGGTCGCCATAGTTAGCGCGGATATATTCAATCCGAGGCAGGCATTTTCAAATAAATTAGAGACTTCAATGTGCTGGTGCGGAAGAATAGGCTTAACCCCTTCGAACCAATTTTCATGGATGGAAATTAGCCTGTTACCAAGCCTCCACGCAATTCGCTGTTCCATAAAATCTTTCACCTTTATAATGCGTTTCCATATGTGAGAAGCAAAGCTTGTAACAACAGCGTCCATAGGGTGTATCTCATAACAATATTTTGCCATCATAAATTCAGTCCAAAGAGATGAAGAACCACGCAATCTCCACCATAATTTCATGGCAAAGGCAGTACCCAAATCCTCAAACTTCCTAATACCAAGCCCCCCTTCATCCAGTGGCCGGCTGATCCTTTTTCACCCAATCCAATGACATTTTCGCGAGCCATCCGAACCACTCCAAAAGAAATTCATTATTAAACGTTGCATGGTTGTAATCACATTTTTTGGGGGCTCTAAAATAGAAATGTAATATGTAGGAATTGCTTGGAGACAAGATTTGATAAGGGTTACCTTAGCACCGTGAGAGAGAAGTTTTCCTTGCCAAGATTCAAGTTTCTTCTCCATCTTCTGAATTAGAGGATTAAATGAAGCTTGAGTCTTTCGCCCCACATATAAAGGACATCCCAAATAGATAATTGGAAGGGCTTTTTTAACAAAACCCTAAAGCGGACGAAAAACACATAGTGATCGCCCCTTATGTGCGTGTTTTAGAGAAAGCTCGACAAGATTTGTTTTGTTGTTGGCCCATATAAAGATGAGTTGTTATGTGATGTGGTTCCCATAAAAGCTTGTCATTTGTTGCTTGGCAGTTTGATCGTGATGTGTCTCATCAAGGGAAGAGTAATTTTTATTCTGTCCTAAAAGGTAAGGAGAAACACAACTTGAAGCCTTTAACTCCAAGAAAGGACATTCCGAAGCAAGAGAAGATATTCTTGAGTGCTAAAGAATTGGCGGAAGAAGTTGAACCAGAGGATAAGTTGTATATCTTGTTTGGTCGTGATAGCTCCCCCTACTCGAACGGATTCTTGTGATGACTTGCAGGTACAAAGGTTACTGGAGGAGTATGGTGATGTATTCTCGGATGAGTTACCACCTGGTTTACCTCCAAAGCGTGGGATTGAGAGCATCAAATTGATCTTATTCCTGGTGCTACGCTTCCCAACAAACCAGCCTATCGTTGCAACCCCGAAGAAAGTAAAGAGTTGCAGAAGCAAGTGTAAGAGCTGATTGATCGTGGTTATGTTCGAGAGAGCCTAAGTCCATGTGCTGTATCGGTTCTTTTGGTGAAAAAGAAGGATGGAACATGGCACATGTGTTTTGATAGCCGAGTTGTCAACAATATTACTATTAAGTATCATTTTCCTATGCCAAGGTTGGATGATATGTTAGATGAGTTACATGGAGCTCATGTTTTCTCAAAGATTGATTTGAGATCTGGTTATCACCAAATGAGGATTCGTGATGGGGATGAATGGAAGACATCCTTCAAAACAAAGCAAGGCCTTTATGAATGGCTAGTTATGCCATTTGGGTTGTGTAATACTCCTAGTTCATTCATGCGACTTATGAATGAGGTATTCCAACCTTTTCTTAATTTATTTGTTGTTGTTTATTTGGATGACATTCTTGTATACAGCAAGAACACGGAGGAACATCTTATGCGTTTGAGGAAGGTGTTTAACAAGTTGAGAGAGCAGAAGTTGTATGGGAAACTTGAAAAATGCATGTTTTTGGTGCCGAGTGTGACCTTTCTTGGTTACATAGTTTTTGGAGATGGTGTTC
This sequence comes from Adenophora triphylla var. japonica, assembly GCA_022495995.1. Classification (NCBI taxonomy): domain Eukaryota; kingdom Viridiplantae; phylum Streptophyta; class Magnoliopsida; order Asterales; family Campanulaceae; genus Adenophora; species Adenophora triphylla. The sequence continues at coordinate 612,941 of JAFEMH010000035.1, read as the reverse complement.
GTGTGGATTTTTTTTTTTTTTTGGCGATGGTGTTCGTGTGGATCTTTCCAAAGTTGAGGATATTGAATCGTGGCCTATTCCAAGATCAACAACGGAGGTAAGGAGTTTCCATGGATTGGCATCTTTCTATCGACGTTTCATCAAGAATTTTAGCTCTATTGTTGCCTCAATTACTGAGCTTACAAAGAAGGGAGAATTTGTGTGGACTTCGAGTGCTCAAAAGGCGTTTGATGAAATCAAAAGTAAGCTATGCTCAGCTCCTGTTTTGGCGCTGCCTAATTTCAAAAAGTTGTTTGAAGTGGAATGTGATGCAAGTGGAGTTGGGATTGGAGCTGTTTTGGTGCAAGAGAAGAAATCTATTGCCTACTTTAGTGAGAAGTTAAGTGGGGCGAGGCTGAATTATTCTGTTTATGACAAAGAATTTTATGCTATTGTCCGTGCATTGGATCATTGGGCTCATTATCTACGTCCCAGCCGTCTGTTCTTCATTCTGATCATGAGGCCTTGAAGTTCATACATGGACAGCAAAAGCTGAATGCAAGACATGCCAAATGGGTAGAATTTTTACAATCTTTTACTTTTGCTTCTAAGTACAAATCTGGTGTTTCAAATGTGGTTGCGGATGCATTGTCTAGGAGACATTGTTTGCTTGTTACTCTTGATGCAAGGTTGCTTGGCTTTGAGCAAATTAAAGAGTACTACAAAGCTGATCCAAGTTTCTCTCAAGAGATTGAGAGTCCTTCTGGCTTATTCGTTGTGCAAGATGGTTTTCTTTTTAAAGGGAATCGGCTTTGTGTTACTAAATGCTCCATTAGGGAATTGCTTGTTAGAGAAGCACGTGGGGGAGGACTTGCTGGTCATTTTGGTGTACAAAAGACTTATGAGATTCTTGGTGAGCATTTTTATTGGCCTAACATGCTTAATAATGTGCAGGAGGTTGTGGCGAGGTATGCTACTTGTCAAAAATCAAAGAGTTTCTTTTATAAAGGACTCTATACACCATTACCAGTTCCGGATCAACCTTGGGATGATGTTAGCATGGATTTCATTGTTGGGTTACCGAGAACTCAAAGGGGAAAGGATGCTATTATGGTGGTGGTTGATCGTTTTTCAAAGATGAGTCATTTTGTTCCATGTCATAAGACGGATGATGCGTCCCATGTTGCAGATTTATACTATAAGGAGATTGTTCGTTTGCATGGGATTCCAAAGTCCATTGTTTCTGATCGGAACACTAAGTTCCTTAACTACTTTTGGAAGACTCTATGGCGTTTGGTTGGTACTAAGTTGCTGTTTAGTACGTCCCATCATCCACAGACAGATGGACAAACTGAAGTGACAAATAGGACTCTTGGGAGCTTATTGCGTGGTTTGGTGAGTAGAACTACCAAAGATTGGGATGTTAAGCTTGCTCATGCTGAGTTTGCGTACAATAGAACTCCTTCATCTACTACTGGTCATTCTCCTTTTGAGATAGTGTATGGTGTTAATCCGTATATGCCCATTGACTTGATTCTTATACCGAAGAAGGAAATGGTGAGCTTCGAAGCAAAAGAAAGGCAAGCTGCATTTATGAGGATTTGTGAGCAAGTTAAAGCTCAGATTGAGAAGGCAAATGCTAAGTATAAAGAAAGATCCAACAAAGGGCGTACTCAACATGTTTTTAAGGTTGGTGATCTTGTGTGGCTGCATTTTTGCAAGGAGAGATTTCCTTCAAAAAGAAAGAACAAGCTTATGCCGAGAGCTGATGGTCCCTTTCGTGTGTTGGAAAGGTATGGTGATAGTGCATATAAACTTGAGCTACCCGATGAGTTTGGATGATGAAAATTTGAGGGCAAATTCTTTTAAAGGGGAGGAGAATGATACGGAAGCAAGTATAGAAGCTAATGGAAAGGAGCTAATGTTGAACTCCAAGAGTGTGGACCAGACTTTAGGGTTATTGCCGTAACCCAAATTAGGGCGGCGGCCCTTGGGGCGCCGGCTATGGCTTTTCCGGCGTCATTTTTTGACGTTCCTGTTGCCCCGCTTACCTCTAATCAATCCTCCCCGAATCTAAACCCTAACTCACAAGTGCTGGCCCTATCTCATGCAAATCCTAATCGCCAAGCAACGCCGTCTTCTTCGTTGCTGCAGAAGGCTCCTTTGCCGCAATCAGAATCTCCTTCTCAGCCATTGAACGCTCCTTCCAAATCCTTTGCTGATCTTTTCTCTAAACCATCTAAGCCTAATCATAATGGTGTGTTGACATCAAATAATATCATGACGGAGCAGGTCATCTCTATTGGTAATCATAAAGGTACGCCTTCAGTGAAACTCTCAAAAGATTTAATTCATACTAGCGCTTCATAAGTACTAGGGACACGATTATTATAACTAAACATGCAAACACATATAATCATGTGATGATTATATGCATGGAGATGCGCATTAGATTCATGGGTACTTGTTAGAGAACAAGGTACTGGACTTGACCCATTATGAGATTTATGTCATGGTCATATGTCATAGATAAATCTCATATAGTCATATCATTGATATCCTTTGACCTGAGATTATCATCGTCTTCCACTCGATGAATATCATGTTTGATATAGTTTAACGGGACCATGGAGGTGGTGTCATTGGACATGAGGGATCCAGCCAGCTTCTCTTTCTTCTCGAGGGCTTGGACATATGCTGCTTTCCGACCCAAGGCTATCTTCAGGAGTAGGAAGAGCACCATCTTGAACACTGTCTACTTGGATTGGTACGAGAGGGAGATGGGAGCGACTCAGGTCATCTTGGAGGAGAGACGTCGAGCTTTATTGGGAGCTGACTGCGACTCGAGTAGGGCTTTGAGGGAGACTGAGGCTAAGGCGAGTCGCCATAACCAGTCAGGTGACTTGGTCAGGGATATGGAGGCTCGGTACAAGAGGTTGTTCGAGGTCGCTCCTTTGACTGAGGCTCAGAGGGAGGAGGTGCGGACTCGTGCTCGGATAGAGAGAGCACTTATTGATACGGGTTTGGTAGAGGCTCCAGTGAGAATATCGGAGGTCGGGATGAGGGATACCGACATCATAGATAAAAAGAGGAAGAAGACTCGACGGGGCCGAGGAAAAGGGAAAAAGACCAAAGAAGACTCAGCGAATGACGACTGACAGATCTTTTCTTAGGATTCCCTTATTGCCATTTTGCAAACACATTAGTTTATTTAGGCATTTCATTGTATTTTAGATCTTTGTAGCAGGTTAGCAGAGTCAAGAGGTAGACCGTGCTTGAACTCATCAAGAAGTTTTTAACTTGTAATGAACAAGAAATATTATCTTAAAAATTAGTCAAGACACATTTCATGGAAATTCAAATGTCTTTATTGATTGGGACCCGTTTTATGAAAACTGAAATACCCTTTATTTATTTTTTTAGGACGCACTTCATGGAAGCTTGATTGTCCTTTTTTATTGTTTAGGACACATTTCATGGAAACTTAATCGTCCTTTTATTGTTTAGACCGAACCATATATGGCTGCCTACGTTCCCCTTTTACAAGAAAGACTAAGGGGCTCAGGTCTTCGTAGTTCATTCTGGTGAACTAATTTTTTCATGTGCGGCCACTGTTTTTTGCCTAGATCGCCCTTTTTGGGGTTTTCACTTAGCCGGGCATTACTCTTTTTGCACTAAGATTTTTTTTTTTATGTGCAACCCCGTCTTTTGCCTAGACCGCCCTTTTTTGGGGTTTTCAAATTTAGCCGGGTATTACTCTTTTTGCACTCTTTTTTTTTTATTATTTTTTTCTTTTAGACATAGTATCTTTTGAGCTTATCACCGCTGACCGGGTGGACAAAGGGATTGCCGTCCGTGTCCGCAAGCTTCATGGCTCCTCCCGATAGTATCTTCTCGCACCACATAAGGGCCGATTCAAACGGGTTCCCATTTTCCCAGGGGGGTTGTCTCTGGTCGGGGGCTTCACTTTCAACACTAAGTCACCTTCTTTGATGTCTCCGGCCTTGACCTTTTTATCAAACGCTCTCGGCCATTCGCCTCCGGTAGGCTCGGGTGTGTTCCATGGCTTTTAGCCTTCTCTCGTCAAGGTGGCTAACTCATCATGTCGGCCGCGCAACCATTCCACTTCATTGACACTGTTTTCCAGAGGACCCTTAATGACGGGATTTCCAACTCCACCGGTAACACCGCTTCCATCCCGTAGGTTAAGGCAAAAGGAGTTTCTCCCGTAGCCGTTCGACAGACGTTCAGCAGCCCCAGAGTGCCAAGTGCAAACCTTTTCGGGCCAATCACGACCACGGGTGGCCATCTTCCTGATGATCCGTTCGAGCGTCTTATTAGCGGCTTCCACGGCTCCATTAGTCCGAGGTCCAGACGGAGACGACTTGTGGCGAGTGATTCGAATTCGACAAAGAACCTATCGCAGCCCCTTCAAAGTGCGACCCATTATCGGAAATGATCTCGTTGGGCACCCCATATCCGCACATTATGTTTTCTTTGATGAATTGGGCCACTTTTCCGGAAGTGAGGACCTTGTAAGACTTGGCCTCTACCCACTGGGTGAAGTAGTCGATGGCTACTAGCACAAATTCATGCCCATTGCTTCTCGCCGGGCTATTTTCCCTATCACGTCAATACCCCAAGTTGCAAACGGCCAAGGAGTCGTCATGCAATACAGGTCGCGAGGCGGGAGATGGTTGAGGTTGGCAAACCGCCGGCACTTGTCGCATGCTCGGACGTCTTGGACACACCTGTTTCCATGGAAATCCAAGAGTAACCCATTCGAGGATCACTTGCATCGTGGCTCGGCATTCATATGAGGACCGCAGGGACCATTGTGGACTTCGCCATCAACTCTTTGGCTTTTTCTTGAGTGACGCACAATAGGAGTGGTCTTTGGTATCGCTTCTTGTACGGGTTGCCTCCTAGAATGACATAATGGGAGGCCAACCTTTCGTAGCTTGCAAGCTCTTGGCTCGACTCCTTCTTTCGGTCTACCTTCTTCGTCTTTGAAAGCCGACTCTCCATCTTTGAGGAACCTGGTAAATTTGATTGTACGGGTGGTTCCTTTATAGGCTCGGGTCCTGTGTCTACTTCGCAATGTAAGGGTGGGGCTTCTCTTCTACCCACTCGGAAGGGTTTTATGGCTTTTCCCTCGGGGATCTCTACCAATGAGGCTAGAGTAGCTAATGCATCTCGCGAATCTGTTCTTTTCCCTTGGCAAGTAGTGGAAGGTCACTTCTCCGAACCTGTCCGGCCAACTTCTCCATATGGGCATGATACCGCTGCGGGTTAGGGTCCAGCGATCTTCCACTTGTTGGAAACCCGATTGATGATCGTGGCCGAGTCTCCGTAAACTTCTAGCTCCTCGACATTCCTTTCTAAGGCGGCTTCCAAACCAGAATGCGGGCTTCATACTCGGCAACATTGTTCGTGGCGGGGAAGTTCAACTTGAGGGCTATGGGTGTATGCTCATCCTTCGGATCGACCAAGAGCATCCCGATACCGTTTCCTCTTTTGTTAGCGGCTCCGTCAAAGAATAACCGCCATCGGTTTTGTTCGACCGCAAAGATCCCTTCATGCAGGAATTGGGGTTCGTGCCCTCTCGTCTTCATTACTCGGGAAAGTTTGCCAGGTGGTCGACAATGCTTGACCCTTGATAGCCTTTCGGTCACATAGTTGATGTCGTACTCGCTAAGAAGAAGGACCACTTTGCTAGACGCATCGAGAGGGAAGGCTTATCAAAGATGTACTTGATGGGGTCCATTTTGAGACCAAATTCACGGGGTGGGCTTGCATATAATGCTTCAACTTGCCGACTACCTGCACCGCCCCGCACGTGTCTTTTCACATGCCGAGTAATTGAGCTCACTTCCCCCGCAGCCTTCCTACCGACAAAGTAAATGGCGTTTCTACCCGAGAGTCTTTCTTTTCCTGAGCAAGCATAGCCCCAACCGCCGTATCGGTGACGGTGAGATAAAGCGTAAGAGGTTTACGTCTATGTGGGGGCATAGCCTCTTGGAGGGTGTACCAAGTATGCCTTGATCTCGGTCAAAAGCATCCCGGCATTCTTCGGTCCACTCGTGTCTACGTTCTTCTTCATGAGCTTGAAGATGGGCTCGCACATAGTGGTCAGCGATTGACGAAACGGCCGATATCTGCAGTTTTCCCATAAAGCTCTTGACTTAAATCGGGTCCGAGGTGGCCTCATATCCATAATGGCCTTGATCTTTTGGGGGTCGCTTCGATACCTCGCTCCGTGACCATATACCCAAGCACTTTTCCCCTTGTCACTCCGAAGGTGCATTTAGCAGTGGTTTAGTCTCATGGAATGTTGTCTCGCCTCTCAAAGAACTTCCGCAGTCAACAAAGTGCTGCCCGTCCTCGCCTTTGGAGTGGATTATCATGTCGTCTACGTAGACCTCAATCTCCTTGTGGATCATGTCATGAAAAAAGCGCGGCCGCCGCCCTTTTCGGGGTAGGTAGCCCCAGGCGTTCTTAAGTCCAAATGGCATCACAAAGATAACGGTCAGCAAGTTCCCCACGGGCGAAGGCTGTCTTTTCTTGGTCTTCCTCGGCCATCTTGATCTGGTTGTATCTGCAAAGCCATCAACGAAGGATTTGACTTCGTAGTTGGCAAGTGGAGTCCACCAGATGTCTATGTTTGGCAAAGGGTAATCGTCCTTGGGGCTGGTCTTGTTCAGATCTCGGAAATCCACACAGCAACGTACCTTTCCATTGGCCTTGGTGACTGGTCACAATATTGGACAACCATGTCGGATATTCGATGACTCGATGAATCCTACCCGCAGTAGCTTCTCAATTTCTTCTTTGACCTTTGTAGAGACCATTACGGCTTGATCTTTCTCGGTTTACGCTTCGGTTTAGCATCGGTGCTAGAGGGATTACGTGCTCTACTATCGAACCGTCTAGCCCCGGCATATCCCCGTATGACCATGCAAACACGTCGACGTATTCCCGAGCAGCATCGATCGGGCCCGTCCCGTTCAACCCCGGGAAGAAGTTTCCGATCTGCGTCTCTTTAGGTTTCTCGACAAGCACTCCAAGTTCACACTTGTCAAAACCTCCTCGGCAGCTTGGGCCCGGTTTTCCTCTTTTTCTGAAACCTGCTTAAAGATTTCTTTAATGTATTGTTCATTTAGTGTGTTTGCATCTTGTTCAAATGATTCATTATTAACTGTTGTTGAGTTTTGAGTTAATTTATCATTTGTTAAGTTGGCAATAAGAGGATACTCAGAAAGATCTGTCATTTCATTCAAAATAAGGGAAAAGATGACATCGATTACATTTTGATAGTCCTCAGGCGTGAGGCCTTCGAATGACTCAGAGGACTGGAATTCAAAGATTCCTGACTCAACTGTATGGACAACAGGGTGTTTGACACGACTGGGTACCAATCCAAGCTCTATTGCTGGTTTGATCGGAGAAGGTAGCACCATGGTTTGGCAGCCTGAGAATTGCAATTCAAAAGTCCTTGTTGTTGCAGGTCTGCACCAAGATTTTGTTAATTTCACCCTTGATTTATTTTGGGATTTTGATAAATCCACCTTTGCTGGAATATTGGTGAGGAAGATCTGCCTCACCCCCATCTATTTTCGATGTCATTTGGATATTTTGTTTCAATTGACAAAAGTAACAAATTCTGTGTTTCAATCTCTTTGATGATTGTTCCTGATGGTTATTGAAATTCCTCTACTTTGGGTCTTGTTTCGACATGGCCACTCCTCATTTTCATACTTGCCCGTGTTTTCTTGATGCCCGTCCGTGGCATCTGCAAATTCCGGTTTGGAGCTGATTTCTTTGGATTAGAATTTAGCTTCCCCCTCCTATTGTAATGGGGCGGTCCATGGACTTGCACCCCTCCCCTTAGTTTCCTTTACTTTATTGTTGGCTTTAAGCCCCACATTTTATTTTATTTTCATTCCGGTGGTTTTGGCTGTTATGTCCCCCACCATGTCTTGTATTTTCGTTTTATTTATAAAATCTAGGGAGCTACGTCTCCTTTCGTTAAAAAAAAAAAGTCAAAGTCAATGTCGGGGTCAATACTTTGCCAATTTTGCGTAACGAAATTTCGGCATGGCTTCGCTTGCGCGAGGAATCTAGACTTTTAGCATGGGCTCGGGTTTGACTTTTACGGGGGTATACGACGAAGCTGTATGACACGGTCTAGACCAAAAACCAACCAAAAAGTCATGGTTTTAAAAGTGTGACACGGACTAGTACATTGGTCGATACTTGCTGCCATGGGGAGTTTGGGATGATTCTGTGCACGCCCGGGAGCGTCGTAACACTATCTGTGACTGCAGCTGAACAATCATCCCGGGTTTAAAGGACGTGCGTACAAAAGTGTACATGATATAGTGCGCGTAGTGTGCGGTCTACTAAAAATTCTTTTTTTTTAGTTGAAATAGAGATTTTTCATCATGTGTTTTAAAAGAATGTTTTTGGGACGGGGAAAATGCATCACATAAGCACGTAAATTTTCTGGAGCTAGGCCAGATTCAGGACTGAATAGCCCCAAATCGCCACAGTTTCCAGATTAACCTAAGATATAAGTGTCCTGGTGGAACTGCGAATGAAGCCGTCAGGCTCAGATCAAGGCAGATTAGGCCGTCCGGCTGGATTCAACAGCTTTCCAGGTTCCAATTTTCTTCCTTTTCAGACTGTTTTTCCATGAATTTTTGGCAACTTTCAGCTTCAGAATGGCACCTGTTCATTAGGCGTAGGAGCCTTGGTATGTCTTAACTTAACTTTCCTTGGGGATTTTAGTCACATGTGATCTCAAAAGGGGCTTGTCTTTAAGTCCAAGAAAGAGACTCTTTAGAAAAGAATGAATCTTTGTCCATCGATCCTACATCTTGAGACGATGATGATTCGTAGGGACATTTTTATGTTCGTCTCAAGTGATTATCGGAGATATCGAGACTAAGACTCATTGAGTTCTAAAGGGACAAGGATTGTGGCATTTTTATGGTGGGATTGATGTAAAGATGGAGTCTTTACACCTATCCTCACCATGGAATACATCAAGAACCACGGGACTAGGGGAATGGGATGTAAAGATTGGATCTTTATGCTCATCCTATGTCTTTTTGTGCCTTAGAAGGCTTTTAGACAATCCTTGGAGAAAAAGATCCATCTTTAGGGACATGGGGGAAATAACATTAATGTAATGATTGCATTTTTAATATGAACAATATAATGAGTATCATTAAACTAAAGACATAATGTGAAAGGGATGATCTTTATGGCTTTTCCTATGTCCTTAATACCTCATAAGGTGGACAATCCTTGGAAAGCTAGATCAATGGGAAGGGGATGACATAAAATAAATAAAGATTGCATTTTTATACATAAATGTAAAAGGGAATCACATCATCATATGGTAGATCATCCCTAGAACAAGCCACTTGTGGAATCTTGTTCACCCTAGGGAGAGGATCTCCATTTGAATCCTTTGTGTAGAGGAATAGGAAATATGAAGATTACGTTACATATCAAAGCTTTATGACAATAATAAATGTAAATAACGAGTAATAATAGAATAAGAGTATATAGGAGTGTATCAAAGGGTAAAGGAAGGAGAGATTATCAATATTGGTTTTTCTCTATCTTCCAAGGGAGTTTTCCTAGGCAATATCTATTTAGGAATAGATTAAGGTAGGATTAGTGTATGAGAGAGGAGGGTTTTGTGTATTTTTTGTGACTGGAATTCGAGTTCCTATTTTGACAGAGTAACAGTGCTCTAAAATTGTATATCTTTTTTTTTTGGCAAAAGAAGACGGTACTACCTAGATTTTTTTTTTTTTTTTTTTTTTTTTGGCGAAAGGAGACGGTACTCCCTATATTTTATTAAATAAAAAGAAAATTACAAAACAAGGTGGGGGACATGACAACCTCAACCACCTGGAAATAAAAACGGGGGGAGTCCTTACACAAGCTGGAAGGTACTCTACAAAAGGGGAGGGGAACAACCTACCAATGAAAACAGGAAAAATACAATAGGGCTTTAAAACCAAAGTAGAAGGAAAACCTATGGTGAGGGATCTTTCAACAAAGAATCTACCCAAAACAAAAGGGGGATCAACCCAAAGCTCCAAGGCCCAACCCAACCAGACCGGCCCAACAAACCAAGGGGAGCGGACGCTCCCACCCAAAAAGGAGCGGACGCTCCCAGCAGGCAGAAACATCCAAGCAGAGAGGGACGAGTCGTCCTCAAGACGATGAGTCGTGCCCTTGCAGATCAGCAACTCCACAGCAGCAAACATCTAACAGCGAATATAAGATGCAGAAGATCGATCTAGAACCAAAGGTCCCTTGCAGATACTAGGGAGGGTATCAAAAGAGTAGTAACAGGAGTTAGACTTGGTAAAAGCAGCAGTATTAGCAAGCCCATCAGCAACCTTATTTCCTTCCCGAAGAATATGAGTGATCCGAACCGACATTAACTGTAATAGCCATTTAATCTCCAAAACAACATACCACCCCCTAGGTGTTTTTATTCTGGTGGTTAAGGTTGTCATGTCCCCCACCTTGTTTGTAATTTTTATTTTCGTTATTAATAAAATCTAGGGAGTACCGTCTCCTTTTGCCAAAAAAAAAAACAAAACAACATACCAAATGGACCAAGGAATATGATACTCCTCAATTAAAATTTTGAGAAGAACTTCAAAGTCAATCTCAAGCCATAACGAATTAATATCAAAGCTCCTTGCAAAAAATAAACCATCCCTAACAGCCTTGGCCTCAGCAATCATATTCGATCCATACCCATAAAAATGAGAGAAAGCAAAAATGAGATCACCTTTAGCATTCCGAATAACACCTCCTCCAGAAATAATACCCGGATTACCTTTGGAAGCACCATCTGTATTTAGCTTAAAAGGCTCAATTAACGGAGGAGACCACGAAACCAATCTCCACTTCTTGTTTACCATGGAAGATTCAGACATACCAAAAAGATCAAAAATTCTAGCCGTATTCCAAGAACCAGGAAAATGAATATCAAAAGCTTTTACCACATCCTTGATAGAATTGGTAACTGAGGAAATAATCTGAGACAGGGACATTTTAACACTATCAAATCTAGCTTTGTTTCTACTCTTCCAAATTTCCCACAAAATGTAACAAGGAAGAAGCCGTCTAAGCCAAGAAATTCCTTGAGAATCTCGACCTGAATTGTTAAACCACCAACTAGCCAAAATAGAACGAATATTAAAGGAATACAGCCTTAGACCCATAATATTCGAGAAAAAACTCCAAACAGCCATGGCAATGTCTCCACACACAAACAAATGATCCAACTCTTCAATAGAAGGAGAAGAGCAGCAACTACAAGAAGAAACAAATTGAATACCCCTCTTTTGAATAGCACAATCAGTGGGAAGGCCATGATGGAGGGCACGCCACATAAAAACTGAAACTTTAAGGGAAATATGCTTGTGCCAACAATATTCAAAGAAAGGATTAGAAGTACCTTTTTCTCTACACACATTCCATGCCGAAGAGACAGAGAAAATACCCGAAGCATTAGGGAGCCAATATAAGATATCCGGGCTGTTCATAAGGCGAATATTATTATCCTGGATGAAGCTTAAAAGTTGGTTGCTGAAAACATTCTAAATATATTCCATCCGTGGCTGACCATGCACAAAGAGAGAAGAAACTTCAACATGATCCCCATTCAGCAAGGTACAATCAGCCAACCAAAGGTCTTGAACCGAGATATCACCTCTCCCCACTCGCCAACAAATATTATTTTCTACCAACGGCTTAGCATTAATCATTCTACCCCAAATATGGGAAGCATATGAAGTTTTAGTAGCATCCATAGGATGAATATCATGACAATACTTAGAAGCCATAAAATCAGTCCAAAGAGAATTAGTGCTCCTAAAACGCCACCACATCTTCATTGCAAGAGCCATAGCCATATCTTCAAACTTCCGAAGCCCAAGACCTCCTTCAGGAACAGGAAGGAACATGTTGGATCTCCTAACCCAATGGCACTTATGAATACCATCCACATTACACCAAAAGAAATTGGAAATGAGACGGTACATAGCATTAATCACACCCTTGGGAGGATCAAGAAGGGCAATGTAATAAAGAGGGATAGCCTGAAGACAAGATTTGATGAGCGTCAACTTAGCACCAAACGATAGTAACTTACCTTGCCATGTAGCTAAACGAGCTTCCATCTTTCGCAAAACTGGATCAAACAGGGAAAGTTTTTTCCGACCAACATATAACGGACTGATACGGGAGAGATAAACATTATGGTTGACAAGGCCTTAGAAACCTTTCAAGATGGGGAAATTATATTTTTGGGCCATTTGGAGCAGCCAATTTTCGGACAGAATTGATGTTGCAGATTCGTTGGGCCATAACTGCTGCCATACTTAATATTTTTAAGTGATTCAAAAAGGAGCTGAGAGATCTATTTCTTATCTTTCCAACAAGTGCTGAAAGTCATCCTAATTCGGAGTATTCAAGGAGTTATGCCCATTTGAAGTCAGCCATGTGTTAGAAATCTGAACAGTCACATCCATGGAATGTGAATTTTGGCCAAGTTCATGTTGGTTCAGATTAAGTTTAGCTAAACATGTACTCATTTATTTTGAGTCTTTTGTCCAGCTTATATAAGGGCTAAGTATGTAATAGTTGGGGCATGTTATGTTTGAAATCAATAATTGAGAAACATTTGTTGTTCTCTGAAAACTCGGTTTGTCTTTAATCCCATCTTGGGAGGGTGACTGCCAAAAGGATCTTTATGCCATTCTTGGTGACTTTGTCTTTATAGAATTGGTTGGTGATCTCATCTATCTTTTCGTCTTGTTCATCATTTTCCTTTTACCAAAAACACAATCCATAAAAGTTATCCCTTATCCGCTGCCATACTTAGGAGATATACATCGGGTGGTATCGTGAGCGGGGTTTCACGAGTTCTAATCTTGTGAACGATCATGGCCGGAGACGATACAACTACAGGAGAAATTCCATTCGGCATGACTTTTGAGCAAGCACAAAACATGCGTCGTGATAGGCAAATTCAAGATTTGCAAGAACAATTGCAGCGTGTTCTTAATCTCTTTGAACAAAATCCCCAATTCAAAATCGAACCTTGGGAATGATGGTTCATCTTCTAAAGAGGAGCGTGAGGCACATCCTAGGAGGCAATATAGGCGCAACAACAATGATGATCGTGGGCTTAAGCTTGATATTCCAGAATTTGAAGGTGGTACAGATCCGGAAAAGTACTTGGAATGGATTAGAAGTGCTGAACGTGTATTTGAGTACAAGGAGTACGATGATCGCAAGAAATTCAAGATTGCTACCTTGAAGCTTACTAAATATGCCTCATTGTGGTATGAGAATTTGAAGAATCAGCGAAGGCGTGAAGGTAAGATCAGAATTTCCTCTTGGGAGAAGTTTAAGAAGTACCTTAATAGAAGATTCATTCCGAGCTCTTATTTGCAAGACAATTTTTCCAAACTTAATAATCGAAGGTGGTGATTTATCGGTGCAAGATTACATCATGGAGAATGATAAATTGTGTATTTTGTGTGATGTGCAAGAGCCTACAGAACAAATCATGGCACGTTTTCTTGGTGGCCTAAATGAAGAAATAGCAACTATGGTGGAATTGCAGCCTTGTTTTACACTTGATGAGTTATGTAAGGTGGCTATTAAGTGTGAGAAGCAATTAAGGGGGAAGAAGGCAGCCAAGAAACCTCTGTGGTCAAAGGATTATTCTGCATCAAAAGGTGGTTCGAGTAGTTCGTCTGCAGCTCAAAAGGTTACAACGGAGACAAAGCCAACAACTTCTTCAAAGGCTGAAGTGAAGAACACTATAAAGAACATGGACAAGGTGAAATGTTTCAAGTGTAAGGGGTATGGTCATTACCAATCGATTGTCCAAATAGTCGGATTTTGGCATTACATGAGATCGAGGAGATTGAGGCTACGTTACAAGTCGAGGGGGAAGAAGAGAACAAAGAGGAGCATGAGTCGATTAATACAGAAAACCTAAAAGGTGAGACCTTGGTGCTACGGAGAACTTTGCACTCCCAACCTTCACCGCTTGAGGAAGAACAAAGAGAGCAGATTTTTCATGCAAGGTGCCTTGTTCAAGGGAAGGTTTGCAATCCGGTCATAGATGGAGGGAGTTGCACTTATGTTGCTTCTACTACGCTTGTGGAGAAGTTGCAACTACCATTGCATTCATCCCCAACCGTACAAGTTGCATTGGCTCAGCAATGGAAGTGAAGTAAAGGTAACCAAACAGGCCCTAGTTTCTTTTTCCTTGGGAAATTATAAAGATGAGGTACTTTGTGATGTGGTACCTATGGATGTTTGCCATATTCTCGTTGGGGCGACCATGGCAATTTGATAGGAGCGTGGTACATCATGGGAGAAAGAATGAGTATGTGGTTGAGGTAAATCGAAAGAAGTATACCTTATTACCTTTGCCCCCATCAAAAGCTTCTCCAACTAAACCCCCACCACAAAAACAAAATCTGTTTGCAAGTGGAGTAGGTATAGTGGCTGTTCTCCTTCAAGGAAAGCGTCCTATTGCTTATTTTAGTGAAAAGTTGGGTGGTTCTAGACTCAATTACTCCACTTATGACAAGGAGTTCTATGCTATGGTACGTGCCTTGGATCATTGGACTCATTACTTGAGGCCTAATCACTTTATTTTGCATTCAGATCATGAGGCGTTAAAGTATATTCATGGGCAGCATAAGTTGAATCCTAGACATGCTAAATGGGTGGAGTTCTTACAATCCTTTAATTTCTCTTCGAAATATAAGGATGGAAAGAGCAATGTAGTGGCTGATGCACTTTCAAGGAGGCACTCTATGCTTACAATATTGGGAGCAAAACTTCTTGGTTTTGAGATGTTACGTGAATATTACAAGGAGGATGCAGATTTTGGTCCTATTGTTCTAGAATGTGAAAAGGGTATACATGGGAATTACTTGCTACAAGACGGATTTTTATTCAAGGGTAACAAGTTATGTGTTCCTAAATGCTCAATTCGGGAACTACTTGTGAGGGAAGCACATGGAGGAGGCATTGCTGGACATTTTGGGATCAATAAGACGCTAGAAATACTCCAAGAACACTTTTATTGGCCAAAGATGTTGGGGAAGTGCAATCAATTTTGGGCGTATGTTCTATTTGTCAAAAGGCCAAGAGTATTTTTCATAGAGGCTTGTATACACCTCTCCCAGCCCGGAGCAGCCTTGGGAAGATGTCTCTATGGATTTTATTGTGGCATTACCTAGAACTCAAAGGGGGAAAGATGCAATCATGGTGGTTGTTGATCGTTTCTCAAAAATGGCTCATTTTGTTCCATGCCATAAAACGGATGATGCTAGTCATATTGCTGACCTATACTTTAAGGAGATTGTTCGTCTACATGGAGTTCCAAAGTCCATTGTCGCCGATCGTGACAAAGAAGTTTCTTAGTCATTTTTGGAGAACCCTTTGGCGTTTGATTGGAACAAAGCCGCTTTTTAGTACCTCTCATCACCCACAAACCGATGGGCAAACGGAAGTTACTAATAGAACTCTTGGTACTTTGTTACGAGGTTTGGTGAGCAAGACTCAAAAGGATTGGGATGTGAAGCTAGCTCATGCAGAATTTGCTTACAATAGATCACCCACTTATGCGACAAAGCATTCACCATTTGAGGTAGTATATGGTGTGAATCCTTGTCTTCCTCTTGACTTGATTCCCATCAAGAAGGCTGAAATGGTGCAGCAAGATGCCAAGGAAAGAGTAGCAGCTATGAAGAAGCTACATGAACAAGTAAGGGCAAGAATCATGAAGGTAAATGAGCAATACAAAAGGAGAGCTAACAAGCACCGCAAGCAACCAGAATTTCAGGTTGGAGATTTGGTTTGGCTTCACTTACGAAAGGAGCGTTTTCCCAACAAAAGGAAGAACAAGTTGATGCCTCGGGCTGATGGTCCATTTCGAGTTATTGAACGAGTTGGTGAGAGTGCCTATAAGATTGATCTTCCCGGTGACTATTCTGTTAGTGCAACTTTTAATGTGGGAGATTTGTCACCATATGTTGATGATGATACACTTGCAGAATTGAGGCCAATTCTTTCTGAAGAAGGGGAGAATGATACGGGAGAGATAAACATTATGGTTGACAAGGCCTTAGAAACCGTTCAAGATGTGGAAATTATATTTTTGGGCCATTTGGAGCAGCCAATTTTCGGACAGAATTGATGTTGCAGATTCGTTGGGCCATAACTGCTGCCATACTTAATATTTTAAGTGATTCAAAAAGGAGCTGAGAGATCTATTTCTTATCTTTCCAACAAGTGCTGAAAGTCATCCTAATTCGGAGTATTCAAGGAGTTATGCCCATTTGAAGTCAGCCATGTGTTAGAAATCTGAACAGTCACATCCATGGAATGTGAATTTTGGCCAAGTTCATGTTGGTTCAGATTAAGTTTAGCTAAACATGTACTCATTTATTTTGAGTCTTTTGTCCAGCCTATATAAGGGCTAAGTATGTAATAGTTGGGGCATGTTATGTTTGAAATCAATAATTGAGAAACATTTGTTGTTCTCTGAAAACTCGGTTTGTCTTTAATCCCATCTTGGGAGGGTGACTGCCAAAAGGATCTTTATGCCATTCTTGGTGACTTTGTCTTTATAGAATTGGTTGGTGATCTCATCTATCTTTTCGTCTTGTTCATCATTTTCCTTTTACCAAAAACACAATCCATAAAAGTTATCCCTTATCCGCTGCCATACTTAGGAGATATACATCACGGACAGCCCAAATAAATAATAGGAAGATCCTTTTTTTGAAATCCCGTCGCCTCAGAAATAATAGCATCCCGCGTCTCATTGTGAACTTCATTAACAAAACAAGACTTTGCCGAACTAACAAGCTGTCCCGAGAAAGATTGATACCAATTCAAGCATTTCATATGAGCATCAAGAGAATCCTTAGAGCCATTGCAGAAAATAACAACATCATCCGCGTAAGCCAAGTGAGAGATCATAGGGGTATGAATATGAGCCCGGTATCTATAATGAGGATACTCGGTATGAAGGAGATTTAGACCCCGACTTAAAACCTCCGCTGCAATAATAAAAAGAGTCAGAGAGATAGGATCCCCTTGTCAAAGGCCACGGGATAAATGAAAAAAACCACTACTTTCGCCATTAACAAGGACAGAAAACCAACAAGAGGATATACATCGAAATATCATATCATTCCACACTTCATTGAACCCAAACTTCCTCATCACTTTAATAAGAGAGAACCAATATATACGATCATATGCCTTAGCCATATCTAACTTTAAAATAACATTAGAGCCCCACACCTTCTTCTTAAGAGAATGCATCAATTCTTGGGCAAGAAGAACATTTTCATGGATTAGTCTACCTTGAACGAAACCACTTTGCTGCTGGGAAATAATTCTTGGGAGAATAGGGGCAAGCCGAGAATTAAGAAGTTTTGTAATAACCTTATTAGAGAAATTGGCGTAGACTCGATAGGTCTCAACTCCGAAAAAGAAGAAGGGGAAATAACCTTAGGGATAGTGACAATAAGGGTGCTAGTCCAACTCCTTGGCATTGCATGGCCAGCAAAGAATTCCTTAATAGCTTGAATAAAGTCATCTTTGATAATATCCCAACAAGATTTATAAAACGCACCCGTAAAACCATCAGGTCCAGCAGCACTTTGACCATTCATGGAACAAACCACCTGTTTAATTTCCTCCAAAGAAGGCAAAGCCGTAAGCATCAAGTTATCCTCATCCGTGATCAAAGTAGGAATAACATCAAGAATGTCATCCCTAGGATTATCAAGAGGCTTTTGAAGATGGGCCGAATAGAATTCCACAGCCTCCTTTTTAATAACTTCCTTCGAATGAATCCATCCTCCACTGGAATCCCTTATGCGATGAATGAAAAGTTTTTGTCTCTTTTTACGCACATAAGAATGAAAAAACTTAGTGTTCTTATCACCTTCTTTAATCCACGATATATTGGCTTTTTGACACCAAAATTCTTCCTCCATTTTGAGCTTTCCCAGAAATTCTGCTTTAGCTACATTCAATGCCACAATGTGTTCATCCGAGGGATCATTCTGACTCACCAACTCGCAATGAGTGACATTATCTTCAGCAAGTTTTATTTGTTGATCAATCTTCCCAAAGAACTCTTTATTCCAAACTGAAATAACCTTCTTAAGCCGAGAGAGCTTTTTAGCAAAACTAACCATTGGCCTCCCATCCATATACTCTTGCCACGCATCTGCTACAAGAGAATGGAATTTAGGATGCTTCAGCCACACATTTAAAAAGCGGAAACTACCTTTTACAATATCAGCCTCGGCTTGAATTTGAATCACAAGGGGAGAATGATCCGAACAGGTTCTATTTAAATGAGTGACACTAGTATTATGGAATTTGGCCAACCAGTGAGTATTATAGTGATGTATATCTCCTAAGTATGGCAGCGGATAATGGATAACTTTTATGGATTGTGTTTTTGGTAAAAGGAAAATGATGAACAAGACGAAAAGATAGATAAGATCACCAACCAATTCTATAAAGACAAAGTCACCAAGAATGGCATAAAGATCCTTTTGGCAGTCACCCTCCCAAGATGAGATTAAAGACAAACCGAGTTTTCAGAGAACAACAAATGTTTCTCAATTATTGAATTCAAACATAACATGCCTCAACTATTACATACTTAGCCCTTAAATAGGCTGGACAAAAGACTCAAAATAAATGAGTACATGTTTATCTAAACTTAATCTGAACCAACATGAACTTGGCCAAAATTCACATTCCATGGATGTGACTGTTCAGATTTCTAACACATGGCTGACTTCAAATGGGCATAACTCCTTGAATACTCCGAATTAGGATGACTTTCAGCACTTGTTGGAAAGATAAGAAATAGATCTCTCAGCTCCTTTTTGAATCACTTAAAAATATTAAATATGGCAGCAGTTATGGCCCAACGAATCTGCAACATCAAATCTGTCCGAAAATTGGCTGCTCCAAATGGCCCAAAAATATAATTTCCCCATCTTGAAAGGTTTCTAAGGCCTTGTCAACCATAATGTTTATCTCTCCCGTATCATTCTCCCCTTCTTCAGAAAGAATTGGCCTCAATTCTGCAAGTGTATCATCATCAACATATGGTGACAAATCTCCCACATTAAAAGTTGCACTAACAGAATAGTCACCGGGAAGATCAATCTTATAGGCACTCTCACCAACTCGTTCAATAACTCGAAATGGACCATCAGCCCGAGGCATCAACTTGTTCTTCCTTTTGTTGGGAAAACGCTCCTTTCGTAAGTGAAGCCAAACCAAATCTCCAACCTGAAATTCTGGTTGCTTGCGGTGCTTGTTAGCTCTCCTTTGTATTGCTCATTTACCTTCATGATTCTTGCCCTTACTTGTTCATGTAGCTTCTTCATAGCTGCAACTCTTTCCTTGGCATCTTGCTGCACCATTTCAGCCTTCTTGATGGGAATCAAGTCAAGAGGAAGACAAGGATTCACACCATATACTACCTCAAATGGTGAATGCTTTGTCGCATAAGTGGGTGATCTATTGTAAGCAAATTCTGCATGAGCTAGCTTCACATCCCAATCCTTTTGAGTCTTGCTCACCAAACCTCGTAACAAAGTACCAAGAGTTCTATTAGTAACTTCCGTTTGCCCATCAGTTTGTGGGTGATGAGAGGTACTAAAAAGCAGCTTTGTTCCAATCAAACGCCAAAGGGTTCTCCAAAAATGACTAAGAAACTTGTTGTCACGATCGCTGACAATGGACTTTGGAACACCATGTAGACGAACAATCTCCTTAAAGTATAGGTCAGCAATATGACTAGCATCATCCGTTTTATGGCATGGAACAAAATGAGCCATTTTTGAGAAACGATCAACAACCACCATGATTGCATCTTTCCCCCTTTGAGTTCTAGGTAATGCCACAATAAAATCCATAGAGACATCTTCCCAAGGCTGCTCGGGAACTGGGAGAGGTGTATACAAGCCTCTATGAAAAGTACTCTTGGCCTTTTGACAAATAGAACATCTGCCCAAAATTGATTGCACTTCCCCCAACATCTTTGGCCAATAAAAGTGTTCTTGGAGTATTTCTAGCGTCTTATTGATCCCAAAATGTCCAGCAATGCCTCCTCCATGTGCTTCCCTCACAAGTAGTTCCCGAATTGAGCATTTAGGAACACATAACTTGTTACCCTTGAATAAAAATCCGTCTTGTAGCAAGTAATTTCCATGTATACCCTTTTCACATTCTAGAACAATAGGACCAAAATCTGCATCCTCCTTGTAATATTCACGTAACATCTCAAAACCAAGAAGTTTTGCTCCCAATATTGTAAGCATAGAGTGCCTCCTTGAAAGTGCATCTGCCACTACATTGCTCTTTCCATCCTTATATTTCGAAGAGAAATTAAAGGATTGTAAGAACTCCACCCATTTAGCATGTCTAGGATTCAACTTATGCTGCCCATGAATATACTTTAACGCCTCATGATCTGAATGCAAAATAAAGTGATTAGGCCTCAAGTAATGAGTCCAATGATCCAAGGCACGTACCATAGCATAGAACTCCTTGTCATAAGTGGAGTAATTGAGTCTAGAACCACCCAACTTTTCACTAAAATAAGCAATAGGACGCTTTCCTTGAAGGAGAACAGCCCCTATACCTACTCCACTTGCATCACATTCAACCTCAAATGGTTGAGTAAAATCAGTAGTGCTAGGACGGGGGTCTCACAAAGCTTCCTCTTTATCAATTCAAAAGATTTTTGAGCAGAAGAAGTCCATCCAAACTTCCCTTTCTTCAAACACTCGGTCATAGGGCTGGTTAGAGTACTAAAATCCTGAATAAACCTTCTGTAAAAAGACGTTAAACCATGAAAAGATCTCACCTCCGTGATTGTAGTTGGTGTAGGCCAAGACTTTATTGCTGCAATCTTTGATTGATCAACCAAAATACCATCCTTAGTAACCACATAGCCCAAGAAAGTAACACTAGGCTGCATAAACGAACATTTCTCCACAAGCGTAGTAGAAGCAACATTAGTGCAACTCCCTCCATCTATGACCAGATTGCAAACCTTCCCTTGAACAAGGCACCTTGCATGAAAAATCTGCTCTCTTTGTTCTTCCTCAAGCGGTGAAGGTTGGGAGTGCAAAGTTCTCCGTAGCACCAAGGTCTCACCTTTTAGGTTTTCTGTATTAATCGACTCATGCTCCTCTTTGTTCTCTTCTTCCCCCTCAGCTTGTAACGTAGCCTCAATCTCCTCGATCTCATGTAATGCCAAAATCCGACTATTTGGACAATCTGATTGGTAATGACCATACCCCTTACACTTGAAACATTTCACCTTGTCCATGTTCTTTATAGTGTTCTTCACTTCAGCCTTTGAAGAAGTTGTTGGCTTTGTCTCCGTTGTAACCTTTTGAGCTGCAGACGAACTACTCGAACCACCTTTTGATGCGAGAATAATCCTTTGACCACGAGAGGTTTCTTGGCTGCCTTCTTCCCCCTTAATTGCTTCTCACACTTAATAGCCACCTTACATAACTCATCAAGTGTAAAACAAGGCTGCAATTCCACCATAGTTGCTATTTCTTCATTTAGGCCACCAAGAAAACGTACCATGCTTTGTTACGTAGGCTCTTGCACATCACACAAAATACACAATTTATCATACTCCATGATGTAATCTTGCAGCGATAAATCACCCCGCTTCGATTATTAAGTTTGGAAAAATTGTCTTGCAAATAAGAGCTCGGAAGGAATCTTCTATTAAGGTACTTCTTAAACTTCTCCCAAGAGGAAATTCTGATCTTACCTTCACGCCTTCGGCGATTCTTCAAATTCTCATACCACAATGGAGCATATTTAGTAAGCTTCAAGGTAGCAATCTTGAATTTCTTGCGATCATCGTACTCCTTGTACTCAAATACACGTTCAGCACTTCTAATCCATTCCAAGTACTTTTCCGGATCTGTACCACCTTCAAATTACGGAATATCAAGCTTAAGCCCACGATCATCATTGTTGTTGCGCCTATATTGCCTCCTAGGATGTGCCTCACGCTCCTCTTCGTAAGATGAACCATCATTCCCAAGGTTCGATTTTGAATTGGGGGATTTTGTTCAAAGAGATTAAGAACACGCCGCAATTGTTCTTGCAAATCTTGAATTTGCCTATCCACGACGCATGTTTTGTGCTTGCTCAAAAGTCATGCCGAATGGAATTTCTCCTGTAGTTGTATCGTCTCCAGCCATGATCGTTCACAAGATTAGAACTCGTGAAACCCTGCTCTGATACCACCTGATGTATATCTCCTAAGTATGGCAGCGGATAATGGATAACTTTTATGGATTGTGTTTTTGGTAAAAGGAAAATGATGAACAAGACGAAAAGATAGATAAGATCACCAACCAATTCTATAAAGACAAAGTCACCAAGAATGGCATAAAGATCCTTTTGGCAGTCACCCTCCCAAGATGAGATTAAAGACAAACCGAGTTTTCAGAGAACAACAAATGTTTCTCAATTATTGAATTCAAACATAACATGCCTCAACTATTACATACTTAGCCCTTAAATAGGCTGGACAAAAGACTCAAAATAAATGAGTACATGTTTATCTAAACTTAATCTGAACCAACATGAACTTGGCCAAAATTCACATTCCATGGATGTGACTGTTCAGATTTCTAACACATGGCTGACTTCAAATGGGCATAACTCCTTGAATACTCCGAATTAGGATGACTTTCAGCACTTGTTGGAAAGATAAGAAATAGATCTCTCAGCTCCTTTTTGAATCACTTAAAAATATTAAATATGGCAGCAGTTATGGCCCAACGAATCTGCAACATCAATTCTGTCCGAAAATTGGCTGCTCCAAATGGCCCAAAAATATAATTTCCCCATCTTGAAAGGTTTCTAAGGCCTTGTCAACCATAATGTTTATCTCTCCCGTATCATATAGAATGCCCTATCCAGTCTTTGAAAGATAGTAGGGCGCCCACGAGGCTTATCCACCCAAGTGAATCCATTACCCCGATATCCCACATCAATAAGGCCAAGAAATTGAACCATATCAGAAAATTCTTCAACAATTTTTTCCTTGATAGGCCGACCACCCAACTTCTCAGATTGCTCAAGAACACAATTGAAATCACCAACAATAATCCATGGACTATCCTCCACATCCATATTCATAAGAGTGTCCCATAATTGCCTCCTTTCATAACGATCACAGCTAGCATAAACAACAGTTAAAAGAACCGGAAAATTCCATAAGGAATGCTTCTGATTCTGTAATCCCTCTCTAGCTTTCTCTCTCTAGAATTCTCTCTAGGATTTTTTCTTTGGCTCTTGCCGCCGGCAGCCCTCCATGGCTGATCCGGCCTTGTTTCCGCCTCTTCCCTCTCATGCTAATCCGAACATTACTCTCAATCCCTGCCCCACCCCGCAGCAAAACCCTAATGGTGATACCAAGATTGTTTCAACCGCAACTCCTCCCCATGCAAACCCTAATGGGCCGCCTCCTCCTAACCCTAGCAAATCCTTTGCTTCGATCTTTAGCCCCTCAATTGACTCCAATACAAGATATCCCTTTGATCCCAGCCGCTATTCACAAAGGTGTTCCATCATTGAAACTCTCGAAGGAAGCTTTAGAGGCTTTTGCTAGGCCTTTTGCTTGGACTTTGGTTGGAAAATTCTCTAATGGCAGACCTACTATGGAGGCTGCAAGAATTGCTTTTGCCACATTTCATTTGAAGGGAGCCTATAAATTAGGCCATATTGATTCGCGTCATATGTTGATCCAATTAACTAATGAAGAAGACTTCCAACGCATTTGGACTAGAGAGGTTTGGTATGTGAACAGATTTCCTATGCATACTTCAGTTTGGACACCTTCATGGAAGCCACAAACGGATTCTTCTATTGTTCCTGTGTGGGTAAGTCTCCCCGGATTGCCGGTTCACTTATTCAATAAAATCTTTATGTTTTCTTTGGCTCGCATCTTTGGAAAACCTATGTCCCTTGATAAAGCTACTGCTGAATTGACTCGACCGAGTGTAGCTAAAATTCTGGTGCAAGTGGATCTCCTCAAAAGATTACCTGATAAGATACATGTGGATTGTGGCGATTGTATGCCTAGTTTTTTTCAATCTGTTGAATATGATAACATGCCCTTATATTGCAGACATTGCTCCTTATTGGGACATAATGAGTTTAATTGTCGAGTCTTAAAGTCAGAATATAAGAAAAATAGCAATGAAGCAGCCCCTCAAAAGGTGAATAATGGTAAAAAGGTTGTGGAAAGCAAAGAAGCCAAACTTACAGTTGAAGAAGAGAAGAAAGGTGTTAATAAACAGGAGATTTGGATAGAGAAGAACAATGGTAATGGTAAAGATGGATTTGCTGAAACTAGCAAGAATGGTGAGAATAAAGTGATTGATTTGACCAAAAAGGATGTCATTGCTCCTATTTTTTTATTTTTTTTTTGGCAAAAGGAGACGGTACTCCCTAGATTTTATTAAAAACGAAAAATAAAAATACAAACATGGTGGGGGACATAAAACCTAAACCACCAGAAAGAACACCTAGGGGGAGTTTTTACACAACCTGTAAGATCCTCTACAATAAAGGGGGGGGGGGGAAATCTAAAAACAAAAGGAAAATACATCAATAAACAAAAGAGAAAACTACTGTCTAATATTAGGATATGCAATCCGATCAAAATAGAGAAGGCTCTGGCACGGCTTGGGGCAAAACTCCAATGAAGTAAACTGAAAGTCCGTTTGCCCAGCAACCGAAATATTAGCAAGAAAATCTGCCACTTTATTACCTTCCCTGTAGACATGAGTTACCTGAATAGAAACTTCCTTCATGAATCTGAAAATGGCTTGAATGTAATACCAAATCTCCCAAGGAATATTGCATTTGCGAAGTAATATGAGAGACAAAACTTCAGAATCGACCTCGAGCCAAAGAGAATCAAAACCCATAAGCCTAGCTTGAGTAATTCCATCAAGAGCAGCCCTAGCTTCAGCAACAATGTTAGAAGCATTACCATAAAAATGAGAAAAAGCAAAAATAAAAGACCCATCATGATGACGTAAAATACCTCCACCCGAGGCAATGCCCGGGTTACCACGAGAAGCTCCATCTGTATTAACTTTCACTTGTCCCTCAGAAGGAGGGGACCAATAAACTAGCTTGACACGAGCAATAGACGGGGTGGCCAGAATAATATTAAAAAATATAGCAATATTAACCTCCGAAGGAATAATATGAAAAGATAGACTATGAGCACGAAGGATATCACTAATATGGAATTGAATATTATTAGGGTCCTTTTCCCAACTAGGAATCCCATCATCAAACCTGCATTCATTCCTGTGCTTCCAAAGCTCCCAACAAATGAAACTCGGAAGGATATCTCCCAACCATAACACAACCCTACTAAGCTTGGAATTTTTACAGGCATGCCAAGCAATCATCCTTTGCATGATAGTAGAACCCGAGATTTGAAAACCAATCAAATTTCCAAAGAAATTCCACACACGAAAGGCAATATCACCATGAAGAAGAATGTGATGTATGGATTCAAGAGAAGGGCTAGAACAACAATGACAACGAGAGACAATAGAAATACCATTACGAGAAATGTTGTCATCAGTAGGGAGAGCAGCCTTAAGGCATTTCCACATGAAAATGGACACCTTAAGAGGAATATACTTATGCCAGAAGAGGTGTCTATCTTCCCCAATCGGTAAATGAAGCTTTGTCTAAGAAACTTGCAGCCATTAAGACAAGAGCTAACACTAATCATTCCCATGATGTTGATGTTAATGTACCAATTCCAGACCTGCAAGATCCTACAAAATTGTGCACTCCTTTAAGAGATGATTCTGCATTGCGAGTTAAGCCTTCTTCCCAAGTGAAGCGGAATGCTTTTAGCTCCTTAAACCTCTCTCCAAAAGCACCACAAGTGACATCTATTAATCAAGTGATTGATTTTCAGCTGGATTACAAAGAAAGATTGTCCCTGGTTGATGCAAAGGATGATGATGATGATGGCTTCACAACGGTATCCTATAAGAAAAAGAAAAGTAAGGAGAACTCTCTCTCCTTGTAAGTATCTTATCCTTTCTTATATTCCCTCATTTACTATCTTTTTAGCTGTTTTTAAATGGTGTGTTTTATAAGTTGGAATGCTCGTGGCATAGCTAATGTGGCCACAATCCGTAGAATCAAACGTTTATTCCGTTCTCATGGTGTCTCGCTTATGGCTATTTATGAGCCAAAATCTGATTTTTCTTCTATGGGTCCTCTTATTCGGAAGTTGGGTTGTGAAGATGGGGTGAATAATAGAAATAATAGAGTTTGGGTTTTATGGAAGCATGGGCTGAAGTGCGTGGTTATTCATGACTCTAATCAAGCTTTAACTTTACAAATTTCTCATCCGCTTTGGGAGACAGCCATTTGGGTTTCTTTTGTTCACGCTAGGCGTACATGATTTTCTCGTATTTCTCTTTGGGAAGAGCTAATGACTATTAGTGAGGTGGATTTCCCTTGGTTGGTTGTGGGTGATTTTAACTGTGTTATTGATCAGAGTGAGAAGATTGGAGGAAAACCTATTAATGGTATGGCAGTCACGGAATTTTTGGATATGATTCAATACTCTAACCTTATGGATCTTTGGATATGAAGGTAATGTTATAACATGGTCTAATAATCGAATGGGAAGAAGGGCTATTTATCAAAGGTTAGACGAGCTTTGTATAATGAGCAATGGTTGCAATTGTTCCACTCTACCCGTGTTACTCATTTAGCTAGAACTTGTTCGAGATCATGCTCCTATTCTTATCACATTGCAACTTGAAGTGAAGTGCGTCATGGCTCTTTTCGCTTTCTTAATGTGTGGCTGAAGCATCATTCCTTTACGGAGCTTGTTAAAACATCTTGGGCTGCCCCTATGGATGGAAGACCGATGGTGTGCTTTGCCAAGAAACTTGGGCGTCTCAGGAGACTATTTGATTGGAATAAGCATATTTATGGGAGAATTGATCGGCAAATAAAAAACGCGAGAAGATGATGTTTTGGTTAGGGAAGTTCAATATCAAACTCTTGGTGATGATGAATCTAGAAATTTGCTCTAAATTTAGCCCGGGCGCAATTACTTTCAAAGTTGAAATTAGATGAAGATTTATGGGCCCAAAAAGCTAATTTAAAGTGGTTAAAGGAGGGAGATAGAAACACAAAGTTCTTTCATTCTGTTGTAAAGAAAAAGAGGCAGAAATTATGTATTCACAAAATAAAGAATAGAGATGGCGTGTGGCTGAAAGAGAAAAATGAAATTAGAGAGGAGGCTATAAGGTTTTATTCGGATCAGCTTCAAGGCCATTGTGAGATTCCTTCCGATGACTTTATGTTTCTTATTCCTTTTTTTTTTTTTGGCAAAAGGAGACGGTACTCCCTAGATTTTATTAATTAAAAATAAAATTACAAAACAAGGTGGGGGACATGACAACCTTAACCACCTGGAAAAGAAACGGGGGGAGTCCTTACACAATCCGTAAGGTACTCTACAATAAGGGGAGGGGGAACAACCTAACAACAAAAAAAGGAAAAAAACAGAATATAACATTAAAATAAAATGAACCTCTAATATAAGGGATAGTAGACCTATCTAAAATATAAGCTCCTTTGCAGCGGTGAGGAAGATCACTAAAAGTAAAATACTCAGAATTAGATCTTGTGATAGCAGCGACATTAGCCAAGCCATCAGCAACCTGATTTCCTTCACGCAGAATGTGAGTCACTCTAACACCAATTAGCGATATAAGCCTTTTAATATGAAGAACCTCGTACCAAATACTCCAAGGAATATGAAAGTCACGGATAAGCACATTTAAAAGAATTTCAGAATCAATTTCAAGCCAAAGAGAAGTAATACCCAATTGAGACGCGTAAGTGAGGCCATCCAGAACTGCCTTAGCTTCAAAGAACCATATTAGTACAATGACCATAAAACTTGGAAAAAGCAAATAATAAATTACCATTTTTGTTTCTGAAAATACCACCTCCAGAACTAATACCTGGATTTCCTTTAGCAGCGCCATCAGTGTTAAGCTTGAGTAATTCCGAGGTAGGAGAGTTCCAATGAACAAACTTGAAAGCCCTAGGTTTAGGAACAACTCTAGGAAGGTGAAAGCAGTGAAAAATATGATTTTCCAAGTCAGAGGAAGGGAAAGATAGGCTATAGGCCTTAATGACAGAACCAATCTGCACAAAAATCTCGCGGATAATCCTAGAAGAAGACATATTAAGATCCTCAAACCTAGCTTTGTTCCGGCCCTTCCATAACTCCCAAAATATGAAACAGGGAAGAATGCGAGAAAGCCAAGAAATACCCTTATTCTTCCCAAGGGCGGAATTAAACCACCAGCTAGCTAGGATACTCTTAACGCTATAGAAGGAGATATGAATGCCAAACAACCTAGAGAACCAATCCCAAGTCTCAAAAGCCACTTGACTATGAACAAAAAGATGATTAGAATCCTCTAAAGAATGCTGCGAACAACAAACACAAGATGACACAAGAGATATGCCCCTAGATTGAATCGCAACATCAGTAGGGAGGCCATTATGTAACAATCTCCAAAGGAAGATGGAAATTTTAAGCGGAATATACTTGTTCCAGCAATACTCAAAAAACAAATTCCGAGCATTAGGCACTCTACACACTTGCCAAGCCGAAGAAAGAGAGAACTGACCTTTAAGCGAGGGAATCCAATAAATGCAGTCAGGAATATCAGAGATAGAAATATTCTGACTATGAATAGAGTTAAGAACATCAGGGCCAAACGTATCACATATATAATTAATTCTCGGCTGACCCTCATGAAATAAAGAAGAGATTTCAATATGATTTCCAGGAAGATTAAGCGGAGGACCTTCCAACCACTTTTCATGAATAGAAACCTCCCCCCGACCAATCCTCCAAGCAATGTGATTTTCAACAATGTCTTTAGCTTGAATCATACGGCTCCAAATATGGGAAGAGAAGGGAGTCTTTCCCGCGTCCATAGGATGGGATCCATAACAGTACTTATCAAGCATGAATTCCGTCCAAAGAGAATGAGAGCTCCTAAAACGCCACCAAAGTTTCATAGCATAAGCCATAGAGATATCTTCAAAGCAGCCTTGAGACCCAAACCACCTTCACTACACGGCCTAAACATAAGATCTTTTCGCACCCAATGACATTTAGATTGACCATCTTCATTACTCCAAAAGAAATTTGTGACCAGACGATACATAGCTTGAAAAACCCCCTTGGGAGGATCTACCAAAGAAATATAGTAAAGGGGAATAGCTTGTAAACAAGATTGAATAAGAGTGAGCTTAGCTCCAAAGGAGAGAATCTTTCCTTGCCAAGAAACAAGCTTATCAGCCATCTTTTGCAACACAGAGTCAAAAAGAGCGATATTTTTTCTCCCAACATAAAGAGGACAGCCAAGATAAATAATCGGAAGATCTTTCTTTTCGAAGGAGGTAACAGACGCAATAATAGAATCTCTGACTTCATCATTTTTTCCTATAATGAAACAGGATTTCCTTGTATTCACAAGCTGACCCGAGAACTCTTGATACCAAATAAGACATCTCATATGAGCCTCAAGAGAAACTTTAGAACCATTACAGAAGATAATAATATCATCTGCGTAAGAAAGATGAGAAATCATAGGGGTATGAATGTGAGCCTTATAACGATAATGAGGGAAATCAGTGTGAAGCCGATTGAGACCCCGACTCAGAACTTCGGCAGCAATAATGAAAAGAGTGGGAGATATAGGGTCTCCTTGACGGAGCCCACGAGAAGATGGGAAGAAACCAGAGCTTTCTCCATTAACAAGGACTGAGAACCAACAAGAAGATATGCTACGAAAGATCAAATCATTCCACGTTTGAAAAGCCAAACCTTCTCAGAACTTTAATCACCGCAAACCAAGAAATACGATCATAGGCTTTGGCCATATCTAACTTTAGGCCAATATTAGACCCCCTCACCTTTTTCCGAATAGAATGCATAAGCTCTTGAGCCAACAAGACATTTTCATGAATCAACCGGCCTTTAACAAACCCACTTTGCTGAGGAGAAATAATTCTTGGGAGAATTGGAGCAAGACGGGAATTAAGCAGCTTTGTAATAATTTTATTCGTGAAATTACATAAGCTAATAGGTCTCATCTCCGAGAAAGAAGTAGGAGCGCTAACTTTGGGAATGAGGACAATAAGAGTTGAAGTCCAGCTCCGCGGCATAGGGAAACCAAAGCAAAAACTCTTTAACGGCTCTATGCGGAGTCCGCTTTGATAATGTCCCAACACCCCTTGTAGAAGGCACCATTGAAACCATCGGGGCCAGCAACACTTTGGTCACTCATAGACCAAATAGTATCTTTGATCTCATCTAATGACGGAACAGCCGTGAGCATCTCATTATCTCCATCATTGATCAGCCTAGGAATGACCTCTAGAATATCATCTTTAGGAATATCAAGGGTAGATTGAAGCTGGGCCAAAAAGAAATCAACAGCCGCTTCCTGAATATCTTGTTTATTATGAACCCAATTCCCATTGCCATCTTTAATTCTATGAATGTATAACTGCTGCCTTTTTTTCTTAACGTATGAGTGAAAAAACTTTGTATTATGGTCTCCCTCCTTTAACCACTTAATATTAGCCTTTTGACGCCAAAGGTCTTCCTCAACCTTCAACTTAGCAAGAAGGTTAGCTTGAGCCAAGCTAAGGGCAGCCCTGTTCTCATCCGAATTATTACCTTGGAAAAGCAATTCTTTTTGACAAACCTCATCTTCAGCATCTCGAACATGCTGATCAACCCTACCAAACACATCTTTATTCCAAGCAGAAATACATTTTCGAAGGCGAGCAAGCTTTTTAGCAAACCGAACCATAGGGGCTCCATCCATATAATCATTCCAAGAATTTTCAACTAGAGACAGAAAAGAATGATGTTTCATCCAAATATTTAGAAAGCGGAAAGAGCCCCTAGTAGGCTCAGTCGAGATTTTGATTTGGACCAAGAGGGGATTATGATCGAAACGGGTTCTATTAAGATGGGTAACAGAAGTAACATGAAAAGTGTCCATCCATTGAGAATTATAAATAGCGCGATCTAGACGTTGAAGGATAGTAGGCTTCCCTCTAGGCTTATTAACCCACGTGAATTTATTTCCTAAATAGCCAGCGTCCATCAGACCAGAAAATTGAATCATATCAGAGAATTCCGTAACAGCTTTTCTATTAATAGGATTTCCTCCAACTTTTTCAGATTGCATAAGGACACAGTTAAAATCACCAATGACCATCCACGGAGTAGTACAAGAACTAAAATCCATAAGGTTATCCCAAAGCTCTCTACGATCAAAACTATTACAACTAGCATAGACCACAGTCACATGAATGCAAGATTCCCATTGACCATGAGAAATCTGCATAGTAATAAACTGAGAATTATCCTGAACCACACTACAGACAAAGCCATGTTTCCAAAAAAACCAAATTTTTCCGTTACAGTTAGAAAAGCTACCCACACAACCCAACTTCCTTTGCGTAGACAGACGCTGAAACATAGGCATTTTAGGTTCCGACATTGCAAAAAAGGAAGCACCATGAAGGTGGAAAATCTTTTTAGCCCGTCTAAAAGACGCACCATTACCAATACCTCTAACATTCCAAAAAATCATAGCAACCATTGTAAAAGATATAAGAGAAGTAAATGACTTACAGAGATACTTAGGATGAAGGAGATGAGGATTTAGCACGGTTCCTCTTATATGTGACTTTGTGAATCCATCAACATCAACATTTGTTTGAAGTATTAGCAAAAGGAGTGGAGCCAGCTTGCTCCGTGACAAACGAAACAGAAGGAGGACCACGCGGGGAAAGATTAAGCCCTTCAATATCAAGGGCCGAATTTTCAGTATCCTCTTCAAACACGGGATCAAGAGCATTCGAGTTCTTTTCAACAAAGCAATGGCAGATTTGTGTTTCGCATTGAGCGACTCCACATTTTTGATAATTTCCGACATGTCAAAATCATTGTTTTTGTTATTATCAACATTTATAGAATTTGAGAGGACGAGCCCGACCAGCTCCCATGGAAATAGCGGCATTACAAGCATTTTTTAAAGCAATTTCAACCGCCATAGGAAGCTTCGACCACGAACTTGACCATTTTAGGTCTTTGGAGCCGTGGTTTTCTGCAGATTTACATCAGCAATAGCATCATTTTTATTAACAATATCATCCTCCTTACCATTACGTAAAGAGTCCATATTAGAAGTGGCTCCATCCATAGATTTCACCACATTAGAATTGTCTCCATCCACAGCAACCTCCACAACACCAGCAACAATTTCCGCCTTGTCATTGGTCTGCTTATCCGATTCTTTGTTTGGAAGAAGTGAGGTGAGGGTTTGCCTTCCTGCACATAGAAATATCATGCCCAAGGATAAAACAATGCTTGCAATATTTAGGGATATTATCATATTGAACCTTTTGATAGAAACTTGGGTAGACATCACCACAATCGATAAAAATTTCATTAGGGAATTTTTTTGTTGCATCAACTTGAATGAGGATTTTAGCAATACTAGGTCTAGAGAGTTCAGCCGTGGCCTTATCTAGGGATAGAGGGGAGCCAATCATGGAAGCAGCCGCATAGAGAAAGGATTTGTTCATTAAATGAATTGGGAGTCCCGGGAAGCCAACCCAAACAGGAACAAAAGGGGATTCCTGTTCAGGGCGCCAAGCCGGAGACCACGCCAACATACGCATAGGAAATCGATCAACATACCACACTTCTTTCATGAATAACCATTGATAATCTTCTTCCGTAGTTAATTGGATTAGCATGTGTCTATTATCTAAATGGCCAAGTTTATAATTTCCTTTTAGTTTAAATTTAACGAAAGCAATTCTAGCATCTTCCATGGATGGTCTCCCGTGCATAAACTTTCCAATAAGAGTAAATTTAAAAGGTTTAGCAAAAGAATCAAGAACTTCCCTGTTTAGTTTAACGGCTGGAGTCCCTTTGTGGAGACCAGTTTGAATTGCCGCAAGATTTGAGCCTTGTGAAGGATCAGCATGCCCATGTTGCGGATGTGAAGTTTTTTGTGCAAACAGATCTGCAAAAGATTTGGAAGTCTGACCGAGAGAATTTTGGCTTTGAGGAGGAGTATCATTCTTCATTTGAGACGATTCCACGCTATGCTGAAGATTAACGGTATTGCTGTTAATAGGAGGCGGATGAATACTAGGGTTTGCATGGGTAGGAGGCGGCGCTATATGAGAACTAGGGTTAGGGTTAGGATTCGGACTTGGATGATTCAAAGAAGGATTGTAGTATGGATTGTAATTGCTAGAGTTTAAGGAAGAAAACCACGCTGCCGTTGAAGCCATGGCAGCAGACGACGGTCTCTAGGGCAAAACCCTAGAGACGGGAAGAAACGGCAAGGAGAGACTTAGAGAGCGTTAACTTTTACTGCGTGTTTATGTTTCTTATTCCTCTTCTGATTACTGAAGAGGATAACACCTTGCTAACGGCTGTCCCTAATGAGGATGAAGTTCGTCAGGTAATTTTTTCTATGAATGGCCAAAGTGCAGCTGGTCCGGATGGTTTCACGGGTGAATTTTATAAGGGTTGCTGGGATATAATTAAGGCTGATTTGGTGCGTGCTATTGGAGATTTCTTTTCTGGGTTTCAAATGCCAAGAAGCTGGACTAGTACTTTAATTGTCACAATTCCTAAGGTGGATTCTCCCTCTTCTTTCTCGGACCTGAGACCGATTAGCCTCTGTAATTTCTGTAATAAGGTGGTTACAAAATTATTAACGTGTCATCTTGCTCCCATTCTTCCTAGAATTATTTCCCCGGAGCAGAGTGGGTTTGTTCAAGGTAGAGTTATTCATGAGAATGTCTTATTGGCTCAGGAAATTATGCAATCTATAAACAAAAAGGTTCGGGGTTCTAATGTGGCTCTCAAGCTTGATATGGTGAAAGCTTATGATCGGTTATCTTTGTTCGGTCTTATTAAGGTGATGCGGCAATTTGGTTTTAATGAGGTTTGGATTGATCTCATATTTCGGTGTATTTCTAATAGCTGGTTCTCCGTCCTTGTTAATGGTGAAAGTTGTGGTTTTTTTCACTCTATAAGGGGCCTTAGGCAAGGAGACCCCTCATCTATCTTTTTATTATTGCGGCGGAAATGATGAGTAGGGGTTTAAATCAGCTGCATACTATGTTCCCTCAGTACCGGTACCGTATTCATATCAATTCTCCTTTAATTTCTCACCTTTTTTTTTTTTTTTTTTTTGGCAAAAGGAGACGGTACTCCCTAGATTTTATTAATAACGAAAAATAAAATTACAAACATGGTGGGGGACATGACAACCTTAACCACCAGAAAAAAGAATCTAGGGGGAGTTCTTACACAACCTGTAAGATCCTCAACAAAAAGGGGGGGGGAATCTAAAAACATAAGAAAATACATCAATAAATAAAAGAAACTACTGCCTAATATTAGGATACGAAATCCGATCAAAGTAGAGAAGGCTCTGGCACGGCTTGGGGCAAGACTCCAACGATGGAAGCGAAAATCGCTTGCTCGGCGGCAGAGATATTAGCAAGAAAATCTGCCACTTTATTACCTTCCCTGTAGACATGAGATACCTGAATAGCCCCTTCCTCCATAAATCTGAAGATAGCTTGAATGAAGTACCAGATCTCCCAAGGAATATTGCATTTACGAAGTAAGATGAGAGACAAAACTTCGGAATCCACTTCGAGCCAAATAGAGCCAAATCCCATAAGCCTAGCTTGAGTAATCCCATCAAGAGCAGCCCTAGCTTCAGCAACCATATTAGTAGCATTACCATAGAAGTGAGAAAAAGAAAATATAAAAGATCCATCATAATGGCGTAAAATACCTCCACCCGAGGCAATGCCCGGGTTACCACGAGACGCTCCATCAGTATTAACTTTAATTTGTCCCCCAGAAGGAGGGGACCAATGCACAAGCTTGATACGAACAACAGACAGAGAGGTCATAATAATTTAAAAAATTGAGCAATATTTACCTCCGAGGGAAGAACATAAAATGATAAGCTGTTAGCACGAAGGATATCACTAATTTGGAATTGAATATTATTACGAACCTTTTCCCAATTAGGAGTCCCATCATCAAACCTGCATTTATTCCTGTGTTTCCAAAGCTCCCAACAGATGAAACTCGGAAGGATATCTCCCAACCATAACACAACCCTACTAAGCTTGGAATTTTTACAGGCATGCCAAGCAATCATCCTTTGCATAATAGTAGAGCCCGAGACATGAAAACCAATCAAATTCCCAAAGAAGTTCCACACATGAAAGGCAATATCACCATGAAGGAGAATGTCTTTTGTAAGGATTCAAGAGAAGGACTAGAACAACAATGACAACGAGAGACAATAGAAATACCTTTACGAGATATGTTATCATCGGTAGGGAGAGCAGCCTTAAGGCATTTCCACATGAATATGGACACCTTAAGAGGAATATACTTATGCCAGCACCAAGCGAAGACCCTACTACGAGTATGGGACACTCTACATTCTTTCCAAGCCGAAGATATAGAAAATCTGCCCGAAGAGGAAGGGGACCAAAAAGGCTGATCACAATCCCCATCAAGCCGAATACCATAGGATTGAATTTCCATCAAACATTGCTACCCAAAAGTATTACGAACATAATCCTCCCTTAAAACCCCATCCTCGAATAAAGAAAAAATCTGATCGTGGCGAATATCAAGAAGATGAAGATCATGAGGAAGCCAATTTTCTTGAATAGAAATATTCCCACAGCCCACACCCCAAGCAATACGAGTCTCCACCAAATCCTTAGCAGCAATCATACGCTTCCAAATGTGGGAGCAACCCAATCTAGAAGTAGCATCCATAGGGTGAGTGTCACGACAATATTTGGCCGCAAGAAACTGAGCCCAAAGAGAGTCAGACGTGCGAAATCTCCACCAAAGCTTCATAGAAAAAGCAGTAGCCATATCCTCAAATTTACGGAGGCCCAAGCCCCCTTCCTCAATAGGCCAGAAAAACTCATTCCGAGAGACCCAATGGCACTTATTTCCCCCATCAGAGCTGCTCCAAAAGAAATTGGCAATAAGGCGATTCATGGCATTAA
This sequence comes from Adenophora triphylla var. japonica, assembly GCA_022495995.1. NCBI lineage: Eukaryota > Viridiplantae > Streptophyta > Magnoliopsida > Asterales > Campanulaceae > Adenophora > Adenophora triphylla. Next base: position 576,602 of record JAFEMH010000035.1, on the reverse strand, counting down.
CAACACACTTCGGGGGATCAAGTAAAGAGATATAATATATGGGGATAGCTTGGAGGCAGGACTTAATCAAAACAAGCTTAGCACCAGCCGAAAGTAATTTACCTTGCCACGAATCAAGCTTATCCCGAAGCTTATGCATGACAGGATCAAACAAGGATTGCACTTTCCTACCGATATAAAGAGGACACCCCAAATAAACAATAGGCAGGTTTTTCTTTTGAAACCCCGTAATAAGAGAAATAGCATTATCATGCTCAGCCACATTCCGCCCCGTCAGAAAACAAGATTTAGAGATGCTAACAAGCTGCCCAGAGAAGCGTTGATAAGACTCCAGAAACTCCATATGACGCTCCAGGGAAGGAATGCTCCCATTACAGAATATAATAATGTCATCAGCATAAGCCAAATGAGAGATAACAGGAACATTAAGGTTACCCGTATGGAAGGCGATATGAGGATGAAGAGAATGAAGGTTATTAAGACCCCGGCTTAAAACCTCAGCAGCGATAATAAAGAGACTTGGAGATATAGGATCCCCTTGCCGAAGACCACGAGAAGAGACAAAGTAACCATTAGCAGTGCCATTAATCAGAACAGAGAACCAACAATAATTTATGCATCTAAAGATCATGTCCAACCATTCTTCCGCAAAGCCAAAACGCCTCATCACCTTAATCAAGGCAAACCAAGAAAGTCTATCATAAGCCTTAGCCATATCCAGCTTAAGAGCAACATTAGACCCATAAACCTTCTTTTTAAGAGATTGAAAAAGCTCCTGAGCAAGCAAAACATTTTCATGGATAAGACGACCTTTCACAAAACCACTTTGCTGAGGAGATATGATACGAGGAAGCACAGCTTGAAGGCGAGAGCACAAAAGTTTGGTAATGATTTTGTTAGAAAAATTGCACAAGCTAATAGGCCGAAGCTGCGAGAAAGAAGTAGGGGCTGCCACCTTAGGAATAGTAACAATAAGCGTACTGGTCCAACTCCGAGGGAGAAGAAACCCAGAAAAGAACTCAAGGATAGCATTATAAAGATCCATGCATATAATATCCCAGCATTTGTGATAGAATTCTCCCGTAAAACCGTCCGGGCCAGCAGCGCTAGTCCCACTCATACTGAGGACGATATCATGAACCTCATTAAGCGTAGGGGGAGTAATAAGCATACTATTATCCTCATTGGTGATCAAGCGAGGAATCAGATTCAGCAGCTCATCAGGGGGATTGACATTAACATTAGGATTATCATTAAGCTGGTCCGAATAGAATCTAACAGCCTCTTCCTGAATCTGATTATGATCAACAATCCAATTTCCATTACTATCCCGAATTTTGTGAATGAATAATTTTTGCCTCCTTTTTTCACGTAAGCATGAAAGAACCGAGTATTATTATCCCCATCTTTCACCCAAGCTAAATTAGCTTTTTGCATCCAGAACTCCTCTTCTATTTTAAGACGATAGGAGAGGTTAGCTTGGGCAAGATGAAGGGCAGCCCTATTCTCATCACTAGAATCATTTTCAAAAAGAAGCTCTTTAGCATAAACTTCATCTTCAAAGATGCTTCACAAGCCGATCAACTCTCCCAAACGTAGAACGATTCCAAAGCTGAATATCATGCTTGAGGCGAGTAAGCTTCTTACTAAACTTGACCAACGGCCTACCAAATATTCTACCATCCCACGAAGACCGAACCAAAGGAATGAAAGAATTATGATGAGTCCAAACATTGAGAAATCCAAAACACCCTTACGAACCTCATCAATTAAACGAATATTGATAGCCAACGGAGCATGATCGAACAAGTCCTATTAAGATGATCAATAGAAGTTTGGGCGAAACAACGCAGCCATTTATCATTATACGTGGCACGATCAAGCCTTTGAAGAATAGTGGCACGCTTCGATCTCTTGTTCCACCAGGTGAAGATATGACCCTATACCCACCATCAATAAGATTAGAAACCCGAATCATATCAACAAACTCGAAACCCTAGAATCCACCACATGGCCTACCCCCAAGCTTCTCGGATTGATCAACAACAGAATTAAAATCCCCCACAATTAACCGGGGATCATCGGTATTGCTCACATCAATAATATAATCCCATAAATCCCTTCTATTGTATTTACTACAGCTAGCATGAACAAAGGACATAAGGACAGGATTGGGCCAAAGAGAATGAGACACCCGGACAATGATCACTTGATCATCACGAAAAATAACATCACAAGTGATGCCATGCCTCCACACAACCCAGATATTTCCCTTATCATTAACAACACCTCCAAGACAACGGATTTTCCGAACATAAGAAGGAAGTAACATGGGATCCACCTTAGGCTCATAAATACCACATATAAAGACATCATGAATCCTTAATAACCTCTTAACTCTACGAACCGAGGCGGCATTACCAATACCCCGGATATTCCAACTTAGAACCCCTACCATTAAAACAATTTTTAAAGAACAAACGGAGAGATGGCTTTTAAGCCAAAGAATCATTGGATTTCCCAAGATTTGGGACATTCCCATCAAATAAAAAATCCCTACCCTCATTGAAGACCTCTTGAATATCAAACTGAGAAGTAACACGAGGGCCACGAGGAGATAATGTAAGATTATCAATAACCTCCTCACTGTGGCCATTTACGAATAGAATTGTCTATCACCTCCAATTCAGAATCCGAATCACATTTACCTTCATCCAAAAGAATAGGACTATCCGCCCCAAACCCATAGATGGACCGGAAGAGGGAATAACATTGGTAACTTCTTTGAAAGCATTTTCATTATGGTCAAGCTCTTCTTCAAGCTCAATAGACCCATCTTCAACAATAATATGGTTACCACCGGAATTAAAATTAGGAGCAGATTTTTCTATATGAACAGCAGTTTTTAAAGTATTAGGGGAAACAAACGGGGCTCCTCTCTTTGGAAGAAAGCTAAAACCGTGAGTAACAAGGTTAGACCCAAAAACTTTAGAACCAAGGGAGATGGGGGTTTTTGAACCATAGAAGATGTAGAAGAAGTACCAACAACATTCATATAAAAGTTAGAGGACGTACCTTGGCCACCAGTTTTCATGGGAGCATTAACATTGTTATTCGATACAATTTCTTTTTGCTTACCATTGCTAAGACCAGAATTTTTGTCTTGAGCAGATTTTACTTGACCAGATTTTGTGCTTTGAGTAATCGGTTTCCTTGCATGATCCATCTCCTTTGAATTAACAACATTTTCCATAGAAGAAGAAGGTACATTGGCTTGTTGTAGAGCATATTTTCCATTAATACCTTCGAGAACCTTGGGCTTTGCAACATATGTTTGAGCTTTTTTGGCCAGCCCCGTGTTCTTATCAAGTTTGCTATTACCTTCATTGCCAACGTTAGTAGTAGTTTCCACAAAAACATCTTTGTTTTTTTCCAAACTAATTGGAATCGAATTATTATTATTAGCATCAGCCATATTATTCTGAACTTTATCTTTAGGATGGATATAAAAATACTTTGAAACATCATGACCAAGTTTATAACAATGCTTACAATATTGGGGAAGATTATCAAATTCTAATTTTTGAAAAAAACATGAAAACTCATCACCACAATCTATGAAAACCCTAGAAGGAAGTTTCTTAAGTAAATCAACTTGAACAAGTATCTTAGCCACACTAGGCTGAGATAGTTCAGCCGTGGCCTTATCAATAGAAAGTGGCTCCCCAAAAATTTTAGCAATGGAGTACAAACATACTTTATTAAACATGTGTATTGGCAATCCCGGAAGACCAACCCATACCGGAACCAATGATGATTCCTTTTCCGGATGCCACGAAGGAGACCAACGAAAAACACGCATAGGAAATCTGCCTAAATACCATTGTTCTTTAGCCCAAAGCCTATTAAAGTCTCCCTCATGCATTAAACGAATAAGGATGTGCTTAGAGTCAACATGACCCAATGAAAAATCTGCTTTCAAACCAAACTTTAAAAAATGTTGTCTAGTGATTTCCATGTTTGGTCTACCATGAGAAAATTTACCAACAAGAGTGAATTTAAATGGTTGAGCCAATGAATTAATCATCTCTTTTGAAAATTTAAGGGTTGGTTCACCTTTATGAATGGACATGGGCACAAGATTCATGGCTGGAACCGGGTTAACATGAGGAGAGTCCTTAAACAAAGAGGAAAAGGATTTAACTTTTGAAGGGGAATTAGGGTGAAATTTCTATTTGCAAATTAGGTTTAGGAAACTGATTTTCAACATTATTAATGCCACAAAACCCATTACCATTAGGATTAGGAAGCACAATACCATTAGAATTAGGAGTAGGAATCACAAAAACATTAGGAGACGGCTGCTGCATAGGGTTAGGAGTTACATTACCATTGTCATTGAGAACAGCCGCAATAGAGCCAACAGCATGCGGAGGAGAATTGGAGGAAGAACCAGCGTTAAAACCAGCCATGAGGCCGCCGGAAGCAGCCATATGGGCGGCCCAAATTAGGGTTCCGCCAATGAGAAGGCTGCAAAGCGGCAGCAAAGGAAAAAAATGCCGCCCTAATTAGGGTTTCTTCAAAAAACGTGGAGAGCAAATTTTTTTAGTGCGTGTGTGTGTTTTTTGTCTATTGCCTTTCATGAATTTACCAACCAAAGTTTAATTTCTCACCTTGCCTATGCGGATGATGTGATTATCTTTTGTAATGGATCGAAATCTTCTTTAGAGGCGCATATGAAATACTTGGATTGGTACCAGAATTTTTCGGGCCAGTTAGTGAATACCAACAAGTCCTGCTTCATTACGGGTAAAAATGGTAATAGGGATGAGATTGTGGCAGCCACTACGGGTTTTGTAAAACAAGATCTCCCATTGCTATATTTGGGATGCCCGTTATACACGGGTAAAAAGAAGATCAGCCTCTTTACTCCCCTCATAAGAAAAATGGATTCTAGACTTGCTTCTTGGAATGGTAAATTACTCTCTTTTGGAGCCAAACTCACTCTTATTCAATCTTGCTTATCTGCTATGCCTCTCTATTATTTATCCCTCATTGATCCTCCAAAAGGGGTTTTTCGTGCGTTGGAGAAGATTATTATGAGATTTTTTTGGAGTTCTAATGATGGGGAAAAGAATTATTTTTTTTTTGGCGAAAGGAGACGGTACTCCCTAGATTTTATTAATTAAAAAGAAAATTACAAAGCAAGGTGGGGGACATGACAACCTCAACCACCATAAAACAAACCTAAGGGGGGAGTCCTTACACAAGACGTAAGGTCCTCTACAATAAAGAGATGCCCGAACAGTAATAACTTGGTCATCATGAAAAAGCACATCACAAGAGAAACCATGCTTCCAAACAACTCAGATATTCCCCTTATCATTAGCAACACCTCCAAGACAACGAATTTTCCAAACATAAAAAGGAAGCAACAGGGAATCCACCTTAGGCTCATAAATACCACAAATAAGGACATCATGTAACCTTAATAACCTCTTAACCTGACGAACCGAGGCGGCATTACCAATACCCCGGATATTCCAACTTAGAACCCCAACCATTAAAACTAAATTGATATAAAAGACTAAGAGAGGGCTTTAAGCCAAAGAAACATTGGATTTCCCATATTCCGGGACATTCACATCAAATAAAGAATCCCTACCTTCATTAAAAACCTCTTGGATATCAAACTCTGAGGTAACTCGAGGACCACGAGGAGATAATTGAAGATTATCAATTACCACATCATCAGGCCATTTACGAATAGTAGTATCTACCACCTCCAATTCAGAATCAGATTCACACTTTCCATCTTCCAAATTAATGTAACCCTCCACATTGTTCAAAGAGGAGCCGAAAGTAGGATTAGGTTTAGCAACCTCATTAATACCAATTCCAGAATGTTCATGCTCTTCTTCAAGATCAATAGCCCCATCTTCAACAATAGAATGATTACCACCGGGATTGGCCATAGAAGCATCCCTTTCCATATCATTAGCTGTTTTTAGAGAATTAGGGGAAACAAAAGGGGCACCTCGCTTTGGAAGAAAACTAAAACCATTAGTAACAAGGTTAGAAACAAAAAATTTCGAACCAAGAGGGGATGGGGGTTTATGAACCATAGATGAAGTACCAACAACATTCTTTGAATAATTATGAGTAAGATGCGTACCTTCCAAGTTGGATTTCGGGAACATATTATACGTACCTTGCACATCATTCACGTGACTTTTGCCTTTAGAGACCGAAACATTTTGTTTTTGAGTACCACCACTTTCATGTTGTTGAGAAGTAGTTTTGCCATTGTGAATGTGCGCTCGCCGAAAAAATATAAAAATAAAGGGAGTCGCCATGCCGTTTTAGAGGAAACATTGAAAACCTTTTTGAGAGAGAAAATGGGTTCGGGAGTCAGGTTACTTGTTGGGAAGAACCGAGAGTTCACCCAACACGCCTCGTCCATAGACGAGTCTTTCTATGTTCAACATTCAATTCATCCAAATGTGTGTGCGAAGTGTGTATGATGTCGCGTGACACAGGATCTGTTGTGCAGATTATGTCGCGTGACACTAACTATCATATGCAGGAGCCTTACAACATGAAGCCCAGGACTAACAGGGATCTACACAATCACTCTAAATGAGTGTGGATATTGAAGATCCACACTCTATTTGGAGTGACTAGCAAACAGAATGAACAACTTACATATGAAAAATGACCTCTGCAGAGCGACTAGTTATATCGCGCCACACAGGACAGATAGCCCGTTGTGTCGCGTGACACTACATGTCCCTCTGCAGAGACCTTACAATGTGCAATCAGATCCACCAGAAACCAACTCAAATAAAATTATCACAACAATACAAATCAGTATAACATGAATCACCAATAGATTGACCAAAGGAGTGTGGACATGGAAGGATCCACCCTCCCTTGACAATCACACAATGAATAGAATTCAAATCACATCATGAATACCAAATATACCAAGCCAAACAAATTAAACAGAGAAATGGCAGTTGGGACTTGATAATTGGAGGCGGACGGAGCCTAATTATCAAGTCCGGGAACAATAATTGCAACGGAGCAAACAAGTAACAAATATGAGATAGATATTGAGGGAAGAAATTTGTTACCCTCGTAGTCCACGCTCTCTATACCGCGTCGGTATAGAGAGCCTTCTAACCAGCTCCGGAACAGGCTCAGATCTCAGATTCGGTAGCTCGCCAGTTTCAAAATACGCTCAGTTCAACAGTTCTCCAAATCAGCTTCAAATCGACTTCAATTTCCAATTCAACAGAGAAGAAATTGTTCTTCAACTTCCGGTTTAATAGCTTCAATGGAATTGCTAAATAACTGAATCCGGAGAGATCAATTTCAAGGCATAGAACAGGCCGAAGGTCGAGAACAGGGGATAGGGTGTTGACGGGTTTTTGGGGTTATTGAGAGGGATTTGGGCCAGAGAAGAAGAACAGTGAGGCTTGGTCGTTGTTTGGCCGGAGTAGGTGGTGGTGCACGGCTTAGGGGTTGTAACAGGGGCGGCGTTGGTTGAAGGATTTGGGTATAGAGAGATGGACGGGAAGGAGCTTGGTTGAGGAAGGATTGGTGTTGGGTTTGATTTGGGTGAGGTCGTCGGTTGATTGGGCTGGAATTTGGGTGAAGGTTTGGCCGGAGAAGGGGAAGCTTGAGGGACGGCAATGGAGATCTCTTGTCTTTGCGTATAGAGAGAGAGAGAGGAGAGAGAGAAGGTAATTTCCGGATAGAGAGAGAAAGAGAGAGAGGCTGTGAGTTGTGTGTGTGAGATCCCCCTTTTCCAAATGACAGAATTGGCTATTTAAACATATATTGGGAATAAGCTTTATTTTGTCGCACGACCCAATGCTTCCAATTTCCATGCTTCAAGTTGTCGCACGACTGGCAACGTCCATAACCGTTTCTGGCGCCAAAACCTGCTTCTGGAACATTCCGGGTTAATTCTTTAAAAGCCCAAAGCAGTTAATTCCCTGTAGGTCCTTTTGTCCGGGAAAAGTACTAAAAAATACTTCCTTCGCGGGAAACTCATAAAATGTTTCCGGAAGTCTCGGAGCAGATCGGGAATTTACCAAAATGCCCCTTAGTGCAATTTTATCATTTAAAATGCACCTAAAAAAGGGATCGCGAATTGGATTGGCGTACTCACAGAGCCCCTCGGCAACGTCACTTTTGGGAAAAAGTGAGGTTGTCGATAAAAAGGACCCAATTCCAATGAGCAGCTGGGGGATAAGGCGGAGGGCTAGACGGTGATCTGGGGAATCGGATGGCTGGACCTTTGGAGAAAGGATTCCTACGTATCCCTGGGAGGGAATCAATCCGGTCGTAGTTCGGAAGAAACTAATTGAGGGGGTAACATAGGGGAAATTATTTGAAGGTCTCTTGACCTAAAAGGGATTATTTGAAGGTCTCTTGACCTAAATGGGATTATTTGAAGGCATCTAAACCTGAAAATGAGATCATTTGAAGGCATCTCAACCTGAAAGGGATTATTTGAAGGTCTCTTGACCTAACAGGGATTATTTGAAGGTCTCTTGACCTAAAAGGGGTTATTTGAAGGTCTCTTGACCTAAACGAGATTATTTGAAGGCATCACAACGTAACAGGGATTATTTGAAGGTCTCTTGACCTAAAAGGATCATTTGAAGGTCTTTTGACCTAAACGAGATTATTCGAAGGCATCACAACCTGACAGGGATTATTTGAAGGTCTCTTGTCCTAAAAGGGATTATTTGAAGGTCTCTTGACCTAAAAGGGGTTATTTGAAGGTCTCTTGACCTAGATGAGATTATTTGAAGGCATCACAACCTGACAATGGTTATTTGAAGGTCTCTTGACCTAAAAGGATCATTTGAAGGTCTTTTGACCTAAACGAGATTATTCGAAGGCATCACAACCTGACAGGGATTATTTGAAGGTCTCTTGACCTAAAAGGGATTATTTGAAGGTATTTTGACCTAAACGAGATTACTCGAAGGCATCACAACTTGCCAGGGATTATTTGAAGGTCTCTTGACCTAAAAGGGATTATTTGAAGGTCTCTTGACCTAAACGAGATTATTTGAAGGCATCACAACCTGACAGAGGTTATTTGAAGGTCTCTTGACCTAAAAGGGATCATTTGAAGGTCTCTTGACCTAAACGAGATTTAATGCTTCTAGCAAAGTAATCGACTGAGATATGCTTTCATACCTGTGCTGTGCTTACCTGTAGCTGCCGGAGGGTCCTATGCTACTACTGCTGTTGACAGTTGCCGGGTGCGGGGCGGTTTTTGTCGACTGTTGGCTTTGGGGTCTGGGACCTTGCCTGCTATGACGGGAACTTTGCTTGCTGGGGATCGGACTCTTGCTTTGGCGGCGGGGCCATCTTTGTTGACGGTTGGCTTTGTGTCCTGAGCTTTGCTTGGTAAGCCGGGGACTTTTCTTGCTGGGCAGCGAATTCTTATTGACACTTTGGCGGCGGGGCCATCTTTGTTGACGGTTGACTTTTGCGTCCTGAGCTTTGTTTGGTAAGCCGGGGACTTTGCTTGCTGGGCAGCGAACTCTTATTGACGCTTTGGCGGTGGGGCAAACGATCTTGGTGCGCACTGCTGGGGAGACTCAAATAGACACGGATTCTTTGTTTCGATTGTGCTTTGAGGGGCAATCTTTGAGATTCGGTGCAGCTCCATTGATCATTGTACCTGCGGGGGTAGATGTAGCTGTCAGAGGGTCTTAGGCTATAACTGCTTGTTGGGAGGTAGCTGTCTAGGGTCTCATGCTACCATTGGTTCTATTGGGGATAGGTGTAGCTGCCGGAGGGTCTCATGCTACTGCTTGATGATCGTGGTTGCCGGAGGAACCTATATCACTTGTCAACGCTTGCTGGGTGGCCGTTCACGGGACGGTCCTTGCAAAATAGGCTTTGAAATCGTCGAGACTGGTGAGCATTATCGCCTGGATTCTGGGGCAGCTGGGGCTCTTTTCTTTGACAAGCACTGCTTGGGGGCTGAGGCAGCTAAGCCTCTTTCAGATGATGCTGGTGAGTTCGAAGGTGACGGGCCTGGTGAAGGTAATAAAGGCAGGATCTGCCATCTGCAGGATTTGGAATCCTTGTCCAAGGTTGCAATTCGAGGGGCAGTCCTCACGATCACATAACGATCACCTGATTATTGTATCCTGCGGGGGAGGAAAACATAACACTTCTAGGCCCTTTGCATTTTATTTGACTTTTTGCTTATGCATTATTAATCTTTGGTTGCACAAGTCCATCTCAGCTGGGGAGAATAGGAAGTAGGGATTTGGCACGGCTTGACGAGCAGATATGTCTGTATCGGTTGCTCTATGAGGGATCGTGTATGGGACTAAAGGTGTTTGTAATGGGGTGGACCCTCTCCCATTATAGGGGAAACGTATAAGTGATGGTGCAGCTTAGGCAAGTCGGGGACGCTCCCAGGAGTACTGGTTGCAGCAGGTCCATTGCTAGTGAGAACAAAGTATATCGCGCGCCTGAGACAGCAAGCAGCAGAGAAAGTGCAGAGAATGATCTCGGCTTGGTGAAGCCCCAATTGACAGTGTAAAGCAAACCTGGAGGGAATCTGGTAAGGAGAGCCGGAGGGATACCTTAACAAAAGCCCCAGCTTGAGGAAATTCCATGCAGCTTCATCGCAGACAGAGTTATCTTGTGGCCGAGGAGGCAACTCATCATTTCAAATCGCAGTCAATCAGTCGCTGGACAAGACTCGGAAATGTATGTGTGCAGGGGCACATCTTTCGAAGGTGGGAATAGATCCCGAATCAGTGTATGACACTCTCGCTTTAGGTTTGACTCTTTTGGGAGAGTATAAGCATCGCAAGGTGTGGAAAGTTGTATGGAAGCCCCTGCTGACAGAAAAATAGTGTTTGGCTCTATCTTCTTATGATGTAGAAAGAGAAGACTTGTCGAGACACTTGAAAACTTGTCTTATTCGTGATGATCACAAAGCTGCTTAAAACCCTTTATTGATGTTCGGGTTAGTCAAACCGCCAAAAACGATATGAACAAATATTTCAATCAATCCTGAGGAGAAAGCTCACTGATATCTAAGAGGAATCGTGGTAGATCTTCCTCTCCTTCATCCTAAGTTTCCGGGTAAGTCATTTACTTCTCTCTATATTTTTAAAATGGTTGCTATGATATTTTGGAATGTTAGAGGTATTGGTAATGGTGCGTCTTTTAGACTGGCAAAAAAGCTTTTCCATCTTCATGGTCTTTCCTTTTTTGCTATGTCTGAGCCTAAAGTTTCTCATTTTCAGCGTGTGATCACGCAAAGGAAGTTGGGCTGTGTGGGTAGTTTTTCTAATTGTAACGGTAAAATTTGGTTTTTTTGGAAACATGGCTATATTTGTCGTGTGGTTCAAGATACTTGCCAAGCTCTCACAATGCAGATTTCTCATGGCCAATGGGACTCTTGTATTCATTTGACTGTGGTTTATGCTAGTTGTAATAGTTTTGATCGTAGAGAGCTTTGGGATAACCTTATGGACTTCAGTTCTTGTACTAGTACCATGGATGGTTATAGGTGATTTTAATTGTGTTCTGATGCAATCGGAAAAGATAGGAGGCAATCCGATTCGTAGAAAGGCTGTTACGGAATTCTCTGATATGATGCAATTTTCTGGTTTTTTGGACGTTGGGTATTTAGGAAATAAATTCACTTGGGTTAATAAACCTAGGGGGAAGCCTACTATTCTTCAACGGCTTGATCGCGCTCTCTATAATTCTCAATGGATGGATACTTTTCATGTTACTTCTGTCACCCATCTTAATCGCACCTGTTCTGACCATAACCCTCTCTTGGTTCAAATTAAAATCACGGCTGAAGCTACTAGGGGCTCCTTTCATTTTCTTAACATTTGGCTGAAGCACCATTCTTTTTTGTCGATGGTTGAAAACTCTTGGAATGATTATATGAATGGGGCTCCTATGGTTCGGTTTGCTAAGAAGCTAGCTCGTCTTCGGAAATGTATTTCCTCTTGGAATAAAGAGGTGTTTGGTAGGGTAGACCAACATGTTCGTGTGGCTGAAGATGAGGTTTGTCAAAAAGAATTGCTTCTCGAAAGTGATAATTCGGATGATAACAGGGCTGCTCTTAGCTTGGCTCAAGCTAACCTTCTTGCTAAGTTGAAGGTTGAGGAAGATCTATGGCGTCAAAAGGCTAACATCAAATGGCTAAAGGAGGGAGATCATAATACAAAATTCTTTCATTCTTACATTAAGAAGAAAAGGCAGCAACTTTTCATTCACAGAATTAGAGATGGTAATGGGAATTGGGTTCATGAAAAAGAAGAGATTCAGGATGCGGCTGTTGCCTTCTTTTCAGATCAGCTTCAATCTTCCCTTAATATTCCTAGTGATGACACTCTTGATGTCATTCCTAGGTTGATCAATGACGGTGATAATGAGATGCTCACGGCTGTTCCATCTTTAGATGATATTAAAGAGATTATTTGGTCTATGAATGGTCAAAGTGCTGCTGGCCCTGATGGTTTTAATGGTGCTTTTTACAAGGGTTGTTGGGATATCATCAAAGATGATTTACATAGAGCTGTCAAGGAATTTTTTGCTGGTTTCCCTATGCCGCGGAGCTGGACTTCGACTCTTATTGTCCTCATTCCCAAAGTCAGCGCTCCAACTTCCTTCTTGGAGATGAGACCCATTAGCTTATGCAATTTCACAAATAAAATCATTACGAAGCTTCTTAATTCCCGCCTTGCTCCTATCCTTCCTAGAATTATTTCTCCTCAGCAGAGTGGGTTTGTTAAAGGGCGGTTGATTCATGAAAATGTCCTGTTGGCTCAAGAGCTTATGCATTCTATTCGGAAAAAGGTGAGGGGTTCCAATATTGGGCTTAAATTAGATATGGCTAAAGCCTATGATCGTATCTCTTGGTTTGCAGTGATTAATTTTTTATTTTTATTTTTTGGCGAAAGGAGACGGTACTCCCTAGATTTTATTAAATAAAGAAAATAATTACAAACATGGTGGGGGACATTACAACCTCAACCACCAGGAAAAGGAAAACTAGGGGGGAGGCCATACACACGTCGTATGGTCCTCTACAATATAAGGAGGGGGACTACAAAAAATAGAAAACAATCTATATAAAAATCTGGCCATAGAGTTAAGGTTTGGCTTTTCTGAAACGTGGAATGATCTGATCTTTCGAAGTATCTCTTCTTGTTGGTTCTCGCTTCTTGTCAATGGGGAAAGTTCTGGTTTTTTTCACTCTTCTCGTGGTCTTCGTCAAGGAGACCCTATATCTCCCACTCTTTTCATCATTGCAGTAGAAGTTTTGAGTCGGGGTCTCAACCGGTTGCAATCTGATTTTCCTCAATATCGTTTCAAGGCTCACATTCATACTCCTATGATATCTCATCTTTCTTATGCTGATGATATTCTTATTTTCTGTAATGGTTCTAAAGACTCTCTAGAGGCCCACATGAGATGTCTTAACTAGTATCAAGATTTTTTGAGTCAGCTTGTGAATACAAGGAAGTCTTGTTTCATTACTGGTAAAAATGATGAGGTTAGAGATTCTATTATTGAGAATGCTACCTCCTTCGAAAAGAAAGATCTCCCTATTATCTACTTGGCTGCCCTCTTTATGTTGGGAGGAAAAATATCGCTCTTTTTGACAATGTTCTTCAAAAGATGGCTGATAGGCTTGCTTCTTGGTAAGGAAAGATCCTCTCCTTTGGCGCTAAGCTCACTCTTATCCAATCCTGTTTGCAAGTTATTCCTCTTTATTATATTTCGTTGGTGGATCCTCCCAATGGGGTTTTCCAAGCTATGTATCGTCTGATATCAAATTTCTTTTGGTGTAATGAAGAGGGCCAATCCAAATGTCATTGGGTGAGAAAGGATCTGATGTTCAGGCCGTGTAATGAAGGTGGCTTGGGCCTTCATCGTTTTGAAGATATTTCTATGGCTTTTGCTATGAAACTTTGGTGGCGTCTTAGAAGCTCCCATTCTCTTTGGTCCGAATTCATGCTTGACAAGTATTGTTTTGGCTCTCATCCCATGGATGCGGGAAAGCCTACTTTCGCTTCTCATATTTGGAGCCGCATGATTCAAGCTAAAGATATCGTTGAAAATCATATTGCTTGGCGGATTGGTAGGGGGGGAGTTTCTATTCATGAAAATTGGTTGGAAGGTCCTCGGCTTAATCTTCCTGGAAATCATATTGAAGTCTCCTCCTTGTTTCATGAGGGTCAGCCGAGATCTAATCATATTTGTGATACGTATGGCCCGGATGTTCTTAACTCAATTCATCGTCAGAATATTTCTCTCTCAGATACACCTGACTGTATTTATTGGACTCCCTCGCTTAAAGGTCAGTTTTCTCTTTCTTCGGCTTGGCAAGTGTGTAGAGTGGCTAATGCTCGGAATTTGTTTTTTGAGTATTGCTGGAACAAATATATTCCGTTGAAAGTCTCCATTTTCCTTTGGCGGTTGTTACATAATGGCCTTCCTACTGATGTGGCTATTCAATCTAGAGGTATATCCCTTGTGTCTTCTTGTGTTTGTTGTTCGCAGCATTCTTTAGAAGATTCTTTTCATCTTTTCGTTCAAAGTCAAGTGGCTTTTGAAACTTGGGATTGGTTTGCTAGGCTGTTTGGTGTTCATATTTCCTACAACAATGTTAAAACTATCCTTGATAGCTGGTGGTTCAACTCGGCCCTTGGGAAAAATAAGGGAATTCTTTGGCTTTCTCGCATTCTCCCTTGTTTTATTCTTTGGGAGTTATGGAAGGGTCGAAATAAAGCTAGGTTTGAGGATCTTCATATGTCCTCTTCTAGGATCATCCGGGAGGTTTTTGTGCAGATTCGTTCTATCATTAAGGCTTACAGCCTATCCTTCCCTTCTTCCGACTTGGAAAGTCAGATTTTTCATTGCTTTCACCTTCCTAAGGCTGTTCCTAAGCCTCGGGTTTTAAAGTTTGTTCATTGGAATTCTCCTCGTTCGGAAATGCTCAAGCTTAATACCGATGAAACAGCTAAAGGGAATCCGGGTATCAGTTCTGGAGGTGGTATTTTCAGAAACAAGAATGGTAATTTGTTATTTGCTTATTCCAAGTTCTATGGTAATAGTACCAACATGGTTGCTGAAGCTAAGGCGGTTTTAGACGGCCTCGTTTATGCGTCTCATTTTGGTATTTCTTCTCTCTGGCTTGATATTGATTCTGAAATTCTTTTAAATGTGCTAATCCGTGATTTTCATATTCCTTGGAGTATTTGGTACGAGGTTCTTCATATAAAAAGGCTTATTTCGCATATTGGTGTTAGAGTGACTCATATTCTGCGTGAAGGTAATCAGGTTACTGATGGTTTGGCTAATGTCGCTGCGGTCTCGAGAACTAATTCAGAATATTTTTCTTTTAGTGATCTCCCTCACCGTTGCAAAGGAGCTTATACTTTAGATAGGGCTGATATCCCATATATTAGACTTTAGTTTTTGATGTTTTCTATTGTATTTTTCCTGCTTTCGTTGGTAGGTTGTTTCCCCTCCCCCTTTTGTAGAGTACCTTACGGCTTGTGTAAGGACTCCCCCCGTTGCTTTTCCAGGTGGTTGAGGTTGTCATGTCCCCCACCTTGTTTTGTATTTTTCTTTTTATTTAATAAAATCTAGGGAGTACCGTCTCCTTTCGCCAAAAAAAAAATATCGAGAATCAAACTCGGAAAGATGAAGAGTGTATGGGAATGGTCCTTGCTGAGACCAGATTTTCTGAGATTTGTTTGTGCTTTCGACCGGACCAGTTATGGTTGCCTACGTTCCCCTCCTTGGGAGGAGCTCAGGTCGCCGTAGTTTGGGCTTATCCCAAATAAAGAGAATGAACGTTAGAATTTGAGAATCTGAGGACCTTTGAGGATTTTGAGAATTGAAAGAATATGTCCTCTTGGAGTGTCGATGGGAGACATAGATGTGAAGCCCCAGTGGGACGTCCACGGCAAGTGTTTGCGGAGGAGAAATGAACTATGCTCACATGCAACATCGAATAAACGGATGGAATTTGCACAATCTTCGCTTGGCGGTCCTTCGAGCCGGGATAGATTTGGCTTCGCTTTAAGCAATAATCTGTTTTAGATCTCGACGATATTGGAATGAAACTGCTATCCGGTAGGAATTGCGACTGGGTCTCAGGGTTTCGATCGGTCTTCGGGTGATTCGGATATCATGACCTCTTAAAATGAGAGGTTGGATAGGCCTTTTGCTGACTGAACCTCTAAAGATGAGAGGTTGGCTTTTGGGATGTGTTTGGGAATTCTAAGGGAAGGATATTTTGTGATTGCATCTTTGTTGCCTCTAAGAATGAGAGGTCGATCTTTTGGCTTTTAGTCAAGGTAAAGGTAAGGGTAATGGGAATGTCCTCTAAAATCGAGAGGATGGCTTGGGATCGGTTAGAGGTAATGGGAATATCCTCTAAGACTGAGAGGATGGTCGGAGTTGGTTGAGGTAGCGGTGAGGGACATCCGTGCTGTCTTTTTGTTCACTCTGAGACTCCTTTTGAGTAATAACCGGGTCCTTTGACTTTTGCTTTTGAGAGAATCGCTGGGGACTAGGCTCTCTTTCTTTTCTTTTTTTTTATTCTCTTCTTTTTTTTATTTTTCTTTTTTTTTTGTATTTTTGTCTCTCTCTCTTTTTTCAAATTTGTTTTTTTTTTTTAGAGGAGAATTTCAACTAGTCCCCAGGATGAATCATTGCTTTCTGCCGTTCTTGAGCTTGGAAATGGTCAATCTTCTTTTGAATCACAGGAGTCTCAAGGATAGTCCCTCTTCTTCTGGTGATGGCTAAATGGGTTTCAAAGCATGCCGATCTTGAACCGAAGGGGTATTATTTAGTGAGGGTGAGGTTAAAGGCTTTCTTAAGGGTGAAAGGTTTCAAGCAGCCCCTACCGAATAGTTTGAACGAGATCAAGTCTTCATTTGCTTGCTTAAGCTTACTTCGAGGAAGATCCATGCAAATTCGTCGAGCAACGAGATGGTGAGGGCGAAGGAAGATATGTGAGCACAGGGGATACGAGGTGGGGAGTTGGCAAGCCCCAATTTAAGAAGGATATCAGTCGATTTTCTCGTTCCGATTAATTTAAACATTGGTCATTTCAAAGCATTAGTCGGTGAGCAGCACAAGTGATCATTTAGAATAAGACCATTTCAACTGAGTGTAACGCGGGTGTACAAGTAATGTCTCGAGTCTAGCAAGAATAGAAACAAAGATTTTCATTACTGCAAAGCAAAAACTGGTCCAACTTGGACTCGACATACTCATGTCCGACAGCGGACATTCTAAACCCTACGAGGACTGATCGACTGCATCAACTTCGGATGGGAGGAAGAGCATCGTTGCCATTGGTGAGGTGAGGATCCTTCTCCATCTTTCTGTCCTTCACAAGCCGTCTCTCCTTAGATTTTGTAATCTGAGCAAGTAACCGGGCCTCCCGCTCGTGAGGAAAAACAGCTTCAAGGGTAGCCCGCAACTTTCCAATGGACACACCATTTGCACTTTGCTGACCCAAGGGATATGAACTTCCTAATTGGTGAGCCATAATCTTCTCTGCACCGAGCATTTTGGATTCCGAATCAGATGAACGTCCTCTCGGGCACTTGAACTGCTTCCGCCTCGAGAATATGGACCAATGAGCGCCGGGAATGAGAGCATACACCCAACTTGTCGTAGCCTTACGGAGGTGAAGAGGTAAGAGCATGTATAGACGGAGGGTAGAGAACTTTGAGATGGTACGGGAGAGGGAAGAGCGGGAAAGGAGACGGACTCGTGCAACACTTATTAATGTTCAAGTAAAAATCGGTGTCTTTTAAGTCCTACGAACGGTTGGGAAAGGCTACTCCTTTATTTCACGCAATCTAGACATCGGGGGAACCTAGGGACACATCATCCAAAAATACACCAAATGTATTGATTAAAACTTAATAATAGGCAATGGTACCTAAATAAAACCGAAGCATTTATGGGATGGACGAGCAGCCCCAATTTCTGGAGAAATTTGGGCAGCATAACGGGTATTCCTGAAGAAATTCAAGGAAAAATCCGGCATGACCTCTCGTCGGTGCACGTTGACAAAGCGACATGATCTCTCGTTAGAACATGTCGTGGGAACGATATGTCCTTTCGTGAAACCATGTTGCATTGGCAACATGCTCACACGTGCTAGGTTTTGGGGGAGGTACGAAGGTCTATTAGAAATTTTGAAACAATCCATTTTAGTGTATTTGAAATGTCGTGTCAAAACCAACCGTTTTGGGTGAGGTTTAAATGTGTGGCGCCACCTATAACGCGCTAGGGGGATAGGTTTGATATTAGGCGCTCAAGCGTAGGCAAAATTCATGGCCGTCCGCGATGCCGTCAATCGCACCCGAGGGTTCTAAATCTACGTTGTTATGGGATTGGCTGGAAAAGGATGTGTTGGCCGAAAAATGAAGGTGGGTTAGGTTTTCGCTCTTTTGAAAATATATCTTCTGCTTTTGCTATGAAGCTTTGGTGGAGATTGCGGAGTTGTGACTCTCTTTGGTCTTCTTTTATGCTGCGGAAATATTGTTATGGGATCCACCCTATGTACAATCACCTCTTTTGCCTCCCATGTTTGGAAACGTATGATTGGGGTCAAAGATATAATGGAAAGCAGAATTGGTTGGCGTGTTGGAGATGGGTTTATCTCCATTCATGAGAACTGGCTGGATGGTCACATGCCCCTTCTTCCTTTTGAACATGTTCAAATCCATAATCTTTTCCAGCATGGCATCCCGAGACACGCCTTTATCCTTGAGCATTATGGTACTCATTTGCTTAATTTGATTCATGATCAAAAGGTCAATTTGACTGAGCAGTCCGATAGAATTATTTGGAAACCCACTCAATCGGGCTCTTTTCTACAAAATCAGCCTGGGATGAATGCCGAGCTCCAAGGCCTAAAAGTTTGGTCTTCTCCTCCATCTGGCATAAGCACATCCCCCTCAAAATCTCTATCTTCGCATGGAGGGCTCTTCTAAATGGCATTCCGGTTGACACGAACCTTCAACAGAGAGGTATTGTTTTGGCCTCTAAGTATTATTGCTGTGATAATCCTAACATTGAAACAGTTACCCATCTTCTGGTTCAAAGTGACCTAGCTCGGCATGCATGGAGATTCTTTGGTCATTGTTTTGGTATTCCTGCTAGGTTTGGAAATCTCCATCAAATTCTATGCTCTTGGTGGTACGAAAAACCCCGGATTGCCTCTCCCCTTATCTCGTGGGTTTGTGAAATTCTCCCTCCTCTTATAATCTGGAATGTTTGGAAGCAAAGAAATAAATGCGCATTTGAAGACATCCCACCCAATAACCTTGCTATTGTTCAATCCATCACGGATGATGTTATTACTATTGCAAAGGCATTTAATATTCAGCTTGCTTGCATCCCTTCTGAGGTCCACTTAAGGGAGTTATTCAAGATCTCCAAGCCATTGCTCACTTCTCGGGTAAGGATGGTCGTTTGGAACAAGCCTTCTAGCAACCAGTTTAAGCTCAATACGGATGGGGTCTCGCGTGGCAATCCTGGTATTGCATCAGGCGGCGGTGTTATTCGAAATTGCTTTGGTGATATCATTATTGCTTTTGGTAAGTATTATGGGACGGCTTCCAGCATGTGGGCCGAAGCTCATGCTGCGTTAGATGGGATTCAGTTAGCTATTGATCTTGGCATTCATAATCTTTGGTTTGAGGTTGACTCTGAGGTTCTCATGAAAATCATAACAAAGGTATATCAGATTCCATGGCACATACACTATATAATTCAGAAAATTCATCACCTTATGCCTCTCATTGACATCCGAGTATCTCACATCCTTCGCGAAGGGAATCGGGTAGCGGATGGTTTGGCTAATTCGGCTGCCTCTTCTAAATCTATATTTTTTTGCTACAATCCTTTGGATTTGCCTAAGGACTGTAAGGGAGCTTTTATGTTGGACAAGCTGGATACCCCCTCTTTTCGGCAAAGTTAGTGCCTCTTTGGCTAATTTTAGTCCGTAGGTTCTTCCATTATTTATTGATGTATCTTTTAATTTTTAGCTCCTTCCCCCTTATTGTAGAGGATCTTACAGGTTGTGTAAGAACTCCCCCCTATTTGCTTCTGGTGGTTGAGGTTGTCATGTCCCCCACCATGTTTGTATCTTTATTTTTTCTTATTAATAAAATCTAGGGAGTACCGTCTCCTTTCGCCAAAAAAAATAAAAAAAAAATTATTTGGAAAAGGGTGATAAAAGAAAATAACACACACACACACTCCCACAGAGTACAATAATCAAAGATCAATAATATTGATCATGGGGGACTGCCCCACAATCACAATCTGCACCAAGAAATCGAATCCTGCAATTTGGCCTCTTCTGTCGCGTGACACAGGACAGACATGGCATATTATGTCGCGTGACAGAAGAGGTCATTTCCAAAATCTGAACCAAAGAATCATAACCAGCCCCAACCTCCAAGCAAATGCAATAACTTAGCCCCAGCACCAGCACAATCAAGACAGGAAACAAGGAAGGGGAGGGAAGCCAACAAACAAAGCACATAACATGCATTTATACACATATAATGGCACAAACAATGCACACACAAGTGAATGTTGAACAAGAGTGAAAGTTTGACCCACTTTTGAAAACCAAGGGAGTCACCACGCCGTTTTAGAGGAAACATTGAAAACCTTTTTGAGAGAGAAAATGGGTTCGGGGGTCAGGTTACGTGTTGGGAAGAACCGAGAGTTCACCCAACACGCGTCGTCCGTAGACTAGTCTTTCTATGTTCAACATTCAATTCATCCAAATGTGTGTGCGAAGTGTGTATGACAAGATATATGTAAAATGCATAAAAGTGCTTTGTTTTATTACTCAACAAGGGGAATTACAATTTGTAAGCCATTTGCCATGGGAGGCCACATCCCACTTACAAAGAGGACAAGCAGAACTTACAACTGAAAAATGACTTCTGCATATTGACAAAGAGTGTCGCGTGACACAGGATATGTTGTGCAGATTATGTCGCGTGACACTAACTATCATATGCAGGAGCCTTACAACATGAAGCCCAGGACTAACAGGGATCTACACAATCACTCTAAATGAGTGTGGATATTGAAGATCCACACTCTATCTGGAGTGACTAGCAAACAGAATGAACAACTTACATATGAAAAATGACCTCTGCAGAGCGACTAGTTATATCGCGCCACACAGGACGGATAGCCCATTGTGTCGCATGACACTACATGTCCCTCTGCAGAGACCTTACAATGTGCAATCAGATCCACCAGAAACCAACTCAGATAAAATTATCACAACAATACAAATCAGTATAACATGAATCACCAATAGATTGACCAAAGGAGTGTGGACATGGAAGGATCCACCCTCCCTCCCTTGACAATCACACAATGAATAGAATTCAAATCACATCATGAATACCAAATATACCAAGCCAAACAAATTAAACAGAGAGATGGCAGTTGGGACTTGATAATTGGAGGCGGACGGAGCCTAATTATCATGTTCGGGAACAATAATTGCAACGGAGCAAACAAGTAACAAATATGAGATAGATATTGAGGGAAGAAATTCGTTACCCTCGTAGTCCATGCTCTCTATACCGCGTCGGTATAGAGAGCCTTCTAACCAGCTCCGGAACAGGCTCAGATCTCAGATTCGGTAGCTCGGCAGTTTCAAAATACGCTCAGTTCAACAGTTCTCCAAATCAGCTTCAAATCGGCTTCAATTTCCAATTCAACAGAGATGAAATTGTTCTTCAACTTCCGGTTTAACAGTTTCAATGGGATTGCTAAATAACCGAATCCGGAGATATCAATTTCAGGGCATAGAACAGGCCAAAGGTCGGGAACAGGGGATAGGGTGTTGACGGGTTTTGGGGGTTATTGAGAGGGATTTGGGCCGGAGAAGAAGAACAGTGAGGCTTGGTCGTTGTTTGGCCGGAGTAGGTGGTGGTGCACGACTTAGGGGTAGTAACAGGGGTGGCGTTGGTTGAAGGATTTGGGTATAGAGAGATGGATGGGAAGGAGCTTGGTTGAGGAAGGATTGGTGTTGGGTTTGATTTGGGTGAGGTCGCCGGTTGATTGGGGTGGAATTTGGGTGAAGGTTTGGCCGAAGAAGGGGAAGCTTGAGGGACGGCAATGGAGATCTCTTGTCTTTGCGTATAGAGAGAGAGAGAAGGTGATTTTCGGATAGAGAGAGAAAGAGAGAGAGAGGTTTTGAGTTGTGTGTGTGAGATCCCCCTTTTCCAAATGACAGAATTGGCTATTTAAACATATATTGGGAATAAGCTTTATTTTGTCGCACGACCCAACGCTTCCAATTTCCATACTTCAAGTTGTCGCACGACTGGCAACGTCCATAACCGTTTCTGGCGCCAAAACCTGCTTCTGGTACATTCCGGGTTAATTCTTTAAAAGCCCAAAGCAGTTAATTCCCTGTAGGTCCTTTTGTCCGGGAAAAGTACTAAAAAATACTTCCTTCGCGGGAAACTCATAAAATGTTTCCGGAAGTCTCGGAACGGATCGGGAATTTACCAAAACGCCCCTTAGTGCAATTTTATCATTTAAAATGCACCTAAAAAAGGGATCGCGAATTGGATTGGCGTACTCACATATTGACACCTTCAGTAGCCTTGTGTTTTGCAACATATATCTGAGTTTGTTTGGCCAGTCCCGAGTCCTTACCTATATTGCTATTACCCTCATTACCAACATTACTAATGGTTTTCCCCAAGACATCTTTGTTCTTCTCCTCATCCTTAGAGGCCGAATTATTTGCCCTAACAACCCAAAAATCAAGCTCTATCTACATACGAGAAGGAATTGCATTACAAAAATACAGAGAAATCCTTTTATTATCAGGATTGATCAACCAAGCTTAAAATACTTTTTGGAGCAGAAAGTTACTAGCCTTTTACAACAAAAGTGGTTAGCTAAGTTAATGGGACTAGATTATCAAATTGTGTACAAGAAAGGGTAGAAATAAGGTGGTGGATGCACTCTCTAGGAGAGATGAGGTAGAGGGAAGGCTCAATGTTATTACATCAGTTTATCCTAATTGGCTAGCTGATGTAATTGACACCTACGAAGATGATCCATTTGTTGCTGAGTATTTGTCTATGGCAGCTCAAAAATGGGATAATTGAGGTTGGACTTTGACACAAGGTTTATTAAGAAAGGAAGGGAAGATATACATAGGCAACAAAGGAAATTTGAGGCATCAAATATTGTTAGAAATGCACAGCAGCAGCTATGAAGGATATTCGGGTAGGGATGCAACGTTGAAAAGAGTGGCCATGTACTTTTATTGGCCAACTTTAATGAAGGAGGTTGAATTATTAGTAAAGGAATGTGATATTTACCAAAGAACCAAGTTAGAGAATGTTCCATATCCAGGCTACTTGCAACCATTTCCAATTCCAAACCAAATTTGGGTAGATGTGTCTATGGATTTCATTGAAGGGCTTCTGAAATCTCACAGTAAGGATATGATTCTTATTGTGGTTGATAGGTTGACAAAACATAGTCACTTTATAGCTCTTAACCATCCCATAAATGCTCCTAAGTTAGCTAAGATGTTCTTAGACCATATTTATAGATTGTATGGTATGCCGAAGTCTATCATCAGCGATAGAGACACTCTTTTTATGAGTCAGTTTTGGAGGGAATTATTCAAATTACTTGGCACTGAGTTACATTTTAGCTCAGCCTACCACTCGCAAAGTGATGGTCAAACCGAGTAAACAGATGCTTGGAAGCATATTTGAGGGCAAAGATTTGTCATAGACCGTTAAAATGCAGCCGGTGGTTACCCATGGCTGAATGGTGGTATGATTCAACACCACATTCATCCATGGGTATGTCACCATTCCAAGCTCTCTATGGGGTTAATCCTAGACAAATGGCAGACCAGTACTAGTAGATGAGGAGGCTACTGTAGGGGGTGTTGATTACATGCCAAGGGAGAGGGAAACATTGAATGCACATTATTGAAAGAATGCATCCGGCAGCCTTAGAATAGTTACAAGCAATACGCAGATTCACGAAGAATTGAGAAGGAGTTTAATATTGGGGATTGGGTTTTTCTCAAACTCCAACCTTATAGGCAGATTACAATTGCTAACCGCATGAATCTAAAATTGACAGCTAAGCATTATTGCCCTTATAAGGTCATTGATAAGATTGGGAATGTTGCTTACAAATTGGAGTTGCCTGCTAATTCACAAATTCATCCCATATTTCATGTTTCTTTACTCAAAAAGAAGACTGTGGAGAGGATTTCAGCCACAACAGGCCTTCCTAGAATGGGAGCTGAATGCCAATATCAATTGCAACCATTGAAGATTTTGTAGCGCGTAATGATAAAGAAAAACAATAGGGCTTTACCTCAGGTGTTAGTACAGTGGTCTCATGGTCCTCCAGAAGATGCTACATGGGAAGATGTAGCAACCCTTGATGCACAGATTCCAAATTTTTTGCCTTGAGGTCAAGGCAAATGTAAGGGGAAAGGACTGTAACAGATTGATCAAAAGTCCTTGATTCTATTTCAATTTGGTTTTGTGCCGTTGGATCCATTTGTTTGCTTTGGGAATATTACGTCGTTTTGTTTCAAGTAGGGAGGGTGTTTGTCACGTGCTGGTAGCTATCTTTTGAAAAGTCGTTGTTTCCTTTCTAGTTTTATTCCTTTGTTCTTGTTTTTAATGATTTTCCGAAATTAATCTAGATTTCCTTCTTCAAATTGTTGTTAGTATATATATATTATATACGGGTAAAGTAAAATGTGGTAGAGAATGATAGAAAGTGAATTTTTTTTCCCCAAATAAATTCTTTCTAAATTAATAATTCTAAAAATGAAAAACCTTTGAAACATTGTCCAGAATGACCACTTTCTTGAAACTTACTACACAATTTAGCAAGTTTATTATTTTCTTTGCATAATCTCGCTACATGGTGTAGCGAGCCTATTAATTTCAATGTTGTAAATATACTAATTACCTAATTAGGAGTTTAATGAAATCACTACATTAAGTAGCGAGTTTAGGTGTAATGTAATGAAATTTCTACGTGATGTAGCGAGTTTTGGCGAGCTTTACAGATAAGGTTTTAGTTTGAGCCAGATTGTGCCATATCCCACCACAAAAAAGTTGACGAAAAAACTCAATTTTCACATCTTTTAATTTCTGAATTGGTGAAGACTAACAATCAATGTAAATCATCAACATCTCAATCATTGTATTTACTTGTGTTTAGTTATATAAAATTATGTTTTTTATTGTGTTTTAATACATTATATATATCAATGTTAAAATTAGGGTTTTAAAGGTTTTAACACTCTGATTTCGTAATGTAGGGTTAAAGATGGGTTTCACTCATTTTCATGTGTTATTGGGGAGGTGATGATGAAAAACCATTCGATGGTCCTCATTTTCATAAAGGCCCGAAATGTGCGATTAAGGCTCATTGTAGATAGATATACACATTCAATGGGTGTAATTACTTACCCTTTTACACACGCACTAATATTGTTTTCTCTCTTCAATTTTGACGGAACCCTAATTAGGGTTTGCCATTCATGGCTGCTTTCGGCAGCTTCATGGCTGGAATGAATTCGGTTCCACCCTCCAATCCTTCCTCGGTGTTGGCTAGTTCGAATGTGGCTGGTCTCAATGCTCAAGGGACAACTTGCGGCCAAGGTAATGCATAATTTTTTTTTTTTTTTTGGCAAAAGGAGACGGTACTCCCTAGATTTTATTAATAACGAAAAATAAAAATACAAACATGGTGGGGGACATGACAACCTTAACCACCAGAGGAAAAAAAACTAGGGGGAGTTCTTACACAACCTGTTCCTAACCTTAATATTGTAAACATTGCTACAAGTTGGGTCATGATGTTTCTAAGTGTTTTTATCTTCATCCCAAGGATAAAATGCAGACATATGTTGCAAAACATAAGGCTAATGAAGGTGTCAATGGCAAAACTACTTCTCAACAACAAGAAAGTGGTGGAATTCAAAAAGAAAATGTATCGGGCTCTAAAGGCAAAAATCACGTGAATGATGTGCAAGGTACGTCTAATATGGTTTCGAAACCCAACTTGGAAGGTACGCATCTTACTCATAATTACTCAAAGAATGTTGTTGGTACTTCATCTATGATTCATAAACCCCCATCCCCTCTTGGTTCGAAATTTTTTGTGTCTAACCTCATTACTAATGGTTTTAGTTTTCTTCCAAAGCGAGGTGCCCCTTTTGTCTCCGCTAATTCCTTAAAAATAGCTAATGATATGGAAAGGGCTGCTTCTATGGCCAATCCCGGTGGTAATCACTCTATTGTTGACGATGGGGCTATTGATCTTGAAGAAGAGCATGAACATTCTGAAAATGGTGTTAATGAGGTTGTTAAACCTAATCCTAATTTCATCCCATCTATGAACAATGTGGATGGTTACATTAATTTGGAAGATGGAAAGTGTGAATCTGATTCTGAATTGGAGGTGGTAGATAGACTATTCGTAAATGGCCTGGTGATGTGGTGATTGATAATCTTCAATTATCTCCTCGTGGTCCTCGTGTTACTTCAGAGTTTGATATCCAAGAGGTTTTTAATGAAGGTAGGGATGCTTTATTTGATGGGAATGTCCCGAAATATGGGAAATCCAATGCTTCTTAGGCTTAAAAGCCTTCTCTTAGTCTTTTATATCAAAATAGTTTTAATGGTTGGGGTTCTAAGTTGGAATATCCGGGGTATTGGTAATGCCGCCTCGGTTCGTCGGGTTAAGAGGTTATTAAGGTTACATGATGTCTTTATTTGCGGTATTTATGAGCCTCAGGTGGATTCCTTGTTGCTTCCTAAGAAAATTCATTGTCTTGGAGGTGTTGCTAATGATAAGGGGAATATTTGGGTTGTTTGGAAGCATGGTATCACTTGTGATGTGCTTTTTCATGATGACCAAGTTATTACTGTTCGGGCTTCTCATTCTCTTTGGCCTAATCCCATCTTAATGTCCTTTGCCCATGCTAGTTGTAATGTGTATACTAGAAGGGTTTTATGGGATTATTTAATTGATGTGAGTAACACAAGGTTAATAGTGGGGGATTTTAATTCTATTATTGATCAATCTGAGAAGCTTGGGGGCAAGCCAGTGGTGGAGTCAAGGGTTTCTGAGTTTGTGGATATAATTCAACTTTCTAATCTTATTGATGGTGGGTATAGAGGCCATATCTTCACATGGTGGAACAAGAGATCGAAGCGTGCAACTATTATTCAAAGGTTGGATTGTGCTCTGTATAATGATAAATGGCTGTGTTGCTTTGCTCAAACTACTATTGATCATCTTAATACGACCTGTTCTGATCATTCTCCTTTGGCTATTAATATTCGTTTGGTTGATGAAGTCCGTAAGGGTGTTTTCAGATTTCTCAATGTTTGGACTCGCCATGATTATTTTACTTCTTTGGTTCGCTCTTCTTGGGATGGTAGAATCTTTGGTAGACCGTTGGTCAAGTTTGGTAAAAAGCTTACTCGCCTCAAACATGATTTACAACTCTGGAATCGTTCTACATTTGGGAGAGTTGATCAACTTGTGAAACATGTCGGAGATGAAGTTTGTGGTAAAGAACTTTTATTTGAACAAGATCCAAGTGATGAAAATAGGGCTGCCCTTCATCTTGCTCAAGCTAATCTTTCCTATCGTCTTAAGATTGAAGAGGAATTCTGGATGCAAAAAGCTAACTTAGCTTGGGTTAAAGATGGGGACAATAATACTCGGTTCTTTCATGCTTACGTGAAAAAAAGAAGGCATAAATTACACATTCATAAAATCCGAGATAGTGACGGGAATTGGATTGTTGATCATAATCAGATTCAAGAGGAGGCTATTAGATTCTATTCGGACCAACTTAAAGGCAATCCAAATGAAAATGTGGATCCCCAGATGAATTGCTGAATGTGATACCTCGGTTGGTTTCTAATGAGGATAATAAGATGCTTATTGCTCCCCCTACGCTTAAAGAGCTTCACGACATTGTCCTTAGTATGAGTGGGACTAGTGCTGCTGGTCCGGATGGATTTATGGGTGAGTTTTATCATAAATGTTGGGATATTATATGCATGGATCTTTTTAATGTTGTCCTTGAGTTCTTCTCAGGGTTTCTTCTTCCTCGGAGTTGGACCAGTGCTGCTGGTCCGGATGTTTTGCTTGCTCAGGAGCTCTTTCAGTCGCTTAAGAGGAAGGTGTATGGGACTAACGTTGGGTTAAAGCTTGATATGGCTAAGGCGTATGATAGGCTTTCTTGGTTTGCTTTGATTAAGGTGATGAGGAGATTTGGCTTTGCGGAAGAATGGCTAGACATGATCTTTAGATGCGTGAATTATTGTTGGTTCTCGGTCCTTATTAATGGTACTACAAATGGCTATTTTGTTTCTACTCGTGGTCTTCGCCAAGGGAATCCTATATCTCCTAGCCTTTTTATTATTGTTGATGAAGTTTTAAGCTGAGGCCTTAATAATCTCCATCTTCTTCATCCTCATGTGGCATTTCATACGGGTAATCTTAATGTTCCTATCATTTCTCATATGTCCAATGTTGATGATATTATTATCTTCTGTAACGGAAGTATTCCATCTCTTGAGCTTCATATGGAGTTTTTGGCGTCTTATCAACATTTTTCGGGGCAGCTCATTAGCATCTCTAAGTCTTGTTTTCTGACTGGGCGGGATGTGGCTGAGCATGAAGGTGCAATCTTTGTTTGATCCGGTTATGCAGAAGCTTTGGGATAAGCTTGATTCGTGGCAAGGTAAATTACTCTCGGTTGGTGCTAAGCTTGTTTTGATCAAATCTTGTCTCCAAGCTATCCCCATTTACTATATTTCTTTACTTGATCCTCTGAAGGGTGTTGTTAATGCCATGAATCGTCTTATTGCTAATTTCTTTTGGAGTAGCACTGACGGGGGAAAAAATGTCATTGGGTTTCTCGAAATGAATTTTTATGGCCTATTGAAGAAGGGGGTTTAGGCCTTCGTAAATTTAAGGAGATGGGGGTTACTTTCTCTATGAAGCTTTGGTGGAGATTCCGTACGTCTAATTCTCTTTGGGCACCGTTTCTTGCTGCCAAATATTGTCGTGATACTCATCCTATGGATTCCATCTCTAGATTGGGTTGCTCTTACATTTGGAAGCGTATGGTTGTTGCTAAGGATTTGGTGGAAAGCCGTATTGCTTGGGGTGTGGGTTGTGGTGATATTTCTGTTCAAGAAAAGTGGCTTCCTCATGATATTCCTCTCCTTGATAATTGTCATGATCAGATGTTTTCGTTATTTGAGGATGGTGTTTTAAGGGAAGACTATATTTGAGATACTTTTGGGCAGCAATGTTTGTTGGAGCTTCAATCCTATGGTATTCGGCTTGAGGGAGATCGTGATCAGCCGTTTTGGTCTCCTTCTTCGGGCAAATTTTCTATCTCTTCGGCTTGGAGGGAATGTAGAGTGTCCCGTACTCGGAGTAGTGTTTTTGCTTGGTGTTGGCACAAGTATATTCCTCTTAAGGTGTCGATTTTCCTGTGGAAATGTCTAAAGGCTGCTCTCCCTACTGATGACAACATATCTCGAAAAGGTATCCCTATTGTTTCTCGTTGTCATTGTTGTACTAACCATTCTCTTGAATCTTTGCAGCACATTCTTTTACATGGTGATATTGCTTTTAATGTGTGGCGTTTCTTTGGGAATTTGATTGGTTTCCAAATCTCGGGTTCTACTATCATGCAAAGGATGATTTCTTGGCATGCCTGTAAAAATTTGAAGCTTAGTCGGGCTGTTTTATGGTTGGGAGATATTCTTCCGAGTTTTATCTATTGGGAGCTTTGGAAGCACAAAAATAAATGCCGGTTTGATGAGGGAACTCCTAGTTGGGAAAAGGTCCGTAATAATATTCAGTTCCAAATCAGTGATATTTTTCGGGCTCACAAGCTATCCTTTCCTGTTCTTCCTTCGGAGGTAAATATTGCTTTATTTTTTGATATTATTATGGCTGCTCCGTCTATTGCTCATGTCAAGTTGTGTCTTGGAGTCCTCCTACTATGGGCAAGTGAAAATTAATACGGATGGTGCTCCTCTTGGGAATCCGGGCATTGCTTCGGGTGGTGGTATTTTGCGTAAGCATGATGGGTCCTTTATTTTAGCTTTTTGTCATTTTTATGGTAATGCTACAAACATGGTTGCTGAAGCTAGGGCTGCTTTTGACAGGATTACTCAAGCTAGGTCAATGGGTAATAATTCTCTTTCGCAAATATAATATTCCTTGGGAGATTTGGTACTTTGTTCAAGTCATTTTCAGATTCAAGGAGGAGGTGTCTATAAAGGTAACTCATGTTTACAGGGAAGGCAATAAAGTGGCAGATTTTCTTGCTAATATCTCGGCCTCTGAGCAAGCATATTTTGTGATTCGTTCTTTGGAGTCTTGCCCCAAGCCATGCCAGAGAGTCTTCTCTATTTTGATAGAATATCGTATCCTAATATTAGGCAGTAGGTTTTATTTTTTATTGATGTATTTTCTTTTGTTTTTAGATCCCCCCCCCCTTTTTTGTTAAGAATCTTACAGGTTGTGTAAGAACTCCCCCTAGGCTTTTTCTGGTGGTTAAGGTTGTCATGTCCCCCACCATGTTTGTAATTTTATTTTTCGTTATTAATAAAATCTAGGGAGTACCGTCTCCTTTTGCCAAAAAAATAAATAAAAAGAAAGCAATGGGTGTAGATCAGACACAATATGAGTTGAAAGTTATTTGTAGATATCTCTTAACGGAATAAAAGAGATGGGCTAGGCCCAACGTACGAAGCCCAACTGTTCAAGTATTATCGCCACCACATTCTTAGTGAGTCGGCCCAATTATTACAAGGCCCAAGGCCCATCAGCCCAGATCAGTCGACCTAGCTCATTGTCCGACCTCCTTGGTCTCGACCTAGCTTTGTCCGACATACGATCCATATCTCATACGGGCATTATCCGGCTATATCATTCAGTCAGGTCGACCTAAACTCATGTAGGCGACCTCGACCTACAAAGACGTACGTCGACCTACAGAGTCTTAACTAACGTATATACAATTCTTTCCATAATAGAAGTCCTACAAATCAGGAGTTATTCACGTACGTAATCTCCTACAAAAGAGAAAAGAGGCCTATGTCAACACCAGAAGCGGAGCCGCAGCCAAAACGACTACTGGTAGGTCGAACAGTTGCAGGCGACAATCCAAGTCCGTCAACTGATCAACTAAGTAGGAAAGAAATTTTGTTGAAGCGAGCTAAATTGCTCCAAGGTTTTTTGGATGTTAATGACAAGTTACTCGAGATGCCCGAATCTCCTAAGGCTGATAGGAGATCTCAGCGACCTGCTCCTTCTGTTACTTCCCACAGACGGGCTAATAGAAGTGCTAGACAGAGCGGAAGTGCTAGACAGAATGGAGGTCCCAGGCCATCTGCTGAACAGCCAAGAATTGAGATGCCTCCACCATCCTTTATCAATGTAGATCCCAGTGGCGACCTATGAGATGGGCTCAACCAACGAAGGGAGCAAGAGGTCGAGTCAGCCCTCTGAGGAGACAACATAAGGCCGAAAGAAATAGGCGAAGGTCATCGGTAAGATCAGTTAGGTCACCAGCAAGGTCAGTTAGGTCGCATTCCTGGAGAGAAAGACGGGGTAGAAACATGACTCCACCTAGGAGTGAAAGGCAGAGGGCCTACTCTAGAAGAGAGCCTCACCAGGAGGAGAGGCAGAGGTCTAATAATGTCTCCTATCAAAGGAACGACAACCCAAATTTTTTTTTTTTGGCAAAAGGAGACGGTACTCCCTAGATTTTATTAATAACGAAAAATAAAAATACAAACATGGTGGGGGACATGACAACCTTTACCACCAGAATAAAACACCTAGGGGGAGTTCATACACATCCTGTAAGATCCTCAACAAAAAAGGGGGGGGGAATCTAAAAACAAAAGAAAATACATCAATAAAAGAAAAAACTTACGTCCTAACATTAGGATACGAGATCCGATCAAAGTAAAGAAGGCTCTGGCACGGCTTGGGACAAGACTCCAAAGAAGTAAACTGAAAATCCGCTTGAGCGACGTAGAGATATTAGCAAGAAAATATGCCACTTTATTACCTTCCACGAAGACATGTGTTACCCGAATCGACACTTCCTCCATGAATCGAAAATGGCTTGAATGAAGTACCCGGATCTCCCAAGGAATATTGCATTTGCGGAGTAAGATATTAGATAAAACTTCGGAATCCACCTCGAAGCCATAAAGAATCAAACCCCATAAGCCTAGCTTGAGAAATTCCATCAAGAAGCGGCCCTAGCTTCAAAGAACCATGTTAGAAGCATTACCATAAAAATTAGAAAAAGCAAAAATAAAAGACCCATCATGCTGACGTAAAATACCTCCACCCGAGGCAATGCCCGTGTTTCCACGAGACGCTCCATCAGTGTTAACTTTTACTTGTCCCCCAGAAGGAGGGGACCAATGCACAAGCTTGGGACGACTAAAAGAAGGGGTGGGCATACTAATATTAAAAAATTGAGCAATATTTACCTCCAAAGGAAGAACATGAAATGTTAATTTGTGAGCTCGAAGGATATCACTGATATGGAATTGAATATTATTACGAACCTTTCCCCAACTTGGAATTCCATCATCAAACCTGCATTTATTCCTGTGCTTCCAAAGCTCCCAACAAATGAAACTGGGAAGGATTTCTCCCAACCATAACACAGCCCTACTAAGCTTGGAATTTTTACAAGCATGCCAAGCAATCATCCTTTGCATAATAGTCGAGCCCGATATATGGAAACCAATTAAATTTCCGAAGAAATTCCACACATGAAAAGCAATATCACCATGAAGAATAATGTGCTGTAAGGATTCAATAGAAGGGTTAGAACAACAATGACAACGAGAAACAATAGAAATACCTTTCCGAGATATGTTGTCTGATATCAGTAGGGAGAGCAGCCTTAAGGCATTTCCACATGAATATGGATATCTTAAGAGGGATATGCTTATGCCAGCACCAAGCAAAGACACTACTACGAGTACGGGACACTCTACACTCCCTCCAAGCCGAAGATATAGAAAATCTGCCCGAAGAGGAAGGGGTCCAAAAAGGGTGATCACAATCTCAATCAATCCGAATACCATAAGATTGAATTTCCATCAAACATTGCTGCCCGAACGTATTACGAACATAATCTTCTCTTAAAACCCCATCCTCAAATAAAGAAAAAATCTGATCATGCCGATTATCAAGAAGATGAAGATTACGAGGAAGCCAATTTTCTTGGATAGAAATATCCCCACAGCTAATACCCCAAGCAATACGACTCTCCACCAAATCCTTAGCGGCAATCATACGCTTCCAAATGTGGGAGCAACCCAATCTAGAAATAGCATCCATAGGATGAGTATCCCGACAATATTTGGCCGCAAGAAACTGAGCCCAAAGAGAGTCAGACGTGCGAAATCTCCACCAAAGCTTCATAGAAAAAGCAATAGCCATTTCCTCAAATTTGCGGAGGCCTAATCCCCCTTCCTCGGTCTAAGAAAGTCAGGGAAAAATGCTCTCTCCTCTCTCACACACTAAAGGTGCGTTTTGTGTGTGTCTTCTAGGGTTTTGGCCTTTTGGCCGGAATTGATTCTGGCCGTCGTTTGTGTGAAGCCATGGCTTCCATCTTCTCCTCTCTCAATTCTAGTTCCCGTAATCCTTACTATAATCCCTCTGTAAATTGCCTTGCTGCTAATATGGCGCCGCCACCAAACCCTAATTCTCTTGCTATGCCGCCGTCATCTCATGGATTATCTAGTTGCATTGCGGCTAAGCCACAGCCTTCCCAAGCCTAAGTAATCTCCTCATTGGCACCTAATCAAAATCCTCCAACCGTATCTAAATCATTTGCTGATTTATTTAATCAACCTGCTTCTCATACATCGCAAGGAGAACCGCATACTATCAGGAACAATGGTTTATTTGCGTACCATTCAAACGGGTTCACATAAAGGATTGCCTAATAAAGCTTACTAAGGAAATACTTGTTGCTTTTGCCAAGCCGTTTCAGTTCACTTTGGTTGGGAAATTCATGAATGGCCGACCATCCATGGAAGATGCAAGGATTGCGTTTGCTAAATTCCATTTGAAAGGTAATTATAAACTTGGGCATTTGGATAATCGTCATATGCTCATTCAATTGTCTATTGAAGAAGATTATCAACGCTTATTCATGAAAAATGTGTGGTATGTTAGTAGGTTCCCTATGCGTACCCTTGCTTGGTCTCCTTCATGGCGACCTGAGCAGGAGTCACCTATTGTCCCGGTTTGGGTTGGTTTTAGGGACTTCCTATTCATTTGATGAACAAACAATTTTTATTTCTTCTTTGCATCTAT
Organism: Adenophora triphylla var. japonica; assembly: GCA_022495995.1. Lineage (NCBI taxonomy): Eukaryota > Viridiplantae > Streptophyta > Magnoliopsida > Asterales > Campanulaceae > Adenophora > Adenophora triphylla. The sequence goes on along the minus strand of JAFEMH010000035.1, from coordinate 542,087 downwards.
GATTGGTACTCCTTTATCCGTAGACAAAGCCACTGCTGAACTATCAAGGCCTAGTATTGCAAAAATTCTTATCCAAATTGATGCTACCAAGAAGCACCCACATGAGATATACATTGATTGTGGTGATGCTTGGCCAAGTTTTTCTCAGAATGTTGAATATGATAATGTTCAAGTATTGCAAGCATTGTTTTATCTTAGGTCATGATATTTCCGGTTGTCGAAGGTTGAATCCAGCTCTTAATATTCATAATGCTAGTGATTCTAACTCGAAAAATAAGGTTACAAAGAAATTTGCGGAGTGATATGGTTTTTGTTCCAAAACAGTCGATGTTTGTGCTCCAAAAATTAGTGCGGCAATAATGATACCGTTAAAGAGGTGAGGTTAATGTTCTTGATGGGGAAATGTTAGTCATAATGAGCAGCCTTTGGTTTCGTCGCTACTCAATTGGATGTGGAAGAGGAAGCTTCTAAAGTTTTGAAGCCGAATCTTAAAAGAGTGTGTCTTTTTTGAAGGGTTCTTCCTCTCGTTACAAATGAGGCTTCAAAGCCGAAGTCTATTTCTTCAATTCTCTCCAAAATTGTTGTTGATGAGGTGGCTAAGGCTGCTCTTAAGGTGCCAAATGCTCCTTCTAGGCTTCCAGGTTAGGGGCTCCGTGATTGGAACCGATTGTGGGTTACTTCGAGAGGTTAATGTTGATGCGAACCTAGTAATGGCAACGTTGTGGCCGATGAAAATAATGGTGCCGGCCGCCTTATTTTCGGCCGATCTTGTCCCTATTTCCGAGGAATCTTTGGGTGTGGGCTCGCCGAAGTAGTTCAAATGGGTAATGTCAATGCTCCTCCGAATGATGAAGAGGCTATAATGCGCAACATTGCTCGATATGTAGAGTCCCATCCTCCCCAACCTTTTGTGGGCCGTGGAATCAATCTCTCCCGAGCGTTTTCGGCCGCAAGGGCCCCTTATTCTTTTGTCACCGATATGGCCGGTTATACTCCATTTATTCCTTCTCACAAAAAGAATAAAAATGATGATGGCTTCACAATGGTCGCTCCTATAAAATGGCGTGGAAGGCCTCGGCTTCTCCTCCTAATAATTCGCTTGATGGGTTTTGGTTCTCCCCTTTACCCTTTGATAGTTTAGGGCTTAGTTTCCCCTCCCTTTTGTTTTGGGCGGTCCATATGGACTTGCACCCCTCCCCTTAGCTTTCTTGATTTTATTGTAGGCTTTAAGCCCCACCTTGTATTTTTCTTTCTTTTCCGGTGGTTAGGTTTTATGTCCCCCACCGTGCTTTGTTCTTTTATTTTATTTATAAAATCTAGGGAGCAACGTCTCCTTTCGTTAAAAAAATAAAAATAATAATAAAATAAAAAAAAAAATCCCCCTTCCTCAATTGGCCGTAAAAATTCATTCCGAGAAACCTAATGACACTTATTTCCCCCATCGCACTTTGCTCCAAAAGAAATTGGCAATAAGACGATTCATGGCATTAACAACACACCGCGGGGATCAAGTAAAGAGATATAATAAATGGGAATAGCTTGAGGCAGGACTTAATCAATATAAGCTTAGCGCCGGTAAAAGTAATTTACCTTGCCAAGAGTCAAGCTTATCTCGAAGCTTTTGCATGACAGGACAGATCAAACAAGGATTGCACTTTCCTACCGATATAAAGAGGACACCCCAAATACACAATAGGGAGGTTTTTCTTTGGAACCCCGTAATAAGAGAGATAGCATTATCATGCTCACCACATTCCGCCCCGTCGAGAAAACAAGATTTAGAAATGCTAACAAGTTGCCACGAGAAGCGTTTATAAGACTCCAAAACTCCATATGACGCTCAAGAGAAGGAATACTTCCATTACGTAAAATAATAATGTCATCGGCATAAGACAAATGAGAGATGATTGGAACATTAAGGTTACCCGTATGGAAGGCGATATGAGGGTGAAGAGAATGAAGGTTATTAAGACCCGCTTAAAACCTCGGCAACGATAATAAAGAGACTAGGAGATATAGGATCCCCTTGTCGAAGACCACGAGAAGAGACAAAGTAACCATTAGCAAGTGCCATTTATCGAATCCGAGAACCGGAATAATTTATGCATCTAAAGATCATGTCCAACCATTCTTCGAAGAAAGCCAAATCTCCTCATCACCTTAATCAAGGCAAACCAAGACGTAAACTTATCATACGCCTTAGCCATATCCAAACTTTAAGAGCAACATTGGACCCATAAACCTTCTTTTTAAGAGACTCAAAAAGCTCTGAGCAAGCAAAACATTTTCATGGATTAGACGACCTTTCACGAAGCCACTTTGCCGAGGAGAAATGATACGAGGAAGCACAGATCAAGGCGAGAGCACAAAAGCTTGGTAATGATTTTATTAGAAAAATTACACAAGCTAATAGGCCGAAGCTGCGAGAAGGAAGTAGGGACTGCCACCTTAGGAATAGTAACAATAAGCGTATCGTCCACTCTCCGAGGGAGAAGAAACCCCGAGAAGAACTCAAGGACGCAATATTATAAAGATCCATGCAAATAATATCCCAAAGATTTATGATAGAATTCCCCGTAAAACCATCCGACCAAATGCCGCTAGTCCCACTCATACCGAGGACGATATCATGAACCTCTTTAAGCGTAGTGGGGAGAAATAAGCATCCTATTTTCCTCATTGGAGATCAATCGAGAGGAATCACATCCAAGCAGCTTTCATCGGGGGATCGACATTAATATTAGGATTATCATTAAGCCGGTCCGAGTAGAATCTAATGCCTCTTCCCGAATATGATTCGATCAACAATCCAATTACCATTACTATCCCGAATTTTGTGAATGTATAATTTACGCCTCCTTTTTTTCACATAAGCATGAAAGAATCGAGTATTATTATCCCCATCTTTAACCCAAGCTAAGTTAGCTTTTTGCATCCGTAACTCCTCTTCAATCTTAAGACGATAGGACGGGTTAGCTTGGGCAAGATGAAGGGCGTGCCTTCTATTATCATCACTAGAATCTTGTTCAAAAAGAAGCTCTTTAGCATAAACTTCATCTTCACATGCTTCACAAGCCGATCAACTCTCCCAAACGTGACGATTCCAAAGCCGAATATCATGTTTGAGGCAAGTAAGCTTCTTACTAAACTTGACCAACGGCCTACCAAAGATTCTACCCTCCCACGAAGATCGAACCAAAGGAATGAAAGAATTATGACGAGTCCAGACATTGAGAAATAGAAAACACCCTTACGAACCTCATCAACTAAACGAATATTGATGGCCAACGGAGCATGATCGAACAAGTCCTATTAAGGTGATCAATAGAAGTTTGGGCGAAACAACGCAGCCCATTTATCATTATACAGGCACGATCAAGCCTTTGAAGAATGGTAGCACGCTTCGATCTCTTGTTCCACCAGTGAAGATATGACCCCTATACCCACCATCAATAAGATTAGAAACTCGAATCATATCAACAAACTCGAAAACCCTAGAATCCACCACGGGTCTACCCCCAAGCTTCTCACATTGATCAACTATAATTAAAATCCCCCACAATTAACCAAGGATCATCAGTATTGTTCACATCAATAATATAATCCCATAAAGCCCTTCTAGTGTATTTGCTACAGCTAGCATGAACAAAGGACATAAGGACGGGATTGGGCCACAGAGAGTGAGACACCCGGACAGAGATCACTTGATCATCACGAAAAATAACATCACAAGTGATGCCATGTCTCCACACAACCCAGATATTTCCTTATCATTAACAACACCTCCAATACAACAATTTTACGAACATAAGAAGGAAGTAACGTGGGATCCACCTTGGGCTCATAGATACCACATATAAAGACATCATGAATCCTTAATAACCTCTTAACTCTACGAACCGAGGCTGCATTACCAATACCCCGGATATTCCAGCTTAGAACCCCTACCATTAAAACAATTTTTAAAGAACAAACGGAGAGATGGCTTTTAAGCCAAAGAATCATTGGATTTCCCAAGATTTGGGACATTCCCATCAAATAAAAAATCCCTACCCTCATCGAAGACCTCATGAATATCCAAGCGAGAAGTGACACGAGGGCCACGAGGAGATAGCGAAGATTATCAATAACCTCCTCACCAGGCCATTTACGAATAGAATTGTCTATCACCTCCAATTCAGAATCAGAATCACATTTACCATCATCCAAAATAATAGCACTATCCGCCCCAGCCATAGCTGGGCCAGAAGAGGGAATTACATTGGAAACTTCTTTGAAAGCATTTTCATTACGATCAAGCTCATCTTCAAGCTCAATAGACCCATCTTCAACAATAATATGGTTACCCCTAATTAAAATTAGGAGCAGATTTTTCTATATGAATAGCAGTTTTTAAAGAATTAGGGGACACAAAAGGGGCTCCACGTTTAGGAAGAAAACTAAACCCATTAGTAACAATGTTAGAACCAAAGAATCTCGAACCAAGGGGGTGGGGGTTTTGAACCCTAGAAGAAGAACCAAACACATTTATAGAATGATTATGAGTAAGATGCGTACCTTCCGCGTTAGGTTTGAAGCCATATTATTCATACCTTGCCCATCAATAACATGACCTTTGCCTTTAGAAACCGAGGCATTCTCTCTTTGAGTACCACCATTAGCTTGTTGTTGAGCAGATTTTCCATTAACACCTTCAAGAACTTTGTTCTTTGCGACATATATTTGAGTTTTTTGGCCAGCCGGGTTCTTATCAATTTTGCTATTACCTTCATTGCCAACGTTAGTAGTAGTTTCCACAAAAACATCTTTGTTTTTTTCCAAAGTAGTAGGATTCGAATTATTATTATTTGCATCAGCCGTATTATTCTGAATTTTATCTTTGGGATGAAGATAAAAACACTTTGAAACATCATGGCCAAGTTTATAACAATGCTTACAATATTGGGGAAGATTATCAAATTCTAATTTTTGAAAAAAGCTTGAAAACTCATCACCACAATCTATGAAAACCCTAGAAGGAAGTTTCTTAAGTAAGTCAACTTGAACAAGCACCTTAGCAACACTAGGCCGAGATAACTCAGCCGTGGCCTTGTCAATAGAAAGCGGCTCCCCAAAAATTTTAGCAATGGAGTACAAACAAACTTTGTTAAACATGTGGATTGGCAATCCCGGAAGACCAACCCATACAGGAACCAATGACGATTCCTTTTCCTACTGCCACGAAGGAGACCAACGAAAAACTCTCATTGGAAATCTGCCTAAATACCATTGTTCTTTAGCCCACGTACGATTAAAATCTCCCTCATGTATTAAACGAATAAGAATATGTTTAGAATCAACGTGACCCAAAGAAAATCTGCTTTCAATCCAAATTTTAAAAAATATTGTCTAGTGATTTCCATATTTGGTCTTCCATGAGTGAATTTTCCAACTAGGGTGAACTTAAATGGTTTAGCCAATGATTGAATCATCTCTTTAGAAAATTTAAGGGCTGGTTCTCCTTTGTGAATAGACATAGGCACAAGATTCATGGCCGGAACCGGATTAACATGAGGAGAATCCTTAAATAAAGAGGAAAAGGATTTGGCTTTTGAAGGAGAAGTGGGATGCGGTTCTTGCATATTAGCATTAGGAAACAGATTTCCAACATTATTATTACCACAAGACCCATTACCATTAGGATTAGTAAGCACAATACCATTAGAATTAGGATTAGGAGTCATACTATCATTAGGAATAAATTTGCTGTAAAATAGAAATAGGAATTACATTACCATGATTTGATGAAGCACCATTACCATTAAGAACAGCCGCCATTGAACCAACAGCAAACGGGGGTGAATTGGAGGATGAACCACCGTTAACACCAGCCATGAGGCCGCCTGAAGCAGCCATAAGGGCTGGGCCAGGGATCCGCAACAAGAGGCGCAAAGCAAGGAGAAAAACGGCCGCCCTAATTAGGGTTTCTTCAAAAACGTAGAGAGAAAATTATTTTAGTGTGTGTGTGTGTGTGTGTTTTTTTTTTTTTAAATCTAGGATAACGACAACCCAAATGCTAGAGAGCTGCTGAATCTAAAGAGAAGGTTGGAAAAAATGGAGGCCAACAGAAAGGAGGATGACGGAAAGGGCAAACGAAAGTACAATACTCTTCGACCCTTGTCCAGAGAATTGCTCGAGCTACGTTTGTCCAGAGAAAAAGCTGTCTTTGGTCTCCTATCAGGTGCGACCAACGCCCTGAACCACATGCAACATTTCGAGGCCACTATGTGTTTGGTCTCCTCCGAGGATGATGTGTTGTGAAAGGCACTAACCAGCACCTTCATAGGTGCAGCACTAACTTGGTTCCGTGGTTTGGCACCTGGTTGTATATCCTCATGGAAGTATATGAGGAAGAAGTTTCTAGATCGATTCTCGACAGTTGGGTCAAGAAAGAAGACGGTCACCGACTTGAACAACTTAACTCAGGGCAAAACGGAAAGCTCCATGACTTACTACACAAGGTTCAAGGAGATGGTAGACCAAATAGAGGAGGACCTAACAGACAGGGAAGTTATCAATTGCTTCAGGAATGGGGTGTCCTCTCCTGATTTAGACTACGAGCTACAGGTTAGGAGAGTGACGACCAGGCAGGAACTATTTGAGAGGGCTTACGATGTGGCCATGGCTGAAGAGAGAAAGGAGAGAAAGAAATAAAAGGGCTCGAAACATTATGAAGGAGGAGAGTCGACTAAAGAGGGTCAGGCCAAGCACAATGACAATAACAACAAGGGGAAGAACAGGATAAGGGTGACCAAAAGCGTCCCTGAAAGTTTCACCCCCCTGACTGTGAGTCGAACAGAAATAATGAACACAGTCGACCTGGGTCCTCCTGCTCCAATGAATCCCCAAAACAAATTCAAAAGAGATAATGGCAAGTATTGCGAGTTCCATAAGAATACTGGGCACACTACGGATGAATGCATGAGCCTGAAGCGTATCATTCAGAAGTGGGTCGATAATGACAGGCTAGACAGGTTTGTGAAAGGAGCTCAACTGGGAGGCGAAAGCAAATTGGAGGAGGGATACCGTAACCAAGGCGGCCAAGATTGGATTTGAGATAATCAAGACTCTACATGGTCGGGCGAGACATAACTCGGGGGCCACCAACGAGGAAACTATAGTTGAGTTATCATATATGGTTGTCAAGCAAATTTTACTTTTAGATACTACTTTAGGAACAAATTCTTTATGTAACTGATCTACTACATGAATAAAACGGCAGTTCTATTCAAATGAGTTGTATTGTTTCTATGCTTCATTTGAAACAGATTCGACTCTTTTTTTTTTTTTAAACGAAAGGAGACGTAGCTCCCTAGATTTTATAAATAAAATAAAAGAACAAAGCACGGTGGGGGACATAAAACCTAACCACCGGAAAAGGAAAGAAATCTACAATGTGGGGCTTAAAGCCAACAATAAAATCAAGAAAGCTAAGGGGAGGGGTGCAAGTCCATATGGACCGCCCCAAAACAATAGGAAGGGGGGAACTAAGCCCTAAGCTATCAAAGGGTAAAGGGGAGAACCAAAACCCATCAAACAAAATTATTAGGAGGAGAAGCCGACCTTCCACGCCATTTTCTAGAAGAGACCATTGTGAAACCATCATCATTTTTATTCTTTTTGTGAGACGGAGTAAATGGAGTATAGCCGGCCATATCAGTAACAAATGAATATGGGGCCCTTGAAGCCGAAAAACGCTCTGGAGAGATTGGTTCCACTGCTACGTAAGGTTGGGGAAGATGGGACTCTCTATATCGAGCAATGTTGCGCATTATAGCCTCTTCATCATTCGGAGGAGCATTGACATTACCTAACACAGCCATACCCGAACCAACACCCATATGTGCAGCCATATCCGAGCCCACACCCAAAGTATCCTCGGAAATAGGGACAAGATCAGCCACATAGTTGTCCAAAGGAGCAGCAACAACACCATTTTTTCCATCAGCCACAACGTTGCCATCACTAGGACCAGCAGCAACATTAACCATTGATACCGAAGCTACCCCACAATCTGTTCCAATCACGGAGCCCCTAACTGGAAGCCTAGAAGGAGCAGTTGGCACCTTAAGAGCAATCTTAGCCACCTCATCAACAACAATTTTAGAGAGAATTGAAGAAATAGGTTTCGGCTTTAAAGCCTCATTTGTAACAGAGGAAGAACACTTCAAAAAAGACACTCTATTTTTAAGAATTGGTTTCAAAACCTTTTCAACTTTAGAAGCTTCCTCTTCCACATCCAACAGAGTAGCAGCCGAACCCAAAGGCTGCTCAATGTGACTAACATTTCCCCCATCAAGAACATTAACCTCTGAATCTTTAACAACACCATTCGCTCCACTATTTTTGGAGCACTAGCATCGACTGTTTTGGGACAAAAACCATTTCACTGCAGCCTTTGTAACCTTAGGTTTCGAATCGGAATCGCTAGACTTTTGAATATTAAGAGATGGATTCGCCTTTCGACAACCAGAAATATCATGACCTAAGATAAAACAATGCTTGCAATACTTCGGAACATTATCATATTCAACATTCTGAGAAAAACTTGGCCAAGCATCACCACAATCAATGAACATCTCATGTGGGAGCTTCTTGGTAGCATCAATTTGGATAAGAATTTTTGCAATACTAGGTCTTGATAGTTCAGCAGTGGCTTTGTCTAGGGATAAAGGAGTACCAATCATAGATGCTGCAGCAAATAGAAACTGTTTGTTCATCAAATGAATTGGAAGTCCCGGAAAACCAACCCAAACCGGGACAATAGGTGACTCCTGCTCCGGCCGCCATGAAGGAGACCAAGCAAGGGCAATGCATAGGAAACCTACTAACATACCACACATCTTTCATGAATAAGCGTTGATAATCTTCTTCAGTAGACAATTGAATGAGCATATGACGATTATCCAAATGCCCAAGTTTGTAATTACCTTTCAAATGGAATTTAGCAAATGCAATCCTCGCATCTTCCATTGATGGTCTGCCATTCATGAATTTACCAACCAAAGTGAACTGAAACGGCTTGGCAAAAGCAATAAGTATTTCCTTAGTGAGCTTTATTGCTGGCAATCCTTTATGAGAGCCAGTTAGAATGGCTGAATTTAATACATTGTTCTTGATAGCATGAGGATCTCCTTGAGAGGTATGAGTAGCAGGTTGAGAAAATAATTCAGCAAAGGATTTAGAGACGGTAGGAGGATTTTGATTTGGAGCGGATGAAGAGATTACTTGAGATTGAGAGGGCTGTGGCTGAGCCGCAATGCTATTAGAGATTCCATGAGAAGAAGACGGCATTGCAAGAGAATTAGGGTTTGATGGCGGCGCCATATTAGTTGCAGCAAGGCCATTTGGATTCAGCATTACAGAGGGATTATATAGTAAGGATTACGGGAACTAGAATTGAGAGAGGAGAAGATGGAAGCCATGGCTTCAATCAAACACCGGCCTGAATCAATTCCGGCCAAAAGGCCGAAACCCTAGAAGACACACACAGATCGCACCTTTAGTGTGTGAGAGAGGTCAGAGCGTTTTTTACTCTGTTACCACGTTCGTAAGAAACAGATTCGACTCTTAGTCAATCTCGTTCCTTAACAGACTCGACCGATATCCTAAGTCGACCTCGTTCTTAAACAGGTTCGACTGAAGATTTAGGGCAGTCTCATTCCTTAACAGACTCGACGATGTCCTAAGTCGACCTCATTCTTAAACAGGTCCGACTGAAGATTTAGGGCAGTCTCATTCCTTAACAGACTCGACCGATATCCTAAGTCGACCTCGTTCTTAAACAGGTCCGACTTAAGACTTAGGGCAGTCTCGTTCCTTAACAGAATCGACCGATGTCCTAAGTCGACCTCGTTCTTAAACAGGTCCGACTGAAGACTTAGGGCAGTCTCATTCCTTAACAGACTCGATTGATATCCTAAGTCGACCTCGTTCTTAAAAGGGTTCGACTGAAGATTTAGAGTAGTCTCGTTCTCTAATAGGTCCGACTCTTAGTCGACCTCGTTTTAAACAGATTCGACTCCTAGTCAATCTCGTTCCTCTAACAGACTCGATTAATGTCCTAAGTCGACCTCGTTCTTAAACAGGTCCGGCTGAAGATAAAAGTCAGTCTCGTTCTCAAAACAAGCTCGACTATAACCATGGCCAGCTTCGTTAAATTACCAACTGTTCTCCATCCAAGACTTTGGTCGATCATCAATTCAATCTAGTTCGACATACAAACAAGTACATGAATCGAGGCAAAGAGATATTCAGAAAGGTCAACCACGATTGAATAAATAAAGCAAGTCCCCCAAAGCGGGATAGAACTTAAACGGATAAAAGTTGTGAGTTGAATGCCTCCCTAAAACTAGGCCAAGGCATAGTTTACATAAACCAAATAAAGAAATTGTTTGGGAGCTTGTTCATTACATCAGCTAAACAAAAATTAAACAGCTGGCTCGTCAGTAGCTGGATCCTGCTGGTCCTTGTCGACCCCCTCATCTTTGTCCTCCTCCATATCCTCTGCATCCAAAAATTCTTGGAAAAGTACGTTGAAGTTTCTTTCTGTAATAGGAGGAGCGACCCAGGGATCACAGCCATCTTCTTGGTCTTGTTGGGCTATCAGAGCTAGGTTGTTATCACTGTAAGGAACAAAGGAGTGGCCACCGCGAGCATTAGTATCGTATTAGGAGGAGCGACCCATCGGGCCAGCTGTTCTAAGGATACTTCGACAGTAGGATCTACTATGGCTCGACGGGCCATATGACGATGACCTACGTCATAAAAATCCTTTGCTCGATCAACAATTATGTTGTATAGCACACATCACTATTTTTTAAGGCATCTACTACGGCTTTCTCTCTAGTCAAGGCCTCCTCCTCACACTTCTGCCGAACTGCCAGCTGGTCCTCAGATTGTGTAGGAGATTACATATGTGAATAACTCCTGATTTGTAGGACTTCTGTTATGGAAAGAGTTGTATATACGTTAAGGCTCTGTAGGTCGACGTACGTCTTTGTAGGTCGAGGTCGCCTGCATGAGTTTAGGTCGACTTAGCTGAATGATATAGCCGAATAATGCCGTATGAGATATGGATCGTATGTCGGACAAAGCTAGGTCGGGACCAAGGAGGTCGGACAATGAGCTAGGTCGACTGATCTGGGCTGATGGGCCTTGGGCCGACTCACTAAGAATGTGGTGGCGATAATACTTGAACAGTTGGGCTTCGTACGTTGGGCCTAGCCCATCACTTTTATTCTGTTCAGTGGCCCCCAACTTTCTGGGTTGACTTTGTCAACCAGGAAGTTAAAAGAATTTTGATGAACGATTGGGTAGGTCGTAGCTAGATGCTCGGACTGCTGGTTGGTTGACCACTGATGATGTGGCTCGATCTTAACCCTTAACTATTTCGACGGTCAGATCTGTAGAAGCGTCATAATTTCATAATCATTTCCCCGTTTGACGTTTGGACAACTGCATTGGGAACCATTTTTGGCATTAATTGAGGGGAATAACCGTTGCATCCCCTAACCTTCCCAATTCAAGAAAGAATTAGCAGTGAGTATAAGGGAAATTCCTTTTCCTTTTTGGTTTTTTACCAACCCCCAATTCTCAAGCACACGTCAAGGACAAAGGCAAGAACAAAACTTCGATTTCCCGGGTGCATTCAAGCTTCTCTGCTTGTCTTCGAAATCCATCCTCACCAATTTAACTAAGGTACCCCTCTATTCCTTCGCTTTTAGGTTTGATTTCTGCTTTCCCTTTCAATTCCTCCATGGCTAGGACCTTTAGTTGTGAACCTGGGGATTGGTATGGATATTGCTCTATCAATCGTAGAGTATGCAAGCACATAGGTGGGGTATGGAAGGAGATGACCATGGAGGAGTGTACTTCCATCTTGACCCGATGGGGTTTAAGCTTTAGCGAGCTAGCTTTTCCTGTAGGCAAAACCTAGGTGACCTAGAAGTAGACGACCAAAGAGTGGTTTCTTTTCATCTTTTCCACGAATTGCTCGACCATTTAGTTTTGTTTTATATTGGGGGGCCCAATAAACCTTCCTTCCTTAGGGATAGAAAAGGGTTTCCAGGGGAATCTAGGTCGCCCTTAGGTAGGTCACTTGAGTCTGTATATAGGACCGATTCCCCTGTTTCCTCTTGCTCTTCAGATATGTCGACTCAAGAATGAACGGCGACCTCTGCCACGACGAGCTCTCACTCCACCAATATTGTTGAAGCCTTCTGCTCGTCGATCGTCCCTGGCCGTAATGAGAGGGGTTATATGGCCCTAAGCCCTCTATTGGGAAGAAGACCTCAGAATCCAGGCTCAAGATTTTGCATAGTTATTGTGAGGTCGACATGGAGGAGTTCAGGTTAACCCACCAGATGGCCAAACAGTTTGATGCCCTTAGTTGGTCGTACATAACTAGGGACCCGAAAAGGGTAGATTTCTTCTATGGCCAATTTGAGGCCGGGCTACAACTCCCATTAGATCCATTCATCTGTGAGTTCCTGGAGTGCATGGCGGTTGTTCCGATGCAGTTGGGGGCTAACACTTGTAGGGTGCTCGTTTGTTTTGCGATGATCTATATATTCTTGGGGTACGAGCCATGCGTGCACATTTTTAGGGAATTTTTTAAGGATGTAGTTGACAAGAGAACTCACGGGATCAGTACCCATGCTAGAAGAAGGAATGCCCCCAAGCTGTTCATAAATTTACCTGAGAAAGTAGTGGGATGGAACAGCTACGTGATTCTTGCTGAGAGTAGAAAAGGATGGGAGTTCCCTTTGCCCGATGACACTTCTGAAGTGATGAGAGAGGAAGATTAATGGGTCCCTGCGTGGAGCAAAGAGATAATCCGTAGGCTGACGCTGGTAGCTCACAGGGGCACTGTTAACTGGGTCGCCCTTCAAACAGATAAAGATAACTTCATTTAGGCTGGCATGATGCTAGGGGGAGATTCGAAGACCAATGATTCGAAGACCAATGCCACTTTAGCCAGAAAACACCTGATTATTGTAGAGCCAATGGGGAGCACGTTTGTGGTAAATTGTTGCCTCCTTTTCTTTACTCGTAAATTTTTTATTTGCTCGTCAATATCTTAGCTCGAACATCTTTAGTTAACTGCTCCTTCTCTTGTCTATGTAGTACTTACCCCAGATCAACAAGCGAACATGAATCGTATTGTGGGAGTATCTGATCAAAGAAAAAACAAGAGAATCCATGGGAAGGCCAAAGCTCGTGCGAGCAGGGAAAAAGGAGGCCGCTGATCGCTAAAAGTTGCTACCCAAGGTTGGTACAGGGACAATCCCTGTAGATGGGTCAGGACCCTTCCAACTAGTTGACGAGCCTGTTGTCGATCAAACAGAGGAGGCGGAGGTTGAAGCTTCCTTGGAGAAAAATCAGAATCCAGACTTATACCCGAGCCAGCAGGGTCTATTCCCTCTAACTTCGTCGATCTAGATCTCGGTGACGATGATCAAAGACATGAGGATCTCCCCCTTACTACCAATAGAAAGAGGTCGAGGTTCGGCCCAAGCCTTGATGGAACTGGTACTTCAAGTGATCCTCCCTCCCAAGCTCCCCATATGGTTAGCATGGAGTTTGTGCGTGCTGAAGTGGAGAAGCTGAGTGACGTGCTTGCACTCACTGTGATTGACAGTTTAAGCCGACGCTATCCCGAGCTAGGGTATGGGCATGCTGATGTGTGATGGGTCGTTGATCCAAATTTGTTAGCCCATTTTGCCAAGGAGGGGCTCACTCCTGAAGAGTTTACTGATAGGTCCGGCCTATCTCATTGCGAGGTACCACTTTATCTTTCTGTCTATTTTTCTCTGATACTCTAGTCACCATATTTGTTGATCGTTTTTACTTATGGTTATTTGTCGAGTTAACCAATTACTTTCTGTGGATGCAGTCCTTAACCCTTACCGAGCAATCCAAATATGGTTGAAGGGCTGCCATAGAGTAGGAATGGGTCGCCACAGCTGCTTATGCCAGGAAGGCCAGTGAAGTTGATGAGCTGAAGGAGAAGTACGGTGATCTGGATGCATCCTATGTTGCTATGAAGCTTGCGAGAGATGCTGTGGAGGCTGACAAGGATAAGGCCCTGGTAGATCTTATAGAGGCTGAGGAGAAGAATACTCTGCTGAAGGGGGAGGTCGATGTTGTTGAGGCCGGGCAAGTCCATACTGGAGAAAAACAATAGAGAGCTGGCCAAGATGCTCAAGGAGAGCAACGAGCGTTTTCTGAAGATGTCTGAGGACCAGCTGGCAGTTTGGCAGAAGTGTGAGGAGGAGGACTTGACTAGAGAATAAGCCGCAGTAGATGTTGAAGCTTCCTTGGGAAGGCCAAAGCTCGTGCGAGCAAGGAAAAAGAGGCCGCTGGTCGCTAAAAGTTGCTACCCAAGGTTGGTACAGGGACAATCCCTATAGATGGATCAGGACCCTACCAACTGGTTAATGAGCCTGCTGTCTATCAAACAGAGGAGGCGAAGGTTGAAGCTTCCTTGGAGAAAACATCAGAATCCAGACTTATACCCGAGCCAGCAGGGTCTATTCCCTCTAACTTCGTCGATCTAGATCTCGGTGATGATGAGCAAAGAGATGGGGATCTCCCCCTTACTACCAATAGAAAGAGGTAGAGGTTCGGCCCAAGCCTTGATGGAACTGGTACTTCAAGTGATCCTCCCTCCCAAGCTCCCCCTATGGTTAGCATGGATTTTGTGCGTGTTGAAGTGGAGAAGCTGAGTGACGTGCTTGCACTCACTGTGATTGACAGTTTAAGCCGACGCTATCCCGAGCTAGGGTATGGGCATGCTGATGTGTGATGGGCCGTCGATCCCAATATGTTAGCCCATTTCGCCAAGGAGGGGCTCACTCCTGAAGAGTTTGCTGATAGGTCTGGCATCATTGTGAGGTACCACTTTATCTTTCTGTCTATTTTTCTCTGATACTCTAGTCACCATATTTGTTGATCGTTTTTACTTATGGTTATTTGTCGAGTTAACCAATTACTTTCTGTGGATGCAGTCCTTAACCCTTACCGAGCAATCCAAATATGGTTGAAGGGCTGCCATAGAGTAGGAATGGGTCGCCACAACTGCTTATGCCAGGAAGGCCAGTGAAGTTGATGAGCTGAAGGAGAAGTACGGTGATCTGGATGTAGCCTATGATGCTATGAAACTTATGAGAGATGCTGCGGAGGCTGATAGGGACAAGGCCCTGGTAGATCTTAAAGAGGATGAGGAGAAGAATACTCTGCTGAAGGGGGAGGTCGATGTTGTTGAGGCCGGCAAGTCCATACTAGAGAAAGACAATAGAGAGCTGGCCAAGATGCTCAAGGAGAGCAACGAGCGTTTTCTGAAGATGTCTGAGGACCAGCTGGAAGTTCGACAGAAGTGTGAGGAGGAGGCCTTGACTAGAGAAAAATCCACAGTAGATGTTGAAGCTTCCTTGGGAAGGCCAAAGCTCGTGCGAGCAGGGAAAAAGAGGTCGCTGATCGCAAAAAGTTGCTACCCAAGGTTGGTACAGGGACAATCCCTGTAGATGGGTCATTGATAAGATTGGGAATGTTGCTTACAAATTGGAGTTGCCTGCTAATTCACAAATTCATCCCGTATTTCATGTTTCTTTACTCAAAAAGAAGACTGTGGAGAGGATTTCAGCCACAACAGGCCTTCCTAGAATGGGAGCTGAATGCCAATATCAATTGCAACCATTGAAGATTTTGTAGCGCGTAATGATAAAGAAAAACAATAGGGCTTTACCTCAGGTGTTAGTACAGTGGTCTCATGGTCCTCCAGAAGATGCTACATGGGAAGATGTAGCAACCCTTGATGCACAGATTCCAAATTTTTTGCCTTGAGGTCAAGGCAAATGTAAGGGGAAAGGACTGTAACAGATTGATCAAAAGTCCTTGATTCTATTTCAATTTGGTTTTGTGCCGTTGGATCCATTTGTTTGCTTTGGGAATATTAGGTCGTTTTGTTTCAAGTAGGGAGGGTGTTTGTCACGTCTTGGTAGCTATCTTTTGAAAAGTCGTTGTTTCCTTTCTAGTTTTATTCCTTTGTTCTTGTTTTTAATGATTTTCCGAAATTAATCTAGATTTCCTTCTTCAAATTGTTGTTAGTATATATATATTATATACGGGTAAAGTAAAATGTGGTAGAGAATGATAGAAAGTGAATTTTTTTTCCCCAAATAAATTCTTTCTAAATTAATAATTCTAAAAATGAAAAACCTTTGAAACATTGTCCAGAATGACCACTTTCTTGAAACTTACTACACAATTTAGCAAGTTTATTATTTTCTTTGCATAATCTCGCTACATGGTGTAGCGAGCCTATTAATTTCAATGTTGTAAATATACTAATTACCTAATTAGGAGTTTAATGAAATCACTACATTAAGTAGCGAGTTTAGGTGAGATGTAATGAAATTTCTACGTGATGTAGCGAGTTTTGGCGAGCTTTACAGATAAGGTTTTATTTATTTTTTTTTAAATGAAAGGAGACGTAGCTCCCTAGATTTTATAAATAAGATAAAAGAAACAAAGCACGGTGGGGGACATAAAACCAAACCACCGGAAAAGAAAAGAAAACTACAATGTGGGGCTTAAAGCCAACAACAAAAATAAGAAAGCTAAGGGGAGGGGTGCAAGTCCATCTGGACCGCCCCAAAACAAGAGGAAGGGGGGAACTAAGCCCTAAGCTATCAAGAGGGAAAAGACAAATCCCATCAACCAAAATTATCAGGAGGAGAAGCCGATCTTCGACGCCATGTCCGAGAAGAAGCCATTGTATAACCATCGGCATTTGCATTCTTTTTGTGAGACGGAGTGAAAGGAGTATAGCCAGCCATATCAGTAACAAAGGAATATGGAGCCCTTGAAGCCGAAAAACGCTCTGGAGATTTTGGTTCAACTTCCACAAAAGGTTGGGGAGGATGGGATTCCACGTAACGAGCAATGTTGCGCATAATAGCCTCCATATCATTTGTTGGAGCATTGATATTACCAACACCACCAACATGAGCAGCCATTGCAGCAGAAGCAACCAAGTCTTCTTGAACAGCCATGCTAGCCGAACCATCATCCATAGGAGCAGCAACAAACCCATTTTTTCCATCAGAATTTCCTTGAACAGGCTCAACTGAATTGCAAACTTCCACAACATTTGAAACATTAAGAACAGTATTTGTATCAGTCAAAACACATTCAATAGCATCATTAGTGGCTGCATTCTCAGCCATATGAATCACCTCATTGCAAACCTTATTAAAAACCTTTTGAACAGCATCAGAAATGGGCTGTCCTCTTCTTGCCTTAATGGGAATAAACACCTTTTCGCTGACCTTGCTGGGAGGAGGCTCCTTACAGATAAGGTTTTAGTTTGAGCCAGATTGTGCCATATCCCACCACAAAAAAGTTGACGAAAAAACTCAATTTTCACATCTTTTAATTTCTGAATTGGTGAAGACTAACAATCAATGTAAATCATCAACATCTCAATCATTGTATTTACTTGTGTTTAGTTATATAAAATTATGTTTTTTATTGTGTTTTAATACATTATATATATCAATGTTAAAATTAGGGTTTTAAAGGTTTTAACACTCTGATTTTGTAATGTAGGGTTAAAGATGGGTTTCACTCATTTTCATGTGTTATTGGGGAGGTGATGATGAAAAACCATTCGATGGTCCTCATTTTCATAAAGGCCCAAAATGTGCGATTAAGGCTCATTGTAGATAGATATACACATTCAATGGGTGTAATTACTTACCCTTTTACACACGCACTAATATTGTTTTCTCTCTTCAATTTTGACGGAACCCTAATTAGGGTTTGCCATTCATGGCTGCTTCCGGCAGCTTCATGGCTGGAATGAATTCGGTTCCACCCTCCAATCCTTCCTCGGTGTTGGCTAGTTCGAATGTGGCTGGTCTCAATGCTCAAGGGACAACTTGCGGCCAAGGTAATGCAGTGCCTTCTTTTCCTAACCCTAATTTTTTTTTTTTTTTGGCAAAAGGAGACGGTACTCCCTAGATTTTATTAATAACGAAAAATAAAAATACAAACATGGTGGGGGACATGACAACCTTAACCACCAGAGGAAAAAAAACTAGGGGGAGTTCTTACACAACCTGTTCCTAACCTTAATATTGTAAACATTGCTACAAGTTGGGTCATGATGTTTCTAAGTGTTTTTATCTTCATCCCAAGGATAAAGTGCTGAATGATAGGGCTGATGCGAATACTAAGGTTGTTGGGGCAAATAATTCGGATTCTAAGAATGAGGAGAAGAACAAAGATGTCTTGGGGAAAACCACTAGTAATGTTGGTAATGAGGGTAATAGCAATATAGATAAGGACTCGGGGCTGCCCAAAAAAATGCAGACATATGTTGCAAAACATAAGGCTAATGAAGGTGTCAATGGCAAAACTACTTCTCAACAACAAGAAAGTGGTGGAATTCAAAAAGAAAATGTATCGGGCTCTAAAGGCAAAAATCACGTGAATGATGTGCAAGGTACGTCTAATATGGTTTCGAAACCCAACTTGGAAGGTACGCATCTTACTCATAATTACTCAAAGAATGTTGTTGGTACTTCATCTATGATTCATAAACCCCCATCCCCTCTTGGTTCGAAATTTTTTGTGTCTAACCTCATTACTAATGGTTTTAGTTTTCTTCCAAAGCGAGGTGCCCCTTTTGTCTCCGCTAATTCCTTAAAAATAGCTAATGATATGGAAAGGGCTGCTTCTATGGCCAATCCCGGTGGTAATCACTCTATTGTTGACGATGGGGCTATTGATCTTGAAGAAGAGCATGAACATTCTGAAAATGGTGTTAATGAGGTTGTTAAACCTAATCCTAATTTCATCCCCTCTATGAACAATGTGGATGGTTACATTAATTTGGAAGATGGAAAGTGTGAATCTGATTCTGAATAGGAGGTGGTAGATAGACTATTCGTAAATGGCCTGGTGATGTGGTGATTGATAATCTTCAATTATCTCCTCGTGGTCCTCGTGTTACTTCAGAGTTTGATATCCAAGAGGTTTTTAATGAAGGTAGGGATGCTTTATTTGATGGGAATGTCCCGAAATATGGGAAATCCAATGCTTCTTAGGCTTAAAAGCCCTCTCTTAGTCTTTTATATCAAAATAGTTTTAATGGTTGGGGTTCTAAGTTGGAATATCCGGGGTATTGGTAATGCCGCCTCGGTTCGTCGGGTTAAGAGGTTATTAAGGTTACATGATGTCTTTATTTGCGGTATTTATGAGCCTAAGGTGGATTCCTTGTTGCTTCCTAAGAAAATTCATTGTCTTGGAGGTGTTGCTAATGATAAGGGGAATATTTGGGTTGTTTGGAAGCATGGTATCACTTGTGATGTGCTTTTTCATGATGACCAAGTTATTACTGTTCGGGCTTCTCATTCTCTTTGGCCTAATCCCATCTTAATGTCCTTTGCCCATGCTAGTTGTAACAGGTATACTAGAAGGGTTTTATGGGATTATTTAATTGATGTGAGTAACACAAGGTTAATAGTGGGGGATTTTAATTCTATTATTGATCAATCTGAGAAGCTTGGGGGCAAGCCAGTGGTGGAGTCAAGGGTTTCTGAGTTTGTGGATATAATTCAACTTTCTAATCTTATTGATGGTGGGTATAGAGGCCATATCTTCACATGGTGGAACAAGAGATCGAAGCGTGCAACTATTCTTCAAAGGTTGGATTGTGCTCTGTATAATGATAAATGGCTGTGTTGCTTTGCTCAAACTACTATTGATCATCTTAATACGACCTGTTCTGATCATTCTCCTTTGGCTATTAATATTCGTTTGGTTGATGAAGTCCGTAAGGGTGTTTTCAGATTTCTCAATGTTTGGACTCGCCATGATTATTTTACTTCTTTGGTTCGCTCTTCTTGGGATGGTAGAATCTTTGGTAGACCGTTGGTCAAGTTTGGTAAAAAGCTTACTCGCCTCAAACATGATTTACAACTCTGGAATCGTTCTACATTTGGGAGAGTTGATCAACTTGTGAAACATGTCGGAGATGAAGTTTGTGGTAAAGAACTTTTATTTGAACAAGATCCAAGTGATGAAAATAGGGCTGCCCTTCATCTTGCTCAAGCTAATCTTTCCTATCGTCTTAAGATTGAAGAGGAATTCTGGATGCAAAAAGCTAACTTAGCTTGGGTTAAAGATGGGGACAATAATACTCGGTTCTTTCATGCTTACGTGAAAAAAAGAAGACATAAATTACACATTCATAAAATCCGAGATAGTGACGGGAATTGGATTGTTGATCATAATCAGATTCAAGAGGAGGCTATTAGATTCTATTTGGACCAACTTAAAGGCAATCCAAATGAAAATGTGGATCCCCCGGATGAGTTGCTGAATGTGATACCTCGGTTGGTTTCTAATGAGGATAATAAGATGCTTATTGCTCCCCCTACGCTTAAAGAGCTTCACGACATTGTCCTTAGTATGAGTGGGACTAGTGCTGCTGGTCCGGATGGATTTATGGGTGAGTTTTATCATAAATGTTGGGATATTATATGCATGGATCTTTTTAATGTTGTCCTTGAGTTCTTCTCAGGGTTTCTTCTTCCTCGGAGTTGGACCAGTGCTGCTGGTCTGGATGTTTTGCTTGCTCAGGAGCTCTTTCAGTCGCTTAAGAGGAAGGTGTATGGGACTAATGTTGGGTTAAAGCTTGATATGGCTAAGGCGTATGATAGGCTTTCTTGGTTTGCTTTGATTAAGGTGATGAGGAGATTTGGCTTTGCGGAAGAATGGCTAGACATGATCTTTAGATGCGTGAATTATTGTTGGTTCTCGGTCCTTATTAATGGTACTACAAATGGCTATTTTGTTTCTACTCGTGGTCTTCGCCAAGGGAATCCTATATCTCCTAGCCTTTTTATTATTGTTGATGAAGTTTTAAGCTGAGGCCTTAATAATCTCCATCTTCTTCATCCTCATGTGGCATTTCATACGGGTAATCTTAATGTTCCTATCATTTCTCATATGTCCAATGTTGATGATATTATTATCTTCTGTAACGGAAGTATTCCATCTCTTGAGCTTCATATGGAGTTTTTGGCGTCTTATCAACATTTTTTGGGGCAGCTCATTAGCATCTCTAAGTCTTGTTTTCTGACTGGGCGGGATGTGGCTGAGCATGAAGGTGCAATCTTTGTTTGATCCGGTTATGCAGAAGCTTTGGGATAAGCTTGATTCGTGGCAAGGTAAATTACTCTCGGTTGGTGCTAAGCTTGTTTTGATCAAATCTTGTCTCCAAGCTATCCCCATTTACTATATTTCTTTACTTGATCCTCTGAAGGGTGTTGTTAATGCCATGAATCGTCTTATTGCTAATTTCTTTTGGAGTAGCACTGACGGGGGAAAAAATGTCATTGGGTTTCTCGAAATGAATTTTTATGGCCTATTGAAGAAGGGGGTTTAGGCCTTCGTAAATTTAAGGAGATGGGGGTTACTTTCTCTATGAAGCTTTGGTGGAGATTCCGTACGTCTAATTCTCTTTGGGCACCGTTTCTTGCTGCCAAATATTGTCGTGATACTCATCCTATGGATTCCATCTCTAGATTGGGTTGCTCTTACATTTGGAAGCGTATGGTTGTTGCTAAGGATTTGGTGGAAAGCCGTATTGCTTGGGGTGTGGGTTGTGGTGATATTTCTGTTCAAGAAAAGTGGCTTCCTCATGATATTCCTCTCCTTGATAATTGTCATGATCAGATGTTTTCGTTATTTGAGGATGGTGTTTTAAGGGAAGACTATATTTGAGATACTTTTGGGCAGCAATGTTTGTTGGAGCTTCAATCCTATGGTATTCGGCTTGAGGGAGATCGTGATCAGCCGTTTTGGTCTCCTTCTTCGGGCAAATTTTCTATCTCTTCGGCTTGGAGGGAATGTAGAGTGTCCCGTACTCGGAGTAGTGTTTTTGCTTGGTGTTGGCACAAGTATATTCCTCTTAAGGTGTCGATTTTCCTGTGGAAATGTCTAAAGGCTGCTCTCCCTACTGATGACAACATATCTCGAAAAGGTATCCCTATTGTTTCTCGTTGTCATTGTTGTACTAACCATTCTCTTGAATCTTTGCAGCACATTCTTTTACATGGTGATATTGCTTTTAATGTGTGGCGTTTCTTTGGGAATTTGATTGGTTTCCAAATCTCGGGTTCTACTATCATGCAAAGGATGATTTCTTGGCATGCCTGTAAAAATTTGAAGCTTAGTCGGGCTGTTTTATGGTTGGGAGATATTCTTCCGAGTTTTATCTGTTGGGAGCTTTGGAAGCACAAAAATAAATGCCGGTTTGATGAGGGAACTCCTAGTTGGGAAAAGGTCCGTAATAATATTCAGTTCCAAATCAGTGATATTTTTCGGGCTCACAAGCTATCCTTTCCTGTTCTTCCTTCGGAGGTAAATATTGCTTTATTTTTTGATATTATTATGGCTGCTCCGTCTATTGCTCATGTCAAGTTGTGTCTTGGAGTCCTCCTACTATGGGCAAGTGAAAATTAATACGGATGGTGCTCCTCTTGGGAATCCGGGCATTGCTTCGGGTGGTGGTATTTTGCGTAAGCATGATGGGTCCTTTATTTTAGCTTTTTGTCATTTTTATGGTAATGCTACAAACATGGTTGCTGAAGCTAGGGCTGCTTTTGACAGGATTACTCAAGCTAGGTCAATGGGTTATAATTCTCTTTCGCAAATATAATATTCCTTGGGAGATTTGGTACTTTGTTCAAGTCATTTTCAGATTCAAGGAGGAGGTGTCTATAAAGGTAACTCATGTTTACAGGGAAGGCAATAAAGTGGCAGATTTTCTTGCTAATATCTCGGCCTCTGAGCAAGCATATTTTGTGATTCGTTCTTTGGAGTCTTGCCCCAAGCCATTCCAGAGAGTCTTCTCTATTTTGATAGAATCTCGTATCCTAATATTAGGCAGTAGGTTTTATTTTTTATTGATGTATTTTCTTTTGTTTTTAGATCCCCCCCCTTTTTTGTTAAGGATCTTACAGGTTGTGTAAGAACTCCCCCTAGGCTTTTTCTGGTGGTTAAGGTTGTCATGTCCCCCACCATGTTTGTAATTTTATTTTTCGTTATTAATAAAATCTAGGGAGTACCGTCTCCTTTTGCCAAAAAAATAAATAAAAAGAAAGCAATGGGTGTAGATCAGACACAATATGAGTTGAAAGTTATTTGTAGATATCCCTTAACGGAATAAAAGAGATGGGCTAGGCCCAACGTACGAAGCCCAACTGTTCAAGTATTATCGCCACCACATTCTTAGTGAGTCGGCCCAATTATTACAAGGCCCAAGGCCCATCAGCCCAGATCAGTCGACCTAGCCCATTGTCCGACCTCCTTGGTCTCGACCTAGCTTTGTCCGACATACGATCCATATCTCATACGGGCATTATCCGGCTATATCATTCAGTCAGGTCGACCTAAACTCATGTAGGCGACCTCGACCTACAAAGACGTACGTCGACCTACAGAGTCTTAACTAACGTATATACAATTCTTTCCATAATAGAAGTCCTACAAATCAGGAGTTATTCACGTACGTAATCTCCTACAAAAGAGAAAAGAGGCCTATGTCAACACCAGAAGCGGAGCCGCAGCCAAAACGACTACTGGTAGGTCGAACAGTTGCAGGCGACAATCCAAGTCCGTCAACTGATCAACTAAGTAGGAAAGAAATTTTGTTGAAGCGAGCTAAATTGCTCCAAGGTTTTTTGGATGTTAATGACAAGTTACTCGAGATGCCCGAATCTCCTAAGGCTGATAGGAGATCTCAGCGACCTGCTCCTTCTGTTACTTCCCACAGACGGGCTAATAGAAGTGCTAGACAGAGCGGAAGTGCTAGACAGAATGGAGGTCCCAGGCCATCTGCTGAACAGCCAAGAATTGAGATGCCTCCACCATCCTTTATCAATGTAGATCCCAGTGGCGACCTACGAGATGGGCTCAACCAACGAAGGGAGCAAGAGGTCGAGTCAGCCCTCTGAGGAGACAACATAAGGCCGAAAGGAATAGGCGAAGGTCATCGGTAAGATCAGTTAGGTCACCAGCAAGGTCAGTTAGGTCGCATTCCTGGAAGAAAGACGGGGTAGAAACATGACTCCACCTAGGAGTGAAAGGCAGAGGGCCTACTCTAGAAGAGAGCCTCACCAGGAGGAGAGGCAGAGGTCTAATAATGTCTCCTATCAAAGGAACGACAACCCAAATTTTTTTTTTTGGCAAAAGGAGACGGTACTCCCTAGATTTTATTAATAACGAAAAATAAAAATACAAACATGGTGGGGGACATGACAACCTTTACCACCAGAATAAAACACCTAGGGGGAGTTCTTACACATCCTGTAAGATCCTCAACAAAAAAGGGGGGGAATCTAAAAACAAAAGAAAATACATCAATAAAAGAAAAAACTTACCGCCTAACATTAGGATACGAGATCCGATCAAAGTAAAGAAGGCTCTGGCACGGCTTGGGACAAGACTCCAAAGAAGTAAACTGAAAATCCGCTTGAGCAGCAGCCGAGATATTAGCAAGAAAATCTGCCACTTTATTACCTTCCCTGAAGACATGTGTTACCTGAATCGACACTTCCTCCATGAATCTGAAAATGGCTTGAATGAAGTACCAGATCTCCCAAGGAATATTGCATTTGCGGAGTAAGATATTAGATAAAACTTCGGAATCCACCTCAAGCCATAAAGAATCAAACCCCATAAGCCTAGCTTGAGAAATTCCATCAAGAGCAGCCCTAGCTTCAGCAACCATGTTAGAAGCATTACCATAAAAATTAGAAAAAGCAAAAATAAAAGACCCATCATGCTGACGTAAAATACCTCCACCCGAGGCAATGCCCGTGTTTCCACGAGACGCTCCATCAGTGTTAACTTTTACTTGTCCCCCAGAAGGAGGGGACCAATGCACAAGCTTGGGACGACTAAAAGAAGGGGTGGGCATACTAATATTAAAAAATTGAGCAATATTTACCTCCGAAGGAAGAACATGAAATGTTAATTTGTGAGCTCGAAGGATATCACTAATATGGAATTGAATATTATTACGAACCTTTCCCCAACTTGGAATTCCATCATCAAACCTGCATTTATTCCTGTGCTTCCAAAGCTCCCAACAAATGAAACTGGGAAGGATTTCTCCCAACCATAACACAGCCCTACTAAGCTTGGAATTTTTACAAGCATGCCAAGCAATCATCCTTTGCATAATAGTAGAGCCCGATATATGGAAACCAATTAAATTTCCGAAGAAATTCCACACATGAAAAGCAATATCACCATGAAGAATAATGTGTTGTAAGGATTCAATAGAAGGGTTAGAACAACAATGACAACGAGAAACAATAGAAATACCTTTCCGAGATATGTTGTCATCAGTAGGGAGAGCAGCCTTAAGGCATTTCCACATGAATATGGATATCTTAAGAGGGATATGCTTATGCCAGCACCAAGCAAAGACACTACTACGAGTACGGGACACTCTACACTCCCTCCAAGCCGAAGATATAGAAAATCTGCCCGAAGAGGAAGGGGTCCAAAAAGGGTGATCACAATCTCAATCAATCCGAATACCATAAGATTGAATTTCCATCAAACATTGCTGCCCGAACGTATTACGAACATAATCTTCTCTTAAAACCCCATCCTCAAATAAAGAAAAAATCTGATCATGCCGATTATCAAGAAGATGAAGATTACGAGGAAGCCAATTTTCTTGGATAGAAATATCCCCACAGCTAATACCCCAAGCAATACGACTCTCCACCAAATCCTTAGCGGCAATCATACGCTTCCAAATGTGGGAGCAACCCAATCTAGAAATAGCATCCATAGGATGAGTATCCCGACAATATTTGGCCGCAAGAAACTGAGCCCAAAGAGAGTTAGACGTGCGAAATCTCCACCAAAGCTTCATAGAAAAAGCAATAGCCATTTCCTCAAATTTGCGGAGGCCTAATCCCCCTTCTTCAATTGGCCGAAAAATTCATTCCGAGAAACCCAATGACACTTATTTCCCCATCTGCCTTTGCTCCAAAAGAAATTGGCAATAAGACGATTCATGGCATTAACAACACACTCGCGGGGATCAAGTAAAGAGATATAATAAATGAGAATAGCTTGGAGGCAGGACTTAATCAATATAAGCTTAGCGCCAGCCGAAAGTAATTTACCTTGCCAAGAGTCAAGCTTATCTCGAAGCTTTTGCATGACAGGATCAAACAAGGATTGCACTTTCCTACCGATATAAAGAGGACACCCCAAATACACAATAGGGAGGTTTTTCTTTTGGAACCCCGTAATAAGAGAGATAGCATTATCATGCTCAGCCACATTCCGCCCCGTCAGAAAACAAGATTTAGAAATGCTAACAAGTTGCCCTGAGAAGCGTTGATAAGACTCCAAAAACTCCATATGACGCTCAAGAGAAGGAATACTTCCATTACAGAAAATAATAATGTCATCAGCATAAGACAAATGAGAGATGATTGGAACATTAAGGTTACCCGTATGGAAGGCGATATGAGGGTGAAGAGAATGAAGGTTATTAAGACCCCGGCTTAAAACCTCAACAGCGATAATAAAGAGACTAGGAGATATAGGATCCCCTTGTCGAAGACCACGAGAAGAGACAAAGTAACCATTAGCAGTGCCATTTATCAGAACCGAGAACCAGCAATAATTTATGCATCTAAAGATCATGTCCAACCATTCTTCAGCAAAGCCAAATCTCCTCATCACCTTAATCAAGGCAAACCAAGACAAACCTATCATACGCCTTAGCCATATCCGGCTTAAGAGCAACATTGGACCCATAAACCTTCTTTTTAAGAGGCGAAAAAGCTCTGAGCAAGCAAAACATTTTCATGGATTAGACGACCTTTCACGAAGCCACTTTCTTGAGGAGAAATGATACGAGGAAGCACGGCTTGAAGGCGAGAGCACAAAAGCTTGGTAATGATTTTATTAGAAAAATTACACAAGCTAATAGGCCGAAGGCTGCGAGAAGGAAGTAGGGGCTGCCACCTTAGGAATAGTAACAATAAGCGTCTTGGTCCGGCTCAGGGAGAAGAAACCACGAGAAGAACTTCAAGGACAAAGCATTATAAAGATCCATGCAAATAATATCCCGGCATTTATGATAGAATTCCCCCGTAAAACCGTCCAGGACCAGCGGCGCTAGTCCCACTCATGCGGAGGACGATATCATGAACCTCTTTAAGCGTAGGGGAGAAATAAGCATCCTATTTTCCTCATTGGAGATCAATCGAGGAATCACATCCAGCAGCTCATCGGGGGGATCGACATTAATATTAGGATTATCATTAAGCTGGTCCAAGTAGAATCTAACAGCCTCTTCCTGAATATGATTCTGATCAACAATCCAATTACCATTACTATCCCGAATTTTGTGAATGTATAATTTCGCCTCCTTTTTTCACATAAGCATGAAAGAATCGAGTATTATTATCCCCATCTTTAACCCAAGCTAAGTTAGCTTTTTGCATCCAGAACTCCTCTTCAATCTTAAGACGATAGGAGAGGTTAGCTTGGGCAAGATGAAGGGCAGCCCTATTATCATCACTAGAATCTTGTTCAAAAGAAGCTCTTTAGCATAAACTTCATCTTCGGCATGCTTCACAAGCCGATCAACTCTCCCAAACGTAGAACGATTCCAAAGCCGAATATCATGTTTGAGGCGAGTAAGCTTCTTACTAAACTTGACCAACGGCCTACCAAAGATTCTACCCTCCCACGAAGACCGAACCAAAGGAATGAAAAGAATTATGACGAGTCCAGACATTGAGAAATGCGAAAACACCCTTACGAACCTCATCAACTAAACGAATATTGATGACGACGGAGCATGATCGAACAAGTCCTATTAAGGTGATCAATAGAAGTTTGGGCGAAACAACGCACCATTTATCATTATACGGGGCACGATCAAGCCTTTGAAGAATGGTAGCACGCTTCGATCTCTTGTTCCACCAGGTGAAGATATGACCCCTATACCCACCATCAATAAGATTAGAAACCTGAATCATATCAACAAACTCGAAACCCTAGAATCCACCACAGTCTACCCCAAGCTTCTCACATTGATCAACTACGAATTAAAATCCCCACAATTAACCAAGGATCATCGGTATTGCTCACATCAATAATATAATCCCATAAAGCCCTTCTAGTGTATTTGCTACGGCTAGCATGAACAAAGGACATAAGGACGGGATTGGGCCACGAGAGTGAGACACCGGACGAGAGATCACTTGATCATCACGAAAAATAACATCACAAGTGATGCCATGCCTCCACACAACCCGGATATTTCCCTTATCATTAACAACACCTCCAATACGGCCGAATTTTACGAACATAAGAAGGAAGTAACGTGGGATCCACCTTGGGCTCATAGATACCACATATAAAGACATCATGAATCCTTAATAACCTCTTAACTCTACGAACCGAGGCCGCATTACCAATACCAGGATATTCCGGCTTAGAACCCCTACCATTAAAACAATTTTTAAAGAACAAACGGAGAGATGGCTTTTAAGCCAAAGAATCAATGGATTTCCCAAGATTTGGGACATTCCCATCAAAAAAAAAATCCCTACCCTCATCGAAGACCTCATGAATATCCAACCGAGAAGTGACACGAGGGCCACGAGGAGATGGCGAAGATTATCAATAACCTCCTCACCGGGCCATTTACGAATAGAATTGTCTATCACCTCCAATTCAGAATCAGAATCACATTTACCATCATCCAAAATAATAGCACTATCCGCCCCAGCCATAGCTGGGCCAGAAGAGGGAATTACATTGGAAACTTCTTTGAAAGCATTTTCATTACGATCAAGCTCATCTTCAAGCTCAATAGACCCATCTTCAACAATAATATGGTTACCCTTTTTTTTTAGGACGAAAGGAGACGTAGCTCCCTAGATTTTACAAATAAAATAAAAGAACAAAGCACGGTGGGGGACATAAAACCTAACCACCGGAAAAGGAAAGAAATCTACAATGTGGGGCTTAAAGCCAACAATAAAATCAAGAAAGCTAAGGGGAGGGGTGCAAGTCCATATGGACCGCCCCAAAACAAAAGGAAGGGGGGAACTAAGCCCTAAGCTAACAAAGGGTAGAGGGGAAAACCAAAACCCATCAACCAAAATTATTAGGAGGAGAAGCCGACCTTCCACGCCATTTTCTAGAAGAGACCATTGTGAAACCATCAGCATTTTTATTTTTGTGAGACGGAGTAAATGGAGTATAGCCGGTCATATCAAGAACAAAAGAATATGGGGCCCTTCGAAAAACGCTCTGGAGAGATTGGTTCCACGACCACGTAAGGTTGGGGAGGATGGGACTCCCTATATCGAGCAATGTTACGCATTATAGCCGCCTCATCATTCGGAGGAGCATTGACATTACCAAGAACGACTACCCGATCCAATACCCATATTAATAGTATTCGAGCCAAAGACCCATAGACTCCTCGGAAACACCAATAACCTCCACATTTGTTGGAGCATTAACCAAACCAAAATGTGTAAGCACCCTCCCCACCATCCCTAGCCAAGGAATGATCACCGAAGGAAGCGGCTACAAAGACATTTTTATTAATTGATACATCGGCCTTGTCTTCTTGAACATCACGGGAAGGGAATTAGCTTTAGAGGCCTCAACATTCGAAGATGTTGTTACATCGAACCTTTAGGGGCGTCTTTCACAACCGCAATAGCCTTTTGGAGAGCCAAGTTAACAGCGGCGAGGGAGATGAAGACCCCTCCGAGCCATAGTAGGAGCACTGAAACTTATTCATAGTACCCGTATCAACATCAAGCAACTCCGCGGCTTGAGCATTACCATCAGATTTAGCCCCATAAATTGTAGCATCGATTGAGGCTCAAGTTTATCCCCAATAGCGGGATCAACTTTCAAGGAAAGCTTGGGGGCCAACAAAGCACCATCCGTCCCCACATCTGTTTAACATCAGATTTTTTGGCAACAACCTCATTACCTTGGACCTTCAAATTGGTTGTGACCCAAATTAATAGGGGCAACCCCATTAGAAATAGGTTTACGCAAATGAGGGTGAGCACGTTTGCAACTAGAAAAATCATGGCCCAAGACAAAACAATGTTTACAATATTTAGGCAAGTTATCATACTCAACTTTTTGATAGAAACTTGGAAGGACATCGCCACAATCAATGAACACTTCTGCAGGTAACTTTTTAAGAACATCAACTTTGATCAAGATCTTAGCAATACTAGGGCGAGAAAGCTCCAAAGTAGCTTTGTCAAGCGCTAAAGGGGTGCCAATAGCTTGTGCAAGAGAGAACAAGAATGATTTATTGAATAAGTGAACCGGAAGTCCGGTCAATCCAACCCAAACAGGAACGACAGATGATTCTGTTCGGCCTCCATGTCGGAGACCAAGCCAATGTACGCATGGGGAATTTAAAAACATACCAAACCTCCTTCATCCAAAGACGCTGATAATCCGCCTCCGTTGTTAATTGTATCAGAATATGCTTTGAATCTAAATGACCCAGTTTGTATACCCCTTTAAGGCTAAACTTTGCAAAAGCAATCCTTGTGTCTTCCATAGAGGGTCTACCGTGCGAGAACTTGCCAACGAGTGTCCATTTAAATGGTTTAGAGAATTGATCAATAACCTCTCGCGAGAGTTTAATAGCTGGTGTTCCTTTATGGGTTGATAGCGGAGCAATGGGGAGAACATTAGGTTGCTTGATTGTACGAGAAAAGAGCCGCAAAGGATTTGGGTTGTGTTACACCAGGTTGCGTTATAACAGGATGAGTATTAGAGATAGAGAAAGATGTTGGAGATTGAATATTATGGTTAGGATTAGGGTTTGCAGCCGCCGCACAGGGATCAGTAACAGGAACGCTAGGTTTTTGAAAGGTAACGCAATCAGATTGACGATGCGGAATAGGTGCAACTGGAACATCGAAGAAGGCCGCCGGAAAAGCCATGTCGGCCAAGAACAACCCCTCCCTAATAATATGGTTACCCCCAGAATTAAAATTAGGAGCAGATTTTTCTATATGAATAGCAGTTTTTAAAGAATTAGGGGACACAAAAGGGGCTCCACGTTTAGGAAGAAAACTAAACCCATTAGTAACAATGTTAGAACCAAAGAATCTCGAACCAAGGGGGGGTGGGGGGTTTTTGAACCCTAGAAGAAGAACCAAACACATTTATAGAATGATTATGAGTAAGATGCGTACCTTCCGCGTTAGGTTTCGAAGCCATATTATTCATACCTTGCCCATCAATAACGTGACCTTTGCCTTTAGAAACCGAGGCATTCTCTCTTTGAGTACCACCATTAGCTTGTTGTTGAGCAGATTTTCCATTAACACCTTCAGTAACTTTGTTCTTTGCGACATATATTTGAGTTTTTTTGGCCGGCCAGGGTTCTTATCAATTTTGCTATTACCTTCATTGCCAACGTTAGTAGTAGTTTCCACAAAAACATCTTTGTTTTTTTCCAAAGTAGTAGGATTCGAATTATTATTATTTGCATCAGCCGTATTATTCGAATTTTATCTTTGGGATGAAGATAAAAACACTTTGAAACATCATGGCCAAGTTTATAACAATGCTTACAATATTGGGGAAGATTATCAAATTCTAATTTTTGAAAAAGCTTGAAATCTCATCACCACAATCTATGA
This sequence comes from Adenophora triphylla var. japonica, assembly GCA_022495995.1. Lineage (NCBI taxonomy): Eukaryota > Viridiplantae > Streptophyta > Magnoliopsida > Asterales > Campanulaceae > Adenophora > Adenophora triphylla. Next base: position 510,282 of record JAFEMH010000035.1, on the reverse strand, counting down.
AAACCCTAGAAGGAAGTTTCTTAAGTAAGTCAACTTGAACAAGCACCTTAGCAACACTAGGCCGAGATAACTCAGCCGTGGCCTTGTCAATAGAAAGCGGCTCCCCAAAAATTTTAGCAATGGAGTACAAACAAACTTTGTTAAACATGTGGATTGGCAATCCCGGAAGACCAACCCATACAGGAACCAATGACGATTCCTTTTCCATTTGCCACGAAGGAGACCAACGAAAAACTCTCATTGGAAATCTGCCTAAATACCATTGTTCTTTAGCCCACAGCCGATTAAAATCTCCCTCATGTATTAAACGAATAAGAATATGTTTAGAATCAACGTGACCCAAAGAAAAATCTGCTTTCAATCCAAATTTTAAAAAATATTGTCTAGTGATTTCCATATTTGGTCTACCATGAGAAAATTTTCCAACTAGGGTGAACTTAAATGGTTTAGCCAATGATTGAATCATCTCTTTAGAAAATTTAAGGGTTGGTTCTCCTTTGTGAATAGACATAGGCACAAGATTCATGGCTGGAACCGGATTAACATGAGGAGAATCCTTAAATAAAGAGGAAAAGGATTTGGCTTTTGAAGGAGAAGTGGGATGCGGTTGCTGCATATTAGCATTAGGAAACAGATTTCCAGCATTATTATTACCACAAGACCCATTACCATTAGGATTAGTAAGCACAATACCATTAGAATTAGGATTAGGAGTCATACTATCATTAGGAATGTTTCTGTAAAATAGAAATAGGAATTACATTACCATGATTTGATGAAGCACCATTACCATTAAGAACAACCGCCATTGAACCAACAAAGCAAACGGGGGTGAATTGGAGGATGAACCACCGTTAACACCAGCCATGAGGCCGCTGAAGCAGCCATAAGGGCCGGGGCAATAGGGATCCGCAACAAGAGGCCGCAAAGCGGCAAAGAAGGAGAAAAACGGCCGCCCTAATTAGGGTTTCTTCAAAAACGTAGAGAGAAAATTATTTTAGTGCGTGTGTGTGTTTTTTTTTTAAAATCTCGGATAACGACAACCCAAATGCTAGAGAGCTGCTGAATCTAAAGAGAAGGTTGGAAAAAATGGAGGCCAACAGAAAGGAGGATGACGAAAAGGGCAAACGAAAGTACAATACTCTTCGACCCTTGTCCAGAGAATTGCTCGAGCTACGTTTGTCCAGAGAAAAAGCTGTGTTTGGTCTCCTATCAGGTGCGACCAACGCCCTGAACCACATGCAACATTTCGAGGCCACTATGTGTTTGGTCTCCTCCGAGGATGATGTGTTGTGAAAGGCACTAACCAGCACCTTCATAGGTGCAGCACTAACTTGGTTCCGTGGTTTGGCACCTGGTTGTATATCCTCATGGAAGTATATGAGGAAGAAGTTTCTAGATCGATTCTCGACAGTTGGGTCAAGAAAGAAGACGGTCACCGACTTGAACAACTTAACTCAGGGCAAAACGGAAAGCTCCATGACTTACTACACAAGGTTCAAGGAGATGGTAGACCAAATAGAGGAGGACCTAACAGACAGGGAAGTTATCAATTGCTTCAGGAATGGGGTGTCCTCTCCTGATTTAGACTACGAGCTACAGGTTAGGAGAGTGACGACCAGGCAGGAACTGTTTGAGAGGGCTTACGATGTGGCCATGGCTGAAGAGAGAAAGGAGAGAAAGAAATAAAAGGGCTCGAAACATTATGAAGGAGGAGAGTCGACTAAAGAGGGTCAGGCCAAGCACAATGACAATAACAACAAGGGGAAGAACAGGATAAGGGTGACCAAAAGAGTCCCTGAGAGTTTCACCCCCCCTAACTGTAAGTCAAACAAAAATAATGAACACAATCGACATGGGCCCCCTGCTCCAATGAATCCCCAAAACAAATTCAAAAGAGATAACAGTAGATATTGTGAGTTCCATAAGGATACTGGGCACACTACGGAGGAATACATGAGTCTGAAACGAATCATCCAGAAGTGGGTTGATAGTGAAAGGCTAGACAGGTTTGTGAAAGGAGCTCAACCTGCCGGAGGCGAGCAAATTGGAGGAGGGATACCAGAACCAAGGCAGCCAAGATTGGATTTGAGATAATCAAGACTCTATGGTCGGAGCAGACATAACTCGGGGGCCACCAACGAGGAAACTATAGTTGAGTTATCATATATGGTTGTCAAGCAAATTTTACTTTTAGATACTACTTTAGGAACAAATTCTTTATGTAACCGATCTACTACATGAATAAAACGGCAGTTCTATTCAAATGAGTTGTATTATTTCTATGCTTCATTTGAAACAGATTCGACTCTTTTTTTTTTTTTTTTTTTTTTAAACGAAAGGAGACGTAGCTCCCTAGATTTTATAAATAAAATAAAAGAACAAAGCACGGTGGGGGACATAAAACCTAACCACCGGAAAAGGAAAGAAATCTACAATGTGGGGCTTAAAGCCAACAATAAAATCAAGAAAGCTAAGGGGAGGGGTGCAAGTCCATATGGACCGCCCCAAAACAATAGGAAGGGGGGAACTAAGCCCTAAGCTATCAAAGGGTAAAGGGGAGAACCAAAACCCATCAAACAAAATTATTAGGAGGAGAAGCCGACCTTCCACGCCATTTTCTAGAAGAGACCATTGTGAAACCATCATCATTTTTATTCTTTTTGTGAGACGGAGTAAATGGAGTATAGTGGCCATATCGCAACAAATGAATATGGGGCCCTTGAAGCCGAAAAACGCGCTGGAGAGATTGGTTCCACTGCCACGTAAGGTTGGGGAGGATGGGACTCTCTATATCGAGCAATGTTGTGCATTATAGCCTCTTCATCATTCGGAGGAGCATTGACATTACCTAACACAAACCACCAGAACCAACACCCATATGTGCAGCCATATCGAGCCGACACCCAAAGTATCCTCGAAACTCAGGACAAGATCAGCCGCGTAGTTGTCCAAAGGAGCAGCAACAACACCATTTTTTCCATCGCCCACAATGTGTTGCCATCACTAGGACCCAGCAACATTAACCATCGATACCTACCAAGCTAGTCTGTTCCAATCACGGAGCCCCTAACTGGAAGCCTAGAAGGAGCGGTTGGCACCTTAAGAGCAATCTTAGCCACCTCATCAACAACAATTTTAGAGAGAATTGAAGAAATAGGTTTCGGCTTTAAAGCCTCATTTGTAATGTAGGAAGAACACTTCAAAAAAGACACTCTATTTTTAAGAATTGGTTTCAAAACCTTTTCAACTTTAGAAGCTTCCTCTTCCACATCCAACAGTAGCAGCAAAGAGTGCTCAATGTGACTAACATTTCCCCATCAAGAACATTAACCTCTGAATCTTTAACAACACCATTCGCTCCACTATTTTTTGGAGCACTAGCATCGGCTTTTTGGGACAAAACCCATTTCACCCGCAACCTTTGTAACCTTAGGTTTCGAATCGAATCGCTAGACTTTGAATATTAAGAGATGGATTCGCCTTTCGACAAACGTATAATATCATGACCTAAGATAAAAGCAATGCTTGCAATACTTGAACATTATCATATTCAACATTCTGAGAAAAACTTGGCTAAGCATCACCACAATCAATAGACATCTCATGTGGGAGCTTCTTGGTAGCATCAATTTGGATAAGAATTTTTGCAATACTAGGTCTTGATAGTTCCGGTTGGCTTTGTCTAGGGATAAAGGAGTACCAATCATATCTTTGCGGCAAATAGAAAGATGTTTGTTCATCAAATGAATTGGAAGTCCAAACCCAAACCGGGACAATAGGTGACTCTGCTCAGGCCGCCCCGGAGACCAAGCAAGGGTACGCATAGGAAACCTACTAACATACCACACATCTTTCATGAATAAGCGTTGATAATCTTCTTAGCAGACAATTGAATGAGCATATGACGATTATCCAAATGCCCAAGTTTGTAATTACCTTTCAAATGGAATTTAGCAAATGCAATCCTCGCATCTTCCATTGATGATGCCATTCATTCATGAATTTACCAGCAAAATGTGAACTGAAACGGCTTGTAGCAAAGCAATAAGTATTTCCTTAGTGAGCTTTGTGCCGGCAATCCTTTATGAGCCGGTTAGAATGGCTGAATTTAATACATTGTTCTTGATAGCATGAGGATCTCCTTGAGAGGTATGAGTAGCGGAGGTTGAGAAAATAATTCAGCAAAGGATTTAGAGACGGTAGGAGGATTTGATTTGGAGCGGATGAAGAGATTACTTTGCGATTGAGGGAATTTGTGGGCGGTAATATGCTATTAAATAAATTCATGAGAAAGAGAAACGGCATTGCGAGAGAATTAGGGTTTGATGGCGGCGCCATATTAGTTGCGAAGCAAGGCCATTTGGATTCGGCTATTCTGAGAGGGATTATAGTAAGGATTACGGGAACTAGAATTGAGAGAGGAAGATGGAAGCCATGGCTTCAATCAAACACCGGCTGAATCAATTCCGGCCAAAGGCCGAAACACTAGAAGACACACACAAATCGCACCTTTAGTGTGTGAGGAAGAGGTCGAGCGTTTTACGTGTTACCACGTTACTCAAAAACCCGTTCGATAGCGTCCAGGATTGACTCTTAGTCAGGAAATCTCGTTCCTTAACAGACTCGAGCCGACTATCCTAAGTCGACCTCGTTCTTAAGCAGTTAGATTTCCTCAGTTCAAGCCGATTGCTCATCTTAACCTTAACTGTCGAACTTCGGCGATGTCTAAGTAGAAACCTCATTGGATACACCGTCGGTCCGGCGAAGATTTGGGTCGATCTCCGGGATTCAAAACTTATGAGCTGACGATATATCTCGACATCCTAAGTCGACCTGGGCTCTTGCCAGATGTCAGTCGATTCTTCAGACTTAGAAGGCGATCGCAGTCTCGTTACTTGAAGATGTCGACCCGATGTCCTAAGTCGACCTCGTTCTTCGCAGGTCCGGCCGAAAGGGCAGTCTAGGGCGTCTCATTCTTAACTTAGGACTCGATTGATATCCCAGAGTCGACCTGAGCCTCGTTCTTAAAAGGGTTCGGCGAAGATTTCAAAGTAGTCTACAGTCTCGTTCTCACAATAGGTCCGACTCTTAGTCGACCTCGTTTTAAGCAAGATTCGAACTCCTAGTTCAATCTCGTTCCTTTCCTAACAGACTCGATTAATGTCCTAAGTCGACCTCGTTTCTTAAAGATTCAGGTCCACGTGAAGAATAAAAGATCGTCTCGTTCTCAAATTCAGCTACGCTCGACTATAACCATGGCTAGCTTCGTTACCAATTTACCCAGCCCATTTCTCCATCCCAAGACTTTGGTCGATCATCAATTCAATCTAGTTGTTGTACATACAAACAAGTACATGAATCGAGGCAAAAGAGATATTAGAGAAAAGGTCAACCACGATTGAATAAATAAAGCAAGTCCCCAAGCGGGATAGAACTTAAGCAGCGGATAAAAAGTTGTGAGTTGATGCTATACTAAAAACTAGGCGAGAGGCATAGTTTACATAAACCAAATAAAGTGTCGAATTATGCCCTCTTCTCCACAAACATCCAAAAATGGATCGTACTTGTACCTCATCACCATTATCTCGATCGCAACTTCTTAATCTTTCGGCCTTGATTCTCCACATTTTTTCCCATTCAAGAAAGATTCTAAGGACTTCATACTTGTGCTTCATAGGAGGGCGATCCGAGATCAACACTTCTTGGTCTTGTTCATCAATAAAGGTGATCAACAACCTTTTAAGGAACAAAATATTTTTGTGGACCCATACATACGAGCGAGCATAATCTACCCTTGGTTCTATGGAATGCGAACTTCACTCTTCTATGTTTTCCATAGCTCACAATGTTCACAAAAGTCATTACTAGTTTTGACACCTTGAGTACATTGATTGCACCAACTTTTAGAGTGGTTTTTCTCCAACATATCCGAGTCTCATGTTCCATAACTATAATTACCTAATATGAATCACGATTCATCAAAAATACACGGACTTTAGTGGACCAATGTCCTCAGCATTAAAATGATCGAGCCTTAAACTGACCTCGAATGTCAAAATGGAAGATTGACTTTTGGTATAAAAAATTCTCTAGGGACCTCTCTAGATAAGAAGAAATCTGAAATATTTGAATTTGAGGAGGCGCCTTTGTAAGTGGCGGTAAAATAGTTATGGTATACTCGCGTACGATGATATGCAAGATAATTATATGTGGATCGTATGTCGGAATAAATAGAGACCTTAGCTCTCGGATTAGGAGGATAGAAATTGGAACCTTGGCAAAAGCCCCGCTTCAATCATAACCTACTTTCTCTCCTAATCCCTTTCTAGCGCCAAACAACTTCTATTCTCGCCTTCAATCTATCACGAGATAATATGGAACAATTAAAGTGTCAATTCGTACCTTGGAATGATTAAGCGTGAAAATTAAAGTGTTTAAGCAACTTTCTAAGATTGTTTAGCTTATCTCTCTCCATTAAAGCTTTGTTAATGAGCGAACTTCGTAGGTCGTAGCTCTAATGTAATGCTCAGCATTTAGATTGATCCCAATGGTATGATGTGGCTCCCTCACTTATTCTAATGTAACTCTTACGCAGGCATGTTCTAGATCGATCTCCTTAATCTCAATCTTATAATTCAGCGTTTCATAATCATAATCATTTCTGTTCATTGACACAGTCTCTAAATAAAATTAATAATTTTCTGGCATTTTAATTGAGAATAATTGATTGCGATCCTTGACGTACGACAAGGATTGCATTACCCTCGACGTCAACGACAACTATTGTCAGCGAATGGTCATGTTCTAAGCCCTTGAAATTGCTATTTCCTTTTTGGTTATATATTACGTTCTAGTACATGAACATGATCGTATACACACGTAGTACACACAAATGGCTTATAACACAAAACTTCGATTTACAAGACGGGTGCATTCAAGCTTTCTAGTGATCTTATTTAATGGTCTTCTCACAATATAAATTGACCTCCCTATTTCATTCGCTTTTAAAAGGTTTTTTTCTCAATATTTTTCCTTAACAATTACCTCCGTGGCAGGACTCTTTTTCATAATCCAAAATTATCCGATTCATTTTTTAAACCTAATTCCAAACTCCCAATTTTGGATTCGGATGATCACAATAACCTTCGACATATCGGGCTCCTTCGAGTTTGTAATGGCAACTTGTTTTAACAAGCGTGCTTCGATCGAGGTAGGCACAATTTACCTTTAGAGTCCATTTCATTACAACCAAAGACTTTTATTTTCATCTTAGGTGACCTCCACAATTGCATGATAGCCTTTTGCCTCCGAGCTTTAAGAGAAATCAAGTTCTTCTTCAAATCCACGATAGCCTTTTGCCTCCAAAACACCTTTGTGTTTGGTAAGAGAACGTTCGTTTCGGGGGAATCTGTCGCCCTTAGGTAGTCACTTGAGTCTGAAAGAGTTTGTTTCCTCTTCTCTAGGTCAGATGTTGCCGAAGATGAGACGGCGACCCTACCCACGGCCGAGCTCTCTCAATATTGTGAAGCCTGTGATGTTGAAGATGCGATGTCAAGCCTAGAGAGTCTATGCCCTAAGCCCTCTATTGGAAGAACATGATGCTAAAGATGGGATGTCCGAGGCTGAGTGATTTTTGCATGTAATTGTGAGAGGTCGACATGGCCATAGGCTAGGGAACCACTTTGTGAATGGCTAGATCTTGAGTTTTTTTGATGCTTCAAGGCCTTGTAAACTAAGATTGACTTTGTGGACCCGGAAGTCCGATATTTCTTCATATGGCCAATTTATAGGCGGGCCTGAACTCCCATGACGTACCCTTTGATTTTCCTAGACCGCCTTTTCACAGTTGGCGGTTTCAATCTAGCGGACATCTCTTTGTGGTGCTCTTTATTACGATTTCCTTGGATAAAGGTACCTTTCTCTGGGAGAGGAAGCCATGCGTGCACAGTTTTAGGGAATTTTTTAAGGATGTAGTGACAAGAGTACGGGAAGATGCTGGAAGAAGGAATGCCCCTTTCGTATTTTGAGAAAGTAGTCATGGGAGGAGGGCTTGATTCTGGGAGTAGAAAAGGAGAGTTCCCTTTGACCGATAGACACTCAAGTGATGAGAGGAGAATGAGTCACTTTGGAGATAAGAGATAAGCCTAACTTAACTCTTTTGAGAGCTCGCGAGAATGAGTCATTTAGAGAGAAGAGAAAGAAAGCTCCAACTTATTACATGAAGTGGCGAGATGCTAGGGGAATGGAGAAGTGGCCCTTGGCGCAGATAGTGGATGCCTACAACTCTAAAGAAAGTTCTATTTTTAGTTATGTTAATGTTTGTTTGGATTGCTTTGCAAATGAGTCATACAAAGATTTCTTGACAAAATTTGAGAAGAAGGTTAATCACTATAACAATATAGGCTAAACACTTCTTTTTTCGTACGAGACCGGACCTTCCAGTTTGCCTATTTTCTTCCCCACGGTCGACGGCGACATGAATGCTTCATTTGCTTGTCAGTGTTGAGTTTGGAAGGAACTTATTTTTTCCTTTGTAATTCTTTTCGTAGCGGGCTTTTAGAAGTATACATTTCGAATGGGATGAAATCAACGATGACTCATCTTCTCAGAAATAAGTCAATGAATTTCAATCTTGCCTCGGCCCTTAGAATGCGCCACCTATTTTTTTAATGTACGATTTGTTTGGTGGGTAGATTTCACTATTCTTAATAATCCCATGTATAGTCCTTTTCACGAGATGGTCATTTCAAAATTGAGCTAAACTATTATGGACATTGTTCCTACGATGAATCAAGACAAGAAGGGATGGAGTTTCTTAACATTATTGATTTTATGACAATGGCTCATGTCCAAGTTCACGAGGAGTTTCAAGATTTATAGCACCCACTAAGATATTTCCATTAAGGAGAAGAGTACGTCATGACATCTTGTTTAAACAAGACGGTGACGACGCGCGTGATTTCCCATGCGAAGTTTGAGAGTATACTTAGACTTTGCTTGTAGCATTCAGACCATGTGGACATTTTGCTTTGAAGAACATAAGAGGAAAATGGAAGTAGTTAGTACTTTGAAGGCAAGGAGGACATGTTCAAGTAGACCACAACAACAAGGTCGTTTAGATAATCGAGGAGGTCAAGGATTGACATCACGCTTCGATAGGACAACTTAGAAAAAAATATATATTAGGACAAGGTTCGCCTAGTGTTCATGTGACAATGTTCCTGGGAATGCATACTTTTCAAAGAAAGTTTGTAATCATTATCAGAAGGGAGGGGCATATAGAGGAGCATTGTTAAAGAAACAAGGTAAATGTTTGAATCATTCGGGTCTTTCAATAAGTCCATTTTCAAAAGGAGTCTCGTTTGAAGCTTCATGAAGCAAGTCCTCCATCCGGAGCGCTGCCAGACTTACAAGGATGGGGCAGTGGATGTCAGGTAGGCCTCCACTAAGGTTCAAGGGTCTGCCCTTTTGGCTGTGGAATCAACAACAGCAAGGCGATTCCTCCATTGGTTCCGTATCTGGAGGTACTATTCCACCATTATAGTCAAGCATGAGCAACGCGCAAAGTCAACAAATCCATGCACTCGGCTCATCGTACTTTCTTATGTGTTCGCCATTTTATGGGGCGCAATTGCATGTTGATTTGGTTGAGTTTATGAATCCCTTATTTGCTAGAACTAGGTCAACTCCCTATGCAGAGTGTTTAGCCCATCCAATGCCAGTGAGGTGTTACGTGCCCTGCGACGTGCATATATGTGATCACGTGTTACCTACTGATTGGCAAATGTAAGAGTCAACTTGATGCAGAGGACAAAATTCCCTTGAGTGTCGATAATCGACATATTGAACTCTGAAGGGCCTCCTATGGATCGTCTACAAGACAAGAATATCATGGAGACTTTAACTGGCCCTTTTTCGAATTGAGTCCACTAAGAAGGTTGTTAATAAATAAAGAGGTGTAAAAACACACACTATCTTCAAAATAATTTTCGAGTATTCATTCTAAGCACGTTTTGAAGAAACCCTAATTAGGGCGGCCGTTTTTCACCTTGCTGCCGCTTTGCAGCCTCTTCTTGGCGGATCCCTATTCCGGCCCAGCCCTTATGGCTGCTTCAGGCGGCCTCATGGCTGGTGTTAACTGTGGTTCATCCTCCAATTCACCCCCGTTTGCTGTTGGTTCAATGGCGGCCGTTCTTAATGGTAATGGTGCTTCATCAAATCATGGTAATGTAATTCCTATTTCTATTTTACAGCGGCCGATTCCTAATGATAGTATGACTCCTAATCCTAATTCTAATGGTATTGTGCTTACTAATCCTAATGGTAATGGGTCTTGTGGTAATAATAATGCTGGAAATCTTGTTTCCTAATGCTAATATGCAGCAGCTCGCATCCCACTTCTCCTTCAAAAGCCAAATCCTTTTCCTCTTTATTTAAGGATTCTCCTCATGTTAATCCGGTTCCAGCCATGAATCTTGTGCCTATGTCTATTCACAAAGGAGAACCAGCCCTTAAATTTTCTAAAGAGATGATTCAATCATTGGCTAAACCATTTAAGTTCACCCTAGTTGGAAAATTTTCTCATGGTAGACCAAATATGGAAATCACTAGACAATATTTTTTAAAATTTGGATTGAAAGCAGATTTTTCTTTGGGTCACGTTGATTCTAAACATATTCTTATTCGTTTAATGCATGAGGGATATTTTAATCGGCTGTGGGCTAAAGAACAATGGTATTTAGGCAGATTTCCAATGAGAGTTTTTCGTTGGTCTCCTTCGTGGTAGCCGGAAAAGGAATCGTCATTGGTTCCTGTATGGGTTGGTCTTCCGGGATTGCCAATCCACATGTTTAACAAAGTTTGTTTGTACTCCATTGCTAAAATTTTTGGGGAGCCGCTTTCTATTGACAAGGCCACGGCTGAGTTATCTCGGCCTAGTGTTGCTAAGGTGCTTGTTCAAGTTGACTTACTTAAGAAACTTCCTTCTAGGGTTTTCATAGATTGTGGTGATGAGTTTTCAAGCTTTTTTCACAACTAAAATTTGATAATCTTCCCAAATATTGTAAGCATTGTTATAAACTTGGCCATGATGTTTCAAAGTGTTTTTATCTTCATCCCAAAGATAAAATTCAGAATAATACGGCTGATGCAAATAATAATAATTCGAATCCTACTACTTTGGAAAAAAACAAAGATGTTTTTGTGGAAACTACTACTAACGTTGGCAATGAAGGTAATAGCAAAATTGATAAGAACCCGGGGCTGGCCAAAAAAGCTCAAATATATGTCGCAAAGAACAAAGTTACTGAAGGTGTTAATGGAAAATCTGCTCAACAACAAGCTAATGGTGGTACTCCAAGAGAGAATGCCTCGGTTTCTAAAGGCAAAGGTCACGTTATTGATGGGCAAGGTATGAATAATATGGCTTCGAAACCTAACGCGGAAGGTACGCATCTTACTCATAATCATTCTATAAATGTGTTTGGTTCTTCTTCTAGGGTTCAAAACCCCCATCCCCCTTGGTTCGAGATTCTTTGGTTCTAACATTGTTACTAATGGGTTTAATTTTCTTCCTAAACGTGGAGCCCCTTTTGTGTCCCCTAATTCTTTAAAATTGCACTATTCATATAGAAAAATCTGCTCCTAATTTTAATTTGGGGTAACCATATTATTGTTGAAGATGGGTCTATTGAGCTTGAAGATGAGCTTGATCGTAATGAAAATGCTTTCAAAGAAGTTTCCAATGTAATTCCTTCTTACGGCCCAGCTATGGTTGGGCGGATAGTGCTATTATTTTGGATGATGGTAAATGTGATTCTGATTCTGAATTGGAGGTGATAGACAATTCTATTCGTAAATGGCCTGGTGAGGAGGTTATTGATAATCTTCAGTTATCTCCTCGTGGCCCTCGTGTCACTTCTCAGTTGGATATTCATGAGGTCTTCGATCAGGGTAGGGATTTTTTATTTGATGGGAATGTCCCAAATCTTGGGAAATCCAATGATTCTTTGGCTTAAAAGCCATCTCTCCGTTTGTTCTTTAAAAATTGCTTTAATGGTAGGGGTTCTAAGTTGGAATATCCGGGGTATTGGTAATGCAGCCTCGGTTCGTAGAGTTAAGAGGTTATTAAGGATTCATGATGTCTTTATATGTGGTATCTATGAGCCCAAGGTGGATCCCATGTTACTTCCTTCTTATGTTCGTAAAATTCGCTGTATTGGAGGTGTTGTTAATGATAAGGGAAATATCTGGGTTGTGTGGAGGCATGGCATCACTTGTGATGTTATCTTTCGTGATGATCAAGTGATCTCTCGTCCGGTGTCTCACTCGTGGCCCAATCCCGTCCTTATGTCCTTTGTTCATGCTAGTGTAGCAAATACACTAGAAGGGCTTTATGGGATTATATTATTGATGTGAGCAATACTGATGATCCTTGGTTAATTGTGGGGGATTTTAATTCTGTAGTTGATCAATCTGAGAAGCTTGGGGGTAGACCTGTGGTGGATTCTAGAGTTTCTGAGTTTGTTGATATGATTCAGGTTTCTAATCTTATTGATGGTGGGTATAGGGGTCATATCTTCACCTGGTGGAACAAGAGATCGAAGCGTGCTACCATTCTTCAAAGGCTTGATCGTGCCCTGTATAATGATAAATGGCTGCGTTGTTTCGCCCAAACTTCTATTGATCACCTTAATAGGACTTGTTCTGATCATGCTCCGTTGGCCATCAATATTCGTTTAGTTGATGAGGTTCGTAAGGGTGTTTTCAGATTTCTCAATGTCTGGACTCGTCATAATTCTTTCATTCCTTTGGTTCAGTCTTCGTGGGAGGGTAGAATCTTTGGTAGGCCTTTGGTCAAGTTTAGTAAGAAGCTTACTCGCCTCAAACATGATATTCAGCTTTGGAATCGTTCTACGTTTGGGAGAGTTGATCAGCTTGTGAAGCATGCTGAAGATGAAGTTTATGCTAAAGAGCTTCTTTTTGAACAAGATTCTAGTGATGATAATAGGGCTGCCCTTCATCTTGCCCAAGCTAACCTCTCCTATCGTCTTAAGATTGAAGAGGAGTTCTGGATGCAAAAAGCTAACTTAGCTTGGGTTAAAGATGGGGATAATAATACTCGATTCTTTCATGCTTATGTGAAAAAAAGGAGGCAGAAATTATACATTCACAAAATTCGGGATAGTAATGGTAATTGGATTGTTGATCAGTAATCATATTCGGGGAAGAGAGGTCATTAGATTCTACTCGGACCAGCTTAATGATAATCCTAATATTAATGTCGATCCCCCCGATGAGCTGCTGGATGTAATTCCTCGGTTGATCTCCAATGAGGAAAATAGGATGCTATTTCTCCCCCTACGCTTAAAGAGGTTCATGATATCGTCCTCAGTATGAGTGGGACTAGCGCTGCTGGTCCAGACGGTTTTACGGGGTAATTCTATCATAAATGCTGGGATATTATTTGCATGGATCTTTATAATGTTGTCCTTGAGTTCTTCTCAGGGTTTCTTCTCCTCGGAGTGGACCGATACGCTTATTGTTACTATTCCTAAGGTGGCAGCCCCTACTTCCTTCTCGCAGCTTCGGCCTATTAGCTTGTGTAATTTTTCTAATAAAATCATTACCAAGCTTTTTGTGCTCTCGCCTTCAAGCTGTGCTTCCTCGTATCATTTCTCCTCAGCAAAGTGGCTTCGTGAAAGGTCGTCTAATCCATGAAAATGTTTTGCTTGCTCAGGAGCTTTTCAGTCTCTTAAAAAGAAGGTTTATGGGTCCAATGTTGCTCTTAAGTTTGGATATGGCTAAGGCGTATGATAGGTTTCTTGGTTTGCCTTGATTAAGGTGATGAGGAGATTTGGCTTTCTTTGAAGAATGGTTGGACATGATCTTTAGATGCATAAATTATTCTTTGGTTCTCGGTTCGATAAATGGCCTTGCTAATGGTTACTTTGTCTCTTCTCGTGGTCTTCGACTAGGGGATCCTATATCTCCTAGTCTCTTTATTATCGCCTCTTTGAGGTTTTAAGTCGGGGTCTTAATAACCTTCATTCTCTTCACCCTCATATCGCCTTCCATACGGGTAACCTTAATGTTCCAATCATCTCTCATTTGTCTTATGCTGATGACATTATTATCTTCTGTAATGGAAGTATTCCTTCTCTTGAGCGTCATATGGAGTTTTTGGAGTCTTATCAACGCTTCTCAGGGCAACTTGTTAGCATTTCTAAATCTTGTTTTCTGACGGGGCGGAATGTGGCTGAGCATGATAATGCTATCTCTCTTATTACGGGGTTCCAAAAGAAAAACCTCCCTATTGTGTATTTGGGGTGTCCTCTTTATATCGGTAGGAAAGTGCAATCCTTGTTTGATCCTGTCATGCAAAAGCTTCGAGATAAGCTTGACTCTTGGCAAGGTAAATTACTTTCGGCTGGCGCTAAGCTTATATTGATTAAGTCCTGCCTCCAAGCTATTCCCATTTATTATATATCTTTACTTGATCCCCCGAAGTGTGTTGTTAATGCCATGAATCATCTTATTGCCAATTTCTTTTGGAGCAAGGTCTTGATGGGGAAATAAGTGTCATTGGGTTTCTCGGAATGAATTTTTCTGGCCAATTGAGGAAGGGGGATTAGGCCTCCGCAAATTTGAGGAAATGGCTATTGCTTTTTCTATAAAGCTTTGGTGGAGATTTCGCACGTCTGACTCTCTTTGGGCTCAGTTTCTTGCAGCCAAATATTGTCGGGATACTCATCCTATGGATGCTATTTCTAGATTGGGTTGCTCCCACTTTTGGAAGTGTATGATTGCCGCTAAGGATTTGGTGGAGAGTCGTATTGCTTGGGGTATTGGCTGTGGGGATATTTCTATCCAAGAAAATTGGCTTCCTCGTAATCTTCATCTTCTTGATAATCGGCATGATCAGATTTTTTCTTTATTTGAGGATGGGGTTTTAAGAGAAGATTATGTTCGTAATACGTTTGGGCAGCAATGTTTGATGGAAATTCAATCTTATGGTATTCGGATTGATGGAGATTGTGATCACCCTTTTTGGACCCCTTCCTCTTCTAGCGAGATTTTCTATATCTTCGGCTTGGAGGGAGTGTAGAGTGTCCCGTACTCGTAGTAGTGTCTTTGCTTGGTGCGCTTGGCATAAGCATATTCCTCTTAAGATATCCATATTCATGTGGAAATGCCTTAAGGAGTTTGCTCTCCTACCGATGACAACATATCTCGGAAAGGTATTTCTATTGTCTCTCGTTGTCATTGTTGTTCTAGCCCTTCTATTGAATCCTTACGGCACATTATTCTTCATGGCGATATTGCTTTTCATGTGTGGAATTTCTTTGGAAATTTAATTGGTTTCCATATCTCGGGCTCTACTATTATGCAAAGGATGATTGCTTGGCATGCTTGTAAAAATTCCAAGCTTAGTAGGGCTGTGTTATGGTTGGGAGAAATCCTTCCCAGTTTCATTTGTTGGGAGCTTTGGAAGCACGGGAATAAATGCGAGGTTTGATGATTGAATTCCAAGTTGGGGAAAGGTTCGTAATAATATTCAATTCCATATTAGTGATATCCTTCGAGCTCACAAATTAACATTTCATGTTCTTCCTTCGGAGGTAAATATTGCTCAATTTTTTAATATTAGTATGGCCACCCCCTTCTATTAGTCGTCCCAAGCTTGTGCATTGGTCCCCTCTTTCTGGGGACAAGTAAAAGTTAACACCGATGGAGCGTCTCGTGGAAACCGGGCATTGCCTCGGGTGGAGGTATTTTACGTCGGCATAATGGGTCTTTTATTTTTGCTTTTTCTAATTTTTATGGTAATGCTTCTAACATGGTTCTTGAAAGCTAGGGCTGCTCTTGATGGAATTTCTCAAGCTAGGCTTATGGGGTTTGATTCTTTATGGCTTGAGGTGGACTCCGAAGTTTTATCTAATATATTACTCCGCAAATGCAATATTCCTTGGGAGATCACGGTACTTCATTCAAGCCATTTTCAGATTCATAGAGGGAAGTGTCTATTCGGGTAACTCATGTCTACGGGAAGGTAATAAAGTGACATTTTCTTGCTAATATCTCATTTTCCTTTGCTCAGCGGATTTTCAGTTTACTTCTTTGGAGTCTTGTCCCAAGCCGTGCCAGAGCCTTCTCTACTTTGATCGGATTTCGTATCCTAATGTTAGGCGGTAAGTTTTTTCTTTTATTGATGTATTTTCTTTTGTTTTTAGATTCCCCCCTTTTTGTTGAGGATCTTACAAGATGTGTAAGAACTCCCCTAGGTGTTTTTTATTCTGGTGGTAAAGGTTGTCATGTCCCCCACCATGTTTGTATTTTTATTTTTCGTTATTAATAAAATCTAGGGAGTACCGTCTCCTTTTGCCAAAAAAAAAAAATAAAAAAAATAAGAAGGTTGTTACCTTTTCAGTCCCGAATATGCCTAAGTTTGTTTTTGAGGCTATTCCTTCGGTTGGGACTATTCGTGTCATTTCTTATGTGAAAGCTAGAAAATTATTGCTTCGTGGTTGTACCAGATTCTTGGCTAGTGTTCTTGATACTACTAAATTTTTTCCTGAATTTGGGGATGTACCGATAGTTAAGGAGTTTCCGGATGTGTTCTCTTCTGAGTATGTGATGCCTCCGGATAGGGAGATAGAGTTTGGGATTGATTTGCTTCCAGGTACCGCTCCAATATCCAAGGCACCTTATAGAATGGCCCCAGCTGAATTGAAAGAGTTGAAGGCTTAGTTGCAAGAGTTGCTTGATCGGGGATTCATCCGACCTAGTGTCTCGCCGTGGGGAGCTCCAGTGTTGTTTGTGAGGAAGAAAGATGGATCCTTGAGACTTTGCATTGATTATAGACAATTGAACCAAGTGACGGTGAAGAACAAATACCCTTTGCCTCATATTGATGATTTATTTGATCAACTTCAAGGTGCGACAGTCTTTTCGAAGCTTGACTTGAGAAGCGGGTATCATCAGTTGAAGGTTCATTCGGAGGATGTTTCCAAGACTGCTTTTCGTACTCAGTATGGTCATTTTGAATTTCTTGTCATGCCTTTTGGTTTAACAAATGCTCCCGTTGTTTTTATGGATTTGATGAACCGGGTTTTCAAACCCTATCTTGATACTTTTGTTGTCGTGTTTATTGATGATATTCTCGTATATTCTAAATCTCGGGAGGGGAATGAACAACATTTGTGAATGGTTTTGGCGGTGCTCCGAGAGAAGAAGTTGTTTGCCAAGTTTAGTAAGTGTGCGTTTTGGCTTGAGGAGGTTTCTTTCCTAGGACATGTTGTGTCAAAGAATGGAATTTCAGTTGATCCTTCTAAGATTGAAGCCTTGGTTAGTTGGAAGAGGCCAGAAACAGTCACCGAGATCCGGAGTTTTCTGGGGTTAGCCGGGTATTATAGAAGATTCATAAAAGGGTTTTCAAAGATTGCTACTCCGTTGACTCGGAAGAATGTACCTTTTGTGTGGAATGATAAGTGTCAAGCTAGTTTTGAGGAATTGAAGAAGAGGTTAACATCGGCACCTATCCTTGTTTTGCCAAATGGGAATGATGGTTTGGTTATTTATTGTGATGCTTTGAAGGAAGGTTTGGGGTGTGTGTTGATGCAAAATGGGAAGGTTATTGCGTATGCCTCGAGGAAGTTGACTTCTTGTGATAAATGATCAGTTGGATTACAAAGAAAAAACCGCCATGTCTGATGTGCAAGATGATGAAGGCTTCATTACTGTCACACACAAAAAGAAGAAAAGTAGGGAGAAATCCCCATCTTTGTGAGTTACCCTTTTTCTTTTTCCCCATTTACTGCTATCTTTTAATGTTTTTAATGGTTAGTTTTGTAAGTTGGAATGCTCGTGGTATTGCTAATAATGCCACAGTTCGTAGGATTAAGCATTTATTTCGTTCTTATGGGGTTTCTTTATTTGCGCTATATGAGCCAAAGGTGGCTAGTTCTTCTTTGGAGCAGTTTATTCGAAAAGTTGGCTGCGATAATGGAGTGTCTAATGCTAGTAACAGAGTTTGGGTTATATGGAAGCATGGGCTGAAAGGTACTATTATCCACGAATCTTCTCAGGCTCTTACTATTCAATTTTCTCATCCTATGTGGGCCGATTCTGTTTGGGTTTCTTTAGTTCATGCTAGCTGCAATAGATTTTCTCGCATCAGTCTTTGGGAAGATTTAATGGCTATTAGTGAAGTTGATTATCCTTGGATGGTTGTGGGTGATTTTAACTGCGTTCTTGATCAGTCTGAAAAGGTAGGGGGTAAACCAATCAATGAAATGGCTGTAAATGAATTTTCAGATATGGTGCAATATGCAAATTTGATTGATGCTGGTTTTGAAGGAAATATGGCTACTTGGTCTAATAAAAGAATGGGCAGGAGGGTTATTTTTATCAACGTCTTGATAGAGTGCTTTATAACGAAAAGTGGCTTCATCTGTTTCATGCTACTCGTGTTTCTCACTTATCTAAGGCTTGCTCTGATCATGCTCCTCTTGTGATTAACGTAACACTTCAAGGTGAAGAAAAAAGAGGTATGTTTCGTTTTCTCAATATTTGGCTTAAGCACCATGACTTCACCAACATTGTCCGTGGATCTTGGGAGTCTCCTATGGAAGGTAGGCTTATGGTTTCCTTTGCTAAAAAACTTAATAGGCTTCGTAAATGTATTGTGGGCTGGAATAAGGAGGTTTTCGGGATAGTGGAGCAGCAAATTAAAATGGCAGAAGACGAGGTTCTTGTTTGTGAAGCTCAGCATCAAAATATGAATAATGAGGACTCTAGAGCAGCCCTTCACCTTGCTCAAGCTCAGCTCCTCCAAAAGTTAAAAATGGAAGAAGATTTATGGGCTCAAAAGGAAAATTTAAAATGGATAAAAGAGGGTGATCAAAATACTAGATTTTTCCATGCCACAGTTAAACAAAAGAGGCAAAAGTTATGCATTCATAGGATTAAAAATCGTCAAGGGGATTGGATTACAGATAGGGATGAAATTAAAGAAGAGACTGTGGGGTTTTATTCGAAGCAATTACAAGGCCAATGTGATATTCCCTCGAATGAGTTTTCCTTTCTTATTCCTCGGCTCATTAATTTATTAATAATGAGCCGAGGGTTGTTGGGATATTATTAAATATGATTTTTTTTTTCCAACGAAAGGAGACGTAGCTCCCTAGAATTTATTAATAAAAATAAAAATTACAAAGCACGGTGGGGGACATAAAAACCTAACCACCGGAAAAGAAAAATAAACTAAAATGTGGGGCTTAAAGCCAATAATAAAATCAAGGAAGCTAAGGGGAGGGGTGCAAGTCCATCTGGACAGCCCCAAAACAAGAGGAGGGGGGAGACAAAGCCCTAAACTACCAAGGGGAGAAGGACAAAACCAGGGCTTGCATATGCACGGCCGTGCATTAAGGATGACACGGCCGTGCAGCAAGGCGAGAAAAACCAAAAACCCATCAAACATATTTATGGGAGGTGAGGCCGACCTGCCTCACCATTTTCTAGATGAAACCATTGTGAAACCATCTGCATTTGTATTCTTTTTGTATGACAGAGTAAAAGGAGTATAGCCTGCCATATCAGTAACAAAAGAGTATGGAGCCCTTGAAGACGAAATCATCTCTGGAGTGTTAGATACATCTGCCACAAAAGTTGGGGGAGGATGGGTCTCCCTATAGCGAGCAATGTTGCGCATTATAGCCTCCATATCATTCGTTGGAGCATTGACATCACCAACATCAGCCTTGCGGACCTCCTCACCATCCCTAGCCAAGGTCACAGGGACATGAGCAGCCACATTTTTTTCCATAGGAGCAGCAAAAACTTCTTGTTCAGCCACAATGTTACCATCCCTAGCCGAGCCTTCACCCATATGGCCATCAATATTTGCGTTGTCCTCTGATTGAGTGGTATCATCAACAATAACCACTAGAGGATGTTCAGCTTTATGCATTCGCACATCCTCCCCAATATTTTGAGAACCATCATTCCCCTTCACCACATCTTTTGAAACCTTCTGCAGAATTTGATTAACAGCATTGGAAAGAGGCACACCTCTTCGAGCAAGATATGGGACAGCCCCCTCCTTTGGTTTTTCCCCAGTTTGGTTTGGAGCAATCTGTTGGCTAGAACCCTCAGTAGTTGGAGCGGTAGCTAATTCTTGATTTGTTGGAGTTTCATGAGCTTGAGTCTCATTACCTTGATCCTTCTTTTTTTGGTACACAGGCTTATTAACAATAGGAGCTTCCCCATTAGATTTCTCTTTAGGGACATGTGTTTTCTGCAAATGAGGGTTAGCACGCTTGCAAATAGATATATCATGGCCCAGGACATAGCAATGTTTACAATATTTAGGCAAGTTATCATATTCTATCTTTTGATAAAAACTTAGCAGGAAGTCATCACAATCAATAAAAATCTCTGAGGGGAGTTTTTTGGTGACATCAACTTGAACTAGTACCTTAGCAACGCTTGGACGGGAGAGATCAGAAGTTGCTTTGTCCAACGACAAAGGCGTTCCAATTGCTCGAGCCAAAGAAAACAGAATCGACTTGTGGAAGAGATGAATTGGAAGACCTGGGAGGCCAACCCATACCGGCACAATAGGGGATTCTTGCTCAGGACGCCAATATGGAGACCACGCCAAAGTCCTCATAGGGAATTTCATGACGTACCACACATCTTTCATCCATAGACGTTGGTAATCCGCCTCATTAGTTAACTGGATCAATAGGTGTTTGGAATCAAGGTGCCCCAACTTGTATGTTCCTTTCAACAGGAATCTAGCAAATGCTATACGCATATCTTCCATTGAAGAGCGCCCATGAGAAAACTTGCCAATCAACGTCCAGGAAAATGGCTTTGTAAGTCTTTTGATCGTCTCTTTTGTGAGTTTTAGAGAAAGGGTCCCTTTATGTGTCACCAATGGCACAACGGGGAAAGCATTAGATTGATGGGAAGAGAATAGATCTGCAAAGGATTTAGATTGTCGAGCAGCATCGGGTTTAGGGTTAATGTTGTTGGGCGGCGCGAGAGTGGAAACAGGATCCGAAGATCCATTAGGGTTGGCGGCAGCTTTGGAACAGTATTGAAGGAGAATAATAGGGATTGTGGGAGCTGGAGTTCAAAGATGGGAAGAAAGAAATCGGCACAGCCATGGCTGCCGGCAAGCAGCCCCTAAGGCAAAACCCTAGTGACGAAAGGAAGAGAATAACCAGGTTTGATGATAATGAAGTTGAATTCTGATGGTGCGTCTCGTGGGAATCCGGGGATTTCTGCAGGGGGTTATTATTAAAGATGATTTTGTTAAAGCTGTGGGAGATTTTTTCTCGGGTTTCTCTATGCCTCAGAGTTGGACAAGCACCCTCATTGTTACCATTCCTAAGGTGGAGTCCCCTTCCTCCTTTTCAGATCTTAGACCCATCAGTTTATGTAATTTTTGTAATAAGGTGGTTACTAAGCTCCTAACTAACCGTCTAGCTCCTATTCTGCCTCGGATCATTTCTCCTCAGCAAAGTGGTTTTGTTAAAGGTAGAGTAATTTCTCCTCAGCAAACCTATTAATAAAAAGGTTCGTGTCTCTAATGTGGCTTTAAAGTTGGATATGGCGAAGGCTTATGATAGATTATCATGGTTTGGTCTTATTGAAGTCATGAGACTCTTTGGATTTAATGAAGTGTGGATTGATTTGATATATCGGTGCATTTCTAATAGTTGGTTATCTGTTCTGGTTAATGGTGAAAGTTGTGGTTTTTTCAATTCTATCGAGGGCTGAGACAAGGGGATCCTCTTTCCCCATATCTTTTCATTATTGCTGCGGAGATGATGAGTAGGGGTCTGAATCATTTGCATTCTATATACCCTCGTTTCCTGTTCCGTATTCATATAAATACTCCTATGGTTTCCCATTTGGCCTATGCGGATGATGTGATTATTTTTTGCAATGGTTCAAAGGAATCTCTTGAATGTCACATGAAATATCTAGAGTGGTATCAAAGGTTTTCGGGTCAGCTTGTTAACATTCATAAATCTTGCTATATAACGGGTTCTAATTGCAATAGAGCGGATGAAGTGGCTGCCATTACGGGGTTTACTAAGCAAGATTTGCCTCTCATGTATTTGGGCTGCCCTTTATACACGGGTAGGAAAAAAATCAGCATTTTTGCCCCTCTCGTTCGGAAATTGGAGAACCGGTTGGCTTCATGGAAGGGTAAGCTTCTTTCTTTTGGTGCTAAACTCACGTTGATCAAGTCTTATCTTGCTGCGATCCCCCTCTACTATATCTCTCTCATTGATCCTCCTAAAGGTGTTATTCATGCTTTAGAAAAGATTATTGTCAGATTTTTTTGGAGTAATCATGATGGGAATCGTAAATGTCACTGGCATTCTTGGAAGTGCATAAGATGCCCTATTGATGAAGGTGGTTTGGGGATTAGAAAATTTGAGGATATCTCGCTCGCTTTTGCTATGAAATTGTGGTGGCGTCTCAGAACCATTGATTCTCTATGGAGCCGTCTCATGTTGGCGAAATACTGTTGGAAAACCCACCCAATGGATGCTACTCTTACTTCTTATGCCTCGCATGTCTGGAAAAGGATGATTGAGGCTAAGCCTTAGGTGGAAGATAGAATGGCTTGGCGCATTGGTAGAGGGGAGATTTCTATTCATGAAAATTGGCTTGATGTTCCTATCAAGAATGTTCCCCTTGCACACGTGCAGATTTTTACTCTTTTTGAGAATGGTTTACCTTGTGCCCTGCATATTCAAGAAGGTTTTGGTATGCACTTGCTTTCTTTAATCAATTCTCATGACATTTCCATATCCAATACTCCTGATACTCCTATATGGCTGCCGACTCCCTCTGGTAATTTTTCTCTCAATTCTGCTTGGCAAGAATGTCGCTCTAGTAGGACTCGATCCTCAGTGTTTGATTATTGCTGGACCAAATTCATTCCTAAAAAGATGTCCATTCTCCTTTGGCGAGCTTTGCATGGAGGGCTGCCCATGGACGATAAAGTTAAACAGAAAGGTATTTCTCTTGCTTCTAAATGTGATTGTTGTGCTGCTGGTAGTGAGGAATCTATTGAGCATATTTTTGTCCATGGCGTGTGTGCTAGTAGTAGGGTTTGGGATCATTTTAATTCTATGTGTGGCATTCGGTTTTTAGTTGGGAGTTTAAATCAAGCTCTTCTTTGTTGGTGGCAAGGGCCTTCTCATCCCTCATCTTCAGTTACTAAATGGCTGACTAGTATCATTCCAGCTATCATTTTATGGGAAATATGGATGGCTCGTAATAAATGCCGTTTTGATAATTCTCGGATGTGTTCTAATAGCATTATTTCTAAGGTTTGCTCTTACATTTCGAAAATTGCTAATGCTTTCTCTGTGGCGTTTCCAAAAATGAATGGTGATAATCATTTAATGGATATTTTTCGGCTGAGCTCTCTCCCCCAGGCTTCTCGAAAATTCAGATTGGTTGTATGGAATTATCCTGAAGATGGATGGATTAAGGTTAATACGGATGGGGTTTCTCGTGGTAATCCGGGTATTGTTGCTGGTGGGGGTATCATTTGGAATCCCCTGGGAGATTTCATTTATGTTTTTTCTAACTTCTATGGTGTCCAGTCTAATATGATGGCTGAGGCTCTTGCTGCGAGGAATGGTCTCATTAATGCTCATAAGCTTGGTTTTCTACGGGTTTGGTTAGAGCTTGACTCTAAGGTTTTGGTTCATATTCTTAACAAGGAGTAGTATCATATACCTTGGGCTATTTGGTATGTTGTTTCGCACATTTTTCGCTTGATGGATCAGATGGAGGTTCGGGTTTCGCATATTCTGAGAGAGGGTAATGGTGTTGCTGATGGTTTAGCCAACATGGCTGCTGATGTTGAGACGAATACCACTCTGTTACATTTTCATGATCTTCCTCATCATTGCAAAGGCTTCTTTGCTCTCGATAAGGCAAGGACTCCTTATTTTAGGCTTGATTAGTTTGTTATGGCTAGATTCCTTTTTGTTTTATTTTCTATGTACTCTAGCTTCCCTTCCCTTTATTGTAGAGGACCTTACGTCATGTGTAAGGACTCCCCCCTTAGGTTTCTTTATTGGTGGTTGAGGTTGTCATGTCCCCCACCACGTTTGTATATTCTTTTCTTTATTAATAAAATCTAGGGAGGTACCGTCCTCCTTTCGCCAAAAAAAAAAAAGAAAAAAAAGACTTCTTGTGAGCAGAACTATCCGACTCACGACATGGAGCTTGCGGCTATCGTCTTTGCCTTGCACAAATGGAAGCATTGTGTATTCTTATTCGGGAGTACCATATCCCATGGACCATTTGGTATGTTATCTCCCATATTCATAGATTAATGGATCAAATGGATGTTCGAGTCACTCATATTCTTCGGGAAGGTAATGGTGTAGCAGATGGTCTTGCCAATGTTGCTACAAATTTTTTTGAAGCTAGAAATTTCACTTTTACTTCTCTTAGTGACATTCCTAGGCATTGTAAAGGCTGTTTTGCCTTGGACAAAGCTAGGACTCCCCATGCTCGGTTTAATTAGCTTTATGGCCAGGTTTTTATATATATTGTATTCTATTTATTGCAGTCACCCCTCCCTCTATTGTAAAGGACCATACGACGTGTGTGTGGCCTTCCCCTTAGATTTCCTTTTTCTGGTGGTTGAGGTTGTCATGTCCCCCACCATGTTTGTACCTTTTTTTTCTTTATTTAATAAAATCTAGGGAGGTGTCGTCCTCCTTTCGTCAAAAAAAAAAGAAGCATTACCTTTATGGAGCGAAGTTTGAGATTTTCACGGATCATAAAGAGCTTGAAGTATCTCTTCTCGCAAAAGGAGTTGAACAATAGGCAACGTCGATGGATGGAACTTTTGAAGGATTATGATTGTACTATTTCCTATCATCCGAGCAAAGCAAATGTGGTGGCGGATGCTATTAGTATAAAATCTTATGTCGGTTCATTGATGGTTCGGGAATGGAAGATGTTAGAGGATGCTCGAGATTGGTATCCCCGAGAGTTGAGGCATGGAGCTATCTTTGCGAATATTAGTGCCTTACCAAGCTTGATTCAACAATTAAAGGAGATTCAAAAGGATGATTTAGAGTTGAAGAAAATCATGGATAAAATCATGGATGGAAATTTCAAGGAGTTCTCTCTTAGTCTCGATGGAGTATTGACATTTAGAGGCCGATTGTGTGTGCCTAATCTTGAGGAGGTGAAGCGCCAAGTTCTTGATGAAGGCCATAAGTCCAAGTAAACCATTCATCCCGGGAGTACCAAGATGTATCAAAATTTGAAGCAACATTTTTGGTGGAATAATATGAAGAGAGAAATAGTTGATTATGTATCGAAGTGTTTGATATGCCAACAAGTTAAAGCTGAGCATCAAAGACCCGTCGGCTTGCTTCAGCCGTTAGAGATTCCGGAATGGAAGTGGGAGCATATAACCATGGATTTTGTCACGGGATTGCCTCGTACTAGTAGGAAGCATGATGTCATTTGGGTGATTGTGGATAGATTGACCAAGTCCGCTCATTTCCTACCTATTGACATTAGTTATTCGATGGAGAGGCTTGCGAAATTGTATATTCAAGAGATAGTGAGATTGCACGGGGTTCCAGTGAGTATAGTATCAGACCGTGATCCTAGATTTTGGCAAGCGTTGCAAAAGGCTTTGGGTTCAGAATTGATATTTAGCACGGCATTCCATCCTCAAACTGATGGCCAATCCAAGAGAACAATTTAGATTCTTGAAGATATGTTGCGAGCTTGTTCTATTGATTTCTCGAATTCTTGGGACGTTCATTTACCTCTTGTTGAGTTTTCTTACAATAATAGCTATCAGTCGAGTATTGAGATTGCCCCTTATGAAGCCTTGTATGGGAGGAAGTGTAGATCTCCAATCTGTTGGGATGAAGTCGGGGAAGCCAAGCTTTGGGGTATTGATATGGCTCGGGATTCAGTTGATAAAGTCAAGATTATTTAAAACCGATTGATTACGGCCCAGAGTAGACAGAAAAGCTATGCAGATCAGAGGAGGCAAGACCTTGAGTTTCAGAAGGGAGACCTTGTGTTCTTGAGAGTTTCACCTAAAGTGGGGATTAAGAGGTATGGTAAGAAGGGTAAGTTGGCTCCAAGGTTCGTTGGCCCTTTTGAGATTTTGGAAAGAGTGGGGAATCTTGCGTATCGTCTTGCTTTGCCTTCATCTCTTGGGAAAATGCATAGTGCGTTCCATGTATCCATGCTTCGTAAGTATGTGTATGATCCTTCTCATGTGTTGCCGAGGATACCCGAGGATATTGAACCGGATATGTCTTACGTGGAGCAGCCGGTTCAAGTGATTGATACCAAGGTGCAAGAGTTGAGAAATAAGAGTATTCCCCTCGTTAGAGTCGTTTGGAGGAATCATGGCGTGGAAGAATCAACTTGGGAGCTCCGGGAAGAGATGGAGCGGAAATATCCTTGGTTATTTGATCTTCTAGGTAAGTCAATCTAAAATTCGAGTCGAATTTTCTTTTAGGGGGAGTGATTGTCACGACCCTAATCCTAGGTTCTATTTTGATTCGTGCTTTCATATATTTGACGTGCGTTGCATTTCATTTATATGTTTTGCATTTTGTTGTAACAATTATGTGTTAGTTTAACACTTTTATAATTTATATGATGTTTCAAATATATTAATAAATTAAATATAATTATTTAATGTCTTATTGAATATATTAGGAGTTGTGTAGTGAAATGATAATATTTGAAAATTTAATTAAATATCTTATAAACCTTGAGGTGCTTAAGTATAAGTGTTGGAATTAAAGTATTTAATGTTGAAATTGTTTAATGGTTGGAGGAGCTTTAGTGTAAATTTGTTATGTTTATCTCTTTTGATTAATGAAGAAGCTTCATTTTTCCAAAACCTTGCCCAGCTCAATTTCTTTAGTCAAAAGGTCCAAACCCTTGTTTTTATTTTAAAAATCTCCCCATAATTCTAGAAAAATCCGTTCGGCGATCCGTTGGTTTCTTTGTGTTCGGGATAAGAGGGGGTCATTTTCATCCGATTGAAGTTTTCAAGCTTTAATATTATTTTCAAGTAAGTTACTATATTTTCCTTCTATGTATGCTCATGTGATTGCTTGAAGTTAGAATTATGGAAATTATGGTTGCATGTTGTTTTGTATATCAATTTTATTGAGTTTGAAAATGGTAAAAATGGCTTTGGCTTGGTTGGAAATGGTTTGAGGTCATTTTGGTTGGGAGAAGTTGGAGTTTTGGTATTGTTGCTTAAGTTAGAAAAATGAAATTGTAAAGGTTTCAAATGAGGTTGCTGCTGAATTCTGTTCAGGGCACGAGTTGTGCCCTCTGGAACGAGTCGTGCCATGCAGTCGTGACAAGTCGCGCCTTGGGGTGGATGACTATATCAGGTTGCATGTAAAAGGGTCACGAGTCGTGCCCTGTGGCACAAGTCGTGCCATGCCCAGTTTTGCTGAGTTGTTTTTAAAGCCATGT
Source organism: Adenophora triphylla var. japonica (assembly GCA_022495995.1). Classification (NCBI taxonomy): domain Eukaryota; kingdom Viridiplantae; phylum Streptophyta; class Magnoliopsida; order Asterales; family Campanulaceae; genus Adenophora; species Adenophora triphylla. The sequence goes on along the minus strand of JAFEMH010000035.1, from coordinate 482,748 downwards.
AGGTTCAACTATATAACATATATTTCAACCAATTGAACACTATAATCAAAGTGTATACAACATATGAGCTACAAAAGGATGTCTTTACATACCAATTGTGATAATTGGAAGATGGTTAAATATTTGGTTAAAGTAGGTTGGAACAATTGATTTCCATTGAACCTAACTTGTTTGATATCCTTATAGGATTAATGATACATCCTTGAATGGTTATAGTAAGTGTGTAGACCTTATGTGTTGAACCTTTTGGACTTGTTTGACATCTTTATGGTGTGCTTGATTGGGGTTCCCTACTTTGGAATCCTAAGTTGAATTGAATTGGTTCAAGGATTGTTTAGCCTTTGTGCTACTTTTGATGGATACTTGTTCTCATTTTGCTATCATTTTGATATGCTATATTGGTATGGTTCCCTACTTTGGAATCATCGGTTTTTGTAAGCAAGTATTAGTACTGTGCTTCTATTTAAAGTCCAGTTGGTTCTTGATTGTTGGCAGTGTTATGGGATTATAATGTCACCCAAGCCGAGTTTGTTATAATCCATACACTGGGTCCCTTTTTTCCCTGCCATTGGCCATGTTTTGGGTAGTGGGCTAGCTCCCCTTTTTAGGGTGTACTCTAGTTGCACATTTGGGGTATGACTTTGTGTCATTTTCACCCGCTTGTTGATATTGTGATTGGGTTCCGAAACCGCTTCTTCAGCTGTTGATGTTGCTCGGATCGTGATATCTTTTTGAGGATTAAACCTTGGCTCAGTATCCTTTTAAGTGTTACATTATTGCACTTATATGTGTATATATATATATCTTTCTTTATGTTGACAAGAATGTGATATATATATGAGGAGTTGATGTTGTATGCTTTCCTATTGTGATTGCATAGCATATTGGTGCATATATAATAGCTTGCTGAGATTTTTCTCACCCCGTTCTTTTATTGCTTTCTTAGATAGAGGCGAGCCAGGGACTAGGACGCGTGGATCGGAGAGGATGCCGAGTGGGGTTGTATTTTGAGTAAGGTATTTTGTTGTTGGTTGCATTATATAAATGTAGAACCAATGGGTAGTATACCCAAGACTTGATATGTATGTCATGTATTTTGAAACACTTAAAGGATAGTAAATATTTTGTATTTTGGAACTATGTTCCTTGGTTTGTACAGGAGTGGTATGTTGGTTTGTAAAAGTTAAATTGGATTGATGTTAAATGTTTTAACTTTAGTTGGAATGTTTATAAAAGTTTCTTAAAGTTAAATAGGTTTTGTATTTGGCAAATTTTAGAAAGGACATTTCGAAAGTTTTTCAAAAACAAAGGCGTCTTCAGAGCGTGTCCCGACGTGGGGTCAAGTGGGACCACGGTTTGGGGCCCGTCACCCTTACTAGAAAAATCACCTAAATTTAAAAACTTTTGCTTCACTTTTAAATGTACAAAGTAAATTTTCATAAACCAACATAAAACCAACTATATACATCTCCACTTGGAGGCAAGTTATAAAACAAACTTTGAAAAGACAACAACCTGTTTTAGTTATAAAATAAACACAAACATAAAGTTTACAAAAGTTATCAATATACAAGTTTTTCCCCCCAAAAGAGTAAGATCCATATACAGTACCCAACCAACCAACTCTAAACATACCCTGACAATCCCAAAAGAAAGTTGTCCAAACTCCTTCTCGGCCTTACTGGTTTGGTCCACCTGTATCAGTGCGATCTAAAACAGTAAAGGGAGAAGGGGTGAGAATAAATCTCAATAAACTATTATGATGCAACAAGATGCCATATAAGATGCAACACAAAAAAAAAAAAAAAAAATATAAGATGCAACACATAACATGGTTGCTCACAACACATTGTTAAAGCGGTAAACAGATTACGTTACCTCAGTTTACCTTTCCCGTCTGAACAATATGTCGTACAACGTGGGAGTAAAACTCCTCTCTTTTGTGAACTGCTTAGGCATATTCACATCTTATAAGACTCATTTTTCAGAGAACTATATAAGATTACTCGCTATTTGTAAAGGCTGTTGGCTCAATAAGCTATCATCCCAACTGTGGCCACAGAAGGGGACAGTCACAGGTATAACGTAATTCGATCACCTTATAGAACATTTTCCATAATTGATCGTATTCCATTATACCCCTAAACATCAGCTGATATAAACATTCAAGCACATAAACAGTTACTTGAAAATAAATCCACCATAGGGATATCAATACACAATATGGTAATATTACTCATGTTAAAATCATCACAATAGTGCAACTTGCATTTCAAACACTATTGAACCACAACACCATGAATATGCAACCAAGTATGGGCACAATGTATCACAAGCAATCCCTACATATTCACATATAACATTGAGTACCATTCATAAAAGGTTCAAGATTGATTTACCAAGTTTTGATCAACTTTGGTGAAGTTTTCATAATGCCTTTCAACCAATTTCAAGACAATATTTAATCATCTTCCTAATATCCTTTTTGACAAGTTAAGACATTATTGTATAGCTCATATGTTGTACTAGGATTAGATTCGAAAAGGGGTTAAAGATGTATTAGGAAAATTAGGTTTTAATTGCTTCAAAAAATGTTCTTCAGAAACAGGACAGAGCACGACTCGTGCCCCACAACACGAGTCGTGCCACTCAAAAGCAGCACGAGTCCACAAGTTTACACGACTCGTGGTCACGACTGAAGGCATGGCACGACTCGTGACAGAGGGCACGGTCGTGCCCCTTGCGTAAACTCGTAATGAGCTGAAACATCAGCAACATCAGCAAGGCCAAACCAAGTTTTGTATACTCCTTTCCTTTCTACCTCAAACCATCAATACCCAACCAAGACTTCAGCAAAACTCTTTCCAAACCATTTTCACACATTCTAACCCAAGTAAAATGTTCCCAAAATTCCATGCAATACCTATATACACACCTTTTCACTTCAAACCAACCACTATATCAACAATTCACAATACTCATTCAAAACCTCTTTTCCATTTCTTCCAAAACCAAATAAAATGCCCAAAATTAACAAGCAATATTTATATATCATCCATCTCTACTTTAAACATGGAATGAACAATAATTGAAGGAAAACATAATAACTTACTTCAAATAAATCGAAAATGAGAAAAACTTTAATCGGATAGACACGATCCTCTCAGCTTTCTCAACATTTAGACGCGAACGGATCGAAGAACGGAACAACCCTTGATTTATAGTAAATTGTTGAATGAAGGAAGAACCCTAGGTATTTTTAGAACAGAGGAATGGACTTGGCTGATGGTTTTAATATTATGAGGCTTTCATTAACAAGGAAAGAAGGCTATACATTACCATATTCCACTTAAGCTCCTCCAAAACCTTAGATGATACAACTAACAACCTCAAACTTTAATTGTTACACTTAAGCACCTCAAAATTTTATAAGCTTTTATTTAAATTTCAAATATTACCAATTCACTACACAACTCTTATTTATTCTAATTAGACATTCAATAATTATTAATTAAAGCAAATTTTATTAACATACTTAAAATATCAAATAGGTTATTAAAATATCAAACTAACACATAAATATTTCAAATATCATATAATGCATAAAATGAGATGCAATGCACCCCACCTCCACGTGCTCAACACGTGACCAAAATAGTGCCTAGATTTAGGGTCGTGACAGTAGATGCCTTAAAAAATAGTGACGAGTTCTACAACATAATTATTGATCGAGCAAAGGATTTTTATGATGTAGGTCGTCGTCATATGGCCATTCGAGCCATAGTAGATCCTACTGCCGAAGTATCCTTGGAACAACTGACCCGATGGGCGTCTGAGGAGCAATACGATACTGATGCTCGCGGTGGTCACTCCTTTGTTCCTTACAGTGATAACGACCTAGCTCTGATAGCCCAACAAGACCAAGAAGATGGCTGTGAGCCCTGGGTCGCTCCTCCTATTGCAGAAAGAAACTTCAACGTACTTTTCCAAGAATTTTTGGATGCATAGGATATGGAGGAGGACGAAGATGAGGGGGTCAACAAGGACCAGGATCCAGCTACTGACGAGCCAGTTGTTTAATTTTTGTTTAGCTGATGTAATGAACAAGCTCCTAAACATTGGTTTGTGTAAAATATGCCTTGGCCCAGTTTTAGGGAGGCATTCAACTCATAACTTTTATCCGTTCAAGTTCTAGCCCGCTTTGGGGGACTTGCTTTACTTATTCAATCGTGGTTGACCTTTCTGAATCTCTTTGCCTCAATTCATGTACTTGTTTGTATGTCGAACTAGATTGAATTGATGATCGACCAAAGTCTTGGATGGAGAACAATTGGTAATTTAACGAAGCTGACCATGGTCAAAGTCTGTTTAAAACGAGGTCGACTAAGAGTTGGACCTGTTAGAGAACGAGACTGCTCTAAATCTTCAGTCGGACCTGTTTAAGAACGAGGTCGACTTAGGATATCGGTTGAGTCTATTAAGGAGCGAGACTGCCCTAAGTCTTTAGTCGACCTGTTTAAGAACGAGATTGACTTAGGACATCAGTCGAGTCTGTTAAGGAATGAGACTGCCCTAAATCTTCAGTCGGACCTGTTTAAGAACAAGGTCGACTTAGGACATCTGGCCGAGTGGTACATTTAGGAACGAGACTTCCCTAAATCTTCAGTCGGACCTGTTTAAGAACGAGACTTAGGATATCGGTCGAGTCTGTTAAGGAACGAGATTGACTAAGAGTCGAATCTGTTTTGAATGAAGCATAGAAATAATACAACTCGTTTGAATAGAACTGCCGTTTTATTCATGTAGTAGATCGGTTACATAGAGAATTTGCTCCTAAAGTAGTATCTAAAAGTAAAATTTGCTTGACAACCATATATGATCCCCATTATTTTGATAGCGAGATCGGTAACTACTTTCCATTTCGTATTCAGGATGAAGCGGGTATGAATATAATGTTCGATTTTTCTACTAAATTTGGTGGGATGAGTAATTTGCAGTTGTATGTGGTAATCAAATTGATTGAAAATCGACGTTATGAAGAGTTTGAAACACGTATTACAGAGACCTTTTATGAGAATTCACCAAGTTGCTACTGTGATGCATGGGTTGGTCCAATTACACAACATTTGTATCAACTCAAAAATCAAATTATGATAACAGGGCATGCCCATGATTCTGTTGATGAAGATGTTAGGTTTAGTGACATCTAACTTGAGGACGCGCCTTAATTAAGGAATTAAACAAGCAACAAACATGATATTTCCTGTGACAGCATTTTGGGCGACCGCACCAACACAAGAGGGCGACCACGCTGAATGTATGGACAAACGGGGCGATTGCGCGCCCTAGGGAAACAATCACATCCTAGCATCTGGAAAAAGAGGGCGATTGCGCCATCCAGGGGAGCGATCGCTCCCTTGCCCATTTTGGGCCTGATCACAGCAGATTTTGTGCAGGATTAGAAATCCCTATAGGGTTAAGAATAGATAGTATAAATACACCCTATTCCCTAATAGTTTTGTAACCTCTGGTTTGATAGGCATATCAATAATTCTAGGGTTCTTTTGTTTCTTTGTTTCTCTATATCTAGGGTTTGCACAGTTGTGAATTCTTGTGACCAAGAATTCATGCGATAGATAAGAGATTATATTCGGTGATTGCCAGTTGATAATAATATTCTTGCCCTCTTCCCATGGACATAGCTAAGTTGGTGAACTACATATATTCTTGCCAGTTGATTTATTTTTCGTATCCTAATATTAGGCAGTAGGTTCTTTTTCTTTTCTGATGTATTTTCCTTTTATTTTAGTCCCCCCCCCCCCTTGTTTGTTGAGGATCTTGCAGGTTGTGCAAGAACTCCCCCCTAGGTTTCTTTTTCAGGTGGTTAAGGTTGTCATGTCCCCCACCTTGTTTGTAATTTTATTTTTCGTTTTTAATAAAATCTAGGGAGTACCGTCTCCTTTTGCCAAAAAAAAAAAAAAATTTATTTTTTGTCTTCTACATAGATCTGTCCGCTGCAGAAGAAGATGGGATCAGGTAATGAATCACCAATTGACAAGTTCAATGGGAAGAATAGTTTTTCTCTTTGGCAGATCAAGATAAAGGCCTTGTTGAGAGATAAGGGTTTATGGGCTCTGGTGGCTGCTGCAATAAGGAATCACCATGATTTGAAGGGCAAAACAGTAGCAGTTTCCATAGGTGTTGTCAGGCCACAACAACAGAGGGTTCGAGGAAGGCAGCTGAGGAGGAAGCAACAGATATGATCGCGCTAGATGAGAAAGCCCACTCTAAAACCATCAGGTGCATATATGATGATATTCTGGCGGATATTGCAGATACCAATTCCGGAGGTGCTCTGTGGCTTGCATTGGAAGATATGTTTTTGACACGATCATTGACCAACAAGCTATATCTGAAGAAGAAGTTGTATTCTCTTCGAATGATGGAAGGTACGCCCATTAGGGATCACATTGATCGGTTTACATCTTTATTACTTGAATTGCGTAATATTGATGTTAAGGTTGTTGAAGATGAGGATGATGCTCTTATGTTATTTTTCTCATTACAACTATCATATAAGGGATATGTGGATTCCTGCATTATTGGTAAGGATACGGTTACTTTGGAAGAGGTTAGAATAATCTCAAGACCAGAGATCTACGGCGCAAGGCGAGCGATATATCTACAAAATGTCAATCAGCAGTATTGGTGGTTGCAGAAAGCAATAAGGGTCCAAGGTAGGTGAAACAAGAGTTCTTCTAAAAGGGGTCCAAGACCTGGAGATGTCTGCAGTTATTGCAAGGAAAAGGGCATTAGAAACATGAATGTCCCAAGCTGAATAAGAGCAAGCAATTTAGGTTAACTGCAACTATGGGAGATGACGGTGAGGAGGACTATGATCTAGTAATCGAAGAAGACAAAGGTATGAAAGATATATGGATTCTTGATTCTAGGGCTTCTTATCACATGTGTTCGTGTAGGAAATGGTTTGTAACGTACGAGGAGACGAAAGGGGTGATATTTATATTGTTAATGGTTCTATCTGCAAGGTAGTTGGCATAAGTTCCATTAGGGTGCGAACTTCGAGTGGTAAGTTTTGTACGTTGAACAAGGTTAAACATGTTCCTGATGTAACGAAGAATCTGATATCGCTTAGTCGGCTAGACAAGATGGGATATAGTTTCAAAGGTGAAGGTGGAGGAGTATAGGTCTGCTTCTGAAAGGGATAAAACATGGTTCCTTGTACGTCCTCCAAGGTTCTATGTTTCTGGGTTTGGGTATCAAGCATCGTGCAGCTGAGAGTATGGTAGAGATACATATGAAGGAAACATGTTGCATGGCTTCATGTGGGGTGGTTGACAAACAGGTGGAGCAACAAGTTACTCAAGGTGGAGCAACAAGTTACTCAAGGTAGAGTTGAACTGGGTAAGCCACAGTTAGTAAGTCAACACACACAATTGGGAAGCAAGGAATGAATGGAGGAAAAGGTACGTACTATTGGGGATTCCACTGATATAGCCGCTTCATCTGTTTGGGTTGGCGAGATCCAATGTCGACCGAATTCGCCCAATTACCGATTGGGACAATTTTGAGTGCCTACTGCAATGACACATTTGGGTGTGTTGGAGACACATGTCCTGCCCAAATATATCGAGCTCGATGCTTGTCATGTGAAGTTAATACAGTGTTATCCAAATGCCCAGGATCAATAAAGTTGTTATTCATCCGTTTCAACAAAAAATAACGCATTTTAAAATCTAATAAAAACATATACTCCCTCCGTCCCAATAGTAGCTTTCCATTTTGCCATTTTGGATGTCCCGTTAATAGCTTCCACTTTTCTTTTTTGGCAAAGTAATTTTTACTATTCCCTCCACTCATTCTCTCTCCTACATTATTTTAATACTCACAACACCATTATAATTTACTATTCCCTCCACTTATTCTCTCTCCTATTTTCAAATTACACTCACAACATTTTTTCTTCCCACCCATTTTATTAATTTGCGTGCAAGGCAAAAAACGGGCAGCTACTATTGGGACGGAGGGAGTATACATGAACACAATAACTTTGAAACATCCATAACAAATACTTCATAATAAAATAAACAAATATGTTAACATATTACTTCCAAAACTCTTACTTTTTTCAAGCAAAAAATAGCACAACAATGTCAATATATTTTCACCCAAATGATAACACAATCAACCAAATGATATCAATTTACCACATGTTGAGTTCAAAAATTATATTTTTTTCTCTATTTCAATTATCATATTTTCAACATAACCCCTAATTTTCAAGAAAAAAAATGTTTAAAATCAAGGCAAAAAAAGAACAATGAATAATATATATTTCACCCAATAACAACACAATTAACCAAATGGTTTCAATTTATCATAAATTGGTTCAAAAACCTTAAGTTTTCTTTTATTCAATTACCCTATTTTCGAATAAACCATAATTTTCAAGAAAAAAATGTTTAAAATCAAAACAAAAAAGAGGCATAATGAAGGATGATCAACACTTATAATGTCGAAATTGAAGGATGATCAAGCTTGGATGTTGATGGAGATGAAAATGGCTTCTTCTTCTTCAAGCTCACCGTATACTTAGTTTTTTTTTGGCAAAAAATGAACAAATCCGTAACAACCTATCGACAAAGACTACTTCGCTTAAACTCTATACATAATGTAGCGAGTTTTCTACTTACATAATTATTAAAATTACGATGCTTTCTTAAATTTTTAATTAATAGACTTGATATATTGTGTGACGAATTAGAGCGAATAAAATAATAAACTTGTTACATCGTCGTGTAGCAAGTTTTAAGAAAATGATCGTTATTATATGAATAATAGTTTTAAAAACTTATCATGGGAAAATTATTAATTTAAAAAGAATTAATTTAAAAAAATAATCATGAAAGGTGTGACCTTTTCTAAAATTGAGATGGGTGAAAAGACGAGGCGACTTGGGACGGGACTTGTGGGGCCCAATCTGTTTTCTCATTTCGTTGGGTGTAGTTATTTATTGTTATATCAGTAAAAGCCCGTGTCCAAGGACACGTGTTTTTTTTTTTTTTTAATTTTTTTTTTAATTTAAAAAAAAATATATTTTTTTAAGGGTAAAATGAGAAAGAGACAACTTAGTGAGGGCAAAATGGAAAATTTGGCTTATGAAATTATTCATTGTACTGTTCACGGAGGGGTTGCCATTTACTCCCTCCGTCCCACTCCAAGTGTCACTTTTTACCCAAAATGGCGTCCCGTTTGAAGCGTCACCTTTCCTAAAAAGGAAATATTTTATTAATATTCTATTATCCCATCCACTATTCCCTCCACTAATTCTCTTTCCTCTACACTCACAACACTTTTTAAATTTATTATTTCCTCCATTAATTCTCTCTCCTATTTTGAAATTACACTCATAATATTTTTTCTTCCTCTTTTTTTTTTTTAATTTGCGTGCCATTCTTAATTCTTAAAAGGTGATACTCTTGATGGGACGGAGTATTATATAAGATACCCGCATCAATTTGGTAAATAAAGTGGTAAGAGTTGTCCTGCGACGTGGATGGAGGGACCTGTGGGGTCCTCTTAAAAGCTTATCCAACAAGCCGTGTAAATGGGCGGGAAAAATAAAAAATAAATAAAAAATCAACTCATAAAAACCCCACAACCTCTCCCCCTTCTCTCTATCTCATACTCACGCGCGCGCACACACACACACAACTGAGAACTGAACGGTTTCCATTTCAATGGCGCCCTCGAAACGCAAAACCGACGAGAAACAGCATCCGGAGCCCCCTGCCGCCAGGGTAACTCGGAGCTCAACCCGCGTCCTACAACCTGGTGGTGGCATTGAGAAGCCGCCGGTAAAATCTGCCCCCACCGTCTCTAAGAAGAAGACGACGACTAAGAAGACAAAAATCAGCCCCAATTCTAAGGAGGCTGAAGAACAAGTCAAAGGAATCGCCACCATTGTTATTGAGCACTGGTGAGTTACTGTTTTCCCCTTTTCTGCTTCTGCTTGCTAGTTTTACTTTATCCTTTTATATACTTGTATAAATTAACAAAATGGTTGTTCTTGTCTGGTATAAGTAGAAGAGGAGTACTTTTTAATAGGAGTAACGATAGAGGGAGAAAATAAGGGCTAGGGTTTTAGGGAACTAACCACAGAAGGGAAGGAGGCGGTTCAGGCAGGTATGATAATGGTGAGAGAAAGAGGAAAGGAGGGGGTGGGGCGGCCAATTGAAAGAAGAGAGGGAAAAGGATGGGGTGGAAGAAGAGAGGGAGGGGGATTTGATTTAGGATTAGGTTTAGGTTTAGGTTTTGGAAGGGATGAAAGATTGGTATCTTGGGAAGTAAGCATTTTTATGTTGTGAATAGCAACAACCTTGACCACAAAAACCACCATATTCAAAATCACCAATAGAATTCAAGAAAATACTAAAATTCAAACCCTAGAACACAAAAAATTAGAAGATTCAAAATTTGTCCACACCAAAGATTTTGGGAAAAATATCAAAAACCCCCTATTAAAAACGTTCAAATCCAAAAAACCCAATAAATAATTCTCATGTCAAAAAAACCCTAATATTAGATATTCAATACCAAAAAGTCCAAAATTTAACGGTTTAGCCAATGTTTTAAGATTTTTGAGAATTCATATTACTTCAACATGATTTTTATTTCAATTATGAGTTTACAAAGATAAAATTTATCCATCTTAAGCAATTATAGAATAAATATTCAAAAAATAATACTTTTAATATTAATAAATTGTAAGACCGACAAAGTAATAATTTAAATAGTAATTCTAAAAAATAATAATGATAGTGATAATTTTTAGATTTTTTAATCATCTTTTTATCTATTATTTTATAATTTTATTACGAAATTTAATAATTACATTATATAAGCATGATTTTCTAAAAATAATTAGACATGGTATCATAAATTTATCTTTTTATTATTTTTTATCTTATAATAAGATAATATTTTGTATTTTTATTAATTATAATATTTATCAATATATGATAAATTTTACATTCTTAACATATCACAACTTAAAAATAAATAAATTTCATCTGCATAAAAGCTTCAAACTTAAAGAAAAAGTTAAATCGTTAAATTTTGGGCTTTTCGGTATTGAATATATAATTTTAGGGTTTTTTTTATAAGAGAATTATTTGTTGGGTTTTTTGGATATGAATGTTTTTTAGAGGGAGTTTCTGGTATTTTTCCCAAAGATTTTAGATTAGGGCTCAAATTTGTAGAAAAATCTGGGGACAGTTGGTTTTTTCGTTTGGGTTTGAAACACCTAAATTGAGTTGAACACAAAGATTAAAGATGGGGGTGGGTTCTCACAGGGATGATGGAAAGGGGGGGGAGGCGATGATGGGGTGACAGGTTATGACGGGGATAGAAGTGGAGGCCAATGGGGTCAGAGGAGGGAAGGGGAGGGGAGACGAGAGAAGTGGATGAATGGGGAGCCAGACTGAGAGTATGGTGAGAAAGGGGCTCTTCCTGCAATTGAGAAAGAAAAAGGGGTGAAGACGAAGGGTATTTTGGGTTTTTGCTTTATGTTATTTTTTACTCCCTTCGTCCCAAGTTATAATTTTCTTTTTGGTACGTGCCAGACTACCAGTCCTACTTTGCTTTGTTCCCAAATGGCAAATAGTGAAATATTTTTGGACATTTATATCCTGTTCCTTTTGTAGAATTACAAAAAAATCAACATTTACTACCCTACTTTTTAATCACTTAAATCATCAATAGTGTTTTAGACAATTATGTCATCAACCCACTTGTAATTGCGTACTCATTTCTTAATGTTTTCTTAATAAGAATGCAAACTTTTGGTAGGACTCGTAGTCTGGGACAGAGGGAGTACTTTTTAATTTTCTTTTTGCAATAACAATGAGTTAAAGAAACGAATTTTAAGAAAGGTTAGTCATGTGAGGTCACATGACTAACTTTGTTACATTTTTTATTAAGTTTTTGGACAGGGTGAGAAATTTGAAATATTGTAAAATTTTAGTGATCACATTTGAAATTGCCAGAAATTAGTGACCAAAGTATGGGTTTTGCCTCTACAATTCCTACCCCACTTTTCATACTCATAACTGCTACTCCACTACCAATATCATAACACTTTTTCTTAAAAATAGTGTGGGGTATAAACTGTGAAGTTTCAAAAAATGTTCCTGAAGTGATGGAGTTTTTTTACCATTCTTTACAACAAATGAAAAGTCTAAAATTTTCAACCTTGCATAGATTTTCACGATTGTTATCTTATAATTTGTATGTACTTTTTAGTAAGCAGTGCAATCAATTCAAGACAAGGGCTTTCAAAGTGAAGGATGGTCTGGAAAGTGGTGTTCCTGGCATCACTGTGCTTATCAACCCAGAAAAGGTATAATTAGTTTATGCTAGTGCTTATCAAGTTTTAATCTTACTCAATATTGAAGTAGTATGTCCAATTTTCGTTGTCTTTCAAATTATCTATGTGCTTCATTAGGTTTCCACAGGATACCACATACTTCCTCCGTCCCACAACAAGTGACACACTTTGCCATTTTGGGCGTCCCACTGATAAGTCACACTTCCTAAAATGGCAAAGAATCTTTACTATTCCCTCCACTCATTCTCTCTCCTACATTATTTTAATACTCACAACACCATTATAATTTACTATTCTCTCCACTCATTCTCTCTCCTACTCAACTATCTACACTCACAACACATCAACCTTTTCACTTTTTCCTTAATTCCCGTGCGGAACAGTAACTGTGTCACTTGTTGTGGGACGGAGGGAGTATTCAATAGCAATGTAGTCAAGTTTACATCTTAATAGTGGGAGAAAAAAAAACAAATGCACTATACAATCACTGTTCATCCGAAGCTTTTGGCCTTTGATTGTGGTATTAATGTACATCCTACCCTCTCCAATGCTTTTTTGTTGAACCATCATATTCTGTAGGAAGACAAAATGATCAATTACATACCTCACTAGATGAAGCAAATATTTTTAATTTGTGTTCATATGGCATATAAGCTGTAGCAACTACAACAACAACAAACAACAAATCGGTAGTCTCAAAATGATTGCATATAAGAAATGACGCACCATTTTATTAAACTACTCTATACCCTACTAGCTAATTTCAATCTCTTATAGGTGTATCCTCCAAAACTGTCCTCTTTAATGGTGTACCCTAGATATATCATCTGGATTATCAGTTGTATGATTATATTGATATTATGCTTTGCTATCCTTCTTCAGAACTAGAGGGGTTTCAGAGAAGTAGGGAAGGGAAGTTGCATTGAAAATGCAATGCAGTAAGTTGCTTCTTTTCTAGTGTATAGTTGGTGTAAAGTTAGAGTGTCAACAATGAAAGGCTTTTCCTTGACTTTCTTTGTAATGCATGATGATGCTGTTGTGGGTTATCTCTGTTGACTGATGTGACAGGGTGCAGCTAATTAACCAACTTGAATGGAGTACCAGTTAAGGGTTTTCTAGTCCTCCTGTTTTCTAGATTCCTCCTGGTTTGCTAGATTTTTTGGAGGAAAAAAAACATGTTTTGGTGTGCTTTAGAAGGGTTGCTATCTAGTACATAGTTACCGGGAACACTCATACCCCCTTCGTCCCACGTCCCGGAACGCAAGTCACGGATCGTTTACGTCCCAGAATGTGAGGGAATGCGACTTGGGTCGCTAAACCAGTCGTACTGCAGATAAAGCTGAATGGTAGATACGGACCTTCGAATTGATGTTGGTTGGTCAAAAATCCTTTAGTATTTAATATGAGTTATTGCTGGATTCGAATTGCACGTCGAAAACCCTTTGAATTCCATGTCCAATCTGGGCTAGAAAAAGAAAAGGGAGGCCAACTTTAGACTTCGTGAAGGAGATGAAGACTACGACGACTGGAGAAAGGGAGCTGATGAGAATAGGGAAAGGAAAGAAGTCTGACAGATCTGGACTCTTTTTTTTATTTATTTTCCATTGTTTGACCAAATGGATTTGAACTCTTGGATAATGATACAAACCAACGAAAATTTGAGTAATGGACAGTAAGCAGTACTAAAAAGTAAAAAGAGATACGCTAGTCATTATGGATTGATAAGAATAAGAATTATATTAATAAAATAATAAAATATTTTTTCTTTTCACCCAAGTGCCTTTGCTTTCAAGTTTCAAATACTGATTTCTTTTAAAAAGGTTAATTAGGTTACATTTATATTATTTGGTTTTTGACTATTAATTTTACACATGTATATATATATATATATATATATATATATATATATATATATATATAATTGAATTGTTGTTGTGAGTATGGCATGTAGGTCCCATTAATATAAAGGTAATATAACATTTTCATTTTAGGAAGTGTGTAGTTAGTAGTGAGACGCTCAATAAAGAAAGTGTGCAGTTTGTAGTGGGACGGAGGGGATTATATATATATAATTTAGTGACGACCCAAATTATTTATAGAAGTGTACCGCGTTCCCAAATGGTGTACCAACTGATCCTATTCCTAGCGTATCCAAAATTTTCTAAGCCACGTTTCCGTTCCCGTATCGCGTCCCAAAACGTTCCACGTTCATGGTAACTATGATCTAATATCTAACAAATCCTAGTCTTCTGATAGACCACTGGTCTATCTTACAAATCACGATGCAAGAATGGAAAGTGGTAACAGGTAACGATTTTAGAAATTTGAACTAATGGCTATTATGGTTGTGGTTACTAAGCTGTAATAGTGGCTAATATTATAATACTGAATTAAAGGCTTGAAGATTGGGTAAATACATAATATGCCCCTGAATTTAGGCTTTGGATGCAGATATGCCACTAACGTCGATAATTGACATCCTTGCCCCTGAACTCATGTAAAATTAGAGTATATTTGCCATTCGTTGAAACAACAACAACAACAACAACAAAGCCTTAGTCCCAAAATAATTTGGGATCGGCTAACATGAATCCTCATATGTTATCGTGAAAAAAAAAAATTAAAAAAATTAAATTAAAAAAAATTAAAAAAAATAAAAAATAAAAAAAAACAATAATAAAAAATAAAATAAAATAAAAAATAATAATAAAAATAATAATAAATAAATAAATAAAAAAATAAATAAAAATAAAAAAATAAAAAAATCAACCCCCACATGGATTTTTGCCCCTCCACTCCGCCTTCAACACCATACTTTCATCCACTCCAAGTAAATTCATATCATTTTCAATTACTCTAATTCAAGTTTGTTTGGGTCTTCCCCTACCCCTCGCCATTTTATCATTTCTCCACTGTTCCGGCCTCTTTCGTTCAAAATTTAATGATTTTGAGATCTAACTGAATCAAAACGACGTTGAAGGGGTATACTGTAAATTAAGGGGTTGAACTTATTCAAAAATAGGTCCCTCATTTATTGATCTTTTCTCATGTTAGTCACTAGCCTTTTTTCACATTGGCAAAAAATATTTTTATTATTAAAATTAACATTTTTAATTATTATTTAGCATAATCATGATAATATTATTAATTTTTTTTCAGCAGGATTTTTTTAGAACAATTATTTTAATAAAATAATTAACAAATAATTTGTTTTTTTAAATTAAAGTTTATCTCCGAATAATTATTTTATTAAAACCTTTATTTCCTCAACTAATTCAACTTAATATAATTACTTTTAATAATTAATTTAATTATCTTTTTAAAATTATTTAGAAAATATAACAAAATTTACATATTACAATTAATATAATTTATATTGATATAAAATATATCATAGATTGCCAAATATAAAAAAGAAAAAAAATTAAAAAAAAATACCCACATGTCTAGGTTTATCCTCCCTTTATTCATCATTTTCATCTTACCTGACCACTCCTAGTTCGGCCGTTTCCTTTTTGTTTTCTTTTTAATAATTGGTAATGAGTTGGTCTTATGAAAAACGCGTTTTTCCTGACACTTAGAAAAAATGTGTTTTGTGTTTCCTCGTTTGTGCCAGTGCCAGTTAAATAAAGTGCCAGTGTGACAAAGTGCCAGTGCAGTGAAAAGTAGTGTCGATGAAAAAAGTGCCCGGTTTAACAGTGCCGCAGAACCGGCACCGGCACTTTGTTAAACCGGCACCGGCGCTTTTACACGGGCACTTTTATATACATGAATCGGCGCTCTTCATACCGGCATTCGTTACACTAACACCGACACTTTGTTGCTACTAACATTTTTGCTGGCTCTCAAAAACACATGCACTGGCATTCAAAAACACATGCACTGGCACTCAAAAACACATACACTGGCACTCAAAAACACTGGTAATCATTTTTGCTGGCTCTCAAAAACACAAGCACTGGCACTCATAAACACATGCACTGGCACTTCAAAACACATGAACTGGCACTCCAAAACACATGCACTGGCATCTAATTACCCAGTTCACCAATGCAACTCCAATCAGAGTTCCTCCTTGGAAACCCACCTCCCTCCACGGCCTAAATCCATTCCAAAGATTTTGAGAGAGAGAGAATCTTTACGTGGAAATACCTCAATTTCAGTGCATTTAACGTTTGCAATTCCGAAAGAATCTTTCGGAAAACTCGTTGTGTTTAGAAAAAACTGCTGATATTTCTCTTTTCGAACCCCCATTGCAATCGCCTCCTTGGGTTTCTGAGATTCGCCGCTTCTGCTGGCAATTAGCTTTGACGAAATTGATGAACTTTGTACAATTAATAGGGTTTCTGATGACAATTTGCTTTGACGAAATTGTTTTTGAAACTAATTTTGATTATGTCTTTCTTGTTTTTGGTTTATTTTGAAACCCAATTTATCAAGGAGTAGCAGAAAATCTTGGGGTTTGATTGTGTATAGTTATTGTCGTGGAGAGAGAAAGGGAATATGGAAAGGGCCGGTGGAGATGGTGGGATTTTGTGGCTAGAGGAAGGATCGGTGAAGAAGACGGAGAGAAAATGATTCTAGAGAGAGAGTAGTGAGAGAGAGACTGCGTGCGAGTAGAGAGAGAGAGAGACGTGTTCTAAAACACGTTTTTTTTAAGCTCCCAAAAAACGCATTTTTTACAAGTTTTTGGCATTGGTAATATATATAATATTTTCTTGTATTTTCTAAATTATTTAAAAAAGAAAATCATATTATTCAGTAAAATTAATTATGTTAAAGTAAAATTATTTAGAAAAAATAAATGGTTTTCATAAAATAATTATTAAGAGAAAAACATCAGTTTTTTTTTTTTTTAAATACTCCCTCCGTCCCATTTGAAGCTTCACCTTTTGCCAAAACGGGTGTTTCGTTAAAAGCTTCACCTTTCCTAAAATGGTAAAGAATCTTTACTATTCCACTCACTAATTCTCTTTCCTACATTACTTTTATACTCACAACACCAATCAACTTTACTATTCCCTCCACTCATTCTCTCTCCTATTTTACTTTTATACTCACAACATTTTCTCCACTAACCTTTTTTCTTAATTTGCGTGCCATGCTCAAAATGGTAGTAATAAATGGGACGGAGGGAGTATTTGCTAAAATTATTTAAAAAAATTATTCTAAAAGAATTCCCGCTGAAAAAAATTATAAAATATTATCATGATTATGAATAATCAAAAATATTAATTTTAATAATAAAAATATTTTTAGCCGAGGTGAAAAATGGCTAGTGACTAACATGAGAAAAAATCAATAAGTGAGGTATTTATTTTTGAATAAGTTCAACCCCTTAATTCACAGATTACCCCTACAACGTCGTTTTGATTCAGTTAAGTCCCAAAATCGTTAAATTTTGGACGAAATTTTAATGAATGACAAATATACCCTCATTTTACATGAGTTTAGGGGCAAGGATGCCAATTATCGACGTTAAGGGCATATCTGCATTCAAAGCCTAAGTTTAGGGGCATATTTATGTATTTACCCCTTGAAGATTGCTTTAGTTACTATATTTACTTTTCTTTTAAGATTATAAACAGGAGACATTGGAGAAGATAAAACCACCTAGAAAATTGTAATCGAGCCTATTGACTTGGGAGAGTTTCCAACCACAGATTCCCTAGTAGAAACGACATCATACGGAGTGGAGACATTAGAGAAGATAAAACCACCTAGAAAATTGTAATCGAGTCTATTGACTTAGGAGAGTTTCCAACCACAGATTCCCGTAGTAGAAACGACATCATCAGTGTGACCTTGGGTACCAGAAGTTCGATTTAAGGCAGAGGGGTTTGTCGCGGGTTCTCAATACATCTGCAAGGGGCCGAATTAGTGGAGGATTTACCGCCTTTAGAACTAGGTAGTGCAAACATAATTGTGGGTAATCAGTGATTGCGAAACCTAGGAACCGTGCAAACAAACTCAAAAACTCTGATGATGAGTTTTCAGGTCTTTACAAAATTGAAGCAACTAATTCAGAGAGTCCGTCAAAGCAAGCAGGGGACAACGAGAGGTAATTATTGATCAAGGCGGAGGACCTACCAGATTTTGAAGCCATATGGAGAGTCTATGATGCAGAATCAGTTTACTAATTTTCACCTTGTGGACAAGGTGAAATTTTGGCGGGGGTAACGATAGACCACAAGTCCATCTAACATAATCCTGATGCAAGAATGGAAAGGGAAAACGAGTTGACTGATTATAAGACTTATGGCTTTAATGGCTGGGTTACAAAGCTGTAATAGTGGCTTGTTATGATACTGAATTAAGGGCTTGATGATTGCTTTAGTTACAATGTTTAGTTTTCTTATAAGACTATGAATAGAAGGAAGTAGAGAAGAGAACAGTCCAGAAAATCGTGATTGAGTTTATTTACTTGGGAGATTTTTCAGTCTGTAGAATTGATCCCTGCCTGCAATAAGGTCATCCATACGACATAGTTCTTTTCCTGGCATTGACATCGACAGATAGACTCTAGGTTTGTTCAAATGACGTTTTATGTAATTGTTCATTTTTCTTCCAACTTCTGTTTAATAAGGAGGGGCACTTTCTGTTCTACAAAGGATTGAGGTAATTTGTCATTTTTAGATGTTAGGAATCTACACCACGTGAGTGTCCAAGTTGATCCTATGCCAACTCACTACTAGAAACTCACATATTTTGGGATTGCCTCGATAAACAAGTTTGGAATTTAAATCCTCGATAAACAAGTTGTTCTCTATATTAGCAATACCTGAATTTCCCCTTCTATGATAGATGTTCGCTCTCTCGAATTAGGTTTTTGTGATGTGGAGTATGTGGATGGAACGGGATGCAAGAATTCCGGAACAAATCACTATATTTCTTATTTTTTCCCTCTTATTTTGTTTTTACTCGTGGAGGACATCTTCTTCTCTATTCTATCTACCTTTTCTCCCTTCTAATAAATTTCTTGTTTTATTATTTTTTTATAAAACACAGTATTAATTATTGTTTCGTTCTTTCCTTTGTGTTTATATTTTACACCTTACATCAGTGTCATTAGTTAATACCCCAGCATACTTTTCCTTTTTCACTGACCTCTTCTCCATGCAGCCAAGACGGGGATGCTTCGAAATACGCAAAGAGGGTGGTGAGAAGTTTGTAAGCTTGCTGGTAATAATACTTGCACCAGTTAAACTTTTCTCTTTATCTATCATGACATCTCTCTTCTCCAGTTTTATTTTTATTTTTTAATCAGGATTTCTTATACCCACATCAACTTATTTTTGTGCAATGTTGAAATATGTGCCTGCAGGATATGAAGCGTCCATTTGGACCAATGAGGGCACTAGACATGGATAACGTCATATCTGACATTATTAACAAGATTAAGTGATGGATAGATGGCTGGCGTTACTAGTTAAATTTGCTGGAACCTGGCCAGGTTTTTGTGGGGTTTGACTGTTTTTCTGGTTAGGTTAACCTCTCCCTCTTTTGTGTAGAATTGAGTACCCAGCATTTAGTCATTAGAACGTTGGGGCCTGAAAACGCTCTACTTTTAATGTATTCTTAGATAAATTGCACTTGGCTAGCAGGGACGATCTTTTTTCATGTGAAACTCAAGAATTGTGGGTAACTTACTGTGATAATCATGAATTCTTTGAAATTCATAATTATCGTATTTTAAGGATTCAAGCTTAATTCAATGTCAAGTTTGAGAAAAGCTGGAATTTATGTGGATGTCAATTGACATGTTGCAATATGCAATTGATGTGGTTCATGAGTAGCCCTAATGCTTCTTATTGTTTTATACACTAAATGGAAAAGAGAATTTGATGTGAAATGATACTCTTGCATGAAATATGGCTGTTGTGAATATGCGATTTGAAAATGAGAATATTTATATGTTCTTGATTTGAATATGAGAACTTATATGTGTTAATGTGTGTGCTTAACATGTATTAGAATGAAAATGATGAGTTTGAGAACATTGAATAAATGTGAAATGTATGAGAATTTATGAGTTATGAGATTTAATTTTATTATTTGACTTTTAGGTTGATTTAGGTTGAACTGAGTTGAATTGTATTGAATTTAGGGGTACAATGGTTATCTTGTAAAATATAGAAATGTTAATAGATTTCAAAAGAAGTTTGGAGTTAGACGTGATCACGCCTTATCTCAAAGTGTATTCGGTTCAACCCTGGGTGTATTTTGGTAACTGAATGTATAAGTCGGTTAATTAAGTGTGATCAAGATTAAATGAAAGTAATACCCTCTTCCTCTGCTTTGTTTGGTAGTCCAGTAATTATGTTAATTCTCGGTTAGTCCCTGAATATTTTTAAGTTGACTAATTTAGTAAATTTAAAATGTGAAAGGGTATTAAATGAGTATTTTAAAAGATTTACTCGGTAAATGAATGGATTGGAACAAACGAGTATTTTAAAAGATTTGCTCGGTAGGTAAATGAATGGATTGAAACAAACATGGGATATTTCCCTAGAAGAGAGAAATCATGTTTGTACGTCAAATTGAAGGTCAAAACTTGGAAATCTCATCAAATTGTCATCAAAGTTATTATACTCA
The DNA here is from genome assembly GCA_022495995.1 of Adenophora triphylla var. japonica. Lineage (NCBI taxonomy): Eukaryota > Viridiplantae > Streptophyta > Magnoliopsida > Asterales > Campanulaceae > Adenophora > Adenophora triphylla. Next base: position 461,744 of record JAFEMH010000035.1, on the reverse strand, counting down.
TCAACAGGAACCTAGAGAACTAAAAATATTGAAGTCTCATCCATGGAATTTCTCCAATAGATAAGAAATCCTAACTTGAGTTTGTTTTCATAAATTTCATGAAATTAAGGGTATTTTATGCTTAAACATGGTTGGAAAGCTAAAATAAAGAGAACATCTAAAATTAAAGATGCCAGATTATACAGATCTTTCCTATGTCTTTTTAAATACATTCTGGAAGTAAACAAAACATAATATGTGCCAATTTTGAAAAAGAAAGCAGTCCCAACATAAGAACACAAAATCAAATCATCAACGGTTGTAGAATCACGTCTGTCAGCAAACTATACCATCGGACGGATATTTTCTGAAGAATGCTTTGGGAATCTCGGGGCGAGCATCGCATCAATCAATGCCATCCAAAGCTACCTTCCTATATCTACCGATTGATTCATGCGTCTCTTTATGCAGAAGTAAAGACTAGCAGGCTATCAAGTTTCAAGGAGAATTAGGAGTCACATATCTTTCAAAGAATCAAATGTCTAATAGGTAATAACATCACTAGTGACAAACCACTGTACTTCGAATTAGTTTCGATTTCAACCCACTCATGTACAATGAATACGGTGCATACTCCCCCCCCCTCTACTTCCATCTATAATTTTTGAACGAAACCTCCAACTCCATCAAAAAATAACGGAATGTGATTTTTAAAACACATAATATGATTTTAAATGTGAGTTAATATCGCTCCAAGTTAATCCCTTCATCAATAATGTTTAAAATGTTAGAAAATGCTATAGGAGGGTTAGAAATCACGCTTTCTTAAAACTTAATGACAAAGTTGGAGGTGCCGTTAAAAAATATTGACAGAGTTAGGGCCAGGGGAAAGTATAATCATATTCATAATAGGTGTGTAAAAATATATGAGTGGTTAAACCAAAAATGTGTTACTTTCAAGAGAAATGTGAAGTGCATGCAGAATGGATAGAGAATACCTAATTGTCAGAAAAGCGAGAACGACGTCTTCTGTAGCTGTGAAAATGGTTAAAAGAAATCAGAGCCACAAGAAAAGTTAACGGACCATAGAAATATCAGAGCAGAAAGCAACAGAAATAGTAGCGTCACTCATCCAGTATTATACCCTGTCACCTAGATACCGTCTAGGCATAGAAAATCAGCATTCACAAAACATTCACTCCTGTTACGTCTATACCAGTAAATCCCCAGCTATAGAATTGACTATCAGAATGAGAAACCATCACTCAAGCTCCCCGTCATGTAGAATACTCATTTTTTATAAGAAAAGAAGTATACTAAACAAAAGTTAAGAATGTACAAAGTCCGACAAGGAGTCCAACAAAATAGAAAAAATAAATAAAAAGAAAAGCCAGACAAAAACTACACAATCACATCAGCCAAATCTCTCTCTTCAACTCCAAAATAGATATTCTCCGAAAAGCACCGCTAGCTGATGCCCAAGAGAAGCTAAAGAAATCACTCGCTCCCATAATAAGTGGTTCGGAAGATGATTATTCCGAAAATCATGTTATAACTCTCTATCCATAGACACCAAATAATAGCTGAAACCCAACAATCCCAAAGACGAGTTGCATCTTTGTCTCACCCAAACCCACAGAAGTGAATCTGCTATAAGCTAACTACCAGAAAAATAGACACCAAATAATAGCTGAAAAAAACTACTATAAGCTAACTTACCAGAAAAAGCATGATACAGAATTGTACAACACAAGCATAACAGTTGAGATATTTTCTGTATTTACATTATTTATGTTCCTTCAAATAATAATCCTACTTATTGTTTGTCCCAAAATAGAGAGTTCCATTTCAAAATTAAGCAACAAAAGTGTTTATTTTTTTCAAATCTTTCCTTTCATTTTAGAAAATTATGTCCATTAACATGTCACACATAACAATCTATCACTAAGTACTCCCTCCATCCCAAAATGAACGTCTATTTTGGTTCTTGATCAAGAACAAAAATAGACATTTACTTTGGACATAGGAACTATAATTTACACGAAATAAAGAGTAAAAGCACGACATTGAAAGTTTGACTTTTAAAATTGGACTAATTGAACAAGTATATATGTTGCTCAGTTAAGTCATGCTCAAAGTGAAAAAGTAAAACACGTTCTCCAGTAATTCCACAATTTTCCTAAAGGTAAAATTTTATATCAAAAGCCAAGAATCATTTAACACTACAAAAAAACAAGTCAAGTTGCAACTAGGTTAGGTAATACCATTGCCGATCAAGCACACAAAACACAAAAGCTTTCACTCACCTGCGATGCCCAGCCCTACCCCTCGAGAGGCCACTTGTAGTCACAAGCTCATCATCCGTCTCATCAGGCCTATAGTCTGTAAATTCTACTGACATCACAGAACCCTCGTCAGAAGTGGAAGTATCATAACTCAAACGATGAGTTGCTCTTCTTGAATCTGCGGCTCTAGCCCTTCTTCTGTTTCTAGAAGCCCTAAAGTTATCAAAAACCTGATACAAGATGCAAGAGGTCCACCAGTTGCCGTCATCCCCGGGGAAGTTTTCATATTCGTCACCAGAGTCATGTTCACCGTATTCTATAACATAGTCCCCAAGAACCACACCACGTGGAACTTCTGAGTGGATGGTACTCAAAACATCAACTATTTCAGAGGATTGCTGGAAATTTTCCCAATCAAGCTGTCTAGCAGGATCAATTTTTGATGGCCGTGCATTAGGATGCTCAAATTGAGCATGTTGCCGAAGTTCCAAAAAGGTTCCAATAAATGCACATTGTGCATCTTCACAGCAACGCTTTTTCTCATCTAAGTTTACCCGCGCCATCTCAACAACAACCCATCCAAGAACTTCTCCTCGACACAGGGGGCAAGTTGGCTTGTCAGTGCCCTCTGTATTCACTATGTCAGTGTTTCTGATGGAAGCTGCATCAGATATTATAGGTGATTGTGAACCAGATAACATCCCATGTGCTACTCTGAAACGGTCTAAACAATTTGACTGCAGCTGATCAGTATCACACACAAAAGACCGGCATCCTTTCTCATAAGAGGAACATTGAAGAAGAACACAATTATGAGGGAAATCCAAGCAAATGGGACATAACACATCTTCCCAGCTCGAATTTAACTGAAACTCTTCCATGCAGTAATTTCTTTAGGCTCTAATTACAGAAACTTCCCAAGGAAATGCGTAGATTATTCACATCAATAATCCATAAGCATGTGGGCAGAGTATTTATTGGATTATGTATTAACATTAACCAGTACAAATCTTCAGAGAAATGATGGAAAAGTTACTCAAGCAAGGAGGACTTACAGCTCCTATGAAGAAAAACTTGATATGATACAACCGTAAGCACTGCACATGGTAAAACGTTTGGAGAAAAACACATCAGATGAAAAGTTGCTTGCAATAGTAAAAGCAAAAGTCAGAATCTCTTTTGACCCTAAAACTACTACGAGTATAGTTTTACAGGAATGGAATCTAGTTGCTAGGTCTACCACCAGATTAACAATGAACACCTAAGGCTCAAATAGAAACAATGTGCAAGTAACTGGAATACTGATTACATAAGTGCCTAAATGAGTGTCCATTGCCACGTAAAAGAAAATGTCTATAAGTGAATGTCCATTTACTAGTGAGATTCTAAATTCACCTTATATAGTACCCTCCGTCCCTGAAAGATTGTCCCATTTGCCATTTTGACTTGTCCCAAAAGTATGTCCCATTTCTAAACTTAGGCATGAATGTTAGTGCAAATCCACTAAGGTACAAGAAGGTGAAGCTCTTCCTTAATAATTGCAAAATGTACAACAGGATAATCTTTAGGGACGGAGGGAGTATAATGTTATAATTTGCACTTGCAGTTAAACAGTGTACTCAATAAGTGTATTTAACTATTTATGTATATGTACTGAAAGAAGTGCATAAAAGTCAACTTCCCTAAATTCTTAAACAAAGTTTAAGCAAAAAAATGGATACTTAATAAGGGATGGTAATCATCCTACTGCCAATCAAACGAATGTATAAAAGATTCAGGACCTGCTAGACAAACGTAGCAAGTGATTTGGAAGTTCTGATTTCAAATGGTTACAATTTCACATTCTTACTAATGTGTTGATGGTAGCTCTCAAAAGATAGGGTCTACTTGAACCCAGGTGCGTTGTCAAGTTAATTAACACCAAAAAGTATACACATTTGGTTCATTTCCTATCTCTTTGCAATACAATCCGTCTCTGTAACTGATGGATCTGTGGTGACATAAGCCTCTGATCAGGAACTAAGAGCACTATGATATCTTCGATTAAGGTTAACTCCAATAAGAATAAGAGATTAAGGAAATGTCAAATGTGTGATCCAATCCATAAACCATCGAAAGAAGTGAATTCAGATCTCTAGTGAAGTTCAGAGAATCTTATTATGCATCTAATAAGCCTCACTCAGTCACTAGAATACTACTTTCCCCGTCCCAAAATGATAGTCCCATTAACTACTCCCTCCATCCCGAAAAGATAGTCATACTTACCATTTTTGTTTACAACATAAAGATAGTCTCATTTCTATAATTGTGGGGGGGGGGGTTAAATTCATTGAACTTTCATAATTTCCCTTGTGATATAAGTAAGGATGAGAGGTGATAAAGAGAGAGGGTGAGGGGAGGATGAAAGATAAAGGAAGAAAAGGGAGGATAGTGATGGAAATGAAATTGAGTTAATATGTTAATATAGTCAAAGGGGACTAACAATATGGGAAGGAGGGAGTATTTGTTAGTTCCAAAAAGATAGTCTCATTTCTAAAATTGATAGGTTAAAAACATTGAACTACCAAAATTGTCCACCAAGGAAGAAGAGGGAGAGAGGGAAGGATGAGAGCCAACCATGGAAGAAGGAGAGAATGAGAGTAAGGAAGTAATAATTAAACTTCAGTAAGGGCAGTGATGCAAGTGAAAATAAGGCTATGTTTGTTTCGCGTAAAACGACTTCCGTAAAATGATTTCTCGTAAAATGTTTTTCGGAAAATCAAAATGTTGCCAGAAAATGACATAAACATGTTTTCGGCTGTTTGGTAAATCTAAGTAAAATGTTTTTCGGATTTTTTTTTCATGTTTTGATAAATTTTCGGTGAAAACACAATCTGAGATAAGTTAGAAAAGATAGGGTGGGGAATGGTGATGGAGGTGGGTTGGGTTGGGTTGGGTAGGGGGTGGGGATTAGTAGTGGTGAGGTGGGTGGGTGTGGGGTAGGGTAGGGTGGCGGGGAAAATGTAAAGGGTAAGATGGTGGTAGGCTAGGGTGGTGATAGGGTAGGGTGTGGGGGTGGGGTAGGTGTGGGGTAGGGTGGGTAGCCGAGAGTTGGGGGGTAGGTGTGGGTAGCCGAGAGGGGGGGGGAGTTGTTAAAAAATAATATAATTTAATTATGAGTAAAAAAAGTTTGATCATGGGAGACGGGTTGGTGGTGGTCGGTCGGAGGGAGTATATAACTTTACATAGGATTCTGATGGGAAATCATAGACCACAAAGTTGACCACTTGTAAGTTGTGTAGTTTCGCAAGTCCCCCTTCCATAAAGAGTTCCAGATGGGGTTATGATGCTGATTAGTAAACTAAAGTAATAATAACAATTGATGGGAAATCATAGACCCCGAGTTGACCATTTATGTAGTTTCTCTAGTCCCTCTTCCACATGGAGTTCCAGATGGGGTGGCAGTGCTGATAAGTTAGTGAGAATCATAGATATATTAAATATATATTTTATAAATTTACTATATTTTCCCTCTACTAAATAACTGTTATAACACCTTTTTCTTTTTCTTTTTTTGATAAAGCTAAGGTAATCCTCATAAATATTAATATCACCAAAAAGTGTAGAGAAGTCTACATTGAGTTGCTTTGTGTTTCAATTATCAGATAAGCCAAATTTATTTTCACACAATGAATATTGAAGTCCTAGAAGGTCTCTAACAACCATGCACTACCAAATTAGCAGGCTATGCAATTTCATTTAGTTTTTTAAGAACTAAAAAATAAGTAAAAGGATTTTTATTTTTCAAAATGTAAACTAAAATTCTTTACAGAGAAATTTAAGTTTCGATACTTATTACATAGCATAAATTTCATAGCCCGTTCGTTCTCAAAGAGCAAGTAAAAACCTTAATCGGAAAAACTAACATAGGCGGGATGAAGACAGATGAGAGAGAGAGAGAGAGAGTGGTTACAAAATAATATCCTTTTTTCCTTTTTTATCTTCAAAATTTACTAGGAAAAGAAAACCATGAGTAAATTTTAATATGTTCAGTTTATAGTCCTAATTTCGATTTGCATCGAGAATGTTTACCTGACAATTCAGGGAGTACCAAATAAACACATTTTGGAATATCAAAATAATTCACTATGATATCTAAAATTTAAACTGTAAAATGCTTGTAGCTATCTGATATCTTCCATAATATCAAAACACCTAACTATTGGTAACCTATCTATACTTGTAGTATCTTCCATAATCTTACAAGCTAAACTCGGAGAAATAAAAAATCAAACCACTAAGCCAGTTTAAGTATTGGTGCCAGTTAGCATAGAAGTTTTAGATGTATGACACTCTCTTCACTTAAAGAGAGGAGATATTTTGAAGTTATAGATGTATGGCACTCTCTTCACTTAAAGAGAGGAGATATTTTAAACTCCGGACTAGAACATACTCCCTCCGTTCCCACTAAAAGTTACACTTTCGTTTTGGAAAAGCGGATTCAGAAAATGTGTAAGTGGTGTGAGTATGAAAGTGAGGTAGGAGAGAGAGAGAGTGGATAGTTGTTGTGAGTATGGAAGTGGGTCCCATTAAATAATAAAATTTCCATTTAGTGAAAGGGCAATTTTTAGTGGGATACTCTTTTGGGTAGATATTGTAACTTTTAGTGGGACGGAGAGAGTATTCAATTAAACAAAAAACAGAATACCAAGGAAACTCTGACACACTATAACAAGAAAACGCAGAAAGCATGACAAACTAAAGCAACCAATGCGCAGCAGCTGATCACGAACTGCTCTTATCTGCCATGATAAACTCTCAATGCTCCAAAGCAGTGAAGCCCATACTTTCAGTAAGAACATGAAAGGAAAAATGCGGATCTAAGAAAAATTCCACATTCTTCTCCTTCCAAATCACCAAAAAGTACCAAATAAGCCACACCACCACAAGCAAGTAGCATATTTGTTTGTATAAAACCCACATATATGGTACCAAGAAAACCTTCACTTAATGGAGACGTACCAAATTTTCATCCCATATGCTAAACAATTAACACCACAACTGCCAAACCCCAATGAGAAAGAGATGATCTTCAGATTCTCTGACCACAACATATAACACATAGGTCCAGGGACAAAGCCTTGTAGCTTCAGCACACTCAGCAATATCATTAGCGTTTAACCAATTGAGCACAAGAGGCCATGGGGATGAATAAAATAAGCCAATACTTATGAGAACAAAGATACCCTAACTTTACAAAGACTAGGACCTGGATCACGATATTTGTGGAGGATGGTTCTCTCCAGCTCTATGCGTGAATCTACACTTTAAGAGCAGATTAAGCTGAAATTGGTGAATATGGTTTTCAAAGCCGAGAAGGATTATCTAGTTCACAAATTAGTTGATTTCTCGTATATCCAGCAGGAATCTCATGATTTCTAAGAGGGCAGTGATAAACAAGAAAATAAAAAGTACCAAATTAAATGGCCAAAATTTTTAAAAGTTGCTCTTGATCAAGAGCAATTTTGAAATTTTTGGTCATTCATTTTGGGACGGAGGGAGGAGAGGCTATTTTCTTAGCCAGGTTAAATCATAGGATAACTCAAGAATAGAATGTCTGATCATTTTCTCAAACCACAGAAAGCACAATCAACCGAAAAAGGAGTTGCATCAGTTCACCCATTCGCTTTCCCTCAACCATAACGATAGTAGACTATAGCTGGCCTCATTATCTCCTATGTTCCTCCTTAGTATGATAGTGAATCTAGACGCTCAAGATTTGCTCCATCTTGATGATCTCACTTCGCTTAACTAGACTCTACACTCACATATGAATTAACCTCACAATAAGAAAAAGTACATCTAACTCCACCAGGTTTATTCTCATAACTAAAATAACAAGAAGATAAAATTCAAGTCTAACATTAATCTACTTGAACTAAGATAACCTACATACTAATAATCCCCAATTTAACCTACTAAAAATAGTACTCCCTCATTCCCAAAATGAATGACCAAATTTTTTCCGATGTGATGAGCTAGGAGAAGAAAACTAGGACACACGTAGGACAGAGAGGCAGTAGTTATTTTATCTCAAAATAACAGTACAAAATAACCTTAAGATAATGAATATCCAATTTAGTAGCGTCCACCACATCATATAGGACATTTAAGTATACCCTTCCTCAGTGTCTAATGTGATGAAGAATGAAAGTCTATAGAGCCATGCATTTGCAGCTTGAGCAACCAAATCATGAGCAAAAGTACCTGAAATAGATGAGCTAGCAGAAGAAACCTAGGAGTCTAGGACACACGTAGGATCTTCAACTTGCTCAGTCGTTTGTTTCTTACTGGCTTCTTTATACATGATACAGGATGCAAGCACAACAAAACTGGCATTCAAACCCAAACATGACTCTAGTTAGAATTATCATAATTTTATTACTTTTTATCCCAAAAAATGGCCATACCTTCCATTCTTCTTTGTCCAAAAAATAAAAATAAATTAACATTTCTATAAATTGAGCATAAATTCAACTGAACTTCTAAAAATGCAATTCTCATTTTTCTAATCAATGACCTTTACTCTCTTGTAGGGGATCAAAATTATTCATCCCAAGGCCTGCCCAGCAGCAAAATCATCATTTCCATTTCTGTTTTAGGAAAGAAGCGGTTCTGATCGTATAGAAGAATACCATAAAGAGAAGAGAAACTCGTACAATTACTGATTTGAATCAGCAACATTAGTGTTTTCTGTAATTAGCAACACATGTTGTTACTAAAGAATACCATACTTCTGGTTGACCATACACTTAGCTTGACATGTCTTACACTTTTTTCTTCCAAGTGTAATCCGATAAAATTCTTGAACACTTGAATATATATTATATCTCATTTCTATATTCATATATCACACACTCACACACACAGATATACATGTACACATACAAGTAAAAAAAATTGAATTATATGAGGATGAAAACAAATTAATTCAAAAAGAAAAATAAAAATGAATCAATAAAAATCAATCTGAAATAGAGCAATCTAATTGACAGGAAAAGCAAAGATCAATAATTATTGACAAATAAATAATCTAATAATAAGTTTACAAAAACGGAATTGATGAGTCAAAAAGAAAAATGGAAATCAGGGATTAAAGAACTTACAGGAAGAGGTGAATCAAGAAAAGAAAAAGTCAACTGCAAATTTGTGCCTAAGTGGGAGAGATGAAAACTTGGGGAGAATGGAATGAAGGATCGATCGAAAGATTTGTGGTGGGTTTGTGATTCTGAAAAAAGGGGGTGTGGTGTGGAAGACTAAGACTACTAATTTGGGTCAGTGGTTGCTGCGGCACCGGAGTTGAAAATATGTCAATTGCTTGGTGGGGTATCAACTTTGAGTTTGTGTGAGAGTGTATATACACTTTTTAGTGTCACTAAGGCTCCGTTTGTTTCACCGTAAAACATTTTCCGGAAAATGTTTTCCGGAAAATAACCTGTTTTACGGTGTTTAAAGCTGGAAAATGTTTTCGGAAAATAACTCGTTTCCGCTGTTTGGTTGCCTAAGTAAAACGTTTTCCGAAAACATTTTACGCCCTTCCCAAGTAAACGACCTACCGACCTTGTCCCAAGTAAAACATTTTACGAAAAATGGAGGCCTTAATGTACAACTCATATTACGCCTGCACAACCACCCCACCGCCTATCCCACCCCCCCCACCCCCCAAAAAAATTTTTTTTTTTTTTTTTTTTGTAATCGCCCCCACCCACCCCCCACAAAATTTTTTTTTTTGTAATCGCCCCCACCCCCTACCCCACCCCCACCCCCCACCCACCCCCCAAAAAAAATTTTTTTTTTTTTTGTAATCGCCCCCTTACCCTGCCTACCCCCACCCCCACCCCCCACCCACCCCCCAAATTTTTTTTTTTTTTTTTTTGTAATCGCCCTACCCCCCACTTCCCCAAAAATTTTTTTTTTTTTTTTTGTAATCGCCCCCCCACCCCCACCCACCCTCCCACCCCCCAAAATTTTTTTTTTTTTGTAATCGCCCCTACCCTCGCTCCTCACCACCCCCCCCAAAAAAAATTTTTTTTTTTTTTTTGTATTTTTTTTTTTGTAATCGCCTCACCCCCCACCCCCCACAAAAAATTTTTTTTTTTTTTTTTGTATCGCTCACCCTGCCACCCTACCCCCCCACCCACCCACCCCACCCCCACCCCCACCAAAAATTGGGTAGGTGGGGGCCGATTACAAAAAAAAAAAAAATTGGGGGGGGCAGTGGTGGGTGGGCGATTACAAAAAAAAAAAATTTGGGGGGGGTGGGGGGTGGGGGAAGCAGGGTGGGGCGACATAAAAAAAAAAAAAAAAATTTTGGGGGGGTGGGGGGGCAGGCAGGGTGGGGGCGATTACAAAAAAAAAAAAAAATTTTTGGGGGGTGGGGGTGGGGCAGGCAGGGGGTAGACATAAAAAAAAAAAAAATTTTTTGGGGGGGGGGGGGTGGGTGGGGGGGGTGGGGTAGGTCACCTTGTGAAATATGAGTCGTTTTACCAAACACCCGAAAACATTTTACACCCTTCCTCCGTAAAATATTTTCCTCCGTAAAATATTTTACGCTCTACCTCCGTAAAACATTTTACAGGAAAACATTTTACAGGAAAACATTTTCCAGAAAACGTTTTCCGGAAAACATTTTACGTCGAAACAAACGGAGCCTAAGTTATATGAATTTTATACTAGCAACAATCTCGTGGAATGGACAGCGATTATATATTGTCCTGTGTATTGAAATAGTAAATCGAAAAATTAAAGTGTGAATAATATTTAAACATTTTAAAATATTTACTGAAACAAAATATTCGTAGTAGATTTAATACTTGAAGAACTATCATCTCCACCGACAACAGTTTTTCCATCAAATAGTATTTCACTTTTACTCGAATCAACACTCTAAAATGAATGTTCAATAATTATTCAAATTTGCTATTTAATTAAGAGAAAATCTATTTTTTTATATTTATTTTAAAATAGAGAGTAAAAATAAAGACTTGCTCGAAGAAATGAGTTGGTCTTACGAAAAATGCGTTTTTTTCTAAGCTTAGAAAAAACGTGTTTTACACTGGCACTTCATAACACTAACGCTGACACTTTTTTGCATTGACACTTTGTTAAACTGACACTTTTTTACACTGGCACCTAATATACATGCACTGGCACTTTATTACACTGACACTTTGTTACACTAACACTGGCACTTTGTTACACTGGCACTGGCACTTTGTGCACTGACACTTGTTATACATGCACTGGCACTTTGTTAAATTGGCACTGACACTTTTTCACACTGGCACTTTGTTAACCTGGCACTGGCACAAACGGGGAAAACAAAACACGTTTTTCCTAAGTGCCAAGAAAAACACGTTTTTTCTAAGATTTTGGCCGAAGAAATTGAAGCTTATAAAATAGAATTACCCCACCCCCAAAAAATTGGGGGTGGGGTAAGCTGAAGTGGGGTAGATTACAAAAAAAAAAAAAAAAAATTTGGGGGGGTGGGTGGGGGGTGGGGGTGGGGGTAGTGAGCGGGGGTAGGGGGGCGATTACAAAAAAAAAAAAAAAAAAAATTTTGGGGGGTGGGTGGGGGGTGGGGGGTGGGGGTAGGCGGGGGTAGGGGGGCGATTACAAAAAAAAAAAAAAAAAAATTTTTTTGGGGGGTGGGGGGTAGCGAGGGGGGTAGGGGCGATTACAAAAAAAAAAAAAAAAAAAAAAAAAAATTTTTTGGGGGGTGGGTGGGGGGGTGGGGGTGGGGGTAGGCGAGGGGTAGGGGCGATTACAAAAAAAAAAAAAAAAAAAAAAAAAAATTTTTTGGTGAGGGGGGGTGGGGTAGGTCACCTTGTGAAATATGAGTCGTTTTACCAAACACCCGAAAACATTTTACACCCTTCCTCCGTAAAATATTTTCCTCCGTAAAATATTTTACGCTCTACCTCCGTAAAACATTTTACAGGAAAACATTTTACAGGAAAACATTTTCCAGAAAACGTTTTCCGGAAAACATTTTACGTCGAAACAAACGGAGCCTAAGTTATATGAATTTTATACTAGCAACAATCTCGTGGAATGGACAACGATTATATATTGTCCTGTGTATTGAAATAGTAAATCGAAAAATTAAAGTGTGAATAATATTTAAACATTTTAAAATATTTACTGAAACAAAATATTCGTAGTAGATTTAATACTTGAAGAACTATCATCTCCACCGACAACAGTTTTTTCATCAAATAGTATTTCACTTTTACTCGAATCAACACTCTAAAATGAATGTTCAATAATTATTCAAATTTGCTATTTAATTAAGAGAAAATCTATTTTTTTTTATATTTATTTTAAAATAGAGAGAGTAAAAATAAAGACTTGCTCGAAGAAATGAGTTGGTCTTACGAAAAATGCGTTTTTTTCTAAGCTTAGAAAAAACGTGTTTTACACTGGCACTTCATAACACTAACGCTGACACTTTTTTGCATTGACACTTTGTTAAACTGACACTTTTTTACACTGGCACCTAATATACATGCACTGGCACTTTATTACACTGACACTTTGTTACACTAACACTGGCACTTTGTTACACTGGCACTGGCACTTTGTGCACTGACACTTGTTATACATGCACTGGCACTTTGTTAAATTGGCACTGACACTTTTTCACACTGGCACTTTGTTAACCTGGCACTGGCACAAACGGGGAAAACAAAACACGTTTTTCCTAAGTGCCAAGAAAAACACGTTTTTTCTAAGATTTTGGCCGAAGAAATTGAAGCTTATAAAATAGAATTACATATCACCTTTTATAATTTTTTAAAATAATTTTTCACTTTCTTTTTAACCAACCTTTTTCTCTCTCCCCTATACTAATTGGATAATAGCAAGGACACAAAATAATTACAAAAGTTTGCTTACAAAATCGTAAATGTAATAATTTTAATATTGTTTTTAATTAGAGTGTATTGAGTCAATTACAGACGCTATCATAAATATCGTCAATTAATTTCGTTAGCAAGATTTTGTGGACAACTTTCAATCTGTCACCCAAAAATCCCAAATCAATTTCAAATAAATTATCTTCACATTTAATGATACTTTTTACTTCCAACACAAAGAGAAATTTAACTTCTTCCTCATTGTCAGCCCATCACCCCTAAATTATGTTTATAAACTAAAAAATAGAGTCATGGCTCCATCCCCCCATTTAGTTTTCTCGGTTTATCGATTTTCACATTAAAAATATCACTTTTTACTTTAAAATATTATTTATATTAGTAACTATTTAAAAAAATTAATGCACCATTTTTAAAATTATTATTCTATATTTAAAATTGTCAAAATCTCACAAAAAACGCGTTTTTCTCAAGCTTAGAAAAAAATGTGTTTTTAGAAGACGTCGACTCTTCCCCTCGCTTGCGGCGCCCAGAAGCACAATACATACGAATTAACGATATCCTACCTTTGAATCATACCAGAAGCCATATGCCCAACAATCCCCAATTCAACCGCTCGTAATCAAAGAGTTCCTTATGAATTCAGGCCGGAGAGGACAATCGATTACGCCGGCGAGATCGAGAAATCAACAAATCAAAATCAAATCTGATCTCCTAATTTAAGGAAGAGGAAGACACATTTCGTTAGATCAATCCACTAATTCACCCTACAAGTTATGAACAACAAAATTGTGTTTATTCACTCCTACTGAAAATCCCATCATTCGATAGAATCAAGGTAACAGACGAACAGATGAAACAGTCTCATCAGGCACGATGCAATAATATATATATATATATATATATATATATATATATATATATATATATATATATATATATATATATATAAAGATGAGTAGAACATACTTGTAAGAAGAAGAGGAATGTAATGGAAGAGAGGACGCTAAAAGAAGATGAGTAGAACTGATTTTGGATTGATTTAGGGGGATATCCCCAATTTTTGATTTTTGATAAAGATGGGTATTAATGTAAAATAGTGCCGGTGCCAGGATAAAAAAGTGTCAGTGTTGGTGTAACAAAATGCCAGTGTTAGTGTAATAAAGTGCCGGTGTTAGTGTAAAACAAGTGCCAGTGTTAGTGTAACAAAGTGCCAGTGTTAGTGTAACAAAGTGTCGGTATTAGTGTAAAACAAGTGCCAGTTTTAGTTTAACAAAGTGCCAGTGTACTTATTCCATTCCGTTATTGAGCATTTTTAAATGAGACACCCAAAATAAAATTTTGCGCCTTTTCGAGTGGACGGAGGAAGTAAGTGTTATGGTATGAAAAGTAAAGTATAAGAGAAAAAGTGGGATAAAAGAGTTTTGTTGAGTGTGGCAAGTGAGTCTCATTGACATTTTGGGATAGTTACCAGAAGTATGGGACACACAAAAAGGAAACAGGAAATAAGTAACCAGAAGTACGTTTGGGACGGAGGGAGTATATAGCATCATAAGAAGCACATGAAATTTGATTTTTGTGGAAGCAAAAAAGAAAAACATGGTTGGAAAGCTAAAATAAAGAGAACATCTAAAATTAAAGATGCCAGATCCAACGAACGATATGGAGGCTATAATGCGCAACATTGCTCGATATAGGGAGTCCCATCCTCCCCCAACTTTTGTGGCAGATGAATCTAGCAGTCCAGAGTTGTTTTCGGCTGCAAGGGCTCCATACTCTTTTTTTACTGATATGGCAGGTTATACTCCTTTTACTCCGTCACACAAAAAGAATACAGATGCAGATGGTTTCACAATGGTTTCATCTAGAAAATGGAGAGGCAGGTCGGCCTCACCTCCCGATAAATTTGTTTGATGGGTTCTGGGCTTCCTTTTCCCCTTGGTAGTTTAGGGCTTTGTATCCCCCTTCCTCTTGTTTCGGGGCGGTCCAGATGGACTTGCACCCCTCCCCTTAGTTTCCTTGATTTTATTGTTGGCTTTAAGCCCCACATTTTAGTTTATTTTTCTTCTCCGGTGGTTAGGTTTTATGTCCCCCACCATGCTTTGTTATTTTTATTTTTTATTAATAAATTCTAGGGAGCTACGTCTCCTTTCGTTGAAAAAAAAAACAGATCTTTCCTATGTCTTTTTAAATACATTATGGAAGTAAACAAAAGATAATATGTGCTAATTTTGAAAAAGAAAGCAGTCCCAACATAAAACACAAAATCAAATCATCAACGATTGCAGAATCACGTCTATCAGCAAACTATACCATCAGACGGATATTTTCTGAAGAATGCTTTGGGAATCTCGGGGCGAGCATCACATCAATCAAAGCCATCCAAAGCTTCCTTCCTATATCTACCGATTAATCCATGTGTCTCTTTATACAAAAGTACAAACTAGCATGCTATCAAGTTTCAAGGAGAATTAGGAGTCACATATCTTTTAAAGAATCAAATGTCTAATAGGTAATAGCATCACTAGTGACAAACCACTGTACTTCAAATTAGTTTCAATTTCAACCCACTCAAAAAGATTCATAGTTATTTTTGTATACATTTTCTGATTTAGGTTCCTATTATTTGTAGATATCATATCTCTGATTTAGTTTCCTAGTCTTGTAGATATCTCCAATATTTGTTGTAATATTCTCTCTAGAAGCATCCTAGGTCAAGAGTTGTATATATATATATATATATATATATATATATATATATATATATATATATATATATATATATATCAAGAGTATCAGTAATACAAATCAAGCTTTTCTCTCAAAAATATTGTTCTCTTTTTTTTTTTTTTTTTTTTTGGCGAAAGGAGACGGTACTCCCTAGATTTTATTAATAACGAAAAATAAAATTACAACCATGGTGGGGGACATGACAACCAAATATTGTTCTCATAATATGGTATCAGAGCTTTCGATCCACCCCTAGTTTCCTCCTTCTTTTCGGCAGCCCCCATCCCTCTTCAAGCTTCGGAAGCCACCCTACTTCCTTGCCAGGGCCTCTCCTGCAGCAACCATTGCCAATTTGGCTGACCCCTCCTCACCTCTTATTCTTGTCAATCTCTCCCATTGCATTAAACTTACCCCTCTCACTTACCTTCTATGGGCCTCTCAGCTTTAATCTATTCTCTTTGGCTTAGATCTACTCAAGTTTGTTGATGGATCGCACCCCCAACCACCGGCCAAAATCACTATCAATCTAGACAAGATCGTCTTCTCTTAGGCTCTCTCCTAGGCACTCTAGACACCACCATAGCCCCTCTTGTTCTCCAAGCAAAAACATCCAAAGAGGCTTGGGACATTCTCCAAACTAAACCCATCCCGTGGGGCATATCCTTCAAGTCAAGGACAACCTCAATTCCCTTATCAAATCCAATCTCACCATTGGCAATTACATGCTCGCCATCAAAGCTTGTACCGACAAATTAGCCATCCTAGGAAAACCAAAGGATCCTGAAGATATTATAGCCAAAACCCTTAAAGGTCTAGATTATGAGACCTACAAGCCAGTTATTGACTCAGTTAGGGCTCGTGACATACCCATCTACTTCGAGGCTCTCCATGAAAAACTCATTCATCATGAACTTACCATAAAACACAACACCACACCCACCTCCTTTCCTACTTCCGCCCACATAGCTCAAAATCGCAGCCCCTCCTATAAACCAAATACTCGCCCAAACCCTTCCCCTCCTCTCCTTCCCTTTTAAGGGTAAATGCCAATATTGTAGCTACACAGGCCATGTCCTATCCCAATGTCGTCATTTCAAATGAGACTATCCAAGTGTTACCTTCCCCAACGCTCCTACAACCCCTCGCCCTTCCCGCACCTCCTCTCTGCACCCTCAAGCCCACACGGCCACAGCCCCTCACCCTCACCCTCCCCTTCCCCATCCTGGCTCCTTGACACGGGTACAACACATCACCTCACCCACGATCTATCTAACCTCTCCCTCCATAATCCTTTTAATGGAAGCGATGATGTGATAATTGGTGATGGGTCATCTCTCCCAATCTTTGAAATAAATTCTTTTACTTTTCCTTCTTCCTCCAAATCTTTACAATTCAATAATGTTCTTTTTGTTCCTGTTATATCTCGCAATATTATTTCCGTCTCACAATTCTGTCAAGATAACAATGCCTATTTTGTTTTCTCACCTACCTCTTTTTTTTTCAAGGATCTCACAACCCATCAAATTCTACTCCATGGCACAAGTGATCGTGGAGTCTACCTATGGCATCCTCCCTCTCCTCAAGCTCTTCTTGGAATCTTCGAGTCTCTTCACTCTTGGCAGCATCGTCTTGGCCATCCAGCAGTTCCAATTATTTCTCTTTTGAAAAAACAATTTTCTTTATCGATTCCGTCTAGTCATTTTTCTAAATGTAATGTATGCGACATTAATAAAAGTCATAAATTACCTTTTTTTGACTCTTCTCTCTCTACTAATGCTCCTTTAGAACTTGTTTTCTCTGATGTTTGGACTTCCCCCATCTATTCCATTAACTAATTTAAATACTATGTTATTTTTGTCGATCACCACACCAAATATACTTAGTTCTACCCCGAAACAAAAATCTGATACTTTTGCCACTTTTTCTCGTTTTAAAGCTCTTATCGAAAAGTATTTTAATAGACCTATCATTCAATTATTTTCTGACAATGGTGACGAATATCTTAAGCTCACTCCTTCTCTCTCACAAAATGGCATCTCTCATCTCTCTACACCTCCCCACACTCCTGAACATAACGGCTATGCCGAAAGACGTCACCGTCATATCGTCGAAACATGTCTTGCTCTTCTTTCTCATGCGAATCTTCCCTCACCATGTGGACTTTTGCTTTCACTACCGCCACATATCTCATAAACCGTCTTCCTACTGCCACACTCAACAATGACTCTCCTTACCTTCGCCTCTTTCATAAATCTCCCAACTACAATAAACTGCGTAGTTTTGGTTGCCTATGATACCCATGGCTTCGTCCATATACACCTCACAAACTGGCTCCCCGCTCCATTCCATGCATTTTTGTTGGCTATTCTCCTACACAAAGTGCATATCATTGTCTTGACCCTTCCACCAATCGAATTTATACTTCTAGACATGCCAAATTTGTAGAAGACACTTTTCCTTTCCCCTCTCTCACCTCTCAGTCTGACTCCTCTCCAAAAATTATTTCATCTCAATGGTGTACACACTCTCCTTACCTATTCTGCCACCACCTCCACTACCTCAACCCACCCCGTCCCCACCTACCTCTCCATCCTGGCATCAATCAGCCGCACCATCTCCTCCTCGTCCGAGAACCTACCCAACCCTCTGCCAACACTCCCTTAACCACCCAAGTTCACTCCACCTCCTCCTCCTCCTATTTGAACCATTGCCACCCGTCTTTCCAACAACATCATCAAACCTAATCCTAAGTATGCTTATCTTGCTGCCCTTTCTTCTCCCACTGATCTTCCCAAAACTGTCAAACAGACCCTTTCCACCCCTCATTGGAGGGCTGTCATGGAAGAGGAATATGCGGCTCTAACCCGCAATAATACTTGGTCTCTTGTCCCGTCTCATAATGCTCCTAATATTGTCGGCTACAAGTGGATTTTTCGGATCAAATATAACCCCGACAATTCCATCCAAAAATATAAAGCTCGCCTTGTTGCAAAGGGGTTTCATCAACGCCCAGATATCGATTATTCTGACACTTTTAGTCCTGTTGTAAAACCTGTCACTGTCCGTCTTCTTCTTTTTTTGGCTCTCAGTCACAACTGGTCTCTTCGACAACTTGATATTAATAATGCCTTCTTACAAGGTCATCTTCATGAAACAGTGTTTATGTCTCAACCACCTGGTTTCATTGACTCCTCTCATCCCTCGCATGTCTGTCAACTTCGTCAGGCCATTTATGGTCTAAAATAGGCTCCTCACGCCTGGTACACAGAACTCAAAAACTATCTTATTTCTTTTGGTTTTCAACCATCTCTTGCTGACCCCTCTCTTTTTATTCTCACAAAATCTTCTTCCCCACTTTATCTCCTGGTGTATGTCGATGACATTATTGTTACTGGTCCGTCCCCTTCTTTCTTGTCAACATTCATCACAACTCTCTCTTCTCGATTCTCCTTAAAAGATCTCAGTCCCTTGTCTTACTTCCTTGGAGTCGAAGTCAGACCCAACAAAAATGGTCTTCTTCTAACTCAACCTAAGTATGCCCATGACTTACTAGCTCGTCATAACATGCTCAATTCTAAACCTTCACCCACTCCTATGGCTACTTCTCCAAATCTTACTCATAATATTCCACCTACCTCTCTTTGCAATCCAAAAGAATACCGTTCTATTGTTGGTGGTCATGAAATATCTTTCCATCACTAGACCGAACATTGCTTTCTCTGTTAATAAGTTAGCACAGTTTATGTAACACCCGCATGATAGTCACTGGGTCTCTCTCAAGTGTATTCTATGCTATCTCCATGGTACCCTACATTTGGGCATCCAACTTTACCGCGACACTCCTTTATCTCTCCATGCTTTCGGTGATGCTGACTGGACTTTGATGCTATAAACAACACAGCTGAGTATGAAGCTTGCATCGCCGGATTAGAGGTCGCTCTGGAAAGAAACGTGCAAGAACTAGAAAACTTCGAGGATTCATTACTCATCCTAAACCATACGTCAGGCAAGTGGAAGATCCAAGATCCTACACTACTACGATATGGTTTACACCTCGAAGAACTGATAGTGCAATTTAAGGATGTCACATTGCACTATTTGCCAAGAGACAGGAACAAATTTGTTGATGCTTTGGCCATAATTGCTTCATTAGTGGTAATTCCATAGGGGAGATCATTGAGGCCCTTCAAAATTTCGAAGCCAGCTACTCCAGCCTACGGTGCGCTGGTTGAGTTAGATCGGGAAGAGACCAAGCAAGCATCGTACACTGATATCCAGAATTTCTTGGTGAATGGGACATATCCGCCTGACAGCGGCAAGAAAAGGCAGTTAACTCCACAGAATTTCGCATCTAGATATGTAATGTTAAGGGATCGTGTCTACAAAAGGCACTACGAAGGGATCAATCTCAAATGTGCCAACAAAGCAGAAGCAGAAAATGCCATGGAGAAAATATATAAAAGGGAATGCATACCTCACATGATGGTGCTATACTAGCCAAGAAGATTATCAGATATGATTACTTCTGGACCACGCTAGAAAGGGACTGCATAGAAAATTTGTCTCAGTTGTACTACATGACTACTCTATGGACATTTTCTACATGGGGGATCGACATCATCGGGAAAATCCATCTGATAGGTTCCAATGATCAATCCTGAATCTTGGTCTCCATTGATTACTTAACGAAATGGATTGAAGATGCAGCTTATAAAATGCTCAATTCTAAGAAGGTGGCAGAATTTATGATGAACAACATCCTGTGCAGTTATGGGGTTCCTTTCGAAGTCATTTTAGATAATGGCTCTCATTTGAGAAAGATATGGATGCCTTTTCGAGATACGTTGTCATCGGTTGGAAGAATTTCATTCATTTTATTTACATTCTTATTTTATAATACTACTGAACCACGAGAAACAATTGGAATACCTTTTCGAGATACGTTGTCATTGGTTGGAAGAGAAGACTTAAGACCTTTCCAAAGGAAAATCGACACCTTAAGAGGGATACAGTTGTGCCAACACCAAGCAAAAACATTACTCTGAACACGGGACACTCTACATTCCCTCCAAGCCGAAGAAATAGAAAATCTGCCCGAAGAGGAAGGAGACCAAAAAGGATGATCACAACCCTCCTCAAGCCGAATACCATGGGATTGAAACTCCAAAAGACATTGCTACCCAAATTTACCTCTGTTTTCTCTTCCATTGTAGAGGAGATAAATCATTTGCAGCCAAAGATTTTGAAAAAGGCAATGTTGGGGGTTCTTCCTCTCCAAAGTTCATATGGAGTTTTGTTGTAGGTCTTGTTGATGAGGGAGCGGTTTTGAGTGAAGCACGCTGCGTTGACTGCTTCAGCCCAAAAATACTGAAGAAGCTTGGCTTCAGAAATCATTGTCTTTCCAGCCTCCATAACCCCATTTGTTGTGGAACATCAGCAGTAGAAAATTTGTGATCAATTTGATGGTCATCACAATATTGAGCAACACCGTTGTTTTTGAATTTTGTTCCATTATCAGACCTTACACTAACGATGTCGTCTTCTTTTGGGTTTGGAGCATCTAAAAAGTGAGGTTAGAATTTCATAGCAATCATCTTTTGTGATCATTATTTCAACCCACGTGTATCTTGAATAATAATCCACTACTACTAAAGTATATCTATTTCCTCCAATGCTAGCCGGTGGTGGCACAGTCCAAACAAATCTATGTGAAGCGGTTGTAAACATTTTGAAGTTGATGGTGCGATCTTGCTGGTGAAAGACGAGACAGTTTGTTTACCAAGTTGACAAGCACGACACTTTTCTAAATGATGATTAGCCACCTAGGGTAAACCGTGAACGAGGTTTTCCCTTCCAATCTTTGCAAGATACTTGAAGTTCAAGTGGCTCAAATGCTTGTGCCATAGCAAACTATTTTCGCTCACGTTTTTTGCTACAAAACAAAGATTAGTAATACTACATGTAGAATTTAAATCAATGATGTAAATATTACTCTTACGAATCCCTGTGAGGAGTGTGACTCCGGAAATGCCATCCTTTTTTTTTTTGGCAAAAGGAGACGGTACTCACTAGATTTTATTAATAACGAAAAATAAAATTACAAACATGGTGGGGGACATGACAACCTTAACCACCAGAGAAAAAAAAAACCTAGGGGGAGTTCTTACACAACCTGTAAGCTCCTCAACAAAAAGGGGGGGGGTCTAAAAACAACAAAAAAATAAATAAAAAGAACCTAGTGCCTAATATTAGGATACGAAATCCGATCAAAGTAAAGGAGGCTCTGGCACAGCTTGGGGCAAGACTCCAACGAAGGAAACTGAAAATCCGCTTGCTCATCTGCCGAGATATTTGCAAGAAAATCTGCCACTTTATTACCTTCCCTGTAGACATGAGTTACCTGAATAGACACTTCCTCCATGAATCTGAAAATAACTTGAATGAAATACCAAATCTCCCAAGGAATATTGCATTTGCGAAGTAAGATGTGAGACAAAACTTCAGAATCCACCTCAAGCCAAAGAGAATCAAAACCCATTAATCTAGCTTGAGTAATACCATCAAGAGCAGCCCTGGCTTCAGCAACCATGTTAGTAGTATTACCATAAAAATGACAAAAAGCAAAAATAAAAGACCCATCATGCTGGCGCAAGATACCAGCACCCGAAGCAATGCCCGAATTTCCACGAGAAGCTCCATCCGTATTAATTTTCACTTGTCCCACAGAAGGAGGGGACCAAGAAACAAGCTTGTCACGAGCAATAGACGGGGAAGCCATAATAATATTAAAATAAAGGGTGATGTTTACCTCCGAAGGAAGGACATGAAAGGATAATCTGTAAGCTCGAAGAATTTCACTGACTTGGAATTGAATATTATTACGAACCTTTTCCCAACTGGGAGTCCCATCATCAAACCTGCATTTATTTCTATGCTTTCAAAGCTCCCAACAAATGAAAGTCGGAAGAATATCTCCCAACCATAACACAGCCCGACTAAGCTTAGAGTTTTTACAATCATGCCAAGCAATCATCCTTTGCATGATAGAAGAACCCGAGACTTGGAATCCGATCAAATTTCCAAAGAAATTCCACACATGAAAGGCAATATCACCATGAAGAAGAATGTGCTGCAAGGATTCAAGAGAAGGGTTAGTACAACAATGACAACGAAGAAACAATAGAGATACCTTTACGAGATATGTTGTCATCAGTAGGGAGAGCAGTCTTCAGGCATTTCCACATGAAGATGGACACCTTAAGAGGAATTTGCTTATGCCAACACCAAGCAAAGACTCTACTCCGAGTACGGGGCATTCTACACTCCCTCCAAGCCGAAGAAATAGAAAATTTGCCCGAAGAAGAAGGAGACCAAAACGGCTGATCGCGATCTCCATCAAGCCGAATACCATAGGTTTGAATCTCCAATAAACATTGCTGCCCAAAAGTATCACGGATATAATCTTCCCTTAAAACACCACCCTCAAATAACGAAAAAATCTGATCATGACGATTATCAAGGAGAGGAACATCATGAGGAAGCCATTTTTCTTGAATAGAAATATCACCGCAACCCACACCCCAAGAAATACGACACTCTACCAAATCTTTAGCAGCAACCATTCGCTTCCAAATGTGGGAGCAACCCAACCTAGAGATGGCATCCAGGATATCACGACAATATTTGGCCGCAAGAATCTGGGCCCAAAGAGAGTTGGACGTACGAAACCTCCACCAAAGCTTCATAGAAAAGGCAGTCACCATCTCCTCAAATTTGCGGAGGCCTAATCCCCCTTCCTCAATAGGCCAGAAAAATTCATTTCGAGAAACCCAATGACACTTATTTCCCCCGTCAGAGCTACTCCAAAAGAAATTAGCAATAAGGCGGTTCATGGCATTAACAACACACTTCAGAGGATCAAGTAAAGAGATATAATAAATGGGAATAGCTTGGAGGCAGGACTTAATCAAGACAAGCTTGGCACCAGCCGAAAGTAATTTACCTTGCCACGAGTCTAGCTTATCCCGAAGCTTCTGCATGACAGGATCAAACAAAGATTGCACTTTCCTACCAATATAAAGAGGACACCCCAAATAAACAATAGGCAAGTTTTTCTTTTGAAACCCCGTAATAAGAGAGATAGCATTATCATGCTCAGCTACATTCCGCCCGTCGAAAACAAGATTTAGAAATGCTAACAAGCTGCCCAGAGAAGCGTTGATAAGACGCCAAAAACTCCATATGACGCTCAAGAGAAGGGATACTTCCGTTGCAGAAGATAATAATGTCATCAGCATAGGACAAATGAGAGATGACAGGAACATTAAGGTTGCCCGTATGAAAAGCCACATGAGGGTGAAGGAGATGGAGGTTATTAAGACCCCGGCTTAAAACTTCAGCAACAATAATAAATAGACTAGGAGATATAGGATCCCCTTGACGAAGACCACGAGTAGAAACAAAATACCCATTAGCAGTACCATTAATCAGAACCGAGAACCAACAATAATTTATGCATCTAAAGATCATGTCCAGCCATTCTTCAGCAAAGCAAAATCTCCTCATCACCTTAATCAAGGCCAACCAAGAAAGTCTATCATATGCCTTAGCCATATCAAGCTTTAGAGCAACATTAGAACCATAGACCTTCTTCTTAAGCGACTGAAAAAGCTCCTGAGCGAGCAAAACATTTTCATAAATAAGACGACCTTTCACAAAGCCACTTTGTTGAGGAGATATGATATGAGGAAGCACAGATTGAAGGCGAGCACATAAAAGTTTGGTAATGATTTTATTGGAAAAATTACACAAACTAATAGGCCGAAGCTGCGAGAAAGAGGTAGGGGCTGCCACCTTAGGAATAGTAACAATAAGCGTACTAGTCCAACTCCGAGGAAGAAGAAACCCTGAGAAGAACTCAAGGACAGCATTATAAAGATCCATGCATATAATATCCCAACATTTATGATAAAAGTCCCCCGTAAAACCATCCGGACCAGCAGCACTAGTCCCACTCATACTAAGGACGATATCATGAAGCTCTTTAAGCATAGGGGGAGAAATAAGCATCCTATTTTCCTCATTGGAGATCAATCGAGGAATCACAACCAGAAGCTCATCAGGGGGATCGACATTATCATTGGAATTCACATTAAGCTGGTCCAAATAGAATCTAATAGCCTCCTCCTGAATTAGATTCTGATCAACAATCCAATTCCCGTCACTATCCCGAATTTTATGAATGTATAATTTCTGCCTTCTTTTTTTCACGTAAGCATGAAAGAACCGAGTATTATTATCCCCATCTTTAACCCAAGCTAAATTAGCTTTTTGCATCCAGAACTCCTCTTCAATCTTAAGACGATAGGAGAGGTTAGCTTGGGCAAGATGAAGGGCGACCACTATTATCATCACTAGAATCTTGTTCAAAAAGAAGCTCTTTAGCATAAACTTCATCCTCAGCATGTTTCACAAGTTGGTCAACTCTCCCAAATGTAGAACGATTCCAAAGTTGAATATCATGTTTGAGGCGAGTAAGCTTCTTACTAAACTTGACCAACGGCCTACCAAAGATTCTACCATCCCACGAAGAGCAAACCAAAGAATTGAAAGAATCATGGCGAGTCCAAACATTAAGAAATCTGAAAACACCCTTACGGACATCATCAACTAGACGAATATTAATAGCCAAAGGAGCATGATCAGAACAGGTCCTATTAAGATGATCGATAGAAGTTTGGGCAAAACAACGAAGCCATTTATCATTATAGAGGGCACGATCCAGCCTTTGAAGAATAGTGGCACGCTTCGATCTCTTATTCCACCATGTGAAGATATGGCCTCTATAACCACCATCAATAAGATTAGAGACCTGTATCATATCAACAAACTCAGAAACCCTAGAATCCACCACATGCCTACCCCCAAGCTTCTCAGATTGATCAACAACACAATTAAAATCCCCCACAATTAACCAGGGATCATCAGTGTTGCTCACATCAATAATATAATCCCATAAAGTCCTTCTAGTAAACTTGCTACAACTAGCATGGACAAAAGACATTAAAACGGGATTGGGCCAAAGAGAATGAGACACCCGAACAGTAATAACTTGGTCATCATGAAAAAGGACATCACAATTGATGCCACGCTTCCACACAACCCAGATATTCCCCTTATCATTAACAACACCTCCAAGACAACGAATTTTACGAACGTAAGAAGGAAGCAACATGGGATCCACCTTAGGCTCATAAATACCACATATGAAGACATCATGAATAATCTCTTAACACGGCGAACCGAGGCGGAATTACCAATACCCCAGATATTCTAACTTAGAACCCCAACAACCATTAAAACGAATTTGATATAAAAAACAAAGAGAGGGCTTTTAAGACAAAGAATCATTGGATTTCCCATATTCCGGGATATTTCCATCAAATAAAGAGACTCTACCCTCATTAAAAACCTCTTGAATATCAATCTCAGAGGTAACTCGAGGACCACGAGGAGATAACTGAAGATTATCAATTATCTCCTCACCAGGCCATTTACGAATAGTAGTATCTATCATCTCCAATTCAGAATCAGATTCACACTTACCATCTTCCAAATCAATGAAGTCATCCGCACCATCCAAAGAGGGGCCAGAAATGGGATTAATATTTGCAACCTCATTAAAACCAGTTTCAATTTTTTCAAGTTCTTCTTCAAGATCGATAGCCCCGTCTTCAACTATAGAATGATTACCACCGGGATTAACATTAGGAGCAGCCTTTTGCATGTTATTAGCAGTTTTTAAAGCATTAGGGGAAACAAATGGGGCTCCTCGCTTTGGAAGAAAACGAAAGCCATGAGTAACAATGTTAGAACCAAAAAATTTTGAACCAATGGGAGATGGGGGTTTATGGACCATAGAAGATGTACCAATAGTATGCATAGAATAAATAGGAGTAGGATGCTTACCTTCCGAGTTAGATTTCAAGGCCATGTTATTCATACCTTGAACAGCTTTTCCGTGACCATTTCCTGTATTGACCGGGGCATATTCTTTTTGCTTACCATTATTCTGCACATTAGTTTTACTTGCTTGAGCCGCCCCCTTGATGATTTCAACTTTTTTTTTTTTTTTGGCGAAAGGAGACGGTACTCCCTAGATTTTATTAATTAAAGAAAATAATTACAAACATGGTGGGGGACATTACAACCTCAACCACCAGGAAAAGGAAAACTAGGGGGGAGGCCATACACACGTCGTATGGTTTCAACATCATCAAGGGAGACTTGTTGAAATCATCAAGTCTCCCTTGATGATTTCAACATTCCCCATTGACGAAGAGGTATCTTTATCTTTAGTTTTTTTCAACATAAACCAATTTCTTTCCCATATTGACACCCTTTATAACACCACCGAGAGACACTGTTCCGGATTACCTTGAGCAGCCGTTTGACCCTCTTCCATCACCCCCTCATTACCGCCATTCACTTCAGTCCCATTCTTCATGTTTGGCTTCTTAGGATGAAGGTAGAAACACTCATTCACATTATGGCCTAATTTATAACAATGTTTACAATAGCTTGGGAGGTTATAATTCTAAAGGCTGCCAAAAGCTTGAAAAATCATCTCCGCAATCAATGAACACTCTAGACGGAAGTTTCTTTAAAAGATCAACTTGTACAAGGACTTTTGCTACACTCGGTCTTGACAAGTTACTAGTTGCTTGATCAATAGCTAACGGCTCCCCAAAAATCTTGACAATAGAAAATAGACAAATCTTGTTAAACATATGAATTGGAAGGTCAGGCAATCCAACCCAAACCGGAAATAAAGAAGACTCCTTATCCGGCCTCCAAGAAGGTGACCAACGGAACACACGCATAGGAAAGCGCCCAAGATGCCATTGTTCTTTTATCCATAGTCTATTGAAATCACCCTCATGAATAATTTGAATAAGAATATGTTTAGGATCTATATGACCCAATTTAAAATCTGCCTTAAGTCCAAACTTCAAGAAATGTTGCCTCGTAGCTTCCATTGATGGCCGACCATGAGAAAATTTTCCAACCAATGTATATTTGAATGGCTGTGCTAAAACATTAATAATATCTTTCGAAAACTTTAAACATGGCTCACCTTTGTGGGTAGAACTAGGAATGGTAGTAAGGGGCGGAGCAAGTGAACCATGAGGAGCCAAACCCTTCACAACAGAAGCAAAGGACTTCGCAGCAGTAGGAGAAGACGGCTGGAATGGAGCGGAGTTAGGGTTTGGAGGCGGAGAAGGATTAGGGTTTGAAGGAGGCGCCTCTCCCATACAAAAACCATGCAGCGAAAATGCCATCCTTGATATAGCAATTTGATGAAGTGAAGTTGCGGTGCATTCTTTGTCATAGAATTGAGAAATTGATAGGAGGTTGTCCTTGAGTCCTTCAATAAGTGAAACCTTCTCAATGGTGAGGTTTCCTCTCCTAATTGTTCCATATCTAACAGTTTAGTCTTTGTTGTTGTCACCAAAGGTTACAGAAGGACTACTGGCTTCAATGACATTTTCAAGTAAAGATCTATCTCCAGTCATATGTCTTGAACATCCACTGTCAAGATACCATTCGTTTGATTTTGCTTTGGAGTGACCTGACCATTAAGCGAGAGGACACGAAAAATGAACATTTAAAAAAGAGGTCCCCTTTATTCTTTTGGGTCTTGAGGTTAGCATCTTTTGACAATCCACACCTGTTTGACAGAAGGTGGATTATGCTTTCTGGCATTGGGTGTGAACCTCAAAAGGCATTCTGCAGCCTTGTGACCAGAACCATCACACACAGAGCAATGATTAAAGTTGTGAGCAAATTGAGGTTTTACAAACTCTTTACTTTTCTTAGGTTCAACATTCATTTTTAGGACTGAGGTTTTTGGCTTGACAAAGGTGGTCATTTTAGGTTTGACCACAGTTTTTCTAGGAACGCTCTTCTTGCTTTTAAAGGCAGGAGGTGCGGTCGAAGAAGAAGTGCGGTCAGCCGCAAATGGTACTTCAGAAGGTGCGGTTGAAGTAGATGTGCGGTCAGACACAAATGAAACCTTCTCAGCAGTTTCATCCTCAGAATCTTTTCTTTTCATTTGTGAATTCTTTCCAAATTGTTTCTTAGGATAATGGAAGTTAAGTTTAGTTTTTGGTTCCTCTCCTTTACCCTTAGGATTTGAATGCTTTTCCTTAGGAGTTTCTTGAGTTTGTTTTGAAAATTCCTCATCCTTTCTACAACAGGATGCACACTTCAAATTTTCACCAGTTTGGAATTCCAGGCCTTCTTTATCACCACTAGCCTTTTGGGATTCAAGAATTTGATCCATGGTGACACGAGATTTGGTACACTTATCAATTACCTTTTGGAGGTCATTGTTTTGAGAAACCACGTCATCGTTCCTAAGTTGAAGTGCTGCAACCTTTGCTTCCAGAATGAGGTTTTGTTCAGTAAGAGGAGTCATACTTTTAACTTGGTCTTTCAGAAGTGAAATTTCAGACCTCATTACAGTTTTCTC
Source organism: Adenophora triphylla var. japonica (assembly GCA_022495995.1). NCBI lineage: Eukaryota > Viridiplantae > Streptophyta > Magnoliopsida > Asterales > Campanulaceae > Adenophora > Adenophora triphylla. Next base: position 432,303 of record JAFEMH010000035.1, on the reverse strand, counting down.
CGTCTTAAGCTGAGTAATTTCATCAGTAGCCAAACGCAAAGCTTTCTTAATATTTTCAAATTTACAGATCATCACTTCCGCTTTCTTGAACATATCTTCATGTTCCATGAGAGAGACCTCTTCCAAGCGATGAGAATAGGGCTGCCCTTCATCTTGCTCAAGCTAATCTTTCTTACCGCCTTAAGATTGAAGAAGAATTCTGGATGCAAAAGGCTAACTTGGCTTGGATTAGATATGAGGACAATAATACTCGATTCTTTCACGCTTACGTGAAGAAAAGAAGGCAGAAATTACATATTCATAAAATCTGAGATAGTGATGGGAATTGGATTGTGGATCATAATCTGATTCAAGAGGAGGCTATTAGATTCTATTCGGACCAACTTAATGGCAATCCTAATGATAATGTGGATCCCCCGGATGAGTTGCTGAATGTGATTCCTAGGTTGGTCTCTAATGAGGATAATAAGATGCTTATTGCTCCCCCTAAGCTTAAAGAGATTCATGACATTGTTCTTAGCATGAGTGGGTCTAGTGCTGCTGGTCCGGATGGCTTCACGGGTGAGTTTTTATCATAAATGTTGGGATATTATATGCATGGATCTTTTTAATGCAGTTCTTGAATTCTTTTCGGGGTTCCTTCTTCCTCGAAGTTGGACTAGTACGCTTATTGTAACTATCCCTAAGGTGGCAGCCCCTACTTCTTTTTCGCAGCTTCGGCCTATTAGTTTGTGTAATTTTTCTAATAAAATCATTACCAAACTTCTATGCTCTCGGCTGCAAAATGTGCTTCCTCGTTAACGCAGTAAAGTGGCTTTGTGAAGGGTCGTCTTATTCATGAAATTTTTTTGCTTGCTCAAGAGCTCTTTCAGTCGCTTAGGAGGAAGGTGTATGGGTCTAATGTTGCGTTAAAGCTTGATATGGCTAAGGCGTATGATAGAATTTCTTGGTTTGCTTTGATTAAGGTGATTTGGCTTTGCGGAAGAATGGCTGGACATGATCTTTAGATGCGTGAATTATTGTTGATTTTCGGTCCTTATTAATGGTATTTCTAATGGCTATTTTGTTTCTACCCGGGGTCTTCGTCAAGGGAATCCTATATCTCCTAGCCTTCTTATTATTGCTGCTGAAGTCTTAAGCCGGGGTCTTAATAATCTCCATCTTCTTCATCCTCATGTGGCATTTCATATGGGTAATCTTAATGTTCCTATTATCTCTCATATGTCTTATGCTGATGATATTATTATCTTCTGTAACGGAAGTATTCCATCTCTTGAGCTTGGATATGGAGTTTTTGGCGTCTTATCAACATTTCTCGGGGCAGCTCATTAGCATTTCTAAGTCTTGTTTTCTGACTGGGCGGGATGTGGCTGAGCATGATAATTCTATCTCTCTTATTACGGGGTTTCAGAAGAATAATTTGCCTATTGTTTATTTGGGGTGTCCTCTTTATATTGGCAGGAAGGTGCAATCTTTGTTTGATCCGGTTATGCAGAAGCTTCGGGATAAGCTTGATTTGTGGCAAGGTAAACTTCTCTCGGCTGGTGCTAAGCTTGTTTTGATCAAATCTTGTCTCCAAACTATCCCCATTTACTATATTTCCCTACTTGATCCTCCGAAGGGTGTTGTTAATGCCATGAATTGTCTTATTCCTAATTTCTTTTGGAGTAGCACTGATGGGGGAAAAAAATGTCATTGGGTTTCTCGAAATGAATTTTTCTGGCCTATTGAAGAAGGGGGGTTTAGGCCTTCATAAATTTGAGGAGATGGCGGTTGCTTTCTCTAGAAGCTTTGGTGGAGATTTCGTACATCTAATTCTCTTTGGGCACAGTTTCTTGCTGCCAAATATTGTCGTGATACTCATCCTATGGATGCCATCTCTAGATTGGGTTGTTCTCACATTTGGAAGCGTATGGTTGCTGCTAAGGAATTGGTGGAGAGCCGTATTGCTTGGGGTGTGGGTTGTGGTGATATTTCTGTTCAAGAAAAGTGGCTTCCTCATGATCTTCCTCTCCTTGATAATCGTCATGATCAGATATTTTCGTTATTTGAGGATGGTGTCTTACGGGAAGACTATATTCGAGATACTTTTGGGCAGCAATGTTTGTTGATCAATCTGAGAAGATTGGGGGTAGACCTGTGGTAGAGTCTAGGGTTTCTGAGTTTGTAGATATGATTCAGATTTCTAATCTTATTGATGGTGGTTATAGAGGCCATGTTTTTACATGGTGGAATAAGAGATCGAAAGCGTGCCACTATTCTTCAAAGGTGGATCGTGCTACGTATAATGATAAATGGCCGAGTTGTTTTGCTCAAACTTCTATCGATCATCTTAATAGGACCTGTTCTGATCATGCTCCTTTGGCTATCAATATTCGTTTAGTGGAATGAAGTCCGTAAGGGTGTCTTCAGATTTCTCAATGTTTGGACTCGCTATGACTCTTTCACTTCTTTGGTTCGCTCTTCTTGGGATGGTAGAATCTTTGGTAGGCCGTTGGTCAAGTTTAGTAAGAAGCTTACTCGCCTCAAACATGATATTCAACTTTGGAATCGTTCTACGTTTGGGAGAGTTGACCAGCTTGTGAAGCATGCAGAAGATGAAGTTTATGCTAAAGAGCTGTTATTTGAGCAAGATTCAAGTGACGAAAATAGGGCTGCCCTTCATCTTGCCCAAGCTAACCTCTCCTATCGTCTTAAGATTGAAGAGGAGTTCTGGATGCAAAAAGCTAACTTAGCCTGGGTTAAGGATGGTGATAATAATACTCGGTTCTTTCATGCTTATGTGAAAAAAAGAAGACAGAAATTATACATCCATAAAATCCGGGATAGTGATGGGAATTGGATTGTGGATCAGGGTAAGATTCAGGAGGAGGCTATTCGTTTCTATTCGGACCCGCTTCATGGAAATCCTGATGCGTATGTGGATCCCCCTGATGAGCTGCTGAATGTGATTCCTCGATTGATTTCCAATGAGGAAAATAAGATGCTTATTACTCCCCCTACGCTTAAAGAGCTTCATGATATCGTCCTAAGTATGAGTGGGACTAGTGCTGCTGGTCCGGACGGGTTTACGGGTGAGTTCTATCACAAATACTGGGATATTATTTGCATGGATCTTTATAATGCTGTCCTTGAGTTCTTCTCAGGGTTTCTTCTTCCTCGGAGCTGGACTAGTACGCTTATTGTTACTATTCCTAAGGTGGCAGCCCCTACTTCTTTCTCACAGCTTCGGCCTATTAGTTTGTGTAATTTTTCCAATAAAATCATTACCAAACTTTTATGCTCTCGGCTGAAATCTGTGCTCCCTCGTATTATATCTCCTCAGCAAAGTGGCTTTGTGAAGGGCCGTTTAATTCATGAAAATGTTTTGCTTCCTCAAGAGCTCTTTCAGTCGCTTAAGAAGAAGGTGCATGGGTCTAATGTTGCTTTAAAGCTTGATATGGCTAAGGCGTATGATAGACTTTCATGGTTTGCGTTGATTAAGGTGATGAGGAGATTTGGCTTTGCTGAAGAATGGCTGGACATGATTTTTAGATGTATCAATTATTGTTGGTTCTCGGTTCTTATTAATGGTACTGCTAGTGGTTATTTTGTTTCTACTCGGGGGCTTCGCCAAGGGGATCCTATATCTCCTAGCCTTTTTATTATTGCTGCTGAAGTTTTAAGCCGGGGTCTTAATAATCTCCATCTCCTTCACCCTCATGTGGCTTTTCATACGGGCAACCTTAATGTTCCAATCATCTCTCATTTGTCCTATGCTGATGATATCATTATCTTCTGTAACGGAAGTATCCCATCTCTTGAGCGTCATATGGAGTTCTTGGCATCCTATCAACATTTCTCAGGGCAGCTCACTAGCATATCTAAATCCCGCTTTCTGACGGGTCGGGATGTGGCTGATCATGACAATTCTATCTCTCTCATTACGGGGTTTCAAAAGAAAAATTTGCCTATTGTTTATCTGGGTTGCCCTCTTTATATCGGTAGGAAAGTTCAATCTTTGTTTGATCCTTTTATGCAGAAGCTTCGTGATAAGCTTGATTCGTGGCAAGATAAATTACTATCGGCTGGTGCTAAGCTTGTTTTGATCAAGTCCTGCCTCCAAGCTATTCCCATTTATTATATCTCTTTACTTTATCCTCCGAAGGGTATTGTTAATGCCATGAATTGCCTTATTGCTAACTTCTTTTGGAGTAGCTCTGAAGGGGAAAAAAAGTGTCATTCGGTGTCTCGAAATGAGTTTTTCTGGCCTATAAAAGAAGGGGGTTTAGGCCTCCGTAAATTTGTGGAGATGGCGACTGCTTTTTCTATGAAGCTTTGGTGGAGGTTTCGTACGTCTAACTCTCTTTGGGCTCAGTTTCTTGAGGCCAAATATTGCCGTGATACTCATCCTATGGATGCCATTGCTAGATTGGGCTGCTCTCATATTTGGAAGCAGATGGTTGCTGCTAAGGATTTGGTGGAGAGCCGTATTGCTTGGGGTGTGGGTTGTGGTGAGATTTCTATTCAAAAAAAGTGGCTTCCTCATGATGTCCCTCTCCTTGATGATCGCCATGATCAGATTTTTTCGTTATTTGAGGATGGTGTTTTAAGGGAAGATTATATTCGGGATACTTTTGGTCAGCAATGTTTGTTGGAGCTTCAAGCCTTTGGTATTCGGATTGATGGTGATTGTGATCTGCCTTTTTGGTCTCCCTCTTCTTCGGGAAAATTCTCTATCTCTTCGGCTTGGAGGGAGTGTCGGGTGTCCAGGACTCGGAGTAGAGTTTTTGCTTGGTGCTGGCATAAGTTTATTCCTCTCAAGGTGTCCATCTTCATGTGGAAATGCCTAAAGGCTACTCTCCCTACTGATGACAACATATCTCGTAAAGGTATCTCTATTGTTTCTCGTTGTCATTGTTGTACTAACCCTTCTCTTGAATCTTTGCAGCACATTCTTTTACATGGTGATATTGCTTTTCATGTGTGGAATTTCTTTGGGAATTTGATTGCTTGGGATGCTTGTAAAAATTCCAAGCTTAGTCGGGCCGTGAATTGGTTGGGAGATATTCTTCCGAGTATCATCTGCTGGGAGCTTTGGAAGCACATAAATAAATGCAGGTTTGATGATGTTACTCCTAGTTGGGTAAAGGTTCGTAATAATATTCAGTTCCAAATTAGTGAAATCCTTCGAGCCCACAACTTATCCTTTCATGTTCTTCATTCGGAGGTAAATATTGCTTTATTCTTTAATATTAGTATGGCTGCTCCGTCTATAGCTCATGTCAAACTTGTTTCTTGGATTCCTCCTTCTGTGGGACAAGTGAAAGTCAATACGGATGGTGCTTCTGGTGGAAATCCGGGCATTGCCTCGGGTGGTGGTATTTTGCGCCAGCATGATGGGTCTTTTATATTTGCTTTTTGTCATTTTTATGGTAATGCTACTAACATGGTTGCAGAAGCTAGGGCTGCTCTTGATGGAATTACTCAAGCTAGGTTAATGGGTTTCAATTCTATTTGGCTTGAGGTGGACTCTGAAGTTTTGTCTCTCATTTTACTTCGCAAATGCAATATCCCTTGGGAGATTTGGTATTTCATTCAAGACATTTTCAGAGTTATGGAGGAAGCGTCTTTTCAAGTTACTCATGTCACAGGGAAGGTAATAAAGTGGCAGATTTTCTTGCAAATATCTCGGCAGCTGATCAAGCAGATTTTCAGTTTTCATCGTTGGAGACTTGCCCCAAGCCGTGTCAGAGCCTTCTCTACTTTGATCGGATTTCGTATCCTAATATTAGGCAGTAGTTTCTTTCTTTTATTGATGTATTTTCTTTTGTTTTTAGCTTCCCCTCCCTTCTTTGTTGAGGATCTTACAGGTTGTGTAAGAACTCCCCCTAGGTTTCTTTTCCTGGTGGTTAAGGTTGTCATGTCCCCCACCATATTTGTAATTTTATTTTTCGTTATTAATAAAATCTAGGGAGTACCGTCTCCTTTTGCCAAAAAAAAAACACATAAGTTTCATGTTACAACCATGCGATGTATGTTGTTATATGTAAATCCTTCTAAATGTTTAAGTTTTATGCCACCCCTTGATTAGAACACTTGTGATATTTTAGGGTATTTTGATGTAGTTTCGACTCAGTTGGGTGCATCATTATATCTTAAATTGTGATCAAGGTGAGATAATGGTTGATGTAGTTTTGACTCAGTTAGGTGCATCGTTCCATGTCTCATGCGTTTAAAAAAGGTTTCGACTTAATTGTGCTTTCAAATGAGATTTGACCCAAGGCATAGATGAGATTAAAAATATGTTTTTGGCATATGATGTCTAGAAATATCATAAAAGATCTAAGAGTCATATATGATATGATTGATGTTTTCTACCTAAATAACTTGATTTCGGGCATTGACTCAGTTAGACCAAAATCAAGTGAAATATGGATCTTAGCCCATTTTGATTATATAATGCCTGCTTGTATTTGAAGGTGTATAATTGAGTGGGAGTATTTATGAAATACATTATTTGCTCTTAGATGATAAATGCATTGATACTTATATGTTTGTTGTTTGCATATTTTATTGTAGTAATGGCAACAAACAATAATCAGCCCCTGTCACTGCGATCCGTCCTTGAGAAGGACAAGCTCAAAGAGAACGGTACAAACTATTCTGATTAGATCAGAAGCCTAAGAATTGTTCTTAGGCAAGAGAAGAAAATATACGTTCTTGACAAACCCGTTCCACCTCCACCTACTGCCAATGCTTCAAGGGCAGATAAGGATGCATATAAGAAACACGTTGATGATTCTAATGATGTGACATGCCTTATGCTTGCCACCATGTGTAAGGCTCTTCAGAAGGACCTTGAACACATGGAAGAAGCTGCTTTTGATCTAGCTGAGCGCTTAAAGGAAATGTTCCAAGTGCAAGCTAGACAAGAGAGGTATGATGTGGTATAGGCCCTGAATGCATGCAAGATGCAAGAGGGGCAATCGGTTGGTGCTCATGTCCTTAAGATGAAGGGTTACATTGAGCGTCTCGAAAGGCTTATTAATCAGATGAGTTTGGAATTCGCCACGGATACGATATTGAATTCATTGCCTGAAAGTTATGGTCATTTTATAATGCACTATCACATGACTGGCATGGATAAGAATCTCTCGGAATTGCATGCGATGCTTAAGACAGCAGAGAAGAATATCAAGAAGCCCTAAATGACAAATGTGTTAATGGTTAACAAAGGTAAAGGGTTCAAGAATGATGGCAAAGGTAAAGCAAGTGTTTCTAAACCTAAGGCAAAAGTTGCCATTGCCGGAGAGGCTCCCAAGGTATCTCAAAAGGATGCAATTTGCTACCATTGCCAAGAGGTTGGTCATTGGAAGCGTAATTGCAAGGCTTACAAGGAAGGCCTAAAGGCGAAGAAAGGCAATACGATTGCTTCTGATTCAGGTATCTATATGATAGATATTTTCCTTTCTATTTCTAGTTCATGGATATTAGATACCGGATATGGATCTCACATTTGTTTAAATGTGCAGGGACTAAGGAATAGAAAGCTACTCAAACAAGGTGAAGTTGACCTACGTGTGGGGAATGGAGCAAGAGTTGTTGCATTAGCCATAATAGGGCATATGATGCAACTTTACCTTGTGGATTAGTTCGTATTTTGAACAATTGTTACTATGTTCCGAATTTGAGTAGAAATATTATTTCCGTTTCTTGTTTGGATAATGAAGGTTTTAGGTTTCTTATTGAGAATAAGAAATTTTCTTATTATTTAAATGATATGCTCTAATAGTATTGCAAATTCATTTAATGGCCTTTATGTTCTTAATGTTGATGAGAAACAAAATAATATTGAAGATATTTGTCATATGGACAAGAAGTCTAAACCGAATGATGTGAACAACACGTTCATGTGGCATTGCCGGCTTGGTCATATAAACGAGAAATGCATTTCTAAACTCCATAAGGATGGACTTTTAGACTCACATGATTATGAATCATATGAGATATGCGAATCTTGTTTATTGGAAAAAATGACCAAACCACCCTACACTAAGAGTAGTGAAAGGGCTAGTGACTTATTGGGCCCTAATACATACCGATGTATGTGGTGGACCAATGAGCAGCATTGCTAGGGGAGGATTTCGATATTTCATTACATTCACCGATGACTTATCTAGATATGGCTATGTTTATCTGATGAAGTCCAAAAGTGAATCGTTTGAGATATGTATTTCAAAATGAAGTACAAAATCAACTTGGCAAAAACTATTAAAGCACTTCGATCCGATCGTGGTGGAGAACATTTAAGCCAAGAGTTTGACAATCATCTCAAAAACTGTGGAATTGTTTCAGAGTTGACTCCACCCGGAACACCACAATGGAATGGTGTATTCGAGAGGAGCAATAGAACCTTATTAGATATGGTTCATTCGATGATGAGTCAAGTTGACCTTTCTATTTCCTTTTGGGGACATGCATTAGAGAATGTTGCGTTCACACTGAACAAAGTCCCTACTAAATCGGCCTAAGACCCCACATGAGATGTGGCATGGAAGAAAACCTAGTTTGTCTTTCATGAAGATTTGGGGTTGCAAAGCTTATGTGAAGAGACTTGTCTCTGATAAGTTAGCACCTAAATCTGACAAGGTTATTTTCGTTGGTTATCCTAAGGAAACCAAAGGGTATTACTTTTACAACCGCAATGAGAACAAAGTGTTTGTTGCTCAATATGGTACCATTCTTGAGAAACAGTTTCTCAATAAAGGAACTAGTAGGAGTAAAATTGATCTTGAAGAAGTTCAAGAACTCGAAAATAACATGGAACCAAAGTAGAGATGGAACCAAGTCCTCAAGAAGTTGTGGAACCGGTTCAAGATCCACAAGTCCATCGTAGATCGGATAGGTTATGATCCGCACCCGAGAGATATGGATTTCTCGTGTCGAAAAGTAATGAAGTGGAAGTCATTGAGAATGACGAACCTACTTCCTAACAAGAGGCGATGTCCACTCCCGATTCGGATAAATAGTTAGAAGCCATGGAATCCGAATTGCAATCCATGTCAGATAATCAAGTTTGGAACTTGATTGTGCCACCCGAAGGTGTAAAAACCATAGGGTGCAAGTGGGTCTTCAAGAAGAAGAATGACATAGATGGGAAGGTGCATACTTACAAGGCTAGGCTTGTAGCAAAGGGATATAGGCAGATTCATGGTGTAGACTATGATGAAACCCTTTCGCCTGTTGCAATGCTGAAATTACCCGGATCCGGCTCGCGCGCGGGGCCCCGGCATCTCGCGTTCGTCGCTGTTCGGGAGGTCGCCCAGATCCGAGAGGCAGCACAATCGCGCCCCGGCATCTGGCTTATTCCGTTTTAGCGTTGCGCGTTGGAGGTGTCTCGCCGTTTTGCTTTCGCATTTTGTAGAGTCGCCACGCCGTTTTTATTAAGCCCAAAACATTGAAAAAGGGCATCAGTTTAAAGATAAATTTTAAACTGTTTTTGTGTGATGAGATTTTGAGTTCGGAGGTCAGATGACTCCCCGGGAAGAGAATATTAGAATATTAGAGCTCACCCGAGTAGCCTCGTAAAACGAGTCTTTCGGATACCCCTAATATCCTTTAAATGTTGTGTGTGTGTGTGTGTGTGCTTTTAAAAATGCATGCTGTATCGGATGTCTACATTGTATGCTATGTATGGAAATGTATTGAAATAGTATAGGAAGGAAGCCTTACCAATGTTGGTTCGTGTACGTCTTCCGCTGGGAATAGTGTTTGAGGTCGGAGTAGCGTTCGGTACGGATCGGGATTGCCCGGGAGGGACCGGTTGGCGGACGAGTTTCGGCGTGAGTTGAGGTTGCTTGCTGCGTTCGGGCGAGAGGTTCGGCGTGCGTGGGGATCGTCGGGATCACTCGGGCGAGAGGTTCGGCGTGCGTTGTGGTGGCAGGAGTCACTCGGGCGGGAGTTTCGGCGTGATTTGGGATCGTCGGTTTGACTTGGAAAGAGCCGGACACCGTGGAAAGACCAGGCAAGGCCTCGGAGTACCACGAGGGGCCTCGAGTACCTCGAGAGTGCCTCGGGGCAGCGCGGGAGCGTCTCGGGAGCGCTCGGAGAGGCTTGAGCACCTCGAGGGGGCTCGGAAGGCCTCGGAAGGATCCGAAGGGGCCGGGAATGCCTCGAAAGGTCTTAGAAGGGGAGCCAGAAGGCTTAGGGAGGAAGAGAGAAGTGGGAGGTGTGTGAAAATGAGGAGGGGGAGCCCTCTATTTATAGTAAAAATTTCGGAGCAAAGAGGTCCGTACGGACCTTCTTGGTTATCCAGAATTTTGGATTTCCTCGATTTGAGGGAATGCGCAATGATGGAGAATATTCTGGAATGATGATGTCCCCCATGCAATAAGGTCCGTACGGACCATCTTGCATGCAAAGAGGTCCGTACGGACCAACTCTGCAGGGAAGTCATCATTTCTTCCGGGATTTGAGGGAATATTGTGGACTTTAAGGGGATTTAGTAATCATTGAAACAAAGAGGTCCGTACGGACCTTAATTGCTTTACGATTTCCTGAAAATTCCCAAAAGGTCCTTTTGTCCCTTTTTATCCCAGAAAGGCTCCTCCCTTGGTTTGTTTGGGGGTTTGAGAGGGTTTTGAGAGGGTTTTGAGTGAGAGAGGTCTCTGAGACTGCGTGGATGAGTCTACGGTGTTTCCCGTGTGTTTGAAAGGGAGTGATCCAGATTGGGGTACTTACAGAAGCCCCTCGACGACGTCACTTATGAAAGAAGTGGGGTCGCCGATAAGATAAGGGTCCTAATCTGGATCGCGTGCTGGGAGAGGAAGTGACCGTGAGGGTCAAAGTGAGGACGTGGTGGTGTCCTTTTGGGTGACCATTTAGGTCAATAGGCTGGACCCTGTGATAGGATTCCTACGTATCCCTGGCGGGAATCAAGCACAGTCGTAGTTCGGGTGTGGGGTGAGTGTTACGTGAATACGGGCGTGGTGGTGCCACGAAGTGTCGTGTGACCGCCGATGTCGGTGGTGAGGACGTGGTGGCGCCCCGGGTGACCGCATAGAGTCGGTGATAAGGACGTGGTGGCGTCCCCGGTGACCGCATAGGCCGCCGATAAGGACGTGGCGGCGTGGTGCATGTCCCGGGATGTGACCGTGGTGGCGTCCCGCGACCGCATGTCGATAGTGACGTGGCGTAAGGCCCCGCGGGTGACCGCATAGGTCGGTGGTAAGGACGTGGTGGCGTCTGGGTGACCGCATGACAGGTCGGTGTGTGCGACGTGGTGGCGTCCCCGGCGACCGTATAGGTCAGCCGGTGAGGACGTGGTGGCCTTCTGGGTGACCGCATAGGTCGGTGATAAGGACGTGGGCGCGCCACGGTGACCGCATAGGTCAAATGTGAGGACGTGGTGGCGTCCGGGATGGAAATTTTACGATTTTCCTAATCGGGTGGTTTAAGGCCTTCCTGCCGGAGATAGAGTGAGGACTTGAATCGTCTTCCTCGATCATGGGCCAGTGCCACGCTAGAGGACTTTGAATCGTCTTGGCGGCGGTTGGTGCCACGGAGGACTTTGAATCGTCTTCGGCGGCGGTTGATGCCACCACGGAGGACTTCGAATCGTCTTCCGCGGTTGGTGCCACGCCGGAGGACTTTCAATCGTCATCTCGGCGGCGGCCGGATGTAATGCGCGAGGACTTTGAATCGTCTTCTAGCCGTTAGCCATGGATGTAATGCGCGAGGACTTTGAATCGTCTTCTAGCCGCAGTTGTGGATGTAATGCGCGAGGACTTTGAATCGTCCTCTAGCCGCAGGTGTGGAGGCGTGGCTGCCTTGTGATTCGAGAGGCGTAGATGCCATTTGTGTTTTTGCATGTTGATGTAGAAGGTTGGACTTACGATGACCGCGCAGCCGAGCCGTCGTCAAGTGGGCAAGGATGGCGATGATTGCTTCACCATTTGGCGTTTTGGGAGGCGCTTCGTGCCTTGGGACTTGTACTCGGAGGTGTTGGCTCCTTCGCGTGCCTGTTTTGCCGTTGAGCGGGCAAGGATGATGGTCGGTGATTGCTTCACCATTTGGCGTTTTTGGAGGCGCTTCGTGCCTTGGGACTTGTACTCGGAGGTGTTGGCTCCTTCTTGTGCCTGTTTTGCCGTTGAGCGGGCAAGGATGATGGTCGGTGATTGCTTCACCATTTGGCATTTTTGGAGGCGCTTCGTGCCTTGGGACTTGTACTCGGAGGTGTTGGCTGCTCCTTCTTGTGCCTCGTTTTTGCCGTTTGAGCGGGCAAGGATGATGGCGGTCTTTGGGGATATGCGCAAATCTGTATGACTTCCCTTCGACTTGTTGGGGAGGAGCTCGGGCTTACTTTGACGGCCGATGGCGTTGCGTTGCCGTTGAAGTGGGCGAAGTTCGGGCTTACATCTGACTGCCGGTGCTTGAATTGTTGGGGATGCGTGACCTTGTAGGGGCCCTTTTCTGTTGGGAAGATGACTTCGGACCTCTTTTGAGAGCCAGTGGTTGAGTTTTCGTTGAGCGTTTGGAGGCGTCTTGTGCCTTGATATTCGTGCTGGGAGGTGTTGGCTCCTTCTTGAATTGCCGTCGGGCGTTTTGGAGGCGTCTCGTGCCTTGGGATTCGTGCTGGGAGGTGTTGGCTCCTTCTTGAATTGCCGTTGAGCGGGCGGTGGTTGAATTGCCGTTGGAGTGGGCGAGGACCGGTCTTACGCTGATGGCCGGTGGTTGAATTGCCGTTGAAGTGGGCGAGGACCGGTCTTACGTTGATGGCCGGTGGTTGAATTGCCGTTGAAGTGGGCGAGGACCGGTCTTACGCTGACGGCCGGTGGTTGAATTGCCGTTGAAGTGGGCGAGGACCGGTCTTACGTTGATGGCCGGGGGTTGAATTGCCGTTGAAGTGGGCGAGGTCCGGTCTTATGCTGACGGCCGGTGCTTGAATTGCCGTTGGAGTGGGCGAGGACCGGTCTTACGCTGACGGCCGGTGGTTGAGTTGCCGTTGAAGTGGGCGAGGACCGGTCTTACGCTGACGGCCGGTGGTTGATTTGCCGTTGAAGTGGGCGAGGTTCGGTCTTACGCTTGACGGCCGGTGGTTGAATTGCCGTTGAAGTGGGCGAGGACCGGTCTTACGCTGACGGCCGGTGCTTGAATTGCCGTTGGAGTAGGCTCGATATGAGGCTGATGAGTTCTAGGGGCTCCTCAGGTGACAGCGCAGCGGAAGATGCTGCGGGGCCTGACTTGCGACGTTATGTACCTGGGGGAGCGGGTCTTCTGGCAGTATGGCCCAGGTGTGCTTCCCGTGGCTCCGAGGGATCCTCCCTTTGGGATGCTTGACTCCCGGGACATGGATGTGCTTGACTTCGAGAGGTACCTTGGCGGTGTCGGTGCCGAGGAGTTCATTTTATACGGAGAGGAGTACGGGGCCTTCGTGAGGAGGAAGCTGAGGACACCGCAGGTACTGGCGCGGGAGAGAGAGGCTGGCCCGCAGGCTCCCCCAGAGGTTCCGATGCCGGGACCGGATTTCACGTACGTCCGCGGGGACGGGTCGAGGAGGAGGGTGTCTGTACCCGTTCCGGAGCAGGCTCCTGCTGCATACAGAGTGGATCCCGACAGATCGGTGAGTGTGCTGACTCTTTTCCATCTTGGCATCTCTTCTGTATTTTTCTCTTTTTGTTGTTGAGTATAACTGTATTTGATGAGCGTTTCCTTGGCTACTTGTTGCAGGAGTCCCGGGAGAGCTTACGATACGCCGACTCGCCGCTACGTGGCGATGCGCTCCTTGCTAAGAAGATGGCGTCGAAGGTGTCCCGTCGGTCTTCGCGTCGTGTGCCGGCGTACGAGCCTATGCCTTCGAGGCATTCTGTGGACGTTCCTCCGCCTAGAGCCGAGCCGGAGCCGCAGCCAGGAGGGCCTTTGAGGGCGGCATAGCATGGATGCCGGACGTCTTCGGAGCCTGCAGGCCTTCGAGGGAGCGGCCTTTATCGCTCACATGCCTCCGCACGGCGCACGGCGAGGGTTCCTCGAGCCTTCTTTCTTTGATCCTTTCGCCGGATTTGATCCTTCGAGTACTTCTCGTGGGAGCCTCGGAGGCGGGTGCTCGGTATTCGACGATGAGGATGTGACGGGCGAGTTCCCTGGGATGCCCGACTTCTCTCTGGAGGATCTTGGCGAGGATGATGATGCTGAGGATTCTGATTAGTATTCATTTGCTTTCCCTCTTTTCATATCCCTCCCTTTTTTTTTTGTTTAGCAACAGACATTTTTGGGTACCTGTAATAAAACACATGTATTTGCATGGCAAACAGTATTTTATTTTAAGATGTAATGTCATTTTTGTGATTCCCGGGAATTGTCCTAGAAATTGTTGCTATTATTATTTTTTTATTTTTGTACATGCCACGTGAGCTGAAAGTGTGTTTGTGGGTAGTGTTTGTTTGCCGGGAATGGCTTTGGCCAGTGTTTGGGCAGTTTGGAGCAAGGTTTTGCTGAGGACAGTGGTTTTTGTACTGTTTTCTGGGGAAATGGGTTCTGTTTGCAAGGAGGTCCGTACGGACATACTTAGCATGCAAAGAGGTCCGTACGGACCAACCTTGCTTTTGGGAAGGACATAAATGCTTTCCAGTGCCTGGTTCTTCCTCATTTCCCCATTTGCAGCCATTTTCGAGCTTTCTTCCCCATTTTCTCTAGGAACCTCCATTTTTGCCATGGATTCTTCGTACGTCCCTAGAATTTTGCCGAGGCTTTCGCAGGAGAGGCAAGCACACTTCCTTGAGCAGTTGAAAACGTGGATGCGGCGCCGTATGAGGCATCAGAGACGGGCTTTCGAGGTAAGGTTTCGTCTTTGCTCGGTTTGGTCTTTTAAGGAGTTGGTTCCTGATTGGGATTTGTTGCGGGCTGCCGCGAAGTTACAGGATGTTAGGAGGCACGTGTACTTTGTTTCTCCTACAATGAAGTGGTGCCCACTTTTGAAGATTTTCGGGCTTTGATTGGAGGACCGGAGGTGGAGGCCATCTCGCTTCCTTTGGTTGGTGGTGCTGCTGTGAGCGTGAAGCTTGCAGACTTTCTTCTTGCTTCGTTGGAAGAAGTGCAGGGCATGATCCTTGATTTGGGTCATATCGACATTTCTGAGCTGCCGGAGCGGTTCATGGTTGATGATGAGAGTGACGTTTCTTGGGATGTGTTTGCCTTGTGCGTGATGGCGACGCTTTTTCTGGTCAGTTCCCTTGGCATTTGTGATGGCGCTTTGCTAGATGTGGTAGGGCACTGCAGAGCTGGAGAGGATATTGTCCCGTTGGTGCTGGGGGAGACTCTTCATGGTATCGACCGTCTGGCGACTGGGGATCGTTTTATGAGAGGGGGAAGCCCCGCTTTGCTCACCTTGTGGCTGCGAGAGAGACTTCAGGCCATGTTCGAGGCTCCGACGTCGTTTAGCCCGTGGTCATTTGCTCAGCGACCTCTTGTGTTGGATATGGATCGCCCGCCTCGGGAGAGATGGATGGCACGGCTTGGTACTCATCGATCCGCCGGTGGGTTCCGCACCGGAGGATTGAGACCGGGAGGATCTTGCAGAAGGGTCCTACGTTGTCGAGTTCCAGGTTTGTCTTGGTCCTCCTTCTATATTCCGTCGCTTGTTTCCCGGCGGTTTGGGATGAAGCAGAGCCTTTGTTGGCAGGGATGACCTTGCTACGCGGAGATAGCTCCTCTTTGTATGGCAGCCCTGTGTGCCTTCTTGTATTGTCTGAGGGTATGGAAGTATTCCGCTTTCCCTCCTGTGGTACTCCTTAGACGTCGGGAGAGCGTTGTATTGACGACTCAGTATCTGGCCTGGTATGAGCAGCGTGTTGGGCAGTCCCAGGTGGTCTTGGAGAGCAGGCGTGTAGCGATTCTGGGACCCGGTTGCCGTAGCAGCTATTGCCTTAGGAGTTCCGAAGCCTGGTCTGACCCTTTGGATGTGACGGGAGACGCTTTGTTTGACTACGAGACTAGAGTTGACCGACTGACAGGGAGAGGTCCTCTTTTACAGACTCGCAAGGAGGAGATCCGAGCCGAAGCACGGCGAATGAAGCCCTGAGAGCTACTGGATTATTTGACTCTACGGGGAGGACCCCAGATCTCGGACTGAGAGACGCAGAGTTGGTTCACGTGGAGCGAAAGAAGACTCGCCGGGGACGAGGGAAGAAAGGAAAGAATGGCGAGGGGACAAGCGCAGATGGCGCGGAATGACCTCCTAAGTATCCATTCATTGCATTGCAAACACATTATTAGTTAAATGTATTAAGCTGTTTTTTAGCATGTTGTGAACTTGAGAGTAGACCGTGCTTGAACTCATCAAGAAATGTTGTAACCGTTAGTGATTTGTGATTTACTTTTAAAGCTTTGTCGAGACGCAAGATCTTTTGTTTGCCTTTGCTTTTGTTGTGCACTTTGTCGGCGTCCATCTTTGGACTTTTCTGTTGCATTTGCGGACTGAAGCAGTCTGGGCCCTGACGGCAATCCCCTTTTGCTGAGGCTTTGTATTTGGCTGAGACGTTGAATGCTCCCTTGACAAATCGTTTTGACGGTCTTTTCCGCAGCTTCCTTGCCTCTTGTTGGCGTCGGGCACTTGACCTCAATTTTGCAGCTTCTGTTTTGAGCTTCTTTTGTTTTATTGTTTTTTTTTTTTTGTGAGCCCTTGCTCAAGCTCTCTTTTTTTTTTTTTTTGTGAGCCCTTGCTCGAGCTCTCTTTTTTTTTTTTTTTTTTTTTGAAGCGCGTGAGGGCGAAGACAAGCCCCTGGGCTCGGGAAACAGCCACGAGTCGGGCCGTTTGATGCCGGAGCGACCCTGATGTCCTTTGATGTTGCCGCCGTCGTTTGACTTGGCCGTCAAGGTGATCACGCTGGGGCGTGTTCTTGAAAAGTGCGGAGCTTGATGGAGGTCTTGGTTGACATTCAAACTTTTGACTTTTTGTGTATTTTTAGACCGGACCAATTAAGGTTGCCTACGTTCCCCTGACTAGAGGGCTCAGTGTCCGCGTAGTTCGACACTACATGGAGTGCCAAGAGATGCACGCTGTTCTTCTTCAGCGAAGTATCTCGCGAAGTTTGCTTCCGTTGACCGGATTCATGAAGGGATTACCGTCTAGGTCTGTTAGCTTCATGGCGCCTCCGGAGAAGATCTTTTGAACCACGAAAGGGCCGATCCATGTGGGTTCCCATTTTCCCAGCTGGGTTGGTTCGAGTGGGCGGCTTTTCTTTGAGTACAAGGTCACCTTCCCCGATGTCTCGGGATTTGACTTTCTTGTCGAAAGCTCTAGCCATCCCGCTTTGATAGGCTCCTGACGTGTTCCATGGCCTTTAGTCGTCGCTCGTCTAGCGTGAGCCAATTCGTCATGTCTGGCCGTGAGCCATTCGACTTCGTTGATGTCATTTTCCAAGAAAGACTCGGAGTGAGGGAATTTCTAGCTCGATGGGAAGGACTCGCTTCCATCCCGTACGTCGTGGCAAATGGGGTTTCTCCCGTGGCTGTTCTCGACCGATGTGCGGTAGCCCCAAAGTGCAAGGTGCGGCTTCTCGGGCCAATCTCGTCCTCGGGTGGTCATTTTTCGGATGATCCGTTCGAGGGTTTTGTTTGCCGCTTCCACGGCGCCGTTTGTTTGTGGCCGGTAGGGAGAAGATTTGTGGCGTGTGATCTTGAATTCAGCCGCCAGCCTGTCGAATTCTCCTTCGAAGTGTGAGCCGTTGTCCGATATGACCTCATTTGGGATGCCGTATCGGCATATGATGTTTTCCTTGAGGAAATGTGCGACCTTCTTGGAGGTGAAGTACCTTGTAGGACTTGGCTTCGACCCATTTGGTGAAGTAGTCGATGGCTACTAAGATGAACTCGCGACCGTTCTTGCCGTCAGCGGAGCGATTTTCCCGATGACGTCAATTCCCCAAGTGGCAAAAGGGCCAAGGTGTTGTCATGCGGTAAGAGAGATCGTGGGGTGGTAGATGATTGAGGTTGGAGAACCGCTGGCACTTGTCGCAGCCGGACAAAGTGGATGCACCGCCTCCATGGAGATCCAAGCAGTAGCCCATCCCGAGAATGATTTGCATCAGTGGCTCGGGCGTTCATGTGGGGACCGCAAGCCCCGTTGTGGACTTCGTTCATGAACTTGTCTCCGCTTCTTCTTGGCCGATGCGGCGTAGGAGTGGCCCATGGTAGCGTTTCTTGTATAACATGTCCCCGAGGATGACGAAGCTGAGAGGCAAGGCGTTTTAGGGCCATGATGCTCTTGGTTTTGACCCCTTCGTGTGTTGACCTTCCTTGTTCATGAAGGTGGTTTCCCGCTCTTGAGGTATTGGAAGATCTCGGTTATACCATGGCTTATTGACGGGCTTAGGTTCCCGGTTCGATCTCACAACAAAGAGGCGTGAACTTCCTTTCGTCCGACCTTGAAGTGGTTTGATTGCTTTTCCTTCAGTGGATTTCCACAAGGGAGGCCAAGGTGGCTAAGGCATCTCGCAAACCCGTTTCGGTCTCTTGGCAAGTAATGGAAGGTGACCTCTTCGAATTGTGTGATGAGGTCCTCTATGCAGGCATGGTATTTTTTGCAAGCCCGGTCTATGGTTTTCCACTTGTTGGAGACTTGGTTGATGATCAAGGCCGAGTCCCCATAAACTTCGAAGTTTACGGACATTCCTCTCGAGTGCGGCTTGTAGTCCAAGAAATGCAGCTTCATATTCGGCGGCATTGTTGGTTACCTCGAAATTGAGCTTTATAGCAATTGGGGTGTGCTCGTCCCTGGGATCCACCAAGAGCATACCGACGCCGTTTCCTTTTGGTTGGCCGCTCCGTCAAAGAACAAGCTTGCCATCGGTTTTCGCCTTCGATTGCGAAGATTCCCTCGCCTCGGAAATTGTGGTTCAGTGGCCTCGAGCCTCGTCGGTTGGGAAATCGCCCATTGTTCACCCATGGCCCGTCCCTTGATTGATTTTTGGTTTACGTACTTGATGTCAAATTCCGCCAGAAGAAAGACCATTTGGCGAACCTCATTGACAGAGATGGTTTGTCGAAGAGGTACTTGATCGGGTCCATTTTGGAAACCAAGTGTACTGTGTGCGATTGCATGTAGTGCCGTAGTTTCCCGACAACCCATACCAGAGCCGCGCAGGTTTTCTCGAGGGCCGAGTAATTGAGTTCGCCGCCTTGAAACTTTCGATCGACGAAGTAGATGGCGTTTCGACCCGTGACTCTTTCTTTTCTTGACAGAGCATGGCTCCAACTGCGGTGTCTGGCCACGCTTAGGTATAGCAACAGTGGCTTTTCCTCGTGGGGAGGACGAGAGAATCGGAGGACTCACAAGGTATGCTTTTATTTTTTCAAAGGCATCTTGGCATTCTGAGTTCCATTCGATGTCGGCGTTCTTCTTCATCAGGCTTGAAGATTGGCTCGCACATAGAGGTCAATTGGTTGACGAAGCGGCCGATATATCAGCAGCGGCCCATGAAGCTTTTCACCTCTCGTCCGAGTTTGCGGTGGTCTCATTTCGATGATAGCTTTGATCTTTTGAGGATCCACCTCGATGCCTCTCTCGGTGACCATGTATCCCAAAACCTTGCCTCGGCTAACCCCAAATGTGCATTTGGCGTGGTTAAGCCTCATTGAGTGTTTTCGGAGGCGATTGAAGAATTTTCTCAGTCCGTGAGGTGTTGTCCGTCCGATCCCTTTGAGTGAACGATCATGTCATCGACGTACACTTCGATCTCTTTGTGGATCATATCGTGGAAGAGGGCGGTTGTCGCCCGTTGGTAGGTAGCCCAGCCGTTCTTTAGTCCGAACGGCATTACCGTAGCAAGAGGTTCCCTGTGGGGTTGTGAAAGCCGTCTTTTCTTGGTCTTCTTCGGCCATCTGATCTGATTGTAACCGGCAAAACCGTCCACGAAGGACTTGACTTCGAAATTGGTCAGTAGTGTCTACCAACATGTCGATGTTGGGTAGTGGAAAATCGTCCTTGGGACTTGCTTTGTTGAGATCTCGAAGTCCACGCAACAACAGACTTTTCCATTGGCCTTGGTGACCGTGATGATATTGGAGAGCCATGTGGGGTACTCGATCACCCCGATGAAGCCGACGCGAAGCATTTTTTCGATCTCCTCTTTGACTTGTAAAGACCATTCTCGGCTTGATTCGGCGTAGCTTTTGCTTGATGGGCTTAGCCTCGGGATTCAAGGGGATCCGGTGCTCTACAATGTTAGGATCTAATCCGGGCATGTCTCGGTAAGACCAAGCGAACACGTCCACGAACTCTTTGAGCAAAGGCAGCCAATGCGTCTTGCTCGTGCCGGTGAAGAAACTTCCGATTTGCGTCTCTTTTGGCTCTTCGCCAGCTTCCCAAATTCACTTTGGTTAAAACCTCCTCGGCACTTGGGCCCGGTTTTTCTCTCGTTTGACAACATGCTTAAAGATATGCTTAATGTATTGTTCATTTAATGTGTCTGCTTCTTTATCAAGTGAATCGTTATTAACTGTTTGTGTGTTAGTTAATTTATCAGTTGTTAAAGATGCAATGAGAGGATACTCGGAAAGATCGAAGCATTCATTAAGAGCATACGGGAATACATTATTGGCAATGAGTTCGTAATCTTCTGGCGTGAGGCCATCAGATGACTCGAGAGACTCAAATTCAAAGCTAATGGACTCAGGATGAGTTTTGACACTAGACTCTAGGACTCGAGGGGTCAGACCAAGTTGTTCGATCATGTACCTTTTGGCCGGGGGGTCCGGAGAAGGTGGCCCAGTTATTGAGTGGCCATGAGCTTGATAGGAGATGGGGCTTGAAAGGCTTTATGTCACCGTTCCCGATCATTGCTATCACAGAGTTATCAGAAACAAAATCGATTAGATCCGGCATCTCGATTTCTTCTTTGAAGAGCAGGTGTAGCAGTGGTTCGTCCCAAGCATCATCTGCGGAGTCTTTTGCTTTTGTCTTGGGCATTACTAGCTCGAATGCAGACTCGTCCCGCTTGTTGAAGGCAGGAGTGTTGACAGAGAGTTTTTCGAGTTCTTCCGCCAAAGAGGGAGTTTTTCCGAACCAAAATTCATTGTGAATAGTGGTGGTTGTGGATCCCGGCAGGGGCGGTGTGTCGAGGAATGCTCTTCGGACAGGATTTGGCTTGAGGCCTCTGAATCTTGCCAGTTCTCGCCGGAGCTTGTCCATGGTTGTCGGCCGCCTTTGTTTGGCGCCGATCGCCTCTGTTCCCTTTTTCTCGGATCTTCTTCCAAGCTGCCGGCCTTCCTTGTGAAGTACTGGGTCATGTCGAAGCTGTAAGGACGAAGATCGGAGATTGCGTGCAAGCCTCTTTTTGTTATCTCGTGGAGCGTTTCGTGCGGCTCGCTTGTCCTCCGCAATGTGTTCGGGAGTAGGAGAGTATCCTGTGCCGTGCAGGTATTCTCGTTCTTTGACATTGATGATCCGTTGAGTGCCCCGATGGCGTTTCCCAAACCGAGCCCCGGATGTAGTTCATGTGCTTCATCATTTTCATCGGGGAGGGATCTTGTCCCAAATCAAAGGCAGTCTATGTGGCACACTTGGGCCTTTGGACTTTCGATGGTGAACCCCGTTAGCATCATGCGCCATCATCGTCGGGTTTGATTTCTAAGACCGGGACGCCGTTGATGTCGGTCCTTTCAGTGACTATGCCGTCGCCGTAGATGATGGTCGATCTGTTCCTTGGACGAACTTTACGCACCGATGGAGAGTGGATGCCACCCCATTGATCCGATGTAGCCAAGGGCGTCCCAAAATGGCGTGAAGGTGATCGGGATGTCGATGACTTGGAAGTCCGTCGGGACCATTTGTTTTCCAAACCAAAGGTTCAAGGTGGCTATTCCCAAGACTCGGGCGGGATGTTGAGTCGTATGCCTTGATTGCTCGAGTCGAGGGCTTGAGATCGCTTGCTTTGATCCCTAGCAAGTCCATCATTTTGGCGGGAAGGACGTTCATGGATGATCCCCATCTACCAAGACCCGAGGGAGACGGCGCTCGTCCGGTTGAACTGTTATGTAGAGAGGCTCGTTGTGGTCGCCCCAAATTTTGGAAGATCGAGCTCTTTGTGAAGGTGATGATATTGCTTTGTAATTGACGTTGCCAATCATCCGAACTGCTTCATCGTGTGTCACCGTGATGGGAACCATAGTCTGGGCCAGGCTCTCTTCCAACTTGAGCTTGTGTGGGTAAGATGAAGTGCGTAAGGACCAGAGTGAGATGTTAGCCTGAGTGCGCTTGAGCCTGTGTCAAGACAGGATCTTCAACCTTCGGGGTCCAAGGTTTCAGCCTTCTTTGGCGTAGGGCCCTTTTCAATTCGTGGCTCAGGTATGGCCGGCCTTTTGTCCGTCCGTGGAGGATTCACTCGGGATTTGACCGGAACGTGTCGAACATTCACCTCTGGACTTATGGTTTTGCTTGTCTCTCCCGTTTCTGGAGTGGGAGGAGCACGATTGGCGTAAGGCCGACCGCGCATTTCAATTCGTTCACTGTCATGGCTTTTACCGAAGCATCAATAGTGGCTTTGAGATCTTCCCAAGACAGGGGTTGGATTATCTGGACCTTCGGGCCTTCGGTGGCGGTGCGAAGCTCGTCCCCTGATCATGGAGCAAACATTGTCGTGGCCACGTGCGGAACTAGAATTTGGGGAGATTTCTTGGAGTAGATGACATAGTAGTCAAACTTTCCGAGGGTTCTCCAAGGGTTCCGATCGTGGGATCACCAGCATTCATACCTCTTTTTCAGTTTTTGTTGAGAAGATAGCTTCTTCTTTCTCTGCCAGGACCGCCCTCGCTCATTGCATCTGGAATTCCATTTCCGCACAAGCACCGCAATCGCAGACGTCCCACCAGATGTGTTCGTTGTTCGGCGGTGGTACCGGGACCTCGGGAGGCTGGATGGGCGTGCTTTCCTCTGGAAGGTCTTGTGGCCTTACGTCATAACCGCATGGCTCGTATGAGGGTAACGAGGTTGACTTACGGGAGACAATGAGAGATGTTAGAGGCCGTAGGAGCAGCCATGGCTTGGGAAGCCCTGTGTAGTTGGGTAGCTAAGGTTCCGAAGTGGTGCATGGCACCTTCGATCCAGGCTTGTTGCTCACCTTGACGTTTCTCAATAGCCATGAGGACCTGCCAAACTTCTTCCAATGTTGGGAAATTTCTTGGGGGTAAGGTCCCGTTCTCATCGTTGTTATCCACTGACTTGGCCATGGGGATTGTGGTATCTGGTGACAGAGCTGGGAAGGAGGTAGGACCTTGCTTTGTTTTGGCTGGGGAGACGGGTTCCGGGTACTCTCGACCACTCTCTGTTAGCTGGAGGGGGTGACGGGCAAGGTTTAGACACGGGAATGGCCTAACGGGATAAAAGGGGGAAAGCTCACGTGGCATGCGGTTTCCGCTTCTTTTATTTTTTGATTGATTTTTTTTTTTGTTGTTTTAATTTACTTAAAACATGTTTTCTCAGAGTCCTAGGTAGGTTGGAAAAGATTGCTCTTCTTTTTCGCAACTATGCTAGATCCTGGGTCAGTGGAGACCATCTGTGCGGCTATAAGCCCCTCGTTTTGCACCCGTATTTCGACATCCCGGGGTGCGGATGCCCCCTGGGCGAGGGTCCTATAGTGCAAGTGGTTTCCATAGGCCTAAAAGAAAAATCGAACCTAAGGACCGAGCCTGTCATGTTCGTTTTGATGCGTTAGCCATGTGAATAGTGAACCGGCCGGCACCGAGTCAAGATCGAGGTCAAGAGTTCGGCATGACCTCTCTTTACCTTGCTTGCGCAAGGGATCTGTGACGTTAGGCGTTAGGTGGGTCATATCGTCATGGCCGACGTATCAAAGGCGTGATGACATGGTGTCATGCAGAGCATGGATGTATATCCAGGGACGGAACATCGTGCAGGTGTAACTTCGGAAATCAAGATCGAGGTCAAGATTTTAGCATGACCTTTCATCGCTTTGCTTGCGCAAGGGATCTTGAGTTCCGAGCCTTGACTCGAGAAAATGGCCGGCATGGTATATGTATCCAGTCGTATGACACGGACTAGGTAAAACCAACCGAGTCCGGACAGAGTGTGACTCAAGACTCAAACGTGCGGGGTTGACGCTTGGCTAGGATGGGATGTTTGGAATGATCCCGTGCGCGCCCAAGAGGCCTAGGAAGACCAAACGGACTGCAACCGAGACCACTCGGGTTAAGGGTTGTAGTGTGCGGTGTATCCGAGGCAAGCAGTGCGCGTAGTGTGCGGTGTAACCGAGGCGGCGGTGTGAGTAGAGTGCGGTGTAACCGAGGCGGCAGTGTGAGTAGAGTGCGGTGTAACCGAGGCGGCCGGTGCGCGTAGTGTGCGGTCTCTAAAATTCTTTTTACGAGTAAAATAGAAATTTTTGAAGAATTTTAAATGTATGAGCAGATGTATATTGATGCATTTTTTTTTTTTGTATTTTTTTTTTTTTGTAAAATAAAAATGAAGCACGTGCACACACACACAACAGCTTAAAGGAAGGGGTAAAATGAAAGTTTGACCTCATCATCGTTTTAAAAATCTTTTGTTTTGTTTAAAAGTTTTTAAAACAAAAATCCCCAGCAGAGTCGCCAACCGAAATTACCCGGGATCCGGCCAAGGCGCGGGCCCCGGCATCTCGCGTCGTCGGTTTCGGGAGGTCGCCCGGATCCGAGAGGCAAGACAATCGCGCCCGACATCCGGCTTATTCCGTTTAGCGTTGCGCGTTGGAGGTGTCTCGCCGTTTTGCTTTCGCATTTTGTAGAGTCGCCACGCCGTTTTTATTAAGCCCAAAACATTGAAAAGGGCATCGGTTTAAAGATAAATTTTAAACCTGTTTTTGTGTGATGAGATTTTGAGTTCGGAGGTCGAGATGACTCCGGGAAGAGAATATTAGAATATTAGAGCTCACTCCGAGTAGCCTCGTAAAACGAGTCTTTCGGATACCCCTAATATCCTTTAAATGTTGTGTGTGTGTGTGTGTTCTTTTAAAAATGCATGTTTGTATCGGATGTCTACATTGTATGCTATGTATGGAAATGTATTGAAATAGTTTAGGAAGGAAGCCTTACCAATGTTGGTTCGTGTCTGTCTTCCGCCGGGGAATAGTGTTTCGAGGTCGGAGTAGCGTTAGGCACGGATCGGGATTGCTCGGGAGGGACCGGTTGTCTGCGGACGCAGTTTCGGCGTGAGTTGAGGTTGTCGGCTGCGTTCGGGCGGAGGTTCGGCGTGCGTGGGGATCGTTTCGGGGATCACTGGGCAGAGGTTCGGCGTGCGTTGTGGTGGCGTGAGTCACTCGGGCAGAGTTTCGGCGTGATTTGGGATCGTCGGTTTGACTTGGAAAGAGCCGGGACACCGTGGAAAGACCAGGCAAGGCCTCGGAGTACCACGAGGGGCCTCAGAGTACCTCGAGAGTGCCTCGGGGCAGCGCGGGAGCGTCTCGGGAGCGCTCGGAGAGGCTTCGGAGCACCTCGAGGGGGCTCGGAAGGCCTCGGAAGGATCCGAAGGGCGGGAATACCTCGAAAGGTCTTAGAAGGGGAGCCGAAGGCTTAGGGAGGAAGAGAGAAGTGGGAGGTGTGTGAAAATGAGGAGGGGAGCCCTCTATTTATAGTAAAAATTTCGGAGCAAAGAGGTCCGTACGGACCTTCTTGGTTATCCGAATTTTGGATTTCCTCGATTTGAGGGAATGCGCAATGATGGAGAATATTCGGAATGATGATGTCCCCCATTACAATAAGGTCCGTACGGACCATCTTGCATGCAAAGAGGTCCGTACGGACCAACTCTGCAGGGAAGTCATCATTTCTTCCTGGATTTGAGGGAATATTGTGGACTTTAAGGGGATTTAGTAATCATTGAAACAAAGAGGTCCGTACGGACCTTAATTGCTTTTCTGATTTCCTGAAAATTCCCAAAAGGTCCTTTTGTCCCTTTTTATCCCAGAAAGGCTCCTCCCTTGGTTTGTTTGGGGGTTTGAGAGGGTTTTGAGAGGGTTTTGAGTGAGAGAGGTCTCTGAGACTGCGTGGATGAGTCTACGGTGTTTCCCGTGTGTTTGAAAGGGAGTGATCCAGATTGGGGTACTTACAAATGCTTAAGTCTGTTAGAATTTTAATTGCCATAGCCGCGTATTATGACTACGAGATATGGCAAATGGATGTCAAAACAGTTTTCCTAAATGGGAAGTTACTTGAGGATGTGTATATGACACAACCCAAAGGTTTTTTCGATCCAAGAATGAAGATGAACCTTGTGTATACATGAAATTCAGTGGGAGCCGCGTATTATGACTACGAGATATGGCAAAGAGCTTGGTTTTATCAAGAATGAAGATTAACCTTGTGTATACATAAAATTCAGTGGGAGCCGCGTCTTGTTGTATGTCGATGATGTCATACTCATTGGAAATGACATTCCTGCACTTCAGACTGTCAAGTCTTGGTTAGGGAAATGTTACTCTTAGCAAGACTCATTGTCTAATGACAACTCATGAGCGAAAGAGGATGAATGAGGTTCCATACGCTTCGGCCATTGGATCTATATCATGTATGCCATGATTTGTACTAGACCCGATGTCTCGTATGCTCTAATCATGACAAGTCGATACCAATTTGATCCTGATGAAAACCATTGGATGGCAGTTAAGACGATCCTTAAGTACTTAAGAAGGACTAAGGATGCGTTCTTGGTCTTTGGAGGGATGGAAGATGTTCTTGTTGTAAGAGGTTAGTTACACAGATGCAAGCTTCCAAACCGACAAGGTTGATTTCCGATCGCAGTCGGGATTTGTGTTTATGCTTAACGGAGGTGCGATATGTAGGAAGAGTTCCAAGCAGAGTACTATTGCCGATTCTACAACTGAGGCCGAATATATAGCGGCATCCGATGCAGCTAAGGAGGCAGTTTGAATCAAGAAGTTCATTAGTGATCTGGAAGTTGTTCCAAGTATCACTAATTCGATGGAACTTTATAGTGACAATAATGGTGCCATTGCGCAAGCAAAGGAATCAAGGTCACATCAGCGATCCAAATACATACTTAGACGTTTCCATCGCATTCGAGAGTAGTTCATTGATAGAGGAGATGTTAAGATATGCAAAGTATCAACCTTTTTTTTTTTTTTAACCGAAAGGAGACGTAGCTCCCTAAATTTTATTAATAAAGAAGAAAATTACAAAACACGGTGGGGGACATATAAACCAAAACCACCGGAAAGGGAAAAAATACAAATATGAGGCTTAAAGCCAACAATAAAAATAAGAAAGCTAAGGGGAGGGGTGCAAGTCCATTTGGACCGCCCCACTACAATAGGAGGGGGAGGGGAACAAAAACGAAAAACCCTCAAAACAACAAGAGCCGCAAACACCCACAAGAAGATCAAAAAATCCATTAAAAATTATTCGGAGGTGAAGCAGACCGGCCTCTCCATTTTCTGGAGTTAACCAAAGTAAAACCATCTGCATTAGGATTGAGCTTACTTGAAGTAGCAAAAGGGGTAGATCCCGCCATGTCTGTAACGTACGAATTAGGAGCCCTTGGGGATAAGTTTAAAGAATTAATACCACTTTTTTGAGAATCAGTCACCACCACCTCCGGAGTGCTAAGAACCGAAGGGGGATGAGTTTCCCTATAACGAGCTATGTTGCGCATTATAGCCTCCATATCATTTGTCGGAGCTATATTAACAAAATCATCAGCCTTAACATTATTTCCAGCCACACAAGCAACAGTATCACTAACTTGCGCCATATGAGGGTCATTCCCAGTTTGGTTAGATTGAACCACGACATCAACAATACCCAAAGGAGAATCCTTGTTATCAGCCATACACGAGGTTTCAACATCCACATGAACATTAGAGTTTACTTGATCCGCCACATTAACAAAAACAGTTTTTAAGGCATTATTTACAGCCTTAGGAAGAGCTATACCTCTTTTGGCAGCCGTTGGAAAAAGCTTGCTTTATCAAGTTTTGGAGGGACATTTTCTTTACCTATCTCATTCTCAATACTAGCATCTTCGGGTCTATCTGCCCAATTTTCAGCCTTATTCATGCCATCAACCACGTTTGTATCAGATTTTGGCTGATGTTTCAGTCCATTTTCCAGCTGCTCGCATGCCATTTTTCCATCAGGTCTGGCTTCCTCAAACGCCCCTGTATCATCATTTTTGGACTGCTCCTTGCTAATAGTTTCAAATGCCATTTTTTCATCAGTTTTTGCTTGCTCAAACGCCACATTTCCAGCCTGTTTTTTAGCAGTAGCAGCCGGCCTGTCAGTTGACTGCTTTGCCCTCTTGCAAGAGAAAAAATCATGCCCAAGTAAGGAGCAATGTTTACAATATTTTGGCAAATTATTATACTCCACTTTTTGGTAAAAACTAGGCAGGAAATCCCCATAATCAACAAAAACTTCATGAGGCAGTTTCCTTGAGACATCAATTTGAATAAGAACCTTAGCAAGGCTTGGCCTAGATAAATCTGTTGTAGCTTTATCAATTGATAAAGGGGAGCCAATAAGTTTTGCAATGGCAAACAGACAAGTTTTGTTGAACAAGTGAATGGGTAAACCCGCGGACTTACCCAAACAGCGGCAATTGGGGACTCGAAATCCGCCTTCCAAGCCGGCGACCAAGCAAGAGTTCTCATCGGAAAACGAGAAACATACCATACTTCCTTCATCCACAAACGTTGGTAGTCTGCTTCTGACGATAATTGAATGAGCATATGACGAGCATCAAGATTCCCTAATTTGAACTGACCTTTCAATTGAAATTTGGCAAATGCCAATCGTGCCTCTTCCATTGTTGGGCGTCCATGGTGGAATTTTCCGACAAGGGTCCACGTGAAAGGTTTCGAAAAGGACTCAATGTGTTCTTGAGTAAGCTTAATCGATGGAGTACCTTTATGCGAAGACGATATGATGGGGGGAAGGTTTGTGACTGGGCCGGAGTTGTGAGTAATTGCCGGAGATGACTGCGAAAATAGATCTGCAAAAGTTTTTTTATGTGGGTTTGACGGCAGGTTTGGATTAGATCCATCCGTCAACTTCTTTTCTACGTCTCCACCAATTTTGGGGTGGAAATTTTGAACAGGAAGTTGTGCGCTAACGGCGGAGGCGCTGAAGAAGGGACATCAAAGTAGAAGGCTGACTTTGCCATGGACGCATCCATGGATGAGAGATCCGCCGGAGGAGGCAGCCGACGGCGCCAAGAGGCCACCGTCCCTAAGGGCGAACCCTAGGACCGACAGGATTTTTTTGGAGAGCTTCTCTCTCTAGACTATCTCTCTCTATTGTTTGCTTGTCATCAAGCCTTGTTGCAAAGTATCAACCGATGATAACATTGGGGATCCGCTTAAACCGCTATGTAATTGTCTTTATCATTTATTATGGAGCATGTTTATTTGGTTTATTATATGTTTGCATGTTTATTATAATAACCTGCATCCCTAGTTATTGTGAATGACTAGTATAAGTTGGTAATGGATAATCATGGAGATGATTATATGCATAAGATACACATTACACTTATGGGTACTTGCTAGAGAACAAGTACTGGACATGACCTACCGATGAGATTTATGACATGGTCTATAGTCATATATGTCATGATTAAATTTCTTGATAATCGTGTCATTGGAATCCTTTGTACCTGAGATTATCATCGTCTTCCACATGATGAACATTGTGTTTGATGTAGTCTAACACTATTTTTAATAGGATAGCAATAAGGGCTATGTTGGCACGATTGGATTCATGTAGGGAAGAATGATATGTCAGATGGAATTTGTCAAAATTCTCTCTACGGTTCTTGCCTTTTGTTCCCGTCTCTAGGGTTTTGCCCTAGAGGCTTTCGTGTGCTGCCATGGTCTCACCGGCGGCGTGGTTTACTTCATTGAATTCCAGCAACTACAATCCATATTACTCTCCTTCTTTGCAACAACCATGTTCGATCCCTAATCCTAACCCTAGTTCCCATGGTGCGGCGCCTCCTACCCATGCAAACCCTAATGCTCCGCCGCCTCCTAGTGATAGCCCCCCCGTTAATCAACAACAGATTCAGAGATCGGATTCTTCACAAAATAAGAACACCAATCCATCCCAAAACCAAAACCCATCTGCCCAGATCTCTAAGTCATTTGCTGATTTGTTTGCACAAGATGTTTCTCCTTCGCCCCTTATGCGGCAATACAAACTGGCCTGCATAAAGGAACTCCTGCCGTCAAGCTATCCAGGGAAGTTCTTGATAACTTTGCTAAACCTTTTAAATTTACTCTCATTGGAAAATTTATGCATGGGAGACCATCCATGGAAAATGCTAGAATTGCTTTTGTTAAATTTAAACTTAAAGGAAACTATAAACTTGGTCACTTAGATAATCGCCACATGCTTATACAATTAACTACGGAAGAAGATTATCAACGTTTATTTATGAAAGAAGTGTGGTATGTTGATCGATTTCCTATGCGCACGTTGGCGTGGTCTCCGGCTTGGCGTCCTGAACAGGAGTCTCCCTTTGTTCCTGTTTGGGTTGGCTTTCCGGGGCTCCCAATTCACTTAATGAATAAACCTTTCTTGCATGCGGCTGCTTCTATGATTGGTTCCCCCCTCTCGTTGGATAAGGCCACGGATGAACTCTCTAGGCCTAGCGTTGCTAAAATATTGATTCAAGTTGATGCAAGTAAAAAGCTTCCTAAGGAGATTTTCATTGATTGTGGTGATGTTTACCCAAGTTTTTATCAAAAGGTTGAGTATGATAATATTCCCAAATATTGTAAGCATTGTTTTATTCTTGGGCATGACATTTCTATGTGCAGGAAAGCTAACCCTCATCTTAATATTTCCAAACCACATTCGGATAAACAGCCCTTGGATATGGTGAAAGATACAGATGGTGTCATTACTAATGTGGATCCTGCTAGTAGTGGTGATAAGGCTGATGAAATTGTAACAGAAAATGATGCCAATGCTGGTAATGCAAAGCTGGTGAAACCTTTAGCTGCTGCTCCTAAAATGGCTGTTCGTGGCCAAAAGCTCCCTTTGGCAGTTGAACTTGCTCTAAATAAAGCTTGTTCTGCTTCTATCTCTATGGGAGCTGGTCTGGGTACGTCGTCTCAGCCTGTGAATGTTGATAATGGCATTAGCAATGACGCTGATCTATCGGCAATTGTCCAAAACGTGGAGCTGCACAAGGCGCAACAAAAATCATCCATTGCTGATGATAGGAATTCTAATGCTCTTATCCCCATGACTGAAGAGTTTCTTGATAATACGGTTCATATTGAGGGGCTTAATCTTTCCCCACGTGGTCCTCCTTCTGTTTCGTTTGTCACGGAGCGAGCTGGCTCCACTCCTTTTGCTAATACTTCCAACAATGATGTTGATGCTGATGGATTTACCAAAGTGGTATCTAAGAGGAACCGTGGCAGATCCTCCTCTCCTTCCTCCTAATTATCCGTGTAAGTCATTTACTTCTCTTTTAATTTTTACAATGGTTGCTATGATATTTTGGAATGTTAGAGGAATTGGTAATGGTGCGTCTTTTAGACGGGCAAAAAAGATCTTCCATCTTCATGGTGCTTCTTTTTGCTATGCCCGAGCCTAAAGTGTCTCGGTTTCGGCGTGTGTCCACGCAAAGGAAGTTGGGTTGTGTGGGTAGCTTTTCTAACTGTAACGGAAAAATTTGGTTTTTTTGGAAACATGGTTTTGTCTGCCGTGTGGTTCAGGATAGTTGTCAAGCTCTTACAATGCAGATTTCTCATGGACAATGGGAATCTAGCATTCATTTGACAGTGGTTTATGCTAGTTGCAATAGTTTTGATCGTAGAGAGCTTTGGGATAACCTTATGGATTTCAGTTCTTGTACTACTCCGTGGATGGTTATTGGTGATTTCAACTGTGCCCTGATGCAATCTGAAAAGATAGGAGGTAATCCTATTCGTAGAAAGGCTGTTACGGAATTCTCAGATATGATGCATTTTTTTGGTCTGTTAGACGCTGGGTATTTAGGAAATAAATTCATGTGGGTTAATAAACCTAGAGGGAAGCCTACTATCCTTCAACGTCTTGATCGCGCTCTCTATAATTCTCAATGGATGGATACTTTTCATGTTACTTCTGTTACCCATCTTATTTTTTTTTGGCGAAAGGAGACGGTACTCCCTAGATTTTATTAATTAAAAAGAAAATTACAAAACAAGGTGGGGGACATGACAACCTTAACCACCTGGAAAAGCAACGGGGGGAGTCCTTACACAAGCCGTAAGGTACTCTACAAAAAGGGGAGGGGGAACAACCTAACAACGAAAACAGGAAAATTACAGAAGAATACATCAAATTTAAAAAAACTAACATCTAACATAGGGGATAGCAGACCTATCTAAAATATAAGCTCCTTTGCAGCGGTGAGGAAGATCACTAAAAGAAAAATACTCAGTATTAGATCTTGTAACCGCAGCGACATTAGCCAAACCATCTGCGACCTGATTACCTTCACGCAGAATATGAGTCACTCTAACACCAATAAGCGAAATAAGCCTTTTTATATGAAGAACCTCGTACCAAATACTCCAAGGAATACGAAAGTCACGAATTAGCACATTTAAAAGAATTTCAGAATCAATTTCAAGCCATAGAGAAGTAATACCAAATTGAGACGCGTAAATGAGGCCGTCCAGAACTGCCTTAGCTTCAGCAACCATGTTAGTATTATGACCATAATATTTGGAAAAAGCAAATAATAAATGACCATTTTTGTTTCTGAAAATACCACCTCCAGAACTAATACCTGGATTTCCTTTAGCAGCTCCATCAGTGTTAAGCTTGAGTAATTCGGAGGTAGGGGAGTTCCAATAAACAAACTTGAAAACCCGAGGCTTAGGAACAGCCTTAGGAAGGTGAAAGCAGTGAAAAATATGACTTTCCAAGTCAGAGGAAGGGAAAGAAAGGCTATAAGCCTTAATGATAGAACCAATCTGCACAAAAGTTTCCCGAATAATCCTAGAAGAAGACATATGAAGATCCTCAAACCTAGCTTTGTTCCGACCCTTCCATAACTCCCAAAAAATGAAATAGGGAAGAATGCGAGAAAGCCAAGAAATGCCCTTATTTTTCCCAAGGGCGGAATTAAACCACCAGCTATCAAGGATAGTTTTAATATTATTGTAAGAAATATGAACACCAAACAGCCTAGAGAACCAATCCCAAGTCTCAAAAGCCACTTGACTTTGAACAAAAAGATGATTAGAATCCTCTAAAGAATGCTGCGAGCAGCAAACACAAGACGACACAAGAGATATGCCCCTAGACTGAATCGCAGCATCAGTAGGAAGGCCATTATGAAGCAATCTCCAAAGGAAGATGGAAATTTTAAGCGGAATATATTTGTTCCAGCAATACTCAAAAAACAAATTCCGAGCATTAGGCACTCTGCACACTTGCCAAGCCGAAGAAAGAGAGAACTGACCTTTAAGCGAGGGAATCCAATAAATACTGTCAGGCGTATCAGAGAGAGAAATATTCTGACTTTGAATAGAGTTAAGAACATCAGGGCCATACGTATCACAAATATAATTAATTCTCGGCTGACCGTCATGAAATAAGGAAGAGACTTCAATATGATTTCCAAGAAGATGCAGCGGAGGACCTTCCAACCATTTTTCATGAATAGAAACATCCCCCCTACCAATCCTCCAAGCAATGTGATTTTCAACAATGTCTTTAGCATGAATCATGCGACTCCAAATATGGGAAGCGAAGGTAGGCTTTCCAGCATCCATAGGATGGGAGCCATAACAGTACTTATCAAGCATGAATTCAGACCAAAGAGAATGAGAGCTCCTAATACGCCACCAAAGTTTCATAGCATAAGCCATAGAAATATCTTCAAAACGACGAAGGCCCAAGCCACCTTCACTACGCGGTCTAAACATAAGATCTTTTCTCACCCAATGACATTTTGATTGGCCATCTTCATTACTCCAAAAGAAGTTTGTAACCAGACGATACATAGCTTGGAAAACCCCCTTGGGAGGATCCACCAAAGGAGAGGATCTTTCCTTGCCAAGAAGCAAGCTTATCAGCCATCTTTTGCAACACATTGTCAAAAAGAGCGATATTTTTTCTCCCAACATAAAGAGGACAGCCAAGATAGCTAATAGGAAGAGCTTTCTTTTCAAAGGAGGTAACATTCACAATAATAGAGTCTCTGACCTCATCATTTTTACCAGTAATGAAACAAGATTTCCTTGTATTCACAAGCTGGCCCGAAAACTCTTGATACCAGTTAAGACATCTCATATGAGCCTCAAGAGAGTCTTTAGAACTATTACAGAAGATAAGAATATCATCTGCATAAGAAAGATGAGAAATCATAGGGGGGTATGTATGTGAGCCTTATAACGATAATGAGGAAATTCAGAATGAAGCCGGTTGAGACCCCTACTTAGAACTTCGGCAGCAATAATGAAAAGAGTGGGAGATATAGGGTCTCCTTGTCTAAGCCCACGAGAAGATGGAAAAAAACCAGAACTTTCTCCATTAACAAGGACCGAGAACCAACAAGAAGATATGCAACGAAAGATCAGATCATTCCACGTTTCAGAAAAGCCAAACCTTCTCAGAACTTTAATCACCGCAAACCAAGAAATACGATCATAGGCTTTGGCCATATCTAACTTTAGCCCAATATTAGACCCCCTCACCTTTTTCCGAATAGAGTTCATAAGCTCTTGAGCCAACAAGACATTTTCATGAATCAACCGGCCTTTAACAAACCCACTTTGCTGAGGAGAAATTATTCTAGGAAGAATAGGAGCAAGGCGGGAATTAAGCAGCTTCGTAATAATTTTATTCGTGAAATTACATAAGCTAGCTAATAGGTCTCATCTCCGAGAAAGAGGTAGGGGCGCTTACTTTGGGAATGAGGACAATAAGAGTTGAAGTCCAGCTCCGCGGCATAGGGAAACCAACAAAAAATTCTTTAATTGCTCTATGAAGGTCCGCTTTGATAATGTCCCAACAACCCTTGTAGAAGGCACCATTGAAACCATCGGGGCCAGCAGCGCTTTGGTCATTCATAGACCAAATAATGTCTTTAATCTCATCCAAAGACGGAATGTAGTGAGCATCTCATTGTCACCATCATTGATCGGCTAGGAATTACCTCAAGAATATCATCTTTAGGAATATCAAGGGAAGATTGAAGCTGATCCGAAAAGAAATCAACCGCCGCGTCCTGAATTTCTTCTTTCTCATGGACCCAATTCCCATTACCATCTAGAATTCTGTGAATGTATAATTGCTGCCTTTTTTTCTTAACGTAAGAGTGAAAGAACTTAGTATTATGGTCTCCCTCCTTTAACCATTTAATGTTTGCCTTTTAACGCCAAAGGTCTTCCTCAATCTTCAACTTAGCAAGAAGGTTAGCTTGAGCCAAGCTAAGAGCAGCCCTGTTCTCATCCGAATTATTACTTTGGAAAAGCAATTCTTTTTGACAAACCTCATCTTCAGCTACTCGAACATGCTGATCAACCCTACCAAACACATATTTATTCCAAGAGGAAATACATTTTCGAAGTCGAGCAAGCTTTTTGGCAAACCGAACCATAGGGGCCCCATCCATATAGTCATTCCAAGAGTTTTCAACTATCAACAAAAAAGAATGATGCTTCAGCCAAATATTTAAAAAACGGAAAGAGCCCCTAGTAGGATCAGCCGAGATTTTGATTTAAACCAAAAGAGGATTATGATCAGAACAAGTTCGATTAAGATGGGTAACGGAAGTAACATGAAAAGTATCCATCCATTGAGAATTATAAAGAGCGCGATCAAGACGTTGAAGAATAGTAGGCTTTCCTCTAGGTTTATTAACCCACGTGAATTTATTTCCTAAATACCCAGCGTCCAACAGACCAGAAAATTGAATCATATCGGAGAATTCCGTAACAGCCTTTCTACGAATAGGATTACCTCCTATCTTTTCAGATTGCATAAGGACACAGTTGAAATCACCAATAACCATCCACGAAGTAGTACAAGAACTGAACTCCATAAGGTTATCCCAAAGCTCTCTACGATCAAAGCTATTGCAACTAGCATAAACCACAGTCACATGAATGCAAGATTCCCATTGACCATGAGAAATCTGCATTGTAAGAGCTTGACAACTATCCTGAACAACACGACAGACAAAGCCATGTTTCCAAAAAAACCAAATTTTTCCGTTACAGTTAGAAAAGCTACCCACACAACCCAACTTCCTTTGCGTGGGCAGACGCTGAAACTGAGGCACTTTAGGCTCAGACATAGCAAAAAAAGAAGCACCATGAAGATGGAAGATCTTTTTTGCCCGTCTAAAAGACGCACCATTACCAATACCTCTAACATTCCAAAATATCATAGCAACCATTGTAAAAGATATAAGAGAAGTAAATGACTTACACAGATAATTAGGAGGAAGGAGAGGATGATCTGGCACGGTTCCTCTTTTTTTTTTTTTTTTTTTGGCGAAAGGAGACGGTACTCCCTAGATTTTATTGATATAAGCAAAAATTACAAAACATGGTGGGGGACATGACAACCTCAACCACCGGAAAGGAAATACATGGGGCTTGAAGCCAACAAAATAAAAGATAAAACTAAGTGGAGGGGTACAAGTCCACATGGACAACCCCATTACAATTGGGGGGGGGAGTAACTAAGTCTAAATTAAATACGAACTGAAGGAACTCCTGCCTTGTCCAGTTTATGCGCTCCATGACAGCTGTTAGGGAGATCCACAAAAGTGTAAAATAGTAGTTTAGATTTAGAGTCCACAGCCGCATTAGCCAAGCCATCAGCAACTCTGTTGCCTTCCCGAAGAATATGGGTAATTCGAACATCCATAAGCGACATTAAGTGAAGAATCTCCTGAATAACATAATGAATATGCCAAGGGATATGATATACCTTGGTGATGATCTTTAGCAAGGCTTCCGAGTCAACCTCTAGCCAAAGATGAGAAACACCAAAATCATGGCCAAACACAAGGCCATCAAGAACCGCATGAGCTTCAGCCCACATATTGGTACACACCCCATAATAATTTCCATAAGCAAAAAGAGTATCCCCTTGATCATTTCGAAAGATACCTCCACCTGCCGCTTCACCTGGATTTCCCCTCGAAGCACCATCTGTATTAAGCTTGATGATCCCATGGTGCGGCTTTTCCCATCTAACTAAACGAGCTGGAACAGGTTTTGGAATAAAAGGTTGAAGCCGAAATGTCTCAAGAATAGACGAATCAAATGGATGGGATCCTAACTGAACTTTAAAGGCTTTGGCCGCCGAGACCAACATGGTCAATAACCGAGCAAAATAATCTGCTTCTATTAACCGTGGTCCCTTCATATAAACACTTGTTCCTTTGTTTCCATATTTCCCAGCAAATAAAGCCGGGAATAATAAGCTTGCACCACTTAAGTAAAGGGCTGGCCTTCTTAGGAGTGTCATACCACCAAGAAATTAGGATTTGGCGAAGATCCCCATCACGGTGGTGAACACCCAAAATCTGACCGAAATGACTCCAAACGTGACGAGCTAAATCACCTTGGCCAAAAATATGATCAATGGATTCAGTGGCAGAAGTGACGGAACAACAACATTTTGATGCCATGGAAACACCCCTACGTTGGATCGCATTCTCAGTTGGCAGCCCGTTATGAAGAGCCCTCCAAAGAAGAATAGATATTTTTAACGGAAGATGCTTATGCCATATAGATGAAAAAATCAAGCTGGAAGGCTTGGCTTCACGACACTACATCCAAGCTGATTTTGTAGAGAATTTACCCGAAGAAGCAGGCCTCCATATAATAGTGTCCGGTTATCATTCACCTCATCTTGCTTGCGAATTATGGCTGCCAGATTGTTTCCGTAAGTTTCATGAATATAATCCATTTTCGGCAAAGAGTTCTCAAAGAGATTAGCGACTTCCTCATGATCGTTAGGCAAAGAGAGCTTAGAATCCAGCCAAGCTTCATGGATTGAGATGAAACCTTGTCCCACACGCCATCCCAAACGCTCCTCCATAAAATCTTTAACTTTAACCATACGTTTCCAAACATGTGACGCATATGCTGGAATGTGAGCGTCCATGGGGTGGGTCTCGTGGCAATATTTTGCAAGCATAAAAGAGGACCAAAGCGAAGGATAACCCCGCAGCCTCCACCATAATTTCATAGCAAAGGATGAAGCTATATCCTCAAATTTCTGGAAACCCAGCCCTCCTTCTTCCCTTGGACAACTCATGCGGTTCCACCCTATCCAATGACACTTCTTTTGACCATTCGGACTATTCCGAGAAAAATTCGAATTAACCGTTGCATGGCTCGAATAACACCCTTAGGAGGTTCCAGAATGGACATATAATAAAGAGGGATTGCTTGTAGACAAGAGTTAATAAGAGTTATCTTTGCACCATAAGAAAGAATCTTCCCTTGCCACGATTCGAGCCTAGCTTCCATTTTGCGAATAATAGGAGTGAACATACTAATATTTTTTCGCCAACATAAATTGGGCGGCCCAAATAAGTCATAGGAAGGTCTTTTTCCGAAAACCCGTAGCTTCCAAAATGGCCGCATCTTTTGCTTCATCAAATTTACCCGTAACAAAACAAGTCTTACCAATGCTCACGAGCTGACCCGAAAATTCTTGATATTGATGTAAGAATTTCATGTGAAGATCAAGCGAAGACTTAGCCCCATTGCAAAAAATGATAACATCATCGGCATAAGAAAGATGAGAAATAACGGGAGTATGAATGTGAGCCGGAATCTAATATCCTCATGCGTGTAATGCAAGTAATTCAGCCCTCGACTTAGGATTTCACTTGCAATGATAAAGAGGCTAGGGAAAGGGGATCACCTTGTCTAAGCCCTCTAGATGAATGAAAAACCACAACTCTCGCCATTGACAAGGACAGAGAACCAACGGCGGGATATACGGCGATAGATCATATCCACCTAACGAATATCAAAGCCAAATTGCTTGAGAACTTTAATTAAAGACACCCACGAAATACGGTCATAAGCTTTTGCCATATCAAGTTTTATGGCAATATTGGAACCTCGAACCTTTTTCTTGAGAGACTGCATCATTTCCTGAGCCAAAAGAACATTTTCATGAATAGTTCTCCCTTGCACGAACCCACTCTGATTTAGGGAGATGATGCGAGGCAAAATATGGCCGAGCCTGCACGTTAAAATTTTTGTAATAATCTTGTTGCTAAAATTACAAAGACTTATTGGTCAACACAAGTGAACTTTGAACAAACATTAATGTCAATCTAATCATCCTTATGAAATTGAATTAGCATCAATATGACCAACATATAAACTAATACAAGGAATTATAGGTGGATTACCTTAAATTGGATGCCATGAGTAAAATCCTTGTGAAAACTTTCATCCCCTTCATTCCCACAAGCATACTTGAAGCCACATATTGAACAGGTATGTAGAAGAAAATCGGATTGTCCCAAATCTAGGTGAAGTTGAGCATAGTTTTTCTTCTTGTTCAGAATTTTGGAAGTGGTTGTGGTTGGTTTCAATGGAAAATCTAAACCACAATCTCTTGACTCGTATAGAGAGCCACCGCTAGTGTAGCTGCATAAGGAAAAAAAAAGATATATGGCAAGTATGTGAATCTTAAGATAGTACTTTTTCCTCTTTGAAACTACTTGATCCTTTCTTTCTTTTTATTTTTTTTTTACTTTGCTCGACAAGATATAAAGTATGAAAAATAGATGAACGTATAATAGAAAGACAATCATCAATCCCTCTAGTTAGAGGAGGCTCAGGAAACCAGACAACACGATGAATCACTAGCAGTGCCTTTCAAATAGATTCATATGCAATTAGTATTAAAGGAAAAAAAAGGCACTCTTGTAATAGATCACGACATTAATAAATAAAAAATCATTTTTTTTAAAAGTAATAATATCAGAGCGGAAGTATCTCATTGCAGACCCTAACATACAGTGGGGAGTGCTCAAAGTAATTTGGATAGAAGCCTAGGCTTCCAAAATAAGACTTTGGATTGGAAAAGAATTGAACACGACAGCTACTTGTTCTTCGCTTACGTGCAAACTTTTTTATAACTCACAAGCCAAAAATTGATCTTCTTTTCAGTAACTCATGTTAGTATGGCTGCCATTTAAATAAGTGATAAACTGTAAGCAATTGTAACAGAACTTACAAATAAGAACACTGCACCACTTCCGCTTTAATTTTAGCATGCCAGAAGATTTTAACCCATCTTCCATCTATAATCTACCATAGATGTTGAAAACTACTGATATTCATTCCTCACAGAAAAATTATACACAGAAAGTGCCAACAAGTGCCTTTAGTGGATGCTGGAAATGTTCTAGCGTGGGTGAATCCCCAATGGGCTTGTTAACTTTTTCATTGTCAATGTGCTAAATTTCAAAACAAAACTTTATACATTTAAGAATCTTCACAAAAAACATGGTTAGGGCACACTTGTCAACAAAATTCAACTTAAATAACGAGAGAATTCAAGCAATTATTACATAACATGAACTGATTTTAGCAAAGAATAAGATTATCAACATGATCAACTGATTACTACTAGATCATAAATCGCCTAACGCTATCAAATTCCATTTATGACTAAATTAACCAACACAATTAGATTGAGAAGAACAATCTCAATGAAATTAGCATGAACAAAGTTGATCTTCTGAAAGAATAGCATAGTCAGCATAAGTACCCCTAATAGCAGTTGGTTGCAGTGCACCAATAACTTTCTGCCCTACACTGAGAGACCGAACCGCAGCCCGCCGCAACTTCACCACTGACATCACGACCCAAAATAAGAGGCAGAAGTGACTCAAATAAGGAACGTCCATAGCCTACTCGCATCTGAAATGCCATAAAATCATATACATAAACATAACAAATCTCCCACATCAAGATCATAATAAAGGGGTATTAGCATTGAACATCCCACAATCCCAAGCAAGATACAAACAGTAGCCAAATCTTGGTGTAGATTTGGGGCACCCAAATCTATTACTATTATTTAAGGTGTTGACTACTACCCAGATCAGGAAAAAACCTAAATTAACCAAAATCAATGTAATCAATCTGATATCATTAACCCCTCAATGAATGCAGTTCAATAACTAAGCAATTCAGCAACAAATGAAATGGATACAAAGAAAATCTCAAAATTGCCCCGATTCCAAAACAAATACTCACCTCTGCTATAAAACGTTTTTGGCAGTCACGCCGGGTGAGCGAAAAGAGAAGAGAGAAGAGAAGAGAAGAGAAGAGAAGAGAGGAGAGAGAGCGCGGTAGTGACCATGGAAGCGAGGCGGCGCGGCGGAACCATACGCGACGACGCTTGTGGAGGGCGGGGTTGTTTGGGGTAAATGAAGCGAGAGGAGTGGAGAGTGGAGAGATCCAGAGAAGAAAAGGTGGAGGGAGAGAGAGAGAGGTGGGGTGTTTTTGATAATTTCGATGGTGGCATTGCACTGTTGCCGGTGTGCGGCGTGGATGTTTTGGGAAGAGAGGAAGCGACAAAGAGGGAGAAGAAACGGGGAAAGAAATTGTTAATACGGAATATCAAAGGACTTCAACTTATTTATTTATTGGGGGTAATTTTGGGTGTACAAGTATATAAAGATAAAGGGGTGTATTCGAAAATGGCATTAAGGGAGAATGAATCTAGTATCTACTTAGTCCAGGTTCTTGTTTGAGTGGGAAATGAGTGGGTGTGCTGAAGTGCTTTGCACTTCAACTTTTATTTAGTTATAGATTTTTCATGAGTTGGTCTTATAAAAAGTGTGTTTTTCTAAGCTTAAGGAAAAATTATTTTTATGCCGGCACTTAATAATACATGCACTGACACTCTTCACACTGACACTTTTTTATACTAATATTGACAATTTTTTACCCTACACTCACTGACACTCTTTAAACTGACACTTTGTTACACTAACACTGACACTTAATATACATGCACTGACACTCTTTACATTGACACTTTATTACACTAATACTGACACTTTTTTATACTGACACTTTGTTACATTTAACACCGGCACTTTGTTAAACTAACACTAGCACTAAAGGGGAAAACAAAGCACATTTTTTCTAAGGAAAAATTCCTCTATAACCCCTCTGCCCAGATTTTTTTCCCCTTAAAGAATTTTTTTTTTAAATTCCAAATAAAGAGTTATCCCCATTTTAAAATTCCCCCGACACCCCCAGCTCCGCCTATCCTCCATCCAGTCACGTCATTTCCTTTCCCCTCCCGTCATTTCACCAAATCTAGGCTAGATCTACAATATCTCCGGCCAGATTTACATTCCGGTTAAATCTTACATCTTCTCCGGCGAGAAGTGGAGCGATCAAAGGGTAAAGTACCACCGCCGTTCTGCTGGTGTTGCTGGAAGAGAAGGGCGGCGGCAAGAGCTTGCTCGTGAATAGCAGCGTCGTCGATTTTTTCTTTGTTCGTGGATCGAATACGAGACCACCGATTGCTGGAATTGCCAACAACAGTAGACGACAATGATGATTGGTTGGTTATGCGCTTGGAATGAGCCTTCTTCACCGCCGCCGATTTTCTCGAGAAATATATTCCCATTGTGATTATCGCATGAAGTTCTAGAGAGAGAAAGCAATAGAGACGTCTGTGTTTGAATTGTGTGTGAGAGAGAAAGGGAGGTTCAGGCGAAGGGAGGAAGACGGACGGAGGTGGAGGAGGTTTATGAAAGTTGTTTTACAAGAAAAGTGACTTTTGAGTAGAATAATGGATGGGTACTTTTGGTTGATGAGTGTTTATAGGTAAACTGGGAAATATTGGAGGGCTTGTATAGAATTATTGAATTTCTCATTTAAATAAAGAAAAAATAAAATGATTCATATGTAGCTGAAATTTGGGTTCATCCGGAAGACATGTGAGCTTTACAGCACATTGAGCTGCTTCATCATGCAAAATATTGGTATTTTTACTTTCCTGAATTTTCAATTGCCTTTACATTTGCATTGTAGATTTTTAAGGTGTTTGTACATCTTTTTGTTGAGTGCATACTTCAATTTTTGCTCCCCTTACTTTTGGAAAGATCTTCTTGTTCTTGTTGGGTTATAACTCTACACAATTACTGTCATTTTCTTGCTCCGTTGATCGATCTTTGATAGGTTAATATTCAGAAAACACCATGGACAGAAGAAGAGATGGTTATGGTTCTTAAATTGACTTTAAGAGGGTTTGAGTGCCACTCTTCCCCATCCCCTAGTGCCCTCTTTTACATGTCTCAAGCGAGCTACTAACAGTTGGGTTTTACGAGAAAAAAAAGATAGTTGGCTTTTTCACGATTAATGTTCCTAGTAGACGTGTCCACTTTCAATCAAGGCAGAGCCGTGGCCAGGTCGGTTTTTAACAGTCAAAAACCGGTCAAGCAGGTCAACCGGTTTAACCGTGCCGGTTTAGCAGTAACAGTTCTTAACCGTAACCGATATTCTACAAGGTTCGGTTTCGGTTTGTATTTTCAAAAACCGTGAGCCGCCCAGGTTTTGAACCCGGGTTTTATGCTCGGCCGTGCGCCAGGGTTGCTCGGCGAAGCAAGACATTTTTTCCGAGTAAGTCTTTACCATTTAACGGTCATGCTCGGCGGAGTCATATGAGTTGCTCGGCCAAGGGGTCATTTTCCGGTCATTTAGCAGGTCGTACCTCCGCTTACTTTCATGGCAGAGTCATATGAGTTGCTCGGCGGCGAAGGCGAGCGCTAGATATTAAAAAAGAGTATGCTCGGCGAAGCGGCACCAAAGACTCGGCGAAGCAGATCAGCCGTCAAGCGGGAGGTTAACCCAGGATAACAGTCGAGAAACCGTGAACACGCTGTAGCAGTAACGGTTTTAGTAGGTTAAGCGATTCGATTCGGTTGGCGATTTAGGAGGTTGAAAACCGCCGATTATAAACGGCTAACCGCCCGGTTTATAAACCGGCCACGTCTAGTTCTAGTACCTTTATTATTTTTCTTTCACAGATTCCTTTGTTTTGATTAATTCGCATGTGAAAGCTTTTTTTCCTAATGTACCAAAAATAAATAAATATTGGAGCTTGTTTTAGTTGCTCTTACATATAAGACTTATTAATAAGTATTATAAGTAACTTATAAGACTTTTTTAATAAGTCTTATAAGTAACTTATATAAATTTAATTTTTTAAAAAAAGTCTTATATGTTACATATAAGACATATTAACAAGTCTTATAAGTAACTTATAAGACTTTTTAATAAGTCTTAAGTAAAAGACTTATTAAAAAAGTCTTATAAGTTACTACTTATAAGACATTTTTCTGACAAAGATAGTCCTCAATGTTCAAATAGGTCTTATAAGTAACTTATAAGACTTTTTAAAAAGTCTTATATGTTACATATAAGACTTATTAATAATTCTTATAAGTAACTTATAAGACTTTTTTAATACTTCCTCCGTCCCGGTCGAAAAGGCACAAATTTCCTTTTTGGGTGTCCCATTTAAAAAGGCACAGTCCCAAAAAGAAAAGTTTTTATTACTATTCCTTGCACTCATTCTCTCTCCTCTTTACTTTTACACTCATGACATTCTCTCTCCTAGCTATTCCTCCCACTCATTCTCTCTCCTATTTAATTTTTCATACTCACAACATTTAAACTTTTTCTCTTTCCTACATCGCTTTCCTTAATTTGCGTGCGAGAGTTGATTTTGTGCCTTTTGGGTGGGACGGAGGGAGTAAGTCTTATAAGTAAGAAGACTTATTAAAAAAAGACTTATAAGTTACTACTTATAAGACTTTTTTACAACATAGTTCTCAATGTTCAAATAGGTCTTATAAGTAACTTATAAGACTTTTTAAAAAGTCTTATAAGTTACTTATAAGACTTATTAAAAAGTCTTATATGTTATA
Source organism: Adenophora triphylla var. japonica (assembly GCA_022495995.1). Lineage (NCBI taxonomy): Eukaryota > Viridiplantae > Streptophyta > Magnoliopsida > Asterales > Campanulaceae > Adenophora > Adenophora triphylla. The sequence goes on along the minus strand of JAFEMH010000035.1, from coordinate 387,365 downwards.
TATAAGACTTATTAATAAGTCTTATAAGTAATTTATAAGACTTTTTTAATAAGTCTTATAAGTAAAAAGACTTATTAAAAAAAGTCTTATAAGTTACTACTTATAAGACTTTTATAACATAGTTCTCAATGTTAAAATAGGTCTTATAAGTAATTTATAAGACTTTTTAAAAAGTCTTATAAGTTACTTATAAGACTTATTAAAAAGTCTTATATGTTACTTATATAAAGACTTTTTTAAAAAGTCTTATATGTTGCTTATAAGACTTTTTAAAGTAGTCTTATAAGTTAATTGTCTTATAAGTCAATTATAAGAGTAATTCGTTGTTATTATGAGAGTAATTCGTTGTTATTATTGAAAATTTTGATTTTTTTGGTTGAAAAAATTATCTTATAAGTCAATTATAAAATACAAAGTAGTCTTATAATTATAAGAGTTGTAAATGTATAAATTATGAGAGTAATTCGTTGTTATTATTGAAATTTTTTATTTTTTTTTTGTTGAAATTTTCGATTTATAAGTCAATTATAAGAGAACATATAAGTATTGTAAATGTGTAAATTATGAGATTAATTCGTCGTTAATATTGATTTTTTTTTTTAATTTTTTTGGTTGAAAAAATTAAACTAAAACTATTCTGAATCTAATGACTGATTTAAAATACTTGAATGTCTAGTGACCAATTTTTAATTCTCAAAGTTTCAGTGACTAAAGTATAATTTTCTGTTTTGAAATTGGTTCAGTCCCTTGAAATTGAATGGACGTACAATGCGTACAAAATAATAATAAGGATATATTTGTCTTTTAACAATGAGGGGTGTGTGAGGAATTATTAAAAGGTCATTTCTTAAAATGGGTTTAAATCTCACATGAGGGGCCCTAGAGGAAGTGGACCTTTTTCTAAACTTAAGAAAAACACGTTTTTTTTTTTTAAGATTTTAACATTTTTCATATTCACACATTTACTCCACTACAATATAAAGTATATTTTTTTAATACTCCCTCCGTCCGCTTACATGGTTCACACTTTCTATTTGGGCGTCCGCTTACATGGTTCACACTTTGTTTCTTTCCTAAAAAGGAAACCTTAAATCACTATTCTCTCCACTCATTCTCTCTCCTACATTATTTTAATACTCATAACACCATTATAATTTACTATTCCCTCCACTCATTCTCTCTTCTATTTTATTTCACACTCACAACGCTTTCAATATAATACTCCCTCCTTAATTAACGCAGAAACAAGAATGAATCTTCTAAGCAGACGGAGGGAGTATTCATTAAACATCAATTTTATGTCTTTTTTGATTAAAGATATAAGTAAGTCATTTGAAAATATGACCACGTGGCAGCTGTAAGTGCAAACCTAGAGCCAAATTTTGGGAAAATGTAGCACCACAAAATTCAGTGGACCCACATTCATCATCAACCTTTGAACAGTAAACCTGAAAACAGAAAAGAATTTGAGGATAAGATATTGAGCAATAAGTGTTTATTTACATTCTAAAGAAAGAAAAGAAAAAAAAAGCGAGCAGAGCAGCCATGGCGACATCTTCTGCTTGCTCGGCGCCGTTGGGACGTTTGACATCTGCAACTATTGCCGGTCGTAGTGGAATCAGGCCATTGAAATGTCTTGGGACAGATAGATGCATTCGTTGGCCCACACCAAGCCCTTCAAAACTCGCATTTGTGCTTCCTATCATCGCCGGCGCCGGCATTAAGTTCAGAGAAACCCGATGAACTGGTGGTCTCCCTTTTGTCCAAGGTTAGTTCAGTTTCATTTTCTAGTTGTTATATACCTATCATCCTATCTCATTGGCACATGAACAAGCTTAATTTAATTTGTACTCCCTTCTTAAACCATGTCCAATGGGTTGGTGCAAAATTTGCACTAATTTTTATAAAGATGCAATTTTTGCATCAAACTTCTTCACGATTTGCTTTAAATATTGAGAATTGTTATATAAACCCGTAAAATTGTTGAGTAAACCCGTAACTTGAAAACTTCAAAAATGCCATCGAGTGAAATGACAATATTATCCCTAAATTCACACCTTCAATCCCTAATGTTATCTACGCCCATAACTTTTTACCCATTTTTCTCCTCAATTGTTATTCGCACCCGCATACCCCCTCCCTCATCAATTTTAACCTTTTTATAAAATCACTTCCTTCTTTATTTTTTTACATCCAAAAAAATTACATCCCTTTCCTTCCTCTTCCTCTTACCATCATTTCTCTCCAAAAAAAAAAATTCCATACATATTTGTTCAAGACAAGAGATTCAGCAGGCTAATGGATACTCTACCATCGAATGTTAATGTAAGTTTTCTTTTCTTTTTCATCGATATAAATGTGTTAACAATGTCTTTCTGTTTCGTTGCAAAAATTCGGCCAAGAGTGACCAAGAAAATCGGTGCGAGTTCGGCCACACCCTTGGGTCGAAATTTAGTTCAGGTTCGGCCACACCCGGCCGAATATTTGAAATTGTTCGGCTCTGGTTTGCCGAATCTGGGCTGTTTTTCGGTCAGTTGGCCGAATTTTTAAAATATTTCGGCCACACCCAGCTGAACCTTTGAAAAAAATTCGGCCACCACTGGCTGAATCTTTGTTTTTCTTCTTACACCTCCCTTATTGTTTTATTGAATTGTTGCAGTATTCACTGGATGACAACAACTATGTCTTGGTTGATTTTGAAAGCGTTTTGCGAGACTACACCCCAGAATTCACAATGCCCTTGTTTTTTCGAGACCGTAAAATAATGTTTGAATGGGCGCGTAAAAAGGGGGAAGTGCATGGGTTTATCATCTAAGTCGGTCGGTCGGATAACGGGAGCCGCAATTTCGCTCCTCGAATGACGCTTGTTTGTGATCGATGGGGGACATACAAGGAAAAGAGAATTGTTAAATAAACCCGTAAAATTGTTGAGTAAACCCGTAAAGCAAAACCCACCCCAAAAAAAATTAAATAAACCCCCCTTTCCCTTTGTACCCTTGTCTTTATCCCAACCCACACCCACCCACCCACCCACCCAATTAACTGAACGTTTACTCTCTCTCTCACTCATCCTCACCCACAATCAGCCTTAAAGAGAGAAAGAGAGAAACAAAGAAATTTTAGAGAGAGAAAGAAAGACCGGATTGAGAGAGAAAGAAGAGAAGAAAGAGAGGGAAATAGAAGAAGAAGAACCGAAATAGAAGAAGAAGAACCAACCGCCATTTTCATCACCATTCAAGATGTCAAACCTAGGAAAATCCGGCAATTATTCTCTCCTTCTTAATTTTGCTTCAATTTGAGAGAATTGGATTTTGAATGGATTCAAAAATCTGGGTTTTTGAGGTTCGGCCACCATTGACCGATTTTTTAGATCTATTCGGCCAGACCCAACCGAACCTGCTTAAACATTCGGCCACACCCAACCGAACCTGCTAAAAAATTTGGTCAGACCCAACCGAACCTTGCTAAAAAATTCGGCCACACCCGACCGAACCTTGCTCAAAATTTCGGTCACACCTGGCTGAACCTTGCCCAAAATTTCGGTCACACATGACCGAACCTTGCTCAATGTGATGTTAGTGTATGATTTTGATATGATATGATATAAAATTGCTATGAGTTTGATTTTTTGATGTTTTATTTGCGCTAGCAAATTTTCACAAGAAAACGTCTAACCGCTTCCCTTAGGAAGCAACAAGAAGGCACGTCGGGCGAATCTTCACAACCTTGATGCCGAGCGCCGAGGATGCAAATGTTGATCCTCGGTCGGTCTACAATGAGGAATCTCATGATATGGAAACCTCACCTCGGATAGACCTTCTTCCGGTACCAAAATTATAGTGACGACCAAGATGAACGGGAATACGAGCTCAAGACGAGCCGAAAGATGAGGATGATGAGGATGATGACTTACGATGACTCCGAGGGGATGAACCCTCTTATTGGTGGCAATCTTCGAGGTACAAAACTTTACTCATTTCCTATGAAACCCATATTGCTAAATCCATTTAGGAGGGTAAAGATGATCGTACTCTAAAATGTATTAATCATATAGAAAAGTTGAAAAAATGGCAATTGGATTTGAATAATATACCGAGTTCTGCTCAAAATACTATCCTTAATCTTGGCCTCTCTTTCTTAGTTAATGGAACGTACATGGCAACGTAGATAAACGTTGGTTAACGCTTTTGTTGAAGCGATGACATCCGAAAACTAATAGTTTCCATATGCCATTTGGGGAGATGACCATCACTTTCTGGCAGTAGGTGTACCCTTGTTTGAGAGTCAGCTTATTCGGGATCCGCCTCTTAATAAAGTCACGAGGTTTGGGAGTGACTAGTTGGAGCTGGGCTGCGAAAGGCATTGGTCAATTTAGAATGGTGAGAAAAAAGTTCTCCTCATTTGTACTCCTGGAAATATATACGCTGCTAAGGCATATCTCTTATATTTATTGGGGTGCCGCAATTTTCTTTGATAATTGGGACATGTTAGAGTCGCTATCTAGATTTTTGAGAGATGATGGGGCAATTGGGAATTATGCTTGGGGAGCCTAACGCGTTAGCTTATCCGCATGCAACTAGGAAAAGGATTTAGGTGTAAGCGTCAGATTTAGGACTTAACCTTGTTGGAGGCATGGGTTTATGAGAGGTTCCTCGTGTTTAGGAACGTTTTAACAACTCCTATCTACGCCCACTCATCAATTTGCTACGCTCCTTGTATCAATCATGACGCTTGACTCCGGCCGCAAGAGTAAAGAGCTGACATATTGACATTATTCAGGACACGGAAGTAAGTATTGTTTTTGTAGTAATAATTCTCACATGTATTTTTGTTTTCTTAAATGAAACTATATTAATATTTTTTATGTTTTTATTGTAGGTGATTTGGATGCACATAGTATCCGCGTCACAATATTCTTTTCCTAGAGTCGCTCATATCAAGTGCCATAGCTGTGCATGTCGTGGGAATCACATCTTCTCGATCGGGTCTTGCGACAGTTTGGGTGCATGCAAACAATACCAAACCCTCCACTTGGACTAGGGATGCCGAGAGGAGATAAGAAGTCTTTGGTGGGGTGGATCATGTTTGCCCAGTCATTCTATTCCTGAAAGTCGAATTGCGTCGTTAAACGCAAGTTTCGGGAATGTAGAGTGCCTCAAGAGGCTGCAGATGATTATCTGCAATGGTACTCTACATATTCCCACCCTATTCGACTTCCAGGAATTGAATGACTGGGCAAACATGATCCACCCCACCAAAGACTTCTTATCTCCTCTCGGCATCCCTAGTCCAAGGAGGCCTGGGTATTGCCAGACGCACCCAAACCTGTCGCAAGACCCGATCAGGAAGATGTGGTTCCACGACATTACCGGCAACAATGGCACCTTGATATAGACTCTAGGAAAAGGATATTGAGCGCGGATACCTTCATACGACATCCAAATCACATACAATAAAAACATAAAAAATATTAATATAGTTTCATTTAAGAAAACAAAAATACATGTGAGAATTTTTACTACAAAAATAATACTTACTTCCGTGTCCCGAATAATGTCAATATGTTGCCTCTTTACTCGCGGAGGCACTGTCGCCGGGTTGAGCCCGAGGTGGTAGCCACTTCAATGTGAGCGGCAAATCGGGTAGATAGGAGTCAAAAAACCGTTCCTAAACACAGGAACCTCTCATAAACCCATGCCTCCAACAAGGTTAAGTGCCCTGGAAATCACTCGGTACAGCTAAACCTAGATCCTTTTCTAGTTGCCTGCATAAGCTAACGCTCCGCTCCTTAAGCATAATTCCCAATTGCCCCATCATCTCTCAAAAATCTAGATAGCTCGAAATGACACATGTCCCTGCCTTATCGAGAGAAAATCAGGCACCCCAATAAATATAAGAGATATGCCTTAGCACCACGTGCATAGCCTTTTCTAGGGGTCTCGAGTGAGTACAAATGAGGAGAACTTTTTTCTCACCATTCTAAATTGACCAACGCCTTTGCCTGGCAGTAGAATTCCATCTCTAGCAACTTTTTTGTCACTCCCAAAACCTCACAGACTATTTTGAGTGCTGACTAGAATAAGCGGGACTCTCAAACAAGGGTACACCTACTACCGGAAGCATCGTAAGACAAGACACAACCTCTAAAGTGATGGTCATCTCCCCAAATGGCATATGAAAACTATTAGTTTCCAGATGTCATCGCTCAACAAAAGCGTTAACCAACGTTTTATCTATGTTGTCATACGCTCCATTAACTAAGCACAAAAGACCAGAATTAAGGATAGTATTTTGAACCGGCTCAGACATATTATTCAAATCCGATTGCCATTTTTTCAACTTTCCTATATGATTAATACATTTTAGGGTACGATCATCTTTACCCTCCCAAATGGATTTAGCAACATGGGTTTCATAGGAAATGAGTAAAGTTTTGTACCTCGGGCCACCGGGATAAGAGGTTTCATCCCCACCTCCCTCGGCGTCATCGTCATCATCCTCATTTTCCGGCTCATATTCCCGTTCATCATCCGGGTCACTATAATTTTGAGTCGGAAGAAGGTCTATCTCTGAGGTGAGGTTTCCATATAATGAGATTCCTCGTTGTAGACCGACTGACGAGGATCAACATTTGCATCCTCAACTAGCTCAGCATCAAGGTTCTGTGAAGATTGCCCTTGACGTGCCACTTCTTGTTGCATCCTAAGGGAAGCAGTTGGACCTTTTTTTGTGAAAATTTGCTTAACTGCAAATAAAACATCAAAAAATCAAACTCATAGCAATTTTATATCATATCATATCAAAATCATACACTGACATCACATTGAGCAAGGTTCGGCCATGTGTGATCGAAATTTTGAGCAAGGTTCGGGCAGGTGTGACCGAAATTTTGAGCAAGGTTCGGCCGGGTGTGGCCAAATTTTTGAGCAAGGTTCGGTTGGGTCTGGCCGAATTTTTGAGCAGGTTCGGTTGGGTGTGGCCGAATTTTTAAGCTGTTCATTGGGTCCGCCGAACGTATCTAAAAATCGGTCAATGGTGGCCGAACCTCAAAAACCTGCATTTTTGAATCCATTCAAAATCCAATTCTCCCAAATTGAAGCAAAATTAAAGTAATTTTGGAATGAAGGAGAATAATTACCGGATTTTCCTAGGTTTGACATCTTGAATGGTGTTGAAAATGGCGGTTGGTTCTTCTTCTATTTCTCTCTCTTTCTTCTCTTCTCTCTCTCAATCCGGTCTCTCTTTCTCTCTCTAAAATTTCTTTGTTTCTCTCTTTCTCTCTCTAAGGCCGATCAGGATGAGGATGAGAGAGAGAGAGAGAGAGTAAATGAAGAGTTAATTGGGTGGGTGGGTGTGGGTGGGGATAAATACAAGGGTACAAAGGGAAAAGGGGGGGTTTATTTAATTTTTTTGGGGTTGGTTTAGCTTTACGGGTTTACTCAACAATTTTACGGGTTTATATAACAATTCTCTTAAATATTATGTCAAATTAAAATATTCATTATTATTTCACTTATATAAATATATTACTTTATTTATATTTTATATTACAATTTTTTTCCATATATATCGAAAAAATTTATAATAAAAAGATTTTTCTAAAAAAATAGAGAGGAAACGATATAAGGCAACTCTATCTCTTGCACTAAAACTCTTGATGACGCCTGGGCTTTTGGGGTCGGAGCTGTTCGTAGGATATCTGGCAGGATATATTGGATGCGTACCTAGAACACAACACAATGAAGCACCGTTAAGGTCAAAGTTGGATGTTACTCCAACTCAGGCCCTCGGGTGTAAGAATAAGATATCTTAGAGAGTATAAGAACCTGAGAATAAGACTTTGAATCATCTTAGAGTGTTTATGTGTTTAGGGTTTGGATAATTTGACTTACAATATCAATTTGGCACTTACTTTGTCCAAGGGGACAAAGGTCTTCTATTTATAGGCAATGGAGAGCTGCTCGCTGACGTAATGCATGAGGTCAGCCCTAAAGGGCATCTTAGTCTTTGACCAGATACACGTGTCCGCATTTGATTGGCTCTATCAGGGAAGGAAGATTCACTGTCAGAGGGGATGTCGCTGATAGGGACGAGAGCCGTGTATTTGGGAGAGTTGGCGCGGCGCATTAATGGCGATAGTAGGCGCCTGTGTCTGAGCCGCATTCATGGCGATCTGGATCTCTTCGGTCTTGATTGGGACGATGAGGAGAGGAACGCGGTCTTGACCTTGAGGCCTCTCTGTCCGCGCGGTCTTGACTCCGCGGTCTAGGAAACGCCACGTCATACCGGGCCTTTGGACCGAGGCCAGGAGCTTGGGTAGGTCTAGTTGGTCCAGGCTCATCAACTCTATCTCTTGCACTAAATTTGGTGCAAGAAATAGAGTTGCTTCATAATAATAATAGAGCAAGGTTTAGAGTACCATTGGAACAAAATAATATTCTATTTTGAAATTGTAGAGTACCGTTAAATAAAGATGCTCTTACAAAATGACACTCCATTTTTGTTTTCCAAATAACAATTTTTTTTTTCCAAAATGTATGTCCATTTTGAATAAATTTAATTTCAATCACCAATAAAATTACTCTCTAGGTCCTCCTAAAAGAATTCCTAATTCTTTTTCTAAAATTGTTCTTAATATATGCTCATTTTTGGAAGATACTAAATCCTTCCTCATCAAACAACAAACACTTTCACTCGTGATGACATATGGTGGGATCATTAAAGATTTTTTTTATGTATTTATGCTACTAAAAATGTTTAAATTTAACTTTCTCACATTCGTAGTTAAAATTGGGGATTCATTTAGGGACAAGGAAACATCATCTGTGGCGGATTAGAAATTTTGGTGAGGGGTTCAAATTAGATTAGTGAGGGGTTCAAATTAGAGGGAACAATGAAAATCATACTATTGAAGATCTGAAAATGTAATATGACATATATAATCTGTATTTTCACAGTCATTAATTAAGATAATAGTAATAGTGTTAATAATAAAAATCAGAGTGTTTATGTAGAATTAAAATTTAACTATGTCTTTTCAAATAATAATAATAAGGACAAATTACAAATTTGGGCCTAAAGTACGCGGAGGTGCCAATTTGGGGCTTGACTTGACAATTTTTTGCTCAATTAAGGGCTTTTTGACGATATTCGTTAAAAAAGTCATTTAAGTTACTTGTGACTTGCACATGATGAGGATGTGGGTGCTTGGGGTGGGCTGTTTGGGAGGGGGAAAGAGGGGAGGAAGATCAGGAAAGAAGAGTTAGATTGGTGAGTGGACGAAAGATGGGTCTCAGTGCATTTACTTTCTTTAACATTTATTATCTTCCTCTAAACTTTTTTAGGTTCCGTTAACTTCTGTTATCGGTTTTTTATGACATTAGGGGGTCCGGGGATAATTAACGTGTATTTTTTATATCACACGGTTAAAACTGCTAAAAAATTACAAGAGTGATTAGAATCTGATGCTACCCAAAAATAATGATTGGGCCCAATCCAAGTCCAAAGGCGAGAAATTATCTAGAAGGCACAAAGTGAGATAAAGCCCAAAAAGAAGATAGAAAATAGAGGTGGCCCAAGTATGGATCGCAGGGAAGCATGGTATGAAGTATCCCGCTGTGTTCAAGGTAAGGGGGAGGAACAAGGCCATAATAGCGAGATATTATGAGGCAAGCGGCGAGATAATGATAAAGATGAGAGGCGAGACATTATGGTAAGTGCGACACGAATCATGGTTAACTTTATCCAATGGCGCATGAGGGATCCCAATTTATATTCATAAGAGGCGGCATATAAATATCTTAGAAGTGGGACCCAGTGAACGGTTATGCATTGGGAAAAGTGTTCACGTGTTGAGGGTTTGTTTGTATAAAGGACCAATGGAAGGACGACACGTGTAAGGAGGCATGGAACGTGAGGATGTCATGTGCACAGCACGAGGGAAGGGGTATATATAGGAGAGATAGGCTTCATCATCAAGGTACGTTCAATACACACATAGAAACACCTTTCCATACAGTTCATATCTCCCTTCTCAGACGAACACTTATCCTCACGAGGAGGGCTTACACCGGAAGCGCCCCGGCTTAGTTGACGTTTGATTGTGTGTAGGCTTGAAGAAGGAGCTAGAGGTAACGCCAGATTGACTCTGACGGTGTGTTCTTTGTTTGAGGAAGTTCCCCGGCAACATCAATCGTTCCGTTGCCGGGACCGATTCTCTTCATCAGTTGGAGTTTTGCCGGCGGTAGAGTCGTAATTGTGGAGCGCTGTTCGTAGATTTGGAAGTTTGGTTCGTGTTGTGGAGGATTCGTTGGGTGTGTAGAGTTTTCGATTGATTTGGTTTATTGTTGGCAATTTGTAAGTTGAAATTTGTTTGTTCTTATTGTTATTGGAATTGATTGCTGTTCGTAAGTTTTCTGTGGGAAGAAATTGTTGGAGATTTTGATTTTGTTTAATTGGTTGGGTGCTAATTTCTGGTTTATAAAGTATTTCGTCTGAATTGAGGAGGATTGGAAGTTGTTTGTGAAGATCTGTTTAAAGTTTGTTTGATTGTGGGGATTTGAATTTGTAGATTTTTTCTGAGTTGAAAGATCATTTGATTTTGATTATTTTGGAGTTTGGTGTTTTTGGTGATAGTTTGGTGTTGAAAATACTTGTTGCTGGGTTGAGTTTGTTGCTTGTTATTTCTTAGTTTCTGGGCTAGATCTTCAAATCTTCATAAGATTTGCAGATTTTTAAGGTTGAGGTTCATCAGTTTGATTACGAAGGTGATAAGGAATGTCAACCCCTGAGAAAGGTATAGTGGGCCAGAAAACTGTGGCGGGAAGGAACCTTATTACACCTATATCTGGGTTTGGGAGCATAGGAATGGGTGGAGCGAGAGATACTTCTTCCTCGCAGCAAATAATTCCGGAGGAGATAGAGCGAGATACAGGTGATGAAAGAGAGAGAAATGTAGTGCCGCCACCGCCAGAGGAGGAAGTAGAGAATGAAGAGGAAAGTTTAAGGATCCACAATAATTTGATTTTGCAATTGATTGAAAATAACAAGCGACTAAGGACATTGAAGAAGAAGCCTACCCCAATCCCGCAGGGTTTGTTAACGGTGACGGTAGAAGGAAATAAGGGATCGAACAAGGAGGTAATCGTGGTGAATGATGGCGAGCGGGGAAAGGAAATGGAGCCTGAGAAGCCTAAGGAGACAGAGGCAAGAATGGAAGGGTCACAAAAGCGAAAGGCAGGAGAATACATGGAGAATGGGCGAAAAATTAAAGTGTATCATTGGCCACACATTTCCCAAGTCTCGTCTCTTTACTGTGAAGAAGAGGATGATGATACCGCTTCAAATGAAGCGGGATATGGAGAACCAGAGTTGAAGATTCCAAAAGAAGGTGAGAGATCAAAGCAGATGGATAAGGGAAAGGCTATAGGAGTAAGCCGCTTTGGAGAGGAGGATGGATTAAAGAAGCAACTGGCTGATGAATACGTTATTATGATGTATATGTCAGGCTTGTTGTCGGAAGCTTTCAAAAGGGAGTTAAGGATGAGGCTACCTACAACTTTGAGTGAGTTGCACGAGCGGGTCAAGGCATATTGTGGTAGTGAGGATGTTGATGAAGGAATGTCTAACACGGCAAAGAAAAGTGTTAAAGACAGGATTGAATATGTGAAGGAGGAAGATGCAACTCAAAGAGGAGGTAGAGGGAATCCAGCTAGCAGCAGAGGTGGAGGTCGCAATGGAGGTCGCAATGGAAGTCGTGGGGTAAGGAGGATAGTGAGATTTACAAGGTTGACTGCTAGACCGAGTGAAATTTTGCGGGCTGTTGAGTTGCCGCCAGCTTTCGAAATGAATGATCTAGGGAGGATTAATATGAACCAATACTGTAATTATCATCGGGACGGGGGCATGATACGACAATTGCTATAACTTGAAGAAAGTAATTCAAGGAAAGGTTGAAAGAGGCGAGCTACAGGAGTATGTATGGCAAGAGCAGAATGTGGCGGCTCAAGGAGGAAACGGCAACAGGAATGAAATTATGGTGATTCACGAGCCAGCGAGTATAACATGTTTAAGCAACCAGATCATGTCGCTATCCCATACTTGCCATATTCCCGCTTATCCACCAAGTGAGGAAAGGATGATCAGTTTTTCAAGACGAGAATTGGCTTTAACTCCAAGCCGTAGGTGCCAACCAATTGTGATTTCTATTGCTCAGGGAACAGTATTTTGCATCGAGTATTGGTGGATTCAGAGCTAGCCGCAACATCCTTTATTATGACGCGTTCAAAAAGATGCGATATACAGAGGCTAATCTGGTGCCTTATAAAGGATTTTTAGAAGGGTTTACAAACCATACTGTGCGGGTTAAGGGTACAATTTCTTTGGCGGTGGAAATAGGAGAAGACGAGAAAGTGAGAACTCGCGCTGAAGTGGAATTTATGGTTATTGATTTGGTGTCGCCATACAACGCTATTGTAGGTATCCCTTTATGCAATCTTTTGAAATGGTGGTTTCTATCCCGCATCGGCGAGTCAAATTCCCTACTTGAAAAGGATTGCTTGCTTGAAGAGTGAAGTTAAGGAAGTGATTCAAAAGAAGATTGAGATGCAAATGGCGGCAAGAGCTAGCACTGAAGTTCACTTTCTACGGCTATGGTGGTGCGAGATGCGAGAATTAACATGATCACCGACTTAGGAGGGTGTGAAGCTGGGAGAAGCGAAAGCATGAAGAATAAGTCGGCGATCATTGTTATTGAAGAAAAGACGGAAGATGAAGTTGTGCGGGAAGGAAATGAGGAGCGAGAAACAGAGATAGAGATGGTGCAGGAGAAATCAGAAGGAAATTTGATGGCGTTAATGGTAATGCAAGCCGAAATGGCCTGGTCAAGATCTGCGAAATTTGTGAAAATGAAGGAGCCCCTTATTGAGGAAATAGGGAATTCTGATAGCGAGGATTGTGATGAGGAAATTGTAGTAGAAACACCTGAAGGTGTGTCGCTTGTCGGGAGAGATAAGGGGGAGAGAAGCGACAAAAGAATAAAGAAATGTGTTGAAAAGAGAAAGGCGGTTGAAATGGAAGTGGATACGTTGCAGATGCGAGATGAACCTTAGGATATTCGGGCGTAGAAGAATTGGAAGAAGTAATTGTTAATGATGAATACCCGAGCAAAAATCAAAATTGGGAAGCGAATTTGAAAGAGGAGGAAAGGAATAAGTTGATAGAATTCTTGCGGGATAGTGTTGATGTATTTGCCTGGAAACCGGAAGATATGTGCGGAATAGATGAAAATGTCGCCTGCGTTGCACGAATCGATCCAAACATAGAACCATATAAACAGAAGGTGAGATACCTTTCCGCTGAAAAGGAGAAGGCAGTGATTGGAGAAGTGGAAAAGCTATTGAAGGCGGGAATCATAGAAGAAATCACTTATCCAGGTGTGGTCGGGTTGCCCAAGCATGGCGCTGAAGGCGAACAAAAAATGGAGAATATGTATAGATTTTACAGATTTGATACGGCTTGCCCCAAGGATTGTTATCCTTTACCGAAAATCGACAGATTGGTGGATTCCATCGCGGGACATAAGGTGTTTAGCTTCATTGATGCTTATTCAGGATATCAGCAAATCAAGATGCTTGAAGAAGACAAGGCCAAAACAGCGTTTAGAACCCCCATAGGCAATTTTTGTTATAAAATGATGCCCTTTGGTCTGAAGAATGCTGGGGCGACATACCAAAGAATGGTCAATAAAGTATTTAAGTCGCAAATTGGAAGGAATGTCGAAGCTTACATTGATGATATGGTAATCAAAACCAAGGGGGAGGATCATTTGGTGGATCTGGCTGAGACCTTTGAGAATTTGAGGAAAAATTCCATGTGAGGACCCCGACCCGGAACCTACACGTGTCCCGAGCTGGAGCGTCCTCAAACTATCCCAATTTTCCTAAACTTTTAAAACCTTTATTTAACTTTCAGAAATAATTACAATTATTATACCCATTTCATAATAAATCTATACTTTTTCACAAAGGAGAAATAGCTATCCAACTTGGAATATAAGAAACGTTTTTAGTTACGAAACGGCCTTGGTTATAACATAAAATAAAGATTTATAATTACAATTTCATAAATGAATTATACCAAAGTACACTTTCTATACCAACCTAATCATACCCCGACAAGTCCCACAATATAACTTCCAAACTCCTCACCGCCCTTACTTGACTGGTCCACCTGTCTCAGAATCTAAAACAAGAAAGGGGAGAGGGGTGAGAATAAATCTCAAAGCAAGCTATTATGGATGCAAAGAAGATGCCATACAAGATGCAACACGTAGCATGGCAACACATCAAAAGACATATTCATATAACCCGAGAGGCTCCCGCCGCCAACCGTCCCCATACCGGTTGGAGACAACGACTCACTCAAGCATGAATATATCACAACACATAAGTACGATAAAGTAACACTTAGAAGGATACCGAGCCAAGGTTTCATCTCCAAAAGGATATACACATCCGAGCAAAGAAGAAGTCGATGAAGCGGTTCCGGAACCATGAACACATAAAGACTGGGGACTCGGACACACAGTCCTATCCCCGGTGAAAACTAGACCATCTACCTCAAAAGGAGATGCTAGCCCACGAATCCCACACAAGGGGGACAAACTCGGCAATGTATGAATTATAATGAACTCGGCTCGGTGCCATTATAAATCCATAACATTGCCCAACAAACAATTAAATCAATACCAGCTGGATTTACATAACTAAGCACAGTAATAACATACTTGCTTAACCAAACATTGTATGATCCAAAGTAGGGATACATACTACAACAACATATCATGAAGATAGCAATACTATATCAAGTATTCAACATTATCAAGCACATAATAGATACTTGAATAAATTCCACAAAAAGGGATAACAATATATCAACATGGTAAAATATACTCATGTTCAACCAATAATCGAGTGCAAAGCATTTGATCAACACACAATGCACAATATAATCAATGTATATGAACTCAATGTAAGGCAAGGAAATATCATCAATCCATCCTATAAGGTCATTATACAATAAAACAAGGCCTCTATGAAGGTTCAAGCTCAATTTACTAAGTTAGAATCATTTCTGCTAAGTTACCAAACTAGGTTAACTAGTGCTTTCCAAGTAGCATTTAAAGTACTTCCCCAATTCCATTTTGATCACTTAGGATGTCAATGTGTAGCCAAAGTATTCTACTTTAATCTAGGTTAAAGAGATTCCCTTTCGGTTCGAGTTTGGTTAGGTTTAAACAGCTCTAAATTTGATGTGAAACTGTGCCAGTGGCACGACTGCCCCCCGTGGCACGACTCGTGCCCTCGACCTTCCTCGACCCGGCGTCCCCAAAGAAGGCACGACTTCCCTTTATCCCTAGTCACGACTCGTCCCCACCCTCAGCACGACTCGTGCCCTGTGGCACGACTCGTGACTCCGAGCCTGCATTCAAAATAGAAGCGTAAATCCTTCAACACTTATACCCATTTGTTCCCAACCAAGTTTCCTTTATTTTGTGTAAAACCTAGAAAGCTTACTAACTTCATACTTCACATACTAAATCATTTTAGACCCAATTATGTTATAAATCTAAATCATTTAAACCCCAAAATAATATAAATCCAATTTATTCACCACAAGATTTTCAACCCATTTTAATCACACATTTCCAATTAATTCTTCTAAACTAATTTCACCCATTTCTTATACTCCCAATTCACTTTCATGAGTAACAATATTATCCTATGTTATTTACCCACTTATCAACTTCAAAGAGGATTACAAAACATCCTAAACTAATTCCACCCATTTCACTACCTCATTCAAGTTTAACCTATTAATCTAACTCCATCCATTTCTTACACTTTAAATCCACTTCCAAGAACAATGAGCACCATTCTAGGTCCTTTATTAAATCCCAACTTCAAGAGAGTTTCCAAGTACTCAACCAAATCAATATAACAATAACAACAACATTCATTAATCCATGAACATTTAATGAAAGGAAAGATCATAATAACTTACTTTAGATTTTTAGAATGAAAAGATGATCTTCTAAGCTTGATTTGATCCTCTTGATGATCCAACTTCAAAAATGCTTTTAGACTTGAAAATGGTGTATAAATTGACTAGCTACCAAGCTTGGAAATGGAGGGGTTTTCCATGGAAGTTTCATGGAGAAAGGGTAAGAAGAAGATGAAGAGTGATGAAGAAGGAGTGGGAGGTGGAGTGTGTAGGTGGTAAAAGGGGAGGGGGGCCGGATTCTAGGAGATTTGGGGAGGGTTTTAGGGGGATTTGTCCCCCACTCACAAATCCCCTACACACTTCTTTCATAAATTTAAAATATCTTCCCAACCAACAACATTTTATTTGTCCATTTTATTACCACACCAATCTATTACTTTATTTATTTTTAATTATTATTTTTCCTTTAGAACACTATTTATTTCCTTATCATTTTTATCCTAACATAAGAAATTTACAGATATAAAATAAACTCATAAGGTTGATATTAATATTAAAAGTATATAATGCTATACAAAAATTGTGTCTAGGTTTAGGGTCGTTACACTCACTCCCCCTTAAAGAAAATTCGTCCCGAATTTGACCGTCACTTACCTAACAGATCAACCCGCCTCGGTTACAGTATACCTCAGACTTCAATTCCCAACTAATCTCTTCAATGTTGTAATTCTTCCCCAAAAATTTTCTAATTCCAATAATAATATGATATTACCCTATAAGCTTCTCCAAACTCACCCCAACAAATTAGAGATCGATGTTTTCTTCCCAAACTATGCCTTATACGGTTTTATCTCAATGCTAGAATGATAACTGCTATTATACGTATACAACCATTGGTAACCTTAAGTCCTATCGACTACTAAATCTATTGTACATGCCCGTAGCATATCATCAACTACAAATAATGATTCTTCAAATTTTCACAGAGTTAAACTCAATAATATTCCTACATTCCAAAACGATCTTTCCAATGTATGTCTACCCAATCCATTTAATACTATAGGTTTTATACAATCGAACCATCCCCCTAACATAAGCGAGGACTTTATTAATTACATCTCGAACCCTCTCTTCGCATAAACCTCGCACAACCACGCACATCGCCTTTCTCATAACTAACATCTCGTCAAGCTATATAAATAACGGGTAGAAAATATAATTCAACCTTCTATAACAAAATAACATACCCTCCTTTCCTTCCAATGCAACTTCATCACAAAATTTATAGTGATAAACTCTCAAGTTCAACCTAGAACTCTAAATATTTTAATAAATCTTCTAACATCAACATTCTATTATTACCATTCAATATTCCAATATGTTCAAGACTAGTGACAAATCAATATTCAAATTGAATGGTTGGCCGCCCACAACGGAGCCGATCCAACTCCAAAACAAAACCGAGTCTATTGTGATCGACACAATAATAACCCCACATTTATCAATTCATTTCTGACCAAAACTTGAATGCAATTAATCATTATAGGGAAACTAGGTTGCAATTTCTACTTGCTTCTGAACAATTTATATCTTTAGGATACCAAGTCTTTCTAAAGATTACAACATCTTTCAAAATTCCAAAGGATAATATAAAAAGAGATTCAAAGAGACCCGAATGGTTTATTTATTTAAACCGGCCCATACCAGCTTTAATTAACTAAACCACTCACAATTTAAAATTTTCAAAAGGTTGATAAGCCGACAAAATAACTCAAGTGATTTAAGTATCTACAACCGTCCCATAACAATGGCGTATAGTTAAATTACTCACGATTTTAAATGTACACAAATACGGTTTATCGACTTTAATAAATCAAATTATCCCCGAAGAGCACAATTGCTCACACCGAAGTTCAACACACACCTTCACTTATTAAAACACAATTAAACAATTCCAACATAATACTCTTGTTCGACCTCTAATTATAGTATAGCCACCATTCATAATATTCATACTGAATTAAATTCTCTTACAAGAAAACAAAATCTCGCAATATTATTACTATCTCCGATGAATAACACTAAAACAATCATTAAGATTATAAACTAGGTAAATCATCCTCAAATTTCAATTAAACATTAACGGTATAATCTAACTTATCTCCCTATAACCATCAACAACTCAAAATTCGTATAACGTAAATATCTTCCAAGCATCACACCAATCCCTTATATGAGTCGCGCAACTAAGTCAACCTATACGGTGTAATCATCCTAAAGTATCTCCGCCTTCCAATGAAATTTATCCTCATTTTATATTCTCAATTAATGATAATCGTTCCTCAAAATGTACCATATATACATACATTACCCATTTCCGAAGTTGATCCTATAAGTCACCAATAACGCATCTATTATACTTCTTCGCATTTACTCTATTTACCTTCCCAAAACTAATACACAATCCACAAATCAAAACGGCCATGCTAGATATAAGTGCTGTCTTAAGTATATCCTCAAAGCAAAATTTCACCGTAATTGTAATACTCCGAAAATTCAACTAATAACCATTTAGTATCCTACTAGTTTCTAAAATCGCCATACAAATCGTCAACAAGTGCTAACGAATACTTATCCTTCATAGTTACCTATTTAAGATCTCTATAACCTTATAATTAACCACCAAGTATCATCTTTCCTCAATATAGTACTAATTCATCCCTACGGAGTGTCGCTAAGCTAATTATCTTCTTTATCAAATACTTTCCCAAGATGAATCATCAAGTCCATCATCCCAATTAGTGTCCTCTATCTAGGAATCCGAATACTAAAATAGTACCTTATATCAACTCAAAGCTTCAATGTCCTGGTATGATACCTGATGAAAACCCATTTTTGAAACTCACATAGAAAACACCACTTAGTCCACTAATAACACCTAAGGCAAGGTTATACTAGTTCTATAAGATCTTGTACTCGCGACATTCTATAACTCATATAATCTCACTTAGACTATCACTTCCAATACTAGTCTCATATACCTAGTCTCTACCACGAGACACCAATGTATAAATACTCACGCATGTTATACTACTATAAACCACTCCTAATTAGGTCATATACCTAACCTCAACTAAGAGTTCACAAATTCATTTACCACCGCATACGAGATAATTCAAGGTTCTTCTACTTAAATATAACACATAATCTCCACATTCTTTAGGTCCTACTTTCGACATTTACGCATATGTGACATACTATCAATCAATAATTTATCCGACTCGGCTTATACACGGAGGTAAATCAAACGTAGATAAGGAGACTCGCTTCTTGCGATAGTCCTCCTCAAACACAATAACTACTCAAATAATTCATGTTAATATGACGATGATTCACGGATTGGTAACTCGACCAAATCCACCGGCAATACATGCCCACTAAATCACAACTACCAAGATAATTTAAGGATGATTCGTGGCACGGCCCCATAGGGTAGAACCTCCAAAGACATAAAACAACTTTTAGGCCAATTATGCACATAAAGATGAAATGTAATGCCACATGAGAACGAATGCACGAGGATTTATAAAAGTATGAACCCTAATTCCCGAGACAGGTAAAATACCTCAATTGGTGGTGGGAAATCTATCTTTCCAAAACTCACCTTTCCTTGATTCCTTGGTTGGACAACATTATTTTCTCGTCATCAACAAATTCCTCGCATTAAACACTCGACGTAAGTTATCGCACACTCTCACTCGCCTAGACTCTACCCCGAGAATTCTAACCGAGCTCGATATTAACTGTGAGGACCCCGACCGGAACCTACACGTGTCCCGAGCTGGAGCGTCCTCAAACTATCCCAAATTTCCTAAACTTTTAAAACCTTTATTTAACTTTCAGAAATAAATACAATTATTATACCCATTTCATAATAAATCTATACTTTTTCACAAAGGAGAAATAGCTATCCAACTTGGAATATAAGAAACGTTTTTAGTTACGAAACGGCCTTGGTTATAACATAAAATAAAGATTTATAATTACAATTTCATAAATGAATTATACCAAAGTACACTTTCTATACCAACCTAATCATACCCCGACAAGTCCCACAATATAACTTCCAAACTCCTCACCGCCCTTACTTGATCGGTCCACCGTCTCGTAATCTAAAACAAGAAAGGGGAGAGGGGTGAGAATAAATCTCAAAGAAGCTATTATGGATGCAAAGAAGATGCCATACAAGATGCAACACGTAGCATGGCAACACATCAAAAGACATATTCATATAACCCGAGAGGCTCGCCGCCAACCGTCCCATACGGTTGGAGACAACGACTCACTCGGCATGAATATATCACAACACATAAGTACGATAAAGTAACACTTAGAAGGATACTCGAGCCAAGGTTTCATCTCCAAAAGGATATACACATCCGAGCAAGAAGAATAGCCGATGAAGCGGTTCGGAACCATGAACAATAATAAAGACTGGGGACTCGGACACGCCCTATCCCCGGTGAAAACTAGACCATCTACCTCAAAAGGAGATGCTAGCCCACAAATCCCACACAAGGGGGACAAACTCGGCAATGTATGAATTATAATGAACTCGGCTCGGTGCCATTATAAATCCATAACATTGCCCAACAAACAATTAAATCAATACCAGCTGGATTTACATAACTAAGCACAGTAATAACATACTTGCTTAACCAAACATTGTATGATCCAAAGTAGGGATACATACTACAACAACATATCATGAAGATAGCAATACTATATCAAGTATTCAACATTATCAAGCACATAATAGATACTTGAATAAATTCCACAAAAAGGGATAACAATATATCAACATGGTAAAATATACTCATGTTCAACCAATAATCAGAGTGCAGCATTTGATCAACACACAATGCACAATATAATCAATGTATATGAACTCAATGTAAGGCAAGGAAATATCATCAATCCATCCTACAAGGTCATTATACAATAAAACAAGGCCTCTATGAAGGTTCAAGCTCAATTTACTAAGTTAGAATCATTTCTGCTAAGTTACCAAACTAGGTTAACTAGTGCTTTCCAAGTAGCATTTAAAGTACTTCCCCAATTCCATTTTGATCACTTAGGATGTCAATGTGTAGCCAAAGTATTCTACTTTAATCTAGGTTAAAGAGATTCCCTTTC
Organism: Adenophora triphylla var. japonica; assembly: GCA_022495995.1. Lineage (NCBI taxonomy): Eukaryota > Viridiplantae > Streptophyta > Magnoliopsida > Asterales > Campanulaceae > Adenophora > Adenophora triphylla. The sequence goes on along the minus strand of JAFEMH010000035.1, from coordinate 366,167 downwards.
GGTTCGAGTTTGGTTAGGTTTAAACAGCTCTAAATTTGATGTGAAACCAGGCCAGGGCACGACTCGTCCCCCAGGGCACGACTCGTGCCCCCTTGACCTTCCCCTGAATCTGGCGTCCCCAGCAAGGCACGACTTCCCTTTATCCCTAGTCACGACTCGTCCCCACCCTCAGGCACGACTCGTGCCCCAGGGCACGACTCGTGACCTGAGCCCAGATTCAAAATAGAAGCAGAAATCCTTCAACACTTATACCCATTTGTTCCCAACCAAGTTTCCTTTATTTTGTGTAAACCTAGAAAGCTTACTAACTTCATACTTCACATACTAAATCATTTTAGACCCAATTATGTTATAAATCTAAATCATTTAAACCCCAAAATAATATAAATCCAATTTATTCACCACAAGATTTTCAACCCATTTTAATCACACATTTCCAATTAATTCTTCTAAACTAATTTCACCCATTTCTTATACTCCCAATTCACTTTCATGAGTAACAATATTATCCTATGTTATTTACCCACTTATCAACTTCAAAGAGGATTACAAAACATCCTAAACTAATTCCACCCATTTCACTACCTCATTCAAGTTTAACCTATTAATCTAACTCCATCCATTTCTTACACTTTAAATCCACTTCCAAGAACAATGAGCACCATTCTAGGTCCTTTATTAAATCCCAACTTCAAGAGAGTTCCCAAGTACTCAACCAAATCAATATAACAATAACAACAACATTCATTAATCCATGAACATTTAATGAAAGGAAAGATCATAATAACTTACTTTAGATTTTTAGAATGAAAAGATGATCTTCTAAGCTTGATTTGATCCTCTTGATGATCCAACTTCAAAAATGCTTTTAGACTTGAAAATGGTGTATAAATTGACTAGCTACCAAGCTTGGAAATGGAGGGGTTTTCCATGGAAGTTTCATGGAGAAAGGGTAAGAAGAAGATGAAGAGTGATGAAGAAGGAGTGGGAGGTGGAGTGTGTAGGTGGTAAAAGGGGGAGGGGGGGCCGGATTCTAGGAGATTTGGGGAGGGTTTTAGGGGGATTTGTCCCCCACTCACAAATCCCCTACACACTTCTTTCATAAATTTAAAATATCTTCCCAACCAACAACATTTTATTTGTCCATTTTATTACCACACCAATCTATTACTTTATTTATTTTTAATTATTATTTTTCCTTTAGAACACTATTTATTTCCTTATCATTTTTATCCTAACATAAGAAATTTACAGATATAAAATAAACTCATAAGGTTGATATTAATATTAAAAGTATATAATGCTATACAAAAATTGTGTCTAGGTTTAGGGTCGTTACATTCCATGAAGCTTAATCCAAGTAAATATACTTTCGGAGTAACAGCGGGAAAGTTTTTGGGATTCTTGGTAAACCGCCGCGGCATAGAAGCAAATCCAGAGAAGATTCAAGCTTTAATAGATATGAAGTCGCCTAGAACAATCCAAGAGATTCAAAGGTTGAATGGTAGGGTGATAGCTTTGGGGCGATTTGTGTCGCGGTCTGCGGAGAAGTGTTTGCCATTTTTTTAAGGTATTGAAGGGGGATCAAAAGTTTTCCTGGAATGAGAAGTGCGAGGAAGCTTTTCAAAAGGTTAAGGAGTATTTGGGAAAGCCGCCAATTTTATGTAGCCCTGAAGAAGGTGACCATTTGTATGTTTATCTCGCGGCTTCAGATTTTGCAGTTGCAGCGGTGCTGATAAAGGAGGATGGCGGCATGCAGAAACCTGTGTACTATGTTTCGAAGGCTTTAAGTGAGGTGGAGGCGAGATATTTCAATGCGGAAAAATTGGCCTACGCGTTAGTAATTGCAACTAGAAAGTTGAGGGCCTATTTCCTCTCTCATCCTATCACTGTTTTGACCAATGCTCCTCGAGGAAGATTTTGCAACGGCTGATTCAATGGGAATGCTTCTCAAATGGTCAATTGAATTGACAGAGTTTGACATTCAATATGAGGCGAGGAAGGCCATTAAGGCAGTAATCGGCAGATTTTTTACTTGAAACTTCATTCACTTATGAGAGGGAGGAGATAGAAAATCAGGGGGCTAAGAAAAGGAAGGCTAAGGCCCAGGATCCGGAAGCTGAAGAGGAGCGGGAAAGGCCAGTGAGTTGTTGGGAGCTATATGTCGATGGGTCTTCCGCTAAAGACAAAGGAGGAGCAGGAATCTCGCTGAAGTCACCCGAGAAGGATTGCACATACGAGAAAGCTTTGAGGTTCAAATTCAACATGACAAATAATCAGGCGGAGTATGAGGCGTTGGTAGCGGGTTTGGAGCTATGTAGAGATATCGGGGTAAAACAGTTGGTCGCTCATTCTGACTCCCAATTAATTGTTAACCAAGTCAAAGGCAGGTATGGGGTGGTGGATTCAACTTTGGCAAAATATTGCGGTATGGTGAGGCAGATTTTGCAGAGTTTTATTTATTGGGAGTTGATACAGATAGATAGAGAGAAAAATGAGCGTGCCGACATGTTGAGCAAAGCCGCCTGCGATAAAATAGAAGAGTTGCCTAAAAAGATTGTGGTGGAGTTTGTAGAAGAGCCGGCATACGATAGGCCGCTAATCATGGAGGTCGAAGTGGGCGAAAAAGACTGGGTTAGCGAGATGAAGGATTATCTGGAAAGGGAAGAATTGCCCCAAGAGGAGGATAGGGTAAAGATTGTTAAGAAAATGTCGCCTAGATTTACTGTGCAAGATGGGATTCTTTATCGCAAATCTTTCTCGTGACCTTTGATGACAAGGTTGATAATGTTTTGTTTGAAGTACATGAAGGGGTTTGTGGCGGCCATCCAGGAGCTAGAACTTTAGCTAACAAAATTATGTTTCATGGATACTATTGGCCAACATTGAAGAAGGATGCAGACGATTACGTGAGGAAATGCGACCAATGTCAGCGGCATGCAAATATCCCTAAAGCGACTGCGACAGAAGCGAGACTCCTATTGTAGCGGCTTGGCCCTTTGAGCATGTGGGGATTGATCTCATAGGGCCTTTTCCCAAAGCCAAAGGAGGGCTCAAATGGTGGTGGTAGCTGTAGATTATTTCACTAAGTGGACAGAGGCAAGGGCATTAACTTCTACCACCGAAGACCAAATAATCGATTTGTAACGGAAGAAATCTTGTGTCGCCGTGGAATGCCGCGAGCAATCATTTCGGATCATGGGCCGCAATTCAGGAAGAAATTTCATGGATTTTGCTCGAATTTGAACATCAAACATTGGCGATCTGCGAAAGATATAGGCCGCGGTGTAATGGAATGATGGAGGCCGCCAACAAACAAGTTCTGGAGATTTTATGTAAGAACATAGAGAAAAGAGGAGGGGCTTGGTTAGAAGAGTTGTCCACAGCCTTGTGGTATGTCAGAACGACGGTGAAAGGATTAACTGGCGAGACAGCCTTTGCATTGACTTATGGCTCAGAAGCAATGGCCCCTGCTGAGATGGGTTTGCCTACCCATAGGGTAACCTATTATGATGAAGTAATGAATGGCGATAGAAGATGCTTCGAGCTAGATCTGAGTGATGAAAAGAGGCTTAGGGCGAGAATGAGGATGATCAATTATAAGCAGAGGATGAAGGCACAACATGACAAAAGGGTGAGCAAGAGATCATTCAGTGTGGGGGATTGGGTGTTGAGAAGCCGCGAAGTCAAAGGTGCAACGGCAGGATTTGCAAAGCTAGATCCGAAATGGGAGGGTCCTTTTCAGATTACCAAGATAGTGAGAGAGGGGACTTATCATTTGAAGGAAGAGGGCGGCAAAGATGTCCCGAATGCATGGAGTGTAGATCATCTAAAGAAGTACTATCATTGAAGGGATAAGGGTAATTTGTTTATTTGAAAGTATTCTTATTAAAGTCTTTTTCATGAGTAATTTTGATGAATTTATGGATTTTTCAAACATGAATGAAAATCAGATATGTCTTATAACTTTGAATGAAACGAAAGTACCTTGAATAGAAGATATATATGTTTTGGAGATGTGTTGAATATGCTTTGAATATAATGAAAGTATGAAATTGTATTCCTCAGATTTATCTTGCCTAGATCAAATCCTATGATATAATAATGTTTATATGATGGTAAGTAAGTCGCTTGGAGTAAAGTTGCCTAAAGACAACTTCACTTTTTCGATGGGAGTATATGTATATGGAGATATCTCGCCAAAGGTAAGAAGGTAAAGAGTTTTTGATGAATTATCAAAACAATTTTTAATGAATTGTTGAAGCAAGTTAATGAAGAAAGGAGGAAAAAGGTAAGTCGCAAAATATCATGTAAATGTCAGTCCACGGACTATAAAAATGCGAGTCAGTCCACGGACTATAAAAATGCGAGTCAGTCCACGGACTATAAAAATGCGAGTCAGTCCACGGACTATAAAAATGCGAGTCAGTCCACGGACTATAAAAATGCGAGTCAGTCTACGAACTATAAAAATGAGAGAAAGTCTAAGGACTATAAAAACGAAAGTGGCGGGACCACTATAAAAACGAGAAAGTCTAAGGACTATAAAAATGAAAGTGGCGGGACCACTATAAAAACGAGAAAGTCTAAGGACTATAAAAACGAAAGTGGCGGGACCACTATAAAAAGAAAGTCGCTAGACTATAAATTAGAGATATTTATCTCGCGTGAATGTCATGCAAAGAAGTGGTTTAAGGGAAGATATGAAGGCAAAAAGAAGGAAATTATTCTAAGTAAGAAGCAAGGATGCACTATAAGTAAAGTCGCCTAAAGACGACTTCACTTTTTCGATGGGAGTATATGTATATGGTGTACCTGTCATGGAAAAATGAGAATTTTGATGAACTATCAAAACAAAGTAATAAGGGCGAGATATAAATGATGAAACAAGCAAGTAAGGCATAAAGGAAAAGGGGCAAGCACGAAGGCCGCGAACATACATTGTTCAAAAGGCACGCAGGCCCAAATAAAGAAAGTAAATTGTTTCAGCCACCAAGGCAAATTACAAGAGTTGGTCAAAAGAAGCTAAGTATTAAAAAGCAAAATCAAGTTGAGGCATCTGGATCGTCAGTTGGTGCGGGTTGTTGAGCAGAGCTGGAGGTCGCAAGGGCTAGAGCTTTGGCATCATCCAGGAGTTTATGCTTATGTTCAAGTAAATCGCCCCACAAAGCAACGACATTTGGGTCTCGGGCAGAAGGGGGATTCCAGGGCGACTTACCCAACAAGGCGTCTTCTTCAGCGAGATCAATAAGTTCCTCGGGAGAGTAAGGAACCAAAGGATGACCGCGGCGACATACCTCGCTAAAGATTGGCTCTGAACCCCAATGGGCAAGTCGTTCGATTGTGATGGCGGGAATATCATGGGCATCAGCCGCTGCAGCTCGCATAACTTGTAAAGAAGTTTGATCACCAATGTCGACAATGTCATCCTTTAATTTGGCCACATCAGCGTTGAGAGAAGTAATTTCTGCGACCTTCCCCGCCAGCTCCTCCTTCAATTTAGCAATCTCGCCTTGAAATGATTGAACGTCGGCGGCATGAGTCTTTTTCAAAGTCTCATTCTCGCTAATAAGTTTGGCGGCTTTCTCTTTGGCAGAATTATGTTCAGTGGTAGCAGTGGTGAGGTCAGCTTTAGCGGCATTAAGATCGGTAAGGGTATGATCAAGCTGATTCTGGGAAGTAGTCAAGTCAGTCTTCAACTTGTCTCGCTCTCTTTCCAAGTTGTTGATTGTAGCATCCCGCCGTGTGACTCTACCCTTAAGGGTATCCTTATCTCGCCTCAGAATTTGGTTAGTGGCTCTTAAGTTCGCGGATTCATTATCAAGGCGAGTGTTTTTCTCGCTGATACCCATGATTGAAGCTCCAAGCTGAGAAAGGTAACAATCGAAAGTTAAAGGTAACAATGAATAAGGCTAAGATTAATAAAAGGAGAGAAAGAATGAAGTACCAATGAAAAATAAAGCCCAGCCTGACAGGCGGCATGGTTGGGATCCATCTGGGCGACACGCTGCACTTGAAGTTGGTCGCTAGCTCTGATCAAGGCCGAGCTACCCAATAGACACTCCTCTGTGCTGCGAGTATCTTCGATCAGTCCCTTCATGCGGGGGACTTTGGCAACTTCCTTGCTAAGTTCATAAAGTCCTTCAAAATCACTGGGCTTGGAAAAATTTTCTTGAAGCCAGCTGGGAGTGGGAAGAGCAGTTGAAGTATTTGGGTCGCAAGGAGTGGGAGGAGAACTGGAAACATTTGTTAAGTCGCATACTTCCATGTCGCGAGTAGGAGGAATTTCAGTTTGGTTGGGCTCAACAACATTAGCCTCCAAAGTGGGAGAATTGGATGGAACAGGGTCAGAAGGAAGAATCTCAATATTTTCAGTCGCTGGGGCGACAGTGGTTGGCGGGAGGACATTTGGTGAGACATTGCTCTCAGAAGGTGGCTGGATAGAAACTGGCGGGAGATTAACTTCGGTGGAAGGAGGAGCTGAAACAGTTATAGGATTGGGCGGGATAATCTCTTCAGAATCTGGTGTGACCTTTGTCGAAACGGAAGCAATTCGCTTTAGTCGCTTGGAGCGAGTGTCTGGATTAGTTGGCTTGGCTCGGGCCTTAGATGAGCCTTGTGATTTCTCCAATGCTATTTCTTCTGTATCTTTACCGTCGCGGGATATGGGCAGTGGAAGGTTATCAGGAAGAGCGGCAAGAGCAGTGTCGCGAGCACTTGCAAGTCTTTTCCTTCTTTTGTCGGTCTCCAGGTTGGCGGCTTGGCGACTTTCCATTGATTTCGCTCGATGATCTGGAAACAAAGAAAAAGGAAGTTAAGAGTTAGAAAAATGCCAATATAAATCAAAGTTGAAAAAGAGCAAAGTTAAAGAAGATACATACAAAGAACAGTATTCATGGGGGAACAGTTACGAGTACCCTTGCATGACTGGCATTCGTAGGCATACTTGTTTTCTGTGTGTCGCTCCCATCCGTCAAAGTAAACATGGCTTATGGGAACTCGCGGCTGGACACGAGGTAAGTTGTCAGCAATTCCCACTTGATTGAGTAATCCTCTATTTCGCAAAATGCCTCTCCAAGATATGAGAGGTTGAGGTGTATCGGCAGGAGAATTTTCAGGGAGGGCAACTAAAGCACGAATGGCGGCAATAAGGGCGCTATCACCAACAACAGAGGCATCTCTGATGCTACCCAAAAATAATGATTGGGCCCAATCCAAGTCCAAAGGCGAGAAATTATCTAGAAGGCACAAAGTGAGATAAAGCCCAAAAAGAAGATAGAAAATAGAGGTGGCCCAAGTATGAATCGCAGGGAAGCATGGTATGAAGTATCCTGCTGTGTTCAAGGTAAGGGGGAGGAACAAGGCCATAATAGCGAGATGATATGAGGCAAGCCGGCGAGATAATGATAAAGATGAGAGGCGAGACATTATGGTAAGGCGACACGAATCATGGTTAACTTTATCCGGCGATAGAGGGATCCCAATTTATATTCATAAGAGGCGGCATATAAATATCTTAGAAGTGGGACCCATTGAACGGTTATGCATTGGGAAAAGTGTTCACGTGTTGAGGGTTTGTTTGTATAAAGGACCAATGGAAGGACGACACGTGTAAGGAGGCATGGAACGTGAGGATGTCATGTGCTCGGCACGAGGGAAGGGGTATATATATGAGAGATAGGCTTCATCATCAAGGTACGTTCAATACACACACAGAAACACCTTTCCATACAGTTCATATCTCCCTTCTCAGATGAACACTTATCCTCACGCCGGAGGGGCTTACGCCGGAGCCGCCCCCGGCTTAGTTGACGTTTGATTGTGTGTAGGCTTGAAGAAGGAGCCGGAGGTACTGCCGATTGACTACAACGGTGTGTTGCTGTTTGAGGAAGTTCCTGGCAACATCAGAATCGAAGCTTAAGCAAAGTCCGATGCCTTAAAACGGCGATTGACCTACCATAAAAAGTAGTAGTTTCTGTCTTGAACAAATTTTTTTTAATACGTACTTGGTACCACGGAATCATTTGCTTCACTTTAGCTAAGTAAATAGAAAATGGAGAAATGCCATAAACACCTATTTGCACCTCTCTCTCTCTCAAGCCCAAGCTCAAGCCTATGCCACGGGCAGATCCAAACCCAAACCCAAATCCAAATCCTAGCCATCATAACAATATCTGCTGAATTATTGAATATAAATATAGTGGCAACATAGTTTATTTGAGAATCTGGTTATCAGTGCCGCAGGCTTCCACGTGTTCCCCAACATTCCATTTACTTCCATAGCGCCATTATGATTGTACAAATTGACAAAGCATTTGAAATGGAAATTGTTGAGTTGTGAAAGAACCATGTATAATCATGCAGACTAATACATGTATGTGTTCTATAAAATTCTTGGTTATCAAAGTCCTATTAATATATCCAAATCCATTCTGTCTGGAGGGGAATTTTCTCTTCGACGCCTTGAGGATTGTTGATGAGGTATTCTTTGTCAACCCCCTTCTTGGATGTTATCCATTGGGATTTTGGGTTGACTGTAGAGTCTATCTATAATATAGTCTTCTCCAAGTATTAAACATTACATTTAAGTTTCTTCCTTATTATTATTATTGTTATTGTTATTGTTATTGTCATTGTCATTGTCATTGTCATTATTATTATTATTATTATTATTTTACGCAGAGCTAATAAATTGGATATTCTACTAAAGAACCAATCCCAAAATCTTTAATCATACTCATGAAGTTCTCCCGACATGTTACCGTAAGAACATGTTTCCGAGAATTGCAACTTCCATAAACACCTGCAATTACTCTCACAGGTCCTATGATCCAATGTAATCTCACTCACAACTTTCTATGGCCGTACAAAGGGCTTTTTAAGGCCATTTAATTGTAATACTCGTGTTAATCTACATCAGCTGCTATAGTTTCATGCATTTCTGTTAACAAAATTTTACATCTCCAATTCAGGTTATGCAAACTGATCGAGGAGTTTTGCTGACAAGAGATGAACATAAAAAGGTAGCTGAAGTAGCTGAAGAGCTCAAGAAATTTTGTGTTGACGAACCAGTGAAATGCCCTCTAATATTTGGTGGTAAACTTTCTTTCGTTTTATTTCGATCAATTGATCTTTCTCTTTTTTTTTTGGTTTATTTAACTTTCTTTCAGTTATTTGTTTCTTTTTCTCTTTTTTTTGGTTTATTTTCATTTTCAACCATCGTATTTATACCCAACTTAGACTTTAACCCTCATACTTTTTTTTTTTTTTGCACAAAACCAGTGTACTTTGGGAAACCTTTCATCCCAACCCAAAAGTCACGAATTAGGGCACATAGGCACGAATTAGACACAATTTGGGGTTTTGATGAGAGGTTTCCCAAATTACTATGATTTTGTTGCAAACGATTAAGTATAATGGTTCAAGTGGAAGTCGGGCGAAAGTAAGATGGTTGAAAATGATATTAAACTCCCTTTTTTACTAGGAATATGGTATCGTGACTGTTGGTGCAATATGCTAAGAGCATGCGTTTTCCTTCTTTAGACGATATGTCTACTGGACTAGCAATTTAGGCTAAGCATTATTTACATTCTTGCCTTGGTTCTCTGTAAACAACATGTAATATGGATTATTCCCCCCGTCTCGAAATGGATGTCCAAATTTTCTCTTGTTCAAGAGTAAACTCAAGGGAGTAACATTTTTAAAGTGGGGAATATATGTGTTTTGCCTCCTCAACTTTTGCGCGTTCGCTCCCTTCCTTGCGCGCGGCCGCTCACTACCCACTGGACAAACGGTGCGGCCCCGCTCCCTTCCCTTTTTCAGCCTGAAGTCCTTCCTTTTTCTCCTCTTCTTCACACCAGTTCTTTTACTTACAAAAACACTAGAAATATATCAAAACTCTTAAGGATCGAGCACAAAATAGGTTCAAAAGTATATCTTTTAGATGGTTGAAAACACATCCATCAAATACCCCCAAACTTATCTTTTGCTTGTAACGAGTAAAACAAAACTAAAAACAAACTAAAACTTCTAACTAACTAAAACGAAAGAAAATATTTTTTAACTAACTAAAACGAAAGAAAATATTTTTGGGATGTTCAATTCATATAATAAGTTGTTGGCCAAACAAGTCTCAAATCGTTACAACACACATAATCTACCAGTGTTATTATGAATATGAAATTATATTTACATGTATGCATTTATCTTACAATTCTCCACCACTTAATGAAAAATGAATGAAAAGATGGGAGAACATTGTTACCAAAGTAACATATTTTATAGAGTCACTTGTGTAATGCTCTAAACCAATGATAACAAGATGACATTTCTGCATAAGTACACTCGTATTATGCTTGTTTAAACATATCTATCAACTCGGCTATTCTTTAGGGATCAAATATAACTTTATGACTTGTAATGTATCGCGAAGATCGCGAGTTAGGCTCACGGTTACAAATGAAAATAAGGACATACGAAGTCAAGCAAGTGAAACTAGAAAGTTTTCTACATACTCACTTTGAATTTATCTCTCTGCTCATCCATGCCAACTCATGTTTCAACCCCCAAACTTATAGTTTTGCATATTTTCGCACATGAGGTTGATCACCTTTCTTTGCTTTGGTCACTTTCCACTTCAATATAAGAGAGAGCAATACTTTTCAGAATTTTTTTCATCATCTTTTTTTTTTCTTTTGCTTTGCATATATATCACGAATAATACTATGCATTTAATATTTTGCTCAAGCCCCTCTTTTCAATACAATACATGGTAACACTCGTCCACAACCACTAGCGGTCCTTTTATCATCTTTCTCTCTCCGAGCAATTTCAGCTTCCTTTGGTTCTGGGTACTTCCACTGCGGATGTCCCATCTTGTCACAATTGTAACATTTCTTTTCCTTATACCAGCATTCATCAGCCTTGTGCTTCCCCTCGTCCACTTGACATTTCTCAGTAGTTTCTCGCCCTTGGGCATCAATTTTGTTCCCATCCTTGCGATTATCGGAATTCTTATTCTGGTACTTGCTTGCAGTACCTTTTTTTTTTTTTTTCACGGTTCTTATTCGTGACTTTCCTTTTATTACTGGTCCCATCTTGGTCTGACTTCCGGTTTTCAGTGGCACTCGAAGTCCATTAGCTTCTTTAATAAGTAATAATGACTATAATATTTAGTTTCACTAACTCACTATATATACACGTAGCCGTCTGGCTAGTTAATACTTTACGGTTCCGTCTCAAAAGACTAACTTCGATTTTATATTTTCGTCTCAACAGACTATAATTAAATTTTGTTTTCGTCTCAACAGACTAGATTTTAACTTTTGAAGACTTTCCGTTTCTAAAACACTTTAATAGTTCTTTTTGTTAACCTCTGAGTTATTCTTGACTCCTTGGTTTGGTTAACTAAGCTTTCTATTTTAGGCAACTTTCCTAAAATAGTAACTTCCATTCTTTCTATTTTATGCTTTCTATTTTAGGTACTTTCCTAAAATAGTAATCTCTATACTTTCTATTTTAGGCACTCTCCTAAAATAGTAATTTATATACTTTCTATTTTAGGTACATTCCTAAAATAGTAGCTTTCTAAATTTAGTAACTTCCTAAATTTAGCAACCTTCCCCCCTTTGGGACATTATAGTTAGGGAAAATATGACTTCTTATAGGTTTGTTACTTGGATAATTTCCTCATTGAGTCCGTCTCAAAAGATTTTAACTTTTTCCTTTTAATCGTCGTTTCATTAGATCCTTGGTCGTTTCAATAGACCACTTATCAAATACCGGTCGTTTCACTAGACCTAAACTTAATTACACTCGACCGTTTCAATAGGTCGTTCATCTTTTCACATCGGTCGTTTCAGCATACCAATCATTGTTCTCACTTGGCCATTTCAATCAGCCAATTACTTTTCACACATGGTCTTTTTACTTGACCAACTTTCTCGTTCTAGGTTAGCACACACGCTTAACACTTAAGAACAAAATACAAACAATTCCTCAAAATAAACTCCAATATCATCATTGCATTAAACTCTTTAAATCCCACAAAATATCTGGAGTTCGTTTAGAACTAACTACTCATTTTCTCTACTCATAAATAACTCAACGTCCCACTTTTCAATCGTGAAACAACACCTTCCTAGGTCTTCCCTTAGGTCATTCACTAGGTACCTTTTGGTGTCTTTTTAGAACCTCTTGGTCTTCCTCTAGGCCTTCTTACTGTCTCTAACTCTTAATCATCATCTTCAATTACAATTGGAGTAGTTTCACTACTCCCAATCTCTTCAGCTTATACCTCAAGTATCTCACCTTAGAAACCTCATTTTTTTTATTACCTCGATAACTGCCTCGTCTTTTTCTATAGGTAACTTTGACTCTCCTAGGTCATATTACCAGCCAAAACTCAAAGAATATCTCCTGATCATCTCCTAGAATCAAGACAGATCATCATTAGTATATCTTCAATACATAATATTTATATACTTAAAGTAAATATGCTTTAATCTTCCAAAGCAACGAGTAAGTTATTCCTTTAACCTTTCCACTTAGTTTTCCTAACTTTATAATTTTCAAACCTAGAACCATTTCTTAATTCTGGGTTTCATTCCTCAAAAGTCAATTCTATTACTCCAAGGTACTTAGATCTAACACTTCCCATGAGACCTAAAACCGGGGCTCTGATACCAACTGTAACGACCCCGAATTTCCATAATTTCCATAATTCCATAAACATAAATAAATACCCCAAAATACGGGTCCACAACGGTAACTTAAGTCAAACCATTACATAAGTGCGGAAAGATCAGATGTAACGGCTAAGTACAGTAACTAGTACTAATAAAAGTTCTGAAATTCGGAATCATTAAATAATTCATTTATTCTACTTAATTTCTCCGCCTCTTTCTGATGACGGTTCTCCTCCTTTCTATTCCGATCCTGAGGGAAAAAGAAAATGAAGGAATGAGCGAACAATGCCCAGTAAGTTCATACGTGGTCTCATCGATACAATGAGGAGACGACTAGAAAGAACGAATCCCAAAAATTATATTCAAGGATAGGTTATAAACAACAATTATGTGTATGTTTCATAGCAAAGAAAGTGTGGCAACTACAACTTTGTTATACTTTCAGACTTTCGTCAATTCCATGGGTCATACCCTACATTGAGTAATTCCCAAAACAACGAACACCTACATTGATGTCGTGTTTTCATAATACATGCTTTTCTCATTAAGCATAATTTCATAACTAGTAAATTATAATGCATACTAGTTATTACATGGGTTATACTCTACATTGAGCATTCCCATATCGATCACCTACATTGATGTCGATTTTTCATAATACATGCTTTTCTCATTAAGCATAATTTCATAACTAGTAAATAATAATGCATACTAGTTATTACATACGATGCATTAGGTACAAGAACACACATAGCAATTTCAATATTTGCAGATATTCCATGAACAAGAACATATCATAGAATAAGGAATTTTCAATGACGATACATTTCATCAGAGTATTTTAAAAATTACTATCAGCCACAGATAGCATTCACGTTTTGAAAAGACTCAATGGAGTTTCCAAACGAATTTGATATACAAGAGTACTTAGGATCGTAATTCCTTACCTTAGCTTTGCTTCCTTGCTTAGCAACGCCCTTTACGCGAAATCTACAATCACGTAATAACATATTTTAGGCACAAGTAACCTTTTATTACTTCTTATGCACCTATACTTCCTTTCCTTAGTTAACCTATGAGTTATTCTTAGACTCACCTTAATTGGTTAACTAACCTTCTATTTTTAGAAGCTTTCCTAATTTAGCAGTTTCTTAAACTTAGAAACTTTCTATTTCGAAATTCTAACACTTTGGAACCTAAGTCTTTTAGTATTCTTAAAGTGTTATTCTTCTTCTTTTCCTTTGATATATTTCCCTTTAAAGTCTTTGGACTTCCCCTAAATTCCTAAAGGTTCCTTTAGGTTTTCTTAATTTCCACAAATTCCTTTAACTTTCCAAATTTTACAAAATAGTCCCTCAACTTTTGAAAATTACAAAATAGTCCCTCAACTTTTGAAAATTACAAAATAGTCCCTCAACTTTCGAAAAATTACAAAACAGTCCCTCAACTTTTGGAAAATTACAAAACAGTCCCTCAACTTTTGGGAAATTACAAAACAGTCCCTCAACTTTTGGAAAATTACTAAACAGTCCCTCAACTTTTCAGTAATTGCAAAACAGTCCTTCAGATTTTCAAAATCACAGAACAGTCCCTCAGAACTTTTGAACTTTTCAGTTCAGTCCTGAAGTTAACTGTCCAGTTAATGACTTAACTGGAAAATCCTTTCAGCTTTGAAAACTTTGCAATTTGGTCCCTTTTCAGTTTAAAAACTAACTGTTTTCACACAAAACAAACCAAAAGCTTAACATTTAAAAAGGAACACACCCAAAATCACTCTAGGCCAATTCGGCCTAGCCATGGGAGATTCAAAAACATGATTTTTGTTCCTCTTTTTATTTTCTAAACATTAAATACATCATTGAATTTATATACTCTTTTAAAAAAAATACCTTTAATTATATTAATTGAGATTGATTTAATTCTACAATAATATGAACTAGGGTTAGGGTTATATCATTATAACCTACAATTCCCCAATAATCAAATCCTTAATTTATTACATAAACCCTAAGATTAAACCATTAGAAATCCAATAATGGCTAAACCTAGAATTAAATAGTTTTAAACTTTCGAAAAATCATAACTAATTCAATTTAAATCGGAATTAAATGAAACAAAAACTGGATTGTAGGTTATCATCTTACCTTGATTTTTGATGAAGGAACAATGGCCAAAAGAAGACCAAAAACGGCTGTAACTCCCCCTCCAAGCAACTGGCCGCCGCCCCTCCTTCTAGGTTTAGGGTTTTTTTGAATTTTTTTCTTTCTCTTTGTTAAATGAAAGATTATGAGAAATTAATAATGAGATTTTATTTTTATACCCTAGGCTTTCACCTCCTTGGGCCCCCTTTGACTTCCTAAGCCCAACTTAGCCCACTTGATTTAATTAATTAACTTGGTCCATTTAATTAACTCAAGTCCAATTCAATTAAGGAGTATTATTTTATTATTATTATAATTAAAATAATACTAAAAAAAAATTGAAATTTCTCGGGTCTTTACAACCCTCCCCTTTTTGCAATTTGGTTTGTATGTCCACAAGTATCCACTAAATTAGTTTAAAGGGAGAATATAAAAATATGTCACTTTACTATGGTAAAGGATGCAGATATGGAAACTGTTAAATTTTCGTCCAAAAGTTAACGGAATGGCCGACTAGGCGCTCAGTTGGCGTGTGAAATATACTGCGTGAAAAATAATTGCCCAAGTGGAATTTGTTGAATATGATATGCTCAAAACTACGTCGTTTTGGCACAACTTATTTATAATTAACACCCCTCATGAATAAAGGGGGCAGAATGTGAAATATTTTCAAATCATACCCATTAAACCCATCACCAGGACCCCTTCAATCAACCGCTTGCCCCTCCTCCCCAACCTCTTTACCTCCTACCATAGCCCCCACAACTATAACAATCCCCAGAACCACCACCTCCACGATAATACCCACCATTCCCATCGAACCCACCACCAGGTCCCCTGAAATGGCACCCACCGCAACAACGCCATCAATAAAATTCTAAAATCACACACACAATCAAATTCAAAATCACACACAAAATTGCAGATGGAGCGACAGAGGAGTGAATTTTGTGGGTCCGTTTGAGAATTTTGATACGCAAGCTCTTACCTGATGCAGTTAAAAAAACTGTAACGAAAGGATAACTATTGTTGTAAACCAGCAAAGAAGCCTAAGAAGGCTGGCTGGGAAACGGGATTAAAACCCAGAATTTCAATAATATTATTAATCAAAACCAGTCCCCTTTGTTGAATACATCAAGGGTATTTATAGGATACAATAGTTAACTAAAATTATTAATGAAGCTCAGTTAGACTGACTTTCAAAATACTAAGACTCTTAGACACTTTGATTTCTAAGACACAAGGAATGAATCAGGCTAGAATACTTATCACAAAAATGCTACAGAATACTCCTACTCCTGAATATCACTCCATCGTTCTCCTTTGGTTGCAAGAACTCGTCCTCGAGTTCTCATTTTCGCATCTTGGACCTTGGTAATCGAGTTATCCACCATTTCCAAAACTCTGTTTGGGCCCTTTTGTCGAGAAGGTAATCTTTCAATATTAAGCGAGGTAGTTCAGAATCAGATCTTGTTAGATTTCCTCCGACTACTTCTCAAAGTGTAGCCTTCTAAGTCTGTAGTCCATTACAGAAAAAATTCTATTTCCAAACATATTGAAGAAAATTATGAGCATATTATTTTTTGAATCAACCACTGCAAATGGATCACATTCGTCTCTCACAAAATTACATGCATAGAGTCGTGAAACATCTCGCCTCATTGAATCTGATTTATTTTCTAAGTCCAACAAAACTCTGCATATCCTCGACGCTCGAGAAGTTTGAGCAAAATTTCTCAATAGTGCAAACCTTTTGAAAACCCATTACACCAGCTTCCTTCTTTTCCCTAATTAGATTTCCATCCTCACTATACTCGTTATAGATTGGAGGTATTTTCCAATCCACTTCGCATTCTTGAAAAGAAAAACATATTACTTTGCACCGATGTATCTCAGCAGGATCTACCGCTCTAATACCAACTGGTGCAGTTAAAAAACTGCAACGAAAGGATAACTATTGTTGTAAACCAGCAAAGAAGCCTAAGAAGGCTTGGAAAAGGGAATAAAACCCATAATTTCAATAATATTATTAATCAAAACCAGTCCCCCTTTGTTGAATACATCAAGGATATTTATAATATATAATAGTTAAATAAGAAGACTCATTAATGACCCGTAGATTGACTTTCAAAATACTAAGAATCTTGACAATTTGATTTCTAAGACACAAGGAATGAATCAGGCTAGAATACTTGTCACAAAAATGCTCCAGAATACTACTGCATCATTACCTTTCCAATTTTTTTTTTTTTTTTTGAAATTGGGTACATTTTTTGATTTTCAAACCTATAAGATCGGATTGATTGAGGGTCCATTTAGGAATTTTGTGGCGGAGGAGGGATAGGAGCTCAAGTTTTGAGCAAAACTAATTTATAATCATCGGTGAATAGGTGGAACGGCCGGCAGTCGTAATGGATCAATGGTGACGGAAACAAATATGTTCTTCACAACTCCCCAAATAAAGCAAAAAGCATCTGCCATTTGATTGATTTGGGTCGCCAATCGGCATTATTGATATGATTGGTTTGGAAAAAATTGGTTGAGAGAGAAGGAGATTGGGATTAGGGTTTAGGTTGAAGATATTGGAGGCGACTGTTGCTTTTGGTGTAGGTGGTGGTATTGATTTTGGTTGTAGTTATGGTTGTGGTTGTGGTGGAGGGTGGTAGACAATGATGTTGTTTTTCTTTTATTTTTGGTGGAGGTGGTGGAGTTCGCCGTAATTGGAGAAGTTCGCCGGAACTGTGGCCGGAGGGATGGGTGGCTTTTTTGGGCAGGTATAATGGGGGGATATGAAGGGTCTATTTGGGATTTCCTTTGAAAAAATTAAGGGTATATTGGCCCATGTGATCCCAAAATTTAGGATAAATTGGTTATTTAATGTGAAAATATTTCACATTCTACCCCTTCATTTATGAGGGGTGTTGCTTGTGAATAAATATTTTAATTTTATTTTGTTATTAAGTGTCAAAACGACGTAGTTTTGAGTCCATCATATTCATCAAAATTCCACTTGGGCATTTTTTTGCCACGTAGTAAACTTCATGTACCAACTAGAACGCCTAGTCTGCCATTCCGTGAGAATTTGGACGGAAAGGTAACGGTGTTCAAATATCCTCACATTTTTCTTAACTACGGGGGCTAATATGGCAATTAACTTATATAAGGGCGCATGTGCATCCTTGACTTAAGTACAGAGACATATTTCTATATTTTCCCTTTATTTTAAATTTGAAATTTCAACTTAATGATTTGGGTATGTAAACCTGGGCTCTATATAATCTAGGTGCCTAAGACTAGGTCAATGGTATGGATGAAGTTCATACTGTTAAACAAGTTGTAGATAACTAAGGTGGTGCATGAACACTTGAGTTTCTTTTATTTTACACGCTTGAAAATCTAGTTCCATCTCTGACGTTCGACTCAAAACAAATCCATACTTTATTCCAGATCTTGTCTTGCCTATCACTTCTGTTCCAAATTTACTCATTTTGTTAATATCAAATTGTTTGAAGTTGACTTGTCATTGT
Source organism: Adenophora triphylla var. japonica (assembly GCA_022495995.1). Lineage (NCBI taxonomy): Eukaryota > Viridiplantae > Streptophyta > Magnoliopsida > Asterales > Campanulaceae > Adenophora > Adenophora triphylla. The sequence continues at coordinate 347,813 of JAFEMH010000035.1, read as the reverse complement.
TGATGAAATTGTGGTGACAAATGATTTGTATTGTGCAGAGTGGGATGTGGTTTATTGTTCAAATCCTACATCTCCTGGTGGTGGCTACAGGAGTGCAATCGGTCGCCTGGTTTTCAGTACGAATGATATGATTCAGGTTGTTGAAGCTCCTGACACTGTGAGAAATCTAGTTTCCTTCTCAGCCCTGGGATTTCTTGATGGTGAAGTCTCTTTGAAAGGTAAATTTATTATTCAAAATAGTTTACCATAGTCATTGAATATTTACCAGGAATGAAACAAAATAAAACAAAACATGAATGTTGCGAGTTCTGTTTGGTTCCGTGGTCTACAAACTAAAGACAAGCCTGCTCGGAGGGACTGCATCTTTGTAAATGACCATACATATTCCTTAGGGCCAATAAAATAAAATATTTACTCTCTCAACCCCAAAAATGAATGTCCAAATTTGTTCTTGATCAAGAATATTTTTGGATCTTCATTTTGGGACAGAGGGAAGGGGGACTAATGATAGTAAATATGATGAAAAGCTTGGTGAACACACTGACACAAATATACATAGCTCTCTGTTAACAGACAAAAAACATAGGTAAGGAATTCAGGAAACTAATACTCCCTCCTTTCCATACTAAGAGTCCTACCAAGAGTCTGCACGCTTATTTAGAAAATACCCCCTCCGTCCCATTATAAAAGGCACAAAAGCTCCATTTTGGTGTCCCATTACAAAAGGCACAAACCCAAAAATGATTTTTTTTTAATACTTACTTATTACCCAATTGTCATACTCACATTATATATACACTAACTATTCCCTACCCCACTTTCTCTCTCCTACCTCATTTCTTATAATCACAACACTTAATCCGCTATAAACTTTTCTTAATTTTTGTGCAAAACCCATTTTGTACCTTTTGTAATGGGACGGAGGGAGTATAAAAAATTGAGTCAGCAATTGCAAGTGAGTTGAGGATATAATTGTCCATAAACACTTTTGATGATTCAAGCGAGTCAAAGTAGGTTATTAAGTATTAATTTTTTTATTTTTTATTTTAATTTTACCAAAGGAAGAGGATATAAATGTTCAAAACACTAATTATTATTTGTCATTTTGGGATTAAGCAAAATATGTGTGTGTTAATTAAGTACGTAAAAGTAGTTTAATATTTTGAAGTACATTAAAGTTATTTCCACCTCCCCCCTCCCCTCTCTAGTATAGTAGAGATTTTAGACCGTTCCATGGCTCATAAATCAGTACCAATCCTTGCTCCCAGAAGGCGTTCTGATTTGAGGGGAATATGTGGTAACCATTATCAAAATGCAAGGGTGCTCCATAAACCAATATCTGCTTCCCCAGTGGCTATTAAGCAGAGTTCGTACAGGTTCCTGTAAACCATCACCCCCACCCCAATCATTAGAAAAAACAAACAAACAAACAAACAAACGATGTGTGATTTTAATTAATCAGTTTTGTTTGCGTGTGTGAATATGCAGGAAAACTGAAAGCTCTAGATGAGAAGTGGATACAAGTGGTATTTGAGCCCCCCCAACTTAAGGTTGGAGGACTAGAGTTCAGGTATGGCGGTGAGAGCGAGGTTAAGCTTGAGATTACATATATTGATCAAAATATGAGGTTGGGAAAAGGATCTAGAGGTTCTTTGTTTGTTTTCACAAGAAGGCTACCAACTCCATGACACAAATACTTAACTACTGCTGCCATTTGTAAATTTCAAATTCTTGGATTATTATATGCCTCCCTCAGCATTTCAGTGGAATGTGTAAAGCTAAGTTTCATCTGTTCAAATTCTACCCTTTTACAAGGTTTATGAACAATTCAGGGGTGAAAAAAATAAAAAGGAACTGGATCGGACCAATAAAAACCAGACCTAAGACTACCCACATTGGTGACTTTCCAATGTGGGTCAGAACCCAAAAAAAAAAAAAAAAAAAAAAAAAAAGAGAAAATCAGAAATGCCATGACCTTGGGCGGCCAGCCAACCTAGGTTAGCCCTGGTTGGGTCACAATTTTTTTGATTTTGTAAACATGTCACCCTTATATTGGGTGGCATGTGTTTATATAAATATATTTTTAAAATTAATATATTTTATATAAAATAAAATAAAAAATTAAAAAATATATCAAAATTTATAATTTTTTTTTTAATCTTAAATAGAGCCTAATATTGGTACATTTTAAAAAAATAAAATGATAAGTATTTTAGGTAAATTGGAGTAAAGAAAAATAAATATTTTATTAAAAGGTTGGGTTGGGTTGGGTCACTGATGGGATTGTATATTTATAAGGTTGAAGAGTTGTGTATATGAAAGTGAGAGAAATTAATATTTTATTTGAGGTTTGGTTGGGTTGGGGTACCGATGATGAGGATAGTCTAATGGTCTTGGTTCCATTTATTTCTATAACTGGTATATAGATCCAATCTCTGTTCCTGAGGAATTTTAGCACCGGTTTTGACCGGACCGGAGGATATGCACATATAAATTTTATTAAGTATTTATATATATAAAATATAAATTACATTATTTACACTATACTAAATATATATACATATATTTATATTTGTATATGTAATTATTAGTGTTAAATTTTGGAATCAGAACATGTTCGGAATTTTTTACCATTCAAAAATTTGTTCCAGTTTATGTTTTTTTTTTTTTTTTTTTTTTTTTTTTTTTTTTTTTTTTTTAACGCCTGTTAAGCATTCTACAATGATTCAGTATAGCCTCCAACGGTAAACTCTAAACATTCTGTTCAGCACGCTAAATTTATGTCTAAGCTTATTTTAAATGGATAAAAATTGAAAAAAGTTTAATTTCATATGAACAATGTATCACCCGAGGTTGATCATTGGAATTGGAATCGGAGTTAGTTTATGTATTGGTGTGGTTTCAGTTTCAAATTTCTATAGAACCAAAATAGTGGTCTTGGTTCTGGTTTTGTAGAGTTACCACATTTGTTTAAAAGATTATGTTAGATCGGAGTTCAACAATATATATCAAGTTTTCACATTTTCCTTCACGTGTGACCCGGGTAATACTGCAAGCGCGTGAAATTGATACGCTTTGATACCACGAAGAGTTATAACTTTGATTTAAAAACTTAAAATTGTTAAATTGAGGCTTAGCAATACTCCCTCCGTCCCAGCCGACTTAGGACTTTTTGCCATTTTGGGCGTCCCACCCGACTTAGGACGGCCCAAAATGGAAACCTTAAATCACTATTCTCTCCACTCATTCTCTCTCCTACATTATTTTAATACTCACAACACCATTATAATTTACTATTCCCTCCACTCATTCTCTCTCCTATTTTTAAATTACACTCACAACATTTACTTTTTTCTTAATCCCCGTGCCATTTCAAAAAATCCTAAGTCGACCAGGACGGAGGGAGTATATATTAAGCTTTTACAAAGTCCGATTTCATGATTTGTATTAAAAATTATATGACCTGACCATAATCACTTCTAATGAACATAATATGAGTTTTCTTATAATTAGTGAGTTGCAGCTAAAATTAAGTTACTTAACTAGTGAGTTGCACCTAAAATTAAGTTACAGATTCATTTGTATAAATATCAGGGTTCATCTACTTTCACCACAATGAACGGATTTAGATAAAGGTTAATTTTATGACAAAAACGTTGATTTATTAACCTGTGTTAATTTCGTGTTGACACGAGACCGAATTTTGAGACTGAAAATCGTTAAAAAAATTAACTATTACGATACGTTATATGTGTGAGAACAATGCAAAGATTATGTACTTGAGTAAAAAATAGGAGTAGGTCTGCTGAGAAACGCGTTTCTCCATAACTATGGAGAAATGCGTTTTTAATAGCCAGAAGCTATACGTTTGATAACCAGAAGAAAATTTCTGGATATCAGTCTCAAAAGGTTACGGATATCCGGAAGCTTTGGAACGGATATCCGGAAGCCTTTGGGCGGATATCCGAAAAATAGATTTGAAGCCAAATCCAAGGCCAAGACCAGAAATTGCTTATTGAAGGTTTGGATATCCGTAAACCTTCAAATGTATATCAAGAAACCATCAAATGAATATCGAAACATTTTGAAAGTTTACGGATATTCATTTTGAAGGTTTTCGGATATCCGAAACCTTCAAATGTATATCCGAAATCATCAAATGAATATCCAAAAACATTTTGAAAGTTTGGATATCATTTTGAAGGTTTCGGATATCACTTTCATAAGCTTACGGATATCGCTTTCAAAGGGTTACGGATATCAGAACCTTTGAGACTGATATCCAGAAGTAACCATGGGACAAGGTCATGGCCAATACAAAAAGTTTCTGGATATCCTTTCAAAATGTTCTGGATACCCGTAACCCGTTTCTCCATAACTTATGGAGAAACAGATTTTACGAAAAAATAGGTGGGTACATTTCAAATATGCAAAGAGTTTATTTTTCTTTTAATAACAAATATGTAAAAAGAATGAATCGACTAAAGTACCAGTTAAGCCAATTGAGAAAACAACGTTATGTGTTAGAGGAGAAGCGACCAAGTGCCTAGGGGAAGAGGATCGCCAAGACCACGAAGGCGCCTGGAAGAATGCTAGGGGCGCTAGGAGGAGGTGTCTGGGTGCTAGGGGCGCGGGCACTAGGAGGATGAGTAGGGGCACTTGGCATGATCTCGTGTATATCTCAGTCTCTTTGTACATATCTCGTGTATATCTCGGTCTCATTTCTCATAATCACGAAGACACTCTTGTTTCAAGTTTGAGGGATATTCGGAATGGTGGGGCGAGCAATCCTCATGAAATGGAAAGGGAAAGAAAGGGCAGAATGTCACGAAAACCGCCGGAGTAGCGAGAGGGTGTGAGTCATTCAGCGCTCGAGCCAACACTGTACAAGTGAATGGTGATGGTAGCGCAGAGATGACAGATGGCTCAACTCTTGGGACTCACAAGTGAACAATGGAACAACTTCAAATCCATGGTGCATACCAACCTCAAAAGTAATGAGCGCATGAATGGTAAGATGAATGATAAGTCTTGGCTAGTGTATAGCGGGGTTAATCGACATATAACAGGAAACCTTGCATTGCTTGACAATATTCGCAATATTGAATCTAGTCGAGTAGGACCGGCTAATGGTAAGCACATCATTGCCACAAAAGAAGGCGATGTTAAAATTGGGCTTAAACATGTTTTACAAAATGTGTTATATGCTCCGTCATTCAATTGCAATCTGTTGTTTGTCTCTCAGTTGCTTTGTGACTCAAATAATTTTGTGCAATTGTTTTGACAAACTTTGTGTAATACAGGATCGAAGCTCGAAGATGTTGACTGGTGCGGGTGAACAAAGCGAGGGGTAGTACTACTTGAGTAAGTCTACCGAATCACTAGTCTGCAGTGTTAAGGAACTTGCGAATAATGAGTTATGACATCAGAGGTTGGGACATCCATCAAGTAAATTAGTTAGTTTGCTTCCTTGTGTTAATCAGAATAGTGCTAATAAATATGTTTGTGAAATATGTTGCAAAGCCAAACAAACTAGAGATAAGTTTTTGCCTAGTGAGAGCAATCCTGATAAATTTTTTTATTTAATTTATGTTGATCTTTGGGGTGATTATCGGACACCTAATTTGTGTGGAGCAACTTATTTTTTAACTATTGTGGATGACTGCTCTCGCGCTGTGTGGGTATATTTGATAAACTCAAAAAGTGATGCGCCTCACACTTTGAAAAATTATCTTGCCATACTTGAGCGCCAATTTAATAAACGTGTCAAATTGGCGCGAAGTGACAATGTGAAAAAATTCACATGTCTTGAAAAATATTTTGCTGAAAACGGAATTGTGTTTCACATCACATGTATTCGCACTTCACAACAAAATGGGAGAGTAGAAATAAAGCACCGTCACATTTTGAACGTAGCACGGGCCTTAAGGTTTCAAGATGGATTGCCTATTAGATTTTGAGGAGAGTGTGTTTTGACGGTGGGTATTTGATTAATCGCACCCCTTCAAAATTGTTGCATGGGAAAACTCCGTATGAAATCATTTTTGGCAGAGGACCCACCTATAAACACATTAGGGTTTTCGGTTCTCTCTGTTATGCCCATTATTCACGTATTGATAATGACAATTTTGCTAGTCGAAAGTGTGTTTTCTTGGGTTACCCGTTTGGCAAGAAAGGATGGTTATTATATAAACTTAAGGAAAACAAAACACTTGTCTACCGTGATGTTATTTTTGTAGAATCCAAATTCCCCTTCATTGGTCAAAGTGAGTCTAAATGAAGAGGTTATTGGTCCTGATTCCATTTTTTTATAATCCTGATGAGACGATTATTGATTTAAGCATCGAGTATGATTTAAGCATATCTCTGACACATTATACGAGCTAGCCCCTCGTCCAGTTCACTCTCTGCAAACAAGTCTTCAGGTACTCGATATCCTTTATCACACTTTGTCAATTGCACTGAATTCTCTTCTGCACATCGTTGTTTTCTGATCGCAATTGATACATGTCTTGAGCTTAGAAACTTTGCAGAGGTTGTAAAGTCGAACGAGTGGAGGGCAGCAATTAACAATGAGCTTGATGCTCTAGCTCAGAATGGTACATGGGATCTGGTGGATGCTCCTATTGGTAAAAAGGTTATTGGGAACAAATGGGTGTATAAAATCAATGTAATGCAGATGGAACGGTGGAACGATACAAAACACGACTGGTAATTCTGGGTAACCGTCAAGTGGAAGGCATAGACTACACGATAAACCTTTGCTCCAACAATCAAAATGGTTATAGTACGAGTGTTCCTGGCTATTGCCACGACGCGTGGTTGGGAACTTTATTAAATGGATGTTCACAACGCTTTCTTACATGGAGATCTAAGTGAGGAGGTATATATGAAGCTTCCCTTATAAAACCCATATGTCTGGCAAAGTATGTAAGCTTCGAAAGTCCTTGTATGGGCTTCGTCAAGCGCCTCGTTGCTAGTTTGCAAAGATATCTGCTGCATTGAAAAAGTACGGTTTTGTTCAATCGTACTCAGACTATTTGCTCTTTTCTTATCAGAAGGACAACATCGACATACATATCTTGGTTCACGTTGATGATTTGGTCATTGGGGGTAATGATTTCCCTGCCATTACTGACTTTAAAGATTATTTATGTCGTTATTTCAAAATGAAAGATCATGGGCGCTTGAAGTATTTCTTGGGTATAGAGGTTGCATGCCACTCAAATGGGATCTTCTTGTCTCAAAGGAAATACGCCCTTGATATTCTCTCTGAAACTGGTCTTCTTGGTGCACGTCCGACGAATACTCCTATCGAGCAGAATCATCGGTTAGCCTTAACAGATGATGATCTCTTGTCTGACCCCGAACGCTATCGACGTCTTGTTAGACGTTTAATCTATCTCACTAGCACAAGACCAGAGCTCTTTTACTGTGTTCATATCCTTGCACAGTTTATGAAAACACCCTAGCTTTTTCATTGGCACAGTCTTTATATAAGTGGTTCGTTATCTTGAAGGACATCTGGCCAGGGGATTCTATTGCGCACCGAATCGGATCTTCGACCATATGCCTATTGTGACGTTGGCTGACGCGCCAATCGACCCATTACTCGTCGCTCCTTGACGGCATACTTTGTGTTATTGGGTGGTTCTCCTGTGTCATGGAAGACTAATAAGCAAACCACCATTGCTCGCTTTTAGGCCGAAAATGAGTATCGCTCTATGGCAAGCGCGACGTGTGAACTTACATGGATGCGTGGTCTCTTGTTATCCTTTGGGATCACTCTCTTAGCTCTTATGAATCTCTTGTGTGATAGTCAGTCAGCTATTCACATCGCACAGAATCCTGTTTTTCATGAGCGCACTAAACATATCGAGGTTGATTGTCACCTTGTTCGTGAGGCTATTCAGTCTTGCCTCATCTCTATGAAATATGTTCACACTTTTTCTCAGTTAGCAGACGTAATTGCGAAAACGCTTGGGACTCGACAATTCACTATCTTACTTGGCAAGTTGGGTTTGTGACCTTCACGCTCCAACTTGAGGGGGGGTGTTGGAGGAGAAGCGCCCTAGTGAAATTACCCGATCCGGCGCACGGACGGCATCTCGCGTTGGGGGATTCGCTGTGTTTTCGTAGAGTCGCCACGCCGTTTTGATTGTGCCCAAAACATTGAGAAAAGGCAGTTTTGTTTTGTTTTGTTGTGTGATGAGATTTTTGAGTTCGGAGGTCAGGTTACGCCTCGGGAAGAGATATTTGAGCTCACCCGAGTCTCCTCGTATACACGAGTCTTTCGATACCCTTTTTTATTTAAATGTTGTGTGTGTGTATGTGTGTGCTTTTAAATAAAATGCATTAATTAAATAATTGAAAAGACAGTGCGAAAATAGTAACAAACCGCTATCACCGCCAGACCTCTATAGTGATATGGAAGGCCTTGTGGGATCGTTTGTACGGTTTGGGTCTGCGTGAATAGTAAATTTAGACTACAATGTAAGCAGTAAATTTAAAGTAGTACAGTATTTAAAGACTGAAATTAGAGCAGTATTTAAATGTGCGGAAGGAGATTATACCAATGTTGGTTTGTGTCTATCTTCCGCGGGGGAATGTGTTTGGTTTGAGGGTGAATAGGGTTTTTGGGACGTCGAGGGTTGATTAGGATGGACCGGGATTGACCGGAATTGCTTCGGGAGGACTTCTGAGCGCCTCGGGAGGGCTTTAGAGCACCTCGGGAGGCCTCGGGAAGGACCGAAAGAGGCCGAGATTGCCTCAGGATTGCTCGGGATGGACCGGGAGCGCCTAGGGAAGGACTGGGATCGACCAGAATCGCTTCCTAAGGACTTTGGAGTGCCTCAGGATGGCTTTGGAGCACCTTGAGAAGGCTCGGGAGGCCTCGAGAAAGACCGGAAGAGGTCGGGACGGCTTAGAAGTGTGCCTAAAGGCTGGGGGGAGATAGGAGAAGGTTGAGGTGTGAATGAAATGGGAGGGGGAGCCTTCTATTTATAGGCCTCAAAAAACTGTAAAGTGGTCCGTACGGACCTTTGTGCAATTACAATTTTTTGGTTTTCCTAGATTTCGAGGAATATTGTGGACTTTGTGGAGATTTTGCAATGATTTTGGAGTGTTGACAAACATGTCCGTACGTACACATCTTGCATTTCAAAGTGGTCCATACGGAAATCATTGTAATCTATTTCTCGTCGAGAGCTTTCCAACCATATATGACACGTCTCAATCGGAGTTCGTATGAAGAAGTTATGACCTCCAAAAGTTCACCCTTGGTATTTTCTGTATGCTCGGATGGAGAGCGGTCCGGATTGGGGTACTTACAGAAGCCCCTCGGCGACGTCACTTACGAAGGAAGTGGGGTCGTCGATAAAAATAGGAATCCCGATCTGGACTGATCGTCGCGAGGGAAGAGATAAGTGACTAGGGTAGTCGCACGGTTGGTCCTACGTATCCCTGAGTGGGAATCAAGCCTAATCGTATTTTGTATGTGAGGGCAATTTTGAAGGGGGCCTCAACATGTGGGGAATGATTTGGAGGTATTCGTCCTGAGTAAGGCTGTTCGAAGACGTCTATACCTAAGTGAGACTTAGTTCAGGAGTATGAACCTAAGTTGAGACTTAGTTCAGGAGTATGACCCTAAGTTGAGGCTTAGTTCAGGAGTATGAACCTAAATTGAGACTTAGTTCAGGAGTATGAACCTAAATTGAGACTTAGTTCAGAAGTATGACCTAAGTTGAGGATTAGTTCAGGAGTATGAACCTAAATTGAGACTTAGTTCAGGAGTATGAACCTAAATTGAGAAATAGTTCAGGAGTATGACCTAAGTTGAGGCTTAGTTCAGGAGTATGAACCTAAATTGAGACTTAGTTTCAGGAGTATGACCCTAAGTTGAGACTTGATGGTGTATTTTGTGAATCATGTAGGAACTTTGTTTGTGGGAAATTTTAGAAAGGAAACATGCCGTGCTGGGATTCTTCTTTTATGTAGCATTTATTACTGCTATGTCTTGCATTTGAAGTTTATTGACATACCTTTGTTGTGTTTACCTGCAGGAGGCGCCTTTGTGAGGAGGAAGTTGAGGATGTGGCGGCGCCTCTGGCTGAGATGATGAGGACGTGGTGGCGCCTCTGACCGAATTGTTGAAATGTTGAGGGCGTGGGGTGCCTCTGACCGAGTTGTTGAAATGTTGAGGGCGTGGGGCGCCTTGACCGAGTTGCTAAAATGTTGAGGACGTGGGGCGCCTCTGACCGAGTTGCTGAAATGTTGAGGATGTGGGGCGCCTCTGATCGAGTTGTTGAAATGTTGAGGACGTGGCGCGCCTCTGACCGAATTGTTGAAATGTTGAGGAAGTGGGGCGCCTCTGACCGAGTTGTTGAAATGTTGAGGACGTGGGGCGCCTCTGACCGAGTTGTTGAAATGTTTGAGGACGTGGGGCGCCTCTGATCAAATTCTTGAAATGTTGAGGACGTGGGGCGCCTCTTATCGAGTTATTGAAATGTTTGAGGACGTGGGGCGCCTCTGACCGAGTTGTTGAAATATTTTTGAGGACCCGGGGTGCCTCTGACCATGTTGTTGAAATGTTTGAGGACGTGGGGCACCTCTGACCGAATTGTTGAAATTTTGAGGACGTGGGGTGCCTCTGACCGAGTTGTTGAAATATTTTTGAGGACGTGGGGTGCCTCTGACCGAGATGAAGGTGTGAGGACGTGGTGGTGTCCTGAGTGAGATTGTGAGGACGTGGTGGCGTCCTGAGGTGGGAGGGATTTGTGCCTTTGACTTTTTGTCTTTGGAAGGCGTTTGCGCCTTTGAGTGGGAGGCGTTTGTGCCTTTGAGTTTGTCTTTGGAAGGTGTTTGTGCCTTTGAATGGGAGGCATTTGTGCCTTGAGTGGGAGGCGTTTGTGCCTTTGACTAGGAGGCATTTGTGCCTTTGAGTTTATCTTTGGAAGGCGTTTGTGCCTTTAGAAGGCTTTTGTGCCTTTGAGTTTTGTTTTTAGAAGGCATTTATGCCTTTGAGAGGGAGGCATTTGTGCCTTTGACTGGGAGGCGTTTGTGCCTTTGAGTTTGTCTTTGGAAGGCGTTTGTGCCTTTAGAAGGCTTTTGTGCCTTTGAGTTTTGTTTTTAGAAGGTGTTTGTGCCTTTGAGAGGGAGGCATTTGTGCCTTTGACTAGGAGGCTTTTGTGCCTTTGAGTTTGTCTTTGGAAGGCATTTGTGCCTTTGGAAGGCTTTTGTGCCTTTGAGTTTTGTTTTTAGAAGGCGTTTGCGCCTTTGAGAGGGAGGCGTTTGTGCCTTTGACTGGGAGGCGTTTGTGCCTTTGAGTTTGTCTTTGGAAGGCGTTTGTGCTTTTGGAAGACTTTTGTGCCTTTGAGTTTTGTTTTTAGAAGGCGTTTGTGCCTTGGGGGTCAGACTTACGATGACGACTAGAATTTGTATGCGGGGGATATGATTCCGTTTGTTTTAGGGACCAAAATGCATGAATTCTACTAGAAATGGCTTTTGGACAACCAAGGGCAAAGTTTGTAAGGGCAAAGTGGGAATTGCCTGGGGCTGCAAAGTGGTCCGTGCGGATTCACTTGCCCTTGCAAAGTGGTCCGTACGGACTCTTATGCAAATCTGATGTTTTTAAACAGAATCAGATTTGCATCACGCCATTTCACCCCAAAACTCCATTTCTAGCCGAGGGAGAAGAGAGAAAAGGAGGAGAAAATCCCAATTTTGAGCAAAATTTCCTCGAGAAAACCCTTCCAAATCGCTAGATTGCTATCATGGCGGAAGGATTGAGGTTCGGACGTCGTCAAAGAGTCCGAGGGGCCATGGAAAGGAGGTTGGATCTTCAAAGGAACTCCTCTCCCTACACACCTTCAACAATCAATCCGGATGAGTTGTATCCAGATGCGAGGGTGCACAACTTGCGGGGGAAAACAGTAGTGGAGGTAAGAAGTCATATTTTGTTTTTGATTCTTGTTTGAAATGATGTATGCTAGAACTAGGGTTTTAGTTCTTGCAATTTGGGACTTTTGTTGTTGCCATGATCAATTTGTGAAATTGATGTTGAATTTTTGAAATTGGATGTATATGGATTGTGGGTATGTGATTTTTGTCAAAAAAAATGTGGAGTTTAGCTCTTGTAAAAATAAAGTGCCTTTCCTTGAAATGCATGCTTCGGTGACTTGTACGTTGGTGGTATTTTTTTATGTACATGGTTTTTTGTTGGAAAATTGCCGTGAAGGAACGGACTTTTTGTGGGGGAATTGTATGCCGTGTTTTTGTGATGGACTTTTGTTGAAAATGTGTCGCATAGGGACAGATTCTTGTTGAAAAAGTGTGTGCCGTGTTTTGTGACGGACTTTTGTTGTGTGCCGTGTTGGTACAGTCTTTTGTGTTTGTAAATGTGTGATGAATGTACCGGGGATAACCTTTCCGTACCATCAAGCCTCTCCAACTTGTTACAATGAGTCACGATTTAGTCCTGCTATTGCCAACATGGTGATACCAAAAAAGTTCACTGTTCCACACATGAAGCACAAGGAGAAGAACCGAGTAGGAACCTTTCAGTTTCGACCTCGCCCATTACTTCATCAAAGGAACCGACAGCGGAACCAACAACAGAACTGAGGGAACCTACAGCGGAACCAACAGAAAAGTTGTAGACAGCTCACTGTGTTGTGTCAGACAAGTAGCTGACAAGATAGACAGGGCAGCAGGGTCAGAGAATGAGCCGGTTAAAACGGATTGGCCAAATAGGAGCGGCCGCAGTTCATTGTCGGTTGAGCTTTAGATGACCGATTGAACTTCTTGACCGGTTAGGCGAAACCGTTGAAGGCTTTGACCGGTTGAGATATGATCGGTCAGGTGCAATGACCGGTTGAGAGCTTTTGCCAACGGTTAAGGGGCCATTGGTTAGGTTGAATCAGTAATGGTAGAATGAGGGTAAAATTGGGATATCACCTTTTGATCGGTTGATAGCTTACAAAGGTAGCAAAGTTAGCACAGTTTATCAACGAATATCAATCATGCCTAGTTTTCCTCTAAGAAATTCAAACCTTTTAATGTCTAAGGGTTTTTTCAAAATATCAGCTAACTGATAATCAGTATGAACTTTCAAGAGAACAATATTCCCCTTTTCAACATGATCCTTGAGGAAGTGGTATTTGATGTCTATGTGCTTTGTCTTGGAATGGATCATATAATTATTGGAGACTGAGATGGATGAGGTGTTGTCACAGTAGATGGGACACACTTCTTGGGGAATTTCATAGTCCACCAGTTGTTGCTTCATCCATAGGATTTGTGAGCAGCAACTTCCAGCAGCTATGTATTCAGCCTCGGTTGTAGAAGTGGAAATTGAAGTTTGCTTCTTGCACGACCAAGAAACCAGTCGGTTACCTAGAAATTGACAAGTTCCACTAGTACTTTTCCTTGTGACCCTACAAGCTGCAAAATTAGCATCTTAATAGCCAATTAGTGTAAATGATGAATCTTTTTGGTACCATAAACCTAAGTTAACAGTTCCCACAAGATATCTAATTATTCTCTTAACAGCTTGAAGGTGAGATTCTCTAGAGTCGGCTTGAAACCTAGCAAAAACACATACGACAAACATGATATCTGGCCTACTAGCATTTAAGTAAAGTAGAGATCCTATCATACCTCGGTAGAGTGTCATATCTACTTTCTTACCGAACTCATCTTTATCAAGATGTACATTAGTGGCCATTGGAGTGCTTTGAGGATGAGCAGAATCAACACCAAATTTCTTGATAAGATCATTGGTGTATTTGGCTTGATTGATGAAGATTCCTTCTTGAATTTGTTTGACTTGAAGTCCAAGGAAGAAGGTTAGCTCTCCCATCATGCTCATCTCGAACTTGCTTTGAATAAGTTTCTCAAATTTCTTGCATATTTTTTCGTTAGTAGATCCAAATATAATATCATCAACATATATTTGAACTAACAATGAATGATCATTATGCTTAGCAATAAATAAGGTGGTATCGATTTTACCTCTTTCAAACTTCTCACTAAGTAGGAATTTGGAGAGAGTTTCATACCATGCTCTTGGTGCTTGCTTGAGGCCATACAAAGCTTTGTTTAATTGATAGACATGATTAGGATTCTTGGAGTCTTCAAATCCTGGATGTTGATCTATATAAACAAGCTCTTGAAGTTCTCTATTAAGAAAGACACTTTTCACATCCATTTGGTATAACTTAAATTCCTTGAAGGCTGCATAGGCAAGAAATAACCTAATGGCTTCTAATCTAGCTATGGGGGCAAAAGTCTCATCATAATCTATTCCTTCTTCTTGTCTGTACCCTTTTGCCATGAGTCTTGCTTTGTTCCTTGTTATCTTTCCAGACTCATCCAATTTATTTCTAAAAACTCATTTCGTTCCAATCACTGTCTGGTCACTAGAACGATGCACTAATTCCCATACTTTGCATCTATCAAACTGGTTGAGCTCTTCTTGCATAGCTTCTACCCAGCTGGGATCCATGTTGTTCTTCCATGCTCCTCAACTGACCTCTAGTCATTCTTGGACTAAAGACATCACCAATCACATTTTCTATTGGGTGATCTCTAACTGGTCTCACTTCCCTTGGGATATCTTGCCTGACCGATTCTTGTCTTAGAGTTTCTAAGGGAGGAGCAGAACCGGTTGAGGAAGGTGTGACCGGTTGGGGAGATCGGTTAGGGACAGGTGAGGCTGATTGATGATCAGTTTGTGGTGAAGGAAATGGTTTATGAATGTTTGAAATTGGTGTTGGGTTTTGGGGTTACAACCGCAGCAGAAGAACTTTATAAATCAACAAAACCCTAGCCATGAATTTGTCTAGCATGAAGAGATTAGAAACATATGAAATAGTTTTACATACCTTGTAGCGATTATGTTTGCTCAAAACGAATCTCAAATCGAATCTGAAATTCAACCTTTGAATTGATGCCGAACCTTTGATCTTCTTCTTCCTTGTTCTAATCCTTGTGATGAATCAACGATTGCAAGTCTTCAAGCTTTTGGTGATAAAGCAATCACCCTCTATGGTAATCCACACGCGAATGAACCAAGAACAATTCTTGTAGGATTGCTATATGATCTTCCTATTGTTGAATCGATATTCAACAATCAATGGCTGAATATGGAATTAATTTGGGTGTTTTGATCTTTGATTCTCAATCAAAATCAATGATTTTGTGTTCCTAAAACTCAAAATTCGTCTGTCTATTGACTGGGAGAAAGGTCTTATTTATACTTGGTAAGTAACCCTAACAATTAGGGAGAAGACTCCTTTTCCAAAGCCAAAACGGACTTTCAGCGCGGCTATGCAAGGCCGTGCAGTTTCTAAAGCACACCCGTGCAACTTTTGCACGGCCGCTCCAAAAACTAACGCACGGCCGCTCCAGCCAGCATATCTTGCACGGGTGCTCCAAATTACAGCACAGGTCCGTGCAATAGCCTCAGATCCCAATTTCCAGTTTTCAGCTAATTTCAAATTTGTCCTTTTGTGTGTGACCCTTTAGGAATTATATTTATGTTGGTAGTGAGTCGAAACATCGACCTCACAAGACATAAGTGGTTTCTAGCAAACCATTATATCCACCCAATTAATATAACATCAAAGCTTGATTCCTTGATAGATCAAGTGTGACAATCCGGTCCACGATGTCAAATTGAACATGAGTCATGGTCCACGTCAACTCATATTGTTCAATGCTTTCTCGATTCCGAATATGTTGATAATCCAAGTGTATTTGATCTCTATCAAATCTCTTGAGTGTGGCCACACATTTCATCAACACTATTTATCGAGGGGCCCAAGCAAATATCTCTCTCAACGAGAGGAAAAAATCCCATCTTAACTTATCATTCTTCCCTACAAGAATCCAATCGTGCCAACATAGCCCTTATTGCTATCCTATTAAAGATAGTGTTAGACTACATCAAACACAATGTTCATCATGTGGATGACGATGATAATCTCAGGTACAATGGATATCAATGACACGAATATCATGAGATTTAATCACGACATATATGACTATAGACCATGTCATAAATCTCATCGGTAGGTCATGTCCAATACTAGTTCTCTAGCAAGTACTCATAAGTGTAATGTGCATCACATGCATATAATCATCTCCATAATTATCCATTACCAACTTATACTAGTCATTCACAATAACTAGGGACGCAGGTTATTATAATAAACATGCGGTTTAAGTTATAAGTCAAACATAACTAAATGCCTAGGACAGTACACCAACAATCTCCCACTTGCACTAGGCTCCATATATGGATCGTATACCCATGGACCTAACATGACCATCATGCTTTGCTTGTGCGAGGGGCTTTGTAAGAGGATCTCCAATGTTATCATCGGTTGATACTTTGCATATCTTAATGTCTCCCCTATCAATGAACTCTCGAATGAGATGGAAACGTCTAAGTATGTGTTTGGATCGCTGATGTGACCTTGGTTCCTTTGCTTGCGCAATGGCACCATTATTATCACAATAAAGTTCCACCGGATTAGTGATCCTTGGAACAACTTCCAGATCACTAATGGACTTTTTGATCCAAACTGCCTCCTTAGCTGCATCAGATGCTGCTATATATTCGGCCTCAGTTGTAGAATCGGCTATAGTATTTTGCTTGGAACTCTTCCAACATTTCGCACCTCCGTTAAGCATAAACATAAATCCCGACTACAATCAGAAATCATCCTTGTCGATTTGGAAGCTTGCATATGTGTATCCTCTTACAACAAGATCATCTTCCATCCCTCCAAAGACCAATAACGCATCCTTAGTCCTTCTTAAGTACTTAAGGACCGTCTTAACTGCCATCCAATGGTTTTCACTAGGATCAGATTGGTATCAACTCGTCATGCTTGGAGCATACGAGACGTCGAGTCTAGTACAAATCATGACATACATGATGGATCCAATAGCCAAAGCGTATGGAACCTCATTCAACCTCTTTTTCTCATCAACTGTCTTAGGACACTGAGTCTTGCTAAGAGTAACACCATGACCCATTGGCAAGTTGCCTCTCTTAGAATTTTCCATCTTGAATCTTCTAAGAACCTTGTCAATGTAAGTACTTTGACTCAAACCAATTATCCTTTTAGATCTATCTCTATAGATCTTGATACCAAGGATGTAAGCGGCTTCACCCATATCTTTCATTGAGAAACATTTCCCTAACCAAGACTTGACAGTCTGAAGTGCAGGAATGTCGTTTCCAATGAGTTCTTTATATCATCGACATACAATAAGAGAAATAATACTACGCTCCCACTGAATTTCATGTATACACAAGGTTCATCTTCGTTCTTGACAAAACCAAACTCTTTGATCTTTTCGTCAAAACGAAGATTCCAACTCCTAGAAGCTTGTTTCAATTCATATATGGACCTTTGCAACTTGCACACTTTGTTAGAACTTCTTGGGTCGACAAAACCTTCGGGTTGTGTCATATACAAATCCTCGAGTAACTTCCCATTTAGGAAAGCTGTTTTGACATCCATTTGCCATATCTCGTAGTCATAATACGCAACTATGGCAATTAAAATTCTAACAAACTTAAGCATGTCAACAGGCGAAAAGGTTTCATCATAGTCTACACCATGAATCTGCCTATATCCCTTTGCTACAAGCCTAGCCTTGTAAGTATGCACCTTCCCATCCATGTCAGTCTTCTTCTTGAAGACCCACTTGCACCCTATGGTTTTTACACCTTCAGGTAGCTCAATCAAGTTCCAAACTTGATTATCTGACATGGATTGCAATTCGGATTCCATGGCTTCTAACCATTTATCTGAATCGGGAGTGGACATCGCCTCTTGATAGGAAATAGGTTCGTCATTCTCAATGACTTCCACTTCATTACTTTCCGACACGAGAAATCCATATCTCTCGGGTGCGGACCGTAACCTATCTGATCTACGATGGACTTGTGGATCTTGAACTGGTTCCACAACTCCTTGCGGACTTGGTTCAGTCTCTACTATCGGTTCCATGTTATTTTCGGGTTCTTGAATTTCTTCAAGATCAATTTTACTCCCACTAGTTCCTTTATTGAGAAACTGTTTCTCAAGAAAAGTACCATATTGAGCAACAAACACTTTGTACTCATTGCGATTGTAAAAGTAATACCATTTGGTTTCCTTAGGGTAACCAAGGAAAATAACCTCGTCAGATTTAGGTGCTAACATATCAGAGAAAAGTCTCTTCACATAAGCTTCGCAACCCCAAATCTTCATGAAAGACAAACTAGGTTTTCTTTCATGCAACATCTCATGTGGGGTCTTAGGAGCCGATTTAATAGGGACTCTGTTCAGTGTGAATGCAGCAGTCTCTAATGTATGTCCCCAAAAGGAAATAGGAAGGTCAACTTGACTCATCATCGAACGAATCATGTCTAACAAGGTTCTATTCCTCCTCTCGGATACAACATTCCATTGTGGTGTTCCGGGTGGAGTCAACTCTGAAACAATTCCACAGTTTTTGAGAAGATTGTCAAACTCTTGGCTCAAATACTCACCACCATGATCGGATCAAAGTGCTTTAATAGTTTTGCCAAGTTGATTTTGTACTTCATTTTGAAATGTTCTAAACATCTCAAACGATTCACTTTTGGACTTCATCAGATAGACATAGCCATATCTAGATAAGTCATCAGTGAATGTAATGAAATACCAAAATCCTCCCCTAGTAATGCTGCTCATTGGTCCACATACATCGATATGTATTAGGCCCAATAAGTCACTAGCCCTTTCACTACTCTTGGTGTAGGTGGTTTGGTCATTGTGTTATTCACGTCATTCGGTTTAGACTTCTTGTCCATATGATAAATATCTTCAACATTATTTTGTTTCTCATCAACATCAAGAATATAAAGGCCATTAAATAAATTTGCAATACAATATAGCATATCATTTAAATAAATAGAAAATTTCTTATTCTCAATAAGAAACCTAAAACCTTCATTATCCAAACAAGAAACGGAAATAATATTTCTACTCAAATTCGGAACATAGTAACAATTGTTCAAAACAAGTACTAATCCACTAGGTAAAGTTACATCATATGTCCCTACGGCTAATGCAGCAACTCTTGCTCCATTCCCCACACGTAGGTCAACTTCACCTTGTTTGAGCAGCTTCCTATTCCTTAGTCCCTGCACATTTAAAAAAATGTGAGATCCACATCCGATATCTAATACCCATGAACTAGAAATAGAAAGGAAAATATCTATCATATAGATGCCTGAATCAGAAGCAATCGTATTTCCCTTCTTCGCCTTTAGGCCTTCCTTATAAGCCTTGCAATTATGCTTCCAATGACCAATCTCTTGGCAATGGTAGCAAATCGCATCCTTTTGAGATACCTTGGGAGCCTCTCCGACATTGGCAACTTTTGCCTTAGGTTTAGCAACACTAGCTTTACCTTTGCCATCTTTCTTGAACCCTTTACCTTTGTTAACCATTAACACATTTGTCATTCCGGGGCTTCTTGATATTCTTCTATGCGGTCTTAAGCATCACATGCAATTTCGAGAGATTTTTATCAATGCCACTCATGTGATAGTGCATTATAAAATAACCATAACTTTCAGGCAATGAATTCGATATCGTATCCGTGGCGAGTTCCAAACTCATCGGATTTCCAAGCCTTTTGAGACGCTCAATATAACCCTTCATCTTAAGGACATGAGCACCAACCGACTGCCCTTCTTGCATCTTACATGCATTTAGGGCCTTTACCACATTATACCTCTCTTGTCTAGCTTGCACTTGGAATATTTCCTTTAAGCGCTCGGCTAGATCAAAAGCAACTTCCATGTGTTCAAGGTCCTTCTGAAGAGCCTTACACATGGTGGCAAGCATAAGGCATGTCACATCATTAGAATCATCAACATGTTTCTTATGTGCATCCTTATCTACCCTTGAAGCATTGGCAGCAGGTGGAGGTGGAATGGGTTCATCAAGAACGTACATTTTCTTCTCTTGCCTAAGAACGCTTCTGATCC
The DNA here is from genome assembly GCA_022495995.1 of Adenophora triphylla var. japonica. Taxonomy (NCBI): domain Eukaryota; kingdom Viridiplantae; phylum Streptophyta; class Magnoliopsida; order Asterales; family Campanulaceae; genus Adenophora; species Adenophora triphylla. The sequence goes on along the minus strand of JAFEMH010000035.1, from coordinate 327,775 downwards.
AATCAGAATAGTTTGTACCGTTCTCTTCGAGCTTGTCATTCTCAAGGATCGATCGCAGTGACAGGGACTGATATATTGTGAGTTGCCATTACTACAATAAAATATGCAAACAATAAACATATAAGTATCAACGCATTTACCATCTAAGAGCAAATAATGTATTTCACAAATACTCCCACTAAATTATACACCTTCAAATACAAGCATGTATCATATAATCATAATGGGCTAAGATCCATATTTCACTTGATTTTGGTTTAACTGAGTCAATGCCCGAAATCAAGCTATTTAGGTAGATAACATCAATCATATCATATATGACTCTTAGATCTTTTATGAGATTCCTAGACATCATATGTCAAAAACATGTTTTTAATCTCATCTATGCCTTGGGTCAAATCTCATTTGAAAGCACCAATTAAGTCCAACCTTTTTCAAACATATGAGACATGGAACGATGCACCTAACTGAGTCAAAACTACATTAACCATTATCTCTCTCTTTTTTTTTTGGCAAAAGGAGACGGTACTCCCTAGATTTTATTAATAACAAAAAATAAAATTACAAACATGGTGGGGGACATGACAACCTTAACCACCAGAAAAAACCTAGAGGGAGTTCTTACACAACCTGTAAGATCCTCAATAAAAAGGGGGGGGATCTAAAAACAAAAGAAAATACATCAATAAATAAAAAAAAACCTACTGCCTAATATTAGGGTACGAAATCCGATCAAAGTAGAGAAGACTCTAGCACGGCTTGGGGCAAGATTCCAAAGAACGAAACTCAAAATCCGCTTGCTCAGAAGCCGAGATATTTGCAAGACAATCAGCCACTTTATTATCTTCCCTATAAACATGACTAACCTGAATAGACACCTCCTCCATGAATCTGAAAATGGCTTGAACGAAGTACCAAATCTCCCAAGGAATATTGTATTTGCGAAGTAAGATAAGAGACAAAACTTCAGAATCTACCTCGAGCCAAAGAGAATTATAACTCATTAACCTAGCTTGAGTAAACCCATCAAGAGCAGCCCTAGATTCAGCAACCATGTTAGTAGCATTACCATAAAAATGACAAAAAGCAAAAATAAAAGACCCATCATGCTTACGCAAAATACCACCACCCGAGGCAATGCCCGGATTTCCACGAGATGCTCCGTCCGTATTAATTTTCACTTGCCCCACAGCAGGAGGGATCCAAGACACAAGCTTGACACGAGTAATAGACGGAGCAGCCATAACAATATTAAAAAATAAAGCAATATTTACCTACGAAGGAGGAACAGGGAAGGATAACTTGTGAGCCCGAAGAATATCACTGATTTGGAAGTGAATATTATTACGGACCTTTTCCCAACTAGGAGTTACCTCATCAAACCGGCATTTATTTATGTGCTTCCAAAGCTCCCAACAGATAAAACTCGGAAGAATATCTCCCAACCATAGAACAGTCCGACTAAGCTTCGAATTTTTACAATCATGCCAAGCAATCATCCTTTACATAATAGTAGAGCCCGAGATTTGGAAACCAATCAAATTCCCAAAGAAACGCCACACATTAAAAGCAATATCACTATGAAGAAGAATGTGCTGCAAAGATTCAAGAGAGGGGTTAGCACAACAATGACAACGAGAAACAATAGAAATACCTTTTCGAGATATGTTGTCATCAGTAGGAAGAGCAGCCTTTAGACATTTCCACAGGAAGTCGACACCTTAAGAGGAATATACTTGTGCCAACACCAAGAAAAGACACTACTCCGAGTACGGGACACTCTGCATTCCCTCCAAGCCGAAGAGATAGAAAATCTTCCCGAAGAAGAAGGAGACCAAAATGGCTGATCACGATCCCCCTCAAGCCGAATACCATAGGATTGAAGCTCCAACAAACATTGCTGCCCAAAAGTATCTCGAATATAGTCTTCCCGTAAAACACAATCCTCAAATAACAAAAACATCTGATCATGACAATTATCAAGGAGAGGAAGATCATGAGGAAGCCACTTTTCTTGAACAGAAATATCACCACAACCCACACCCCAAGCAATACGGCTCTCCACCAAATCCTTAGCAGCAACTATACGCTTCCAAATGTGAGAGCAACCCAATCTAGAGATGGCATCCATAGGATGAGTATCACGACAATATTTGGCAGCAAGAAACTGAGCCCAAAGAGAATTAGACGTACGAAATCTCCACCAAAGCTTCATAGAGAAAGCTACCGCCATCTCCTCAAATTTACGAAGGCCTAAACCCCCTTCTTCAATAGGCCAGAAAAATTCATTTCGAGAAACGCAATGACATTTTTTCCCCCGTCAGTGCTACTCCAAAAGAAATTAGCAATAAGACGATTCATGGCATTAACAACACCCTTCGGAGGATCAAGTAAAGAAATATAGTAAATGGGGATAGCTTGGAGACAAGATTTGATCAAAACAAGCTTAGCACCAGCCGAGAGTAATTTACCTTGCCACGAATCAAGCTTATCCCGAAGCTTTTGCATAACCGGATCAAACAAAGATTGCACCTTCTTGCCAATATAAAGAGGACACCCCAAATAAACAATAGGCAAGTTCTTCTTCTGAAACCCCGTAATAAGAGAGATAGAATTGTCATGCTCAGCCACATCCCGCCCAGTCAGAAAACAAGATTTAGAGATGCTAATGAGCTGCCCCGAGAAATGTTGATAAGACGCCAAAAACTCCATATGAAGCTCAAGAGAAGGAATACTTCCATTACAGAAGATAATAATATCCTCAGCATTGGACATATGAGAAATGATGGGAACATTAAGATTGCCCGTATGAAACGCCACATGAGGGTGAAGAAGATGGAGATTATTAAGACCCTGACTTAAAACTTCAGCAGCAATAATAAAAAGGCTAGGAGATATAGGATCCCCTTGACGAAGACCGCGAGTAGAAACAAAATAGCCATTCGCAGTACCATTAATAAGGACGGAGAACCAACAATAATTCACACATCTAAATATCATGTCCAGCCATTCTTCCGCAAAGCCAAATCTCCTCATCACCTTAATCAAAGCAAACCAAGAAAGTCTATCATACGCCTTAGCCATATCAAGCTTTAACGCAACATTAGTCCCATACACCTTCCCCTTAAGTGACTGAAAGAGCTCTTGAGCAAGCAAAACATTTTCATGAATAAGACGACCCTTCACATAGCCACTTTGCTGCGGAGCAATAATACGAGGAAGCACATTTTGCAGCCGAGAGCATAGAAGTTTGGTAATGATTTTATTAGAAAAGTTACACAAACTAATAGGCCGAAGCCGTGAGAAAGAAGTAGGGGTTGCCACCTTAGGAATAGTAACAATAAGCGTACTGGTCCAACTCCAAGGAAGAAGAAACCCTGAGAAGAACTCAAGGACAACATTAAAAAGATCCATGCAAATAATATCCCAACATTTATGATAAAACTCACCCGTAAACCCATCCGGACCAGCAACACTAGTCCCACTCATACTAAGGACAATGTCGTGAAGCTCTTTAAGCGTAGGGGGAGCAATAAGCATCTTATTATCCTCATTAGAAACCAACTGAGGAATCACATTCAGCAACTCATTCGGGGGATCCACATTTTCATTAGGATTGCCATTAAGTTGGTCCGAATAGAATCTAATAGCTCCTCTTGAATCCGATTATGATCAACAATCCAATTCCCGTCACTATCTCGGATTTTATGAATGTGTAATTTTTGCCTTCTCTTTTACACGTAAGCATGAAAGAACCGAGTGTTATTGTCCCCATCTTTAACCCAAGCTAAATTAGCTTTTTGCATCCAGAATTCCTCTTCAATCTTAAGACGATAGGAAAGATTAGCTTGAGAAAGATGAAGAGCAGCCCTATTATCATCACTAGGATCTTACTCAAATAAAAGCTCTTTACCACAAACTTCATCTTCGGCATGTTTCACAAGTTGATCAACTCTCCCAAACGTAGAACGATTCTAGAGTTGAAGATCATGTTTGAGGCGAGTAAGCTTCTTACCAAACTTAACCAACGACCTACCAAAGATCCTACCATCCCAAGAAGAGCGAACCAAAGAAGTAAAAGAATCATGGCGAGTCCTAACATTGAGAAATATGAACACACCCTTACGGACTTCATCGACCAATCAAATATTGATAGGAGCATGAACAGAACAGGTCCTATTAAGATGATCAATAGTAGTTTGAGCAAAACAACGCAGCCATTTATCATTATAGAGAGCACGATCCAGCCTTTGAAGAATAGTTGCACGCTTCGATCTCTTATTCCAACCATGTGAAGACATGGCCTCTATAACCACCATCAATAAGATTAGAAAGTTGAATCATATCCACAAACTCAGAAACCCTTGAATCCACCACTGGCTTTCCCCCAAGCTTCTCAGATTGATCAATAACAGAATTAAAATCCCCCACTATTAACCAAGCATCATCCGTGTTACTCACATCAATTAAATAATCCCATAAAACCCTTCTAGTATACCTATTATAGCTAGCATGGACAAAGGACATTAACCAAGCATCATCCGAACAGTAATAACTTGGTCATCATGAAAAAGCACATCAAAAGTGATACCATGCTTCCAAACAACCCAAATATTCCCCTTATCATTGGCAACTCCTCCAAGACAACGAATTTTTCGAACATAAGATGGAAGCAACAAGGGATCCACCTTAGGCTCATAAATACCGCAAATAAAGACATCATGTAACCTTAATAACCTCTTAACCCTACGAACCGAGGCAGCATTACCAATACCTCGGATATTCCAACTTAGAACCCCAACCATTAAAACTATTTTGATATAAAAGACTAATAGAGGGCTTTTAAGCCAAAGAAGCATTGGATTTCCCAAAATCTGGGACATTCCCATCAAATAAAGTATCCCTACCTTCATTAAAAACCTCTTGGATATCAAACTCTGAAGTAACTCTAGGACCACGAGGAGATAATTGAAGATTATCAATCACCACATCACCAGGCATTTACGGATAGTAGTATCTACCACCTCCAATTCAGAATCAGATTCACACTTTCCATCTTCCAAATTAATATAACCATCCACATTGTTCATAGATGGGACGAAATTAGGATTAGGGTTAACAACCTCATAAATACCATTTTCAGAATGCTCATGCTCTTCTTCAAGATCAATAGCCCCATCATCAACAATAGAATGATTACCACCGGGATTGGCCATAGAAGCAGCCCTTTCCATATCATTAGCTATTTTTAAAGAATTAGGAGAGACAAAAGGGGCACCTCGCTTTGGAAGAAAACTAAAACCATTAGTAACAAGGTTAGAAACAAAAAATTTCGAACCAAGAGGGGATGGGGGTTTATGAACCATAGAGGAAGTACCAACAACATTTATTGAATAATTATGAGTAAGATGCGTACCTTTCAAGTTGGGTTTTGAAACCATATTAGACGTACCTTGCACATCATGCACGTGATTTTTGCCTTTAGAGCCCAAGACATTTTCTTTTGGAATACCACCACTTTCTTGTTGTTGAGAAGTAGTTATGCCATTGACACCTTCATTAGCCTTGTGTTTTGCAACGTATATCTGCATTTTTTTGGGCAACCCCGAATCCTTATTTATATTGCTATTACCCTCATTGCCAACATTACTAGTGGTTTTCCCCAAAACAACATTGCTCTTCTCCTCATCCTTAGAATCCGAATTCTTTGTCCCAATAACCTTGGTATTTGCTTCAGCCCTATCATTCAACACTTTATCCTTGAGATGAAGATAAAAACACTTAGAAACATCATGACCCAACTTGTAGCAATGTTTAAAATATTGGGGAAGATTATCAAATTCCAATTTTTGAAAAAAGCTTGAAAAATCATCAGCACAATCAATAAAAACCCTAGAAGGCAGCTTCTTAAGCAAGTCAACTTGAACGAGAACCTTAGCAACACTAGGCCGAGATAGATCAGCCGTTGGCTTATCAATAGCAAGAGGCTCCCCAAAAATCTTAGCAATGGAATACAAACAAACTTTGTTGAACATATGAATTGGCAACCCCGGAAGACCAACCCACACCAGAACCAATGAAGATTCCTTCTCCGGTTGCCAATAAGGAGATCAACGAAAAACACGCATGGGAAATCTGCCTAAGTACCAATGTTCTTTAGCCCACAACCGATTAAAGTCCCCCTCATCCATCAAACGAATAAGAATATGCTTGGAATCAACATGACCCAAGGAAAAATCTGCTTTCAATCCAAACTTTAAAAAATATTGTCTAGTAATTTCCATATTCGGCCTACCATGAGAGAACTTACCAACAAGAGTGAATTTAAATGGTTGAGCCAACGTATGAATCATCTCCTTGGAAAACTTTAGAGCCGGTTCTCCTTTGTGAAGCAACATTGGTACAAGATTCATTGAAGGCACCGGATTAACAAGAGGGGAATCCTTAAACAAGGAGGAAAAGGATTTGGCTTTGGAAGGAGAAAGAGGCGGCTGCTGAATCATATTAGGTTTAGGAAGAGGAGGCGCTGCAATACCATTGCTGCAAGAACCATTACCATTAGTATTAGGAAAAGAAAACACATTACCATGTCCGAAAGTTGACACTTGTTCATTGATAGCAGCTGCAAAGGAACCAGCCGCAAGCGAAGTTGGATTGGAGGGAGGAACGGCGTTTAATCCAGCCATGAGGCCGCCAGAAGCAGCTATAAAGGCCAACCCTAATTAGGGTTCTGATCAAAATATTGAGAGAAAAACAATACCCCAAAATATCACAAGTATTCTAATCAAGGGGTGGCATAAAACTTAAACATTTAGAAGGTTTTACACATAACAACAAACATTGCATGGTTGTAACATGAAACTTATGTGTACATAATCATGAACATAAGGTCTTCACAAAATAGTTCAATCAAACAATTTGATACAATTTTGAGAATTTACTAATCTAATTAATCATATTAAACAGATCAATAACCTATGTAAAAGACTAATCATATTAATCAATTATTAATCATGACTATGGCATATCACATATAATTGTTTTCATAAAACAATACACATAAAATCATAGATCTATTTCATATAACATGGAAAGCATTTAATCAAATTAAATCTAGCATGCTAATTTCAATCCTAATCATGATAAACATGACTCTGATACCAATGTTGGGTTTTGGGGTTACAAACGCAGCTGAAGAACTTTATAAACCAACAAAACACTAGCCATGAATCTGTCTAGCATGAAGAGATTAGAAACATATGAAATAAATACCTTGTAGCGATTATGTTTGCTCCAAACGAATCTCAAATCTAATCTGAAATTCAACCTTTGAATTGATGCCGAACCTTTGATCTTCTTCTTCCTTGTTCTAATCCTTGTGATGAATCAACGATTGCAAGTCTTCAAGCTTTTGGTGGTAAAGAAATCACCCTCTATCGGTAATCCACACGCGAATGAACTAAGAACAATTCTTGTAGGATTGCTATTTGATCCTCCGATTGTTGAATCGATATTCAACAATTAATGACTAAATATGGAATTAATTTGGGTATTTTGATATTTGATTCTCAATCAAAATCAATGATTTTGTGTTTCTAAAACTCAAAATTCATCTGTCTATTAGCTTGGAGAAAGGTCTTATTTATACTTGGTAAGTAACCCTAACAATTAGGGAGAAAACTCCTTTTCCAAAGCCAAAACGGACTTTCAGCGCTGCTATGCATGGCCGTGCAGTTTCTAAAGCACGCCCGTGCAACTTTTGCACGGGCGCTCTAAAAACTAACACACGGCCGCTCCAGCCAACATATCTTGCACGGGCACTCCAAATTACAGCGCACAGCCGTGCAACAGCCTCAGATCCCAATTTCCAGTTTTCAGCCAATTTCAAATTCGTCCTTTTGTGTGTGACCCTTTAGGAATTATATTTATGTTGGTAGTGAGTCGAAACATCGACCTCATAAGACATAGGTGGTTTCTAGCAAACCATTATATCCACCCAATTAATATAACATCAAAGCTTGATTCCTTGATAGATCAAGTGTCACAATCCCTTTATCCACGAAGTCAAATTGAACATGAGTCATGGTCCACATCAACTCATATTGTTCAATGCTTTCTCGATTCCGAATATGTTGATAATCCAAGTGCATTTGATCTCTATCAAATCTCTTGAGTGTGGCCACACATTTCATCAACACTATTCATCGAGGGGCCCAAGCAAACATCTCTCTCAACGAGAGGGACAGATCCCATCTTAGACTTATCATTCTTCCCTATAAGAATCCAATCGTGCCAACATAGCCCTTATTGCTATCCTATTAAAGATAGTGTTAGACTACATCAAACACAATGTTCATCATGTGGAAGACGATGATAATCTCAGGTACAAAGGATTCAAATGAAAAGACTATCAGGAGATTTAATCATGACATATATAACTATCTACCATGTCATAAATCTCATCGGTAGGTCATGTCCAGTACCTTGTTCTCTAACAAGTACCTATAAGTGTAATGTGCATCTCATTCATATAATCATCTCCATGATTATCCATTACCAACTTATACTAGTTATTCATAATAACTAGGGACGCAGGTTATTATAATAAACATGCAAACATATAATAAGCCAAATAAACAATCTCTATAATAAATGATAAAGATGATTACATAGCGGTTTAAGTTATAAGTCAAACATAACTAAATGCCTAGGGCATTACACCAACAACTGGTTCAGGTTCAGGTGGTATAAAAGGAACATTTGTAGAGGGACTAGTTGGTAGAGAATTGGTTAAGGGATTTTGAATATTGGTTTCTCTGACCGATTGAGGGAAGAATGAGTCATCAACTAGGGCTCTACTGGTTACACCACTTGGAACTGAATACTGAGCTGGGGGTTGATTTACATTATTACTGGTGGTTTGATTGGAGTTAGAGTTGCTGGATTCACCTGTCTCAAAAACACCAGAATTATTAGTACTATTTAGAGCATTATCAGACTCTAGCAAATCAAATTCATCAAATGTAATCTGAACAGATTCAACAATTTTCAACAGACGTTTATTAAAAACTCTAAATGCCTTACTGTGCTTGGCATAACCAACAAAGATACCTTCATCGGCTTTCTCATCAAATTTACCTCGATGCTCTTTACCGTTGTAAAGAACATAACACTTGCAGCCGAATATCTTGAAGAAACCGATGTTGGGAATTCTGCCACACCAAAGCTTGTAGCCTTGCTTCAGATATCATCATTTTCCCAACTTCGATCAAGGTCTTGTTCTTTCTCTCAACAACACCATTTTGTTGTGGTGTTCCAGTGACTGAGAAGTTGTGTTCGATTCCGTGATCATCACAGTACTGAGCAATGCCATTGTTCTTGAACGTCGTTCCATTATCGAATCTCATACTGATGATGTCAATCTCCTTTTGAGTTTGAAGTAGACGAAATAGCTTGGTGGCAACTCCATAAGTGTCATCTTTGGAAGCGAAGGTTTCCACCTATGTGTATATCTTGAATAGTCGTCTACAACAACTAAGGCATATCTGCTTCCCCCTAAACTGGAAGTTGTTGTGGGGACAAACAGATCCATATGTAGCAGCTGAAGGCACTTAGATGTGGATATGCAGGGCTTGCTATGGAATGATTCTCTATGTTGCTCCTAGCTGGCAAGCTCTGCATTTCCTTCCATGATCAGCAGACACTTGAGGTAAGCCGGTGACCAAATTTGCATTTGCCAGCTTGGATAGGTACTTGAAGTTCAAGTGACTGAGTCTCTTGTACCATAGCCATGAATTCTCACTGATGTTCTTTGCTACAAAACAAACATTAGTAACACTAGAAACAATATTTAAATCTATAACATATATGTTACCTTTTTTCTTTGTCCAGTGAGAAGGGTTTCTCCTTGAAATTACCTGGATCCAGCGCGTGGACCGTGCATCTCGCTGCTGGCTGGTCGTCGCTGTGTTTTTTGTAGAGTCGCCACGCCGTTTTGATTACGCCCAAAACATTGAGAAAAGGCGGTGTTTTAGTGTTGTTGTGTGATGAGATTTTGAGTTTGGAGGTCAGGTTACGCCTCGGGAAGAGAATAGTAGAGCTCACCCGAGTCGCCTCGTATACACGAGTCTTTCGATACCCCTCTTTCTTTAATAGTTGTGTGTGTGTATGTGCTTTTAAAAATGCATTTTAAAGATGATGTCTACATTTTATGCTATGTATATTGAAATTAATTGAAATAGTCTTGGAAGGAGGACTTACCAATGTTGGTTCGTGTCTATCTTCCGCTGGGGAATTTGTTTGATTGAGTGTGAATAGTGCTCCAGGACGGATCGGGATGGATCGGGATTGCCTTGGGATGGACCGATGTCTGCGGACAGAGCTTCGGTATGATTCGGGATCACTCGGTGTATTCGGGCAGAGGTTCGGCATGCCTTGGGATTGCACGGTGTATTTGGGCAGAGGTTCGGCATGCCTCGGGATTGCTAGGTGTATTCGAGTAGAGGTTAGTCATGCCTCGGGATTGCTCGGTGTATTCGGGCAGAGATTCGGCATGCCTCGGGATTGCTCGGGATTGACCGACAAGGCTTCGAAATGCTTCGAGATGCTTCGGAATGGCTCGGGATGGACCGACAGGGCTTCGGGATGCTTTGGGAGCACCTCGGGATGGCTCGGGAGCATCTCGGGATGGCTCGGCAGGGCTTCGGGAGGGCTTCGGAGCGCCTCGGGGCGGCTCAGGAAGGGCCGGAGAGGCTCGGGATGCCTTAGACTTGTCCCAGCTTGCTGGGGGGAGGGAGGAGAGAAGGGAGGTGTAAAAAAAATGAGAGGGGGAGCCCTCTATTTATAGGCCCAAGAAAATTGCAAAGTGGTCCGCGCGAACACTTTTGCAATCCAAATTTTTTGGTTTTTCGGGATTTGAGGGAATATTATGGACATTAAGGGGATTTTTTAATGATGATTTTCACCCGGCAAAGTGGTCCGTGCGGACACTTTTGCAGGCTGACTATTTTTTGTAATTCCTAAAAAGTCCTTCTATTTTATTTTATCCCGGAAGGGTCTTACCTTGGTTTGGTTGGTGGTTTTGGACTTTTTGGAGGTTGCAGGTCTTCGGGATCACGTTTGTGTGAGTCTGCGGTGTTTCCTGTGTGCTCGAATGGGGAGCGATTCAGATTGGGGTACTTACAGAAGCCCCTCGGCGACGTCACTTATGAAGGAAATGGGGTCGTTGATAAAGATAAGGGTCCCGATCTGGATCGCTTATTGGGAGAGAGAAGGTGACTGTGTTGGTCGGATGTGAGGACGCGGTGGTGTCCTATGGTGACTGAAATTACCCGGATCCGGCTGCGCGGGCCCCGTAATCTCGCATCGCTTGTCGCATTTTGGTCGGGAGGTGTCGCTGTGTTTGGAGGAGTCGCCACGCCGTTTTGATATAGCCCAAAACATTGATAAAAGGCTTTATTTTTCAAAAGGTTGTTGTGTGATGAGATTTTGAGTTCGAAGGTCAGGTTACGCCTCGGGAGGAGAATAGCAGAGCTCACCCGAGTCACCTCGTATACACGGTCTTTCGATACCCCTCTTTCTTTAAAAGTTGTGTGTGTGTGTGTGTGGGTGTGATTTTAAAAATGCATGCTGAATATGATGTCTACATTGTATGCTATGTATTGAATGAATTGAAATAGTGTTGGAAAGAGGCCTTACCAATGTTGATTTGTGTCTATCTTCCGCTTGGGAATAGTCTTTGAGTGTGAATAGTGCTCCGGGACGGACCGGGATTGCTTCGGGATGTACCGATGTCTGCAGACAGAGCTTCGGCGTGCCTTGGGAGTGCTAGGTGTGTCTGCCTCGGGTTTTTTGGCTGGACTCGGGCAGAGGTTCGGCGTGCCTCGGGTTTGTTGATTGTATTCGAGCAGAGGTTCGGCGTGCCTCGGGTTTGTTGATTGTACTTGGGCAGAGGTTCGGCGTGCCTTGGGTTTGTTGATTGTACTCGGGCAGAGGTTCGGCGTGCATCCGGATGCCTCGGGATTGTCCGGTAGGGCTTCGGGATGGACCGGGATGCCTCAAGATGGATCGGAATGACTCAGGATGGACCGGCAGGGCTCCGGGATGCTTCAGGAGCACCTCGGGGTGGCTCGAGAGCATCTCAAGAGAGCTCGGCAGGTAGACATGGGCAACCGGTTCCCGGTTTTGGTTCCGAATCGCCGGTTCCGGTTCCGGGAAAGGGGGGAACCGAGATGGAACCGCCAAATACCGGTTCCCGATTCCGATTCCTGTCTGCCGGTTCCGGTTCCACGGTTTTCCGGTTCTTTTTTGTTCTTTTTTTTGGAAGTAAAGTGATCTCCAGGCGCTGTACAGGTGGGCGACCGCCTAGGCTCAGTAGGCGACCGCCCAACACCAAATTCAAGCAACGCCATTTGACCTCTGTACAAGTGGGCGACCGCCCAGAACAAGTGGGCGACCGCCCAGCACCAAATTCAAGCAACACCAAAGTTTATGTAAAAGTTTGGTCAGTGCACTTTGGTCACTTTCTTTTCCTTTTCTTCTCTTTTAAGCCATCAAAACTATTAAGATCTAACGATTTTGGATGAAGATGAATAATAAACTAATTATTTTAACAGATTTTATAAAAGAAAAAGGGATGGTACCCTTAAATTTTATTAATAATTGATAAAATGTTACAATGAGGGGGACAACCAACCTTGCCATTTTATAAGTAAGGGAGGACATAAGGAGCCTTAAATATTTTAACAGATTTTATAAAAGAAAAAGGGATGGTACCCTTAAATTTTATTAATAATTGATAAAATGTTACAATATTTATTTAAATTATAACAATCTAATCTAAACAAAAGAAACCTAATATATAAAATAAAACAAAGTAACAAATTATATTATACAAATTAAACTATATAAATTACATCAACTTACATTGGGGCCATTGGGATTGGGCCATTGTTGTCGTCACTTCCCGATGTTGTATCAAGGAAATCTTCATCGGATGAGGAGAACTTTGGCTCTTGGCTCATGTCCATTTCGCTAGTTTGAAGAGGAGGAGCCTCACTTGTACTAGCACCACCATAAATTGAGTTGTACTCTTAAAAACATTTAAAAATTCATTTTTCGCATCGGACAATATTTTTTCAATATTTGGAAAATGGGGATCATTTGCATCAAACAAGTTGAGATAGTAATATGTAAGAAGTTGTTCCAAACCATCCATTCTAACCCTTGGATCTAAAATTTTTGCAATTAAAAAAATACTTGGAATTGTCTCAAAATATTTCAACCATTTTTCCTTCATACTAACAATAGCTGGACCAATTATGGGATCATCTTTAAATTCACAAAATGTACCCGAAATAATGGTACTATGATCAACAACTAAGTTAGAAGTAGGATAATACGTACCGGATAACATGACAGTGGCATCCTTGAAATTTTTCAACAATTTGATCATGCTTGCACAAGCACTCCATTGATGAGGAAATAGGTGTATTTGTAACCAACGGAAGACAAAAACAAGCAAATTTGTTCCTTATAAAGAAAAGAATCCGCTAAAAGTTTATAGGTAGAATTCCACCTAGTTGTAACATCATTTGAATTTTTTTTGGGACGGATATCATTTTCCTTGCAATAGTCTCTCCATTTCCTTTGATTGGAACTTTTTCTCATAATAAACTGTATACCTCGTTTAATAGGAATAATTGAATCTTGTAAAGCAGATAGACCATCTTGCACACATAAATTTAAAATATGACAAAAACATCTAATATGAAAAAAAATTCCACCTAATACCGGTTTACAAATACCAATTAGCTCCGGTAAACTTGCAGTATTAGAGCTAGCATTATTAAAAGACATTGAAAAAATTTTAGTAACTAAATTATATTCTTGTAAAATACTTTGTAGTTTAAGTGCAATATTGTGTGCGGTATGCTCATCATCAAAATCTCTATATGCAATCAATCTCTTTTGAACGATCCAAGAATTGTCAATCCAATGACAAGTTACTCCCATATAAAAATGTTCACAACGATTATCACTCCATATATCCGAACAAATAGAAACTTGTTGAGATAAATTAGCAAATGTTTGAATTAAACCATATTTATATTTCTCGACTATTTTTGCAATATCACGTGTGAGAGTTCTACGTGGTATTCTTTTTGCAGCGGGGTTAAGAGAGAGTTTAGCAAAATCTTCATAGAATTCATCATCGGCAAAACTAAAGGAAAGACATTTAACACAAACAAATTTTGCCATACCTCTTCTATGGTTTTGTTCACTATAATGAAATGTAGTAGGACAAGAAGAAGAAGACGTACCTAAAGCGCCCATCGAAGAAGTCGAAACTCCTTGGAGTTGTGTTTGAGTTGAATCTATGCCATATTCGGTAGGATGATGAACTCAAACATGCTTGGTATAAGTGCCGTATCCATTGCCATCCCTCCAAGTATAAATATTTTCACAATAGTTACATATCACTTTCCAAACCTCCTCACCATGTTTGTCCACTCCGAGCTCCTTCCTAAAGTGACGAATAAAAATTGGGGACTTCGGTTCACAAATTTTAGGTTCATGCGGTTGACCTTGTCGACCGCCTCCACGAAGACTGCGACCCCTTCCTCTTGGTGCAGTTGGTGGTGGTGCTGGTGGTAGGTTATGTGCATCACTTTCTTCAGTACTTGGAGTTCCTACAAATTGTGGTTGTGACATGAAAAGCGGTATTGGAAATTGTTGGTCTCCAACTTGAACCTCCTCATCTTCATTATTTTCCCATTGATTTCTCCTCGACATTCCCCCATCATAAAAGGGAATATCATTTGGTGGTGGTGGTGGTAGTCGAGAATTTGGAATGAGCTTAAGAATTTGGAATGAGCTGAAATGAATGTTGGTTGGTGAGTGATTTGAGCTTGAGAATTTGGAATGAGCTTTGAATTTGATGGTGAAAGTTAAGAGAGAGTTAAGAGAGTTTTGTGAAAAAAATGTAATGAGGTGAATTTGTATTTATAGGTCAAAGGTAAGGATTGTTTTTTTTTTTTAATTACTGAAAAAGGTGTAAAAAGTCAAAAAAAGGGGCAAATTGACTGAAAAAGCTGTGAAAAAGGGGTAAATTTTGATTTTTTTTTTGAATTTTCCGTAAGAACCGCCAGTTCTCGTCGGTTCCGAACCGCCGGTTCTCCGGTTCGGTTCTCCAGTTCCGGTTCCGATTCCAAAATCGGCGGTTCACGGTTTTCGGAAATGTCGAACCGAGATTGAACCGCGAACCGGGCGGTTTCGGTTCTTGCCGATTTCGGTTCCTCCCGATTCCGGTTCTGCCGGTTCTGGTTCCGGTTTGGTTCTTCGGTTCTGGCCGGTTTTGGTTCCGGTTTGCCCATGTCTATTGGCAGGGCTTCAGAGCACCTCGGGAGGGCTCGGAAGGCCCCGGAAAGAACCGAAAGAGACCGGGATTGCCTCGGAAGGACTTAGAGGGGAGCCTGAAGGCTGGGGGAGAGAGAGGAGAGAATGGAGGTGTGAAGAAAATGAGAGGGGGAGCCCTCTATTTATAGGCCCCAAAAAATTGCAAAATGGTCCGCACGGATTGTTGTGCAAAACCAATTTTTTGGCTTTCCTGGATTTAAGGGAATATCGTGGACTTAAGAGGATTTTGTAATTATGATATCTACTTGCAAAAGAGTCCATGCAGACCATTATGCAGGCTGAATATTTTTTGTAATTCCCAGAAAGTCCTTTTGCTTAATTTTATCCCGGAAGGGTCCTACCTTGGTTTGATTGGTGGTTTTGGGATTTTTGAAGGTTACGGGTCTTAGGGATCACGTTTGTGTGAGTCCGCGATGTTTCCCGTGCACCGAATGGGGAACGATCCAGATTGGGGTACTTACAGAAGCCCCTCGGCGATGTCACTTATGAAGAAAGTGGGGTCGTCGATAAGATAAGGGTCCCGATCAAGATCGCTTGTTGGGAGAGAGAAGGTGACCGTGTTGGTCGATTTGTGAGGATGTGGTGGTGTTTTGATGTGAGGTGGACGTGTCGGTGTTCTGATGTGAGGTGGTCGTCTCGGTGTCCTGATGTGAGGTAGATGTGTCGGTGTCCTGATGTGAAGTGGATGTGTCGGTGTCCTGAGGGTGACCGTTTAGGTCTGTTATCCACCCTTTGACAGGATTCCTACGTATCCCGAATGGGAGTCAAGCGTGATCGTAGTTCGTGTTTGAGGTGACCGCTTGGGTCGGATGTGAGGACATGGTGATGTCCTGTTGTGTGACCGCTTTGGTCAGTTGGCTGGATGTGGCGGTGTCCGGGGTGACATGGTGAGCGGACGTGTTGGTGTCTAGAGGTGATGTGGACGTGTCAGTGTCCTGAGAGTGACCATTTAGGTCGGTTGGCTGAACCCTTTGACAGGATTCCTACGTATCCCGAATGGGAATCAAGCCTGATCGTAGTTCAGAAATGGTGAAGTTGTCGTGTATGCGGACGTGGTGGTGTCCTGAGGTGATGTGGACGTGTCGGTGTCCTGGGGTGACCGTTTAGGTCGGATGGCTGGACCCTTTGACAGGATTCCTACGTATCCCGTATGGGAATCAAGCCTGATCGTAGTTCAGAAATGGTGAAGTTGTCATGTATGCAGACGTGGTGGTGTCCTGAGGTGATGTGGACGTGTCGGTGTTCTGGGGTGGTCGTTTAGGTTGGATGACTGGACCCTTTGACAGGATTCCTACGTATCCCATATGGGAATCAAGCCTGATCATAGTTAAGAAAGATTTGGTCATCTTTCAAAGAGGCGTGCATTGTCGTGTATAAGGACGTGGTGGTGTCTTCTGGCTAAGACTTTATGCGTGGACGTGTCTGTGTCCTGTTGTTTGTAATCTTAAGAAAAGATGGGTAATCTTACGAGAAGGTGGGCAATCTTACGAAAAGATGTGTTTGTGGTATAGGAGGACGTGGTGGTGTCCTGAGAGTGAAGTTGTGTCGTTATGAGGGCGTGTGATGTCCTCTGACTGAGGTGGTGTCGTGTATGAGGACGTGTGATGTCCTCTAACTGAGGTGGTGTCATTATGAGGATGTGTGATGCCCTCTGACTGAGGTGGTATCGTGTATAAGGACGTGTGATGTCCTCTGATTGAGGTGGTGTCGTTATGAGGGCGTGTGATGTCCTCTGACTGAGGTTGTGTCGTTATGAGGACGTGTGATGTCCTCTAACTGAGGTGATGTCGTTATGAGGACGTGTGATGTTCTCTAATTGAGGTTGGGTCATTATGAGGACGTGTGATGTCCTCTGACTGAGGTTGTATCGTTATGAGGACGTGTGATGTCCTCTGATTGAGGTGGTGTCGTTATGAAGACGTGTGATGTCCTCTGACTGAGGTGATGTCGTTATGAGGAAGTGTGATGTCCTCTGACTGAGGTTGTGAAATGTTTGAGGACGTGTGATGTCCTCTGACTGAGGTTTTGGGCGTGGACGTGTCGGTGTCCTAAGCCGGGGATTAAAATGTTTGCGCCTTGGGGGGAAGGCGCTCGTGCTTTAAGTGTTTTGATTTTGGGGAGGCGTACTTGCCTTGTGTTTTGTCTGCTGGGGAAAAGTTCGGGCTTACAATGGCTGTCGGGGGAATGACTTGTTTTGTTTTGAAGGCATTTGGGCCTTGGGATTTTTGTTTGAAGGCGTTTGTGCCTTGGGATTTGTGTTTGAAGGCGTTTGTGCCTTGGGGTTCGGGCTTACGATAAAGGCCGGGGTTTATCTGCTGGGGATATATAATTCGTACGGTCTTACATTGATGGCCGTTTGACTTTTATGTTTTGTGTTTTGAAGGCGTTTGGGCCTTGAGATTTGCGTTCAAAGGCGTTTGGGCCTTGGGGTCCGGACTTACGATGACTGTCGGGGTTTGTTTTGCCATTTAGTGGGCGAGATTCGGACTTACGATGATGGCCGGGGTTTGTTTTGCCGTTTAGTGGGTGAGATCCGGACTTACGATGACGGTCGGGGTTTGTTTTGCTGTTTAGTGGACGAGATTCGGACTTACGATGACGGCCGGGGTTCGTTTTACCGTTTAGTGGGCGAGATCCGAACTTACGATGACGGCCGGGGTTTGTTTTGCCGTTTAGTGGGCGAGATCCGGACTTACGATGATGGTCGGGGTTATCTTTGTTGGTTTAGGGACCAAACTGCATGAATCTTGCTGAAAATGGCCTTTGGACGGCCAAGGGCAAAGATTATAAGGGCAAAAGAGGAATTTAGCCTGGGCTGCAAAGTGATCCGCACGGATTCCTCTTGCATGCAAAGTGGTCCGCGCGGACACACTTGCAAATCTGATTTTCTGAGTCAAAATCAGATTTCCAGCAACGACGCCCATTCCATTTTTCATTTTTCTTCCGAGGAGAAAGAGAGAAAAAGAGAAGAAATTTTGAATTTTGAGCAAAATTTTCTTGAGAGAATCCTTCCGAGTTGATTAGATTGCTAACATGGCGGAAAGAATTGGGCGAGGTCATCGTCAAAGGGGCCAAGAGGCCGTAGAGAGGAGATTGGATCTCCAAAGGAATTTTTCCTCCTACTTTCCTTCAACAATGAACCCAGATGTGTTGTATTCGGATTCGGGGGTGCACACCTTGCGGGGGAAACCGTAAAGGAGGTAAGAAATCAAATTTTATTTTGATTCTTGCTCGGAATGGTGTATGCTAGAACTAGGTTTTTAGTTTTTGCATATTTGGGGCTTTTGTTGTTGCCATGTTTATTCTGTGAAATTGATGTTGAATTGTTGAAATTGGGTGTATATGGATTGCGGGTATGTGATTTTTGTTAAAAAAAGTGGAGTTTAGCTCTTATTTGTGAAAATAAAGTGCCTCTCCTTGAAATTCATGCTTTGGTGACTTGTACCTTGATGCTATTTCTATATGTACATTGTTTTTTGTGGGGAAAAATTTGCCGTGTAGGGACGAACTTTATGTGGGAAATTTATGTGCAATGTGTGCCGTGTTTTTGTGACAGACTTTTGTTTGAAAGTGTGTTGTGTAGGGACGGATCCCTTTTGTGAAAATGTGTAATGTGTGCCGTGTTTTGTGACAGACTTTTTTTTTTTTTTGAAAAAATTGCCGTGTTGGGACGGACTTTTGTTTGAAAAAATTGCCGTGTTGGGACGGACTTTTATTTGAAAAAATTGCCGTGTTGGGACAAACCTTTTGTGATTTGTGAGATTTCCGTGTTGGGACGGATTTTTGGTGATTTTTGAGATTGCTGTGATGGGATGGACTTTTTGGTGATTTGTGAGATTGCCGTGTTGGGACGGTCTTGTGATTTGTGAGATTGCCGCGTTGGGACAGACTTTTTGTGATGATTTTTTTTATATTTGCTTAAGTACTGTTATTGACGTACCTTTGCTGTGTTTACTTGCAGGATGAGTTGCCGTCGTCTGGGAAGGCGAAGAGGATGAAGTCGCGGGGGTCCCTTGAGGCCCTGGTTGAGGTGTGGCGGAACTTGCCTGATATTTCTCGAGATGGGAGGCCTAGCCCTCGGAGGCTAGTCATTGCTACCGGGCTGAACGTGTTTATTGAGAACTTGGCCGGGATAGCGGAGACGCAGAAGAACAAGGGCGTCTTTCTGGCCTTGTCTAAGTACTGGTGGGATACCACGCCCACCTTCCATTTTAGCTGGGGATAGGTGACGGTGACTTCTACCGACTTTGCGGCGATCACCGGGCTTTCCTTTAAGGGGGAGTCGGTGAAGTGGCAGGACAGGATGTCTGATGAGCTGCTGGGCTTTGCGACTTGGCCCCGTAAGGGCTTGGGTATGGTGTACCACGATGTGGAGGCGAAGATTACGGCCAACATCGGGAAGTATAGTTGGGACACTGGGGTAGTGACGACGGAGCAGCTGGCGCGCTCGTTTCTGTGGTTTGCCCTCTCCGATACTTTTTTCTCGAAACACGTCTCTTCCGCTCTTTTCCCTCCGCTGGAGAGTCTGGTGGACTTGGAGAGGGTTTGTGACATTGCTTGGGGCGAGGCGGTCTTGGCCGAGCTCTATTTTGCCATGGACAAATTTAGCCGGGGTGCGGTCAACTCCCTGGGGTGCTTTGACTTCGCACTGGAGGTATGAGTTTACATGCTTTTGTCGTTTAGCATGTCATCATTTCTCTGTCTTCTTTTTCTTTTTCTTTTGATTTCCTGAGCATTATCTGCCCCTTTTTTTGTGGCAGGCGTGGTGCTACGAGATCTTCCAGTGCCAACCATGGGACTGGCAGGATGAGGCCATGTTTGGTTATCCCGCCATGCTGTGCTGGGCTCGCTCTTTGAGGAAGAGGAGGATGAGCCGGGGAAAGATCACTGTTACCTATCAGGAGGTGCAGCGATACCTGGAGAGGGACAACCCAGAGAGGTTTCAGCTGTACCCTTGGACTCGGTATGGCGAGGATGAGCTGGAGGGTGCCCTTGGGTGACACGGCAGCGGAAGCTTCTGCGGGGCTTCACTTGCGACTCCATATATTTGGGGGAGAGAGTATTTTGGCAGCATGGCGCAGGTGTGCCTCCTATGGCTCCAAGGGATCCGCTCTTCCATATGATGAGTCCTTTTGATATGGACGTGCTGGAGTATGAGAGGTACCGGGCCGGCGTGAGTGCAAAGGGGAATCTTCGAGGAGGAGGGTATCGGTGTCGATCCCTTAGCATGGTCCTGCCGCCTATCGGGTTGATCCGGATGCTTCGGTGAGTTCGTTTACTCATTTCCATCTTGGAATCTTTTCTGTATTTTCCTCTTTTGTCGAGTATTTTGTATCTCTTTTGCTGAGCATTTTTTTGGTTGCTTGCTTGTGCAGGTCTCGGGGCAGTCCTTGGACGTGCTGATCCGCCGATATGTGGGGTTGAGGGCTTTTATGAAGAAGCTCTTGAGGAAGATGTCCTGCGGATATTCACGGAGCGCGGTGGCGTTCGAGTCAATACCTTCGAGGAGGTTAGTGGATACTCCTTCTTCGAGGGCTGAGCCGGAGCCATAGCCTGAGGTGCCGGTTCGGGAGCGGCACAAATTTGATGCGGGGACTTCTTCGGGGGCCCAGAGGCCGCATACCCTTCATCAGTTCTTTCCTCCATCGGGTGCACATGGTGAGGGTTCGTCCTCGCATCCCTTCTTTGATCATTTTACCGGGTTTGACCCTTTGGACTACTTCGAGCATTCGATCGAGGAGGGGGTCGAGTTTTTCGATGACGAGGAGGTGACCGCCGAGTTTTCCGAGATGCCGGAGTTCTCGTTTGATGAGGTTGATGATGATGAGTCAGAATAGGACTCCTTTTTGTTTCTTCTTGTTTTTTTCCGTTCTTCTTGTATTGTAACAAACATTTTGTATCTGTAATAAAATACTCGTATTTGGCATAGCAAGGTATTTTATTTGAGATGTAATGATGCATTTGTGATTCCGGGGACTGACCTAGGAATTGTTGTTAGCTTATTTTATTTTTGTGCATGTCGCATGAGATGGGAATGAATTTATGGTTAGTGTATGGGGGCCGGAAATGGCTTTGGCAAGGCTTTTGAGCAGTCGGGGGCAAAATCCTGCCACGGGCAGCAACTGTTTTGCAGTTGCTGAAAAATATAGTTAGGCTGCAAAGTGGTCCGCGCGGACACTTCATGCATGCAAAATGGTCCATGCGGATTCTTCTTGCTTTTGGAGAGGGGATAAGGTTTACTCAAAATCTGGATTTCACTTATCTCCCCACTCTCATTTGCATGTAACTTCGAGCTTTCTTCCCATTATCTCAAGAAACCACCATTTTTGCCATGGATTCTTTGACTGTTCCGAGAATTTAGCCAAGGCTTTCAAAGGAGAGGCGAGCATACTTCCTTGAGCGGCTCGAGACGTGGATGAGGCACCACATGAGGCACAACAAACGGGCTTTTGAGGTGAGATTTTGACTCCGCTCGGTTTGGTCCCTTAGGGAGTTAGTTCCTCCTGATTGGGAGTTGTTGCGGGCTTCTGCAAGGTTATGGGACATTCGGAGGCATGTGTATAGCTTCTCCTATAACGAGGCTACGCCCACCTTTGAGGATTTTTGGGCTTTGCTTGGAGGACCGAAGGTGGAGGCCATCTCGCTTTGTTTGATCAGAGGTTCGGCCGTGAGCGTGATCGCATGCTTTCTTCGAACTTCGTTGGAAGAAGCGCAAGGTATGACTTTTGATTCTGGTCATATTGATATTTTTGCGCTGCCTGAGTGGTTTATGGGTGATGACGAGAGTGATGTCTCTTGGAACGCGTTTGCTTTATGCGTGATAGCAACGCTTTTCATGGTCAGTTCCCTTGGGGTATGTGACAGTGCATTGCTTGATGTGGTAGGGCATTACCGAGCCGGTGAGGATATTGCTTCGTTGTTTCTGGGGGAAACCCTTCACGGCATTGATCGTTTGGCGACAGGGGATAGGTTCATGCGAGGGGGAAGCCCCATTTTGCTCACCTTGTGGTTGCGAGAGAGGCTTCAGGCCATGCCTGAGTCTCCAACATCTTTTAGTCCGTGGACATTTGCTCGGCGGCCTCTTGTATTGGATATGGACCAGTCCGCCTGGGAGAGATGGATGGCACAGCTTCGTACGCATCAGATTCGTTGGTGGGTTTCCCATTGGGGGATCGAGACTAGGAGGGCCTTTCAAGAAGGTTCCTATGTTGTTAGAGTTTTGGGGTTATCTTGGTCCTCTTTTTACATCCTGTCGCTCGTTGCTCGACAGTTTGAGATGAGGCAGGAGCCTTTCTGGGCTGGAATGACATCGCCACCATGGAGGTAGCTTCTTTCTCTATGACAGATTCAGATGCCTTTCTGTATTTTCTGAGGGTATAGAAGTATTCTGCTTTCCCTCTTGTGGTACTCCTTCGACGTCGGGAGAGTGTTGTGTTGACCACCGAGTACCTGGATTGGTACGAGCAGCATATCGGGCAAACCCAAGTGGTTTTGGGGAGCAGGTGCGAAGCGATTCTGGGGCAAGGTTGCCATCTCAGCTATAGCTTTAGAAGTGCAGAAGCCTGGTCTAACCCTGAGAATGTTACGGGAGGCGCTCTGTTTGACTATGAGACCAGAGTTGATCGACTGGCGGAGAGGGGTCCCCTTTTGCAGGCTCCCAGGGAGGAGATCCGAGCCGAGGCGTGGGCAAATGAAGCTTTGCAAGCTGCTGGATTGTTTGACCCGACATGGAGGACTCCTAACCTAGGAAGGAGAGAGACGGAGTTCGCTCACATGGAGCGGAAGAAGACTCGCCGAGGACGAGGGAAGAAAGGAATGAATGGCGAGGGGACAACCGCGAGTGGCGCGGAATGACCTCCAAAGTATCCCTTCATTGCATTGCAGACACATTATTTGTTAAATGTATTAAGCTATCTTTTATCATGTTGTGAGCTTGAGAGTAGACCGTGCTTGTACTCATCAAGAAATGTTGTAACCGTTAGTGATTTGTGATTTACTTTTAAAGCTTTGTCGAGATGTAAGATCTCTTGTTTTCTTTTTGTCTGAGCCTTGGCGGCATCCAGCTTTGGACCTTTCTGTTGTATTTTGTGGACTGAAGCAGTCTGAGCCTTGAGGGCATCCATTTTTTTTTGGATTTTGTGTTTGGATTGATCTGAGCCTTGATTGGCATCCAATTTTTTTTGTTATTGTGTGTTTTTAGACCGAACCAATTAAGGTTGCCTACGTTCCCCCTGGACTAAGGGGCTCAGGTCTCCGTAGTTCGACACTACAATGAGTGACGGAGAGATAGTAAAGTTGATCTTCTTTAGGCGAAGTATCTGCGGAGTTTGCTTCCGTTGACTGGATTCATGAAGGGATTGCCGTCTAGGTCTGTCAGCTTAATGGCACCTCCGGAGTAGATCTTTTGGACCACGAACGGGCCGATCCATGTTGGTTCCCATTTTCCAAGCGGGTTGGTTCGGGTGGGAGGCTTTTCTTTGAGTACCAGATCGCCTTCCCTGATGTCTCGGGATTTGACTTTCTTGTCGAAATCTCTAGCCATTCTGCTTTGGTAGGATGACCTTCAGTCGGCGTTAGTCTAGCAGGGCCAGTTCGTCGTGTCGGCTTCGCAGCCATTCGACTTCGTTGATCTCGTTTTCTAGCAACACTCGGAGTGATGGGATTTCCAATTTGACGGGCATCACTGCCTCCATCCCATAGGTCAGGGCGAATGGAGTTTCTCCCGTGGCAGTTCTGACTGATGTTTGATAGCCTCAAAGTGCCAAGTTCAGATTCTCGGGCCAATCTCATCCTCGTGTGGTCATTTTTCTAATGATCCTTTCGAGGGTTTTGTTTGCTGCTTCTACTGCGCCGTTAGTTTGCAGCCTGTAGGGAGAGGACTTGTGGCATGTGATTTTGAATTCGGCCAGTAGTCTGTCGCATTCTCCTTCGAAATGAGATCCGTTGTCTGATATGACCTAGTTCGGGATGCCGTATCGGCATATGATGCTTTACTTGAGGAAATGTGCGACCTTCTTGGAAGTTAGCCCTTTGTATGACTTGGCTTCGACCCATTTTGTGAAGTAGTCGATGGCGACCAAGACGAACTCGTGGCCGTTGCTCCCGGGCGGAGAGATCTTCCCAATGATGTCAATTCCCCAAGTGGCAAAGGACCATGGAGTAGTCATGCAATAGAGATTATGAGGAGGAAGATGGTTGAGGTTGGAGAACCGTTGGCACTTGTCGCAGCTTCGGACAAAGTGGATGCAGTTTGCCTCCATGGAGATCCAGTAGTATCCCATTTGAAGAATGGTCCGCATCAGGGCTCTGGCGTTCATGTGGGGGCCGCAAGCCCCATTGTGGAGTTCGTTCATGAGCTCGTTCGCTTTTTCCTTCTTGATGCAGCGGAGGAGCGGTCCTTGGTATCGTTTTTTGTATAGCATGTCCCCAAGGATGAGAAAATGAGAGGCAAGGCGCTTTAGAGCCATGATGCTCTTGGTTTGATTCCTTCTTTTCATTGGCCTTCCTCGTTCATGAAGGCGGTTTCCCCGTTCTTGAGGTATTGGTAGATTTAGTTGTACCACGGCTCATTGATGGGCTCGGGTTCTGGCTCGATTTCGCAGCAGTAGGAAGGAATTTCCTTTTGTTCTACTTTGAATGGCTTTATAACCTTTCCTTCATGGATTTCCACGAGTGAAGCCAAGGTGGCTAGGGCATCTGCAAACCGGTTCTGGTCTCTTGGCAAGTAGTGGAAGGTGACCTCTTTGAATTGCGTGATGAGGTCTTCCATGCAGGCATGGTATTTTTGCAAGCCTGGGTCTATCGCTTTCCATTTGTTGGAAACTTGATTGATGATTAGGGTTGAGTTCCCGTAGACCTCCAACTCTTGGACGTTCCTTTCGAGTGCAGCCTCTAGTCTGGCGGCGCAGGCTTCGTATTCGGCAGCATTGTTGGTTACCTCGAAGTTTAGCTTTATGGCGATTGGGGTGTGCTCATCTTTTGGGTCAAATAAGAGCATTCCAATGTCATTTCCTCTTTTGTTGGCTGCTCCGTCGAAGAACAGTTGCCATCGACTCTCGCCTTCAAGTTCGAAGATTCCTTCATCTGGAAATTGTGGTTCGGGACCTTTGGCCTCGTCGATTGGGAAGTCGGCCAGTTGTTCGGCAATTACCTGTCCCTTGATTGACTTCTGGTTCACGTACTGTTCCGGTGAAGAGGCTTCCGATTTGCATCTCTTTAGTCTCTTCAGCAGTCCCCAAATTCACTTTGGTTAAAACCTCCTCGGCAGCTTGGGCCCGGTTTTCCTCTCGTTTGACAACATGCTTAAAGATTTATTTAATGCGTTGCTCAATTAATGTGTCTGCTTCTTTATTAGATGAATTGTTATTAACTGTTTGTGATTTAGTTAACTCATCATTTGTTAAAGATGCAATGAGGGGATATTTAGAAAGGTCGGACCTTTTATTGAAAGCGTAGAGAAGATACATTGTTGGTTATGAACTCATAATCTTCCGGCGTAGGGCCATCAGATGACTCGAAAGACTTGAATTCAAATACAACATGACTCGAATCTAGACACTAGGAGATGAGGGGTTGGATCAGGCTTCATTTCTCTTGGTAGGTTGTAGTCATAGAGATGGTGGCGATGGCTCGGGTGGCCATTCCTTGACTGATGCTGTTCCCGGGGGAAGACTTGCCTTCAGTTTGACTTCGAACCAGACCGCAGAGGTTTTAGGCTGCTCTTTTGAGGGTGTCCCTCCATTGGTGCTACTATAAGGTGGGCCCTTGGTAATAGAAGTCGTGGAGAGCTTCTTCCAGGAGAGCGAAACACTCACTTATTCGGAGTTGATTTTTGCTGATGTTGATTACCTTCATGGAATCTGCTCCCTTGGCTGAGGTTTTTGCTTGAATGATGTTCACGATGTCTGAATCTCAGGGGCATGCTATTTCTCATTCCTTGACTAGGATCTAAAGGAGGTTGAACCATTGTTCTTCCAAGTCAGAAACCGGGACGTTGAATAGGGTTAAGCTGTTGTAGCTGTCTTCATGGGATCCGAGTGTGTTGGCATGAGGGTTGACCTGTTCCACCGTGTTGGTGATGGACCAGATTTCTTCAGAAGGGTTTCTGGCGAAGTATGGGTCTACCTCTTGGTCGAGCTCCATCTGGGCGTCCATCTCTTGATCTTCTTTCATGCACTCTTCGCAGTCGCATATTTCAGAATTGTCATCTTGTCCCATGAGTTCTTTGATCTCTAGCTCGTCACGGCTTAGCGCATGGATGTAGGGATCTCTTTCGTAACGGATCATGACTGGAGACTCATCTGCAGAGGAATATTCGGTCATGTCGGGACCTTCCTCTGGGTCATAGATTGCTAGCCAAGCGCTCTCCATCGTGCTGCTTCCGTGGATCACTTTGAGGTTGTCGTTGGCATTGATGAATTTTACGCATTGGTGGAGAGTGGATGATACTGCTTTCATCTGGAGCAGCCAAGGTCGTCCCAGCAGGGCGAAGAAATTGGACTTGATTTCCACGACTTGGAATTCCACCGACTCCATTTCTTCATCGAATTGTATCCTTAGATTGATCACTCCTAAAACAGGGCGGGGAGTGGAGTCGTAGGCTCGGATTATTCTAGGTGAAGGTCTCATGAGGGAGCGGTCGATTCGAAGCCATTTCATCGTACACAAGGCAATGATGTTAATCGCCGAACCATTGTCGACCAAGACGGCAAGATGTTCGGGAGGTAGAACCTCTCTATCTTTATGAGGATGAGGAGGGCCTCATTGTGTCTGTTTTCACATGTCGGAAAGTCTGCATATGTGAAGCTTAAACCATTTCCGGTGCTGCTGTTTGCTTCAGTCTCCTCCGGGGAGTGTTCGATCCATCCATGGGTGTGTCTCGATCGTGGAAGGGATCGTAGGGAGACAGTCATCCTCGGATCCTCCCTTCTGGATTCCCTGTCACGGAAGCGTTTGACTATGGTTTCACATTCCCAGTCGTTGTGGGATAGTATGTTGACAGTCTCGGAGATTGTAAGGGGCCTACTCTCGCACGGAGTCTCGCTGAAGGCTATCATGTTTACTCTGTCATTTCGGGGGAACGGATTCCCGACTGTGTTGGGGCCACGGGGGTGTTCCAACTTTCCTTCTTCAATTAGCCCCTGGACTACTTGCTTCAGCACGAAGCAATTGTCGGTGGTATGGTCGGGGTAGTTGTGGAAGGCGCAGTGTTTGCTCATATCCATGTTAGGTTTGAAAGTCTTTGGCTAGAAATTCTCGAGAGATTTGAGGAGGTTCCGCTTCACCAACGCTTTGAATACTTGGCGCAGGGGCATCTCGTGGTTGTCAAAATGCTGAAACTGTTGTGGGGGAGGAGGATTGTTGTTCCTTGGGGGCGCTTGATCGCGGTTTACTTGAGCTCCATTTTGGATGTAGGGGACCGTTCCGGCTGCTTCCTTTCCTTTGTTTGGGACAGGTACCGGATTTGACGGGGTTGCCCGATAGCGGTAAGACGAAGCAGGAACTGCTGCTGTCTTCTGGAGGCTCAAGGTCTTTTCGAACTTGGACTTGGCGTTGACCATGGCATGGAGGTCGGGATTAAAGTGGTGGTTGATCAGGGTCCTCAAAGACGGTTTGAGGCAGGAATGGAAGATGTCCATTTGCTCATCTTTGGAAAGCGGATCCATTATCTCGCTCAGCTTCCAATTCCATCTTTTGTAGAACTTGCCTACTGGTTCATCATCCTTTTGTTCGATGGCTTGCAGATCATGGCGATTTGTTTCCCACTCAAGGTTGGCGCGGTACTTCTCTAGGAAGATTTCGCTGATCTGATCCCAGGTGGAGCAGTTTTCTGCCTTTACATTGAGGAACCACCTTAATGTCGTGGGTTTGAGGGAATGCTGGAAGTGATCTGCCATTTTCTGTGGGGTGGCACTCTTGGCACTCATTCCCAAGACGTAGGTGTCGATGTGGGTCTTTGGGAATTCGGTTTCCCATTGAACTTTTCCATTCCCAGCATTCTGAAATTTGGAGGTAGACGAACCACCTTGCTCGAATCTGTGGGCATAAGGGAGTCCTTCCAAGAGTTGGTTGGCCAGTTTGCCTTGCATGTCCTTCATCTGTTCGACCAACCAAGCCATATGAGGGTCAGTAGGCTGAGGCAGGCTGCCATTTTCGGGGATGGAAACTGAAGATGGAGGTGGATTGGCTGATGGGATCGCCATTCGGGAGTCTTGGGGAGGTAGTTGAGTGTATACCGTCCCATACCCTTGGTTATTGAAGTTGGGGCCTAGGGCGTGATTGCCCGGACCACCATGGGTTGTGTTTGGGAATTGGGGAAATGTTTCATTAGCCCCAAGTGGCAGTCTAGTGGGTGGAAGGTTTGAAATGTCAGGATATCCGCTTGGAATGTCTGTCCCTGGCGGGCCTTGGGATTTCAGATTATGGCTGTGAGGCTCTTATAGAGGCAAAGGATTGAATCCCGAGGGATACCGAGATACATTGGGATCTGGGAGAGAGGGCCCATATATGTGTGCTGGTGATATTGAGCTTGTGCACAGGGCCGGGAAATTGACTGTGCTGAGGCGGGCAGATCGAAGCTGCTTGACTGATGCCCGAGTGAAGCTTTGAGCAGGAACTGCTTTGCGTTGCTTGGTTTTCGTAGCTTGGTTGAGGTGGGTCATGCTGATAGATTTGAGAAACCGGGGGAGCAGGTATTTCCTCATCTTCTATGAGGACAAAAGTTCCCTCAGTTTGGGGAACGGCGACGGTTCTGCGACGGCGCATAGTGTCTACTATCCAGGCTTGCTGTTCTTCTTGGCGCTTCTTGAGAGTTTCGAAGGCTTGCAGCACCTCCTTCATTGTCTGTAGTTTTCTCAGTGGTGGGGTTCCGTTTCCCTTTATCTGTCGATCCTGCCATGGGGGAGTAGCGGACTATTCAGACCGCTGAACCGAAAGGGCTGTCGGACGTTGTGACTTCGATACTGAAAAGATGGCTCCCGGGTACTCTCAACCACTCTCGGTTCACTGGAAGGAGTGACAGGTATGGTTTAGACATGGGAAGGCCTTTTTTGGATAAGGGGGAAAGCTCATGTGACATGCAGTTTCTTTTTTTTTATTTATGCTTTTTTTTGTTGTATTAATTTACTTAAAACGTGTTTTCTCAGAATCCTAAGTTGGTTGGAAAAGATTGCTCTTCTTTTTCGCAACTATGCTAGATCCTGGGTCAGTGGAGACCATAAGTGCGGTTATAAGCCCCTCGTGTTGCACCTGTATTTCGACATACCGGGGTGGACAACCCCGGGCGAGGGTCCTATAGGGCAAGCGGTTTCCACAGCCAAAAGAAAAACCGAACCTAAGGACTGAGCCTGTCATGTTTGGTTTAATGCATCAGCCATGTGAATAGTGAATCGAGCCGGCACCTGAGTCAAGATCAGGTCAAGAATGACCTCTCTTTACCTTGCTTGCGTAAGGGTTCTATGACGTTAGGTTTTGGCTAGGTCATATTGTCATGGATGACATATTAAAGGCTTGAGACATGGTGTTATGTGGGCATGGATGCATATCCGGGACAAAGCATTGTCTGGTTGTAGCTTTGGAAATCAAGATCGGGTCAAGATTTTAGCATGACCTTTCATCGTCTTGCTTGCGCAAGGGATCTTGAGTTCCGAGCTTTAACTCAGAAAATGGCCGACATGGGATATATATCCAGGATTTATGATACGGACTGGGTAAAAAAACCAACCGAGTCTGGACAGAGTGTGATGCAAGCGTGCAGGGTTAACACTGGCTAGGATGGGAAGTTTGGAATGATCCCGTGCGCGTTCGAAAGACGTCAGGAAGACCAATCGAACTGCAACTGAGACCACTCCGGGTTTGGAGTTGAAGTGTGCAGTGTACAAGATAAGAGTGCGCGTAGTGTGCGGTCACTAAAATTCTTTTTCTGAGTAAAACATAAATTTTTGCAAAAATTTTAAATGTATGTACACAGATGTATTATGATGCATTTTTTTTGTATTTTTATTCTTTTGTAAATAAAAAGTAAGCACATGCACACACACACAATAGTTAAAGAAAGGGGTAAAATGAAAGTTTGACCCTCATCATTGTTTTAAAAAGTCTTTTTTTTTGTTTAAAAAGTTTTTAAAACAACATTTCCCCAGCGGAGTCACCAACTGAAATTACCCGGATTCGGCTGCGCGGGCCCCGGCATCTCGCATCGCTCATCGCGTTTTGGTCAGGAGGTGTCGCTGTGTTTGGAGGAGTCACCACGCCGTTTTGATATAGCCCAAAACATTGAGAAAAGGCTTTGTTTTTTAAAAGGTTGTTGTGTGATGAGATTGAGTTCGGAGGTCAGGTTACACCTCGAAAAGAGAATAGCAGAGCTCACCCGAGTCGCCTCGTATACACGAGTCTTTCGATACCCCTCTTTCTTTAAAAGTTGTGTGTGTGTGTGTGTGCTTTAAAAAATGCATGCTGAATATGATGTCAACATTGTATGCTATGTATTGAAATAAATTGAAATAGTGTTAGAAGGAGGCCTTAACAATGTTGGTTCGTGTCTATCTTTTGCTTGGGAATAGTGTTTGAGTGTGAATAGTGCTTCAGGATGGACCGAGATTGCTTCGGGATGTACCGGTGTCTGCGGACAGAGCTTTGGCGTGCCTTGGGAGTGCTAGGTGTGTCTGCGGATAGAGCTTCGGCGTGCTTCGGGATTGTTGGTTGTATTCGAGCAGAGGTTCGGCGTGCCTCGAGTTTTTTGGTTGTACTCGAGCAGAGGTTCGGCGTGCCTCAGGTTTGTTTATTGTACTCATGCAGAGGTTCGGCGTGCCTCGGGTTTGTTGATTGTACTCGGGCAAAGGTTCGGCGTGCGTCGGGATGCCTCGGGATTGTCCAGCAAGGCTACGGGATGGACCGGGATGTCTCGGGATGGACCGGCAGGGCTTCTGGAGCACCTCGCGGTGGTTCGGGAGCGTTTTGCGAGCACTCGATAGGACTTCGGAGCACCTCGGTAGGGTTCGGAAGGCCCCAATAAGAACCGAAAGGGACCGGGATTGCCTCAGAAGGACTTAGAGGGGAGCCTGAAGGCTTGGGGGAGAGAGGAGAGAATGGAGGTGTGAAGAAAATGAGAGGGGGAGCCGTCTATTTATAGGCCCTAAAAAACTGTAAAATGGTCTGCAC
The DNA here is from genome assembly GCA_022495995.1 of Adenophora triphylla var. japonica. Classification (NCBI taxonomy): domain Eukaryota; kingdom Viridiplantae; phylum Streptophyta; class Magnoliopsida; order Asterales; family Campanulaceae; genus Adenophora; species Adenophora triphylla. Next base: position 296,200 of record JAFEMH010000035.1, on the reverse strand, counting down.
GGATTGTTGTGCAAAACCAATTTTTTGGCTTTCCTGGATTTAAGGGAATATCGTGGACTTTAAGAGGATTTTGTAATTATGATGTCTACTTGCAAAAGAGTCCGTGCGGACCATTATGTAGGATGAATATTTTTTGAAATTTCCAAAATGTCCTTTTGTATTATTTTATTTCGGAAGGGTCCTACCTTGGTTTGATTGGTGGTTTTGGGGTTTTTGAAGGTTACGGGTCTTCGGGATCACGTTTGTGTGAGTTCGTGATGTTTCCCGTGCGTCGAATGGGGAGCGGTCCAGATTGGGGTACTTACAGTGACATGGACGTGTCAGTGTCCTGGGGAGAGGTGGACGTGTCGGTGTCCTGGTGAAGTGGACGTGTCGGTGTCCTGGGGCGAGGTGGATGTGTCGGTGTCCTGAGATGAAATGAATGGTGAGTGGTGGTGTCCTATGGTGTGACCGCTAAGGTCGGATGGCTGTGGACGTGGTGGTGTCCTGTTATGTGACTGCTAAGGTTGGATGGCTGTGGACGTGGTGGTGTCCTGTGGTGTGACCGCTTGGGTCGGATGGCTAGATCCTTTAGTAGGATTCCTACGTATCCTGAATTGGAATCAAGCCTGATCGTAGTTCGAAAATATTTGGTAATCTTACGAAGAGGTGTGTAATCTTACTAGAAGATGGGTAATCTTACATAAAGATGTGTTTGTCGTATATGAGGATGTGGTGGTGTCCTCTGACTGAGAATTTGTGGACGTGTCAGTGTCCTAAGTTGGGGATGAAAGTGTTTGCGCCTTGAGGGGAAGTCGATCATGCTCAAGTGTTTTGATCTTGAGAGGCGTTCTTGCCTTGTGATTGATTTTTGGAAGGCGTGCTTGCCTTGTGTTGGTTTTTGGGGAGGCGTGCTTGCCTTGTGTTTTGATTTTGGAAGACGTGCTTGCCTTGTGTTTGTTTTTAGGGAGGCGTGCTTGCCTTGTATTTTGTCCGCTGGGGAAAAGTTCGGGCTTACGATGGATGACGGGGAAATAACTTGTTTGTTTTGAAGGCATTTGTGCCTTGGGATTTGTGTTTGAAGGCGTTTGCGCCTTGGGGTTTGTGTTTGAAGGCATTTGTGCCTTGGGATTTGTGTTTGAAGGCGTTTGCGCCTTGGGGTTTGTGTTTGAAGGCGTTTGCGCCTTGGGGTTCCGGACTTACGATGATGGCCGGGGTTATCTTTGTTGGTTTAGGGACCAAACTGCATTGATTTTACTTGAAATGGCCTTTGGACGGCCAAGGGCAAAGATTATAAGGGCAAAAGAGGAAGTTTGCCAGGGCTGCAAAGTGATCCGTGTGGATACATTTACCTTGCAAATTGGTCCGCACGGATATACTTGCAAATCTGATTTTCTTAACCTGAATCAGATTTGTAGAAACGCCCATTCACTCCCATTTTCAAATTCCAGCCGAGGGAGAAGAGAAAAGAGGAGGTGAAAACTTGATTTTTGAGCCAAATTTTCTCGAGAAAACCTTTCCAAGTCGCTAGATTACTATCATGGTGGAAAGATTGGGGCGAGGTCTTCGTCAAAGGGGCCGAGAGGCCATAGAGAGGAGGTTGGATCTCCAAAGGAATTTTTCCTCCTACATTCCTTCAACAATCAACCCGGATGAGTTGTATCCGGATTCGAGGGTGCACACCTTGCGGGGGAAAAACTGTAATGGAGGTAAGAAATCAATTTTGTTTTGATTCTTCCTTTGTAATGGTGTATGCTAGAACTAGGTTTTTAGTTTTCGCAATTTGGGGTTTTTGTTGTTGCCTATCAATTTGTTAAATTGATGTTGAATTGTTGAAATTGGGTGTATATGGATTGTGGGTATGTGATTTTTGTTCAAAAATGTGGAGTTTAGCTCTTATTTGTGAAAATAAAGTGCCTCTCCTTGAAATGCATGCTTTGGTGACTTATACCTTATTGCTATTTTTGTATGTTCATGGATTTTTGGTTGGAAAATTGCCGTGTAGGTACTGACTTTGTGTGGAGAACTTGTGTTTATGTGTGCCGTGTTTCTGTGACGGGCATTTGTTTGAAAATGTGTCGTGTAGGGACAAATTCCTTGTGTTTTTTTGAAAATGTGTCGTGTAGGGACGAATCCCCTTGGGAAAATGTTTTGTGTAGGGACGGATCCCTTTGGGAAAAAATGTGTGTAGGGACGGATTCCTTTTTTTGGAGAAGTGTGTGTAGGGACGGATCCCCTTTTGTGTTGAAAAATTGTGTGTAGGGACGGATCCCTTTGTGTTGAAAAATTTGTGTGTAGGGACGGATCCCTTTGTGTTTGAAAAATTGTGTGTAGGGACGGATCCCTTTTGTGTTGAAAAATTTGTGTGTAGGGACGGATCTCTTTTGTTGAAAAATGTGTGTAGGGACGGATTCCCTTTTGTGTTGAAAGACGTGTGTAGGGACGAATCCCCTTTTGTGTTGAAAAATTATGTGTAGGGACGGATCCCCTTTTGTTGGAAAAGTGTGTTGTGTAGGGACGGATCCCTTTTGTTGGAAAATTGTGTGTAGGGACGGATCCCTTTTGTTGGAAAATTGTGTGTAGGGCTTGCCGTGTTGGGACGGACTTTTGTGTTTTGTGAATGATATGTGTTATCATTTTTGTTTTTGTGGATATTTGTTTAAGTATTGTTATTGACGTACCTTTGTTGTGTTTACCTGCAGGATGAGGTGCCTTCGTCTGGGAAGGCGAAAAGGATGAAGTCACGGGGATCCCTTTAGGCCGTGGTTGAGGTATGGAGGAACATGCCTGATATCTTCCGGGATGGGAGACCTAGCCCTCGGAGGCTGGTTATTGCTTCTGGGTTGAATGTGTTCGTGGAGAACCTGGCCGGGTTGGCGGAGACGCAGAAGAACAAGGGTGTCTTTTTGGCCTTATCTGAGTATTAGTGGGACACTACGCACACTTTCCACTTCAGCTGGGGGGAGATGACGGTGACTCCCACGGATTTCGCTGCCATCACCGGGCTGTCCTTCAAGGGGGAGTCTGTGAAATGGCGGGATCGAATGTCCGATGAGATGCTGACAGAGCTGCTTGGCTTTGCGCCTTAGCCCCGTAAGGGCTTGGGTATGGTGTACCACGATGTGGAGGCGAAGATTACTGCCAACATCGGGGAGTATCGCCGGGATAGTCGGGTAGTGTCGACGGAGCAGCTAGTACGCTCGTTTCTGTTGTTTGCCCTTTCTGAGACTTTGTTCTCGAATCATACTTCCAGCGCTCTTTTCCCTCCGCTCGAGAGTCTGATGGACTTGGAGAGGGTTTGTGACATCGCCTGGGGCGAGGCGGGCTTGGCTGAGCTCTATTTTGCTTTGGACAGATTCAGCCGGGGCGCGGTCAACTCCCTGGGGTGCTTTGACTTCGCACTGAAGGTATGAGTTTACATGCTTTTGTAGCTTAGAATTTCATCATTTCTCCATTTTCTTTTTCTTTTTCTTGTTCTGAGCATTATCTGCTTTTTTGTGGCAGGTGTGGTGCTATGAGATCTTCCGGTGCCAGCCATGGGATTGGCAGGATGAGGCCATGTTCGGGTATCCCGCCATGTTGTGCTGGGCTCGCTCTTTGATGAAGAGGAGGATGAGCCGGGGGAGGATCACTGTCACATATGGGGATGTGCAGCGATTCCTGGAGAGGGACAGTCCGGAGGGGTGTCAGCTGTACCCTTGGACTCGGTATGGCGAGGATGAGCTGGAGGGTGCCCCCTGGGTGACGCGGCAGAGGAAGCTTCTGCGGGGCTTTACTTGCGACTCCATGTACTTGGGGGAGAGGGTCTTCTGGCAGCATGGTGCAGGTGTTCCCCCTATGGCTCCGAGGGATCCGCCCTTTCGCATGATGAGTCCTGCTGATATGGACTTGCTGGAGTTCGAGAGGTACCGGGCCGGCGTGAGTGCCTAGGAGTTCATCCTGAAGGGAGAGGAGTATGCGGCCTTCGTCAGGCAGAGGTTGAGGACGCCACAGGTGTTGGCGAGGGAGAGGCGGACTGGCTTGTCGCATCCTCCAGATGTCCCGATGCCTGGGCCGAACATCACTTATGTCCGCGGGGATTCGAGGAGGAGGGTGTCGGTGCCCATCCCTGAGTAGGCTCCTGCCGCCTATCGTATCGACCCAGATGCTGTGGTGAGTTGGTTTATTCTTTTCCATCTTGGCATCTTTTCTGTATTTTTCTCTTTTGTCGAGTATTTTTGTATTTCTTTTGATGAGCGTTTCTTTTGTTGTTTGTTGTGCAGGTCTCGGGGCAGACCGTGGACGTGTTTACCCGCCGGTATGTGGGGTTGAGGGCTTTTACGAAGAAGCTCCTGAGGAAGATGTCCTGCGGGTCTTCGCGGAGTGCGGCGGCTTTCGAGCCAATGCCTTCAAGGAGGTTTGTGGATACTCCTTCTTCGAGGGCTGAGGCAGAGCCACAGCTTAAGGTGCCGGTTCGGGAACGACATAGCTTTGACGCGGGGACTTCTTCGGGGGTTCGGAGGCCGCAGAACATCCACCAGTTCTTTCCTCCGTCGGGTGTGCAGGATGAGGGTTCGTCCTCGCTTCCTTTCTTCGACCCTTTTATCGGGCTTGACCCTTCGTACTATCTCGAGTACTCGAGGAGAGGGTCGAGATTTCTGATTTCCAGGAGGTGACCGCCGGGTTTGCCGAGATGCAGGAGTTCCTGGCAGGCGATGGCGATGATGATGAGGATTCGGAGTAGGACTCCTTTTGTTTCCCCTTTTTTTGTATTGTAACAGACATTTGTATATGTAATTAAACACTTGTATTTGGCATAGCATAGCATTTAATTTGTGATGTAATGATTTATCTGTGATTTCGGGGACTGGCCTAGGAATTGTTTCTAGCTTATTTTACTTTTTGTGCATGTCGCATGAGCTGGGAATGCATTTGTGTTTAGTGTATGGGGGTCGGACACTTCATGCATGCAAAGTGGTCCGTACGGACACTTCTAGCAAATCTTTATGTCCATCCAATTAAATATAACATCAAAGCTTGATTCCTTGATAATCAAATGTCACAATCCCTTTGTCCACGTTGTCCAATTGAACATGAGTCATGGTCTATGTCAACTCATTCTGTTCAATGCTTTCTCGATTCCGAATATGTTGATAATCCAAATGCATTTGATCTCTATCAAATCACTTGAGTGTGGCCACACATTTCATCAACATCATTCATCGAGGGGCCCAAGCAAACATCTCTCTCAAACAGAGAGGGACAAATCCCGTCTTGACTTCTCATTCTTCCCTACAAGAATCCAATCATGCTAACATAGCCCTTATTGCTATCCGATTAAAGATAGTGTTAGACAATATCAAACACGATCTTCATCATGTGGAAGACGATGATAATCTCAGGTAAAAAGGATTCAATAACACGACGACTATCATGAGATTTAATCATGACAACAGACCATGTCATAAATCTCATAAGTAGGTCATGTCCAATACTTGTTCTCTAGCAAGTATCCATAAGTGTAATGTGCATCTCTATGCATATAATCATCTCCATGATTATCCATTGACAACTTATACTAGTTGTTCACAACAACTAGGGACGCAGTTCAATATAATAAACATGTAAACATATAATGAACTAAATAAACATTCTCTATAATAAATGATAAAGACGATTACATAACGGCATTGATGATTAGTCATAATTATCAACGGCCTAGGGCATAACACCAACAGTAAGCTCGGTCTTGAATCGCCAGGATCGTCACCAATTAGGTGTGTCAAGCATCTAGGGTTAGTATGTCAAATACTCACCTCAAACGAAGCCTGATCTTGAATCGCCAGGATAACTACCTCAACACAAAAGCCCGATCCTAAATCGTCAGGATCGTCACCAATTAGGTGTGTCAAGCATCTACAGGTAGTATGTCGAGTACTCGCCAACACAAAAGCCCAGTCTTTAATCGCCAGGATCGTCACCAATTATGTGTGTCAAGCATCTACAGGTAGTATGTCGAGTACTCACCAACACCAACAAAAGCTCGGTCCCGAATCGCCAGGATCGTCACCTAAACAAAAGCTCGGTCCCGAATCACCAGGATTGTCACCTCAACAAAAGCTCGATCCCGAATCACCAGGATCATCACCTCACTTCAGTCTCAAAAGACAAACCAACAGGACGCAAAGGACCGGACAGGTAAGCCTTTGTTTTCTAACATTTTTCCCCACAGGTTCGGAGCCAAGACAGGCGTATCTTCAAACAGACAGGTATATTCAAAATTGGGTCTTGATTTGATTCCTCAATATGGATTTGCCTTTTCAAAAATAAAATCTCCTCGATTTTCAAAATAATTTTCAAAATACCTAAAGCAGCCTTTTCGTATTTTGGAGTCGAACTACGTTTGGGTCTGATTCTCCGATAGAGATACGTAGGCTGCCATGCGGCACGACCATCCCGATGTTCAGAATGATGTCTTTTATATCGACGACATGACTTCTTCCATAAGTCTTGTCGCTGAGGGGCTCTGTAGACACCCCATTCTGAATCCATCGGAGCAGAGTAATACCACTCTAAGTCTCGCCTTGAGTCAAAAGTAGAAATCCACCATTTCGTCATGTTTCGTTAAGTTTTGGCTAACAACCGTTAGTTTGGACTAAACTGCATACGAGATAACGAGGGAAGGACATAATTTTCCACTGGCAGCCTTGTCCCGCGCGAGACATACGTGTCTCGCATGAGACTAAGCTTTTGAAGGATGTGCAGAAACCAGTTTCCTTGTCGATTTCAAAATCTCTTCTTGATAAAATCTTATCAATCCGGTTCTCCAATAACAGTTGAGTTCTAAAAACTTCCTAGGGTGATTTCCCTCTCTACCTTTACCTCTCCAACATCCTATAAATACTTGATGATTTCTAGCATTTCAGACCCCGGTCGACCTCCGACATTTTACTGGTTTCTCTCCCTGAAAGATTCCTGTAAATCACCCCCTAAATCACCTAAAGTTTGTTTATCAACCTTGTTGTTCAACAAACATCGAAGTCCGAATCAATGATTGAGGCGAAGCTCTGTCCGCATCAAGATTCGAATCTAGGATTGAGTCAAAACTGTGTTCGAATCTCCTCTCAAACCAAAAGGTAATCTTCCTTCTTTCTAATTGATTATTAGAGTGGTATAGCACATCGAACCTAGGATCGGCCTAGAGCCTCTCCAAATCATGGAGACGGTCTCGAAGCAATCGACCATATATTCGATTTAACCTAGTTAAATGGATTCTTTTATTTGTTTATTAAAATGTCTTTTTCTTTGAAAACCCCCCTTTAGCAAGACCGATCTCCGGATTGGGTGGAATGGGTGCTCCTTGACCTTTCCATTCCATAACTTAAGCCCCAAACCCAAATCTTTTCAAATGGTTTTTCTTATTGTTTTCCATCAATAAATGATAAGTGGCGACTCTAGATGTTAAAAATTCACCATCGCTACAGTAGGATTTCTGGAGTATCCCTTTAACATTGGCCTAAAATTCCCCTTTTCGCCCTTGATTAACCGTTTATTTAGGGCCACTAAGTTAGCTTATCCTCAACTGATGCCAGTAGGATGGAGGATTCTATTAACCCTAGACAGGATTGCCTTTGAAACTGGACTTACTGTTGGCTTGGAAGAATTGGCTTTTACCTCCGAGATTAGGTCATAAGGTCCCCATAGATACAATTTTAGGGCTAAATATGTGTCGGATAACCTAGTACTAGATTTTGAGGCTCAAGATAGAGGGTGAAAGAGCAAATTCTTCTTTGTGATAAAGGATACTCTGGAAGGTGGTGAGGAGTTGGTTACGAAATGGAGGTCGCAAGGTATAGCCTTGGTTCTTTCTTTAACATCTTACTCCTCTTTATCTTTGCTCAACATGTTGTCTAATTCCTTTCTTCTTAGATTTCTCAATTGCCAAGTTGAGCGTTTTATTCCCTGAGAAAGATGATACTTATACTAACATGAAGAAGATCCCCAGCGTTGAGCATTAACAGGATGTCTTCAGGTAAAGATGAACTTGTTGTTTTAATTTTGTCATATTGAATTTTGCTATTGCATCTAATAATTTTCTTGTTGCTTCAAATCAGTCAACCGATCACAAACTGGAGGTTTTACTATGGACGATGTGATGTCAAGGATCAAGGCTAAAGCTGAAGTGAAGAAGGAAGGTTCATCTTCAAAGGCTAAGAAGAGGAAAGTGGAAGATGTTGAGATCGTGGGGATTGTGGAGAAAAAGAATTGGCAAGTTGGTTCAGCAAAGGAGGTTTACAACAAAATGGTTGAGAATTTAAAGGAAAAGACTGATAACTTCAAGGCAGAGGTAACAATCTCACATTTTCATCTTGCTTCTTCTGGCTAAAAATTATACTGACATGTTGAAGATTTCAGTCCACATATCTGATTGAATTTTTGATGAATGAGATGAGTCTTCGAGACGATAAAGTCATGATTTTTGAGCACAAAGCCAAGTTCGAAGGTAGTAGGGCTAACAAGGCTGAAAAGGAATCACATACAAGGGCTAAAGAGATTGAAGGTTTGAACAAGTTAATGGAGGAACAATCTGGCAGGCTGTTGTGATGTACCCAATTTTTTTGCGCCGAAGCCCGACAATGCCCTTTTTTGGAGGTTTGAAAAATCTTTATCGGACTTTGAAAAATCAACGGAGTCGCCACACCATTTTTAGTTTAAGGGGTCAAAACTTTGAAAAATTCCCAAAATTAGAGAAAATGAGTTCGGAGGTCACGTTACACTCCGGGAAGAACGTTTGGCGTTCACTCACCCGGAATGCCTCGTATAACGAGTCTTCCAAACTTGAAACTTTTGTGTATATGTGTGTGTGTGTTTTGAAAAAAGGTTTGACTAAAAGGGATTTTCTGGAGATAAACTGAATCTGAGGAACTGGACTGGAAAAACAGTTTGAAAATAAGGACTGAACTGAAAATAACAGGAACTGGAAAACTGTTTGCAGATGACAATGTCATCCGCGTAGATGAGATTGTAGTGCAATCTTATCCGTGCGGATGGGCTGCAGTGTCAATATTTTTTATAGTTTCCAAATTAGTCACTGTAATTTCCAGAAACTTAACTGGATTTACAGGACTTAACTGGAAATGTAACTGAAAGCAGAAAAAATATGGCATCCATGTTTTGTCCTCTCTTTCCCTAGACTTTGATTAGTGGTCATAAGTGATGAATCCACTTAACCAAGTCATCCCGGGGGTACATTAGGACTTGAAAAATCTATCATTTGCAAAAGCGAAGGGGATTTGACATGAAAGTAAATTTTAAAAAGGGATAGGTCAAGATGTATCAACTTTTAGAGGAAGATCTCTAAGGTGGCCATGAGGAAGACCATCCTTGAGACCTATACTCAAGGGTATCTCATACATCTTGTGTGACCTATTCTGTGAGTCTAGATGATTTTCATCCAAGGAAAGAGTTCCAAGGTGAGCATCTTAGACTAGGGAGGGGGATTTACAAGGAAATGAACAATTTAGACCATTTGGAGTGATCATCTATGGAGATGAACTCCAAGATGACCACATCCTAGGTCAAATAACAAGTAAGAACTAGAAATGTAAAGAGACATGGAAGTAAAAAATGTGGACCATTTAGAAGTGATCATCTATGGAGATGAACTCCAAGATGATCATCTTCTAGATCAAGTAAGCAAATATCAAGTAAAGACAAGTTAGTGTAAAAGGGACAAGGAAAACTCACAAATAAAATGTGGATCCTTGTAGAGAATCATCCATGGAAATGGGTTCCATGGAGATCCTCTTGGATCCTAGGACAAAGGGAAGGAGGGTGAACAAAAATGGGCAAGTAAAATCACATCATGGAGATATGAAATTCATGCATGAACAAAGGAGTGTTGAGTAGGGAGAGAACAAGGGTTTACCAATTGTTTCTTGGGTTAGTGTTTAGGGTTTGAGGGCTTCAATGGCTTGGAAGTGGTTTTGGAATGGGTTTGGTATTGAATTTGGTATGGAATTTGAGTGGTGAAGGTGTTAGGGGCTGTTTGAGGGAGGATTTTGACAGAGTAAAAGTAGGTTTTACGATTTTTTGGCTTGTTAAAATTGAGGGAGAAGGGCTGTATTTATAGGTTGGATGGGGTGCAATCTTATCCGCGTGGATGAGATTGTAGTCACAATCTCATCCGCGCGGATGGGATCAGCAGCGTGCCTGGTCCTGTGCAGAAAGCAGTTTTGGCACTCTTCACACTGGCACTTTGTTCCACTAACACTGGCACTTTGTTACACTAATATTTTTGCTGGCTCTCAAAAACACAAGCACTGGCATTCAAAACAACATGGACTGGCATTCAAAATCACGTACACTGGCACTCAAAAACACATACACTGGCACCCAAAAACACTGATAATCATTTTTACTAGCTCTAAAAAACACAAGCACTGGCACTCCAAAATACATGCACTGGCACTCAAAAAAACAAACACTGGCACTCCACCACACATACACTGGCATCTAAAACAGACAAGTAATTCGGGAAGCAATAAATTGAATAATCTTCAAATTCATTCCCCGGACTAAGGTTTTTGAGCCGGCGACACGAAATTGGTGTCATTGGTCGATTATGATGCCTCGCCGCCGGTCAAAACACCAATTAAACATCAAAAACCCCCACCAAAATTGAAAATCCGGAAGGGGAAAGGTATGAATTTGGTGTGTATTAGGAATGAGTCAACCGTCAAGAATGTGCCGGAGACGGCGGCTGAGGGAATCAATCGCCGCCTGTATCTGGGAAAATGTGAAACACTCGTCGCCTTCGTACACTGGAGGTTGAGTTGTCGCCGACGCCGACTCCGTTTGGGTAAATTCGTCAAACAATTTGTGGGCATTGGTGGTATCAGAAACAGGGGACGATTGAGGGGCGAATTTGGGAGCGGAACGAGCATGGATTACGGCGATCTTGTTGGGTGATTTGGAAGCGGCTTTGGAACTCTCCACAGTTGTCGCTGCCATTTGTTTGATTAATAACTTCTTCGTTGAAAATGGATTCAGATAGAGAGAGTAGAGAGAGAGAGAGCGACGGGTAAACCACGTTTTTCTGTAAGCTTATTAAAAAACGCGTTTTTTACAAGTTTTTGGCATTAGCATATAATTTATAAAAAATTGTAACTACCACATAATTGTCACAACAAAATGCAAAACATTATTAAGAATTGGAATACACGCCAACGTAACGAGTTCAAGCATATTTTAAATAATGCCTAGGATTCGGGTCGTGACATTCACTCCCCCTAAAAGAAAATTCAACCCGAATTTTAACTTGACTTACCACAAATATCGAACAACCAAGGATATTTCCGCTCCATCTCCTCCCGGAGCTCCCAAGTAGATTCTTCCACATCATGGTTCCTCCAAACCACTCTCACAAGAGGAATACTCTTATTTCTCAGTTCTTGCACCTTAGTATCAATAACTTGAACTGGCTGCTCCACGTAAGACATATCCGGCTCTATATCCTCGGGAATCCCCGGCAACACGTGAGAAGGATCATAAACATACTTCCGTAGCATTGAAACATGAAATACACTATGCATTCTCCCAAGCGATGAAGGTAAAGCAAGACGATATGCTAAATTTCCCACTCTTTCTAAAATATCAAAAGGCCCAACAAATCTCGGAGCTAATTTACCCTTCTTGCCATACCTCTTAATTCCCACCTTTGGCGAAACCCGCAAAAATACTAAGTTACCTAATTGAAACTCAAGGTCTCGCCTTCTATGATCAGCATAAATTTTATGTCTACTCTGGGCTGTCTTCAATCGTTCCCAAATAATCTTGAATTTCTCAACTGAATCCCGAACCATATCAAGACCCCAAATCTTAGTTTCACCCACTTCATCCCAACAAATCGGAGACCTACACTTCCTCCCATACAACGCTTCATAAGGTGCCATATCAATACTTGATTGATAATTATTATTGTAGGAAAACTCAACAAGAGGCAAATGAACGTCCCAAGAATCAGAGAAGTCTACCGAACAAGCTCGTAACATATCTTCAAAAATCTGAATGGTCCTCTCGGATTGGCCATCAGTCTGAGGATGGAATGCTGTACTAAATCTCAACTCTGACCCCAAAGCTTTTTGCAATGCTTGCCAAAATCTGGAAGTAAATCTAGGATCCCGATCTGATACAATGCTAACCGGAACCCCGTGCAACCTGACTATCTCATGAATATATAACTTCACAAGCTTCTCCATCGAATAGCTAATGTCAATAGGTAAGAAATGAGCGGACTTTGTCAATCTATCCACAATTACCCACACGACGTCATGCTTCTGACTAGTTCGAGGTAATCCCGTAACAAAATCCATGGTGATATGTTTCGCTTTAACTTGTTGACACGTTAAACATTTCGACACATAATCCGCTATTTCTCTTTTCATGTTATTCCACCAAAAATGTTGTTTCAAATTGTTATACATCTTCGTACTCCCGGGATGAATAGTATACTTGGATTTATGACCTTCATCAAGAACTCGGCTCTTCACCCTCTCAATATTTGGCATGCACAATCGGCCTCTAAAAGTCAACACTCCCTCGGAGCTAAGGGAGACCTCCTTGAATTTTCCATCCTCGATTTTATCTAAAATTTTCTTTAATTCTAAATCCTCCTTTTGAACCTCTTTTATTTGTTGAATCAAGCTTGGTGAAGCAGAAATGTTCGCAAAGATAGCCCCATGCCTCAACTCTCGGGGACACCAATCTCGATCATCCTCAACATCTTCCATTCCCGAACCATCAAGGAAGCGACATACGATTTCCTACTGATAGCATCCGCCACAACATTAGCTTTGCCCGGGTGATAAGAAATGGTGCAATCATAATCCTTCAACAACTCCATCCATCTTCGCTGCCTATTGTTCAACTCCTTTTGCGAGAAAAGATATTTCAAACTTTTGTGGTCCATGAAAATTTCAAACTTGGCTCCGTAAAGATAATGCTTCCATTTGTGCAATGCGAAGATAATAGCTGCAAGCTCCATATCATGAGTCGGGTAATTCTGTTCACACGAGGTCAACTTCCTAGAGGCATAAGCAATAACCTTCCCATTTTGCATTAACACACATCCCAAGCCTTCCTTCGAAGCATCACAGTAAATAACCAACCCATATTTCCCATTTGGTAGCACAAGGACAAGTGCCGATGTCAATCTCTTCTTCAATTCCTCAAAACTATCTTGGCACTTCTCACTCCACACGAAAGGTATATTCTTCCGAGTCAACTGAGTCAACGGAGTAGCAATCTTTGAAAACACTTTTATGAACCTTCTACAATACCCGCCCAACCCTAGAAAACTCTGAATCTCGGTAACTGATTCCGACCTTTTCCAACTAACCACGGCTTCAATCTTGGAAGGATCAACTGAAATTCCGCCCTTGGAAACAACATGGCCTAGGAAAGAAACCTCCTCAAGCCAAAACGCACACTTACTAAATTTAGCAAACAACTGCTTCTCTCGGAGTACCGTCAAAACCATTCTCAAGTGTTGTTCATGCTCCTCCCAAGATTTAGAATAGACGAGAATGTCATCAATAAACACAACAACGAAAGTATCAAGATAAGGTTTAAAAACTCGATTCATCAAATCCATGAAAATGGCTGGAGCATTCGTTAAACCAAAAGGCATGACAAGGAAATCGAAGTGACCATACCGAGTACGAAAAGCTATCTTGGAAACATCCTCAGGACGAACTTTCAGCTGATGGTACCTGCTTTTCAAATCAAGCTTAGAAAAGACTGTCGCACCTTGTAATTGATCAAATAGGTCATCAATATGAGGTAGAGGGTATTTGTTCTTTACCGTCACTTGGTTCAACTATCGGTAATCAATACAAAGTCTCAACGACCCATCTTTCTTCCTAACAAACAATACCGGAGCTCCCCATGGTGAGACACTCGGTCGGATGAATCCCCGATCAAGTAACTCCTGCAACTGAGCTTTCAACTCTTTCAATTCAGCTGGAGCCATTCTATACGGTGCCTTGGATATCAGAGCTGTACCCGGAAGCAATTCAATCCCAAACTCTATCTCTCTATCCGGAGGCATCACATACTCGGGAAGAGAACACATCCGGAAACTCCTTAACTATTGGTACATCCCCAAATTCAGGCAACCCTTTAGTAGTATCTAAGACACTAGCCAAGAATCCCGTACAACCACGAAGCAACAACTTTCTAGCTTTCACATAAGAAATGACACGAATATTCCCAACCGAAGGAATAGCCTCAAAAATAAACTTAGGCATATTCGGAACGGAAAAGGTAACAACCTTCTTATGACAATCGACTAAAGCATGGTATTTTCTTAGCCAATCCATACCCAAAATGACATCAAAATCATGCATAGGCAACACTACCAAGTCAGCAGGTAAAACATGATCACAAATATGCACATCACAGGCACGTAACACCTCATCAATTACTAAACACTCTCCCATCAAAGTTGACACTTCTAGCACATAAGGCATAGATTCCACAGAAATAGGTAATTTTGATGCAAAATGCATGGACACATACGAATGAGATGAGCCAAGATCTATTAGTGCACGTGCTCTCATACTTGCTATAAAAATAGTACCTCCGATGACGTCGGAGGAATCTGCCGCTTGTTGTTGATTCACCGCAAAGACCCAACCCTGAACCATAGGCCTCCCCAAAGAATCTCTCTTCTGCCCCTGAGATGTCCCGGCTCCACTCCCGGATGGTTGCTTCTTTGACTTTGGACAATCCTTCTGAAAATGTCCCAACTGTCTACAATTCAAACATTTACCCTATTTCTTCCAGCAATTATCCTCGATATGTCCCTCCTTCTGACAATAACTACAAACTTTCTTTGGTACATTCCCTGAAATGCAACCCTGTCCTCGAACACTAGATTGACCTTGCGGCTGTCCTCTAAATTGTGATGTCGATCCTTGCCCTCCTTGACTATCTCGACCTTGTTGGTGGGATCTATTTTGTCCTCCTTGCCTTCCTGTACTTACTACTTCAATTTTCCTCTTATGATCTTCAATGTTGTGCTCCACATGGTAAGCACGATCCACGGCATCTTGCAAATTTTGAAACTTGTGGGATACTAACTGAGTACGGATCACTGTCTTCAAGCCTCGCACAAATCTCATAGCCTTCTTCTCTTCGGTTGCCACCAAATGAGTGAAATATCTCGCTAATTCCGTATACTTGGCCACATACTGAGCCACTGTCAATACATTCTGCTCCAGGTTAAGAAATTCTATCTCCTTCTTGTCTTGATCCACCGTCGGAATAAAGTGCTCCTTGAACTTTCTTAGAAAATTATCCCAAGTGTACGGAACATGAGCCTCATCCCAAATTGCTTTTAAAGTTCTCCACCAATGCTTCGCCGCACCAGAAAACTTGTAAGCTGCGAATCTGACTCGTTCATCTTCAGTACACCTCAACACATCAAAGATTTTCTCTATTGCCTCTATCCATCTCTCCGCCTTTAACACATCCGGCTCACCCGCATAACCAATAGGTTTCAGCTTCAAAAACTGCTCCAATCCAACCCTTGGTGCTGCTTGCTCTCCTTGTCATCTTTGATCATTCATGGCCTTCATAGACGCTTCTAACATTCCTTGGAACATCTCCCGGGTCTCCTCTCGAACATTTCCACGGCCTAAAGGTCCGGTCGGATCACCTTCTGCCCCTGCCATAATGATTTAGTACCTGCATAAAACATTTAACGTCACTCACTCAATCCATACTACCCTCCTAGGTCACGTAGTCACTCTAGACTATCTAAACCTAACACTCTGATACCAACTGTCGCACCCCGAACCGGAGACCTACTTGGCCCCACGTTCAGAACACGCTCGGAAGACGCCTTTATTTTTAAAACTTTTTCGAAATGTCCTTTTTAAACTTTATCATTTTTAAAGACCTGCTAAATGTAAAGACTTTCATGTACAAACCATTTTTCAAAACATTTACAAACCACACACAAAGTTCTTTTACAACGCAAGGAACCTAGTTCCCAAATTTAAAGATATTTACAAACCTTACTAAGTTGCAAAAATAAGGACAACATCAAGTCTAGGATACTACCCCAAGGTTTACATTTACATAATGTAACCAACTATACAATACCTTGAACAAAATACCACCCAACTCGGTATCCTCACGTGATCAACGTGGCCTAGCACCAGGCTCTCCTCTATCTAAGAAAGCAATAAAAGGACGGGGTGAGAAAAATCTCAGCAAGTTATTATGTATGCAGCAATATGATATGCAATCATAATATAAAAGCATATAACAACAAACATCATATATATATCACATTCTTATCAACACAAAGAAAGATATATACATAAACACATAAGTGCAATACTGTAACACTGAGAAGGATACTGAGCCAAGGTTTAATCCTCAAAAGGATATCACGATCCAAGCAGCATCATCCGCTGAAGAAACAGTTCCAGAACCAAATCATAATAACCACAACAAACAGGACTATGGCACAAAGTCATATCCAATAGTGCAACTAGACTACTTCTTGAGCTAGTCCACTACTCCCAAACCATGACCTATGGCTGGGAAAACAGGGAACCAGTGTACGGACTATAACGAACTCGGCTCGGGTGCCATTATAGTCCCGTAACACTGCCCAATTCAAGCACCATCTGGACTTGAATTAAAAGCACAGTGCTACATGCCTGCTTACAATCACCGATGATTCCAAAGTAGGGAACCATACCCATATAACATATCACAACGATATCCAAATGATAACAAGTATCCATGAACACTTTTTTTTTTTTTAGCGAAAGGAGACGGTACTCCCTAGATTTTATTAATTAAAAAGAAAATTACAAAACAAGGAGGGGGACATGACAACCTTAACCTCCTGGAAAAGAAAAGGGGGGAGTCCTTACACAAGCCGTAAGGTCCTCTACAAAAGGGGGAGGGGAAACTACCTACCAAAGAAAACAGGAAAATACAATAGAAAACATCAGAAACTAAAATCTAATATAGGGGATAGCAGCCCTATCTAAATTATAAGCACCTTTGCAACAGTGAGGAAGATCACCAAAAGAATAATATTCTGAATTAGATCTCGAGACAGCCGCGACGTTAGCCAAACCATCAGCAACCTGATTCCCTTCACGCAGAATATGAGTCACTCTAACACCAATATGAGAGATAAGCCTTTTTATATGAAGAACCTCGTACCAAATACTCCAAGGAATATGAAAGTCACGGATTAGCACATTTAAAAGAATTTCAGAATCAATTTCAAGCCAAAGAGAAGAAATACCAAAATGAGACGCATAAATGAGGCCGTCCAAAACCGCCTTAGCTTCAGCAACCATGTTAGTATTATTACCATAGAACTTGGAATAAGCAAATAACAACTTACCATTCTTGTTTAAAATACCACCTCCAGAACTGATACCCGGATTCCCTTTAGAAGCACCATCTGTATTAAGCTTTAGCATTTCCGAACGAGGAGAATTCCAATGAACAAACTTTAAAAGCCGAGGTTTAGGAACAGCCTTAGGAAGGTGAAAGCAATGAAAAATATGACTTTCTAAGTCGGAAGAAGGGAAAGAAAGGCTGTAAGCCTTAATGATAGAACCAATCTGCACAAAAACCTCACGGATGATCCTAGAAGAGGACATATGAACATCCTCAAACCTAGCTTTGTTTCGACCCTTCCACAACTCCCAAAGAATAAAACAAGGGAGAATGCGAGAAAGCCAAAGAATCCCTTTATTATTTCCAAGGGCCGAGTTGAACCACCAGCTATCTAGGATAGTTTTAACATTGTTATAAGAAATGTGAACACCAAACAGCCTAGCAAACCAATCCCAAGTTTCAAAAGCCACTTGACTTTGAACGAAAAGATGAAAAGAATCTTCTAAAGAATGCTGCGAACAACAAACACAGGAAGACACAAGGGATATACCTCTTGAACAAATTAAACTTAGGATTCCAAAGTAGGGAACCCTAATCAAACACATCATAAAGATGTCAAACAATTATCAAAAGTGCAACACATATTGTCTACATCTTTATAATAACATTCAAGGATTTAACAACAATCATAAACCATGTATATGAAATCGCGTAAGGCACAATATATAACCAATAAGCCCTACATGCTCAATATACAACAATTAATAACCTCTATAAAGGTTCAAGATCAAATTACCAATTTTGGATAACTTTGGTTAAGTTGCAAATCAAGCCTGCCAATCATTTTCCGAACAATATTTAAACCACTTCCACAAATCCATTTTGATCAATTAAGACATCATTGGGTAGCTAAAGTGTTGTACTTCAATTATAGTTAAAGAGGGTTAAATTATATACTAGGTTGAATAGGGTTCTAAGGCTTGGAAAATGCTTCAGAGGTGGCAGGGCAGGGCACGACTCGTGCCCAATTGATACCCCTCCAGAATCAGTCGTCCCCCCTTGGGCACGACAATGCACGACTGTCCAACCTCAAGGGACGACTCGTGCCATAGGGCACGAGTCGTGCCATCTGCACAGAAATCAGAAACAGGCTGAAACATCAGCAACCAATTTTCCAAAGTAACCAAGACCAAAGTACTCTGTTTCTAAGGTACCAAAACAGGTACCAAACATCAGTAAAATAGACCAACTCATTTCATACCCTTTCCAATACATTCCAACACTAACCAACATCATTTTATTACCAACCTTTGTTCCATATTGCCATGCAACTATTTCATTAAGCCATTAAAACCATAATATCAATTTTTCCCAGACTCTTTCTACTACAACAACACCACCATGACCAATTACCATTTCCAAGCTTTCTAATTCAAGGAAAATAGTTCCAAAATACCAAAAATCATTTATATAATATCAATAACAACAATAATCATGGAATGAACAATTTTTGGAAGGGAATCATAACAACTTACCAAAATAGTGCGAAATGAAATATTTATTTGACCGGCTCTATGCGTTCCCCTCGTCACCACGAACAAGAATACGTGATTTGTTTTGAAAACGGAAAGGTAATGAACTTGGAATAATTTTTAGAAGGAACTTAGGGTTTTGGAAATCTCCATGGCTTTTAAAGAAGAAGAATACTGATGAAGATGAAAAATGATTTTCTCTTTACTAATTCCATTGATAATTATGAAAGGTTCTACTAAAGCTCCTCCCAAGTCTAAGGAAATGCAATTAACACCTCAACCTTTATTCTTCACACAAAAGCACCTCAAGGTTAATAACAAATTAATACTAAATTTCCCAATAGTTACCAATTTAACTACACTCTCCTAATTTTCCTTTAAGACATTAGATAATTATTTCCATTTATTCATATATGTAAATTAGCATATAATTTATAAAAAAATTGTAACTACCACATAATTGTCACAACAAAATGCAAAACATTATTAAGAATTTGAATACACGCCAACGTAACGAGTTCAAGCATATTTTAAATAATGCCTAGGATTCGGGTCGTGACAATCCATACTAGGTTGCTTAGGTCTACAAGCTTGCAAAATTGACCTCAGAAAACAGTCCTGGGCACGACTCGTGCTCATAGGCACGACTCGTGCCCAACCCCTGCACGAGTGCATCAATTATCACGACTATGTCATACGAGTGAAACCTGAGGGTCACGACTCGTGCTCCAGGGCACGAGTCATGGCCTTTGCCCAGAATCATGCTGAAGCTGCAAAACATTAGCGAGAACAAGGAAACTTACCATTTTCCTTCAAACTCAGCCATTCAAACCAAGCCACTTCACTATATGTACATATTTTAGACCATAAACATACTCCCTCTATGACATGTACCATATTACACCACCTTTCTATTTAACCAAACCATATTTTACAACTCCTTCAGCCTAACTATTTGAAAAACCATAATTTCATCAATTCTAAGGCCAAATAACTTGCATAACATTATCAAGGACGCATTATATCATCTTTATACATATTATGAACAATTATAGAAAGAATCATAATAACTTACCAAAAATAGGTCGAAATAAAAAGAAGATTTGATTGGCGATACTTGTCCTAATCAACTCCCTGGTCACTAATATGAAGTCGGAATTGAAAACGGATCAACGGTTAATTTGTTATAATTTTCTGAAGGTAACCCTAGGTTTAGGATGAAACATAGGAAGGAAGAACTGAAGGAGAAGAATGAATCTTCTGGCACAATTTTAAGGATTTATATTAACCATTTACACTTTACCTCCTCTGAGTTCCAGCTCCTAACAACCAACTACCCTAAACTTATTTTTACACTAAAGCTCCTCGATACTTTTATAACTTTTTGATTTAAAATTCTAATATTATCACTTTACCACATTAATTCCTTTTTACTCCTTCTAGACATTATATATTTAAACTTAATTTAATAACATCTAAAATCACGAAATTTAGCAACTTAACCAAATACACACTTAACAATTCCAAATACCACATAATGTACAATATGAGATGCAATGCACCTCACCCCCCCCCACGTGCTCCACTTGTGACCAACATAGTGCCTAGGTTTAGGGTCGTGACACTCACTCCCCCTTAAATAAAATTTGTCCCGAATTTGAACTTAACTTACCTGAATGCTCCAATAAACCAGGATATTTCTGTCTCATCTCAGATTCCATTTCCCAAGTAGCTTCCTCAATGGTGTGATTCTTCCACATAATTTTCATCACAGGAATACTCTTGGTACGCAATTCCTGACCTGCCACTCCAGAATCCGCAATGGTTCCTCCACGTAGGTCATATCCGCCTGAACATCCTCGGGAGGAAAACTCAAGACATGAGAGGAATCATAACAGTACTTCCTCAACATGGAAACATGAAACATATCATGGAGAGAAGAAAGAGATGGAGGTAGATCCAATCGATAGGCTAACTCACCCACCTTCTCTAATACCTCAAATGGACCAACAAATCTCGGTGCCAACTTCCCTTTGTTGCCCAACCTTTTAATCCCTGTTCTTGGTGAAATCTTCAAAAATACAAAATCACCAACCTGAAAGGATAACTCCCTTCTTCTAGTGTCGGCATAGCTCTTCTGTCGACTCTGGGCGGTCTTCAATCTGTCACGAATCACTTTAATCTTCTCAGTTGAATCTCTAACTAAGTCTGGACCACAAAGTCTAGCTTCACCAACCTCGTCCCAACACATTGGAGACCTACATTTCCTCCCATACAGGGCCTCATATGGTGCCATTTCTATACTGGACTGGTAGCTATTGTTATAGGCAAATTCCACTAAAGGCAAATGGTCTTCCGAAGATGAGTGAAAGTCCATCACACAAGCCCGTAGCATGTCCTCAAGAATCTGAATGGTTCTCTCAGTCTGCCCATCGGTCTGAGGATGAAATGCTGTGCTAAAACTCAACTTGGACCCCAAGACTTCATGCAAAGCCCTCCAAAACCGCGAGGTGAATCTCGGATCCCTATCAGAAACAATGTTGACAGGCACTCCATGAAGTCTCACAATCTCGCGTATGTACAACTGGGCCAATTTCTCTAATGAATACTTGATTGAAACTGGTAGAAAGTGAGCTTATTTGGTCAGCCTATCCACAATCACTCATATAGCATCCATCTTCCTCGAAGTAGGAGGTAATCCAGTCACAAAATCCATAGAAATGCTCTCCCACTTCCATTTCGAAATATCCAGTGGTTGAAGCAATCCCGCGGGCCTTTGATGTTCAGCTTTGATTTGCTGGCAAGTCAGGCACTTGGAGACGAATTCTGAAATCTCCCTTTTCATACCATTCCACCAGTAACCTCTCTTCAAATCCTGATACATTTTGGTGCTTCCTGGATGAAAAGCAAATCGGGATTTGTGGCCATCCTCTAAAACTTTCCTTTTGATCTCCGGGGAAGAAGGTACGCAGATTCTGCCTTTGAATGTCAAAATCCCATCCTTGTTCAATGAAAACTCCCCCGTCTTTCCATCTTGTAACTTTCCCAAAATTGTCTTCAATTATGTAATCAATACACAACCTCAACGTACCATCCTTCTTCCTAACAAACAAAACTAGTGCTCCCTAGGGTGATACACTGGGATGAATGAAACCCTTGTCTAACAATTCCTGCAACTGAATTTTCAACTCTTTTAACTCAGCTGGAGCCATTCTGTAAGGTGCTTTAGAAATTGGTGAAGTACCTGGCAATAAATCAATACAGAACTCCACCTCCCTATTCGGAGGCATAGAATACTCAGTTGAGAATACATCACTAAACTCATTCACAACTGGAACACAAGATAGCTCGAGAGACTTCTTACTAGAGTCTAACACATATGCCAAGTATCCCTCACACCCTTTTGATAACAACTTTCTAGCCTTTAGTGCAAATATAACATGAATGCCAAATAAAGACTTATCAGCATCAAATATAAACACAGGCACATCAGGCATAGAAAAGGTGACTCACTTTTTGCGACAGTCCACCAAGGCATGACAATAACTCAACCAGTCCATGCCTAAAATAACATCAAAATCTTGGATTGGTAACTCTACCAAATCCACCGGCAATACATGCCCACATATAATCACCTCACAATCATGATAAATCAAAGAAGATTCGAGGCACTCTCCCACAGGAGTAGAGACCTCTAGCACATAAGGTAACAACTTAGGCAACTTATGCAATGTGAATGCAAAATGAGATGCCACATAAGAATGGGACGATCTAGGGTCGATAAGAATACGAGGCCCTGAGACAGGGATAATACCTCTAATGACCGCGGTGGGATCTACCCCGCCTCGACCCAAGTCAAACACTCTACCTTGTACTCTCTCCTTAGGCTTCCCCTCAACATTCCTCTTCACACCACCTCTTGGCTGGTCACCCTGCTGTCTACCACCCGCAGTTAGACCCCGGTGAAATTAGGACAATCCTTTTTGAAATGCCCCATCTCTCCACAATTCATACATTTACCTTGTTTCCTCCAACAGTTGTCTTCAGAATGACCCACTCTCTTGCAAAAATTGCAAATAGTCCCAAATTGGCTGGATACAGGATGAGTTGAAACTGTGACTGTTCCTCCTCTAGCCACTCCTGGAGTTGAAGGCTTAGGCTGACCCCTGTTCTGTCCTAAACTCTGGCCTGGAAACTTAGCCTTGATTCCACTACCTTCAGGTTTACCTCGATGTTCTTCAATGTCATTTTCAATTCTATAAGCCATGTTTACTGCTGCCTGATAATTGGGAAAATCATGTGTCAACAGTTGTTTTCGGGACTCCAACCTCAGTCCTTTCACAAACCTGTAGACTCTCCTTCCTTCCTCTGGTACAAATGTGGACAATACCTCGCCAGCTCTGTGAACTTCGCCGAATACTGGGCCACTGTCATTGCCCCTTGCTCGAACCTCAGAAACTCTACCTCTTTCTTGTCTCTGGTAAGCACTGGAATGAAATGTTCTTTAAACCTTCTGGTGAAGTTGTCCCAAGTTTGGGGCGTGTGGTCCCGCTCCCAACTCTCCTTGAGTATTTTCCACCAGTGTTCTGCAGGACCTTCCAGTTTGAACACCGCACATCTGACTTTTTCCTCGTCTGTACTCTCCATTGCCACAAAGATTTTATTCATAGCTTCCAACCACCTTTCTGCCATCGCTGGAACTGGATCCCCGTTGTAGCTTGGTGGAGCCATTTTGACAAACTTTTCTAACCCGTGTGCTTGTCTCCCCTCAGGTTGCTGTTGTCCCAGACCCTGAGCTGCCATATTCTAAAGGAAAACCCTGAACATAGCCATCATTTCAGCATTCTGGTTTTCCCCGGCTCCCATATCACCAATGTTTCCCTGATCCCTCTGCTTTTTTTTTTTTTTAAACGAAAGGAGACGTAGCTCCCTAGATATTATAAATAAAAAGAAAGAACAAAACACGGTGGGGGACATAAAACCTAACCACCGGTTACACCAATCCCTGCATTAAACACTCGGCGTCAGATATCACACACTCCCCCTTAGACTAGAGGGACTTCTAACGATTGCTCTGATACCAACTGTGAGAGCCTCCCCAACTCCAGGATCTATAAACTCGTGTCCCAAGCTGGAGGGTCTCAAAACTATCTTCATTTAAAAAACTTTTCTTTATTTTAACTTGAAAAGTATAACAACCCTTTTTCAAATCAAAATCAAAATAACCTCTCTACTTGGAGGTGATTTATAAACCAAGTTCAAAACCATAACCTGTTTAATTACAAACAGTATAACTGTAAAGGCTTACACAAGCCAACTTGAAAACCAAACCAATCCAAGTTTATTACAACACAACATACTGAAAATGTTTTATAAAAGTTTTATATATAAAACTCCCCAAAATAATAACAACCACCACCTACTCCCAACTCCCAAACCATACATACACTGACAACCCCAAAAAGATGATCCAAACTCCTCTCCGACCTCACCGGTCCGGTCCTCCTGTCTCAGCAGGATCTAAAACAATAAAGGGAGAAGGGGTGAGAATAAATCTCAGCAAGCTATTATGGATGCAACAATATGCCAAATAATATGCAACACATAAACAGGTTGCTCATAATCACATTGGTAAAGTGGTAAACACATTACGTTACCTCCCTTTTACCTTTCCCATCTGAATAATATGTAGTACAATGGTGGGAGTAATACTCCAGTCATTTGTGAACTGCTTAGGCATATTCACGTCTTATAAAACCCATTTTTCAGGGAATATATAAGATATCAGCACCTTATGAACTGCTTAGGCATATTCACAGAAGCTGTACCCCAGTCTGTGGCCACAGAGGGGGAGAGGTCGCAGGTATAAGGAAATCTAAGCACCTTATGAAATAATTTCTCATAAGTGATAGTATTCCATTATATCCCCAATAATCAGCTGATATAAACACATTCAAGCACATAATAGATACTTGAAATTAAATCCACCCCTTGAGATATCAATACATAACATGGTACTGCAACTCATGTTAAACCAATCACAATAGTGCAACATATATTTAAACACTATTGAATAACAATAAACCAACACATGGTATTAATACTCATGCTCAACCCAATAAAGTAGTGCAACATGTATTTCACACACTATATGAACCAATAAACATATATAGGTAACCACGTAGAGGTACAATGTATATCAAGTAGCCCTACATATTCATAACATCGCATTAAACACCTTCTATAAAGGTTCCATATTCAAATACCAAGTTTTTATTAACTTTGGTTAACTAATTTCATTGCCTTTCAACCATGTTCAAGACAATATTTAAAGCCCTTCCCAATATCATTTTGGGCCATTTAAGACTCCATTGTGTAGTACTAATGTTGTACTAGAGTTATAGTTAAAGAGGGACTAAATCCATACTAGGTTGCTTAGGTCTACAAGCTTGCAAAATTGAACTCAGAAAACAGTCCTGGGCACGACTCGTGCTCATAGGCACGACTCGTGCCCAACCCCTGCACGAGTGCGTC
Source organism: Adenophora triphylla var. japonica (assembly GCA_022495995.1). Taxonomy (NCBI): domain Eukaryota; kingdom Viridiplantae; phylum Streptophyta; class Magnoliopsida; order Asterales; family Campanulaceae; genus Adenophora; species Adenophora triphylla. The sequence goes on along the minus strand of JAFEMH010000035.1, from coordinate 270,737 downwards.
AATTATCACGACTATGTCATACGAGTGAAACATGAGGGTTACCACTCGTGCTCCAGGGCACGAGTCATGCCCTTTGCCCAGAATCATGCTGAAGCTGCAAAACATCAGCGAGAACAAGGAAACTTACCATTTTCCTTCAAACTCAGCCATTTCAACCAAGCCACTTCACTATATGTACATATTTTAGACCATAAACATACTCCCTCTATGCCATGTACCATATTACACCACCTTTCCATTTAACCAAACCATATTTTACAACTCCTTCACCCTAACTATTTGAAAAACCATAATTTCATCATTTCTAAGGCCAAATAACTTGCATAACATTATCAAGGACGCATTATATCATCTTTATACATATTATGAACAATTATAGAAAGAATCATAATAACTTACCAAAAATAGGTCGAAATAAAAAGAAGATTTGATCGGCTATACTTGTTCTAATCAACTCCTTGATCACCAATATGAAGTCGGAATTGAATACGGATCAACGGTTAATTTGTTATAATTTTATGAAGGTAACCCTAGGTTTAGGATGAAACGTAGGAAGGAAGAACTGAAGGAGAAGAATGAATCTTCTGGCACAATTTTAAGGATTTATATTAACCATTTACACTTTACCTCCTCCGAGTTCCAGCTCCTAACAACCAACTACCCTAAACTTATTTTTACACTAAAGCTCCTCGATACTTTTATAACTTTTTGATTTAAAATTTCTAATATTATCACTTTACCACATTAATTCCTTTTTACTCCTTTTAGACATTATATATTTAAACTTAATTTAATAACATCTAAAATCACGAAATTTAGCAACTTAACCAAATAAACACTTAGCAATTCCAAATACCATATAATGCACAATATGTGATGCAATGCACCCCACCCCCACGTGCTCCACGTGTGACCAACATAGTGCCTAGGTTTAGGGTCATGACATATGGTGTGCTGGAGAGGTGAGGCTAGGGACAAGTTCAGCGGGAAGACCCGAATCACTTTTGACTACAAGATGATGAAGCCCGTCATCAACAGGGACGGTTATGAGGGAGTGAGCTTCTATCCTTGGGGGAGATATCCGGAGGCTCTATGGGAGATGCCGTGGTGGTGACCAGGCAGAGGAGGTGGCTGACAGGCTTGACCTGTGACATTATCTATTTGGGGGACCGATTCTCCAGGCAGCACGGTCATGTCCCTCCTTTGGGTGCGATTACCCCTCATGACCCTCCTCCTTTCATGCTGCAGCCCAGGCACTGGTCAGAGGATGAGAGGGACAGGTATAAGTTTGGTTTGGCGGCTGAGGATTATTTTGACTATGCTACCCCGTACGCCACCTTTGTGGAGGACCGTTTGAGGATGCCACAGAGGTTGGTGAAGATAGCCGCTGCCCAGGGGTACGGGGAGGCAGAGCCGACCGATCTACCTATCCCTCTGACTCACCTATCTTATGTGGTGAACGGGGTGCCGAGGAGGCTGATGGTGCCGGTTCCAGGCACGAGGGATGCTGAGTATACTTTGCCGGCTGACAGCACCGTAAGTAACTCTGGGTTTCATTCATTTCGGCTTTTTTATTTTCTGCAATTCTGAACTTCTCTGGTACTTTCTGAGATTTTTCTTTTTCTCACAGGTCCCTGCTCGCATGTACGACACTCTGGTATGGCATAACAGGGGATGGAAGGAGCTAGCTCGGTCTCTTTTATGGAAGCGGGCTTGCGCGTCGAGGGCTGCGAGAAATGCGCAGGAGCCAGAGCGCAAGAAAAGGCATGTGGGGAGCACGACTTCTACATCATCGACCTTGGAGTACCACTCATCCTCTACCAGTGCCGTGCCTCGGGGGCGAGGGCCTAACACTGATATCCTAGAGCAGCTAGCGGAGAACGAGCATGTACCCGTCAACTTGACCGCCGTGAGCGATGATGAAGACCTGCTAAGGGACCCCGAGCTCTATGAGCTGAGCAGCGATGACGATGAGTCGGAGGCTTAGGGCTCTTTTGATGCACACTTAGGGAAGTAGAGAGAAAACAAATGAACAAATGTTGAACAATTTGTATTATTATTTTTTTATTTGGGAGCCAATGAGGCAAAGAAAATGTAATGATCCTTTCTTTTATCTTTTCTTGGTATTTTATTGTCTTGCAAATTACTTGAGCCTCGGGGCAATTTTTTGCATGGAAATGGGGCAGAAATTGAGCCGGAATGGTTTATGATGGTATATGAATGCATGAATGGTGTTTGGGAATGTTTTTATGCAGGTTTTGTTGAGAAAGTGGGGTGAGAATCCCACTTGGATAGTAGCTTTGGCTGCTGCAGATTTTTTTTCTGCAGGAGCAAATGAAGTCGCCCGGCTAGGACCTGGGCAAATGAGGCCGTACGGCTTGGTGCCTTGTCTGAACTGATTTTCTGCAAATAAAACCAAGGAAGGGTCTTTTCAACTCATTTTCACCTACAACCCAACTGATTCCAAAGCGCATTTTTGACCAAAAATCGTCGAGTCTGATCACTTCCATGGAAAAACCAGTCCGATTGCAAAAGGGGAAAAGGGATCGTTTTCTTTCCGACCTCCAATCTTGGATGAGACACAACTTTCAATCTCATAAGGGGCTATTTGACAACACCTTCAAGATCAAGTCTTTATGGCATTTGAAGGATCTCCCGCCTGATTGGGACCTTTTGAGAGTAGCAGCAAGATTTTGGGACGTCCGGAGACATGTTTACTGCTTTTCCTACAATGAGCTCATTCCATCCTTCAAGGATTTCCGAGCCTTGATTGGGGGTCCAGAAATTGAGGCCATTTTGATTCCTTTGACTGGGGATTTGCCAGTGACCGTAAATTTGGCATCTTTTCTGCAAATTTCTCCGGAAGAAGCCGAAGGGATGATGATACCCTTGACAGAATCGACATTTCTGATATTTCGAGTAGATTTAGGTCTCCAGGTACTGCTGCGACCACAGTATCTATGGACGCCTTTATCCTTTGCGTATTCTCTTTCCTATTCACTGCTGAGTCCTTCGGAGTGTGACATAGCGGCCTTTTGGACATGGTCAGAGACTGCAGGGCTCGGAGAGATATTGTCCCACTGATTTTGGGAGAGACTCTGCATGGCATTGACATGATGGCTAGGGGGACCATTTCATGCGACTTGGGAGCCCAGCTGTATTGACTTTATGGTTGCAGGAGAGGCTCGGGGCTTTGCCTACCCAGTGTCCTCGGCTGATTTCTCGGAGGGGTGCACCGAGACAACAGGATCAGGGTAGCTAGGAGCTGATGATGGCTCGGCTGTCTACCTCGGATATCCATTGGTGGGTGACCGAAGGTTGCAGACTCGTAGGACACATTTCATGGAAATTCAAATGTCTTATTTATTATTTAGACCGAACCATTTCTGGCTGCCTACGTTCCCCTTTTACAAGAAAGGCTAAGAGGCTCAGGTCTTCGTAGTTCATTCTGGTGAACTTTTTGGATTTTTTTTTTTTTTTTTTTTTTTTTTTTTTTTTTTTTTTTTATGTGCGACCCTGTTTTCTGCCTAGACTGCCCTTTTCAGGGTTTTCAGCCTAGCTGGATATTACTCTTTTTGCACTCTTATTTTTCTTTTTTTTTTTATGTGTGTAAGTACCCAAATCCGGATCGTCAAAATCCGTCAGAAAGTTAACCGAAATCCGTTAACTGGCCCGCTCCAGGTTAACCGGAACTCGTTAAGCTCCCCGTTGCCATGCCAACGAGACGTCCCGGGACTGCCCCGTGCATCCCGACGTCGAAACGTACTTGACACACGTCATCGCACGTAAAAGTACGGCTTTCCTTGAAAAACGCACTTTCCGACACTTTCCGGGGGCGTTTCGAACATTTTCCGGACAGTTATTTAAAAAACGGACAAAACCGGAATCGGGGAACGAACTCCCATGCAAATGGTGAGTCATGGGACACGTGGCAGCCATGCCACCTCCCTCCCATCACCCTTCAATCAGAAATCAAGGCCAAAAGACTAAAATACCCCTGGTATACAGTCCAAGTTCGGCCGAACTCACTGTGCAAATTTCAGAAATTGCCAGCAAGTCCCTCAAATTCCCAAAGTTTCACAAAACCCCCTGGATTTCAGCCTAAGTCCGGTCGGACTCCTACTGAAATTTCACCTATAAATAGAGAGGCTGTCAAAGCCATTTGTAACAACAAAAAATTACCCCCTCCACCAAAACCTCATGGCCCAAACTGATTCTCACCCCTCTCGAGCCTCGGTTTTACCTCGTTTTGCGTGAAAACTCCGTATTTCGATCAAATACGCCCTCCTCCACTCCGAAACACCGTTCCAAACTACTTTTCATATCCCGTATACACCTCTCGAGCCAAAGGAGTCGACCCTAGCCATAGGTATAACTCCCTCTCTCTAATCTATCGTTTCGTCTCGGTTTACGCGCCAGTCGCTACAACCGTTTCAAACAACGTTATTGAAATGTAGACGCCTCCGTCTAACGGGGTCCGATACGTTTTAGCCCCTCGATCCTCTTCTCTTCCCGTAAGAGAAGTAATCACGGGTTAAAACGGCGTTCCGACCCCGTTCCGTTTACTTTTTTGTCATTTACAACTCCGGATCGATCGATCCGTCGATCGTCATTTACTTTTCTGTCATTTACAATTCCGGACCGTTTGATCCGTCGAACGTCCTTTACATTTCATGCAACTTTACTACTCCGAGCCTTTTTGGCTCGTCGATCGTCATTTACAATTCTGAGCCGTTTTGGCTCGTCGATCGTCATTTACAATTCCGGATCGTTTGATTCCGTCGATACCGCATTTAAATGCTGTCATTTACAAGTCCAACCCGTTTGGATCGTGATAGTATTTACTTTTCAAAGTCCGAGTCGCAACCCGATTCGTTGATCGCAAATCATTTAATACGCTTTTTCCCTTAAAAACTCGCCCGGTTTAAAACCGGAGTTCGACCTTCGAACTCCTTTTCAAACCCAAAATCGACGTTTGCCATGCAAACGCTCATTTCAAACTCAAAACCGACGTTTGTTATTCAAACGCTCGTCTTTTCAAACAAAGTCACCTAATCAACGTTTGACATTCAAACCAAGATTAAGCTTGTCATTCAAGCCCCCATTTCCAAAACACACACACACACACACACACAATTTTCGAGAAAGGTAGAAAGACTCGTCATACGAGGTATTTCGGGTGATCTCGTAATACTCTTCCCGAAACGTAACGTAAACTCCGAACCTAACAATCTCTGGTACTCAAAAAAGCTTTTTACTCATTTTTGCTATCAATAAAAATGATCCCCTGTTTTCAAAGCCTTTTCCTAAGTTTTTGCTACCAATAAAAACGACACCATTTTCACTAAAGCCGTTTCTCAACGTTTGGGCTCAAAATACAAAACCGCGTGGCGACTCCTCATTTTCCTTCCCATGAAGCGAGGTCTCAGACACCAACCCTCCGCGAAAGACAATCGCTTTTGCCGCGCGCAAAATCCGGGTAATTTCAGTTGGCGACTCCGCTGGGGACTTGGATACTTTTTTCAAAACTACCGTTGTTTTCTAAAAAAGCCTTCCGTGGGTCAAACTTTCGTTTACCCTTCCTCGTTTTTCGTGTGCGTGTGTTACTTTAAACCTCGAATGGTTTTTTTAAGGGCATTACATTGTCGACTTTCCAAAATCATACCATGTTTGTGCATCCCCATTCATGTTTGATTTTCATTGCCGTCTTTTGAACTGCGCATCATAATGCTTTAAGACACATTCTGAAAAAAATCTCTGTTTTACTCAGAAAAGGAATTTTAGTGACCGCACACTACTCGCACTTGCTGCCTCGGTACACCGCACTCCACGTGCACTTGTGTAAGTACCCAAATCTGGCTCATGCCTTCCGATTAAAATTCCCGGCAATTTCCCGAACTTTTATAAAGTTTGGGGGGCGATTCGGGAACTTTCCCAAGCTTTCCAAGTAAGGAAGGACCTGTTAGGAATCAAAATTCCATGCAGGACCTCGCTGGAAAGGGGCCTTCTAGAATCTGCCACCTTGCATGTTTCTAGAAGAAACTGGATGGTGCTTATTATGTCGTACGACATACCCTGCCATGAAGACTTCTAGAAGACTGCCACCTTGCATGAAGACTTCTAGAAGACTTCTAGAAGGAAAACGGTTATGGATTGTTATGTCGTGCGACATACTAAGCCACTACCATGCAGCCTATAAATAGAGGCCTGCACCTCTCATTTTAGGCATCCCTTTTCACTCCCTAGTATCCCTCTGATAAAATACGTCCAGTAGCCTAGTCTCTCTTCCCATATACACCCAAAACACACACTAATCTTCCCAAATCACTCACCATTCAACCAATCCCACACACACTTCCTATACACCTCAAGAAACAAAGGTTCTCACGGAACCAAGGCTTGATATCAGATCTGGAGGTTGCTGCTTTGAAGGCTCCTATATCTAACTTGATATAGGAAGTCGGGGATCTTCAAGGGTAATGATTTTCTATCCTTTTCTTTCCCTATCTCCCTTATACATGAGATCTATATGTTAAATATGTTAATAATGATGTATCCTGATTAAAGTTGCATGCTTTAGTATCATATTGCTTAGATCCATATCTGATTGCATACCATTACATGGAATAGCTCCTGCTTGACATTGTTTTCGCATGAACACTCGAGATGAGTGTGGATCTCTCATATCCACACCCTCTTGAAGTGTTCACTATTAACATACTTGCTCTCTGAGACTTATTTGTGAAGTAACTTGGCTATATTAATGCCTTGTTGCCTCTGTAGATCTCAGCTATTAAGGTCTCTGCAAAGTGGCTAAGTATGTCACGCGACATAGGCAACCTATGTCACGCGACATAGGCAACCTATGTCACGCGACAACTTTGGCCAGTTTGCAGAACCTTCATCTGTCCAGTCTGTATTCTGATTTTAACCCTTACCATGTTATAATATTATGTCAATCTGCAATTTAAATGGTATCTTTGTACATAAAATGTCATCTTTTCATTAAAATGCCATTTTCATACATAAAGGTGCATCCTTTGCACCTAAAACCCATTTTCATGCATTAAAAATCATTCCTTTGCATTCAAATTAGCATCCTTTGCATTAAAACCTCTTTTTTATATTAAAGGTGCATCATTTTCATTAAAAGTCATTTCTTCACATCAAAGTAGCATCCTTTTGCCTTCAAAATAACATCTTTATGCATCATTTGCACCTAAAATACTATTTTCCTCATAAAAATGCATTTTTTGCACATTAAAATCACTTCTTTACATCAAAAGCATCCTTTGCAAACAAAATAGCATCTTTTGCACTCAAAAATGTTATCTTTTTACTAAAAATGTCATTTTTACATGCATTTTCCCCATGTCCCCATTAGCAACCTTCGGTATGAACCGGTGTAAAGATCCCATCTTTACATCGTTTCTTCCATTAAAGGTGCCATAATCTCTTTAGAAAGGAATAAACCTTGAACCCGATATCTCCAATTATCGCTTGAGACGAGCATGATAGCTCCAATATAAGCTCAATCGTCTCAAGGCGTAGGATTGATGGGCTAAGGTCACTCTTTTCCTAAAGAACCTCATTTTGGACTATAAAAGAGAGTCTTTCTTTCGATCACGCAAGTCCCAAGGTTAAAATAGCGATGATCACAAGTCCAAGATGAGGACGGGATCAAAATCTCGAATACATAAAATCCAAGGAATCCAGAGCGACAACCAACTAAATGGTTTGTACGTCCGGAAGACAACTTGGGACATTCCCCCCCCCTCTTTTCAACACATGCACACAAGAAAGCACGCAAGCAAGCACGATAAACGAAATCTAGGGAGACTTGCTACGGCAAGGCACCTTGGGTGAACGATGATCCGTTCTTCCCAAGGGGTAACTTAACCTCCGAACCCTAAAATCCTTTTTTTCAAAGTTTTGAGGAAATCAAAATGGCGTGGCGACTCCATTTTTCAAATTAAACCGGATGTTTTCAAACTCGCGTGAATCCGATCTAAAAACAAAAATAAAATTTTAGATATTTGGGTACACATTCACAGTTTGGCAACTCCGCTGGGGAAATATCCCAAAGGAGAAAAGCTTTCATTTTCAAAATAAACGATACCCGGTATATAGGTGGAAACCACTAACCTTCCTGTATCGCTCCCTAACCCGGGGCTTGGGATAAACGGTGGTTTAACAATCCCACGTACCGGCTGGGGAAATATCCCAAAGGAGAAAAGCTTTCATTTGCATCTTGGGAATTGTGCATACTTTGAACAGGAAGCCTTCTCAAGGCTAAAAGGTGCCTAAAATGTTCGGGAAACAACCTGAAATAGCAAAGGAGTGGAACCTGGAAAATTGATCCATGCAGTCGTACGGATCAATCCTCCTTGGATTCTGACCGGACGGCCTCAATGGCAATTCCACCAGGAAAAATTGAGATTAATCTGGCAGCCTTGGCAGCTTGGGGCTATTCGGTTCAAGGCGGCGGGGCTCCCAGAAAATTTACGTGCCTTATCTGTTGCATTTTTCCCCATCCCGAAAATCATTCCTTTAAAACACATTTATGAAAATCTCTGTTTTAACTCAAAAAAGAAACATTTTTAGGAGACCGCACACTACGCGCACCTTATATATCATGTACACTTTGCACGCACGTCCCTTTAAACCCGGGGTGGTTTCAGCTGTAGTCACGGACAGCCTTACGATGCTCCCGGGCGCGCACGGAATCACCCCAAACTCCCCATGGCAGCCAGTGTCGACCAATGCACAGTCCGTGTCACACGTTTCAAAAAACCGTGACTTTTTGGTTGATTTTTGGTCTAGTCCGTGTCATATAGCCCAGTTGCATATCCCCGTAAAGGTCAAGCCTTAGTTCATAACGGAAGTCAAGATCTTTCGCTCAAGCAAAACTCTGCCGAAATTCTGACAAGGAAAAATCGATAGAATCTTGACTCCGACGTTGACTTCGACCTTGACCTGTACGGAACGTGTAAGAGTCGAGACCGAGTTCATGCCAAAAATCCAAAAGATCTTTCGCTCAAGCGAAGCTCTGCCAAAATTCCGACAAGGAAAAATTGGCAAGATCTTGACCCGACATTGACTTCGATTTTGACTCACGCACGGCGTATGCAGCAAAGTTCAATGTGACACTGTGTCATCCGGCTTTTACCGCCCGACCCATGCTTATTATCTTCTCGGACATTGCCGAAAAAGTCAAAACGTCAATTGCGCAAGCGAAACTCTGCCGAAATTCTGTTAAGACTGAAAGACGAGACTTTCCCAGCATTGCCTTGACTATAATTCGCATCGCTCATGCGTTAAAAGTTCCTATGACCCGCTAGACCCGTTAGGAGCGTTCTTCTCTCGGTCGGTGGGATCCGCGTGCCCTATAGGACCCTCGCCCGGGGCAGTCCACCCTGGGAGGTCGAAATACAGGTGGAATACGAGGGGCTTATAGACGTAGTGATGGAACCCACTGATCCAGGATCTAGAGTAGTTGCGAAAAAGAAGGGCAAACCCCCTTTTCCAACCAAATAGAAATAAATAAAAGACACTGTTTTAAGTAAACTTGAACAATTATCATAATTGCATGGTCCTATCTCTGGAATCCCTAATCGAGACCTCCTCGATCCAATCTCCGATTTTCCCATCTCGACCTTTCATGGTCAAATCCCTAATCGAGACCTCCTCGGTCCAATCTCCGATTTTCCCATCTCGACCTTTCGCGGTCAAATCCCTAATCGAGACCTCCTCGGTCCAATCTCCGATTTTCCCATCTCGACCTTTCGCGGTCAAATCCCTAATCGAGACCTCCTCGGTCCGATCTCCAATTTCCTATCTCGACCTTTCATGGTCAAATCCCTAATCGAGACCTCCTCGGTCCGATCTCCGATTTTCCCCATCTCGACCTTTCGCGGTCAAATCCCTCATCGTGACCTCCTCGGTCCGATCCCCGATTTTCCATCTCTTTCGCGGTCAAATTCCCGATCGCGACCTCCTCGGTCCGATCTTCGATTTTTGATCTCGGCCGTTCAAGGACCAATCTTTCCCGATCAATTAGGATTAGGAGAAAATGTGTTTTAAGCAAAACTTAAGCAGATAAGTGCATGTTACTTGAGCCTTTAGCCTAAACACTTACCTCCGAGTCTAAATCTTACCTACCTTCGAATCTAAACCTTACCTATCCCCGAGTCTAAACCTTGCCTGTCCCTTTCCCCCAGCGAGAAAGAAGTGGGCAAGAATACTAGGTCAGTGACTTTTCAGTGCAGAAAACCTTAGGTTCAGACAGTTCGGCAGAATCATCAGTTTTGTCAGCTCAGAGAGTCAGAATGGCAGATTTGACAGAAAACAGTGAGGGTGCAGGAAATCAAATGGTTAGGAAGGAAGAGTTAGTCCTGGCCTTGGAAAATGCCCATAAGGTTCATGAGGAACGGCAAGCCATGCTCATTGATGCGCTCCGTCGTCATGGAGTTCAGATAACAGTTGAGTCAAACGGTTCTCTAGTAGTGGTCGAAGATGAGACTTCAGAAACAGTGATTTCAGTCCCTTCATTCTATAACCAAGACCTTCCATCCTACAGCCAATACCTTCCCCCATCCACATGCAATCTCTTGTCAAGGACCACTCCTCCTCAATCCTTTCCAACATCCCAGGCCATCAGGGCTTCATCACCCTCAGCTCCCCAGTACAGATTGGGTTTCATCACACCTGTTCCCCAGTTTCAGCAATACCTGCCAGTTTATACTCCAGCTTCACATAATCAGTTCGAGCTATGTGGCTATGTTCTGAAGCCCCTATACCCACCTGAATGCAATCATGAGTTGTCAAAGGATGATTCAAGTTTTCAGCTGTCACCTACCGGACTTAATGAATTCAGCCGTCAGTTTCACCAGTCTGCTACTATGGTTCCCTCTGCTGATAGAAGTCCTGTTGCGAGTTCCAGTAACTCGAGAGTCCCCGTTGACCCCCATGTGGCAATGTTGATGGAACAAGTGAAACAAATGCAGGAGAAGCTTGACCTCATGATAAGTACCAACACTCCCTTGACCCAAGATGTCGAACCAGGCAAGGAAATGACTCCACCAAGCATAACCCAATGCCACCAGCACCAAACAGCAACCGTACCCAGCTCAGCACCAGTCCCTCACAAAGGAAAGAGTGTCGTAGCCTCCTTCAGCCAAATCCAACAAATGAACCAATTGGACAATGGAAATCCAAGTCTTGAGAACAACAATGTCTCCCGAAAACTCCGCTCCCTTCATTTCGACAATGCGGATATGCCTTTAAGCAAGATGCTGGAAGAGCTGATGAAAGAAAAGCTCATAAAGCCACTAGAGAATTGGAAGCCCAAGAACCCCAACGTTCAGTTGGATGAGTCTAAGCATTGTCTTTTCCACCAATACCCCGGGCACGACACTGATGATTGCTGCTATTTGAGGCATAAGATCCAGAAGTTGATAGAAGACGGGAAGCTCGAGAACCTCCATGGGCCAAAAACAGAAAGTTATGGTAAGAGGTCGATTCAGGAGATGCAAGGTCAGAAGCGTCAGCATGATGTTGGGATGCCCATGAGCAAAGTTTTTGACGATTTGGTGAAACGAGTCCTTCTCACACCTCTCGAGAATTATAAGCCGAGAAACCCACGTAAAGTTGACAGGACCAAGTTCTGTGAGTACCACAAGCATTATGGTCACGTGACAGACAAGTGTTTGGACCTGAAGAAAGAAATTCAATGGTTGATCTACTAAGGAAAGCTCAAGCTCCCTGGCAGTCCAACCAGCGAAGAGTAGCTAGACTAGGGTCTACTTATCCTTAAGTAAGACTAAGAAAAAATATAGTCTCTCAGTCAACCTTCGTAGGTTCTAGTACTTTTCTCTTTCAATCAAGTCCTCCACGGACATTGTAATTAATCTTCAATTTTCTATAAAAAAGTCTTCTTCTTTTCTTGCTAGACTTAAGACATTATTTGCACACCTACATTACATTTAATGAAATGGTTTTATTTTATATAATCATTTGCATTGCTCAACAAATAATCTCTCGAAATAATTAACATTTTTGATTAATCAGTGTGAGAAAGTCAACTAATGCCATCAAGCCATACACTTTCCTTACCCCACAAAAGGCCTCATCAAGCCATACACTTTCCTTACCTCATAAAAGCCTTCATCAAGCTATACGCTTCCCAAATCATGTCCTCACCTTCATCTTGACCAAGTCAACGATGGCGGCAACGTCAAGGGACAACAAGAGGCCACTCAGCTTCGAAAGATTGACCCCATGTCGACAACAACCTAGGAGCTTGCCTTAGACCTCAAGGGTATCAAGAAAGTTCAAGCAGGGGCTCGCCTTGGCCCTCAAGTGCTTCAAAAAAAAATAAAAATAAAAATAAAAAAAAATAATAAAGTGCAAAAAGAGTAATACCCAGCTAGGCTAAAAACCTTGTAAAGGGTTGTCTAGGCAAAAAATAGGGTTGCACGTAAAAGAAAGAAAAAGAGAAAAATATAGTGCAAAAAGAGTAATACCCAGCTAGGCTAAAAACCCTGAAAGGGACAGTCTAGGCAAAAAACAGGGTTGCGCATATAAAAAAAATTGAGGCCAAGGATCTAGCGTCACCAATCAAAAGTTTGACAGACAGACAAAATCAAAGCTCGAAGAATAGATGTTGTCGATAGCAATGGGGCGGTCGAAGCAAAGGCAGAAGCATTTCAGCACGTGCAAATCCTTTCTCCCCCAATGAAAGATGAAAATCAGAAGCAACCGTCCAAAATGACTTGGTCAAGGAATCATCCCGAGGCCCACGCCTCATCATCCAATCTTCTCATCCGAGCCTTTTCACTAAAGGAACCACAAATCCCATTTCCCAAAACCAAACACAGTCCGGCCAAGGCCGAACTACGGCGACCTGAGCTCCTCACAATGAGGGGAACGTAGGCAACCAGCAATGGTCCGGTCATAAGCATATTCAAATCCCAGAGAATTTGGTCTCATCAAATGACCTCTCCCATAGACACAGTCAAATCCCAGAAAACCCGGTCTCATCAATGACCTCCCTATACACAGAGCTTTCTTTCACACACAACCAACCTTGATCCGCGACATCGGTTGACTTTGTCCTCGTGATTAATCAAAATGTTTGTTCATATCGAGATTAGTAGTTGAATAACCCGAACATTAATAAAGGGTTTTAAGCAATCTTGTGATCATTGTAAATAAAACAAGTTTTCAGATGTCTTGACAAGTCTTCTTTTTAGTGATTTTCTGTCAGCAGGGGCTTCCATACACTTTTACCAGCCTTTCTACGCTTATTCTCTCTCAAAAGTGTCAAACCCAAAGCGAGTTTTTTGTGCCTACGTCAAATAAGGCCATCAAAATAACACAAAATCGGGATCTATTCCCACCTTTCGAAAAATATGCCCCTGCATGTATATATCTTCCTAAAATTCTTCTCTTCGTCCACATCTCCTTAAGGTTGACTGAGCGACTAAAGAAAATAAGGAAGTAAATACGGAAGGATAGGTTTTTCCCTTTTCTACTACAATTTGCATTAGGGCTGCCTTGAAACTCTTCAAGGTTGGGGGCTTTGCCAAGCCGTTTCTTTAGACTGGGGCTTCATTAGCCATTTTTGGGGTCCGCATTGGGTTCCTCATCATGTTACAAGATGGATTCGGTCTTGGTTAGATTAACCTCAGGATCACTTTCACAGTACCAATCATATTGGGATTTTTGCTAGACTGGGGCTTATTCGAAACCTAAGACTTCGCCTACTCAGTTCATCCAACCGGGGCTTTGCCAATGGAAGGATCTTTCCTTGCTTTAATAAGACATGGGGCTTTGCAGAAAGTTTTTTTCCTTAGATCCGGGATTTGATAAGTCACATCCACCTCTCGAAGAGAGGTTTGATCACTTCGACATCTGTTTTAGTCTTTGGTTATAAAAACCTGTCAGCATCAACTTCAAATGCCAGAGTGTGAGAAAGGAACATTCATCGAGACCCGAGGTTTAAACCCAGTCTCAGCCCAAGAGGGAATTCTAGTCCACGTTGACAACATCTCAGCAACAACAGCAGTTCAGTCCGCACCCAAGTGATATGACCCCACCTGCTTGAAACCCGTCTTAAACCACATCCAGACCCAGTCCCTACCATGTTTCCAAGAAAAAAAAATCACCCTTAGGCTCAAGTAACGTGCCAATTGCTAATGATAACGTTTTCTCCCAAAAAAGTGCCTCCGTTACTTCCGTTATAACGAGATAACGCCAGGCGACAGTTTCCTAATTGTCAAAAATCTAACTTTAGCTACCTCTATCACAGATTGAGAAGTATGCTCAAGTTTTCCAGCTATAGCTGCCTCTATCTACTCGATAGTGACGTAAGCTTTAGCTTCCTCAGGTGACAACCTCCATTAATTGTCAAAATCTCAAGGATCCTAGACATGTTCCTTACTATCTAGATGAGGCTTGAACTACGATCAAGGCTTGATTCCTCCGGGATACGTAGGTAGCCTTCCATAAAGGTCCAGCCATCCGACCACATTGGTCACCTTTTTCTTTCCCCATTCCTTAATGGTGTGTAAGCTTTTCGCAAAGGTATAGCCATTCGACCGCAATGGTCACCCCTCTTCCTTCGTCATTCCTTAGTAGTAAGATAGCTTTTCATAAAAGTACAACTATCTGACCATATTGGTCACCCCTTTTATTTGGAACATTCCTAGTAGGATTGGCCGTTTGACCTCCTAGGTCACCCCGTTTCCATCCTTATATTATGGGACCAATATCTCTTTGCCATTGCCCTGGTAGGATCAAGTTTGTGACCTCCTTGGTCACCTAATTCCAACCTGTGTCGGCAATTCTAGTCCAATTCCAAAGGTTATGATAAGCACAGTGCAAGCTATGTATGTCACGCGACAAACCTGGCCATATGGCTTACTAGGTCGCGCGACATAACAAGTCAACATCAGACTTCAGACATCAGCAGTGTACTGCATTCCCCAGGGCACTCCCCGACTTGTCAAAAGCTGCAAATACCACCCATCCACTTCTCAAATGCATAGGGGAGGGTTCATTTACCCCATGTACACCCATTCATTCATCTACCTGGTACATATGCAAGCCAGAAATCCATTCAAGCCATTCAGTTCAAGCCATCTACCATACCACCATCATTTCATAAATGCGTGCAACAAAAGGGATAACAATGTACATACAAAATAGACCAAGTCTAAAAGAAGTGCATAGCAAAAATAACATGATATATTTTCCCAAAAAGGGTACAATAACCAAAAAGTCATAATAATCTAGGGGGAAGGGGGCTACTCTGAATCATCTCCATCATCCTCTCCATCATCTTCTCCATCATCTTCATCATCATCTTCATCCTCGTCATCATCCTCAGCCTCCTCAGGCTCGTCATCAGGATCGTCAGAAGGTGCCTCGTAGGCTACGGTCCCCATGCGATAATAGTCATCAATCTCAGTGATAACAGCAGAATCAAGCTCGTAGTCTGTGGCCGTCTCAACCCCACCATCCTCATCATCATCATCATCAATCTCAACTGGTCCGTGAAGAGGCACATTTGGATTCTTTGTCCGAGGCTTCGGTCCGCTAGTGCCGCCGCTGGTACCTGCGTCATCGAAGCGGCTCTTCTTCTTTCTTGGTTGGCCAAGTGGAGAGATATCGATCGAACCCTGTGACCGGCACTGGTTCTTCCAAAAACTCACGCCTTTCTGGAGCTTGCCAATCATGCTCACAGTGCCAGTATAAGCCCTGGTCAAATGCCTGTAAGCCTGGGCCGATACATGTTAACAAGCAGACATAATAAATGTCAAAATGCAGTTATTGATAACAGAAAGGGATGCAAGCAATCCAAAAGACGCAAAGGGCAGTACTTACCTATCTAGAACCTCGCGGGAGCACCAGACGAGGATGAGTCTGTGACATGTCAATATGAGCTCGCCGCATACGACCACCACCCTGATAATCAATGAAAGTCGGAGGCAAAGGAGGTCTAGCCACGTGACCATTCGAGGGTCCCGCACCCTGAGCACCATAGCCAACTCTGACCTGTGGGGACTGAAGATGCCTAGCCACATATAAGGTGTAATCCCCATCCCGTGTAAAGAGATGTGCCGCCACGCCTACAATCAAAGCATCTACATTCGCCAGCTGGCGAGGCAGCCACATCCTAGCTGGAGGATCATCAGGGATCCTAGCAGGCATATTGGGCCCATACTGTCTGTACACCCTCTCTGCTAAGTATAGGGCATCTCCAGACAAACCCACCAGCAGCTTGCGGCATTCTGTCAAATGCGCAGCATGATCAAAATCCAAATCGCCATAACGGCCAGTCCAAGGGAATAAACTCAACCTCTGGGGAGTCCCTCTCAAGCATGTCAGCGTATCATGATACGAGGCCGTAATCCTGCACCTCGAACCCTCCGGTGTCCTGGTCTGTCTCCTGGCATTCTTCGTCCACCGTTTGAGAGCAGGAAAAGTGGTGGCAGGAAACTCATCCCGGATCTGCCATACATAACAGCCAAAATACTCGAAGGCTCAAGCCTGAAAAGAAGAAGAAGAAGTCAAAACAGGAAAAAAATGATGATAGAATGAAATGTGCAAAAGAAAAGAAGTCAAGATGAGAGAATACCTCGAAGGCCAGGTGACAGCAGGTGAAATACTTTGCCTTCCCTCTGCTGACATCATCTAGAGCCAAGTACATCTCGGCTAAACCTGCCTCACCCCAGGACAGATTCCCCATGGCATCCCAAGCTCTCAGAAGCTCCAGTAGTGAAATCAGGGTAGTAGATGCGCTGTTGATAAACAACATGTAATAAAAACCCACCCATACAAAGGCTCTCGCCAATCTCTCGGCTCTCAGCCGGCTCTCAACAGGATCATCAACAAAAAGGTAGTCCCTACTCTGCTCCCCAACCAAACCATGTAGCTCACCCAGCTCATATCCATTCCCCTTCTTGATCTGGGGAACGAAACCGAGTAAACTCATAAAATCGGCATTAGCAATAGGCTGGGGCTCAGCTCCCTGTGCAAGCTCATCTATATAGAGTGGCTCATCCGTAAAGGGCAATCCTATGATGACCGCGAAATCGTATGGTGTGACTGTCGTCTCACCCCAGGAGAAATGGAATGAATGGGTGGTCTCCCACCAAAACTCTCTAAATGCCCTCACCAAATCCACACTCCTCTGGGTGTCTCCGATGGCCTTCGCCATCTCAAAAAATCGCCCCAGCCCCACGGCGTAGACCATGCCCTTAGGCGAATATATCTGCTCCTGGCTGCCCGGCAAACTCTCCCATAGCCTGCCAATCACCTCAGGGGAACCTCTGGTGCGCAATCCCTACAGGTAAACATATCATAGGTATGAATATCTCATTTAATATCATTCTGCTCTTAAATACATGTCATGATAGCACAATAAAAATCATTCTTTGGGTCTGTCCCAATGTCCATCATATTTCATTATTTCTTCTTCTTTATTTGTCCCAATTTTTATCAAAAGAATTGTTATTTCTTTTTGAGTCTGTCTCATCTTTTCACCAAATCAATGTTATTCTTTTGAGTCCGTCTCACTTTTACATAAAAATCATCCCTATTCCCTTGGGTCCGCCCCATCCTCTTTACAAAAAAGCATTAGTACATCAAAATTGTTATTTCCCTTTGAGTCCATCTCACCCTTTTTTTTAAATAAAAGTAGGTTAAATCATATAATGTAGAATATGCATTTAGTTCAATTCATGCAATTAGAAAAAAATTCAGTTCAAATCAATTTCACCCAAATCAAATTTTTTTAAAACCTAGGTCACGTACCATGTCTTTCTTCCTGACATCCGAGGTATGTTCATCGAGCTGTGGATAGAAATCTCCTCTTTGAGCTTCCGGAAGAAATGGCCTTTGATTCCTCTGCACCCCTTTCCGTCGAGTAGCCAACTCGGCATGTTGAGGAGCTCTCTTGGTAGGACGCAATGTAGGAGGCATTTCCAATTGAATCGGACTCAAGATGTTCGATTTCTCTCGATTTCTCTCAAATTCCCTCTGATGTTTGCTCTCTCTCTCTCTTCTCGTTGTCGTCTCCCTCTCAATTTCAATTTCAATTGATTTTCAAATGACGACTGTGCAAATTTTAAAGAATCTGTCCACCTGGCCTTTTATGTCGTGCGACATACTAAGCCCATGTGGCTGGTTTTACAATTTTGCCCCTGAAGGCTCCATTTTACAATTTTGTCCCCCATAGGCCTATTTTACCCTTTGTGCCCCTGGCATTTCCAATCATTTCCAATCCAATTTTCCCTCCAGTGCCCCCGTGGCCTATTTTTCAAATTTACCCCTGTGGCTCATTTTATTTGCCCTTAGCATTTTCAATTCTATTTTCAAATAATAAAATCATCGGGTACGTCCCGTTTCTTTACAAAAATTATCGGGTACGTCCCACTTTCTTTACGAAAATTATCAGGGTACGTCCCACTTTCTTTACAAAAATTATCGAGTCCTTCCTACTTCTTTACAAAATTCATTCTCTCTCGCGATCTCCGTTATTCCAGAATGAAGGAATAACATTTCGCCCTCGCGATCTCCGTTATTCCAGAATGAAGGAATAACATTTCGCTCTCTCGCGATCTCCGTTATTCCCGAAGGAAGGAATAACATTTCGCTATCTCGCGATCTCCGTTATTCCAAAGTGAAGGAATAACATTTCGCTCTCTCGCGATCTCCGTTATTCCCGAATGAAGGAATAACATTTCGCTCTCTTTCGATCTCCGTTATTCCAGGATGAAGGAATAACATTTCGACCTCTCTCGCGATTTTCGTTATTCCAGGATGAAGGAATAACATTTCGCTCTCTTTCGATCTCCGTTATTCCCAGATGAAGGGATAACATTTCGACTCAGTAAAAGTTCAAACTACGACCTGGCTTGATTCCTCCGGGATACGTAGGTAGCCTACTTTAGGTTCAGCCAATTCGTCACATATGACACCCCTTTCCCCAGTGGATTCCGAACTACGATTATGGCTTGATTCCTCCGGGATACGTAGGTAGCCTTCCAAAGGTTCAGCCACTCGACCACTTTGATCACCCAATCCGTCTCGGCATTCGCCAGATCGGATCCTTTTCTATCGACAACCCCACTCGCCCTGCAAGTGACGTTGCCGATGGGCTTCTGTAAGTACCCAAATCTGGCTCATGCCTTCCGATTAAAATTCTCGGCAATTTCCCGAACTTTTATAAAGTTCGGGGGGCGATTCGGGAACTTTCCCAAGCTTTCCAAGTAAGGAAGGACCTGTTAGGAATCAAAATTCCATGCAGGACCTCGCTGGAAAGGGGCCTTCTAGAATCTGCCACCTTGCATGTTTCTAGAAGGAACTGGATGGGGCTTATTATGTCGTGCGACATACCCTGCCAGGAAGACTTCTAGAAGACTGCCACCTTGCATGTTTCTAGAAGGAAAACGGTTATGGCTTGTTATGTCGTGCGACATACTAAGCCACTACCATGCAGCCTATAAATAGAGGCCTGCACCTCTCATTTTAGGCATCCCTTTTCACTCCCCAGTATCCCTCTGATAAAATACGTCCAGTAGCCTAGTCTCTCTTCCCATATACACCCAAAACACACACTAATCTTCCCAAATCACTCACCATTCAACAAATCCCACACACACTTCCTATACACCTCAAGAAACAAAGGTTCTCACGGAACCAAGGCTTGATATCAGATCTGGAGGTTGCTATTTTGAAGGCTCCTATATCTAACTTGATATAGGAAGTCGGGGATCTTCAAGGGTAACGATTTTCTATCCTTTTCTTTCCCTATCTCCCTTATACATGAGATCTATATGTTAAATATGTTAATAATGATGTATCCTGATTAAAGTTGCATGCTTTAGTATCATATTGCTTAGATCCATATCTGATTGCATACCATTACATGGAATAGCTTCGGCTTGACATTGTTTTCGCATGAACAGTCGAGATGAGTGTGGATCTCTCATATCCACACCCTCTTGAAGTGTTCACTATTAACATACTTGCTCTCTGAGACCTATTTGTGAAGTAACTTGGCTATATTAATGCCTTGTTGCCTCTGTAGATCTCAGCTGTTAAGGTCTCTGCAAAGTGGCTAAGTATGTCACGCGACATAGGCAACCTATGTCACGCGACATAGGCAACCTATGTCACGCGACAACTTTGGCCAGTTTGCAGAACCTTCATCTGTCCAGTCTGTAATCTGATTTTAACCCTTACCATGTTATAATCTGATGTCAATCTGCAATTTAAATGGTATCTTTGTACATAAAATGTCATCTTTTCATTAAAATGCCATTTTCATACATAAAGGTGCATCCTTTGCACCTAAAACCCATTTTCATGCATTAAAAATCATTCCTTTGCATTCAAATTAGCATCCTTTGCATTAAAACCTCTTTTTTATATTAAAGGTGCATCATTTGCATTAAAAGTCATTTCTTCACATCAAAGTAGCATCCTTTTGCCTTCAAAATAACATCTTTATGCATCATTTGCACCTAAAATACTATTTTCCTCATAAAAATGCATCTTTTGCACATTAAAATCATTTCTTTACATCAAAAGCATCCTTTGCAAACAAAATAGCATCTTTTGCACTCAAAAATGTCATCTTTTTACTAAAAATGTCATTTTTACATGCATTTTCCCCATGTCCCCATTAGCAACCTTCGGTATGAACCGGTGTAAAGATCCCATCTTTACATCGTTTCTTCCATTAAAGGTGCCATAATATCTTTAGAAAGGAATAAACCTTGAACCCGATATCTCCAATTATCGCTTGAGACGAGCATTATAGCTCCAATATAAGCTCAATCGTCTCAAGGCGTAGGATTGATGGGCTAAGGTCACTCCTTTCCTAAAGAACCTCATTTTGGACTATAAAAGAGAGTCTTTCTCTCGATCATGCAAGTCCCAAGGTTAAAATAGCGATGATCACAAGTCCAAGATGAGGACGGGATCAAAATCCCGAATACATAAAATCCAAAGAATCCCGAGCGACAACCAACTAAATGGTTTGTACGTCCGGAAGACAACTTGGGACATTCCCTCCCCTCTTTTCAACACATGCACACAAGAAAGCATGCAAGAAAGCACGATAAACGGAATCTAGGGAGACTTGCTACGGCAAGGCACCTTGGGTGAACGACGATCCGTTCTTCCCAAGGGGTAACTTAACCTCCGAACCCTAAAATCCTTTTTTTCAAAGTTTTGAGGAAATCAAAATGGCGTGGCGACTCCGTTTTTCAAATTAAACCGGATGTTTTCAAACTCGCGTGAATCCGATCTAAAAACAAAAACAAAATTTTAGATATTTGGGCACACATTCACAACTTGCTGCCTCGGTACACTGCACACTACGACCCGTAACCCGGGATGGCCTTATCAGTTGCACCCCGATTGGTCTGCCAGACACCTTTCAGGGGCGCACTGGGTCATCCCAAACAGCCCATCCTAGCCCGTGTAAGCCATGCACTCTTTGTGTCACACTTTGTCCAAGACCCCAGTTGATTTTTGGCTTAGTTTGTGTCATAAAGCCTAAGTGTATGTTTTTTACACCGGGTTCCGCCATGAGTCAAGCTCGAGAGGTTGAGACCGAAGGTTGTTCCCGACCCGAAGTCTTGAGCTTTTCAGCCTTGACTTTGACGCGGAGCTCTGTCGAAAAATATACCCGAAGGTTCAATGTGACGCCGTGTCACCAAACCTCACCGTATGTACCGTGCCAGTCACAACTTGGCCAACGCCAAAAGCTAAGGTCCCTCGCACAAGCGAGTCAGGAGAGGTCATGCCAAAATTTTGGCACGATCCCCGCCTTAACTTAAGGACGTTGACTTCGACTATGGCCCGTGCATCACATACGTTGGAAGTTTGCGTGATCAGCTAGCCTTAAGTTCACTTTTTCCTTTATCGGTGGAACTCGCTTGCCTTATAGGACCTCGCTCGGGATAGTTCGTCCTGAGAAAGATGATCTACATATGGAAACGAGGGGCTTATAAGCGTAGTGACGAGATCCACTGATTAGAGCTCTAGGATTAGTTGCGAAAAAGAAGACTCGCTCTTTTCCAACAGATTAGGACTCTGAGAAAATGCGCTTTAAGTAAACATTAATCGGTAACTGCACATTGCACAAGCCCGAAACCTTGATCCAAATCCCCCTTTTCCGAAGCCTAAACCCTGCCTTTCGTTCCCTGCAGCGAGCAGAAAGTGGTTCAGATTTCCGGGTCAGCGCCTTGCCAAAATCACCGTTACGGCAGCGTCAGACAGTTCTTCGGTTCCCTCAGTTCCCTCAGCCAGAATTTCCGACATTTGTAGCTCACCGAGAAATCGTGACGGGGACGGACCCCCACCACCGGTAACAGATATGACTTTGGAAGAAGCCATCCGGGCTTGTGAGGTTCACAAGAGGCAGAAAGAAGATCAACAGAATTTCGTGGTAGAGCTTCTGAATGAGCGAGGTATAGCAGCTATTCCCCAGTCAGACGGTACCTTTGTCCTGGTCGAGGATGACGATTCCCCGAAACCAGTTCCTCAAACCTTCAACCAGGTTCCTCTCCCGCAAACTTACGGGATTCCTTCGAACCAAGGAAACAGCCGACCTAGGCTTCACGTTGCCACCTCTCAGGGCAACCCTACCATATTTGGCCAAGCCAGTGCTACTCCCATCACTCAATATCACTAGCGCACCGCTGGACCATCTCAGACAGATGCCAATATCCTTCAATACCCTCCTGGGTTCATCTCATTGCCTATACACGAATCCCAAAACCCCGGGGACAAACCCCGATACAGTTCAGAAAAGGCCCCCATATATCCACATATATCAATCCTTCCACCTCCAATCACTACCGCTCACGTGGTAGCACCCGGCGCCGAGCCTCACAGTCCACCACTGGACCCAACCTTAGCCTGGATGGTCGAACAGATGAAAGACCTAAAAGCCACCATGAGCAGCTCAAAGCAGGAAACGCTCAAATCCACAGATCCGGGAATGGTCACGCCTCTCCCTGCCAAGTTCAGAATGCCGGAGATGGACCGATTCGACGGAACCGAATGTCCTCAAATGCACGTCGACACCTACGTTCTCGGCATGAGAGCGAAAGGAGCAACCCTCCAGCAAATGGCCGACCACTTCCAGCATACGCTCAAGAGTTCAGCGTTACGATGGTTTCTGAGGGTCAAGCCTGCGGATCGCCACACCTGGGATCAGATCAGTAACATCTTCCTGGAACGGTACCGATCCAACTTAGAGTGGGAAACAAGTCGTGAGGACTTAATCACCACTGAGCAGAAAGAGGATGAAAGCGTCGGAGAATTCTACAAGAGGTGGAGTTGGAAACTCTCTGAGATCATGGAGCCACTCTCCAAGGATGAACAAATGCGGATCTTTAAGTCCTGCTTAAGACCGTCCATCAGAGCTCTCATCAGTCATCATTTCTTCCCAGATCTCTGGGCCATAGTCAATGTCGGCTCACAGTTCGAGAAGGATCTCAAGGAAAAGTTGGCTACTGCACAGCCATACAGATACCGCTCAGCAGTTGCATTCAATCCCGCACCGACCCCTAGCAAAGGGAAAGATACGTCTGTCAACTACATCCATCAGGGACAACAGTCGGGCAACAGAAACCCAGTCCCGCAAAGCAACAACTCCACCGAGCGATGCCGTGCACTTCGACAAGTTGGATATGCCACCGAGCAAGATCTTTGGAGGGGTTAATCAAGGAAGGTCTCCTTAAACTCGTTGCAAATTACAAACCCAAGAATCCTGTAGTCAACGCTGACAAGAGCAAGTACTGCGCCTTCCATCAGTATCACGGCCATATCACCGACAACTGCGTGGGGTTACGATACGAAATTCAGAACTTGATAGAGGAAGGAATTGGAGCGTCCCCGTGGACCCAATACAGTCGGAAACCCTTTTCCGAACAACAACAACAGTGTGAATTCCATTGAGTGGGTGCCCAAGAAGATTGCCGCAGAGCCAGTCCCTCCGCCTCTTCCAGCTGGGTCCTCATCAAGTGTCCACATCAGCTACGATGTTTGTGACTGCTCCGCCTGCCTGGAGTACGAGTCTCAAGATATGGTCCGGAGCAATCCTCCGAAGAAATAGAAGAAGAAGTCCTCTCAACAACAACTGAGAGAAAGATACGAAGCTGGAGACACCAGTGTGGGTACACTCGGAGAGCCATCCGGGAAGTTCGAATACTACGTACTCTACTCCAGCCAGTCCTCCCTTCCTCCAGGCCATGCAGCTTTAGAGCAGATAGGGGTGGGAAAGTCGAAAAGTCCTGCTGACACCAGAGTTCAGACTTTGGGACACCAAAATGCCTCAGATCTTGGTAATCTCACTGCCAGTCAGAAGCCTAACCCCTCGCGGGATTAGCTAAGGTTCAACTTGTCCAGCTTCCGAGCTCGGACCGACAAAGGAAGATCAAAATCAGCTTGGCACTCGCACTCGATCAACGTGCTAACCAAGGGCGGCAACCGCCACAAATAGCCTCAACACAATCCCGAGGCTCCAGCAAAGGCTTTACCTCACAAGAGGAAAACAGGAAACGGATGGCTGGATGACTCTCCTTCTCCGGATAAAGACCAGATCTACGATTCCCGACTGTATGGCAGTATGATCACGTTCTGTGACGAAGACCTACCGAGAGATGCCTCGGGGCACAATGAAGCTCTGTACATTACTCTCAAGCTCAACACCATATCACTCCCCGGAGTATTGGTAGACAACGGGTCAGCCATTAACGTCCTCCCTCTCAGCATGATGCGAGCCCTCCGTATCAACGAAAGCCATCTGATTTCGTCTACCCGGACTATCAAGGCCTACGACAGCACGTCTCGTCCCATCCTGGGGACGGTGACTCTGGAACTCTGGTTCGAAACCCAAATGGTGCCAGCGAAATTCCACGTGATGGACATTCCATCCGAATTCACAGCTCTATTAGGACGCCCTTGGCTGCATCACATGAAAGCCATAGCCTCCACTCTCCATCAGTGCGTTAAGTTCATTAACCGGCAGGGAGATCTTGAAGTCATCCGAGGGGACAGTTTCCTCATAGGAAACGAAGCCGAGACAGTAGCCAAGCATGCCGCGGTCGCACCGGGGTTACCTCCTTCAAACCGACCAGGGGACTATCGGGGCAAATCTCATCAGAATCCCTCAGAGTCCGGAGATGCTAACTATGTAAACGTACTCGAGCAGGCAGACCCTGAAGCAGGCCGATACATCAAGTTCAACTGTCGTTTCCAACATTTGGAGGCAGATTGGAAAGAAACACTGAGCATCGCCATGATGCGGGCACATAAACCCCCTGTCTCTAGTCAGAGATTCGTCAGTATTCTTCAAACCAACTCTCTGGCCCCGCCAGGCGAAGAGATTTTCGTGATAAAGGTCAACAAGCACCGTCACACTCGTGATGAATGCATGGAAGTCGTATGGGATGTCCTCCATGAGGAACTACCCGCTGTACCCCTCTTCTCCAGTGAAGGGCATGATGTTTTTCTAGCAGCTCCAGCAACGCACCCGGACGCAATACGTCCCTACGTTTGGGTTGAGCCATCAGACGATGACGAGTCAGGACTCTCCGGAGTCGAGGACGCGGCAGACCCGCGGACGGACCTCTGCATTCACATGCTCAGTTTCGAGGACGGCACCCGTTCCGATCAGGTCACCTATGACCAAGGCTCCAACACTATGGAAATTTTCAGGCTCAACGTCCAGTACAGGCAGCTATCCGAAAATTGGAAGTTACTGGAACTCGTTAAGCTCCCCGTTGCCATGCCAACGAGACGTCCCTGGACTGCCCCGTGCATCCTGACGTCGAAATGTACTTGACACACGTCATCGCACATAAAAGTACGGCTTTCCTTGAAAAACGCACTTTCCGGCACTTTTCAGGGGCGTTTCGGACATTTTCCGGACTATTATTTAAAAAACGGACAAAACCAGGACCGGGGAACAAACTCCCATGCAAATGGTGAGTCATGGGACACGTGGCAGCCATGCCACCTCCCTCCCATCACCCTTCAATCAGAAATCAAGGCCAAAAGACTAAAATACCTCTGGTATACAGTCCAAGTCCGGCCGGACTCACTGTGCAGATTTCAAAAATAGCCAGCAAGTCCCTCAAATTCCCAAAGTTTCACAAAACCCCCTGGATTTCAGCCTAAGTCCGGCCAGACTCCTACTGAAATTTCACCTATAAATAGAGAGGCTGTCAAAGCCATTTGTAACAACAAAAAATTACCCCCCTCCACCAAAACCTCACGTCCCAAACTGATTCTCACCCCTCCCGAGCCTCGGTTTTACCTCGTTTTGCGTGAAAACTTCGTATTTCGATCAAATACGCCCTCCTTCACTCCGAAACACCGTTCCAAACTACTTTCCGTATCCTGTATACACCTCTCGAGCTAAAGGAGTTGACCCTAGCCATAGGTATAACTCCCTCTCTCTAATCTCTTGTTTCGTCTCGGTTTACGCGCCAGTCGCTACAACCGTTTCGAACAACATTATTGAAATGTAGATGCCTCCGTCTAACGGGGTCCGATACGTTTTAGCCCCTCGATCCTCTTCTCTTCCCGTAAGAGAAGTAATCACGGGTTAAAACGGCGTTCCGACCCCGTTCCGTTTACTTTTTTGTCATTTACAACTCCGGATCGATCGATCCGTTGATCGTTATTTACTTTTCTGTCATTTACAATTCCGGACCATTTGATCCGTCGAACGTCCTTTACATTTCATGCAACTTTACTACTCCGAGCCTTTTTGGCTCGTCGATCGTCATTTACAATTACGAGCCGTTTTGGCTCGTCGATCGTCATTTACAATTCCGGATCGTTTGATTCCGTTGATACCGCATTTAAATACTGTCATTTACAAGTTCGACCCATTTGGATTGTGATAGTATTTACTTTTCAAAGTCCGAGTCGCAACCCGATTCGTTGATCGCAAATCATTTAATACGCTTTTTCCCGTAAAAATCGTTAACAATGTAATGCCCGGTTCAAAACCGGAGTTCGTCCTTCGAACTCTCTTTCAAAAATGCGTGAAATGACGTTTGGCATCCGAACGCTCATCTTCAAACTAAAAGCCAACTTTTGACATTCAAAATCATTTAATACGCTTTTTCCCGTAAAAATCGTTAACAATGTAATGCCCGGTTCAAAACCGGAGTTCGTCCTTCGAACTCTCTTTCAAAAATGCGCGAAATGACGTTTGGCATCCGAACACTCATCTTCAAACTAAAAGCCGACTTTTGACATTCAAAATCATTTAATACGCTTTTTCCCGTAAAAATCGTTAACAATGTAATGCCCGGTTCAAAACCAGAGTTCGTCCTTCGAACTCTCTTTCAAAAACGCGCGAAATGACATTTGGCATCCGAACGCCCATCTTCAAACTAAAAGCCGACTTTTGACATTCAAAATCATTTAATACGCTTTTTCCCGTAAAAATCGTTAACAATGTAATGCCCGGTTCAAAACCGGAGTTCGTCCTTCGAACTCTCTTTCAAAAACGCGCGAAATGACGTTTGGCATCCGAACGCTCATCTTCAAACTAAAAGCCGACTTTTGACATTCAAAATCATTTAATACGCTTTTTCCCGTAAAAATCGTTAACAATGTAATGCCCGGTTCAAAACCGGAGTTCGTCCTTCGAACTCTCTTTCAAAAACACGCGAAATGACGTTTGGCATCCGAAAGCTCATCTTCAAACTAAAAGCCGACTTTTGACATTCAAAATCATTTAATACGCTTTTTCCCGTAAAAATCGTTAACAATGACTCGCCCGGTTCAAAACCGGAGTTCGACCTTCGAACTCCTTTTCAAACCCAAAATCGACGTTTGCCACGCAAACGCTCATTTCAAACTCAAAACCGACGTTTGTCATTCAAACGCTCGCCTTTTCTAACAAAGTCACCTAATCAACGTTTGACATTCAAACCAAGATTAAGCTTGTCATTCAAGCCCCCATTTCCAAAACACACACACACACATGATTTTCGAGAAAGGTAGAAAGACTCGTCATACGAGGCGTTTCGGGTGATCTCGTAATACTCTTCCCGAAACGTAACGTTGACCTCCGAACCTAACAATCTCTGGTACTCAAAAAAGCTTTTTACTCGTTTTTGCTACCAATAAAAATGATCCCCTGTTTTCAAAGCCTTTTCCTAAGTTTTTGCTAACAATAAAAATGATACCATTTTCACTAAAGTCGTTTCTCAACGTTTGGGCTCAAATACAAAACCGCATGGCGACTCCTCATTTTCCTTCCCATGAAGCGAGGTCTCAGACACCAACCCTCCGCGAAAGACAACCGCTTTCGCCGCGCGCGAAATCCGGGTAATTTCAATGTGCAACCCTGTTTTCTGCCTAGACCGCCCTTTTCAGGGTTTTCAGCCTAGCTGGGTATTACTCTTTTTGCACTCTTTTTTTTTTAGACATAGTACCGGCGGAGCTTGTCACCGTTGACTGGGTGAACAAAAGGATTGCCGTCCAGGTCTGCAAGCTTCATTGCTCCTCCTGATAGTATCTTCTGCACTACGTACGGGCTAATCCAAACAGGTTCCCACTTTCATAGAGGGTTGTCTCTGGTAGGGGGCTTCTCTTTCAAAACAAAATCTTCTTCTTTGATGTCTCTGGCCTTGACCTTTTTGTCAAATGCCCTGGCCATTCACCTCTGATAGGCTCGGGTATGTTCCATGGCCTTTAGTCTCCTTTCATCAAGCAGGGCGAGCTCATCATGCCGGCTGCGCAACCATTCTACTTCGTTGATGCTATTTTCCAGGAGGACCCTTAGCGACGGGATTTCCAACTCTACTAGCAGTACCACTTCCATTTCGTAGGTCAAGGCGAAAGGGGTTTCTCCCGTGGCTGTTCTGACAGAAGTTCTGTAGCCCCAGAGTGCTAGATGTAGCTTTTTGGGCCAGTCACGACAGCGAGTGGCCATCTTTCGGATGATTCTCTCTAGTGTCTTATTTGCAGCTTCTACCGCTCCATTGGTCTGAGACCTGTACGGGGATGATTTATGGCAAGTGACTTTGAATTCTAATAACAATCTATTGCAGTCTCTTTCAAAGTGTGTCCCGTTATCCGAGATGATCTCATTTGGCACCCCATATCTGCACATGATGTTTTCTTTGATAAACTGGGCCACTTTTTTGGAAGTGAGGACCTTCTAAGACTTTGCTTCCACCCATTTCGTGAAGTAGTCCACTGTCACTAACACAAACTCATGCCCATTGCTTCTATTCGGGGCTATCTTCCCTATTACGTCAATACCCCAAGTTGCAAATGGCCAAGGAGTCGTCATGCAGTACAGGTCGTGAGGCGGGAGATGATTAAGGTTGGCAAACCGCTGGCATTTATTGCACTCTCGAACATGCTGAACACAGTCTGTTTCCATGGAAATCCAGTAGTAACCCATTCCGAGGATCACTTGCATTAACGCTATGGCATTCATGTGAGGACCGCAGGGACCATTATGGACTTCGTTCATTAGCTCTCTTGCCTTTTCTTTGGTTACACACAGAAGAAGTGGTCCTTGGTATCACTTTTTGTACAGATCGCCTCCTAGGATGACAAAGTGAGAGGCCAGCCGTGTCAAGGCTTGCAAGCTTTTAGCTTTGATGCCTTCCTTCAGCTTACCTTCTTCGTCTCTAAAAGCTGACTCTCCATCTTTGAGAAACTGGTAAACTTGATTGTACCAAGGTTCCTTGACAAGCTCAGGTCCCAATTCTATCTCGCAACAGAAAGCTGGGGCTTCCCTTCTACCCACTCTGAATGGTTTTACTGCCTTTCCCTCGGGGATCTCTACCAATGAGGCTAGAGTAGCTAAGGCATCTGCAAATCTATTCTTGTCTCTTGGCAGGTAGTGGAAGGTCACTTCTCTGAACTGCTTCATCAATTCTTCCATGTAGGCATGATACCTCTGGAGGTTAGGATCCACAGTCTTCCATTTGTTAGAGACCTGGTTAATGATCAAGGCTGAGTCTCCGTAGACCTCGAGTTCCTTGACATTTCTTTCTAGGGCAGCCTCCAAACCAGCTATACAGGCTTCATACTTTGCTGCATTGTTTGTGACAGAGAAGTTCAACTTGATGGCTATTGGCGTATGCTCATCTTTCGGGTCTACCAACAGCATTCCTATGCCATTTCCTCTTTTGTTAGTAGCTCCGTCAAAGAAGAGTTTCCATCGATTCTCAGGCTCAACAACGAAGATCCCTTCATCTGGAAATTGGGTTTCAGGCCCCCGGTCCTCATTGCTAGGGAAATTTGCCAGATGGTCTGATAGCGCTTGACCCTTAATTGCCTTTCTTGTCACATAGTTGATGTCAAATTCTGCTAGGAAGAATGACCACTTTTCTAGGTGCATCGAAAGGGAAGGTTTGTCGAAGATATACTTGATGGGGTCCATTTTCGAGACCAAATTCATAGAATGGGCCTGGATGTAGTGTTTTAGTTTCTCGACTACCCAGACTAGTCCTGCACAAGTCTTTTCACACGCCGAGTAATTGAGCTCACTCCCTTGCAGCTTTCGACTAACAAAGTAAATGGCATTTTCTACCCGAGAATCCTTCTTTTCCTGAGCCAGCATAGCCCTAACTGTCGTGTCAGTGGCAGTGAGATAGAGCAAAAGAGGTTTATGTCCATGCGGGGGGCATATTACTGGGGGATTTACTAGGTACGCCTTGATTTGGTCAAAGGCATCCTGGCATTCTTCATTCCATTCTGTATCAACATTTTTCTTCATAAGCTTGAAGATGGGCTCACACATGGTAGTCAGCTGATTGACAAAACAGCTAATGTACTGTATAACTTGCCCATAAAGCTTTTGACTTCTGTCTGGGTTCGAGGTGGCCTCATGTCCATTATGGATTTGATCTTTCGGGGATCGGCTTCAATGCCTCGCTCTGTGGCCATGTACCCAAGCACTTTTCCCCTTGTCACTCCAAAGGTACATTTTGCAGGGTTTAGTCTCCTAGAATGTTGTCTTAACCGCTCAAAGAACTTTCGCAGGTCGACAAGGTGTTGTCCATCCACGCCTTTAGAGTGGATAATCATATCATCGACATAGACCTCGATTTCCTTGTGGATCATGTCATGAAAGTGTGCAGTTACTGCCCTTAGCCCCAGCATTTTTCAACTCAAAAGGCATCACCGTGTAACAGTACGTTCCCTATGGGTGTGGTGAAAGCTGTTTTTTCCTAGTCCTCTTTGGCCATCTTGATCTGGTTGTAGCCAACAAAACCATCAACGAAAGACTTGATTTCGTAGTGGCCGTGGCATCCACCAAAATGTCTATGTTTGGCAACGGGTAATCGTCCTTGGGACTGGCCTTGTTTAGAACCCAAAAATCTACACAGCAGCGCACCTTCCCGTTGGCTTTAGTCACAGTCATGATATTCGACAACCAGGTCGAATATTCAATAACCCTGATGAATCTTACCCGCAACATCTTTTCAATCTCCTCCTTGACCTGCAAGACCATTCTGGCTTGATTTTCCTTAGCTTCTGTTTTACCGGCTTAGCATCGGGTGTCAAAGGGATCCTGTGTTCCACAATTGAGCTATCCAGTCCCAGCATGTCCTTGTAAGACCAGGCGAACACATCTACATACTCTCTGCCAAGGAGGTTAACACTCGTCAAAACCTCCTCGGCAGTTTAGGCCTGATTTTCCTCTTTATCAGTAACATGCTTAAAGATTTCTTTAATGTATTGTTCATTTAGTGTGTTTGCATCTTTTTCAAATGAATCATTATTAACTGTTGTTAGGTTATTAGTTAATTTATCATTTGTTAAGTTGGCAATAAGGGGATACTCAGAAAGATCTATCATTTCATTTAATGCAAAGGGAAAGATAACATTGGCGACACACTCATAATCTTTAGGCGTGAGGCCATCAGATGACTCAGAGGATTGAAACTCAAAGACACCTGACTCTAGAGAATGGATGACAGGGTGTTTGACATGACTAGACCGAGAGGGACGGGGAACCAATCCAAGCTCCGTGATCATTCGCTGTCGGCTAGCTATCGGCCCTGAAAATGTCTCCCAATTCTTCAAAGGCATCTCTATCTAAGTCACCGGAGTGCGGGGATCAAAAGGTTATGCACTGCCGTCTCCAATTACTACAACTGTCTCATCATCTGAGCTGAAGTAGATCAAGTCAGAAATCTATGCTTCTTCATCAAACAACTTCTGTAAGACTAGCTCACTATCCTCACTGCTGGCAGCTTCTATCTGGCTAATCTTTGGGAGGGCTAACATGAAGGTGGAGAAATCCATTACCCCTGATGGGAAGAGTGCTGACTCTTTGAAGCAGTCTGGGCTTCCTTTGAAGACATACTTGTTCTGAACAGTGGTGGTAGCCCCAGGAATATTCGGCAAGTCAAGAAACATCCTCCGAATAGGATTAGCTGGTTTTCCATGAGCCTTTTCAAGGTTTTCCATAAGACTTTTCCTCACGGACTGCTGACTATCACTCTCATCATACTGGGTCTCACCTTTTATGAAGTACTGGGTCAGAGACAAACTGTAAGGACGAAGATGAACCCCTTCATTTGGCTTTTCCATAACTATTCCCCCAGCTTTTCTGTAATCCTGAGGATGCGGTTTGTGTTGGTGTAATGCCCTAGGCTATAGTTATGTTTAACTTGAACCATTATGTATCATCTTTATCATTTATTATAGAGCGTGTCTTTCTGTTCATTATATGTTTGCATGTTTATTATATTGAACTGCGTCCCTAGTTGCTGTGAACAACTAGTATAAGTTGGTAATGGATAATCATGGAGATGCACATTACACTTATGGGTACTTGTTAGAGAACGAGTACTGGACTTGACCCACTTATGAGATTTATGACATGGTCTGTTGTCATGATTAAATCTCATGATAGTCGTGTCATTGAATCCTTTGTACCTGAGATTATCATCGTCTTCCACATGATGAAGATCGTGTTTGATGTAGGCTAACACTATCTTTAATCGGATAGCAATAAGGGTTATGTTAGCATGATTGGATTCATGTAGGGAAGAATGATAAGTCAAGATGGGATTTGTCCCTCTCTATGTAAGAGAGATGTTTGCTTGGGCCCCTCGATGAATAGTGTTGATGAAATGTATGGCCATACTCAAGATATTTGATAGAGATCAAATGCACTTGGATTATCAACATATTTGGAATCGAGAAAGCAATGAACAAGATGAGTTGACATGGACCATGACTCATGTTCAATTTGACATCGTGGATGTTCCTGTCGTCTCTCATCTGTCTTATGCTGATGACATTATTATCTTCTGTAATGGGAGCATTCCTTCTCTTGAGCGTCATATGGAGTTTTTGGAGTCTTATCAATGCTTCTCTGGGCAGCTTGTTAGCATCTCTAAATCTTGTTTTCTGACAGGGCGGAATATGGCTGAGCATGATAATGCTATCTCTCTAATTACGGGGTTCCAAAAGAAAAACCTGCCTATTGTTTATTTGGGGTGCCCTCTCTATATCGGTAGGAAAGTGCAATCCTTATTTGATCCTGTCATGCATAAGCTTCGGGATAGGCTTGATTCGTGGCAAGGTAAATTACTTTCGCCTGGTGCTAAGCTTGTTTTGATTAAGTCCTGCCTCCAAGCTATCCCCATCTATTATATCTCTCTTCTTGATCCCCCGAAGTGTGTGGTTAATGCTATGAATCGCCTGATTGCCAATTTCTTTTGGAGCAGCTCTGATGGGGGAAATAAGTGTCATTGGGTTTCTCGGAATGAATTTTTCTGGCCTGTTGAAGAAGGGGGCTTAGGCCTCCGAAAATTTGAGGAAATGGCTTTTGCCTTTTCTATGAAACTTTGGTGGAGATTTCGCACGTCCGACTCTCTTTGGGCTCGGTTTCTTCTTTGTCAAATATTGTCGTGATACTCACCCAATGGATGCTACATCTAGATTGGGTTGCTCTCACATTTGGAAGCGTATGATTGCTGCTAAGGATTTGGTGGAGAGTCGTATTGCTTGGGGTGTGGGCTGTGGGGATATTTCTATTCAAGAAAATTGGCTTCCTCGTGATCTTCATCTTCTTGATAATCGGCATGATCAGATTTTTTCTTTATTCGAGGATGGGGTTTTAAGGGAGGATTATGTTCGTAATACCTTTGGGCAGCAATGTTTGATGGAAATTCAATCCTATGGTATTAATTTGGATGGGGAGTGTGATCGGCCTTTTTGGTCCCCTTCCTCTTCCGGCGGAGTTTTCTATATCTTCGGCTTGGAGAGAGTGTAGAGTTTCCCGTACTCGTAGTAGGGTCTTCGCTTGGTGCTGGCATAAGTATATTCCTCTTAAGGTGTCCATATTCATGTGGAAATGCCTTAAGTCTGCTCTCCCTACTGATGACAACATATCTCGTAAAGGTATTTCTATTGTCTCTCGTTGTCATTGTTGTTCTAGTCCTTCTCTTGAATCCTTACAGCACATTCTCCTTCATGGTGATATTGCCTTTCATGTGTGGAACTTCTTTGGAAATTTGATTGGTTTTCATGTCTCGGGTGCTACTATTATGCAAAGGATGATTGCTTGGCATGCCTGTAAAAACTCCAAGCTTAGTAGGGTTGTGTTATGGTTGGGTGATATCCTTCCGAGTTTCATCTGTTGGGAGCTTTGGAAACACGGGAATAAATGCGGGTTTGATGATGGAACTCCTAGTTGGGAAAAGGTCCGTAATAATATTCAATTCCAAATTAGTGATATCCTTCGTGCTCGGCCTTATCATTTCATGTTCTTCACTCGGAGGTAAATATTGCTCTGTTTTTTAATATTAATATGGCCTCTCCATCTATTGTTCGTATAAAGCTTGTTCATTGGTCCCCTCCTTCTGGGGGACAAATTAAAATTAATACAGATGGAGCGTCTCGTGGGAACCCGGGCATTGCCTCGGGTGGAGGTATTTTACGGCATCATGATGGATCCTTTATATTTTCTTTTTCTCACTTCTATGGTAATGCTACTAATATGGTTCTTTGAAGCTAGGGCTGCTCTTGATGGGATTACTCAAGCTAGGCTTATGGGGTTTGGTTCTCTTTGGCTTGAAGTGGATTCCGAAGTCTTATCTCTCATCCTTCTTCGCAAATGCAATATTCCTTGGGAGATACGGTACTACATTCAAGCCATCTTCGTATTCATGGAGGAAGGGACTATTCGGGTAACTCATGTTTACAAGGAAGGTAATAAAGTGGCAGATTTTCTTGCAAATATCTCGCTGCGGTGCAAGCGGATTTTCAGTTTCCATCGTTGGAGTCTTGCCCCAAGCCGTGCCAGAGCCTTCTCTACTTTGATCGGATTTCGTATCCTAATATTAGGCAGTAGTTTCTTTTTATTATTGATGTATTTTCTTTTGTTTTTTAGATTCCCCCCCCCTTTTTGTTGAGGATCTTACAGGTTGTGTAAGAACTCCCCCCTAGGTTTATTTTTCCGGTGGTTAAGGTTGTCATGTCCCCCACCATGTTTTGTATTTTATTTTTCGTTTTTTAATAAAATCTAGGGAGTACCGTCTCCTTTTGCCAAAAAAAAATAAAAATTAAGGAATCAAGCTTTAATGTTATATTAATTGGGTGGATATAATGGTTTGCTAGAAACCACTTATATCTTGTGATGTCGATGTTTTGAATCACTGCCAACATAAATATAATTCCTATTGGGTCACACACAAAGAACGAATTTAATCATTGGCTGAAAATTGGAGATTTTGGGTTCTGGCACGACTCGTGACCAGGAGCACGACTCGTGCCCTGGGTCACCACTCGTGCCAAGGGTCACGACTCATGACAAATGCAGAACGACTTCATTTTGGGGCAAACAAGGTTGGCACGTGAAAATATTGACTATGTGGGAATTGGGCACGACTCGTGCTATTGGGCACGAGTCATTCCCTAAATCCGCACGAGTGTTATATTTTTCACGAATCATATCACGACTGCAATTTTGGCTTGGCCACGACTCGTGCTCCTGGGCACGACTCGTGCCAGCGTCCAAAAACAGTCCGTACGTATGTCTCCTTGTTTCAATAGGTTTTTGGTTTGGACTTGGTTTCTCCCTAAGTGTTAGGGATTTATATTTGATATAAATATAAACCATTGTGCAGCCAAAAACACATCTAATCCTAGGGTTTATGAAACTCTAGAGATTTTTTTTGATTAAGAATCAAAAGCAAATAAATCCCAAAATCAATTCCATAGTTTTGGCTATTGATTATTGAAAGGAGTTTCAATAATCGGGAAGGATCATCTAGCAATCGAACAAGAAGAGTTCTTGGTTCGTTCACGTGTGGATCACCATTAGAGGGAGGTTACTTTATCTCCTAAAGCTTGAAGACCTCCATTATTGATTCATCACCAAGGTAGAACAGGGAAGAAGAAGATCCAACTTTCATCAACGGTTCAAACATTTGAAGGTTGTTCGTCGATTCAAATAAGATTTGAATCTAAGATTCGTCCATGAAAGATCAACATAATCGCATTAAGGTATGTGAATTCTATTTCATGATTTTAACTCTTCATGTTAGACGTATTATAGGGCTAGGGTTTTGCTTGTTATTTCTAAGTCTTCCGCTGCGTTTGTAACCCCAAAACCCAACAGTGGTATCAGAGCCGCGTCTTATCATGATTAGGTTAAAATTAGCATGCTAGATTTAATATGATTAAATGCTTTACATGCTATATGTGAAACAGATATATGATTTTATGTGTGTTGTTTTGAGGAAAACAAGTATATGTGATATGCCATGATCATGATTAATAATTGATTAATATGATTAGTCTTTTACATGGGATATTGGTCTATTTAATGTGATTAAAGTAGATTGGTAAATTCTCAAAATTGAAACAAATTGTTTCTTTAGGATTTGATGTTCATTTTAATATGATTAACATGATCATTTGAATCCGTATATTTTGAGAATGGAATAATTATGTAGTTAATAATTGTTATTTATTATATGATTATTTGTATGATCATAAATTAGTATTTTATGTGAAAATCTCATGTTCATGATGATGTACACATAAGTTTCATATCAACCATGCAATGTTTGTTACGAATAAAACCTTCTAAATATTTAAGTCTTATGTCATTCCTTGATTAGAACACTTGTGAAATTTTAGGGTATTTGATGTAGTTTCGAGTCAGTTGGGTGCATCTTATATCTTAATTTGTGGGCAAGATGAGATAATGGTTGATGTAGTTTTGACTCAGTTAGGTGCATCGTTCCATGTCTCATACGTTTGAAAAAGGTTTTGACCTAATTGGTGCTTTCAAATGAGATTTGACCCAAGGCATAGATGAGATTTAAAACATGTGTATGACATATAATGTCTAAGGAAATCTCATAAAAAATCTAAGAGTCATATAGAGATATGCTTGATGTTTTTACCTAAATAGCTTGATTTCGGACATTGACTCAGTTAAACCAAAATCAAGTGAAATATGGATCTTAGCCCACTATAATTATATGATACATGCTTATATTAGAAGGTGTATAATTTAGTGGGAGTATTTTTGAAATACATTATTTGCTCTTAGATGGTAAATGTGTTGATATTGATATGTGTTCATATGGTTTGCATATTTTGTTGTAGAAATAGCATTACACAATAAATTGCAATTTGTCCTTATGAAGGACAAGTTCGAAAGGGATGGTGCAGATAATTCTGATTGGATCAGAAGTGTAAGAATGGTTCTTAGGCAAATGTGTACGTTCTTGACGAATCCATTCCTGCTGAACCCACTGCAAATGTTGCAAAGGTCAGATAAGGAGCAACATAAGAAATATAGAGATGATTCCTAAGATGTTGTTTGCCTTATGATTGCCACCATGTGTAAGGCTCTTGAGAAGGACCTTGAACACATGAAAGTTACTTTTGTTCTAGCATAACGCACAAAGGAAATGTTCCAAGTGCAAGCTAGGCAATAGAGGTTTCTTATGTTAATGGTTAACACAAGAAAGGGGTTTAAAAGGGAATACAAAGTAGGAAAAGCAAAGGTTACTGAACCTAGGGCAAATGTTGCCAAAGCCGAAGAGGCTAAACCCAAAGTGTCTCAAAAGGATGCAGTTTTCTACCATTGCAATGAGATTGTTCATTGGAAGCAAAGTTGCAGGGCTTAAAAGGAAGGCCTAGAAGGTGAAGAAGAGCAATATGGTTGCTATTACTTCAAGTATCTATATGATAGATATTTTCCTTTCGACCTCTTGTTCTTGGGTATATGACCCCGAATATGGATCCCACATTTGTTTAAATGTGCAAGGAATAAAGAATAGAAAGCTACTCAAAGAAGGTGAATTAAACCTATGAGTGGAAATGGAGCAAGAGTTGCTGCATTAGCCATAGGGACTTATGAAGTCAATTTACCTAGTGGACTAGTAATTGTTTTGAACAAGTGTTACTTTGTTCCGGATTTGAGTAGGAGTATTATTTTCGTTTCTTATATAGATGATGAAGGATATACTTTTCTTATTGAGAATAAGAAGTTTTATATTCATTTAATAA
Organism: Adenophora triphylla var. japonica; assembly: GCA_022495995.1. NCBI lineage: Eukaryota > Viridiplantae > Streptophyta > Magnoliopsida > Asterales > Campanulaceae > Adenophora > Adenophora triphylla. Next base: position 232,175 of record JAFEMH010000035.1, on the reverse strand, counting down.
TATGTCTTATTGTATTGCATATGTTATTGAATGGTCTTCATATCCTTGATGTTAAGAAACAAAATAATATTGAAGATATCTATAATATAAGTGAGAAATTTAAACCGAATAATGTGAACAACACATTCATATGGCATTGTCGGTTTGGTCAGATAAATAAGAAACATATATTTAAACTCCATTAACATGGACTTTTAGACTCATATGACTATGAATCATTTGAGTAATGTGGATCTTGTTTATTGGGATTATTGACCAAACCGCCCTACACTAAGAGTAGTGGGAGGGCTAGTGACTTATTGGCCCTTATATATGAGATGTATGTGGACTATTAAGCAGTATTTCTAGGAGAGGATTTCGGTATTTCATCACATTCACCGGTAACTTATCTAGATATGGCTATGTCTATCTGATGAATTCCAAAGGTGAATCGTTTGAGATGTTTCGAACATTTCAAGATGAAGTACAAAACAACTTGGCAAAACTATTAAAGTACTTCGATTAGATCGAGGTAGTAAATATTTGAGCCAAGAGTTTGATAATCATCTCAAAACTGTGAAATTGTTTTAGAGTTGACTCCACACGGAACACCACTATGAATGGTAGTCTGAAAGGAGGAATTGAACCTTGTTAGACATGGTTCATTCGATGATGTGTCAAAGTTAACCTTCCTATTTCCTTTTGAGGATATGCATTAGAAATAATGCGGTTACACTGAATTGAGTCCCTACTAAATCGGTTCCTAAAACCCCATATGAGATGTGGCATGAAAGAAAACTTAGTTTGTATTTCATGAAGATTTGGGATTGCAAAGCTTATATGAAGAGACTTGTCTCTAATAAGTTAGCGCCAAATCTGACAAGGTTATTTTTGGAAATTAATTTTACAACCGCAAAGAGAACAAAATGTTTGTTGCTCTGTATGATTCGTTTCTTGAGAAATAGTTTCTCAATAAAGGATCTAGTGGGTAAAATTAATCTTGAAGAAGTTCAAGAACCTGAAAATGACATGGAACCAAGAGTAGAGACGGAACGAAGTTCACAAGGAGTTGTGGAACCGGTTCAAGATGCAAAAGTCCATCGTAGATCGGATAGGTTCGATCCGAACTCAAGAAATATTGATTTCTCGTATCTGAAAGTAATAAAGTGGAAGTCATTGAGAATGCGATCCTACTTCCTATCTTGAGGCGATGTCCACTCCTAATTCGGATAAATGATTAGGAACCATGGAGTCCGAATTACAATCCATATTTGATAATCAAGTTTGGAACTTGATTGAGCTACCTGAAGGTGTAAAAACAAAAGGGTGCAAGTAGGTCTTCAAGACCGACATGGATGGGAAGGTGTATGCTTTCAAGACTAAGGCTTGTAGCAATGGGATTTAGGGATATTTATAGTATTGACTATGTTGAAACCTTTTTGCCAGTTACAATGCCGAAGTCTATTAGAATTTCAATTGCCATACTCGCATATTATGACTATGTGATATGACAAATGGATGTCAAACGGCTTTCTTAAAATGGAAAGATTCTTAAGGATGTGTATAGTACACAACCCGAAGTTCTGTCGATCCAAGAAATTCTAATAAAGTATGCATGTTGCAAAAATCCATGGGATGGGTTGAAGCAAGCTTCGAGAAATTGGAATCTTCATTTTGATGAATCGGTCAAAGAGTTTGACTTCATCAAGTACGAAGATGAACCTTGTGTATACATGTAATTCAGTGGGAGCGTAGTATAATATCTATTGTTTTATTACAATGATATCTTACTCATTGGAAAAACAAAGTTTTGACACTTAAGACTGTCAAGTCTAGGTCTAGGAAAGGTTTCTCAATGAAAGATATGGGTGAAGCCGCTTACATTCTTGGCATCAAGATCTATAGAGATAGATCTAAAAGGATAAATTGGTTTGAGTCAAAATACTCACATTGATAAGGTTCTTAGAAGATTCTAAGAAAAGTAACTTTCCAATGGGTCATGGTGTTACTCTTAGCAATACTCATTGTCTTATGACAAGTAGTGAGCAAAAGGGAATGAATGAAGTTCCATATGCTCCGACATTTGGTTCTGTCATGTATGCCATGATTTGTACTAGACCCAACGTCTCATATGCTCTAAGCATGACTAGTTGATACCAATATGATCCTGTTAAGAACCATTGGATAGCAGTCGAGACGATCCTTAAGTACTTAAGAAGAACTAAGTATGCGTTCTTGGTATCTGAAAGGTTGGAAGTTAATCTTGTTGTAAGGGTTACATAGATGCTAGCTTCCAAACTGACAAAGTTAATTTAAAATCGCAATTAGGATTTGTGTTTATGCTTATTGGAGGTGCGGTTTAATTGGAAGAGTTCCAAGCAGAAAATTGTAGCTAATTCTACAACTAAGGCCGAATTTTAGCGACATCTGATCCAGCTAAAAGAGGCAGTTTGGATCAAAAGTTCATTTAGTATTTTGGAAATGTTCCAAGTATCACTAATCGGTGGAACTTTTGTTGAGACAATTGTGGTGCCATTTGTGCAAGCAATGGAACCAAGGTCACAACAGCGATCCAAACACATACTTAGACGATTTTCAAAAATTCATAAGAATGAGAAGACGTTAAGATATGCAAACTATCAACCGATGATAACATTGGGATTCACTTACAAAGACTCTCGCACAGGCAGAAGCATGATGGTCATGTTAGGTCCATGGGTATTCGATACATAGATGGAGCCTAGTGCAAGTGGGAGATTGTTGGTGTAATGCCCTAGGCTATAGTTATGTTTAACTTGAACCGTTATGTATCATCTTTATCATTTATTATAGAGCGTGTCTATTCTGTTCATTATATGTTTGCATGTTTATTATATTGAACTGCATCCCTAGTTGTTGTGAACAACTAGTATAAGTTGGTAATGGATAATCATGGAGATGATTATATGCATGGAGATGCACATTACACTTATGGGTACTTGCTAGAGAATGAGTACTGGACTTGACCTACTTATGAGATTTATGACATGGTCTGTTGTCATGATTAAATCTCATGATAGTCGTGTCATTGAATCCTTTGTACCTGAGATTATCATCATCTTTCCACATGATGAAGATCGTGTTTGATGTAGTCTAACACTATCTTTAATCGGATAGCAATAAGGGCTATGTTAGCACGATTGGATTCATGTAGGGAAGAATGATAAGTCAAGATAGGATTTGTCCCTCTCTATGTGAGAGAGATATTTGCTTGGGCCCCTCGATGAATAGTGTTGATGAAATGTATGGCCATACTCAAGATATTTGATAGAGATCAAATGCACTTGGATTATTAACATATTCGGAATCGAGAAAGCATCGAACAAGATGAGTTGACATGGACCATGACTCATGTTCAATTTGACATCGTGGACAAAGGGATTGCGACATTTGATCTATCAAGGAATCAATCTTTGATGTTATATTAATTGGGTGGATATAATGGTTTGCTAGAAACCACTTATATCTTGTGATGTCGATGTTTCGAATCACTGCCAACATAAATATAATTCCTATTGGGTCACACACAAAGAACGAATTTGATCATTGGCTGAAAATTGGAGATTTTGGGTTCTAGCACGACTCGTGACTAGGAGCATGACTCGTACCCTGGGTCACGACTCATGCCAAGGGTCACGACTCGTGACGAATGCAGAACGACTTCGTTTTGGGGAAAACAAGGTTGGCACGTGAAAATATTGACTATGTGGGAATTGGGCACGACTCGTGCTATTGGGCACGAGCCGTTCCCTAAATCCGCACAAGTGTTCTATTTGTCATGAATCGTATCACGACTTCAATTTTGGCTTGGGTACGACTCGTGCTCCTGCGTCCAAAAACAGTGCGTACATATGTCTCCTTGTTTCAATAGGTTTTTGGTTTGGACTTGGTTTCTCCCTAAATGTTAGGGATTTATATTTGATATAAATATAAACCATTGTGCAGCCAAAAACACATCTAATCCTAGGGTTTATGAGACTCTACAGATTTGTTTTGATTAAGAATCAAAATCAAATAAATCCCAAAATCAATTCCATAGTTTTGGCTATTGATTATTGAAAGGAGTTTCAATAATCGGGAAAGATCATCTAGCAATCCAACAAGAAGAGTTCTTGGTTCGTTCGCATGTGGATCACCATTAGAGGGAGGTTACTTTATCTCCTAAAGCTTGAAGACCTCCATTATTGATTCATCACGAAGGTAGAACAAGTAAGAAGAAGATCCAACTTTCATCAACGGTTCAAACATTCGAAGGTTGATCGTCGATTCAAATAAGATTTGAATCTAAGATCCGTCCATGAAAGATCAACATAATCGCATTAAGGCATGTAAATTCTATTTCATGATTTTAACTCTTCTTGTTAGACGAATTAAAGGGCTAGGGTTTTGCTTGTTATTTCTAAGTCTTCCGCTGCATTTGTAACCCCAAAATCCAAAGTTTGTAGCCTAGACCATGTCGAGGGGTTTGTTCTCTTGCATCAATGACAGTGTTGCGACCCTGAAGCCTTTTACCCAATCCAAGCCCCGGAAGATAACTCATATTCTCATCATTCGCATGGCAGGAGGTATTTTGACGGAGGTAGTAGTGAGGTCTGCACATCACACTTGCACCTTAGAGGTGGTCACAGAGAAGCCGGTTAGGGTAAGCCCTTCATCATCATGTTTGATCTCCAGTATCGGAATACCTCCGGTGTTGGTCCCTTCCACAGTAACACTGTCTCCATAGATGGTAGTGATAGTTCCATCATCGGACTGGAACTATAAACACTGGTGCAGGGTAGAGGCCACTCCATTTATCTGATGGATCCAGGGTTGTCCTAGCAAAGCGGTAAATGAAATGGGGATGTCAATCACTTGAAAGTCCACATCCATAACCTTCTTTCCAAACCACAATTTTAGAGTCGCAATCCCCAAAACTGACCGAGCAGTGGAATCATAGGCCTTAATAGTCTGACTGGACGGCTTTAAGTCTGTGGGCTTCAAATCCAGCAAGTCCATCATTTTCGCTGGCAGGACATTCATTGCAGACCCTCAATCCCACCCTTGGTAACCAGCGTTCTTCCAACTGGACAGTGATGTAGAGCGGCTCAGTATGATTAGCCCCATATTTTGGTAAATCTAAATCCAAGTCAGTGAAAGTGATGATGTTCACATAGTGAATGTTTCCGATCATTTGGACTACCTCATATGGGGTGACATTTATGGGCACCATGGTCGTGGCCAAGCTTTCTTCTAACTTCAGTTTGTGAGGATAGGAGGAGGTTAACAGGGACCACAGGGAAATATTGGCTTGAGTGCATTTCAGCTGAGTCAACACCAGGTCTTCCTTCTCAGAGTCTAACTTTTCTGCTTCTGGCTTATAAGGCCTTTTGTCTGTCTTTGGTTCGGAGTTGATACTTCTTTTGTCACCCTTAGGTAGCTCCACATTCATCTGCCCAGACCGAGTCATCACATAGACATTAGACTTCCCCGAGTCATTAGCCCTACTGGAAGATTCCTACAGCTCCTTCAGGGTTAAAATTGTGCCTTTGCTGGCATACGGCCAACTCTGCTGATTGATTTGGTTCACAGCATCACCGGAAGTATAGGCAGCTTCAAGAATTTGATCCCAGGTTACAGGCTTTCTGGCTCTTTCTGAATTCTGAGTTCCCCATTGATTTAGTAACTTGCTGATCTCAGTTTCTTTTTCCTCACTCAAGGCCTTGACAGTTTCATTCAGGCTTTTCAGAGTCAACATGCAATATGAGTTATCGTTCCTAGGATTTGGAGGTTTGCTAGTGGCTTCATCATCTTGCCATAGCAGTTTCTTCAGCAAAGCAGGGTTACACTCCTCATCAAGCATATCCCTTCTCTCCTTCGGGGTCAACCTTTTGACGGCATCTTTGACATTGGCCAAACACTTCCTGAAGTGGGAGACTCCATCATCGATAAGGGTTTCATCAGGATCGAACCTTTTGACAAGTTTCAGGTCATTACTTTCAGGAGGGTTTTCTGGGCTAATTGGCTTTTAGGTGAGCCATTCTTCTACTGTCCCTTCCGGCATGTCAACCGTGTCTTCTACAGTCTCATTACAATAGCTTCCTTCGAAACTTTCGTCTTGACTCTGATGACCAATGGTGGCAAAGGATGGTCGGGATATTTGATGCCATATAAGGGGCGCTCTGGGCTCTTCCTCTGACGTAGGGATTACCAAGAAAATGTCATTGTCATCATAAGACAGGAAGGGGACCGGGGTCGCCTCAAACTTTAAGACCCTTTCTAAGGCTGCCATACATTCTCTCTTGGAAAATGGCTCAGGGGTGACCCTTAATACTGCAATAGAGTCTACCCATCCTGACGGAGGCTCAGTCTCAATGACGCTTACATATTCTAGATCAACGGGTGGAGCCCAATTCCCTTGCTCAGCTAAAGCTTCGATCAAGTTTCTCCATTCACCAACGAGGTCTTTATAAGGAGTATTGAATTCTAAGATGTTGAATTCATACTCTTCCTCATCCGAGCTTGCGTCCATTTTCTCCTCTAAGCTTCTGCAAGAGTGACACTCGCATTTCTAGGTAATACCGTCCTCATTCTCAGGACTGTGGTTTTCTATCCCATTCGGTCCTTCGGGTTTTACTCCCATTGGCTCTACGTTCATACCCTCTACTGAGCTGTCATCGTCACTGTAAATCAGCCCATTCCTGTTCTCATTTCCGACCGACTCTTCACTGCCACTGTCTGAGAGAGATGCAAATTCACAAGCATTGACAAAGTTGGAAATGTCAAGCTGGTCAAAAGCCTCATTGGGGTTATTTGTGGATCGATACCCGGGAAGGATGACAAAGGGATAGTTAGACTGGTACTGGAGTTTTGGGATCAGTTGATTTGGTCTGTACTAAGGAGGAGGGATGAATCCCATGGGATAATGCAGAGACAGAAAGACTAGGGTGGCTGCGGCATTTATTTTTTGTTGGTAGTGAACAAAGCTGGATCTTATCTGAGGAGGTGAGGGTGTTGGAACCCTGATGGCTTGGGATGTTGGAAAGGACTGAAAAGGGGTAGTCCTTGGTAAGGGATCGTATGTGGATGGAGAAGGGTATTGGTTGTAGGATGGAGGGGCTGAAATCACTATTTTCGGGGTTTCATCTTCCACCATGACCAAAGAACCATTGGCTTCAACCACTATCTGAACCCCCTGACGGCGGAGAGCATCGATGAACCCCCTGACGGCAGAGAGCATTGATGAGCATGGCTTGCTGTTCCTCATGGACCTTACGCCTTTTTTCCAAGGCTAGGGCTAGCTCTTCCTCTCTAGTCACCGGATTACCCATACCACTGCTGTTTTCTGTCAAATCTGTCATTCTGAACCTCTGGGTTGACGAAACTGACGATTCTGACAAACTATATGAGCTTGAAATTTCTGCATTGACAAGCCGCTGACCCAGTATTCTCACCCACTTCTTTCTCGCTGCGGGAAAGGGATAGGCAAGGTTTAGACTCGGGGGTAGGTGTTTAGGCTGAAGGCTCAAGTAATATGCAATTAAGAATCTTCACGTTTACTTAAAACAATTTCTTTTATTTATTTCTATTTGGTTGGAAAAGGTTACCCTTCTTTTTCGCAACTACTCTAGATCCTGGATCAGTGGGTTCCATCACTACGTCTATAAGCCCCTCATTTTCCACCTGTATTTCGACTTCCCAAGGTGGAGAGCCTCGGGCGAGGGTCCTATAGGGCACGCGGATCCCACCAACCGAGAGAGAAGAACGGTCCTAGGGTCTAGTGGATCATAGGAATTTTTAACGCGCGAGCGATACGAATTATAGTCAATGTCAATGCCGTGAAAGTCAAGTCTTTTAGCCTCAACCAAACTTTGGCAGAGTTTCGCTTTCGCGATAGACGTTTGACTTCGGCACTGTCCAAGGAAAATAATAGGCATGGGTCGGATGTTAAAAGTCGAATGACACGGCGTCACATTGAGCGTTGTTGCATACTTTGTGCAAGTCAAAGTCAAAGTCAATGTCGGGGTCAAGATTTTACCAATTTTTGCCTAAAGAAATTTCGGCATGGCTTCGCTTGCGCAAGGAATCTTGGTTTTTGGCAAGGGCTCGGGTTTGACTCTTACATACCCCGTGCGGGTCAAAGTCAAAGTCAATGTCGGGGTCAAGATTTTGCCAATTTTGCTTAACGAAATTTCTGCATGGCTTCGCTTGCGCAAAGAATCTTGAATTTTGGCATGGGCTCGAGTTTGAATTTTACGGGGGTATACAACAAGGCTATATGGCACGATCTAGACCAAAAACCAACCAAAAAGTCACGATTTTAAAAGTGTGACACGGACTAGTGCATTGGTCGACACTGGCTTCCATGGGGAGTTTGGGATGATTCCGTGCGCGCCCGGGAGCGTCGTAACACTGTTCCGTGACTGCAGCTGAACAACCATCCCGGGTTGAAGGACGTGCATGCAAAAGTGTACAAGATATATAGTGCGCGTGGTGTGCGGTCTCCTAAAAAATTCTTTTTTGAGTTAAAATAGAGATTTTCATCATGTGTTTTAAAAGAATATTTTTTGGGGATGGGGAAAATGCAACACATAGGCACGTAAATTTACTGGAACCTGGCCAGACTTAGGAGTGAATAGCCCCAAGCTGCCATGTCTTCCAGATTAATTTCAAAAAAGTGTCCTGGTGGAACTGCGAATGAAGCCGCCCGGCTTAGATCCAGGCAGATCAAGCCGTCCGGCTAGATCCAGTTGTTTTCCAGGTTCCAATTTGCTTCATTTCCAGACTGTTTCTCCGAGCATTTTTGGCAACTTTCATCTTCAGAATGGCCCCTGTTCATTATTTCAGAGTATGCACAAACCAAAAAAGAATACAAAGATGCATGAAAAAAAAGGAAAAAAGCACAAGCACAAAAATCGGATCCGGGACGGAAGGCTAACCCTCGTAAACGTTTCCAACGCTTCTTATGAGAAAAGAATTTTTGAAACATTTTTTTTTTTAAAACGAAAGGAGACGTAGCTCCCTAGATTTTAAAAATAAAATAAAAGAAACAAAGCACGGTGGGGGACATAGAACCAAACCACCGGAAAAGAAAAGAAATCTACAATGTGGGGCTTAAAGCCAACAACAAAAACAAGAAAGCTAAGGGGAGGGGTGCAAGTCCATCTGGACCGCCCCAAAACAAGAGGAGGGGGGGAACTAAGCCCTAAGCTATCAAGAGGGAAAAGACAAATCCCATCAACCATAATTATCAGGAGGAGAAGCCGATCTACCACGCCATTTCCGAGAAGAAACCATTGTAAAACCATCAGCATTTGTATTCTTTTTGTGAGACGGAGTAAAAGGAGTATAGCCAGCCATATCAGTAACAAAGGAATATGGGGGCCTTGAAGCCGAAAAACGCTCTGGAGATTTTGGTTCAACTTCCACAAAAGGTTGGGGAGGGTGGGATTCCCTATAACGAGCAATGTTGCGCATAATAGCCTCCATATCATTTGTTGGAGCATTGATATTACCAACACCACCAACATGAGCAGCCAAGTTATCATTAGAAGTAGCATTGTTACCAACATCACCAATAACCACAGCCACGTTATTTACGGCGAAGTAACCAAGTACGCTTGAACGACCATGCTAGCCGAACCATCATCCATAGGAGCGGCAACAAACCCATTTTTTCCATCGGTAATATTTCCTTGAACATCCTCATCACAACCAGATTTTGTATCATGAGGAGGAAAGGATCCACGATTTTGCTCCGTATGAGCAAAGCAACATCTGTCAAAACACTTTCAATAGCATCGTTAGTGGCTGCCTTTTCAGCCATATGAATCACCTCATTGCAAACCTTATTAAAAACCTTTTGAACAAACATCGAAATGGGCTGTCCCCTTCTTGCCTTGATGGGAATATAAACCTTTTCGCTCACCTTAGGAGCCTCCTTATTCGAACCATGTTCCCTCCAAGAACAGACGTCTCAAATTCTTGATCTACCCCATCAAATTCCGCCTTTGATGGCGGAGAAACAACATCAACATTTTCTACCTTCTCCAAAGGAATTTCGAGGTTTAGACACCTTGTTTTCTTTAGGATCTTTTTGAATGACCAGATTTGGATTAGCCTTCTTGCAAAGACTAACTTCATGCCCAAATATTAGACAATGTTTACAATACTTGGGAATGTTATCATATTCAACTTTTTGGTAAAGCTAGGCCAAGCATCTCCACACTCCACAAAAATTTCGTTGGGCGGTTTTTAAGAACATCAACTTGGATTAGAATTTTCGCCATACTAGGTCTAGTAAGATCAGCGGTTGCTTTGTCAAGGGTTAACGGAACACCAATTGTTTTAGCCAAAGTAAACAAGAAAGGCTTATTAAAAGGTGAATAGGGAGGCCCGAGAAACCTACCCAAACGGCAACTATGGAGGATTCTTGTTCCGGCTTCCAAGCGGGAGTCCAAGCAAGAGTACGCATAGGATATTTAGACACATACCAAACATCCTTCATGAACAACCTTTGATAATCTGCTTCCGTTGATAACTGAATAAGCATGTGCTTGGAGTCTAAATGTCCAAGCTTGAATAGGCCTTTCAATTGAAATTTTGCGAACGCCATACGAGCTTCCTCCATTGAAGGTCTCCCATGCCGGAACTTCCCAACAAGAGTGTATTTAAATGGCTTAGCAAAGGCTGCAACCAATTCATTTGAAAGCTTAATTGATGGGATACCTTTGTGGATTCCAATGGGAATATGAAGATGACCTTCGGTAGAACCATTATTTGCTGTGTTTGAATTCACGGGATTAGTAAGAATGGAAGCAAATGATTTTGCAACACAATTATGGTTAATTTGAGTGGTTGACTCATTTGGAAAGGAAAGTTTGGGCGCATGAAAGGAAGGTGCTGGAGTAAAAAAGGAAGGTGCCGCATTGGTGTTCTTCACGGATGCAGCAATATTAGGGTTAGATGAAGATGCGTTTAGGTTATTTGTGGCTGCAGGAAAAGATGAATTCATCGGATTAGGGTTGGGAGTGGAATGGGATTGAGGAGAAGGATTGAAACGCAATGCATTTTCCATCATCATAACATCAAAATCATCCGGATCAGCCATGAAGGCTGCCGGAAAAATCTAGCCTAGGAACCCAAGGAGGGAGGCGGAATCCTAGAGAGAAAATTTTTTTAGTGTGTGTGTGTGTAGGAGCTCTTGTAATTTTTGAAACATTTACATTACCCCAACGGAGTCGCCAAACTGTGAATGTGGGCCCCTTTTTCGGCGATTGAACCATTTTTTTTTATTATAGGGTCGCCGTTTCACCTCAGTTTGAAGACACCGGTTTTATTGAAAAAATGGAGTCGCCACGCCATTTTGATTTCCTCAAAACTTTGAAAAAAAGGATAAGGGTCCGGAGGTTAAGTTACTCCTTGGGAAGAACGTATTGCATTCACCCAAGGAGCCTTGCAAAAGCAAGTCTTCCTAGATCCGAAGTTTGTGCTTGTTTGTGCGCTCGTGTGTGTGTGTGTGTTTAGAAAAGAGGAGGGGATGTGCCAAGTTTATCTATCGGACATATAAACCATATAAGTAGGTTATGGCTCGAGATTCCTTGGATTTGATGTTTTTGAGATTTTGATCCCGTACTCATTTTGGACTTGTGATCATCATTAGGGGACCTTTCTACCCTTCCGTTGGATTAATCAACTATAGTAGGCGTAAGAGCCTTGATATGTGATCGAGAGAGGGACACCTTTTAAGTCCAAGAATGAGACTCTTTAGAAAAGGGGGAGTCTTTACCCATCAATCCTACATCTTGAGACGATAGAGATTCGTAGGGACATTTATGCTCGTCTCAAGTGATTATCGGAGATGTCGGGACTAAGATCCGTCCATTTCTAAAGGGACTACGATTATGGCATTTTAATGGCGGAAAAGATGTAAAGATGAAGTCTTTACACCGATCCACATCACAGAATGCTCCAAGAACCAAAGGGGACTAGGGGAAAGGGTATAAAGATTGGATCTTTATACTCATCCTATGTCTTTCGTGCCTTAAAAGGCTACTTGACAATCCTCGGAGAGTGATCCATTTTTAAGGGACATGGGGGAAATGACATTGAAAGTAAAGATTGCATTTTTAATGTAAATAACGCGATGAACATTATTAAACTAAAGACATGAAGTAAAGGGAAGATCTTTATGACTCTTCCTATGTCCTTTAAGACCTCATAAGGTGGACAATCCTTGGAAGGCAAGATCAAGGGAGGGGGATGACATAATGGAAATAAAGATTGCATTTTTTTGTAAAATAAAGGGACATCACATCATCATGTGGTGGATCTTCCCTAGAACAAGCCACTTGTGGACTCTTGTTCATCCTTGGAAGAGGATCCCCAATGAATCCTTTGTGTAGGGGAAAGGGGGGTATGGTGATTTACATTGCAAAGATAGGAACTTTAGAGCAAATAATCAATATAAATGACAAGTAAATGGAAATGTAAATGACAAACAATAAGTAAAGCAATATAATGAGAGTATTTCAAGGGGAAAGGAAGGAGAGATTACCAATGGTGGTTCTCTCTATCTCCCAAGGGGATTTTCCTATTTAGGAATAGTTTAGGAAGGGATTCATGGAGGAGGGAGGTGGTTTTTGGAGTGTTTTAGTTTTTGGAAATTCATGGTATTAATTTGGCAGAGTAACAGTGCTTAAAAGTTCTTGTTAAAATGGGTAGAGGAGGCCTCTATTTATAGGCTGCAGTGTGCTTCCTAAATTAGCTGCCCGGCATTAACCTGCAGCAAAAGAAGTCGCTCGGCGTTATCCTCTGTCGTGTCAGCATGTTTCTAGATTCATGCAAGGTGGCAGCTAGAGGCTTCTTTCCAGCGAGGTCCTGCTTGGAATTTTAATTCCTAGCAGGTCCTTCCTCCCTTGAAAAGTTTGGAAAAGTTCCCGAATCGCCCCTAAACTTTATGAAAGTTTGGGGAATCGCCAGGAAACTTAACCAGAAGACATGAGTCAGATTTGGGTACATACAGCACGTTACACCACACTCTCTTTGGTTAAGGTAAGCTTTTCATAAAGCCTCCCGAGGTTTTATGTTGGCGAACGGTTGTTCAAGGGCTTTCTTCGTTACATCCTTGCGTTCGTCTTGATAGTGAATTATATTCCATTTGTACCCCAAAGTTTCTTCAAAATAATTCACCTTGTTGAAAATAGTCCAAAACAGAAACTAGGGTTGCGATGATGCAAGATTTTAAAGATGGCAAACATCTTTACTGGGATATTGAGGAAGCTCGTCAAATGCTCAGGCTCTATTTAAGTGAGGAAGTTGATGGTGATGAGGTAAATTCTCTAGATGTTGATGTTACAACTATTCGAGTTGATGTGGATATGCAGGTAATGAGTGAGGATAAGAACAAAGTTGAAGATGGGAAAGAAGAGAAGAAGGAAAGCGATAACATTGCGGCAGCCGAACAAGAAGTGAAGGATTGTTAATTTTTATGTTTAAAAATTGTTTTAATTTGAAGTACTCTAGGTTTTGTTGAGGGTGTGTCCTCAAAGACAATTTATCTTTGGTGTGTAATATTTGGTATGCCTTTGTTGGCATATGAATTTGGAATTTGGTTTGTTAGCATTTGGTATGCCTTTGTTGGCATATAATTTAGGATTTTTGAGGTGTTATGTTGATGTTGACATGACACCATTTTGGGATTCCAGTAGGTGGACAGTTAGTAATTCTTTTGATTGTACGAAACACTGAATGTGTTTAATCTTTTGAACTTTGTGAGTAACATGTAAATGTTACAACCTTAAGAATTTATGAGTAATATGCAAATGTTACAAACTTAAGAATTTGATTCACATATAGTGAAAAACGTGCGCTTAGGCGAAATTTGAATAACAAGTATCTTTAAAAAAGATTTATAATCTAAGAAACAATTAGGAAGTATGTACCTTTCATTCTAGAATCATGAGCTGACTTGTGATATAGATTTCCTGAAGTTTCATCTTGTAATTTTAACATGTAGATATACAGAATCTTGCAAAACTGAAACATGTTAGGGTTGGGTGTTAGCTTAGCTAACACCCCTCTGATGCTTAAGTCAGTAATGCTCCAAGAAAGATAAAAAAGAAAATGAAAGAAAATAAAAGAACACAAACTTCTGCCCATCATTTATCTTGGATGTCCTTTGTATTCCGGAAGGAAAACTCAAGCTCTTTTTATTCCGATTCTTAGGAAGTTGGAGGAGAGACTTGAAACGTGGCAAGGAAAGATTTTGTCTTTGGGGGCCAAAGTTATTCTTATCAAATCTTGTCTTCAAGCAATTCCTATTTACTATCTTTCTCTTCTTGAACCTCCAAAAGGTACTATCAATGCTATTACTCGTCTTATCTCTAATTTTTTCTGGAGTAATGCGGATGGAGAGAAACGGTGTCATTGGGTTTCAAAAAAGGAATTCTATTGGCCTACTCATGAAGGTGGCTTGGGTCTTAGAAAATTTGAAGACATGTCCCTTGCTTTTGCTATGAAATTATGGTGGCGTTTTAGATGTGGCAATTCTTTATGGGCTCGGTTTTTATTAGAAAAATATTGTCATAATTCCCATCCCATGGATGCTATTTTTCGAGTGGGTTCTTCACATATTTGGAAAAGGATGATCGCTGCAAAGGAGTTGGTTGAAGACAATCTGTTTTGGGGTATTAAAGCTGGAAGTATTTCGGTTCAAGAACATTGGTTGGCTAAGGATCTTGTTCTACAAAATGAAGATCATGTTCCGATCTCTTCCTTGTTTTTTGATGGGGCTCTTCTCGTTGATCATGTTAGGCAATCTTATGGGCAGCAAGTGATTGATCTAATGCAATCGAGGTTTATTTCTATTGAAGATGGGCCGACATTCCTTTCTGGACTCCTTCTACTACGGGTAAGTTTTCTACTTCTTACGCTTGGAAAGTGTGCCGCATTTCCAGAACGTCTAGTATGGTTTTTGCTGTTTGTTGGCATAAACATATTCCCCTCAAAGTCTCGGTTTTTATGTGGAAAGCTTTAAAAAATGCTCTCCCAACAGATGATTCAATTCAAAAGCGTGGTATTCATATTGCTTCTCAATGTGTTTGCTGCACTTCTCCTTCTTTTGAGACTTTATCCCATATTCTTTTGCATGGTAATGTTGCTTCGGAAATTTGGAAATTCTTCGGGGATTTGATTGGGATTCGGATTTATGGTTCTTCTCTCTCAATGGTTAATGTCGTGGAGCTACAATCTTCCTTTAAAAGCTTCGGGTGGTATCAAGTGGCTTTGTGCAATCCTTCCTAGTATCATTTGCTTTGGAGTCTTTGGAAGGCGCGTAATAAATACAGATTTGAGGGTATAAAGATGAATGTCAACGTCATTATTATGAGTTCAAATTCAGGTCCGGGATATTGCTAACGCATTCAATATTTCTCTTCCTTGGGGTCCGTTTGACTCGTATGTGATGGAGTTTTTCAAAATTCGGAAGGCCGATAATGTTATTAAGCCTATGCGGCTTGTTTTTCGGGCTTGTTCCTTCCAATGGGTAAATTAAGTTAAATACCGATGGTGCGTCTAGAAACAATCCGGGTATTGCGGCAGTGGAGGTATTTTTCGAGATAGCAAGGGTAATATGGTTTTCGGATTTTGCAAATTCTATGGTGTTGCTTCTAATATAATGGCTGAAGTTAGAGCGGCTTTGGATGGGATTCGTTTTGCTATTGATCGTGGATATCATTCTTTGTGGGTTGAGATGGACTCGGAAGTCGGTGCGTATTTTTCATAATTCTTGTCTAGTTCCTTGGGAAATTTGGCATTACATTCAGGAAATCCAACGTATGATGTTGCTCCTTCAAATTCGAGTTACTCATATCTTCCGGGAAGGTAATCAGGTAGCGGATGGTTTAGCTAATCATGCTGCTGATCATAGGGCTGATTTTGAGTTTTTATCTAGCAGTGAGCTTCCTATTATCTGTTTGAGACCTTATCTAAATGATAAGACTTCATCTCCATATATTAGGCGTTAGTTTTCCCCTCCTTCTTGTAGAGGATCTTATGGTGTGTATAAGACCTCCCCCCGTAGGTTTTTTTCCGGTGGTTAAGGCCGTCATGTCCCCCACCTTGTTTTGTACCTTTTCTTTTTCTATTAATAAAATCTAGGGAGTACCGTCTCCTTTCGCCAAAAAAAAAAAAAAAAAAAAAAAAGATGAATAGAGAATGTGTACCTGATCCTAATGATACTGAACATGCGTTGACTTACATGAAATAGGGTTTTAAGATAATCATTTTCCACTTCCATAAGACTCGCATACCATTCGGATTTTGATAATCAAAATGCCCCCAGGAGTTCTTGGTTAATTTCCTTGGATGACAATGATTTTCCCCCAGAATGATTATCACGATCTAGTCTTCAAGTTGCTGGATAGCTGGATACTTGTCGTAATAGTATTGTTTGCTTGACATGTTGAATAGGGCATTCACTCCTGACTTTTCCTTCTTTGGAACCTTGCTAAAAAGGTGAAAGATATGGCACGGCTTCTAAGAACTTTGGCATGTTGAAGATATAAGGTTATCTTTGATTGCTATTTTTGACGGGATGCAGATGAGGCTTTCATGGAGGTCTTATAACATTCTTTGGCTATCTGCTGATCTCCTTTAAGCGTGATTATCCCCCCATGGTGTTGGTAAATTAACACACTGATGATACGTAGATGGGATAGTCTCATATTGTGTATCCATGGCCTGCCTAGGATAATGTTATAAGAAGATGGACAATCTATAACACAAAACCGCTCCATAGAATTGACACCTTGAACATATATAGGTAGCTTGATTTCTCCGACTGTTTGCTTGGTGTCCCCACTGAATCCAATTAATACAGAAGAATTTTTTTACAACTTCAGAGTCTGGAATGACCATTTCCTTCAAGGTGTTGAGCATCATCAAGTTGACAGAACTTCCATTATCGATGAGAATCCTTATCACCTTGAAATTTGCTATCTGCAAGGTGATAACTAGTCCATCATAGTGGGGACCCATAATATCTGCCTTGTCATCTTGATCACAGGTTATTTGTGAATCTTCACATCTTGAAGTGGACCTAACTGGTGTATTGAATTTGTCTTCTTTCGAATCTTTGGCATGACGCTTTGCTGCCGAATAAGTTGTACCACAGATTTCTGAGTCTCCAGAGATGACATTGATAGTTTTTGTTGCCGTTGGAGGTGATAGATGTGTTTCTGGAGTTGAATCCTTAGCTGAACTATGCTCTTTTCTCCTGCTCAAGAGCTCCTTAAGATGACCTTTAGATAACAGATGACTGATCTCCTTACGAAGGGCAATACAACCTGTAGTATGGCCAAAGTCTTCATGGTACGCACACCATTTAGACTTATCCTTCCAAGCTGTTGGTTTTTCATTCTTCCTGGGCCATCTTGTTTTTTTCGCCCAAGTTGTCCATTGCAATAATAGTCCCTTTAATATTGACAGAAAAACAATAGTCATCGATTTTTGAAAATTCAGAATCATCATTATCTATAGTATCTTCAACAACATTAATTTTAAGATCCTCGGATTTAGTGTAGGGTTTTCCCCTATTATGCTTATGATGGGAAGAAGCCTTCCTGGCAGTGCTTTCATAAACAGGAGTCTCTTTAGCAGTTTTCTCTCGGATTAGCCTATCTTCTTCAAGATGTATGAATTGGATGACTCTTGTTCTGACATCTTCAAGTTTCTGGCATGGGTTTTTGACTAGATCTTCATAATATGGTGAATCCTTCTTGATACCCATCTTGAATGCTTCGGTTGCAGTTGACATGTCTAAGTTTGGTATGTCCACTGCTTCTTTATTGAACCTGCTCAAATAATCTTTGAGAGTTTCTTCAGGTTGCTGAGTTATTCGATACACGTCACTAGTAAGTTTTTCAATTACCCTGTTACAAGAAAATTGATTAGTGAACATATCAATTAATTGTGCATAAGATCCAATAGAACCCAAAGGTTGATTAATGAGCTATCTTAAGGCTGCTCCATTCAATGTTGATCCAAAGCCTCTGCATAAACATGCTTCTTTATACGGCAAAGAGATATGGATGACATCCATCTTCTCCTAATAGAGGGCTACATGCTCCAACGGGTCTGTAGTACCATCATACTGCTTCATTCGAGGAACAGTAAATCTCTTAGGTAATTCAGCATAGGCAATAGCAGGTACAAAATGGGTATCATTATAGCATGTTGAAGATGATCTATGCACGGGAGATGCAACTCCTGGAACGTTCATAACCATTTCTCTTAATTCCTGCAACTGTCTAGCCACGGAATTTCCTGCATCAGAGTTATTGGGATTAAGATTAGGATTAACAAAGTTATATGCATAATTTATAAAATCCCCTGTCAATCCTGAAGATGGTGTCTGAAATGATGGAATTGAGGTTGGCAGAGTGGTGCACTTAGAAGATGGGAGATAGCATTGAACAACATCTCGTTGGTGTACTTTTGAGTTTCTTGTTGATTTTTTAAGTACTCCATCATCTTGGTCAGGTTAGTGATAAAATCAAAGGTCATCTCCTGAGGAATCACGGCTGAAGTGGTAACAACCGTTGGGCTTTGTTGAATTGGCATCCCAATTGTATTTGAAACCTGAACTCCAGATGTTCCAAGTGGTCCAGTCCTTCCTGAAACATTCGGATTATCTTGACCAAAACTGGGATTACTCATCTTGAAATTTTCATAGCAAACTTAAAAAACCAAAGTTCCCACAGACAGCGCCAAATTGTTTTGGTCAATTTCTTGTGTGCTTTGAAACTGAACTTTTAGTGGAATGATTTTGGGCACAAATGAAATATAAGAATGAGAAAATTTAAGATGTGACACCAAGATGTAACAAGGAAAGCCCTTGATCAATTGATCTCCGGCACAAAATCTCGGGAGGTTTTAGGAAACCTACCTAAAACCAAAAGTGCTTATATTATTTATTGAGTGATTACAAAATGGAAGTATAGAGAGAGTTACAAAATTGCTATCCATGGCGCCTATCCCTAGCTCTCTTTTTATGCCTAAAAAGAATAATGAATTTAATTAGTAACCGAAAATCCCTACAAATCCGGGACAGGTTGCTAAAGATATGGAGCCGTTGCCATGACCTGATCTTCCGTTAGAAATGCGTTTGAATTATGTAAGACTTGGTCGTTGATATTTGCGTAGTGTTTATCTCATTAAAAATAGGAACAAATGTACCTGCATCTTCAAGTTGTCAAAAATAAGATGTCATGTTTAAGATGTTGAAGAATCAAGATGCTAAAAAATCATTTTAGCCAAGATGTCAATGCAGTCTTGAGTAAAAATTTAACCCCAAACAATCATATATTGAAACGAAGGCACTAACATTACAAACAATAATTTTTGAGCCAAATGAAGCAGTATTATTTTTTTAAATATTCATTGGGATAAAGAAAGTAATGTTTATTTTTTGGACAAAAAATGTAGTACTCCCTCCGTCCCACTTCAAATGGACCATGGCATCTTTGCACGCTTTTTAAGATTTTTTTAAAAAAAATGAGTAAAGAATTGAAAGTGGGTAGAAGATTAGAGGAGAGAGAATGTAAAAGTTAAAAACATTTAATAGGAGAAAGAATGAGTGGGAGGAATAGTAACTAATGATTGTTTTTTTTTTTTTTGTAAATATGTTAAAATTATAAGGGTATAATGAATGGTTTTTTTGTAAATATATACTCCATCCGTCCTACGTGAATGCAAACTTATTTCTATTTTGATCCGTCCCATGTGAATGCAAACTTCCCAAAATGGCAAAGAATATTATCTATTCCACCCACTCATTCTCTCTCCTACTTCACTTTTACACTCACAACATTCTCTTTCCTCACTATTCCTCCCACTCATTCTCTCTCCTATTTAATTTTTCATACTCACAACATTTAACTTTTTCTCTTTCTTACATCACTTTTCCTTAATTCCCACACCCAAAAAGTTAGTCCACATTCACGTGGGACGGAGGGAGTAAACATTATGAGGGTATAAATGTCCGAAATACTGTTCACTTCTTTCCATTTATGGAATGATCCATTTGAAGTGGGACGTCCCAAAAAGGAAAGTGGCTCATTTGAAGTGGGACGGAGGGAGTATTATTATTTGGTTATTCATTTTGAGTCGAAAGTAATATTTATTTTTGAAATGAAGATTATAATTTTTTTTATAGAATTATATTTTTAAAGTATTTATTTGAAATGGAAAAAGTAATATTTCTATTTAGTTTTCTTTATTAATACATAATTTTTGTATTATTATTTTGTAATTTAAAGTGAGCCGGAGAACAAACTTACTTTGACCTTTGTCAACTTACTTTGGACCTTTGTGTTTATTGTCAATTTGAACTCGCTACACTGTGTAGCGAGTTCAAATTGTGTTTTTTTTAATAGCATAAATATTAAAGTGTAGCGAGTTCAAATTGTGTTTTTTTAATAGCATAAATATTAAAATAAAATTGAGCAAATTTAAATTCGCTACACCGTGTAGCAATTTTAATCGAAAAATTTATAAACTCGCTATACCGTGTAGCGAGTTTCAAAAATTGGATCATTTTGACAAATAGTTTCAAATGTGAATTATTTTGGGATTTAGATTTTTAAAATGAAATTATTTTTTAAAAACATCGTTAATGGGGAGGAGTAGGTTTGAGATTTGGTTTAGCCGGGGCGGGGCGTGTTCAAGGGATAGAGGGTTCGGCAGGAACATGTAGAAAAGAAATGTCAAATTCATTCCAAATTTGCCCCGCTGCCTTCCCTATGAATTTCTCGATACAATCCAAAATAAATATTCAAAAAGTTTTTAAAATAATAAGCAAATTTTAATTTTTTTTGCATGTCGACATGGCTTTGAGAGCATACATGGAGGTTTTGGTTTTGGGGAGAGGAATGAAGCAGGAAATAGTATCCTGGACTTTGCGTTGGCATATGACTTGAGTATAATGAAAACTTGGTTCAAGAAGAGAGAATCTCACTTGATGTCCTATAGGAGCGGAGGTAATGCGAGTCAGATTGACTTCTTCTTAGTAAGAAATGCTTGTAGAAAGAGTTATACAGATTGCAAGGTTATTCCGGGTGAGAGCACAGCAACTCAACATACACTGGTGGTACTTGATTTTCGAAGTAAGAGAATTTCGAGGAAGAGATAACCACAGGTAGACCCTAGAATCAAGTGGTGGAGACTTCAAGGGGAGAATCAACAGAAATTTGTAGCTAAGATGGTCGATACCGGTATTTGGTCAGATAATATGGAGGATATCAATATAGATTTGACTTGGACTAAGATGGAACATACCATAAAGGATGTGGCGAAAGAAGTCCTTGGAGAATCTAGAGGAAACGGGCCACCAAGTAAGGACACATTATGGTGGAACGAGGAAGTAAAATAAGCAATAAAGGGCAAGCGAGAATGCTACAAATTATTGGGGAAATGTAGGAGCGACGAGAATTATGAGAAGTATAAAGAAGCTAGAAGAGATGCTAAGAAAACAGTAAGAGACGCAAGAGCAAAGGTGAATCAAAATCTTTATGATAAGTTGGATACAAAAGAAGGGGGAAAGGACATCTACAGAATCGCTCGTATAAGGGATAAGAGGACACGAGATATTGGGACGGTTAAATATGTGAAAGATGAAGATCAAAGAGTTCTAGTCGGGGATAAAGAGATAAAAGATAGATGGAGTTCGTACTTTGATACCTTGTTCAATAGCGGTCAAGAGCAGGATATTGGAGATTTAAATATCTCTTCGAGTATGGTTAATCGAGATTTTATGCGGAGAATTCAAAAGAGTGAAGTGGAAATGGCAATGAAAAAGATGAGATTGAAGAAAGCTGTAGGACTGGATGGTATACCAATTGAGGTTTGGAGATGTTTCGGGGAGAGGGGAAAGATTGGTTAACAACGCTATTTAACAAGATATGGAGAATTAACACAATGCCATTGGAGTGGCGGAAGAGTACTCTGATCCCTTTGTATAAGAACAAAGGTGATGTCCAAGATTGTGCCAACTATCGGGGGATCAAACTATTGAGCCATACTCTGAAACTTTGGGAAAGAGTGATTGCACAAAGGCTGAGAAAAATTGTGGATATTTCGGATAACCAATTTGGGTTTATGCCGGGAAGATCGACTATGGAGGCAATATATCTTATGAGACAAACCATGGAGAAAATCGGGATCAAAAGAAAGATTTGCATATGGTTTTCATTGATTTGGAGAAGGTGTATGATAAAGTGCCAAGAGAGGTACTTTGGTGGGCATTAACAAAGAAGGGTGTTTCAAAGAAATATATTGATATTATCAAGGACATGTATAATGGAGTTAGTACTTGTGTACAGACTAGTGTTGGGAAGACTGAAGAGTTCCCTATAAATATTGGAGTGCATCAAGGTTCCGCACTTAGCCCCTTTCTTTTTGCTTTGATAATGGACGAATTGACGAGGTCAGTCCAAGATGATATACCAAGGTGTATGTTGTTCGCAGATGATATTGTGCTGATTGATGAGACAAGAGACGGTGTTGAAAGTAAATTGGAGTTGTGGAGACACACTTTGGAATCTCGAGGTATTCGACTAAGCAGAAGCAAGACTGAATATTTGGAGTGTAAGTTTAGTAGAGTTGGAAGTAGGGAGGCAGGGGCGGTCACATTTGATGGAAATATTGTTCAAG
Source organism: Adenophora triphylla var. japonica (assembly GCA_022495995.1). NCBI lineage: Eukaryota > Viridiplantae > Streptophyta > Magnoliopsida > Asterales > Campanulaceae > Adenophora > Adenophora triphylla. The sequence continues at coordinate 209,468 of JAFEMH010000035.1, read as the reverse complement.
CTTCTGAGTTTTTTCGCTATCTTGGATCCATTATCCAAAAAGATGGAGAATTAGATGGTATGTGGCTCATAGGATTAAAGCAGGTTGGTTGAAGTGGAAGAGTGTCACAGGGTTTCTATGTGATCACGGCATGCCCAATAGATTAAAGGGAAAATTCTACCGCACGGCAATTAGGCCGGCATTGCTTTACGGCACCGAATGTTGGGTCGTGAAACAGTGTCACGTGCATAAGATGAATGTGGCGGAGATGCGTATGCTTCGATGGATGTGCGGTCATACAAGAAAGGATCGATTGGGGAATGAGGTGATCAGAGGTAAAGTAGGAGTTGCGCCCATTGAGGATAAAATGAGGGAAAATCGTCTGAGGTGGTTTGGACATGTGAGAAGGAGACCGAGTGATGCACCGGTTAGGAGGCTAGAACAGTGGAGAAATGATAAAATGGCGAGGGGTAGGGGAAGACCCAAACAAACTTGGATTAGAGTGATTGAAAATGATATGAGTTTACTTGGAGTGGATGAAAGTATGGTGTTGAAGAGGCCGGAGTGGAGGGCAAAAATCCATGTGGGGGACTGATTTTTTTTATTATTATTTATATATTTATTTATTTATGTATTTATTTATTTTTATTTATTTATTTATTTATTTATTTATTTTTCCAACAACCTTTTCACATGATGACATATGAGGATTCATGTTAGCCGACCTCAAATTATTTTGGGACTAAGGCTTTGTTGTTGTTGTTGTATTTATTTTAAAACGAATACTCCCTCCGTTCCATAGAACCTTACCCACTTTGCCATTTAGGGTGTCCCACTTATAAGTCACACTTCCTAAAAATAAAACTTTTTAATACTTCTTTATTCATGGGACCCACTTGTCATACTCACAACAATTATCCACTTACTATTCTCTACCCCACTTTCTCTCTCCTACACACTCACAATTCCTACTTTAATAACATTATTCCTTATTTTTCGTGCGAAACAGTAAGTGAGTAAGGTTTTATGAGACGGGGAGTAGAGTATAAGATAAAGTGGACATAATGATAATTATATATTCCCTTTGGCCTCAATTAGAAGAATTTTTTTTGGCTTTTTTGCTTCAAATATAAGCAAAATTCATTATTTTCAATGCAAAACTCATTGAATACAACTCTATTTATTACTGTTTTACATAAGAGTTGGTCTTATAAAAAACTAGTTTTTCCTTAAGATAAGGAAAAACGTGTGATGCCGCAGGAAATGTGCTTATCAATATTTCTCCACGTGGCAGGACTGATTACTTGGCTCCTTGACCTGAAAACCAGAACCCACGACTAGCCGGATGTGTCTCCGGCTTAGACCCTCAGGCGTGAGAGTAAGTACGTATATATGGAGAGCAAAATATGTATTGAACAAGAGTATTCAAATGACAAAATTGCAGTTACCTCATAACCGTTGTAGTGGTAATGTATTTATAGTTGATGAGAGTGGTATATTTGGTAGGGCTACAGGAGCTCCGAGATTTGTGGGACAGTTATGCATCATGTGAACGTGTCCCTGAACGGTCCCTGATTTGTAGGGAAGCAGTTATGGAAAGAGTAGAAGTACGTGCGCCTGTAACTGTTAGGTCGACGCTTGCTTGAAAGGTCGAGGTCGATGCTTGGGATTGGGCTGACCTGACTGATGGGTAGAGTTGGATCATACCCAAAGTATAACTTGGATCATGAGGTCGGACTAAGTTAGGTCGGGACCTGGTAGGTCGGACAATGAACTTAAGTCGACGGGTCAATAAAATGGGCCTTGGGCCATGTGATCATTGGGCTTAGCCCACTGAGAATGTGGGGGCCATAATCGCTTGAGAGCTGGGTTTTATTTGCTTGGCCCAGCTCGACACTTTTGGTATGTTCAGTGGCCCCCAACTTTCGAGTTGACTTGGTCGACTAGAAAGTTAAGGAAATTTTGATGATCATTATGACTCGCAGGTCGCTGCTCGTTCTGAAGTCTAGTCGACTAGAGTGACGTGGCATAATCTTGGACGTTGGCGACGAACGGTCAGATCTGAAGGAGCGCCGTTTTTCTGCAATCATTACTATTTTGACGTTTGAAGAACCGTCTTGGAAACTGTTTTCCTCCATTAATTGGGAAAATAATTTTTGAATTTTCTTTTTTCCTTTTCAATTTAGGAAAATATAAATATCAGAATCCTTCTACATTTAGAACTTTTACCATCTCTGAACTCTGATAGACTCCGGGAAGATAGCAAGGAAGCAACTAACTTAAATTTGACCTTCGTCCTCTGCAACAGCTTCCTATTTTGACATCAATTAAGGTATTCTTCTCTTTTTCTTGCTTTAGGGTTTCGATTGTTGCACTGCTTTTGATTTTGCCATGGCTAGAACCTTCAGTAGTGAGCCAGGAGCTTGGTATGGATATTGCACTGTTAACCATAGAGTGTACAAGCATATAAACGGAGAGTGGAGAGAGATGTCCTTGAATGAATGTGCCTCTGTCTTGACGAAGTGGGGACTGAATTTTAGGGAAATAGGAATGCCCATAGGAGAAGAAGTAGGTGAATTGATAGTTGACGACTCAAATGTCATCTCTTTTCATCTCTTCCATGAATTACTTGACCACATATCATTGTTCTATGTTAGGGATGCTGATAAACCTTCGTTCCTTAGGAATATGAAAAGTTTCCCTGGGGAGTCTAGGTCTCCCTTAGTTAGGTCCTCTGAAATTGCTCATAGGTCTGACTCCCCCATTTTCCTTTCTTCTTGTACAGATATGGACACTCAAGATGGAGCTACAGCATCTACTTCTTCAAGTCCCAGAATTGTGAATTCCTTCGACTCTTTGGCCATACCAGGGAGGAATGAAAGGGGCTATGTCCCTCAAAAGTTTTTGTACCTCAGCTTTTATGGCTTCCTCTTTGTTACGAGCGAAGCTTCTCAATTTCTGGGGTTTGGGCTTTATGGTCGGGTTGACCTCCAATCTATGAACAGCGACCTCCTCCTTTCTACTCGCAAAGACATCATTTCTTTCTTTGAGTAACTCCACAATCTCCAACCTTTCTGTAGGTGACAATTGCTTTCCAATTTGGATTTTCTGCTCAGGATGGGAAGGATTTGTAATTACTGCTTCCAACTCGTCCACAGCCTCTAGCTCTGGACCATCTCTGAATTGCAGGGTTTCAATGATGATCTCTCTAACCCTCTGTCTTTCTCTGGCCCCCAAGTGGGGAGCTTCCTCAGCTATCATCTCATTCAGCTTGTCTGCTATCTCACTGGTGGTGGCCCCCGAGTTATTGTCGACTTGGAGGCATTGCTCGCCAATGAGGACTTGGTCGACCATAACTGAATCCGGATCAACCATAGTGATTTCAGAATGACGTGTCAACTCAATCATGATCTCGTCATGTGAGTGATAGGTCGATTCTTCCACACTGGTGATCGTGGATAGTCGAGTAGTTTTGGTGACCGACTGAGACAGTTTCAAGTATCCTTCAGCAGTTTCAATCTCTAGCTCCCTCTTCTTTCTTTCCCTAAGGACGTGATCTAGGTATGCTCGAGATGTGCCTTGTACACAGCCGAATCCAGATGGTGTAGGGAATTTAACTCGCTGATGGGGAATTGAGGCCACTATTCCAAGTGCGACCTGGCCAGGGATACCAAGTATAGCAGCATAATCACTGTTCACGTCAATAACAATAAATTTTACCTTTGAAACTACCCTGTAGGGGTGTTGGCCTAGGTCGACGTCTAGCTCGATCTGTCCCTTGGCATCGACCTGGTGGTTGGTGAAGCCTCCAATCTGCCGTCATACCTTTCGAGCTGCTCATTTGAAAGACCCATTTCCTGGAATGTTTTGTAGAACAGAATATCCTAGCAGGCCCCTGTGTCGACTAAGAGTCTGCTCGTTGTACATCCATCAATGATTCCTGGGATGATGAGAACTTTCTCTCTAGCCGCCATATTAGTTGCTAGCTCGTTCGGATAAAAGCTAATCACCTCGTCCCTGACGTAGCTCCTTGGGGGCACATGTGGGTCCTTGTTGAGCTGAAAAATCTTATGTTTGATCGCTGTGTTGCTGGCCTGCTCAGTAATGATTCCCAAATTCATCCTAGGTTGCCTTGGCTCTGGGTGTCCACCTGCAGGTCGCTCACCACCGCCTCCCTGAGGCCTTTTGACGTATGTGTCGAGCCTTCCCTGCTCGACCATTCTCTGAATTATGCGCTTCAAACTCATGCAATCCTCCGTAGTATGCCCCGTATCCTTGTGATACTCACAATATTTGCTGTTGTCCCTTCTGAACTTATTGGTCGGGTTCATAGGGGCAGGTGGGGCCAGCTCGACTGCATTCATTATTTCAGTTCGAATCACCGTTAGGGGAGTGAAAGCTTCGAGCACTTTCTCAGTCGCCCTGGTTCTGTTCTTGCCATTCTTGTTATTTCCTCCATTCTTGGCTGAGTCTTTTTTGTCATCAGCGACCTCAGTCTTGGGTCCTTTCCCATTCTTCTTTTCTTTTCTATCTTCGGCCAATGCCACATTGTAGGCCTTCTCGAACAACTCCTGTCGAGTAGTAATTGTTCGAACTGTCAGCTCGGAGTCCATGTCTGTAGAAGTAATTCCACTCCTGAAACAATTGATAACCTCTCTATCCGTGAGGTCCTCCTCGATCTTGTCAACCATTTCTTTAAACTTGGTGTAGTAGCTCATCGAGCTTTCATTTTTCCCTTGCACCAAGTTATTTAGATCGGTTACTGTCATCTTCCTAGCTCCAGCAGTCGAGAAGCGCTCCAGAAATTTTGTCCTCATATAAGACCAAGTTGAGATGCATCCGGGTGCCAAACCATTGAACCATGTAAGGGCTGCCCCAGTGAGTGTGCTTGTAAGTGCCTTGCACATCATGTCGTCCTCGTGGGAGACAAAGCACATGGTGGCCTCCAAGTGTTGTATATGGCTTTTGGCGTTGGTTGCACCTGAATACTTTTCTAGGACTGGCAATCTGAAACTTGGAGGAGGTCGACAGTCGAGCAACTCCTTGGCCAAAGGTCGAAGAGCAAAATCTTTGTGTTCGCTCTTTCCAGCACCTTCCTTCTTATCAGCTTCCCACTGCTCGAATTTCTTCTTCCATAGGAGCCACTCCCTAGCGTCTGGCCTGTCGTCCCTAGCATGGGAGACATCGTTCGACCTTTGCCTCTCTTCATGGTGATTCTCTCTCCCAGAATTGGCTCTATGTCTGTCGCTTCTAGGGGGAGTTACCTCTCTGCCCCTCCTATCCTTGTGAGAAGGTGACCTTATTGACTGAGTTGGCGACCTGCGCCTATCACCTCTTGGTGGCGACCTGTGCCTATCACCTCTTGGTGGCGACTTGTGCCTATCTTCTCTTATGGGCGACCTGTGCCCATTCCTTTCCCTGTGGGACTGTGACCTTTGTGTCCTGGCCAGTGATCTACGTAAGCTTCGATTAGCCTCTAGTTGTGTTCTCAGATCTGATTGGGCTTCCTGCTCTCTATTCCTGTTGAGGCTGGCCCTCAGATCGTCACTTGGAACATGAATAGGTGATTGAGGCCGCAACACCATCCTTTGCTCGACATTCTGTCCCACAGTCTCCTTCGGCTGAGCATTCCTAGCATGCTCCCTGTTAAAACTTGAGAGGGAGCCACCCTCTCTGACCTTCTATCCGCTTGTTCTGCCTCCTCCATTGCTAATAGTTCGGCTAGAATTTGAGCTCGCTCCAATAGTATTTCCTTTCTGCTTAAGGGGTTGGATGAGGGACCTGCCCTGTTTCCAGCATTCGTTTGCCCTGTTGGACGCTTTGGTGGAGGTGGTGCTCCCTGTCCTTCCATAGGTCGCTTGTCCCTTCTTCCATCTGGCAGTCCCCTGCCATCAGCAACACTATTAGATCGTGTTGCCCTAACGTGTTGATGCAGTGGAGGGGGAGGAGGCAAGTTAGCATTTCCAGCATTTGCATTTGCGTTAGCATTTCCTTCGTTGTGCTCTAGTGAGGCCTCAGAGACATGTCCATCCGAAGTCACCATGATTGCAGGTTGAGAAAACTTTCGAGGCCAAGTTATGCACGATTTCCCAGGAATGGAACCAAACTGATGCCGCAGGAAATGTGCTTATCAATCTTCCTCCACGTGGTAGGACTGATCACTTGGCTCCTTGACCTGAAAACCAGAACCCACGACTAGCCGGATGTGTCTCCGGCTTAGACCCTCGGGCGTGAGAGTAAGTACGTATGTATGGAGAGCAAAATATGTATTGAACAAGAGTATTCAAATGACAAAATTGCAGTTACCTCATAACCGTTGTAGTGGTAATGTATTTATAGTTGATGAGAGTGGTATATTTGGTAGGGCTACAGGAGCTCCGAGATTTGTGGGACAGTTATGCATCATGTGAATGTGTCCCTGAACGGTCCCTGATTTGTAGGAAAGCAGTTATGGAAAGAGTAGAAGTACGTGCGCCTATAACTGTTAGGTCGACGCTTGCTTGAAAGGTCGAGGTCGACGCTTGGGATTGGACCGACCTGACTGATGGGTAGAGTTGGATCGTACCCAAAGTATAACTTGGATCATGAGGTCGGACTAAGTTAGGTCGGGACTGGTAGGTCGGACAATGAACTTAAGTCGATGGGTCAATAAAATGGGCCTTAGGCCATGTGATTATTGGGCCTAGCCCACTGAGAATGTGGTGGCCATAATCGCTTGAGAGCTGGGCTTTATTTGCTTGGCCCAGCTCGACACTTTTGGTATGTTCAACGTGTTTTTCCAAAGCACTGGGCATTATTATTCAAAACAAACGGTGACATTTTCGTAATTACTGGCAACCATGATAAATGCCGGTGTTAATATTACAAATGACCAGTGATTTCATACTGGCATTTTATAAACATGAAACTGACACTTTTCTCAAGTGCCAGTGTTAATGTTAAAATTTGCCAGTGAATACACTGGCACTTTTTTACATTAATGCTGACAGTTATTTAAAGTGCCAGTGGTATTGTAAATAATTGCCAGCCATTACACTGGCACTTTTTAACATTGATACTGGCACTTATAAAAGTGCCCGTTGTAGTATCAATAAGTGCCAGTGTACATGTGCTGGCACTTTTTTACACCAAACACTGGTACTCTTTTTTGCAGGCACTCATAAACACATGCACTGGCACTCCAAAAACACATGCACTGGCACTCCAAAACACATGCACTGGTACTCTTTTTTGCTGGCACTCAAAAACACATGCACTGGCACTCAAAAACACATACACTGGCATTAGTTTACACTAGCACTGACACATCAAATCCCTAGCACAGGCACATCAAATCCCCCACCAACAGCAAATTCCCAAACTGGTACTCAAATACATATACACTGGTATTCAAAAACATATACACTGGTATATCCATGGCTTACAAAAAACATCTTGGTTTTCTTGGACGGACGCTCTGTTTCATCTTCATCGGAAATATCCATGGCTTTGAGTTTGCCGGCGATATTGTTGAACTCCGAATAGATCTCCATCTCCGATCATCTTCTTCGTCGTCGATTTTGATGGGTTTGGATCGCGTTGAAAGAGTTCAATTAGACCGGACTGTGGCCCGTTTTTGTGTGCTGAAGTTGTGAACCCAAATAGACCGGACTGAGGTTGTGAGGACGACCGGAGATGATGGAAGCTTGGCCGAAAATAATGGAATTCGCGAACTGAAAAAGGTTGGAGATGGAGTCGTGGTGGATGGAAGCTTGACGGGCGGCGTTAGATCCGGTGAAGTGGCGGCGATGAACGAGTTTAATGAATTTGTTGCCAGCTCATTGATATTCATGTATTCCAAGTGTGGGATAATTGAGGATGCTAGAAAATCTTTTGAAGCAACTCCCAAAGACAGCTCAGTCACTTGGAACTCGCTCATGTTTGGATATGCACAACATGGTCAAGGTAAAGTCGCACTTGACATCTTTTCTCAAATGAGAGAGAAAAAGGTGAAACTGGACCATATCACCTTTGTTGCAGTTTTAACTGCATGCAGCCACATTGGCATGGTGGAAAACGGTTACAATTTTCTAAACTCTATGGAATCTGAATATGGAGTTCGTCCCCGAATGGAACATTATGCTTGTGGGATTGACCTATTTGGACGTGCTGGTCGTATAAATGAGGCAAGAGCACTAATTGAAGACATGCCATTCCAACCGGATGCTATGGTGTGGAAAACTCTGCTGGGTGCGTGTAGAATGTGTGGTGATATCAAATTGGCAACTGATGTGGCAAACCAATTGCTTGAATTAGAGCCTGATGAGCACTGCACTTATGTTCTTATCTCTGACATGTATGGGCATCTTCAAAGGTGGGATGAAATCGCTATGGTGAAGAGACTGATGCGAGATAGAGGGGTAAAAAAGGTGCCTGGTTGGAGTTGGATAGAAGTTCATAATCAGGTTCACTCTTTTAATGCAGACGACAAGTCACATGCTTGTTGCCAAGATATATACCATGTTAAGGATGAAGCTTCCTCTACTGTTCCAAGAGACAAACAAACAACGATGGTTGTCCAGGCTGAGGCGCCCGCCCCATACAACTCCATGCGGCCGCCTCACACTGGTGATTCCAAAACTGAAGGCTCGGCCTTTGAGGCGCACGCCTCAACACTTGTCCAGCGGCCGCCTCAAACCAACCTGTCTCGGCCACACTCCCTGGAAGCCAGGCGCACGCCTGGCCCAACACTCGGCGCCCGCCTCGGCCCATCTCAAGGCTGTCCTATTCCTGCTCTGTCTTGGATTCACACTGCAGTTTCCTAATTCTATTTTCCTTATTGTAATTGGTATATATATTATGATTAGGAAACAATATATTATGATTTACATAGATTAGGAAATTATATATTCCTTGTATAGAAAGGATCCTACAATCCTAGCATAGTTAGGACTCTTTGATTGTACCTATAAATATTGTTCTATTGTGAATACAAAAAGCTAAGGCTTCTAATTCTTTACATGGTATCAGAGCTGTAAGATTCAAAGCCTCTCAACCCCCAAAACCTCTGTCAAACTCGGCAGCCCCTCCCCACCTTGGCAATGGCCGGAGCTCCCTCCACCATCCCAAACACTGCCCAACCCGACCAACCACTTTTCTTGGTCAACCTCTCTTACTGTCGCACCCTCACCCCTCTAACCTATCTCACATGGGCATCTCAAATTACCTCCATCCTGTTTGGCCTCGACCTCTTGAAATTCGTCGATGGCACCCACCCAAAACCCGATGATGACACCATCATCACCACTCCCGCCACCGTTGAAACGGATGATGAACCGGCCAAACCAGCCACCAACACCACCATTCCTAATCCGGCAGCCATTACTTGGTCTCGCCAAGATCGCCTCATCCTAGGAGCCCTCATAGGAACCCTAGACCCCGCCATTGCTCCCCTTGTTCATCAAGCCAAAACCTCTCATGAAGCTTGGACCATCCTCAAAACCACCTATGCCAACCCCTCTCGTGGCCACACACTTCAAATCAAAGACAACCTTGCAAACCTCACCAAAAATCAACTATCCATCTCCGACTACATGAATGCCGTCAAAACCTACACCGACAAGCTTGCCATTCTAGGAAAACCCATGGATTCCGAGGACATAATCTACACTATCCTCAAAGGCTTGGACTATGAAACCTTCAAACCCGTCATTGACTCCACCCGAGCCCGAGACAACCCTATCTCCTTTGAAGCCCTACACGAAAAACTCATCCAACATGAACTCACCCTCAAACAATCCAAGGCCACCTCTCCTCTTCCCACCACCGCCTTTACCGCCCACACCCACCCTTCGCCTAACCGGAATTCCTACCGCAACACCAATTCCTCTCCATCCCACAACTCGTCCTCCTCCCCTCGCCCTTTCAATGACAAGTGTCAATATTGTCGCAACATTGGACATGTTATCTCCCAATGTCGCCAATTCAAACGTGACTACCCCGCCGTCAACTTCCCCCCCCCTTCATCGCCAAAACAGAAATCCAAATCCTAACCCCCAAGCCCACACCGCATCCCATCCCAACCCACCTCCCCCTCCTTCTTGGCTTGTCGATAGTGGCGCAACCAACCACATCACCAATGACCTCTCCAATCTTGCCCTTCACACACCCTACAATGGCAGTGACGACGTCATCATCGGCGATGGATCTTCTCTTCCAATCTTTTTTTTTTTTTTTTTTTTTTTTTTTTTTGGTGAAAGGAGACGGTACTCCCTAGATTTTATTAATAGAAAAAGAAAAGGTACAAAACAAGGTGGGGGACATGACGGCCTTAACCACCGGAAATAAACCTACGGGGGGAGGTCTTATACACACCATAAGATCCTCTACAAGAAGGAGGGGAAAACTAACGCCTAATATATGGAGATGAATTCTTATCATTTAGATAAGGTCTCAAACAGATAATAGGAAGCTCACTGCTAGATAAAAACTCAAAATCAGCCCTATGATCAGCAGCATGATTAGCTAAACCATCCGCTACCTGATTACCTTCCCGGAAGATATGAGTAACTCGAATTTGAAGGAGCAACATCATACGTTTGATTTCCTGAATGTAATGCCAAATTTCCCAAGGAACTAGACAAGAATTATGTAAAATACGCACCAAAGCACTTCGAGTCCATCTCAACCCACAAAGAATGATATCCACGATCAATAGCAAAACGAATCCCATCCAAAGCCGCTCTAACTTCAGCCATTATATTAGAAGCAACACCATAGAATTTGCAAAATCCGAAAACCATATTACCCTTGCTATCTCGAAAAATACCTCCACCTGCTGCAATACCCGGATTGTTTCTAGACGCACCATCGGTATTTAACTTTATTTGCCCATTGGAAGGAACGGCCCAAAAAACAAGCCGTATAGGCTTAATAACATTATCAGCCTTCCGAATTTTGAAAAACTCCATCACATACGAGTCAAACGGACCCCAAGGAAGAGAAATATTGAATGCGTTAGCAATATCCCTGACCTGAATTTGAACCTGCATAATAATGACGTTGACATTCATCTTTATACCCTCAAATCTGTATTTATTACGCGCCTTCCAAAGACTCCAGCAAATGATACTAGGAAGGATTGCACAAAGCCACTTGATACCACCCGAAGCTTTTAAAGGAAGATTGTATCTCCACGACATTAACCATTGAGAAAGAGAAGAACCATAAATCCGAATCCCAATCAAATCCCCGAAGAATTTCCAAATTTCCGAAGCAACATTACCATGCAAAAGAATATGGGATAAAGTCTCAAAAGAAGGAGAAGTGCAGCAAACACATTGAGAAGCAATGTGAATACCACGCTTTTGAATCGAATCATCTGGTGGGAGGGCATTTTGTAAAGCTTTCCACATAAAAACCGAGACTTTGAGGGGAATATGTTTATGCCAACAATCAGCAAAAACCATACTAGATGTTACGGAAATGCGGCACACTTTCCAAGCGAAGAAGTAGAAAACTTACCCGTAGTAGAAGGAGTCCGAAAGGAATGTCTGGCCCATCTTCAATAGAAATAAACCTCGATTGCATTAGATCAATCACTTGCTGCCCATAAGATTGCCTAACATGATCAACGAGAAGAGCCCCATCAAAAAACAAGGAAGAGATCGGAACATGATCTTCATTTTGTAGAACAAGATCCTTAGCCAACCAATGTTCTTGAACCGAAATACTTCCAGCTTTAATACCCCAAAACAGATTGTCCTCAACCAACTCCTTTGCAGCGATCATCCTTTTCCAAATATGAGAAGAACCCACTCGAAAAATAGCATCCATGGGATGGGAATTATGACAATATTTTTCTAATAAAAACCGAGCCCATAAGGAATTGCCACATCTAAAACGCCACCATAATTTCATAGCAAAAGCAAGGGACATGTCTTCAAATTTTCTAAGACCCAAGCCACCTTCATGAGTAGGCCAATAGAATTCCTTTTTTGAAACCCAATGACACCGTTTCTCTCCATCCGAATTACTCCAGAAAAAATTAGAGATAAGACGAGTAATAGCATTGATAGTACCTTTTGGAGGTTCAAGAAGAGAAAGATAGTAAATAGGAATTGCTTGAAGACAAGATTTGATAAGAATAACTTTGGCCCCCAAAGACAAAATCTTTCCTTGCCACGTTTCAAGTCTCTCCTCCAACTTCCTAAGAATCGGAATAAAAAGAGCTTGAGTTTTCCTTCCGGAATACAAAGGACATCCAAGATAAATGATGGGCAGATGTTTGTGTTGAAATCCTGTCCATTCAGCCACTAAATCAGCTTTGCCCATGTCTCTTCTACCCAAAATAAAGAAAGACTTTGCCACACTAACCAATTGGCCCGAAAATTCTTGATAAGAATTTAGAAAGATCATATGCATATCAATGGAGGTCTTGCTACCATTGCAAAAAATTATAACATCATCAGCATATGAAAGGTGAGATATAAAAGGAGCATGAATAGCTCCAGAATGATAGATGATATGATGATGATTCTCATGAAGAGCATTAAGACCACGACTCAATATCTCAGCAGCAATAATGAATAAAGAAGGAGATATGGGGTCACCTTGGCGAAGACCTCTAGCTGAAGGAAAATACCCCACCGCCTCCCCATTAATAAGAATAGAGAACCAACAATCCGAGATACATCTAAATATCATATCAATCCAAATTTCGGAAAAACCAAAATGACGCATTACCTTTATCAAAGCAAACCAAGAAAGACGATCATACGCCTTTGCCATATCAAGCTTTAAGGCAATGTTCCCCCCAAAGACTTTCCGGTTGATAGAATGCATAAGCTCTTGAGCAAGTAACACGTTCTCATGAATGAGGCGACCTTTAATAAAACCACTTTGTTGAGGAGAAATGATTTGAGGCAGAATTGAAGAGAGACGACCATTCAAAAGCTTCGTTATGATCTTATTAGAGAAATTACATAGGCTTATAGGCCTCCAATCGAAAAAGAATTAGGAGCAGCTACCTTAGGAAGGAGGACAATAGTTGTACTAGTCCAACCCCTAGGCATTCAAAAACCCGCAAAGAACTCCAAAACAGCCCTAAAAAGATCATTTTTAATAAATTCCCAGCAATTATGATAGAATTCACCATTAAAACCATCCGGTCCGGCCGCACTAGCTCCAGACAAGAGAAAACCACTTCTCGAATCTCTTCAAGAGTAGGAGCAGAAGTAAGCATTTGATTATCAACATCATTCGAGAATTCTAGGAATATGATCAAGAAGTTGTTGAGACGAGCAAACATGATCACTCGATAATTGATCGAAAAGAAGCGAATAGCTTCATTTTGAATCTCGGACGGCTCCTCCAACCAAACACCATTTCTATCTTGAATACGGTGGATATGAAGCTTTAATCTCTTTTTCTTCACATAGGACTGAAAAAATTTAGTATTACGATCACCATCTTTTAACCAAGCTAAATTAGCTTTTTGCATCCGAAATCTTCCTCAATCTTTAACCGATGAAGTAAATGAGCTTGGGCCAAGTGTAAAGCGGCCCTATTCTCCTCCGAAGGATCATGATCAAAGGCTAATTCTTTTCTTTGTAACATCATCCTCCGCTTGTCTAACTTGTTGATCAATTCGCCCAAATACCTCTTTATTCCATATTTGAATGTGATGTTTCAACCTATTCAACTTTTTAGCAAACTTGACCATGGGTCTCCCATCCATGTATTCAGCCCAAGAAGATTCAACAAGGGGAAGAAAAGATTTATGCTTCAACCAAATGTTGAGAAATGCGAAAGCGCCTTTCTTAGCTATGGCCGAGAGAGTGATATTTAAAAGAAGAGCAGAGTGATGCGAACAAGTTCTATTAAGATGAATAATAGAAGTGCTATGAAACCCATTTAACCATTCGGAATTGTAGAAAGCTCTATCAAGCATTTGCAAAATAGTTGCATTTCCATCTCTTTTGTTCGGCCAAGTAAAACCATTCCCACTAAATCCACCATCAATGAGATTAGAAATCTGCACCATATCTGAAAATTCAGCCACTTTAGCTTACGTAATCGGGACGGCCACCAATCTTATCACATTGATCCAAAATAGAATTAAAATCACCAAGAACAAGCCACGGCTCATTAATAGAACTACGATCAATAAGATAATCCCAAAGAACCCTTCGATATTTGCAACGGCTAGCAAACACAAACGTAACATTTACCTGTTAGGCCAAAGAACATGCGAAACTCTAACGGTTATAGCTTGATCATCATTATCCAAGATTTCACAATCAATCCCATGCTTCCAGAAAATCCATATGCTGCTCTTAACATTTGAAATACCACCAATACACACGAGTTTTCTCATATAAAGAGGAACCATAGAACAATCTAACATTGGCTCATATAAAGCAATAACCGAAACATTGTGAGCTCTTATAAGTCGTTTAATACGACGAACAGAAGGAGCATTGCCCATTCCTCTAACATTCCAGCTAATAAAACTAGCCATAAGAAAACAGGAATAAAGTAAAATAAAGAAGAAGGGCTTTTATGCCGAAACATCCTTAGGGGAGAATCCCCCACCATCAAACTTCAGAATCTGCAAATGAAACGCTTTTGGGGCTCTCGGAGAAAGATTTAAATCCCCATAAGGCTACCACTCCTGTCCCGAGAAACCACACTTTTTGTAAGAATAGCCTCCGAATCGAGAATCTTGCTTATGATCATTGAAATCGAAGCATTTTGGTCACAAGGAACCAAATGCGAAGTTTCATCTTCAAGATCAATAGAACCATCAACAACATTAATCTTGGGGCTTTTATCTTGTCCCGACTGAGAATCAATGAAAACTTCTTCAAAAACATCTCCTTTTTTACTTGATTCTACCATTCTAGACACTTTCAAAGAGTTTGGAGATACAAAAGGAGCACCACGCTTAGGGAGAAAACTGAATCCATTGTTGATAATATTAGAGAAAACATTTTTTGGGGAATGGGGCTTTGAGGCCAAAGATGTACCAGCAACATGAGTATTAGGAGCGCTCATAGAATTCTTACCAGAAGTAGGAGGCTGAAAATGTTGTTTTTGAATAGCGGGGGCACCAATCTTAACACCAATCTGAACACCATTAGAGTTAATGTTCGCACCAGATTTTGCATTTTGCTCCTTCTCCGGGGATTTCTCTTTTCCACATAAATAGAAACATTCTTCCCTTTATCCTTCTTTGGATCCGTATGAGATAAGTCAGCCTCTTTTCCTTGCAGAACCTTATCTTTTGGATGAAGAAAAAAACACTTTGACACATCATGACCAAGCTTGTAACAATGCTTACAGTATTGAGGAAGATTTTCAAATTCCAAGGTTTGAAAGAAACTTGAAAAATCATCACCACAATCTATGAAAACCCTAGAAGGAAGTTTTTAAGAAGATCAACTTGAACAAAGGACCTTAGCCACACTAGGACGAGATAAGTTTGCCGTTGCTTGATCAATAGCAAGAGGTTCTCCAAAGATTTTAGCAATGGAATATAAACAAACTTTGTTAAACATATGAATAGGTAACCCGGGAAGACCCACCCAAACAGGAACAAGAGAAGACTCTTTCTCCGGATGCCAAGAGGGAGACCAACGAAACACACGCATTGGAAATCTGCCAAGAAACCATTGTTCTTTCGCCCACAAACGATTAAAATCTCCCTCATGCATCAAACGAATTAGTATGTGCTTAGAATCAACATGACCTAACGAGAAACCAGCCTTTAAACCAAACTTCAAGAAATATTGTCGAGCTGTCTCCATGTTAGGGTGACCATGAGAAAACTTACCCACAAGGGTGAATTTAAAGGGCTGTGCCAAAGAGTTTATCATCTCCTTAGAGAATTTCAAAGCAGATTCCCCTTTATGAATCGACATAGGAATAAGAGACATGGACGAATTATGAACAGAATTGGAAGAATCTTTAAACAAGGAGGATAAAGATTTCGATTTAGAAGGAGAAGTTGGCTGAGAAACGGGATTAGGGTTAGGAGAATGCGCTGCATGCAAATTAGGGTTTGGCGGCGCCTCATGGTTAAGACATGACGAAGCAGGCAAGCCCAAGCTAGAAGACGGTTGCTGAATAGGAGGAAAAGAAGATGGATCAGCCATAATTGTGGCCATGATGGCCGGAATCAAAAGCAAAGCTGCCGGCGGCAGCCCTAGAAGGAAAACCCTAGAGATCGCCTAGAGAGAGAGTTTTTTTTTTAGTAAGGAGAGAAATATCATCTTCTCTTCCAATCTCTCATATAGGTTCCTTCTCTCTCCCCACATCCTCCTCTCTTCTTAAATTTAATAATATCTTACATGTCCCTCTCATTACTCGCAATATTCTATCTGTGTCTCAATTTTGTCGTGACAACAATGCCATCATTGAATTCTCACACTCTTCTTTTCTTATCAAGGACAAAGCCACGAGTCAAAATCTTATCCATGGAAACCTTGAGGATGGCGTCTACATTTGGCACCCTCCGCCCATTCAAGCTTATTCAAGCTCTCTCTCCTCGCAGCTGTGGCATCATAGATTAGGACATCCCTCTTCCCCTATTCTTAGTCTTTTACGTAGCAAATTCAGTTTACCTACTCCCTCTAGCTTACCTCCATGTAATTCTGCTTTATTAATAAAAGTCACAAATTTGCCTTTTGCATCTTCTACTATTGTCTCACATGCTCCTCTTGATCTTATTTTTTCGGATGTATGGACGTCTCCAATTCACTCACTTGACAACTTCAAATACTATGTCATCTTTGTCGATCACTGATGGAGGAAAACTCCCTCTTGTAATAAAAATCGAGCAAGTGTACTCACTACCGGTGTAGCAGTATGCAATTGCAGGGGTCGAATCCACAGAGACTCGTTGGTAAACAAGTAAAGTGAAAGCAGTGAATTTTGGGTAACCAAAGTTTATAATTTTGATTTGAAACTAAGAGCATAAATTAAATAACTAAAACTAACTAGACGATAAAACAGATTATGAGCAGAGATTCGTAGATTGGATTTCACTTTACCATCATTCTATGCAGAATTTTACTTTATAAAACATTAACTCAACTTCTAGGGTTCATTCACTTTTGCTAGGATCGACACGGTTAGGTGGCCGAATTACAACCCTAAATACTCTCTTAATATTGTGGTGTCTATTACGGTTCCACAATATGCCAAGAATACATTAAGCACCTAAGAATTAAAGAACCTAACTTTAATTAATTTCTATTACGGTCTCAATTAAAGTTATTCGATCAATAATGGTCTATGTATAAATCGCCCAAATTAATGGCTCGATAAATACCCAATTATTCAAAGACGAGTTCGTATCTTAACATACGTCTCGAATCCATGAACAAGAAATTAAAATATATTGATGAACTAGAAGGAATTAAATAGAAAGAATTAAAAATATTATTGCATAGAAATTCGGTAAAGATCAAAACAATCTACAAATCTATATAAATTAGCTACTCATAATTTACAAATAATAAAAACCTGAATTGATGAATTAATTCTTCTTCTTCAATGGATCCAAGAAAAGAAAATAAAAACTAATAATAATATTCATAATATGTTAATCTATGGCTGCTGTGATTATTTATAAAAGAAAAGAATAGGGCTAAGCAACGTGGTCCCAGCTGAGAAATGTCCAAACTGCCCCTGAGAAATACGTTCAAATTGGTGCAATGGACGTCGGAAGAAGCGCGGCCGCCCTCGAATTCCAGCGCGGACGCCCAAGTTGGCCGAGAGTTGGCCGAGCAAAAATGCCTTTGAGCGCGGTCGCCCTGTTTGAGTAGCGCGTCCGCCCTGTTTGTTTGAGTAGCCGTGCAATGCCTTGGCCCATATTCTCAAACCTTGGCCCTAACTGGCCCCAAATGCCTAGGCCAGCAACTCATTTGGCCGGCCACCTTGGCCTTATTTAGTATTAGGTATTATTCGTTTCGTCCCGCTATCTTGCAGTCGCACTTTGACCACTTTAATGACTTCTTCTGCGCTTCGCTCTTTGGACTTTTATTTTTCATTTTATCCCAGGAATTTTTATAAATTAAATTCGTCCGAAAATTCCATATTCCCAGTTCAGTCCCTGAATTTTCCAATATTTCCAATTTAGTCCAAAAGCTTCCAAATGCCAGTTTAGTCCTTGAGCTCGTAATTTCAGGTTTTTTTCCTTCTCTGCTCCGCTCCACTTTATTCCTTTTGCACTTTTTAGCCATAAAATGCACCTTTAATCAGCTCTATACCCTGTACTCATAAAATACTCACAAACCACATCAAATATACATAAAACTCGGGAATCGAACGCAAAGAAAGCCTAAAAGTGCATCATTTGGATGGGTAAATACACATCCATCAAACACCCACAAACTAACCTTTTGCTCGTCCCGAGTAAAACAAAACTAAAAGAAGTAAAATAAAACTACTCTAAATACTAATAATAAAATATAAAAACAAAATAATTATTTTTGGGATGTTCTATCACAGATGAGTCATTGGCCATTCAAGTCTCAGATTCTCACCAACACACATAATCAACAAGTGCCACCACAGTAATGGGATTACAATCACATTGAAGCATAAAACTCACAATTTTCCACCGCGGCCTGAATGATGAATGAATTATGGGAGGTCACTGCCAACAACCTAAGATTGTTTATGGATTCACTAAGTGATGCTCTAAACCAATATGTATAAACAGTACAACCCAAAAAGGACACTCATATGCATATTTACACGATTGTCAACCCGGTTACTCGATATTGAATGAATAATATGGCTCAAAAGTTAAGTGCGAAAGATCGCAGGGCTAGGTTCATGGTTACAAATGAAGGTAAGGACATACGAAAAATAAGAAAGTGAAACTAGAAAGCCTTCTTGTAACAATACATCCCCACTTTGATGATAATTTCTCCACTCACCCTTAGTACTTTCCAATGTGCCAACCCACAAACTAAAACTTTTTCATACATTGACATGGGATTGAACACATTCCATTGTTTTCTTTGGTCACCTTGAAACATAATTTTCACTTGAACATTAGAGAGGGCTCGATTTTTTCTTATTTTTTTTTATTTGCACAAATATATCACAAAGAATGTGCATTTAATATTTTTTTTTTATCAAGCCCCTCTTTTCATTACATAACATGACCCTTTTCTTTATTTTCGTGACCACTTTCCACTCCACCCTTGATTTTCCAAATTTCCCCCACAATTCCCAATTCATTCCCTAGTTTTACTTTCTTGAAAAGGTGGGAAAATAGTGTATAAGTTAAAAGGGTGGGACAATGAGGGTACAAATGAAGGCGAATGGTGGTCTAAGATAACCTCCCACTTTGTGAGAGATTCCATTCTTTTTCAAGCTCAAAAGGGGTTCTAGCGGAAAATTTTATATAGAAAGTGACTAGAAAGTTTAAGGCTTACAAAAAGGGATTCAAAGAATAGCCATATATATCAAGTAACCTATTGACGTGTTATTGACAATCATGCAAACATGTTCTAGGGACCCCGAGAATACACAAAGTGATCCCATAAAAGGCACCTAAGTTGATGACAGTGACCAAGAATATGATACGGAAGTGAGAGGTGGTGCAATCATAATTTAAATGTTTCAATGCAATCCCAATCACCACACTAATAATAGCACATGTGATTCTAAAATTCAAACACACTCTAATCATCACAGACTTTGGCCAACATCCCAACTATGAAAAGAACAAAATTTTTAAATTTTTCAATTTTTTTAGAGGGTGACACTATATACACTCCCCTATAAACCCACAAACTCGGAGAGTTGCCCACCCCCAAACTCAAAACATGCTATGTCCTCATAGCACAGAGAACAAAAGCGTGCCTTGGGCTTAACGGATGGCAAGACACTACTAAACAATAATTAAGACAAAAATAAAACATACCTCATTGGGTTGCCTCCCAAGCAGCGCATTTGGTTAGAGTCGTTAGCCCGACTATAGTCCCAAGCTTACTTGGCCTTTGCTTTGCGGCCTTTGGACCATCTCCTTTCCTCACGGGCACAAACGCCCTTCTCTTTCCAAATCAACTCTCCATTGTTAACAAGTAGGGGTAAAGCCACATTTATTTTTGAAATTTTACGCTTGTGCTTACCCCTTTTTCTTTTCTTTTTATTGGGGTTTCCACCCCCAAACTCAACTCTTTCAACCTGCAAAATACCATCCTTGCAACCAAGATCAAGAGAGTTATCATGCACAAAAATAGTAGCAAATATAGAATCAGATAAATCACTATAACTCTCCCCACTAACTTTACGTTTTGAAGGCCCTTGTGGTAGATGTGATGGAATCGACTCTTTATGGGAGTCGTGTGGGGTGTGATACGACCCGTTACTCCTAGAGTATTGATCGGCCTTAATATTACTAGCCTTGGGACAAACGTCCGCATTATCCCCACTTTTCTCACCTCCATTCACATCATATTTGACAATCGGTAAATCGGTTATGGCTCCTACAAAACCATCTTCGGGGGAGGGTTTCTTATCATTTTTAAGCATAAAAAACTTACATTCCTCCCCCATAGCTCTCAATGACACCACCCCTTGACACACATCAATGGTGGCCTTAGTGTCAAACATAAATGGCCTCCCAAGTAGAATGGGAGTTTTCAGTTGTTCCTCACTTGATCCCTCCATACACATCACATAAAAGTCAATAGGGATAACGATTTTATCAATTTTAACCAACACCCCTTCAATAACCCCTAAAGGTCTTTTGATTGAGAGATCCGTCAATTGCAAGTCTCTCATGGGTGGTTTCAACTCACATGCCCCCAAACTTCTAAAAACATGAAAGGGCATCACATTGACACTTGCCCCAAGATCCAACAAACCTTTAAAATTTTGACCCCCTAAAGAAATTGGGATAGTGAAACACCCGGGGTCTTTTTGAACATGTTTAATCTTTTCAAACTCCACACCTCTCTGGGGTGTGGTTTTCACAACATTGGGGAGAGGGGTTTCTAAATTTAATGCAGAAAATACATATTGAACCTCCCCCATCTCATCCTCATTAACCTTATCATTATTATCAAAACAATCAAAATTATCAAGAGAAGATAGAAATACCTCCTCAATTTCCTCACTTTCATCCCACACTGTTGTGATTGACTTTGCTTGCTCAGGTGGGTTCTTCTCTTTCATCAACTCTTGGGCAACCTTCACAAGTTGCTCTACTTGTGTGCCCATCTTTTCAAAAGCAGCATCTGTATTTCTATTACTTTGCTGCATCTCCATCCTTAACTGCTGGACTGCCAGCTCCCAAGGCTCTTTATCATGTTGTCCAGGTGGTGGCACATGAAGAGGTTTCACTTGCTGATTATGATAGCCACCCCATGGATTGTAGTTGCCATATTGGTTGCCTTGGGGTGGTGGCCTTTGTCCATATCCATTGAAAGCATGTGCCTGTTCAGGATTATAACAGAAATTTGCTGCACTTGGACACATATTAGTCACATGAGATGATAAACCACAATTTGCACAATAATCAGTAATAACATTAGCACTAGCAGAAGTGCCACAAGCAGTCAATTTATCCAATTTATTATTTAAAAGCGCAATCTGCTTTGAAATATTATCACTAGCATTCAATTCAAGTATTCCCCTAGTTCTACCCCTCGAGCTCTTTTGTTGAGAATTAGCACTCAACATCTCATATAAAGCTTTAGTCTCATCCGGGGTCTTGGCTCCTATCGAGCCTCCCGCAGCATTGTCAACCATTGATTGACCATTCTCATTCAAGCCATCATAAAAGGCTTGGTTTAGTGAGGGTAGTGTGAAATTATGATGGGGACATTGCATTATCATCGTATTAAATCTTTCCCATGCCTCATGAAAGGGCTCCCCCACATCTTGGGAAAATGTCATCAATTTCTGTCTAAAGCTAGCCAACAGATGATGTGGGTAATATCTTTTAAGGAACACATCCTGCAATTCTACCCAAGTACTAATGCTGCTCGGTGCAAGCATCAGCAACCATGTTTTAGCCACTCCCTTAAGAGTGTAAGGAAAACACTTCAGTCTAATTTGCTCCTCAGTCACTCCCTGTCTTAACAAAAATTGAGCAACAACAATAATATACTCTTTAAGGAACGTGAGTGCATCCTCACCAGGCAATCCGTGAAAGCTTGGCAACATGGCAAAGTATTGTCCTTTGACCTCTAAATTTTTGGCTGCATCGGACAGCACTATGCAAGAGGTAGATGTGTCTACCCTAGGTCTCAGGAAATCATTCATAGTTTGTGCCGGTGGTACTGCCATCTCGGCTTTCTCTTCCTCTACCTCGGTGGTGGAGGGTTCTGATTCAGTGTCAGAATCCGAGAAAAGGGGATTAAAGAGGGGATCGCCCTCAAATTCTTCCTCAAGTCTATTTATGTTGTCGTCCAATGGCACCAATGTAGGCTTCAAAGAACGACGACCTTGCATTCACTACCTAGCCTACTTGTTTACTTGCAACAAGTCCCCGGCAACGGCGCCAAAAACTTGATGGAGGAAAACTCCCTCTTGTAATAAAAATCGAGCAAGTGTACTCACTACCGGTGTAGCAGTATGCAATTGCAGGGGTCGAATCCACAGAGACTCGTTGGTAAACAAGTAAAGTGAAAGCAGTGAATTTTGGGTAACCAAAGTTTATAATTTTGATTTGAAACTAAGAGCATAAATTAAATAACTAAAACTAACTAGACGATAAAACAGATTATGAGCAGAGATTCGTAGATTGGATTTCACTTTACCATCATTCTATGCAGAATTTTACTTTATAAAACATTAACTCAACTTCTAGGGTTCATTCACTTTTGCTAGGATCGACACGGTTAGGTGGCCGAATTACAACCCTAAATACTCTCTTAATATTGTGGTGTCTATTACGGTTCCACAATATGCCAAGAATACATTAAGCACCTAAGAATTAAAGAACCTAACTTTAATTAATTTCTATTACGGTCTCAATTAAAGTTATTCGATCAATAATGGTCTATGTATAAATCGCCCAAATTAATGGCTCGATAAATACCCAATTATTCAAAGACGAGTTCGTATCTTAACATACGTCTCGAATCCATGAACAAGAAATTAAAATATATTGATGAACTAGAAGGAATTAAATAGAAAGAATTAAAAATATTATTGCATAGAAATTCGGTAAAGATCAAAACAATCTACAAATCTATATAAATTAGCTACTCATAATTTACAAATAATAAAAACCTGAATTGATGAATTAATTCTTCTTCTTCAATGGATCCAAGAAAAGAAAATAAAAACTAATAATAATATTCATAATATGTTAATCTATGGCTGCTGTGATTATTTATAAAAGAAAAGAATAGGGCTAAGCAACGTGGTCCCAGCTGAGAAATGTCCAAACTGCCCCTGAGAAATACGTTCAAATTGGTGCAATGGACGTCGGAAGAAGCGCGGCCGCCCTCGAATTCCAGCGCGGACGCCCAAGTTGGCCGAGAGTTGGCCGAGCAAAAATGCCTTTGAGCGCGGTCGCCCTGTTTGAGTAGCGCGTCCGCCCTGTTTGTTTGAGTAGCCGTGCAATGCCTTGGCCCATATTCTCAAACCTTGGCCCTAACTGGCCCCAAATGCCTAGGCCAGCAACTCATTTGGCCGGCCACCTTGGCCTTATTTAGTATTAGGTATTATTCGTTTCGTCCCGCTATCTTGCAGTCGCACTTTGACCACTTTAATGACTTCTTCTGCGCTTCGCTCTTTGGACTTTTATTTTTCATTTTATCCCAGGAATTTTTATAAATTAAATTCGTCCGAAAATTCCATATTCCCAGTTCAGTCCCTGAATTTTCCAATATTTCCAATTTAGTCCAAAAGCTTCCAAATGCCAGTTTAGTCCTTGAGCTCGTAATTTCAGGTTTTTTTCCTTCTCTGCTCCGCTCCACTTTATTCCTTTTGCACTTTTTAGCCATAAAATGCACCTTTAATCAGCTCTATACCCTGTACTCATAAAATACTCACAAACCACATCAAATATACATAAAACTCGGGAATCGAACGCAAAGAAAGCCTAAAAGTGCATCATTTGGATGGGTAAATACACATCCATCAATCACTTCACCAAATATATTTGGTTTTACCCTCTCAAACACAAATCCGACACCTACAACACCTTCCTCCGCTTCAAAGCTTTAGTCGAAAAATACTTCAAACGTCCCATCATACAAATCTATTCCGACAATGGGGGTGAATACCTTAAACTCACACCCACTCTTGGTCAAAATGGTATCACCCACCTCACCACACCCCCTCACACTCCTGAACACAACGGGTACGCCGAACGTCGTCACCGCCACATTGTTGAAACCGGCCTCACTCTCCTCTCCCATGCCAACCTACCTCTCACCCTTTGGCCCTATGCTCTCACCACTGCCACATACCTCATAAACAGATTACCCACCCCCACCCTAAACAATGATTCCCCCTACTTCCGCCTTTTCCGCTCCCCTCCAAACTACACCAAGCTACGTAGTTTTGGTTGCCTTTGCTATCCATGGCTTCGCCCATACACCACCAACAAACTTGACCCGAAATCCACCCCTTGTATCTTCGTCGGTTACTCACCCACGCAAAGCGCATATCATTGCCTTGACCCTACCTCCCATCGTGTCTATACCTCCCGCCATGTCCGCTTTGTTGAAAACACTTTCCCCTACACCTCCCTCACCACCTCATCCCCCACTTCTTCCTCTCCCCCTTCCTCTGAATGGCACACACTTTTTCTCCCCATCTTAAACACTACCCCTTCCATCCCAACTTCCCCCCCCAACCCAACCCCAACTTCCTCTGCCATCCCCCACCCCCCCTCCCCAACTCATCCCA
Organism: Adenophora triphylla var. japonica; assembly: GCA_022495995.1. Lineage (NCBI taxonomy): Eukaryota > Viridiplantae > Streptophyta > Magnoliopsida > Asterales > Campanulaceae > Adenophora > Adenophora triphylla. The sequence continues at coordinate 184,616 of JAFEMH010000035.1, read as the reverse complement.
CTCCTAATGAAACCCCTACCCCAACTCAACTTGACACCACACCACCCACTCCCAACCCACCATCCCCTCCACCTCCCACCCGTACCATCACCACTAGACTTTCCCATGGCATCACAAACCCAATCCCAAGTATGCCAACCTATCCCTCCTCACATCTCCCACCAGCCTTCCCACCACCACCAAACAAGCCCTATCCATTTCTCATTGGCGCAATGCCATGATTGAAGAGTTCCAAGCCCTAACCCGCAATAACACTTGGTCCTTGGTACCGTCCACATCAGCCCATAACATTGTTGGTTGCAAGTGGGTCTTTCGCGTCAAATACAACCCCGACAACACCATTCAGAAATACAAGGCCCGACTTGTCGCCAAAGGCTTTCACCAACAACCCGGTGTCGATTACATCGAAACCTTTAGCCCCGTTGTCAAACCAGCCACTGTTCGGCTACTTCTATCCCTTGCCACAACCAATCATTGGCCCCTTCGCCAACTTGATGTCAACAATGCCTTCCTTCAAGGCACCCTCTCTGAAACTGTTTTTATGACACAACCCCCCGGATTTGAGGACTCCACCTACCCATCCTTTGTTTGTCGCTTGTCAAAAGCCATCTATGGTCTCAAACAAGCTCCCCGGGCCTGGTTTCAAGAACTCAAAACCTACCTCACCACATATGGCTTCCAACCCTCCCTAGCCGATCCCTTTTCAGCAAATCCTCACATCCAATTTACCTACTTGTCTATGTTGATGATATCATTGTCACCGGCCCTTCTCCCTCTCACATTCACTCCTTCATCTCCAACCTATCCAACCGGTTCTCCCTCAAGGACCTTGGCCCCTTGTCCTACTTCTTGGGTGTTGAAGTCACTCCTAACCATAATGGGCTCCTACTCTCTCAAACCAAATACATTCATGACCTTCTCGCCCGTCACAACATGATTGATTGCAAGCCGCTCCCCACTCCCATGGTAACATCACCTCCCCTCACACGATCCAATGCCACTCCAGCTGTTGACCCCACTTCCTATCGTGCTATCGTTGGTGGACTTCAATACTTATCACTCACTCGTCCCGACATTGCATTCTCGGTCAACAAACTTGCGCAATTCATGCAAAACCCTCAATCCTCTCATTGGGTTGCATTGAAGCGCCTTCTACGCTATCTTCATGGCACTATGCACCTTGGTCTTCAGATTTTTGCAAAGTTTCCTCCATCTCTTCATGCCTTCTGTGATGCGGATTGGGCCGGAGACAAGGATGATTTTGTATCCACTTCTGGCTTACTTGTCTACCTAGGCAAGAATCCGGTTACTTGGTCTTCCCGGAAACAACGTGCCCTTGCTCGCTCTACCACCGAAGCCGAATTCCGCGCCATTGCCGACACTGCAGCAGAACTTACATGGGTTGGGAACTTACTCACTGAGCTTGGCTTTCCATCACATGCTACACCTGTGATTTATTGTGATAATCTTGGTGCCACTACCTACTCTGCAAACCCGGTCTTCCACTCTCGTATGAAGCACGTGGCCCTCTCATTTCACTTTGTTCGTGAGCAAATTCAGTCCGGTTCCCTCCGAGTACAACACATTGCTGGCACGGATCAACTAGCCGATGTTCTAACTAAGCCTCTCTCTCGTATACGCTTCCAACAACTTCTCTCCAAGATTGGTCTTCTCCAAGGATCGTCCATCTTGCGGGGGCGTGTTAAGGATGAAGCTTCCTCTACTGTTCCAAGAGACAAACAAACAACGATGGTTGTCCAGGCTGAGGCGCCCGCCCCATACAACCCCATGCGGCCGCCTCACACTGGTGATTCCAAAACTGAAGGCTCGGCCTTTGAGGCGCACGCCTCAACACTTGTCCAGCGGCCGCCTCAAACCAACCTGTCTCGGCCACACTCCCTGGAAGCCAGGCGCACGCCTGGCCCAACACTCGGCGCCCGCCTCGGCCCATCTCAAGGCTGTCCTATTCCTGCTCTGTCTTGGATTCACACTGCAGTTTCCTAATTCTATTTTCCTTATTGTAATTGGTATATATATTATGATTAGGAAACAATATATTATGATTTACATAGATTAGGAAATTATATATTCCTTGTATAGAAAGGATCCTACAATCCTAGCATAGTTAGGACTCTTTGATTGTACCTATAAATATTGTTCTATTGTGAATACAAAAAGCTAAGGCTTCTAATTCTTTACATACCAAATGTTGGAGAATTTGATGGATGAGTTTTCAAATGCTGAAAGTGGTGAGGATTTGAGAATTATGATGGATGCCTAGGGAATAATGGAATGGGAATTGGAATGTAAAATCTTCAGTTTCTATGCAATTTGAGTGCCTTTTCTTGTGGATGGTGTGAGTTCCGTTTAAATGAAGCCTCTGATGGGCCCAAGACGATCTAATGGTCAGGTCCCATCCTTTTCCTTGAATTACTCTCACAGGTCCTATGGTCCAATGTATTCTCACTCACAACTTGCTATGGCCGTAAAAAGGGCTATTTAGCTATTTAATCTACAGCAGCTGCTATAGTTTCTTGCATTGCTGTTAAGGTTTAGGCATCAACAAAATTTTACATCTTCAATTCAGGTTATGCAAACTGATCCAGGAGTTTTGCTGACAAGAGATGAACCTAAAAAGGTAGCTGAAGAGCTGACTAAATTTTGTGTTGACGATCCAGGAAAATGCCCTTTAATATTTGGTTGTAAACATTCAATGAATTTATTAATTTATTTATTTTGCTTTATTTAACTTTCTTCCAGTTATTTGTTTCTCTGTCTTTTTTTTTTTTGTTTATTTTCAACCATCATACTTATACCCGACTTCGACTATAACCCTCATTACTTTTTCAACAACATTTGAGATGGTAATGGTTGGTGGTGTTGTTTTGTTTTTGATATCAAATGTTGGAGGTCCTTGGTGCATATTTAACACCACTGTTCATGTTCACCGTTACTCCATCAATATCAGTAAACATAAGTCCTGGACTGGACTGCTTCAAAAGCTATAAATTTTCATTCCTTAACATTTTGTGGATTTTTCTTGTGTTATTTTCGTTGAAAGCAATTTCATTGGTACTGGTGGACCAAGTGATTACTGTCACCCAAGTGTTAACAACTGTAGTTAGTTAACAGAAGAGCATTACCTGATGAAGTACAGATTAACAGTTGAGCATTATCTACATTAAGTATTTAAAGGATCCAGGCTGTCCCGATGAGTATGCTAGAGAAGCAACCGGTTCGAGCCCCCAAATAAATAGCAATATTTAATTCATTACTCTTTTATTACTAATAAAGCAACCGGAAATAAATCATCAATAACTCGCTGTAGACATCTCGCCTTAGATCTCTCACACCCCGATCGCATACATAGTATTTTGTTTTCTTCTTTTTGTTTTTTTGTTGGTCTTCGTTATCTTTGGTTAAGTTAATAACTGATTCTGTTAGTTATGGACTTAACTGGATAACGAGATTAACTTTTAGGGTCATTTACGTCTTTTACCTTTCCCAAATATCAGGCAAAACGCTGCCAGTGTGGAACTCATGCGAGTTTGACTCCCTATATGGGAGGTTTGACTATCAGTGACTGACTGATTCCCTCCAAAAATCCCTCTTTTTGATTTGTAACTTCCCATTGCGTTCACTCTTGGCAAGCAGAGCTTGTTGACTAAAACCTTCAATCTCCACTTATAAAAGGCCCATTAGAACACCCTGAAAGAGGACCTTGAAACCTTTACAAAAGAGCACCCTTATTATAGACATTTACCCAAAATTCTCCCAAAAACGTTTGACTCTGAAAGTTCTCTTCTACAAAGGAAGCCTAGGGTGTTGCCCGTGCTACGCACGGGATACTTTGATGTTTTTTATAATCATAAGTAAGTTTGTCCATTAAAAAAATTACTTCAGTTTGAAATTAATTTATTAATATAAAATATTATGAGGATGAATTATAAATATTATGGTCATGGAAAAAAATATGAGTGAGGTCACAAACTTGTAAAAGGCTAACCATGAAATTCATTTATTATGTCATGTGATGATGGAATAGATGGAGTCTTGAAAGAGGTATTTAGAGTTAGGGTTACGGCACAATATTTTTCTCCACAATCTGTTAATATTTTTGTGGTTTGTTTTCTCATTATTCCCTCAAGACTTCTAGATCATTAATGTTTGTACAATATGAAAAACTAAATATATAAATCAATATAAAAGATAAAAGTAAGATTAACAAATATCATTGTAGTTAATTTTTATAATCTTAGCAATTTGATAGAATTCATTCGTAAGTATGAATAAAATAGAAGAAAGAACACGCAACAACAAATAAGAATATTCAAAACTTAATCTATATATATATATAATAACAAGATTGTCGTAAATCATTTGCCATTGAGGGGTATTTTAGTAAATTCACACAGTGGCAAAATGGAAAAAAAATGGGCTGAAAAGACTCGTGGTGCGATGTAATTGGCCCAAATTTTTTTTTTTTTTCATTTGGACATGTGTCGCCATTTAGATGAAGGGCGTTTCCGTCATTTCCAGGGCGCACGTGTGGCACGCCCCGACACACGCGCGTTAAGACAGTCAAAAAAATTTTGTTTGGACACATGGCATGATCCTATTGGCTGGTTGAATTTCGGATTTTTTTTCACCATTTCTTTTACCTAAATTATTTTATAATAATTTAATTTTTTTAAAAAAAAAAATTTACACCAAAATTCATAATTTTTTTCCTCTTTAAATAGAGACTATTTTCATTTGATTTGGACACAGAAAAAAAACTCCTTTCTTTTAATATAACGAATTTTTTTTTCACCCATTTCTTTTACCTAAATTATTTTATAATAAATTATTTTTTTTAAAAAAAAAAATTTCCCCAAAATTCATAATTTTTTTTCTCTTTAAATATAGACTATTTTCATTTGATTTGGGCACAGAAAAAAAAACTCCTTTTTTTAATATAAATTTCATAATTATTCTTTGTTAATTTTCTTTTCTAATTTTTCTATATATTTTTAGTCAACATTAATTAAGTGTCAAGTTTTTTTATTATAAATGATAATGATAATAATAATAAATTAACTAATTATAAAAATATAAAATAAAAGTGATGGGGTATAGGATAATGAGTTGGAAGGGGTAATGTGGTTATTGAGTTTATTTTAGTTCGATACAATAAACATTTTATTTATTTTATTTAAAAAAAATTGAATCATATAGTAAATAAAGTATTAATAAAGACGAACATCGGGAAATATGGTCATCGTTTTTAAAATTTTGATTGAAGTGCATGCCAATATTCTAAGAAATATAGATAATAGAAATTGTTATTTTAAAAGAGGGTAAGGAAGAAGTGGGTTGGGTTTTATGAGGGAGTGGATGATTTTGGGAGATTATTTCCATGTAACCAAAATGGTCCTATTTTTAGGATTTTGATTTTTCTTCTCAAAATTAAATAAGATAAGTGTGATAAATGTGGGTTTCAGTTTCTATTTAATAAGTGGGATGGAGTAATATGGTTATTGTGTTTATTTTAGTTCGATATATCAGACAATTTATTTAATTTTTTTTTAAAAAAATCTTTGAAGCATAGTAAATAAAGTATACTCCCTCCGTCCCAGCTCACTTGACACTTATTTTCATTTTGGGCCGTCCCAGCTCACTTGACACCTCCCAAAAATAGCCTAGTTTTTATATTTTTATATTAGATGGACCCCATCACTCATTCTTTCTCTTCATTTTCCACCACTCAATTTATTCAACCAACACTACTATTTACCCCACTCATTCTCTCTCTTCATTTTCTACCACACATTTTTTTTTTATTCTTTTTTCTTAGTTTTTGTGTCCACCTCTTGGGTGTCAAGTGAGGTGGGACGGAGGGAGTATAGGGTTATTTAATTATAGATTTTTTTGCTGAAAAGTGGCACGTGCCATACAGGCGTGTACAGAAGCGCGTCTATGCAGGTGAATTTTTTTATTTTTTTATTTAAATGGGACACTTGGTGTTCGTTCATTGGCCGCTTGGATTTAAGATTTTTTTCTCCGATTTCTTTAACTTTTAAAAATAATAATACAAATTAATCCAAATTCAATTAAAATATAAAATTTGAAAATTAAAAATTAAAATAAAAATTTTAAATTTTAAATTTTAATTTTTAAATTTTAAATTTCAAATTGCAATTAACAAGGACAAAAGGCGACGTGGCAATATGTTATTGGTTGGAATTTTTTTTTTAACCAAGTTGGACACATGTCGGCATGCTGGGCAGGGGCATTTTGGACAATTCCATGGCAAGTGGAAACCACGCGCCGACAACCGTACGTTCTATCAACATTTTTTCCTTTTTTTTTGACACATGGCAGCACACGATTGGCTGGATGGATTTCAAATTTTTTTTTATCCCATTTCTTTAACCAAGTTGGACACATGTCGGCATGCTGGGCAGGGGCATTTTGGACAATTCCATGGCAAGTGGAAACCACGCGCCGACAACCATACGTTCTATATCTATCTTTTAATTTTCAAATTTTATATTTTAATTGAATTTCTTTAATATCCATCTTTTAAAAGTTCTTTTTGGTAAATGACCTTAAGATTTATACAATTTTTACATTCAAAAAACTGTTTATTTCTTTGTTTAATGACTAATTTATTATATTATATTTACATCTGATTAATGTCTCATTATTGTCTGTAAAAAAATATATTTTAAATTGTACGATATATTGTATATTTTTAATTTCAAGGTATTTTTATTATTGTATTCCTTTTATGCTATGACTATTAATAAAATTCAAAGGTTAATATTTATTCATTGTTGACCTCCTTATAAATCGATACTATGTTATTTGTCGTTTTCGATTATATTTCACATTAAAAAAAGTTCACTATCCCGATGGTCCGAATATATTGATATGTAATGATGATCTTCCTTCCTCTTTCGACATTTGTTCCGACAATGTTGTCTTTTAAAGCTGTGTTTCACATTTTATAAAAAAACTTCTCTCATTTAGTCATTTCATTTAATTTCCGTCTTCTTAAGGATCAATAACTCCCCGTGCATCGCAGGAATGTAACACTAGATTTATTTTAGTGACATTCAATCTGATATTTGTATTGAGAATATAATTTTCAAATAAATGTTTTACAATGTATACAAACATCTTTATTTCCTTTTGTATTTATTTCGATTTCGATAAGGTATTCGTTAGTAACTGTCCGTGCATCGCACAAGAGTCAAACTAGTAAATAAAATAATAACAAAAAATGAATTCATTATCAAAACAAAAATATGAAAGTCAAATATTAATAAAGGAAAAACAATAAAAAATAAGAGTTCAAAAATATAATAAAAATAAAGAGTAGAAACATATAAATAATAAATTTGAATATTTTTAAAAATAATACAAAGTCAAAGTAGAATAAATATCAAAATAGAAAAAAAAACAAAAAACAAAAGAAAGATGAAACAATTGAATGAAATATGGAAATCGAATCTTAATAAAAAATAATAAAAAGGAAGCATTCACGAACACAATCAAAATATATTAAAAAATAAAAAAACTATTTTGAAAAATTCATCAATGGAAATCAATATCAAACCCAAATATAAATAAATACACCAAAAATCAAACTTTAATCGAAATAAAAGAAATATTTTTTATCACAAACTGAAAAAAGGAAGATAATATTAAAAAACGAAAGTAAAGCAAATATGAAAAAAAATAAGAAATAAAACTAAAATCAACTTTACAAATAAGTAAAAGAAATCAAATCATAATCGAAAGAAAAAAAAATAAAAAAATAATCCAAACAAAGTTCTTATTTAAAGCCAAGTTGTAAATTGTCTTATAAAAATAGCAAAAGCAAAATGTAAAAAACTTTAATAATTAAGAAAGAAAAAAATCTAATGCATAAAAGAAAATCAATATCAATATAAATATTTACGAAAAAATAAAATGCAAATAAAAAATAAAAATTAAAATTCTAATAATTAAAAAGTGAAAGAACCATTTACAAACATAAAAGAAATAGAAAAAAAGCAAGAAATAAAATCAAAATAAAGACGAAAATTTATAAAATAAAAGTTAAAATTAAAATCAAAATCAAAATCAAAATCAAAATCAAAATCAAATTCAAATTCAAAATAATAAACACAAACATAAATATAAAAACAAATCCTATTCAAAATAAGTCAAAAGAGATTATAAAGAAGTCACTCACAAATTCGAAAAAAATGAATTTTGTGAATACTTACAATAGCATTTTACAATAGCATTCCCTAGAACCTTGACACATTTTCTTTCTTCATGAATCAGTCTCTACAAAAGTGATGGAGACCAAAAAACAAACATTTGTCAAAAGAAAATTTGTCTTTATATACTTGAATGAAGAAAATGGATGACTCTTCAACTATTGATCATTTATGAATAGTCTAAAAGTTTTTTTTTTAATTATTGTATTAGTTAGTATTACAACCTTTAAACTTCAACTTGTTTCATATTCCCGTTGATTATAACAAAATAAAATTATATTCTTCTATATGTTTAGTAATAGATAGCAAAATTAAATTACGTTGGTGTGTCTTTTGAATTATCATATGCATGTTACTAATGAACATAATGTGAAACTAATGCAATGATTCTTCATGTTCTTAACGGTTGAAGTATACTAAACGATGAAGATATGAACAATCTTCCGTTCATGAATTTGTAAAGTTTCTCTTCACGATATGTATTCCGAAAATAAAATAATGCATTTTTGTATATGAAAAGTTGAATTAGGATAATCAATACATAAGAAAGGGAAAAGTTGATAATGTATAAATTTATTAGTGTTTTTAAATAAGAACATTAAACATCTTTTTGCCTTTTGGATTACTAAAATAAATTTCTTTAATTATTATCATATTTCCAAGCAAAATCATATGTGTTTCGAAAATAAAATTATGCATTTTTATATATGAAAAGTTGAATTAGGATAATCAATACATAAGAAGCCGAAAAGTTGATAATGTATCAATTTATTAGTGTTTTTAAATGCATAGCCTACATATTCTATACTTCTATTATATATATAAGAGTATATGTCTATTACTACTTATACCTAGTTACATACCATATACTTCTATTATATACTCCTATATAATAGTACCTAATACCATACCTAATATCTATACTTCTATTATATACTCCTATATAAGAGTACCTAATATCATACCTCATATTATTGTCTAATATACTCAACTAATAGCCGAATTTGAAAAGTCTTGACACATCAATAGCTAGGATGATGTGGCTTCCTAGAATGAAAGATACTCCCATTTTTTGATGAGGTGTCACACCCATGTTCATTTTCGCCTACTTTAATATACTATAGTATAAATTTTTGGAGGTCTTCTTGCTAGGTACAATCTCTCATATTTAATATTATACTTCTTCTTTTTTTTATTTATTACTTTTTCTTCTCTATGTATGCGTTTCCCATCAAAAGGGAAATAATCAAAGAGTCACAATTATTTTCCTAACATTCCAATCCCCTACTCTAAATCCCCCTTTTGAATTGAACACATGAAGAACATGGACTTAAGATAGAACACTTTAATTAGAAATACCGGACATAAGGTCGGGCGGGATGGTGCCTAGTACCTTTTGGGTCCGTAATCTAACCCCCGAACAACTAATGAATCTTTGGTTTCAATCTTTTAAAATAAGTAGACTTAGGTTTTTTTTTCCTTAAAAACATTAAAAACGTAGGTGGCGAGTCTAAAATTAAATAGACATTTTAAGATTATTCCTTCACAGCTAATTTAGGCTAATGGAATTTTTTCGAAATATCTACACACATGGTTTAGTGGTCAGTAAAAGTCATGGAAGAACTATTGGCCTTTTGATTCAAGTGGAAGGAGAGTATTGCCTTTTGATTCAAGTTGACATCTTACTAACACCTTAAATTTTTATTTCTTCTTAATTTTCTAGGCTTAGTTAGATGTAATTCTTCTCTCTTAATTGTCTAGTTTTATAGTTAACATTAAATTTAAGCTTTCTTCCCCATTTTTTTTTTATTTTCTTTCAATCTTGTATACTTAGCAGCAAGTTTGAACTTTATTCTTGTAATATATTTTTTCTTTTTTTTTCTTATTATTTTAATATAACAATACTATTCATTTGAATCTTTTCCAGTTACCACTAAAATTTTACTACTCATATTAGTTAGAATCTCAATCCTGTTATTAATAAAACGCTATAAGGCACGTTGTTAGTTTATGATTTAATTTAGGGACAAAATAGTATACCTTGCCAAAAAAACCTACAGAAATACGAAAAAAGAGACCTTAAATATAAAGAACAAAGAGAGATGGAAAATAGAGGAAATATTTGAAAGTGACAACGCATGGTCGCTCGTTGGGGTTAAAGAATTGAGGCCCCCCGGTTAAATGATTAGCTTTGGACCTTAGATCCCATATGATCGACCTGAATGGATCCCCTAAGGATTATATGAATCCTCCATCAGACCTCCAAGAATCTCTAATTCCAAGAATCCTCCATGATTCGCTTTAGTGGTAAACTTTCTCTTGTTCTATTTCTATCAATTGATCATATATATATTTTTATGTTTCTTTGTCGCCAAACCAACCGGTGACCTTCAATTCCCTTCAATCACCAATTGCCGGATCCTAATCGCCTTCTTCCTCAGCAATCGCCGGCGACCACCATTCCATTCCTCTGTCAAAATCCAATTAACGATTAGAGAGAGAGAGATTGATTTGCGTTCAACACAATTGCAATTGTCGTCTTTCTCATTTGCGTTTAGAGAGAGAGAGAGATTAAATTGCGTTTAGTGAGAGAGAGTTTTGATTTGCCGTGTTATTTACTGCCAGTGTTAGGGATTTTATGTGCCAGTTTTAGTGTAAATTAATGCCAGTTTATAAGTATTTGAGTACCAGTTTGAGAATTTGATGCATTGGTGGACTGGGTAATTAGATGCCAGTGTATGTGTTTTGGAGTGCCAGTCCATGTATTTTGGAGTGCCAGTTAGTGTATAATAGAGTGCCAGTAAGTGTGTAACTGAGTGTCAATGTATTTTTTGAATGCCAGTTCTTGTAATTTTGAATGCCAGTCCATGTTTTTTTGAATGCCAGTCAGCAAAAATAATTATCAGCATTTTTGAGTGCCAGTATATGCATTTTTGAGTGCCAGTAAATGTGTTTTCAAATGCCAGTCTATGTATATAAAAGTGCCCGTGTGAAGAGTGTCAGTTCATGTATATAAAAGTGCCCGTGTAAAAAGTGCCAGTTTCATGTTTATAAAATGCCAGTATGAAATCACTGGTCATTTGTAATATTAACACTGGCATTTATCATGTTGCCAGTAATTACAAAAATGCCACCGTTTATTTTGAACATGGTTGCCAGTAATTACAAAATTGCCACCGTTTATTTTGAACAGCTTTTGAAAAACACGTTTTTCCTTAGCTTAAGAAAAAACTAGTTTTTTATAAGACCAACTCTTCTTTGTCTCTCTTTGTTGGTTTATTTTCATTTTCAACCATTGTACTTATACATATACCTAGCTACGACTTTAACCATTATATTTTATTATTTGCATAAAACCTATTGCACTTCTAATATTTGCATGTATTTCTGGCACATCTTTGTTTGATGTTTTTCTCGTTTTATCATTACTTTTTATGACAAAAAGAAAGGAAAAAAAGTTAAATGTACAATCACCCTACTCTATTACCGTTAGAGCTTTTAATTTCAAATTTTCTTTGCCAACATTCGTGATGTTATTTGTTGGTGGTGCTGTTTTGTTTTCTGGAATCGTGAATTTGATTCTAGTGTGTTGTCCATATCGAATGTTGGAGGTCCTTGACAATGTGCGTCTAGATTACTCCACTTTTCGTGGTCTTACGTTATTTTGTTGTTGGTGGAGTGAAAGCAATTTCATTGGTACTGGTAGACAAATTAATTACTTTCAATTAGGTGTTAAAAACTGTAGTTGTTAGTAAGTGACCATGATATGAATAACCCGATCCTATGGTGTCACGCATGGGAAGTTTGGACACGAATTTTGATTTTGTTCGAGAATACTTATTGCGTAACAACTCTTTATTTCCAAGAGAGAGTCGCCACTCCATTTGATTTAAGTCTCAAACTTTGAAAAAGACCATTGAGATGATAATATTGGTCCAGAGTTCTAAGTTACTAGAGTGGAAGATATCAAGAGATCACCCCTCTCGCCCAACAGAAGTTGGTCTTCCACCATTTAAAAGCAATGAAAAAGTGTGTGCGTGTTAATAAGAGTGTTTTAAAAGGTTTATTTTAGAGACAGTTTACAGGAATAGATCTAAGAGGAAGTGGGATCATGCATAAGAAAAAGGGCAATTCGCAATTTGGTTATAGGAGTTTGTATGACCTTCGCAATTTGGTTCCAAACATTGAAAACTTGACAATCCGATCACCGAGTTTGCCATTTTCTTGCAAATTGATTCAAAAACTAATTTTTTGTTAGATTTTTGACGGAGAAGGTGTCATGTGCCATACACATGACCTCCTTGCCACCCACATGGGCATCATTCTTTTCAGTCTCTGACAGTCGGCTTTTCTTCTCTCCCTCGCTACCTCAGCGTCAGTTATGCTCCACCATCTCTATCAACTCCAGTGTCTTCTTCCTACCTTGATCTGAGCCAGATCGCCAATCTCTCTCCTACTCCATTCATCTTTTTCGACGGTCGAAAACTAACGGACCTGCCACAAAACATTCAGATCTGTTTACTCTTCACAGCTATGAGATTTTTAGCAAGGTTTGAACACTTAACAATCTAATTTAGAGTTTCATAACTCTCGCTCACTCTCTATTTCCCTTCTCCGGCAAACACAATCGACTAGCAGCGTCGCTTGGCCTCTTCTCTGACATTAAATCAAGTCAAGAGGCGTGTGTGGGCGTGGGAGAATGGGGTAGCTACGGTGCAAGGTGAGGCAGGGGGAAGATGAGATATTTTGAAATTGAGGGAGAAGATGGATGGGGATTATGTAATGTTTAGTATTTTAACCCTTCATATTATGTTAAATAACTTTCAGGATATTGAAAATCATTTATTATTTTCATTCCATATGAATTGACCTAAATGCCCCCTTAAAAATTCATGTGTATGACACTTGACACCTTCTCAATCAAAAATCTAACAAAAAGCTAGTTTTTATATCAATTTGCCAAAAAATGGCAACCTCAGGAATCGGATTGTGAAATTTTCAATGTTGGGAACCAAATGCGAAGGTCATAAAAACTTATGTAAACAAATTGGGAATTGCCCTAAGAAAAAGAGAAGAAATGAAGGAAATATTAGGCTACGGAGATGTGCTGCCGCCTGACGACGTACAGACAAAGTCATGTCGCGCGACACTAAAACCCAACTTGACAGAATGGCCTGGAAAAGGCATTGACTTGCTCATCAATAGACTTGAATCATACCAAATGAGAGAGTCCCAGTATTGGGTCCAATTCATCATAGAAGATTTTAGCAACCAATAATTCAATTAACCATTAATATAACTAAAGATTTATGAAGGAAATCAAGGGAATAGACAGAAAGTAAAGGCATAAACCTAAATACATAAATGTAAAGACATATGATTCACCCTCAAAAAGAGAAACCTTCAAAACAATTGATTCCCCCTCAAAAGGAGTAACCTTTAACAACAATTAATTGAGATTATCATGGTCATGTACCAATCCCCCTCCCTTTGATCAAGTGATCTTTATGGGAGGTTGAGATTGGTACAATCCTAGAAAATTTAGCCTAATCCCATAGATAAAGTAAGCATTTTTTTATTAATATTAAGCAAGATAAAGCAACTAAAGTGTAAAGAATACATAATAAGCATATAAAGCAGGATCAAGATTGAATCTTTATAAATTAAAACTAGACAATAGTAGTTGAGAAAGGTTCAGAAGTAAACCAATCCTTAGATCCAAGGTTGGTGTAGAGGTGGAACTATCCAAGTCTTGAACCAACTTTTGGGGATTTTGGGAGTTCGAATAGTTTAGTATGATCACTAACCCAGGAGGGACTAACTTAGGAGTGTTGTGTTTGCTTCATCTGGCCTAATTTGGGCAGTGGTTTCCTAAGGTAAGAAATAATCAAACACTAGAGGATCTCTATTTATAGAGGCTGGCTGATAGGGAAAAGGTGCCGCGCGACGAGACCTGTTTGAAGTCTTGCTGCTATGCAACGCTTTTTTTTTGCTGCTCAAGTAGGCTGGCCCAATGGGCCAAATCAACCAGAGATGAAAAATAACCAACCAGGAAGGTTTAAAATTTGTTATAAGGCTTTTTCAAGTCCTCGAAATTTAGGAAATATATAATTTCTGAATGTGGTGCTAATAGAGTCCCTCGAGGATGGTGTTTACAAGGCGAGCAGGGTTGGTCCAATTAGAAAGAAAACATGCTGGGGTAAATATCTTAATTTTTTTTCTTCAAACTCTCGAAAAACTACAAAGCAATCTATCAGAGACAGACCATTGTTAACTAGTTGTGCAGCGGATAAGATATTACTAACTTTGAACAAACACAAATTGGTTAAGGAAAAGTTCAGAGCAGGTTTAACACAAGTCAAGTTAGAATCTCAAGCAGTAATTATTTCAAGTATGATGAAACAATGAATCATGTAATTACAAATTAAAGTGATGCAACCGGTGATAGAGCTCAACCGGTTACAAGATGAAAAAAAAATACATAGTTGTTTGGAGAGGTTCACATTGTTAAAGAACTGCTATGTCCTCTACTATGTTTGGTTAAAACTTGGATTTGTGAAAAAGTACTCTATTAATGATTCATTAGTCTATTATAAGCTTCAAGCCTTGGCTTACATGAAATGCCAAGGGCTAAAGGAAAGTGATCACTAATGGATCGTGAAACAAGTATGACCAAGTGTTTTCAAGAGATATGTTCACAAGTTGAACTGATTTCTCCTGGGTGTGTAGTGTGATCTTTAAATGTGTTCCAAACATAGTCTTTTTGGGGAACACTTACAATGAATGATTGATTGTGCACAATATATTAGTTCTAATAAAGTTTGTAGTGAGTATAAGGTCTGAATGTCTTGAACTTCAATGCTATTGATGAGCACTTGCATTTATTGACAATTCTCTCTCAATGTCTTCAATGCTGGTACCAACCTTCTTTAATGCTCTAAGGAAGGTATTTATAGTTGGTCTTCATAGAGCTGTTGTCTATTGAAGGTGGTTGAGTTGATGAGTTGGACTGTCAAGCATTCAACGCGAAATCTTCTCCATTAAATGCAAGATATTTGTACAAACACGCTTGAAATATCCAATGGATTAAAACCTTGATGTGAGTACAGGAAACCTGACCAGCTGAGCCATATGACAACTTAGCTAAAATTAGCTCTTGGTCAGACGAAAACTTGAGTTTATCAGGAGTTGTTTTACTTAAGTTTGGCAAGAAAGCTGCAAGTAATAAATGCTAAGTCAAAGCAAGATATGACTTGATGAAAATAGGTCTGACTAATGAGCATCTTGATTGGCTGAGGAGGGCTAAGTCGGTTGACTGTAGCCGATTGCCTTAGCTGGTGGTCTCTTAACCGGTTACTCCATGGCTTGGCCGGTTAATCTAAAGCAGGTTACAGTATAACAAGTCATTAGTCTTCAAGACATCAGATCATCAACAAGTTAAGAGAATTTACTTTGTAAAATATAAGGCACTAGCACTAAGGGTAACCGAAGGGTACAAAAAAAATTATAAGTAGATCTGTTTAAAATTAAGGGTTCTCAATGCTTTGTGATTGAGAGTAAGCAATTCTAAAGCTATACATATATTTGACTAACACTCTCTTAATTGCTTAAGTCTAATCACCCTCAGGCATATATCTTATCTTAACTTGGTAATGGAATTATTTAAGATTTAACTATTAAAAAAAGTCAAGTAACAACTAGATATAGCCTTTGGAAATCTTACAACATAGCCTAGAGAAAGAGATGAAATGAAAAAGATGGAGAATAAATGATATAACCTGGGAAATAGAGTTAGTTGCGACAACAAGTATAATCATTTAGGAATAAAAGCAATCAAACAAACTTGAAATGAAAAAAGTGAGGGAAAAGAGATTCCCATTGATAGTTCGTTGAAGAGAAAAGAACATATACTTCATCGGTTACATTCTAGTCTTTAGCAGCATCATGATCGGTTGACTCCTTATGGTCCTTGTCCTCTTGATCTTTAGGAGTAGCCGATGGACCAACAATAACATCTAACTTTGACTTCTTCTTGGCCGATGAATTCTTCTCTTTTCCTCTTCTTTTTCAAATCAGACCAAGCAATCCTCTGAGTTCTATGCCTATAAAGAGTCTCAAATTTGGCTTCAACTTTAATCGATTAATTTGAGTTTCCTTAAGTTGAAGGGATAACTTATGATTCTTTGTTGGGCAGCAGCAAGCTCATTGTTATTAGCCAAACTTCATCACAACTGCGCTTCTTGATGTTGTTAGCTTCTACCAATTCTTTTCTAAGGTTGATGATAGTGGAATCTTTTTCATTAAGGATTTGCTGGAAATGAGTTATGGTTTTAGCAAAGGAGTTCTCAATGAGATATAATCTTCTTTTGTCCTCCTGATTAGACTTACCTAAATCTATGACAAGTACAAGATGTAGAGCAACCAAGTTAGACCGAGATGTAGGCTCACGAAGAACTCAATTAATCTCATCATCTATCGAGGCACACTTACCATCAGTAACATAATCGCCAAAAACATCATCGAAAGCATCGTTGAAGGTTGGAGTGATGTAATCAATAACAAGAGAAGACTTGGGAATATCTTGCTCAACTGCAACTGGAATAGAAGAGATAACTTGACTAGTCACAGAAACAGATTTGGATGCAGAAGCTTGAACAGTCACTGGCACAAAAACATCACTGGTTACAGGTTCTTCATCGGTCATACTATATTCATCGGTAGTAGCAATGAAGGTATCAGTTGAAGGTTGGTTTTCAGGGGAAACAACTTCCTTGAAGGACCCCTTCCCAGTGAAAAGATTTTCCACGCTAGAATTTGTGGAATAGCAAAAATCTCACGCATAGGTATAAAACCATCATTCTCAAGGCTTAGCCTAAGAGAACATTCCAATTCATGAGTTTCCTCAAACACACTTGCAAAAAGGTTATATGTAGTAGGAATAAGTGGCCTGCTTCTGATTATATAGCACCCATTCTTAAGAAAGTGATCAGCTGAAAGGCATAATGAATGTTGCTTAGAGGACAGATAACTCCATTCTTGTTTGTGGACAACTTGGGAATTTGGGGCATCAACCCAACCAAATTGGTGAGAGTAAAGGACCATGACTTTATTTGAAGTTCCACAAGTCTAACAATCCTACCATTGACCGATAAGTATTTGATAAAAGTATCATCGGTTCGAAGATAGGACTCAAACGGTCAATGAGAGCGAACATAAAGAATAGGATTGGTAGAAATAATGCGAAAGGAGCCTGGAGGAGCCATCTTGATCGGATATGACTCCTTCTTTTGACTGGAAGGTTTCATCACTTGTTGATCGTGCTCGAAGGGTTTGACTTTGTTGGCTCTAGCAAGATATTTCTTCTTTCTTAACTTCTTGAAGGCCACTACTATCACATTGTAGATGAACTTACACCAGTCAAAGTCCTTTTGAGTCAAAATAGTAGCCATAACTTCATATTAAACCATGGTTATGCAATGATGAGATCCTGACCGACATATAATACACTAGTCAACCACTTAAGCCAACGCATAATTGAGAGGATCAAGGTTTTGTTTTTCTATTTCCTTCACCGGTTACAAATGGAACATCATCACCTTTGCTCTGAGCCCATACAATCTTCATATTGTTCAGGCTAACAGAGGAAGATCCATTATTGATAAGAGTAGGAAAGGCTTCAAAAATTACCATAGGAGATAATCCACAAATATCAATCATGTCTAATTCACCTATAAGGAATTCAAAACGTTTTGTATCTAAGGGTTTTGTAAGAATATCAACTAACTGGTAATCAGTATGAACTTTTAAAAGAACAACATTACCCTTTTCAACGTTGTCTTTGAGAAAGTGATATTTGATGTCTATGTGCTTTAGGTTTGAATGCATCACATGATTACTGGAGACTGAGATTGCTGATGATTTGTCACAATGAATGAGACATACTTCTGTTGGAATTTCATAGTCTACAAATTGTTGCTTCATCCATATGATTTGTGAGTAGCGACTCCCAACAGCTATATACTCAGCCACAGTGGTAGAAGTGGAGATTGGTGCTTGCTTCTTGCATGACCAAGAAACCAATTGGTGACCTAAAAATTGACATGTTTCACTGGTACTTTTTGTCATAATAAATGGGACATACATCTGTTGTAATTTCATAGTTCACCAATTTTTGCTTCATCCATATGATTTTGTGAGCAGCAACTCCCAACAGCTATATACTCAGCCACAATAGTAGATGTAGAGATTGGTGCTTGCTTCTTACATGACCAAGAAACTAATTGGTGACCTGGAAATTGACATATTTCACCGGTACTTTTCTTGGTGACCCTACAAGATGCAAATTCTGCATCTAAATAACCAATTAGAGTAAATGAAGAATTTTAAGGGTACTATAAGCCTAAATGAACACTCTGCACAAGATATCTAATGATTATCTTAACAGCTTGAAGGTGAGATTCTCTAGAATCGGCTTGAAACCTAGCACATACATGTAAGTACCCAAATCCGGATCGTTACAATCCGTTAACTCACACTTTCCAAGTTAACGAGACTTTCCCGGACTGCCCCGAGCATTCGAGAAATCAAAGTGCATTCAACTCACGTTCAGACACGTGAAAAATACCACTTTTCCAGAAATGTGCAATTTTCGGGACTGTTCCGACATTTTCTCGGATAGTTATTTAAAAAACAGTCAAAACCCGACTTAACGCATCAAATTGACTTGCTTAATGACTAAGCATGGACACTTGGCACGCATGCAAGAAGCCTCAAATCAACATCAATCAAATTCAAGGCTGAAAAGACCAAAATGCCCACATTGAAGGTCTGTCCGTCCGGCCTATTTTACAGGATCAAAAATAAGTCTAAGCAATTCTTCAAATGCCCAAAATGCCCTTTTATATCTTATTCAGTACTGTTTCGACATTTAAAAACTGTCCAAATCGGTCCAAACGGTAACCTCCTTCTCCACCTATAAATACTCCCCCCTTCCTCCCTCACTTACCAATTCACCTCCTCTTCGGCCCTAGCACAAATGTTAGTCTTTCTCCACTCTTCGGGGGACCCTCGTGCTACTCGTCGGTGGAATTCTCTGCTCTTCGGGGGCGCTCGTGCTACTCGTCGGTGGATTCTAATCCTAAAAAACATAGGTTAAACCGAACCAAGTCGAAACGCTGCCCTAATCCCTAGGTTTCTAAACACCAAATTAAGGGGAAACTCTGCCAAAATTCTACCGAATCGTTTCCAACAAGAAGATAGAAAAAAAACCAAAATTGGTAAACTCTCTTTCTAAAAACTTTCCATTTTTATTTATCGAATTTACCATTAAAAGTCATTTATATTTCAGTCAATATTTATCAAAATGTAACGTTATAATGCCCGATTCAAAATCAAGGTTTGCCACGCAAAACTCCTTTTCAAACTCAAAACTCAAGTTTGTCATTCAAATTCATTTTTCAAAAGTAACACGAACACACACACACACACACGCTTTTCGAGAAAGGTAGAAAGACTCGTCATGCGAGGCGTTACGGGTGATCTCAAGATACTCTTCCTGAAACGTAACCTGACCTATGAACCTAACAATCTCTGTTCAAACAGCCTTTTCCTAAGTTTTGGCTCCCAATCAAAACGACCTCCTTTTCAAACAACCCTTTTCAAAGTTTTGGCTCATAATACAAAATGGCGTGGCGACTCTCTTTTTCGTGAAATCAAAAACCGCTCGCCGCATCCGCTCGATCCGGGTAATTTCAGTTGGCGACTCCGCTGGGGACTTAACATGTTTTTTTTCAAAACTACTTCGTTTTAAAAACATTCTTTGGGTCAAACTTTCGTTTACATTTCCTCGTTTTCGTGCGTATGTGTTTTCTTTCTATCTCATTTTACTCGCTTTTCTTTTCGAAAAAAGAAATTTCAAACAGCTCCGATTTTCAAAACATTGGACTGTTTTCAAAAAAAAAAAGATGTTGCTTTTCATCTCTTTCAAAATCATAACATGTTAGCGCATATTCGTTCATATTTGGTTTTTGTGCAATATTCTAAACTGCTCATAAATTCATTAAAACTCATTCTGAAAATCTCTATTTTACTCAGAAAAAGAATTTAGTGACCGCACACTACGTGTACTGCTGCCTCGGTACACTGCACATTACAACCCTTAACCCGAGGTGACCGTTCAGCTGCAGTTTGATTGGCCTTCCTATGCCTTTCGAGCGCGCACACGGTCATCCCAAACAGCCCATCCTAGCCCGTGTAACCATGCACCCTTTGTGTCACACTTCGTCCAAGACCTTGGTTGGTTTTTGGCTTAGTTCGTGTCATAAAGCCTAAGTGTATGCTTTTACAACGATCTCCCTCACAAGTCAAAATTAAAAAGTTGAGATCAAAGGTCGTTTCTCGACCCAAAGTCTTAGCTTTTCAGCTTTGAATTTGACGCATAACCGTGTTAAAAACATACCCGAAGGTTCAATGTGACGCAGTGTCATCAAACCCTCAACGTATGAACTATACTAGCCACAACTTGGCCAACGCCAAAAGCTAAGGCCCCTCGTGAAAGCGAGTCAAGAGAGGTCATGCCAAAATTTCACCACGATTTCTGCCTTAACTTAATGTTGTTGACTTTGACCGTGTCCCGTATGGCATATGCGTTGAAAGTTTACATGACCGGCTAGCCTTAAGTTCACTTTTCCTTTTGTCGGTGGAATCCGCTTGCCCTATAGAACCCTCGCTCGGGATTGTCCGTCCCGGGTAGACGATTTACTGGTGAAAAACGAGGAGTCTATAGAAGTAGTGTCGGGATCCACTGATTTAAGACCTAGAGTAGTTGCGAAAAAGAAGAGCAATTTTTCCAACCATTTAGGACTCTGAGAAAGACATGTTTTCAGTAAAGTTAAACATTTAATAGAATAACAATTGCATGGTCCCATTTCGGAAATCTTTCAAATCTCGACCTCTCATGGTCAAATATTAAATCCCGACCTTTCACGGTCAAATCTCTAATCCTGGCCTTTCACGGTCAAATCTCTAATCGAGACCCTCACGGTCCAATCTCAAATCTCCAATCGAGACCCTCACGGTCCGATCTCAAATCTCCAAGGTCTGATCTCAAATCTCCAATCGAGACCCTCACGGTCCGATCTCAAATCTCCAACCGACACCCTCACGGTCCGATCTCAAAACTCCAATCGAGACCCTCACGGTCCGATCTCAAATCTCCAATCGAGACCTTTCACGGTCCGATCTCAAATCTCCAATCGAGACCCTCACGGTCCGATCTCCAATTTCTGATATCGACCTTTCATGGTCAAATAGTCAATCTCGACCTTTCATGGTCAAATCTCCAATCGAGACCCTCACGGTCCGATCTCAAATCTCCAATCGAGACCTTTCATGGTCCGATCTCAAATCTCCAATCGAGACCCTCATGGTCCGATCTCAAATCTCCAATCGATAACCTCACGGTCCGATCTCCAATTTATGATATCGACCTTTCATGATCAAATAGTCAATCTCCACCTTTCATGGTCAAATCTCTAATCGAGACCCTCACGGTCCGATCTCAAATCTCAAATCGATAACCTCACGGTCCGATTTCCAATTTCCGATATCTACCTTTCATGTTCAAATAGTCAATCTCGACCTTTCATGGTCAAATCTCCAATCAAGACCCTCACGGTCCGATCTCAAATCTCCGATCGAGACCTTTCACGGTCCGATCTCAAATCTTCAATAGAGACCCTCACGGTTCGATCTCCGATCCCTACCTTTCACGGTCAAATCTCCAATCGTGACCTTTCACGGTACGATCCCCAATTTTCGATATCGACCTTTCATGGTCAAATATTTAATCCCGACCTTGCATGGTCAAATCTTTATTCTCGACTTTTCACGGTCCAATTTTTGATCTCGACCTTTCAAGGTCCAATCTTTTCCAATCTGTTAGGATTATGAGAAAATGTGTTTTAAAGTAGACTTAAGTAGTAAATGCACGTTGCACGAGCCTAAAAGCCTTGAGCCAAATACCCCTTCCGAGACCTAAACCCTACCTTTCGTTCCATGCAGCGAACAAAGAGTGGTTCAGAATTCCGGGTCAGCGCCTCGCCAGAATTACAGTTACGGAAGCAATAGATAGCCTCTCAGTTTCCTCAGTTCCTACAGCTAGATTCTCCGATATGTCAGACTCGCCGAGAAATTGTGATGGGAACGGAACCCTGCCATCGGTAAACAACATGACACTGGAAGAAGCCATCCGGGCCTGTGAGGTTCACAAGAAATAGAAAGAAGATCAGCAGAATTTTGTGGTACAACTTCTGAATGAGCGAGGTATAGCAGATATCCCCCAGTAAGATGGTACTTTCGTCCTAATCGAGGATGACGATCCTTCACGATTAGCTCCCCAAACCTTCAACCAGGTTCCTCTGCCTTTGAACTCCGGAAATCATTCAATCCAAGGTAACAACCAACCGAGGCTTCATATTTCCACTTCTCAAGGCACCCCTATCATATACGGCCAAGCCAGTTCTACCCCTTTCACTCGGTACAACCAGCGCATCGCTAAACCCTCTCAAACAAATCCAAATAACCTTCAAAATCCTCCCAGGTTCACTTCTTTCTATCAATATGCTCAAAATTCATCGTGTTTGGCACCATGACTTTTCCGACCCATTACTTCGGATAGCCTGCATCTGCTTCAGCTACTTCATGGCCTCAAATCCCTCAATTTCCACAGTACCCACTAAATTATGCTCCATTCCCTTAAAGCCATCTTGTCCAACCCCCTATCATGGTTACCTCCATCAGTGGACCTCTGTTTATAGGTTCCAGCAGTCCAGAGGTTTCTATCGACCCGCATGTGGTTATGCCGGCAGAACAAAAGGCAGACGAAACTATGGGAGAATTTTACAAGGAACAGAGTCAGAAGCTTGCCGAAATCATGAAGTCACTACCTGAGGATGAGCAAATGAGAATCTTCAAGTCATGTTTGAAGCCATCAGTAAGAGCATCAGTCAGCCATCGCTTCTGCCTTGATCTCCGAGCCATAGTCAATGCGGGTTCCCAGTTCGAGAAGGACCTGAAGGAAAAGCAGGCCCCGAGCACAGAGCCACCTTACCAATACAGAGCAGCAACTACATCAAACCCTGCACTGGCTCCCGGCAAAGGAAAAGACACCTCTGTCAACTCCATCCATCAGGGACATCAGTCAAACAATGGGGACACAGCCCAATGAAGCAAGGACTCTTCCGGGAGGCAGCCTTTCCATCGCTTCGACAAGCTAGACATGCCTCTAAGCAAAATGTTAGAGGAGCTAATCAAAGAAGACCTGCTCGAACAAGTGGAGAACTACAAGCCAAAGAAGCCCACAACCAACGTTGACAGAAGCAAGTATTGTGCCTTCCACCAGTATCATGGGCACATAACTGACAGTTGCATCGGCCTGCGGTATGAATTATTTGCACACCTACATTACATTTATTAAAATGGTTGTATCTTATATGATCGCTTGCATTGCTCAACAAATAATCTCTGGAAATAATTAATGTTCTGATTAATCGGTGTGAGAAAGTCAACTAATGCCCTCCCCATACACTTTCCTTACCCCACAAAGGCCTCCATCAAGCCATACACTTACCAAATCATGTCCCCACCATCACCTTGACCAAGTCAATGACGGCGGCAACATCATGGAACAACAAAAGGTCACTCAGCATTAAAGATCGACCTCCTATCGACAACAACCTCGGAGCTTGCCTTCGCCTTCATGTGCATCAAGAAAATTCAAGCAGGTGCTTGCCTTCGCCTCAGGTGCTTAAGAAAAAAAAAGCTCAAGCAGATGCTTCAAAAAAAAAAGCTCAAGCAGAAGCTTCAAAAAAAAAGGAAAAAAAGCTCAAGGAGAAGCTTCGAAAAAAGAAAAAAGAAAAAAAATGAGGCCAAGGACCCAGCACCGCCAATCAGAAGCTTGACAGATGGGTAAAAATTAAAGCTCGAAGAATGGAAGTTGTCAATGACAAGGGAGCAGTTAAAGCAAAGGCAAAAGCATTTCATAAGCCCTTAAGCTGTAGTCAAATTCTTTCTCCCCCGAAGAAAGACGACGATCAAGAAGCAATGGAATCGTTGAAGTAGCCGTCAAAAAATGACTTGTCAAGGAATCATCTCAAGGCCCGTGACTCATCATCCAAACTTCCTATCCGAGCCTTTTCACCAAAGGGACCACAAATGTTCATACCATTTCCCAAAGCCAAACACAGTTCAACCAGAACTACGGCGACTTGAGCTCCTTACACTGAGGGGAACGTAGGCAACCAGAAATGGTTCGGTCATAAACATATACAAATCCCATAAACCCGATCTCATCAATGACCTCCCCTATACACAGACCTTTTTTTCACACATAGCCAACTTTGTTCTTCGACATCGGTTGACCTTCTCCTCATGATTAATCAAGACGCTTGTTCATATCGAGATTAGTGGTTGAATAACCCGAACATTAACAAAGGATTTTAAGCAATCTTGTGATCATTGTGAATAAAACAAGTTTTTAGATGTCTCGACAAGTCTTCTCTGTCTACGATAATAGGAAAAATAGAGCTAAATACTATCTTTCTGTCAGCAAGGGCTTCTATACACTTTTTCAAACCTCTCTACGCTCATATTCTCTCAAAAGAGTCAAACCCAAAGCGAGTTTTGGTGCCTGCATTAAACTAGGCATCCACATAAAATCGAGATTCATTCCCACTTCTCTAAAACACGTCCTTGCGAGTATACATTACAAGTTATTTCTTTTACGTTTTGGTTGACTAATCGAAAAAAAATCAAGGACGGTTGCCTCGTCTGGCTACGTAAGGTTCAACTCAGATTAGGGCTGCATCAGATTCACTCCAGGACATCCACAGAAAACTGACGCTTCCTCCAAAGTGGGGCTTCACTAAGCCATTTCTTCAGACTGGGGCTTTGCCACGCAAAGAGAGTTTTTTCATCTTGAGGGTCTACTTTGAGTTTCGATTTCTGGGGCTTGTCAGAAGTATCTTTCGGCATTGTGGTTTTAATCAGAATTGGGGCTTCTCAGATGCAACTTCGAAAGACAGAGTTTGAAAGAAAGACTTTGACCGAGATCCGAAGTCTAAATCCAAGATCAGAATTTGAATCCTCATGACACCTCTGGGCAGCAGTAGCAGCAAGGGCAGTTTTCCCACAACCAAATGATATCATCCCACCTGCTCAAACAGCTACCAAAATACATTCGGATACATCCCCAGCACATTTCCATACATACAATCCCTCTCACAATGCATCCCCACAAAAAGCCAACAGAGCCAGAGCCGCAACCCAGTCGGCCAGCACTCGAAGAAGCAAGTTCTGGAAAGGAAGACCCGATCCTTACATAACTAAAGCAGACCCAGGCGAACATTTCCCTTTGGTCTCTGCTCACCTCTTCATACCCTCATAAGCTCAAGCTGGAAGAAAGTTTAGCCCGAACCATGGTCCCCGTGGATGCAACTCCAGAAGATGTAATCCAGATGATCGACAATATCCATTATAGAAACATCATCACCTTCACAAATTTGGCCCTGCCAAAATTTGGGGCTGATCACAATGAGCCGCTCTGCATCACTGTTCAGTTGGAAGAGCACCGCCTTCCCCGCGTACTTGTGGACAGAGGCTCCAGAATGAATGTCTTGCCCGCCAAGATGTTGGACCTGCTCGACATCAAACTCATCGATTTGAAGCCTTCAGTCCACGCTGTCAAATCTTATGATTCTACTTCCCGCACACTTTCAGGGTTGCTACCTTAAACATATGGTTCGGCAAACGGATGATACCTACCGAATTACAATTATTGGACATTCCTATCACTTTCACAGCTATTATGGGAAGACCATGGCTGCATCAAATAAACGGCGTGGCATCCACCCTTCACCAATGCATCAAATTCATGCAAGGAAATGAACTGACAACTGTCTACGGGGATAGCATCACCATCGAAGGGACCTGGACCAACGGCATTCCAGTGTTAGAAATCAAGCAAGACGACGATATGGCATTAACTGGATTCACAATGGAAGCTTCCAAGATCTAAATATGCAGCGTTGACCTTCTACTATTCTGGGATAAGATCCCTCCTACCATGAAGATGATCGAACTCATGAACTTCATCCCAAGACTGGGGCTCGGCAAAAGGTTACAAGGCCAACACCAAGTCATCGAAGTCAAGGACCACAATATAGTCCAGGGGCTCGGTTATGTGCCTACACCAGCTGACATCCAAGAAGACAAGAAGCTCGCAAGCACCAAAGCAACAACTCACAGAAGGGGAACCTCCTACGGCACACCCAACCTCCGACCTTACAGTTTCGACCTCGCTCGCTACTTCGTCAAAGGAACTAACAGCGGAACTGATGAAGATGAGAAAGGAACTGAGGGAACTGACAGCGGAACTAAGGAAATCGATAGCAGAACTGAGGGGACTGATAGTGGAACTATAGAAGATGAGAAAGGAACTGAGGGAACCGACAGCAGAACTGAGGGGACCGACAGTGGAACCGATGAAGATGAGAAAGGAACAGGAAAAGTCAGTACAGAGACTACATAAAAGATGAGAAAGCTGGCACAGAACCTCAAGCATTTCAGAGGACTCAGGGTTAATCCAATAAGAGGATCATTCCTCCACATCACTACACTACCTGGACCCGTGGCCACCACCGTTCAGCATGAATACCCGTTCAAAGGGATACCCGACATAAAAGAACAGCTCAAAATGCTCTTCTTGGGAGACAAACTGTTTGGTCCAATCCACAACAG
Organism: Adenophora triphylla var. japonica; assembly: GCA_022495995.1. NCBI lineage: Eukaryota > Viridiplantae > Streptophyta > Magnoliopsida > Asterales > Campanulaceae > Adenophora > Adenophora triphylla. The sequence continues at coordinate 157,566 of JAFEMH010000035.1, read as the reverse complement.
CCACATTCGAAAAATGGTCCCAAGGAAGAAAGAACCAGAATTTGTGGAGAACGCTCTGAGTGGGTCACCTTCAAAATCTGTTTCACAATATCCAAATCAGCCAAACATCCGTGAACCATCCCTCATACAATGCCAAATCCATCACGGGCTCGTGCAACAGTGCAAATAGTAATAACAGTGCATAATTGTAAGTACCCAAATCTGGCTCATGCCTTCCGGTTAAATTTCCCGGCAATTTCGGTAAGTTTTCCGGTAATTCCCCAGACCTTCCCAGCGTTCCGGAAACATTCCGGAACTGTTTTTAATTAAATAAAGGCTGAAGGGAATCCTTCCTAATTAAGAAACACGTTTTTTTAATTAGGAGGGAAGCTTCTAGAATAATGCCACCTTGCATGGTTCTAGAATGCTGAGTCATTGTGGATAAGACCGCACGGCCTCATTTGCAAAGGGCCTGCAGCCGCACGGCTTCATTAGCCTTATCCGCATCGCCTATAAATAGAGCCCTCCTCTACCCATTTTAATCATCCACAAGAAGCATAATACTCTCATAATACGAAGAAGATCCCCCAAGGAGCTGCTGAAAGTCCAAGAAGGTGAAGAAGAAGCTCAAGAAGCCATCTCCCTCCTCCTTGAAGACCCAAGAAGAACCTCTCCTCCTAGCTCCATCCGAAGAAGCGAAGGAAACGATTGGTAACCTTGCACGCCCTAACCTTGCATTTTAATTGATATACTTGCTCATTGCATTCATATATCTTGCTTGGGACTTGGCATTTATTCATAAAGATCATATCTTTATCACCCCCTTTCCCCCTTTGCATGCATTAAGACCTCATTTGTCATAAAAATGTAGTCTTTTTCATAAAGGTGCATCCTTTGCACCTAAAATCCCTATTTTCCAATAAAAATGTCATCTTTATGCATCATTTGCACATAAAGATCAAATCTTTTCAATGAAAACGCATCCTTTGCATCAAAACCCCTTTTTCAATGCATCATTTGCATAAAAATCAAATCTTTATGCATCATTTGCATAAAGATCATTTCTTTAAATCAAAAAGCATCATTTGCAACCTAAAAATGTCATCTTTTCATTAAAGAGTCATTTTTTTATCATGCATTTCCCCTTTCCCCCAACCTTGGAACGGACCGATGTAAAAGTTCTCATCTTTGCATCGTTCCTTCCATTAAAGGTTCATGATTTCTTTAGGAAAAGGATAACCTTGAACCCTATATCTCCGATTATCGCTTAAGAATGAGTATGAAGCCTCTATACAAGCTCGACCGTCTTAAAGCGTAGGATTGATGGGCTAAGGACATTCCTTCCTAAAGAACCTCATCTTTGACCCAAAAGAGAGTCATTCTCTCGATCACGCAAGTCCCGAGGGTCCCAAGGCTTAAAAATGCGATGATCATAAGTCATAAGATGAGGACGGGATCATAATCCCAAATACATAAATTCCAAGGAATCCCGAGCAACAACCAACAAATGGTTTGTATGTCCGGAAGATAACTTGGGACATTCCCCCCCTTATTTTCAAACACATGCACACAAAGAAAGCACGCAAGCAAACACGATTAATGAAATCTAGGGAGACTTGCTCCGGCAAGGCACTTTGGGTGAACGCCAAACGTTCTTCCCAAGGGGTAACTTAACCTCCGAACCCATAAAACCTTTTTTTCAAAGTTTTGAGGTAATCAAAATGGCGTGGCGACTCCGTTTTTCAAATAACTCGGATGTCTTCAAACTCGCGTGAATTCCAATAAACAAAAATTTTGGGCACACATTCACAGTTTGGCGACTCCGCTGGGGATCATCCCAAAGGAGAAAAGCTTTATTTTCAAAACAAAAGTCGATACTTGGTATATAGGTGGACCCCACTTACCCTTCCTGTATCGCTCCCTAACCCGGGGCTTGGGATAACAAGGTGGTTTAACAATCCCACGTACCAGTATCCCCTTTTCGAAAAAAAATATAATTTTGAAAAAAATAGAAGAAAGCTTTTCCCTTTGAGCGGGTTAGACTCCCATCGCCGATTTCATTAATCGTGCTTGCTTTCTTTTACCATGCATTGCATCATTTGCATCTTGGAATCTGTGCATACTTTGAAACGGGAAATAACCCGAAGAAAAGCAAAAGGAGTGGAACCTGGAAAATTGATCCATGCAGTCGTACGGCTAATCCTCATAGGATTCGACCATACGACCTCGGTGGCAATTCCACCGGGAAAAATCATGGTTAATCTGGCGGTCCTAGCGGCTTGGGGCTATTCAGCTCCATGGCGGATCGGGGCTCTCGAGAAAATTTACGTGCTTATGTGTTGCATTTTCCCCCGTCCCGAAAATCATTCCTTTAAAACACATTTATGAAAATCTCTGTTTTAACTCAAAAGGAACATTTTTAGGAGACCGCACACTACGCGCACTGATATATCTGTACACTTTTGCACGCACGTCCTTCAAACCCGAGGGTGGTTCCGAGCGCGATCACGGACAGCCTTACGATGCTCCCGGGCGCGCACGGAATCATCCCAACCTCCCCATGGCAGCCAGTGTCGACCAATGCACAGTCCGTGTCACACGTTTCAAAAATCCGTGACTTTTGGTTGGTTTTTGGTCTAGTCCGTGTCATATAGCCCAGTTGCATACCCACGTAAAGGTCAAGCCTTAGCTCATAACGGAAGCCAAGATCTTCGCTCAAGCGAAATTCTGCCGAAATTCCGACAAGGAAAAATCGGTGGGATCTTGACTCCGACATTGACTATTGACCTTGACCCGCACGGAATGCGTAAGAATCAAGACCAAGTCTTTGCCAAAAAATCAAAAGATCTTTCGCTCAAGCGAAGCTCTGCCAAAATTCCGATAAGGAAAAACTGGCAAGATCTTGACCGGCATTGACTTCGATTCCAACTCACGCACTGCGTATGCAACGAAGTTCAATGTGACACTGTGTCATCCGGCTTTTACCACCCGACCCATGCCTATTATTCTCTCGGACATTACCAAAAGTCAAAACGTCATTCGCTCAAGCGAAACTCTGCCAAAACTCTGTCAAGGCAGAGAGACGAGACTTTCCCGGTATTGCCTTGACTATAATCCGCATCGCTCGTGCGTTGAAAGGTCCTATGACCCGCTAGACTCGTTAGGAGCGTTCTTTACTCTCGGTTGGTGGGATCCGCGTGCCCTATAGGACCCTCGCCCGGGGCTGTCCACCCTGGGAGGTCGAAATACAGGTGGAATACGAGGGGCTTATAGACGTAGTGACGGAACCCACTGATCCAGGATCTAGAGTAGCTGCGAAAAAGAAGGGCAAACCCCCTTTTCCAACCAAATAGAAATAAATAAAAGACATTGTTTTAAGTAAATTTGAACAATTAATGTAATCATAATTGCATTTTCCTATCTCTGATATCCCTAATCGAGACCTCCTCGGTCCGATCTCCGATTTTCTGTTCCGACCTTTCACGGTCAAACCCTAATCGAGACCTCCTTGGTCCGATTTCCGATTTTCTATCCCGACCTTTCATGGTCAAACCCTAATCGAGACCTCCTCGGTCCGATTTCCGATTTTCTATCCCGACCTTTCATGGTCAAACCCTAATCGAGACCTCCTCGGTCCGATTTTCGATTTTCTATTCCGACCTTTCATGGTCAAACCCTAATCGAGACCTCCTCGGTCCGATCTCCGGTTTTCCGTCTCGACCTTTCGTGGTCAAATCCCTAATCGAGACCTCCTCGGTCCGATTTTCGATTTTCTATTCCGACCTTTCATGGTCAAACCCTAAGCGAGACCTTTTCGGTCCGATCTCCGTTTTCCTCATCCCGACCTTTCATGATCAAATCCCTAATAGAGATCTTTTCGGTCCGATCTCCGTTTTCCTTATCTCTACCTTTCATGGTCAAACCCTAATCGAGACCTCTTCGGTCCGATTTTTGGTTTTCTTTATCCCGACCTTTCATGGTCAATCTCTAATCGAGACCTCCTCGGTCCGATTTTCGATTTCCCATCTCGACCTTTCGCGGTCAAGTCCTTAATCGCGACCTCTTCGGTCCGATCTCTACTTCCAATCTTGACCTTTCAAGGTCTCATCTTTTCCGATCAATTAGGATTAGGAGAAAATGCGTTTCGAGCAAAAGTTAAGCAATAAGTGCGTGTTACTTGAGCTTTCAGTCTAAACACTTACCTTCGAGTCTAAACCTTGCCTATCCATCGAGTCTAAACCTTACCTATCCCCGAGTCTAAACCTTGCCTATCCCTTTCCCGCGCAAAAGAAGTGAGCGAGAGTCTTGGGTCAGCGGCTTTTCGGTTCGGGCGGTTCATCGGCTCGAGAGAGTCGAGAATGGCAGATTTGACGAGAAGCAGTGAGGGTATGGGAAATCGGATGATTAGGAAGGAAGAGTTAGTCTGGCTTTGGAAAATGCCCGAAGGTTCATGAAGAACAGTTTGTCATTGCTTATCGGTGCTCTTCACCTCAATGGAGTCCAAGTAACAATTGGGTCCAACGGTTCTCTGGTAGTGGTCGAAGATGAGACTCCGAGTAGCCATCTCGGTTCCCCTGACCTATAACCAATACCTTCCTCCATCCACATATGATCCCTTGCCAAGGACCACTTCTCCTCGAGTCCTTTCCAACATCCCGGCTCATCGGGGCCCCATCGCCTCGGCTCCTCGGAACGGATTGGATTTCACCCCACTTATCCCTCGGTCTCGGCAATACACTGCCGGTTTATGCTCCAACCTCACATAATCGGTTTGAGATATGTGGCTATGTTACGAAGCCCCTATACCCGCTGAATGTGATCATGAGTTACCAAAAGATGAACCGAGTTTTCATTTGTTACCTACCGGACTTAATGAATTCAGCCGTCGGTTCGCTACTACAAGTCACATTTGCCGATTCCGATAGCCCAAGAGTCCCCGTTGACCCCTATGTGGCAATATTGATGGAGCAAGTGAAACAGATGCAAGAGAAGCTTGACCTCATGATGAGTATCAATACTCCCTTGACCCAAGATGTCGAACCAGGCCAGGAAATGACTCCACCGAGCATAACCCAATACCAAGCAGCAACCGTACCTGGCTCGGCACCGGTACCTCACAAAGGAAAGAATGTCGCGGCTTCCTTCACCAAATCCAACAATGGAACCAATTGGACAATGGAACTCCGAGTCTTGAGAACAACAAGGTCCCAGAAAACCTCGCTCCTTTCACTTTAACAATACGAGAGATGCCTTTAAGCAAGATTACGGAAGAGCTAGTGAAAGAAAAAGCGATAAAGCCACCGGAGAATTGGAAGCCCGGGAACCCCGGTATCGAGAATGGACGAGACCAAACACTTGTCGCTTCCATCAATACCATGGGCACAACACCGACAATTGCCCCGCTTTGAGGCATGAGATCCAAAAGTTGATAGAAGATGGGAAGCTTGAGAACCTCCATGGGCCAAAGACGAGAAAGTTATGACAAGAGGTCAATTCAAGAAGTGCAAGGTCGAAACGTCGGCTGATGATTTTGGGATGCCCATGAGCAAAGTTTTCAACGATTTGGTGAAACGAAGCCTTCTCACACCTCTCGAGAATCATAAGCCAAGAAACCCAAGTAGAGTTGACGGGGCCAAGTTACGTGAGTACCACAAGCATTATGGTCATGTGACGGACAAGTGTGTGGAGTGAAGAAAGAAATTCGATGGGCGATCTACGAAGGAAAGCTCAAGCTCACTGGCAGTCCAACCCGCGAAGAATAGCTAGACTAGGGTTTACCTATCCTTAAAAAAAAAAAAAAAAAAAAAAAAAAAAAAAAAAGGGGAAGAAAAAGGAAAATAGTCTCTCAGTCAACCTTCGTAGGTCCTAGTATTTTTTCCTTTCAATTAAGTCCTCTACGGACATTGTATTGAATCTTCAATTTTCTATAAAAGAGTCTTCTTCTTTTCTTGCTAGACTTAAGACATTATTTGCACACCTACATTACATTTAATGAAATGGTTTTATTTTATATGATCACTTGCATTGCTCAACGAACAATCTCTTGAAATAATTAACGTTCTGATTAATCGGTGTGAGAAAGTCAACTAATGCCATCAAGCCATACACTTTCCTTACCCCACAAAAGGCCTTCATCAAAGCCATACACTTTCCCAATCATGCCCCCACCTTTATCTTGACCAAGTCAACGACGGCGACAACATCAAGGAACGACAAAAAAGGCCACTCAGCTTCGAAAGATTGACCCCGTGTCGACAACAACCTAGGGGCTTGGCTTAGACTTCAAGGGTATCAAGAATGTTCAAGCAGGGGCTCGCCTTGGTCCTCGGGTGCTCTAAAAAAAAAAAAAAAAAAAAAAGAAAAAAAAAAATGTGTGTAGTGCAAAAAGAGTAATACCCTGACTAGATTTGAAAATCCCAAAAAAGGGCGAGTCTAGGCAAAAAACGAGGTTGCACGTATATAAAAAAAAAGAAGAAATCTTGGTGCAAAAGAGTAATGCCCGGCTAAGTTGAAAATCCCAAAAAAAGGGCGGTATAGGCAAAAACGGGGTTGCACATAAAAAATAAAAGAAAATGAGGCCAAGGACCCGGCACCGCCCATCAAAAGCTTGACGGACGAGTGCAAAATCAAAAGCTCAAAGAATGAAAGTTGTCGATAACAATGGGGCGGTCGAAGCAAAAGCGAAGCATTTCACGAGCCTTTAGGCATATGCAAGTCCTTTCTCCCCCACTGAAAGACGAGAATCGAAAGCAATTGAAGCGGCCGTCCAAGAATGACTTGGTCAAGGAATCATCCCGAGGCCCATGCCTCATCATCCGATCTTCTCACCCTAGCCTTTTCACTAAAGGAACCACAAATCCCATTTCCCAAAACGATCAGGCCAAGGCCGAACTACGGCGACTGAGCTCCTCACAATGAGGGGAACGTAGGCAACCGGCAATGGTCCGGTCATAAGCATATCCAAATTACCGAAAACCCGGTCTCATCAAATGACTTCTCCCATGGACACGGTCAAATCCCGTAAAACCCGGTCTCATCAATGACCTCCCATACACAAACCTTTCTTTCACACCCGGCCAACCTTGATCCGCGACATTGGTTGACTTTCTCCTCATGATTAATAAGAATGTTTGTTCATATCGAGATTAGTGGTTGAATAACCCGAACATCAATAAAGGGTTTTAAGCAATCTTGTGATCATTGTAAATAAAACAAGTTTTCAGATGTCTTGACAAGTCTTCTCTTTCTACATCTTAGGAAAAATAGTGCTAAACAACGATTTTACGTCGCCAGGGGCTTCCATACACTTTTACCAACCTTTCTACGCTTATACTCTCTCAAAAGAGTCAAACCCAAAGCGAGTTTTGTGCCTACATCGAATAAGGCCATCAAAATAACACAAAATCGGGATTATTCCCACCTTTTGAAAAATATGCCCCTGCATGTACATATCTTCCTAAAATTCTTCTCTTTGTCTGCGTCTCCTTAAGGTTGGTTTGGTTGACTAAAAAAAATAGAAATAAAAAAAAGAAAAAGGATAGGTTTTCCCTCTTCTGCTACAATTCGCATTAGGGTTTGCCTCGAAACTCTTTCGATGCGGGGCTTTGCCAAGTCATTCCTTTAAAGCGGGGCTTCTTTAGCCATGTTTAGGGTTCATATCGGGTTCTTCACTAGGTCCCTAGATGGATTCGGTCTTGGTCGAGATCAATTTCGTAATCACGTTCGCAATACCATTCAGATTGGGATTTTTGTTAGGTCACTGGGCGGGGCTTCGCCAAGTCACTTCGCCTACTCGGTTCATTCAACCGGGGCTTTGCCAAATGAAAGGATCTTTCCTTGCTTTAGTAAGACATGGGGCTTTGCGAAAGTTTTCCTCGGGCCGGGGCTCCGATAAGTCACATCCATCCCTAGAAGAGAGGTTTGGTCACTTGACATACGCTTTGGTTATAAAAGCACATCGGCATCGGCTTCAAGCGCCGAGTTTAAGAAAAGGACCTTAATCGGGACCCGAGGTTTAAACCCGGTCTCGGCCCAAGAAGGAATTCTAGTCCACGTTGACAACATCTCGGAACAACGGCGGTTTAGTCCGCACCCAAGGGATACAACCCCACCTGCTTGAAACCCGTCTTAAACACATTCCATATGTACATCCAGACCCAGTCTCTGCCATTGTTTCCAAGAAAAAAAATCACCCCCAGGCTCAAGAAACGTGCCAATTGCTAATGATAACGTTTTCTCCCAAAAGCGCCTTCGTTACTTCCGTTATAACGAGGTAACTCTAGGCGACATTTTCCTAATTGTCAAAACGTCGAAAATCCTAGACATCGTTCCTAACTGTCTAGATGAAGTTTGAACTACGATCAAGGCTTGATTCCTCCGGGATACGTAGGTAGCCTTTCATAAAGGTTCCGCCATCCGACCACTTTGGTCACCTTTTTCTTCCTCCACTCTCCAATGGTGCGTAAGCTTTTCATAAAAGTCCAATTTTTTGACCACATTGGTCACCCCTTTTGATTTGGCACATTCCTTGTAGGATCGGTTGTTTGACCTACTAGGTCACCCCGTTTCCATCCTTATAGGAAGGGACCAAATATCTCTTTGCCATTGTCCCAAGAAGGCCAGGTAAGTGATCTCTTTTGGTCACCCAATTCCAACCTGTGTCTGCAATTCCATTCCAGTTCCAAAGGCATTAAAAAGCACAGTTCAGGCTTACTAAGTCGCGCGACATACTAAGCCTCTGTGGCCTGTTTTTACCATTTTGCCCCCGAAGGCTCCATTTTACATTTTTGTCCCCCCGTAGGCTTCTTTTACCCTTTTATTGCCCCTGACATTTTCAATCACTTTCAATTCAGTTTTCCCTCAAGTGCCCCCGAGGCCTATTTTACAAATTTACCTCTGTGATTCAGTTTATTTGCCCTTGGCATTTTCAATTTTATTTTTCAAATAATCAGAATACATCCCAGTTTTCTTTACAAAAAATTATTCGGGTGCGTCCCACTTTTCTTTACAAAAACTATTGATTCCTTCCAACTTCTCTACAAAATCCAACCTTTTACGCAATCTCCGTTATTCCGTTATAACGGGATAACGCTAGGTGACAACCTCCGAATGGTCAGAACTCTAAACTTGTGCTACCACTATCCGCGAATAGTGACGAATGCCCAAGTCATTTCAAATTGTGCTATCACTATCCGCGAATAGTGACGCATGCCCAAATCATTTCAACTTGTGCTACCACTATCCGCGAATAGTAACGAATGCCCAAGTCATTTCAAATTGTGCTATCACTATCCGCAAATAGTGACGCATGCCTAAATCATTTCAACTTGTGCTACCACTATCCGCGAATAGTGACGAATGCCCAAGTCATTTCAACTTGTGCTACCACTATCCGCGAATAGTGACGAATGCCCAAGTCATTTCAACTTGTGCTACCACTATCCGCGAATAGTGACGAATGCCCAAGTCATTTCAAATTGTGCTATCACTATCCGCGAATAGTGACGCATGCCTAAATCATTTCAACTTGTGCTACCACTATCCGCGAATAGTGACGAATGCCCAAGTCATTTCAACTTGTGCTACCACTATCCGCGAATAGTGACGAATGCCCAGTCATTTCAACTTGTGCTACCACTATCCGCGAATAGTGACGAATGCCCAAGTCATTTCAAATTGTGCTATCACTATCCGCGAATAGTGACGCATGCCTAAATCATTTCAACTTGTGCTACCACTATCCGCGAATAGTGACGAATGCCCAAGTCATTTCAAATTGTGCTATCACTATCCGCGAATAGTGACGCATGCCTAAGTCATTCCAACTTGTGCTACCACTATCCGCGAATAGTGACGTACGCTCAAGTTTCCCAACTTAAGTTACCTCTATCTCCGTCATAAAGAGATAGCGCCATAAGCTCTAGCTTCTTTAGGTGACAGCCTCCGAATTGTCAAAATCCCAAGGATCCTAGACATCGTTCCTAACTATCTAGTGATGCTTGAACTACGATCAAGGCTTGATTCCTCCGGGATACGTAGGTAGCCTTTTATAAAAGGTCCAGCCATTCGACCACTTTGGTCACCCTGTTTCTTTGTCACTCCTCAGTGATAAAGCAGCCCCTCATAGAGGTTCAGATATCCGACCACCTTGGTCACTCCTAGCATATCCCCAGTAGGATCAATTGCTTGACCTCCTAGGTCATTTTCTCTTCTATGTCCCCAGCAAGAGACCAGTTTCTCTTCTTCCTCCCCCAGCGGATCCTAATTCCGAACTACGGCCTGGCTTGATTCCTCCGGGATACGTAGGTAGCCTTCCAAAAGGTTCGGCCCACTCGACCACCTTGGTCACCCAATCCGTCTCGGCATTCGCCGAGATCGGATCCTTTTCTATCGACAACCCCACTCGCCTTGCAAGTGACGTTGCCGAGGGGCTTGTAAGTACCCAAATCTGGCTCATGCCTTCCTAAGCAATTTCCCGGCAATTTCGGTAAGTTTTCCGGTAATTCCCGAACCTTCCTGGCGTTCCGGAAACATTCCGGAACTGTTTTTAATTAAATAAAGGCTGAAGGGAATCCTTCCTAATTAAGAAACATGTTTTTAATTAGGAGGGAAGCTTCTAGAATAATGCCACCTTGCATGGTTCTAGAATGCCGAGTCATTGTGGATAAGACCGCACGGCCTCATTTGCAAAGGGCTCGCAGCCGCACGGCTTCATTAGCCTTATCCAGATCGCCTATAAATAGAGCCCTCCTCTACCCATTTTAATCATCCACAAGAAGCATAATACTCTCATAATACGAAGAAGATCCCCAAGGAGGCTGCTGAAGTCCAAGAAGGTGAAGAAGAAGCTCAAGAAGCCATCTCCCTCCTCCTTGAAGACCCAAGAAGAACCTCTCCTCCTAGCTCCGTCCGAAGAAGCGAAGGAAACGATTGGTAACCTCGCACGCCCTAACCTTGCATTTTAATTGATATACTTGCTCATTGCATTCATATATCTTGCTTGGGACTTGGCATTTATTCATAAAGATCATATCTTTATCACCCCCTTTCCCCTTTGCATGCATTAAGACCTCATTTGTCATAAAAATGTAGTCTTTTTCATAAAGGTGCATCCTTTGCACCTAAAATCCCTATTTTCCAATAAAAATGTCATCTTTATGCATCATTTGCACATAAAGATCAAATCTTTTTCAATAAAAATGCATCATTTGCATCAAAACCCCTTTTTCAATGCATCATTTGCATAAAAATCAAATCTTTATGCATCATTTGCATAAAGATCATTTCTTTAAATCAAAAAGCATCATTTGCAACCTAAAAATGTCATCTTTTCATTAAAAAGTCATTTTTTTTATCATGCATTTCCCCTTTCCCCCAACCTTGGAACGGACCGATGTAAAAGTTCTCATCTTTGCATCGTTCCTTCCATTAAAGGTTCATGATTTCTTTAGGAAAAGGATAACCTTGAACCCTATATCTCCGATTATCGCTTAAGAATGAGTATGAAGCCTCTATACAAGCTCGACCGTCTTAAAGCGTAGGATTGATGGGCTAAGGACATTCCTTCCTAAAGAACCTCATCTTTGACCCAAAAGAGAGTCATTCTCTCGATCACGCAAGTCCCGAGGGTCCCAAGGCTTAAAAATGCGATGATCATAAGTCATAAGATGAGGACGGGATCATAATCCCAAATACATAAATTCCAAGGAATCCCGAGCAACAACCAACAAATGGTTTGTATGTCCGGAAGATAACTTGGGACATTCCCCCCCTTATTTTCAAACACATGCACACAAAGAAAGCACGCAAGCAAACACGATTAATGAAATCTAGGGAGACTTGCTCCGGCAAGGCACTTTGGGTGAACGCCAAACGTTCTTCCCAAGGGGTAACTTAACCTCCGAACCCATAAAACCTTTTTTTCAAAGTTTTGAGGTAATCAAAATGGCGTGGCGACTCCGTTTTTCAAATAACTCGGATGTCTTCAAACTCGCGTGAATTCCAATAAACAAAAATTTTGGGCACACATTCACAATAATAGCTATAAATTTTGCCTGCTCAAATTTGTTACTCAATGGATTTCATGTCTAAAGATATTAATAGGGCTACTAAGAATCTTGCTCGTCATCCGAGCACTCGACATACTGCGCTGCTGCAATAGGATCCGTGACAAACAAGTAATCCACGAAGTCATCCAATCCAGAATACGAGGAATGACGGCCCCGCGCCTGTGCTCCCGAAGATTCCCCATGCTCAAATCCCGAATACGAGGAATGACGGGCCCCAAATCCAGAAGTCTCGTCAGAGAACTGAGTAAAGCCTTGCCCCGCATCTATCCCACCAGCCATGGAAGCAGATGAGTCCCTAGCAATGGACGGTCTTGGAGGCATCGGCTCATGAACAACCATACTTCTCTGAGAATTGCACCGCAAGAAGTCAACAAGCCGTCGGGCAAAACCTGTCACCCCATCCAGGCGTCTGACAGTCAGATCGTGGGTACGGCCAGAAACCTGCAAATCAAGAAAGCCATCAAAAGTACAGAAAGAACAGCACAAATGCAACATTTGCAGAAAGCAACTACAATACAAAAAGAACAGCAAAGATGCAACATTTGCAGAAAGCAACTGCAGTACAGAAAGAACAACACAGATGTAACATTTGCAGAAAGCAACTACAGTATAGAAAATCAGCAAGATACTCACCGACGCACTGGGCTCGACTCTATATCAAGGCCTCGCCTGCTCAGGAATGGGAATCATCAACCGCCTGTGAGAACCACCAACACCCTCATATGCAAAGCGAGTGTGGGGAATCGGATAATCTCTAGGATGTGCAAGGTCCTCACCCTCTCTGGCCAGCACCTGTGGGCTCCTCAACCTCGTCCTTTGGAAGATCTCGTAGTCAGCGTCCTCAAGGACATTCTTAGTAAAAGGCTCTCCCTGCCTATACCGATGTAACTCCTCCCCAGCTATGGACAAAGGAAATAGCATATGGAGGGGAGGATCCCTTGGAACCATGGGACCCGATCCTGAAGCATACTGGCAAGTCACTCTCTCGCCCAGATACAGGATGTTATAATGAAGCCCAACTAGCAGCTTCTTCTGGCTCGTCACCTCCCTGGCAGCTTTCACAACCGCCTGATCGAGTCGGCTCCCCCATGTCAAGTTTATCCTCGACGAGAAGTCCCGGTCCAGAGCCGAAGCACCTCCTCATAAGTCACCCGGGTACTTTCCCTCGACTTTATCGGCTTTCTAGCCTCCTTCTGCCAGGTCAGCATAGCGGGAAACAAAGGAGCATACTCCTCCCTAATGCTCCACCGATGCGGATGGAACACTTCAAAGCACCACACCTGAAAGACAACAGGAAAGATATGTCAGCTACAAAGCAGATACAGACAAATGAAAGTGAGACAAGGAAGAGAAAAAGGAGACTCACATTCAACACAAACTGGAAACAGCAGAGCGAGTTATCCTCCCCCCGGGAATACTTGTCCAAGGCAAAGAAAAGCTCGGACAAGCCAGCTTCTCCCCAGGCAAACCTTCTCACCGCCTCCAGATCAATCAAAGCCAAGCAAGGTAAACTGGCACGTGATATCAGCATTGGGAAAAATGGTTGCTGACAGAGCAAACCACAAGAACGCCCTAGCCAATCGATCAGCTGTAATCCTCTCAGAACCAGCCAGATACTCAGCAATCCATCTCCTCAGATGCCCCTCCATCGGGCCATACCGAATACCAATGCCCCTGGCATCCGTAACATCAAAGCCGAGCAAATCCGTTAGCTGCTCCAGGGTGAACTCATCAAACCACCCTATGGGATTGCCCCGGAACGACAACCCGGTGATCGCTGCAAAATCAGTGGGAGTAATCGCTGTCTCCCCCCACCTGAAGTAAAATGTATGGGTCATGTCCCATCAATACTTGCTTAAAGCTACATGGATAACCTTGACCCTCTGCGTTGAAGCCACATCAGCCACTGCGCTAATAAAGCCCCCTGGCCGGAATTAATCACCACCTGCCGCGGACTCCTCTCTCCGCCCCGAGCCACGTTTGGGAACATTTCCCACAGCGCGCTTACAGCCTCGACATCTCCCCTACTCTTAGTAGTGGACAAATCAATCGGCCCTCGCCCCTGCATGTAAACACAGCGAAGGTATGTTAATACCAAGTAATGTACACAAAAATGTACAGGTCATGTCAAAATCACACAAATATATCAACAGAAAGATATAAATCCAGTCATCTCCCTAAAATATCTCCATCCCAAGTCGGAGTATTAACGGTTCAAGTCATTTCGAAAAGTCAGTCAAACCCGGAACTTTCAAGTCATTTCAAAATACCGGTCAAACCCGGAACTTTCAAATCATTCAGAAAAACTCATCAAACCCGGAACTTTCAAAACATTCAGGAAAACCCGTCAAACCCGAAACTTTCTAGTCATTTAAAAAAACCAGTCAAACCCGGAACTTTCAAGTCATTTCAAAAAACCCGTCAAATCCGAAACTTTCAAAATATTCAGAAAAACCCGTCAAACCCGGAACTTTCAAGTCATTTCGAAAAACCCGTTAAACCCAAAACTTTCAAGTCTTTTCGAAAAACCCGTCAACCCGAAACTTTCAAGTCATTTCGAAAAACCTGTCAAACCCGAAACTTTCAAGTCATTTCGAAAAACACGTCAAACCCGGAACTTTCAAATCATTCAGAAAAACCCGTCAAAATCGGAACTTTCAAATCATTCAGAAAAACCCGTCAAAACCGGAACTTTCAAAACATTTTGAAAAACCCGTCAAACCCGAAACTTTCAAATCATTCAGAAAATCCGTCAAATCCGGAGACTTTTTCATATCACTTCAAAATTACTTTGTCTCGAATTAACACACTTTAATTTTGAAAAACACCCCTAGACATGAAAATTTTCTACCAAATTTTCTACAATGTCTACCCATACCCTCAATTGCATTAAACAAGAACCAATTTCAACAAATAATCACAACAAGGTCAAAAGCCCCAAATCGGGAACCAAGAACCCTAAGTCAATTCAAATCAATTCCAAAATCTCAAGAATTCAAAATTCAAAATTCAAAGGAATTCAAAGGATGCTTACCTTCCTCGCAATCCCCTCCTTAGATTTATGGCTATCCCGAGCTTTAAAAAACTCGATCGGATCCAAAGGAAGCTCGGTCGTTCGCACCATCCTCCTAAGCCTCCTCCTCTCGTTGTCAGTCCTCCTATGGCAACCTCGTCGTGCTAATCTCCCTTTCATGAAGTTAATCTCTCGAGATTTGGACAAGGAATCAAGAAGAATGGAAGAAATTTCACTCTTTTCTCTCTTCTCTCTCGCAGCAACAAGGAAATTTTCGTTCTGTCCTCTCTGTCCGAAGCCCAGTTTTAAATTTGTCCAAGATGAAGATGTGGCCTGCCGGCCTCTTTTACAGCATGGGATATTTTTGCCCAAATTACCAATCAGCCCCTCATCTTTCCAAAATTTATGCTCTTACTCAAATGTTCTCATAAAACTCTTACATTTGCGTCCCCTCTCCCGAGGTTAAATTTCCCGTTAGACATCTCTAACACCCCTCTCCCGAGGTCAAATTTCCCAGTTAGACATCTCTAACGCCCCTCTCCTGAGGTTAAAATTCCTGTTAGACATCTCTAATGCCCCTCTCCCGAGGTTAAATTCCCAGTTAGACATCTCTAACGCCCCTCTCCCGAGGTTAAAATTCCCGTTAGGCATCTCTAACGTCCCCTCTCCCGAGGTTAAAATTCCCGTTAGACATTTCTAACGTCCCTCTCCTGAGGTTAAATTTCTAAGTTAGACATCTCTAATGCCCCTCCCCCGAGGTTAAATTCCCAGTTAGACATCTCTAACGCCCCTCTCCCGATTTTAAATTTCGCAGTTAGACATCTCTAACGTCCTCTCTCCCGAGGTTAAAATTCTCATTAGACATTTCTAACGCCCCTCTCCCGAGGTTAAATTTCGGCCGTCATCGTAAGCCCGACCATCCCATCTCAGCGGCAATCAATGTAAGCCCGCACAACAATCCCTCTTTGGCCATCAACGTAAGCCCGAACATTCCTCCCCAACAGGATCGTAAGACCATCCTTTTAAGGAACGTCAATCATCTTCCATTTCTAACTGCTTGTTAGAACGTCAATCAATCCCCTCAGTTCCTAAATAACTTTGGTAAAACTTTGGACGCTTTTCCCCAGCAATGTGCCATCCTCTCCCGAGGTCAAAATCCGTTTCTAACCGAATTGTTAGAACGTCGTACCTTTTTTCTCCGTCTCTAACGGAATTGCTAGAACATCGAGCGCTTCTCCTCCGTCTCTAACCAAATTGTTAGAACGTCGAACGTTTCTCCTTCGTCTCTAAACGAATTGTTAGAACGTCAAACACTTCTCCCCAACAGAATCATAAGCCCGCCCCTTTAACAAGAATCAAACGTTTCTTCTCCATTTCTAACCGAATTGTTAGAACGTCGAGCCTTTTCTAACCGAATTGTTAGAGCGTTAAGTGTTTCTTCTCCGTTTCTAACCGAATTGTTAGAACATCAAACGTTTCTTCTCCGTTTCTAACCAAATTGTTAGAACGTCGAGCCTTTTCTAACCGAATTGTTAGAACATCAAACATTTCTTCTCCGTTTCTAACCAAATTGTTAGAACGTCGAGCCTTTTCTAACCGAACTGTTAGAACATCAAACGTTTCTTCTCCGTTTCTAACCAAATTGTTAGAACGTCGAGCCTTTTCTAACCGAATTGTTAGAATGTTATACCTTTTTTCTCCATTTCCAACCGAATTGTTAGACCGTCGAGCCTTTTCTAATCAAATTGTTAGAACATCAAAAGTTTCTTTTTTGCTTCTAACCGAATTGTTAGAACGTCGAGCCTTTTCTAACCGAATTGTTTGAACATCAAACGTTTCTTCTCCGTTTCTAACCAAATTGTTAGAACGTCGAGCCTTTTCTAACCAAATTATTAGAACATCAAACGTTTCTTCTCTGTTTCTAACCGAATTGTTAGAACGTCGAGCCTTTTCTAACCAAATTGTTAGAACATCAAACGTTTCTTCTCCGTTTCTAACTGAATTGTTAGAACATCAAACGTTTCTTCTCCGTTTCTAACCGAATTGTTAGAACGTCGAGCCTTTTCTAACCGAATTGTTAGAACATCAAATGTTTCTTCTCCGTTTCTAACCGAATTGTGAGAACGTCGAGCCTTTTCTAATCAAATTGTTAGAACATCAAATGTTTCTTCTCCGTTTCTAACCGAATTGTTAGAACGTCGAGCCTTTTCTAACCGAATTGTTAGAACATCAAATGTTTCTTCTCCGTTTCTAACCGAATTGTTAGAACGTCGATCCTTTTCTAACCGAATTGTTAGAACAACAAATGTTTCTTCTCCGTTTCTAACCGAATTGTTAGAACGTTGAGCCTTTTCTAACCGAATTGTTAGAACATCAAACGTTTCTTCTCCATTTCTAACCAAATTGTTAGAACGTCGAGCCTTTTCTAACAGAATTGTTAGAACATCAAACCTTTCTTCTCCGTTTCTAACCGAATTGTTAGAACGTCGAGCCTTTTCTAGCCGAATTGTTAGAGCGTCAAACGTTTCTCCTCCGTTCCTAATCGAATTGTTAGAACGTCGAACCCTTCTCCTCCGTTTCTAACCGAATTATTAGAACGTCGAGTATTTCTTCTTCGTATCTAAAACGAATCGTTAGAACTTCAAAAGACATGGACCATGCTGTCATAAACATCTGTTTAACACAACCATTCCCGTCATTTCCCCCATATACCCAGTAGATAAATCCTGGCCGTCATCATAAGTCCAGCACTCAAGGAACGAATGCCTTACAAAAATTAATCTCAAGGCACGAACGCCTTATAAAAATCAATCTCACGGCACGAACGCCTACATCTCAGGACAAATACGTCCTCATAATTTCGGTCTGAGGCGCCACACGTCCTCAAAAGTTTCATCGAAATTGGTCTGAGGTGCCACATGCCCTCAAAAGTTTCAGCAAAATCGGTCTGAGGCGCCGCACGCCCTCAGCATGTGGAGCTATAATGGATACCAATATTCCGATCATCTACGTCCAATATCCAGCCATCAATCAAACCGAAGAATGTACGGCCCTAAATCAATCAGACGCGTCTCCTCTAAGCCAAGATGCAAAACTAACATGGATCCAGCCGATCGTGAAATACTTGCAAGATGGAACCATCCCTCTAGACATCAAGAACCAAAGATCATTCAGGATGAAGGTATCCAGATTCATTTTAATCAATAACACCTTGTTCAGAAAATCTGCAACAGGTCTATACATGAGGTGTTTAAGGCCAAATGAAGTCAACGAGGTTCTAAGAGACCTACACGCTGGCAATGTGGGAACCATTCTGGGGGCAAGTCGTTATCCACCAAATCACTCAAGATGGGATACTACTGGCCGACGATGAGGCAAGACGCAATGGATTTCGCCTTAAAGTGTGACGCGTGCCAAAGACATAGCAACAACCTACATCAGCCTGCAGAACCTCTACATCCTGTACTTTTATCTTGGCCATTCATGCAGTGGGGCATGGATATAGTTGGAAAATTGCCAAAAGCCTCAGGAGGAAGAGTATTCATGTTAGCCATAACAGACTACTTTTCTAAATGGATTGAAGCAGAAGCATACGTACAAGTAAGAGACAAGGAGGTCATTTCATTCCTGAAGAAAAACATCTTGAGCAGGTTTGGCATCCCTTCAGAGATCATTTTTGACAACGGTTCCCAATTTATCAGCAAAAAGACTAGAGATTTTTGTTCAAGATGGGGAATCAAATTGATAACTTCCACACCTGTGCTTCCTCAAGCCAATGGTCAAGCTGAGTCAAGCAATAAATTGATGATCAATAATTTGAAGAAACGTTTATATCAGAAGAGAGGAAGATGGGCCGATGAGTTACCACTCGTATTATGGGCTGTAGGATAACGTCTAAGAATGCTACTGGCAAACACCTTACTCATTGGTCTTTGGCACTGAAGCTGTACTTCCCATAGAGGTAACAATCCCAACTGTAAGATATGGATTATTAACTCAAGACGACAACGATCAACTCTTGGCCCAAGATTTGGATAACGTAGATGAGCTTAGAGACATAGCCAAGATTAGGATGGCAGCCTATCAACAAAGGATAGCCAGGTCGTACAATAGAAATGTAAGGATAAGGCATTTTCAAGATGGAGACATTGTGTTGAGGAAGGTGTTCCAAAATACTAGGGAATTGAATGCAGGGAAATTGGCTCCAAAATGGGAAGGCCCTTACCTCATTGTCGCTGAAGCCGGAAAAGGGGCATATTGGTTATCCACTCCAGATGGCGTCAGAATACCTAGGAGCTAGAATGCTGTACATCTTAAGCACTACTACATGTAAGTTAAAATTTATTAAAATTTTAACGCCAAGGTATGAATCTCTTCTTAAATATTTTTTCAATTTTTTATTCCATTTATTTAACTCAAACCCATACTGACTTAAGCATCGGAGGGGTATTAGCTAAGCTAACACCCAACCCTAACGTGTTCCTGTGTTGAAAGGTAGAACCCCCTCACATATTGGATAAAGAGCATCTGAAGCAATGTGTTAAACGCCTTAAAGGGTTAAGCTTTTATAAGGTACACAATCTGTTCGAACGATAAAGCCATATATAGCATACTTATAGAATTATGATTCCATTATCGCCTGGGCGCATGATTTGCACACTTGATTTAATAGGGAAGAAATAATTCACCTCGCTAGATGAATTACGTCTTCCATATTCAAAACAAGTCGTGAACTAAGGGTTGCGACATTATACATGTTACCAAGAGATCAACTGGTTATAACATCGTTGCATGTTATCTTTACAACTTGGTTATAACATCGTTGCATGTTATCTTTTCAAAACTGGTTATAACATTAACATGTTATCCAAGGTCATGTGGTCGTAACATTTACATGTTACCAACGAACTTAAAAAAAAGAGCTCGTTATAAAGTAAAAATAACCCAAGCCTTACCAGACTTGGAAATACCATTAAACTAAAGAAAAGGGCAAAATGCCCTACGAATCTGAGATGTTGAACCAACCCAACATCTTCAAAAAAAAATATACCAACTCTTACGAGTCCATTACAAGCCAAAAAAATTTCTGTTCTGAGAACGCACTCTCGTCTCAATTAAATTAATTGTTTTTAAATTAAAGCAAACCATGCCAGCCTCTGAAGATTCCTCTCCATTTCGTCCTCTTGATTGTCCCCAACGTGTTCAACCCTCTCTACATCCTGAGCACGGGAATCGACCTCACCTGTCTTCTCATTAATGACCCTCTTTAAGACTGCATACTCTTCTTCCAAATTCCTCTTTGTATGCCCACCAGCCTAATATTATTTAATCATATCAATCCTGGCCTCAAAAACCGATTTTGCAGCCTCATTCACCATATCGTCACGGAGGTTCTTCATCTCCTTAGCGCGTCTCCTACCCGCTTCAGCTATTCTGAATACCCATTTTGAGATCGCATTATCTTTCGCCTTTATCTCCTCCTTCTTCTCCTTCAACATCTTGAAAGTTGCCTTAAGATCTTCTTTATACTCTGTCATATCCATAAGTAGAGTATCAACTTTCCCTTTCCACAACTTGATTTCATAAGCCATCATCAGAGATAACAACATCAGATCAAAACATAGAAGGATACTCAGACAAATGTCAAAGAAACATATTACCTGATTTTCTAAAACCTCTTCACTTGGTGTTACATCCTCTGCATCTCCTGCCTGTTTACTCCTCTTTCTTTTCGAAATTTCTTGGGTATCCGCCTCCAAATTTGGTATTGGAGGCCTACCCTTCAGCCTTCATCTTGTTTTTGTACTTGTCCATAAGATCGCTTGCTGCAAAACCAGAACGAGTCACTGCAAAATTGGATAACAGATATGTTAGCATGGAATACGAATACATTGTTCGGACCAATTGACGATCTGTTTTTCGGAAGAAAACACTTACTGAAGAAATTTTCAGAAGGTTGCGCAAAGGACTTGTAGTTTGTAGGCCGGATTAGGGTAAATATTGATGAAGATCACACCCTTCGGAGAAGCCTCCCTTACTAGAATATAATAGAGATCTGAAGCACCTGACTTGGAAGGGATATGAAAAGATTTGGTTTTTCTTTTAAGTGCCATGCAAAAGGAAAGCAGTTATGGACCTCTAGGCCCATTATAACTCTTCGACTTCCTGTTAAACCGTCTGAAACCAACCACCTCATCAACTCCTTGGCAAGGCAAAGTGACACTTGGCAAAATATTTGACTTTCAGTATTCCACTTGGAAAAACAAATATTTTGGGGGCAATTGTTTGGGGTGAAAAAATTCACTCAACATGTTTTACGTCTTGATCATACACCTTGAGGTAACGTCTTGGAACTACATCTTGAACTGACACCTTAAGTTGTTTGTTGTATATCTTCCTATGTTTCAGGAACCAAGTCATGCACAAATAGGATAACCCTACCACGACCACATGAAGACCTTGTCAACGATGGTATAATCCTTATAACGGCTATGACTCCAACAAAGAAATAACGGCTGCAAATCATTAACAAGAAGCTTGATTCTAGGCGAGAAAGCGGAGATATCATTTATGTTGTTATTTCGATTACACCTTTTGTATATAAATCATCTCTAGTAAAGCACATGCACGCACGTGTGAATGTGGGCCCCTTTTTCGGCGATTGAACCATTTTTTTATTATAGGGTCGCCGTTTCACCTCAGTTTGAAGACACCGGTTTTATTGAAAAAACGGAGTCGCCACGCAATTTTGATTTCCTCAAAACTTTGAAAAAAAGGATATAAGGGTCCGGAGGTTAAGTTACTCCTTGGGAAGAACGTATTGCGTTCACCCAAGGAGCCTTGCAAAAGCAAGTCTTCCTAGATCCAAAGTTTGTGCTTGTTTGTGCGCTCGTGTGTGTGTGTGTTTTTAAAAGAGGAGGGGATGTGCCAAGTTTATCTGCCGGACATATAAACCATATAAGTAGGGTATAGCTCGGGATTCCTTGGATTTGATGTTTTCGGGATTTTGATCCCGTGCTCATTTTGGACTTGTGATCATCATTACGGGACCTTTCTACCCTCCCGTTGGATTAATCAATCATAGTAGGCATAAGAGCCTTGGTATATCTTAAACCAACATTCTTTGGGGACTTGGTCATATGTGATCGAGAGAGGGACACCTTTTAAGTCCAAGAATGAGACTTTTTAGAAAAGGAGGAGTCTTTATCCATCAATCCTACATCTTGAGACAATAGAGATTCGTAGGGACATTTATGCTCGTCTCAAGTGATTATCGGAGATGTCGGGACTAAGATCCATCCGCTTCTAAAGGGACTACGATTATGGCATTTTAATGACGGAAACAATGTAAAGATGAAGTCTTTATACTCATCCTATGTCTTTTGTGCCTTAAAAGGCTACTAGACAATCCTCGGAGAGTGATCCATTTTTAAGGGACATGGGGGAAATGACATTAAAAGTAAAGATTGAATTTTTAAAGTAAATAACTCGATGAACATTATTAAACTAAAGACATGAAGTAAAGGGAAGATCTTTATGACTCTTCCTATGTCCTTTAAGACCTCATAAGGTGGACAATCCCTGGAAGGCAAGAGCAAGGGAGGGGGATGACATAATGGAAATAAAGATTGCATTTTTATGTAAAATAAAGGGACATCACATCATCATGTGGTGGATCATCCCTAGAACAAGCCACTTGTGGACCCTTGTTCATCCTTGGGAGAGGATCCCCAATGAATCATTTGTGTAGTGGAAAGGGAGTATGGTGATTTACATTGCAAAGATAGGAACTTTAGAGCAAATAATCAATATAAATGACAAGTAAATGGAAATGTAAATGACAAACAATAAGTAAAGCAATATAATGAGAGTATTTCAAGGGGAAAGGAAGGAGAGATTACCAATGGTGTTTCTCTCTATCTCCCAAGGGGATTTTCCTATTTAGGAATAGTTTAGGAAGGGATTTATGGAGGAGGGAGGTTGTTTTTAGAGTGTTTTAGTTTCTGGAAATTCATGGTATTAATTTGGCAGAGTAACATTGCATAAAAGTTCTTGTTAAAATGGGTAGAGGAGGCCTCTATTTATAGGCTGCAGTGTGCTTCCTAAAGAAGCCGCCCGGCTTTATCCTCAGTCGTGTCAGCATGTTTCAAGATTCATGCAAGGTGGCAGCTAGAGGCTTCTTTCCAACGAGGTCCTGCTTGGAATTTTAATTCCTAGCAGGTCCTTCCTCCCTTGGAAAGTTTGGAAAAGTTCCCGAATCGCCCCTGAACTTTATTAAAGTTTGGGGAATCGCCAGGAAACTTAATCAGAAGGCATGAGCTAGATTTGGGTACTTACAGAAGCCCCTCGGCAACGGTACTTGCAAGGCAAGTGGGGTTGTCGATAAAAGAATCCAATCTGGCGAACTGCCTAGATGGATTGGGATTGGGTGACCAAGGAGGTCGAGTGGCTGAACCTTTGGAAGGCTACCTACGTATCCCGGGGGAATCAAGCCATGATCGTAGTTCTGAGTCCACTGGGGAAAGGGTGTCATATGTGACAGATTGGCTGAACCTAAAGTAGGCTACCTACGTATCCCGGAGGAATCAAGCCATGATCGTAGTTCAGAAATCCACTAAGGAATGGCGAAGAGAAACTGGTCCCTTACTATGAGGATGAAAAGGAAGTGACCTAAGAGGTTGAATGGCTGGTCCTGCTGGGGATATGCCAAATGACGGAAGTGACCAATGTGGTCGGATGGTTGGACCTTTTGAAAGGCTAACGCACTACTGAGGAGAGGTGAAGGAAGGGGGTGACCAATGTGGTCGGATGGCTGGACCTTTTAAAAGGCTACCTACGTATCCCGAAGGAATCAAGCCGTGATTGTAGTTCAGGGTTCACTAGTCAGTTAGGAACATGTCTAGGATCCTGGGGCTTTTGACAGTTCGGAGGCTGTCACCTTAAGAAGTTATAGCTGACGTCGCTATCGTGGCGATAGAGGTAGCTAAAGCTGGATTTTGATCATTCGGAGGCTGTCACTTGACGTTATCCCATTCGGTGATAACGGAAGGATTTCCCAGAGGAAACGTTATCCCATTTGGCGATAACAGAGGATTTCCCGGAGGAGACGTTATCCCATTTGGCGATAACGGAAGGTTTCCCAGAGGAGACGTTATCCCATTTGGCAATAACGGAGGATTTCCCGGAGGATACGTTATCCCATTTTGGGGATAACGGAAGGATTTCCCGGAGGAGACGTTATCCCATTTGGCGATAATGGAAGGTTTCCCGGAGGAGACGTTATCCCATTTGGCGATAACGGAAGGTTTCCCGGAGGAGACGTTATCCCATTTGGCGATAACGGAAGGATTTCCCGGAGGAGACGTTATCCCATTTGGCAATAAAGGAAGGTTTTCCGGAGGAGACTTTATCCCATTTGGCGATAACGGAAGGTTTCCCGGAGGAGACGTTATCCCATTTGGCGATAACGGAAGGTTTCCCGGAGGAGACATTATCCCATTTGGCGATAGGGGAAGGTTTTTCGGAGGAGACGTTATCCCATTTGGCGATAACGGAAGGATTTGAGAAAATGTTATTCCATTTGGAGATAACAGAGTGTTTTTTTGAGAGACAACGTTATTCCATTTGGAGATAACGGGAAATTTTGGAGATAACGGAAAATTTTGAGAAAACGTTATTCCATTTAGAGATAACGGAAGATTTTGAGAAAACGTTATTCCATTTGGAGATAACGGAGAATTTTTTGGAAAAAACGTTATTCCATTTGGAGATAACGAAAGATTTTGGAGAAAACGTTATTCCATTTGGAGATAACGGAAATTCTTGGTTAAATGGAAAATACAGGGGCAAAAATGTAAATTCAGTCTGAGGCGAATGAAACCGCCCGACATGAGATGGGGAAAAAGAAGCCGCCCGGCTTGAAAGTTAATTTCACCAGATTATTTAAACAGAAAGGGGACGGGCAGTAGCCATTGTTGCTGTTATTCTTGCGAGGAGAGAGGAGAGAAAAGAGAGAAAATCATCCAAGGCTTTCGAATCTCTAGCTTCCTATTGCTTTAAATGGACCAAGAAGGGAACATCTTGCCCCGCCAAGCGCGTCGAACTTTGTCTCAGGTCGCGAGGATGAGGCGGAGGGAGGTTGTTAGGACCGAGCGGAAGTATGACTTCGCGGCACCCACTTCTGAGTTCTATCCTAGTAAAAGGGAGCACAAGTCTATAAAACCTCAATCGATTGGGGTAAGCACTCTCGATTTACTTGATTTCATTGATTTTGATTGATTTTTGATTGATTAGGGCTAGACTCAAATTTTGGGAACTTTTGGATTTTCCTTGTGATTTTGTTGATGATTTTAGGGATTTGACAATTAACCTACGAAGCTAAGGATATGAATAATCATGCATGTGCAATTTATTTGAAGAAATATGAGAATGACTCATTTTTTGAAAATAAAGTGAGAAAAATAATGCCTAAAATGTGACGGAGTTCTTGCATGTGCTAGAATTAGGTCAACTCCTAATCATGGATGTGAAAACAAGATTTTGGACGATGAAAATGATTCATGCATGCCATCTTGAAAGATTAAAATCTATATGCAAAGAATTTCGTGAAAACTGGAATTTTTGTGTTTGGGAGAGCATGTGCTCGGGGTGACGTGTTTCAAATGATGAAAGATATGTATTATAGGAAAATGATGCTAGAAAACTTCTAATGAATGCTTTTCTTTGGCGATGTGTGCATTATTTTGTGAATATATGCATGCTTCTTAGGTAAGTTGAAGGACTAACGTGCTTTTGCTGTGCTTACCTGCAGGAGAGCAAGTCACGGGGCTGAGATAGCGGTGAAGTTATGGGTGAGGATGCCCAACTTTGAGAAGGATGGCCACAATCCTAGGCAGCTTGTGGTGGCGACTGGTCTCCATTCTTTTGTCGAGTCTATCGGCCAAGGCATTCACGTGACATCTAAGAACAAGGGGTTAGTCCAAGCTCTTTCTGAGTTTTGGTGGGACACCACTCACAGCTTCCATCTGAGCTGGGGAGAGGTCACGGTGACTCCCGCCGACTTTATAGCTATTACTGGCCTGAGGTTCACCGATCGGCTTGTGACCCGGAGGGATCACATTTCTGAGGCTGAGTTCAGAGGTTATGTGGGTTTTGACCTCCGTCCGAAGGGGCTAGGGATGGAGACTAGGTTTGTTGAGGATGAGGTTTTGATGTGTATGGAGGGTTTTGCAGCTAATGAGGTGACTGTCCACCAGTTTGCGAGAGCTTTCTTGTGGTTGACTCTGTTTGTCACCATCTTTGCCAATTCTAGGACGTTGGCGATGGTTTGTCTATTGGAATCTTTGGTTGACTTGGATACGATTGGGGAGGTCTCTTGGGGTGAGGCCGGATTGGTGGAGCTTTATTTCTCTCTGGATTTGTACAGCCGGAACAAGGCTGCTTCGATGGACTGCTTTTCTTTTGCTTTGGAGGTATTCTCATTCTCTTTTTCTCTTTTCCTTTTATGTCATAAAGATTTTGCGAGAGAAATGACCCTTATGTTCTGACATGCAGGTCTGGTTTTTTGAGGTTATTGGGTTCTTTCCTTGGAACCAGCAGAGCGATCCCGCTATCTTCCCGGCTATGGTGTGAGAGCCTCCCCAACTCCAGGACCTATAAACTCGTGTCCCAAGCTGGAGGGTCTCAAAACTACCTTCTTTTAAAAAACTTTTCTTTATTTTAACTTGAAAAGTATAACAACCCTTTTTCAAATCAAAATCAAAATAACCTTTCTACTTGGAGGTGATTTATAAACCAAGTTCAAAACCATAACCTGTTTAATTACAAACAGTATAACTGTAAAGGCTTACACAAGCCAACTTGAAAACCAAACCAATCCCAGGTTTATTACAACACAACATCCTGAAAATGTTTTATAAAAGTTTTATATACAAAACTCCCCAAAAGAATAACAACCACCACCTACTCCCAACTCCCAAACCATACATACCCTGACAACCCCAAAAAGATGATCCAAACTCCTCTTCGGCCTCACCGATCCGGTCCACCTGTCTCAGCGGGATCTAAAACAATAAAGGGAGAAGGGGTGAGAAGAAATCTTAGCAAGCTATTATGGATGCAACAATATGCCAAATAATATGCAACACATAAACAAGTTGCTCATAATCACATTGGTAAAGCGGTAAACACATTACGTTACCTCCTTTTTACCTTTCCCATCTGAATAATTGTAGTACAATGGTGGGAGTAATACTCCACTCATTTGTGAACTGCTTAGGAATATTCACTTCTTATAAGACCCATTTTTCAGGGAAGATATAAGATAGCAGCACCTTATGAACTGCTTAGGCATATTCACAAAAGTTGTACCCTAGTCTGTGGCCACAGAGAGGGAGAGGTCACAGGTAAAAGGAAATCTAAGCACTTTATGAAATAATTTCTCATAAGTGATAGTATTCCATTATATCCCCAATGATCAGCTGATATAAACACATTCAAGTACATAATAGATACTTGAAATTAAATCCACCCCTTGGGATATCAATACATAACATGGTACTGCAACTCATGTTAAACCAATCACAATAGTGCAACATATATTTAAACACTATTGAATAACAATAAACCAACACATGGTATTAATACTCATGCTCAACCCAATAAAGTAGTGCAACATGTATTTCAAGCACTATAAGAACCAATAACCATATATAGGTAATCACATAGAGGTACAATGTATATCAAGTAGCCCTACCTATTCATAACATCACATTAAACACCTTCTATAAAGGTTCCATATTCAAATACCAAGTTTTTATCAACTTTGGTTAACTAATTTCATTGCCTTTCAACCATGTTCAAGACAATATTTAAAGCCCTTCCCAATATCATTTTGGGCCATTTAAGACTCCATTGTGTAGTACTAATGTTGTACTAGAGTTATAGTTAAAGAGGGACTAAATCCATGTCGCGCCCCAAACTAGAGACCTACTTGGCCCCACGTTCGGAACACGCTCGGAAGACGCCTTTATTTTTAAAAAAATTTCGAAATGTCCTTTTTAAACTTTATCATTTTTAAAGACCTACTAAATGTAAAGACTTTCAAGTACAAACCATTCAACTTTTAAAACATTTACAAACCACACACAAAGTTATTTTATAACACAAGGAACCTAGTTCCCAAATTTAAAGATATTTACAAACCTTACTAAGTTGCAAAAATAAGGACAACAGCGTCTAGGATACTACCCCAAGGTTTACATTTACAATGTAACCAACTATACAATACCTTGAACAAAATACCACCCAACTCGGCGTCCTCACGTGATCAAAGTGGCCTAGCCCCAGGCTCTCCTCTATCTAAGAAAGCAATAAAAGGACGGGGTGAAAAAAATCTCAGCAAGTTATTATGTATGCAGCAATATGATATGCAATCATAATATGAAATTTTATTTATTTATTTATTTATTTTTTGGCAAAAGGAGGATGGAACCTCCCTAGATTTTATTAAATAATGAAAAAAAAAGGTACAAACATGGTGGGGGACATGACAACCTCAACCACCAGAAAAAGGAAATCTAAGGGGAAGGCCACACACACGTCGTATGGTCCTTTACAATAGAGGGAGGGGTGACTGCAATAAATAGAATACAATATATATAAAAACCTGGCCATAAAGCTAATTAAACCGAGCATGGGGAGTCTAGCTTTGTCCAAGGCAAAACAGCCTTTACGAAAGCATATAACAGCAAACATCATATATATATCACATTCTTATCAACACAAAGAAAGATATATACATAAACACATAAGTGCAATACTGTAACACTGAGAAGGATACTGAGCCAAGGTTTAATCCTCAAAAGGATATCACGATCCAAGCAAAGATCATCCGTCAAGAAACAGCTCCTAACCAAATCATAATAACCACAACAAAATGTGACTACGACACAAAGTCATATCCAATAGTGCAACTAGACTACTTCTTGAGCTAGTCCACTACTCCCATACCATGGCCTATGGCCGGGCAAACAGGGAACCAAGCAGACTATAACGAACTCGCTCGGGTGCCATTATAGTCCCGTAACTGCCTAATTCAAGCACCATCTCGGATCAATTAAAAGCACAAAAGACACATACTACACAATCACCGATGATTCCAAAGTAGGGAACCATACCCATATAACATATCACAATGATATCCAAATGATAACAAGTATCCATGAACACTAGCACTAAGGATAAACAATCCTTGAACCAATTAAACTTAGGATTCCAAAGTAGGGAACCCTAATCAAACACATCATAAAGATGTCAAACAATTATCAAAAGTGCAACACATATTGTCTACACATTTATAATAACATTCAAGGATGTAACAACAATCATAAACCATGTATATGAAATCACGTAAGGCACAATATATAACCAATAAGCCCTACATGCTCAATATACAACAATTAATAACCTCTATAAAGGTTCAAGATCAAATTACCAATTTTGGATAACTTTGGTTAAGTTGCAAATCAAGCCTGCCAATCATTTTCCGAACAATATTTAAACAACTTCCACAAATCCATTTAGATCAATTAAGACATAATTGGGTAGCTAAAGTGTTGTACTTCAATTATAGTTAAAGAGGGTTCAATTATATACTAGGTTGAATAGGTTTCAAGGCTTGGAAAATGCTTCAGAGGTGGCAGGGCAGGGCACGACTCGTGCCCAATTGATACCCTGAATACCGCCGTCCCCTTGGGCACGAAAATGCACGACCGTCCAACCTCAAGTGGACGACTGTGCCATAGGCACGAGTCGTGCCCTCTACGTAAATCGAAACAAAGGGCAGTAAACACGCAACCAATTTTCCAAAGTAACCAAGACCAAAATACTCTATTTCTAAGGTACCAAAACAGGTACCAAACATCAGTAAAAAAGACCAACTCATTTATACCCTTTCCAATACATTCCAACACTAACCAACATCATTTTATAACTAACCTTTGTTCCATATTGCCATGCAACTATTTCATTAAGCCATTAAAACCATAATATCAATTTTTCCCATACTCTTTCTACTACAACAACACCACCATGACCAATTACCATTTCCAAGCTTTCTAATTCAAGGAAAATAGGTCCAAAATACCAAAAATCATTTATACAATATCAATAACAACAATAATCATGGAATGAACAATTTTTGGAAGGGAATCATAACAACTTACCAAAATAGTGCGAAATGAAATATTTATTTGACCGGCTCTATGCGTTCCCTTCGTCACCACGAACAAGAATACACGATTTGTTTTGAAAACGGAAAGGTAATGAACTTGGAATAATTTTTAGAAGGAACTTAGGGTTTTGGAAATCTCCATGGCTTTTGAAGAAGAAGAATTCTGAGGAAGATGAAAAATGATTTTCTCTTTACTAATTCCATGGTTAATTATGAAAGGTTCTACTAAAGCTCCTCCCAAGTCTAAGGAAATGAAATTAACACCTCAACCTTTATTCTTCACACAAAAGCACCTCAAGGTTAATTACAAATTAATACTAAATTTCCCAAAAGTTACCAATTTAACTACACTCTCCTAATTTTCCTTTAAGACATTAGATAATTATTTCCATTTATTCATATATGTAAATTAGCATATAATTTATAAAAAATTGTAACTACCACATAATTGTCACAACAAAATGCAAAACATTATTAAGAATTGGAATACACGCCAACGTAACGAGTTCAAGCATATTTTAAATAATGCCTAGGATTCGGGTCGTGACATTCACTCCCCCTAAAAGAAAATTCAATCCGAATTTTAACTTGACTTACCACGAACATCGAACAACCAAGGATATTTCCACTCCATTTCCTCCCGGAGCTCCCAAGTAGATTCTTCCACATCATGGTTCCTCCAAACCACTCTCACAAGAGGAATACTCTTATTTCTCAGTTCTTGCACCTTAGTATCAATAACTTGAACCGGCTGCTCCACGTAAGACAAATCTGGCTCTATATCCTCGGGAATCCCCGGCAACACGTGAGAAGGATCATAAACATACTTCCGTAGCATTGAAACATGAAATACACTATGCATTCTCTCAAGCGATGAAGGTAAAGCAAGACGATATGCTAAATTTCCCACTCTTTCTAAAATCTCAAAAGGCCCAACAAATCTCGGAGCTAATTTACCCTTCTTGCCATACCTCTTAATTCCCACCTTTGGCGAAACCCGCAAAAATACTAAGTCACCTAATTGAAACTCAAGGTCTTGCCTTCTATGATCAGCATAACTTTTATGTCTACTCTGGGCTGTCTTCAATCGTTCCCAAATAATCTTGACTTTCTCAACTGAATCCCGAACCATATCAAGACCCCAAATCTTAGCTTCACCCACTTCATCCCAACAAATCGGAGACCTACACTTCCTCCCATAAAATGCTTCATAAGGTGCCATCTCAATACTTGATTGATAACTATTATTGTAGGAAAACTCAACAAGAGGCAAATGAACGTCCCAAGAATCAGAGAAGTCTACCGAACAAGCTCGTAACATATCTTCAAAAATCTGAATGGTCCTCTCGGATTGGCCATCAGTCTGAGGATGGAATGCTGTACTAAATCTCAACTCTGAATCCAAAGCTTTTTGCAACGCTTGCCAAAATTTGGAAGTAAATCTAGGATCCCGATCTGATACAATGCTAACAGGAACCCCGTGCAACCTGACTATCTCATGAATATATAACTTCGCAAGCTTCTCCATCGAATAACTAATGTCAATAGGTAAGAAATGAGCGAACTTTGTCAATCTATCCACAATTACCCACACGACGTCATGCTTCTGACTAGTTCGAGGTAATCCCGTAACAAAATCCATGGTGTATGTTCCCACTTCCACTCCGGAATTTCTAACGGCTGAAGCAACCCGGCGGGTCTTTGATGTTCCGCTTTAACTTGTTGACACGTTAAACATTTCGACACATAATCGGCTATTTCTCTTTTCATGTTATTCCACCAAAAATGTTGTTTCAAATTGTTATACATCTTCGTACTCTCGGGATGAATAGTATACTTGGATTGATGACCTTCATCAAGAACTCAGCTCTTCACCCCCTCAATATTTGGCACGCACAATCGGCCTCTAAAAGTCAACACTCCCTCGGAGCTAAGGGAGACCTCCTTGAATTTTCCATCCTCGATTTTATCTAAAATTTTCTTTAATTCTAAATCCTCCTTTTGAACCTCTTTTATTTGTTGAATCAAGCTTGGTGAAGCAGAAATGTTCGCAAAGATAGCCCCATGCCTCGACTCTCGGGGACACCAATCTCGAGCATCCTCTAACATCTTCCATTCCCGAACCATCAAGGAAGCGACATACAATTTCCTACTGATAGCATCTGCCACAACATTAGCTTTGCCCGGGTGATAAGAAATGGTGCAATCATAATCCTTCAACAACTCCATCCATCTCCGCTGCCTATTGTTCAACTCCTTTTGCGAGAAAAGCTATTTCAAACTTTTATGGTCCATGAAAATTTCATACTTGGCTCCGTAAAGATAATGCTTCCATTTGTGCAATGCGAAGATAATAGCTGCAAGCTCCATATCATGAGTTGGGTAATTCTGTTCACACGAGGTCAACATCCTAGAGGCATAAGCAATAACCTTCCCATTTTGCATTAACACACATCCCAAGCCTTCCATCGAAGCATCACAGTAAATAACCAACCCATCTTTCCCATTTGGTAGCACAAGGACAGGTGCCGATGTCAATCTCTTCTTCAATTCCTCAAAACTATCTTGGCACTTCTCACTCCACACGAAAGGTATATTCTTCCGAGTCAACTGAGTCAACGGAGTAGCAATCTTTGAAAACACTTTTATGAATCTTCTACAATACCCGACCAACCCTAGAAAACTCCGAATCTCGGTAACTGATTTCGGCCTTTTCCAACTAACCACGGCTTCAATCTTGGAAGGATCAACTGAAATTCCGCCCTTGGAAACAACATGGCCTAGGAAAGAAACCTCCTCAAGCCAAAACGCACACTTACTAAATTTAGCAAACAACTGCTTCTCCCGGAGTACCGTCAAAACCATTCTCAAGTGTTGTTCATGCTCCTCCCAAGATTTAGAATAGACGAGAATTTCATCAAAAAACACAACAACGAAAGTATCAAGATAAGGTTTAAAAACTCGATTCATCAAATCCATGAAAATGACTGGAGCATTCGTTAAACCAAAAGGCATGACAAGGAATTCGAAGTGACCATACCGAGTATGAAAAGCTGTCTTGGAAACATCCTCAGGACGAACTTTCAGCTGATGGTACCCGCTTCTCAAATCAAGCTTAGAAAAGACTGTCGCACCTTGTAATTGATCAAATAGGTCATCAATATGAGGTAGAGGGTATTTGTTCTTTACCGTCACTTGGTTCAACTGTCGGTAATCAATACAAAGTCTCAACGACCCATCTTTCTTCCTAACAAACAATACCGGAGCTCCCTATGGTGAGACACTCGGTCGGATGAATCCCCGATCAAGCAATTCCTGCAACTGAGCTTTCAACTCTTTCAATTCAGCTGGAGCCATTCTATACGGTGCCTTGGATATCAGAGCTGTACCCGAAAGCAATTCAATCCCAAACTCTATCTCTCTATCCGGAGGCATCACATACTCGAAAGAGAACACATCCGGAAACTCCTTAACTATTGGTACATCCCCAAATTCAGGCAACCCTTTAGTAGTATCTAAGACACTAGCCAAGAATCCCGTACAACCACGAAGCAACAACTTTCTAGCTTTCACATAAGAAATGACACGAATAGTCCCAACCGAAGGAATAGCCTCAAAAATAAACTTAGGCATATTCGGGACGGAAAAGGTAACAACCTTCTTATGACAATCGACTAAAGCATGGTATTTGCTTAGCCAATCCATACCCAAAATGACATCAAAATCATGCATAGGCAACACTACCAAGTCAGCAGGTAAAACATGATCACAAATATGCACATCACAGGCACGTAACACCTCATCAATTACTAAACACTCTCCCATCGAAGTTGACACTTCTAGCACATAAGGCATAGATTCCACAGAAACAGGCAATTTTGATGCAAAATGCATGGACACATACGAATGAGATGAGCCAGGATCTATTAGTGCATGTGCTCTCATACTTGCTATAAAAATAGTACCTCCGATGACGTTGGAGGAATCTGCCTCTTGTTGTTGATTCACCGCAAAGACCCGACCCTGAACCTTAGGCCTCCCCGAAGAATCTCTCCTCTGCCCCTGAGAAGTCCCAGCTCCACTCCCGGATGGTTGCTTCTTTGACTTTGGACAATCCTTCTGAAAATGTCCCAACTGTCCACAATTCAAACATTTACCCTATTTCTTCCAACAATTATCCTCGATATGTCCCTCCTTCTGACAATAACTACAAACTTTCTTTGGTACATTCCCTGAAATGAAACCCTGTCTTCGAACACTAGATTGACCTTGCGGCTGTCCTCTAAATTGTGATGTTGATCCTTGCCCTCCTCGACTATCTCGACCTTGTTGGTGGGATCTATTTTGTCCTCCTTGCCTTCCTGTACTTACTACTTCCATTTTCCTCTTATGATCTTCAATGTCGTGCTCCACATGGTAAGCATGATCAACGGCATCTTGCAAATTTTGAAACTTGTGGGATACTAACTGAGTACGGATCACTGTCTTCAAGCCTCGCACAAATCTCATAGCCTTCTTCTCGTCGGTTGCCACCAAATGAGTGCAATATCTCGCTAATTCCGTATACTTGGCCACATACTGAGCCACTGTCAATACATTCTGCTCTAGGTTAAGAAATTCTATCTCCTTCTTGTCTTGATCCACCGTCGGAATAAAGTGCTCCTTGAACTTTCTTAGAAAATTCTCCCAAGTGTACGGAACATGAGCCTCATCCCAAATTGCTTTTAAAGTTCTCCACCAATGCTCCGCCGCACCAGAAAACTTGTAAGCTGCGAATCTGACTCGTTCATCTTCAATACACCTCAACACATCAAAGATTTTCTCCATTGCCTCTATCCATCTCTCCGCCTTTAACACATCCGGCTCACCTGCATAACCAATAGGTTTCAGCTTCAAAAACTGCTCCAATCCAACCCTTGGCGCTGCTTGCTCTCCTTGTTGTCTTTGATCATTCATGGCCTTCATAGCCGCTTCTAACATTCCTTGGAACATCTCCCGGATCTCCTCTCAAACATTTCCACGGCCTAAAGGTCCGGTCGGATCACCTTCTTCCCCTGCCATAATGATTTAGTACCTGCATATAACATTTAACGTCACTCACTCAATCCATACTACCCTCCTAGGTCACGTAGTCACTCTAGACTATCTAAACCTAAGGCTCTGATACCAACTGTCGCGCCCCGAACCGGAGACCTACTTGGCCCCACGTTCAGAACACGCTCAAAAGACGCCTTTATTTTTAAAAACTTTTTCGAAATGTCCTTTTTAAACTTTATCATTTTTAAAGACCTGCTAAATGTAAAGACTTTCATGTACAAACCATTCAACTTTCAAAACATTTACAAACCACACACAAAGTTCTTTTACAACACAAGGAAGCTAGTTCCCAAATTTAAAGATATTTACAAACCTTACTAAGTTGCAAAAATAAGGACAACATCAAGTCTAGGATACTACCCCAAGGTTTACATTTACATAATGTAACCAACTATACAATACCTTGAACAAAATACCACCCAACTCGGTATCCTCACGTGATCAACGTGGCCTAGCCCCAATCTCCTCTATCTAAGAAAGCAATAAAAGGACGGGGTGAGAAAAATCTCAGCAAGTTATTATGTATGCAGCAATATGATATGCAATCATAATAAGAAAGCATATAACAGCAAACATCATATATATATCACATTCTTATCAACACAAAGAAAGATATATGCATAAACACATAAGTGCAATACTGTAACACTGAGAAGGATACTGAGCCAAGGTTTAATCCTCAAAAGGATATCACGATCCAAGCAGCATCATCCGCTGAAGAAACAGTTCCGAAACCAAATCATAATAACCACAACAAACAGGACTATGACACAAAGTCATATCCAATAGTGCAACTAGACTACTTCTTGAGCTAGTCCACTACTCCCAAACCATGACCTATGGATGGGCAAACAGGGAACCAGTGTACGGACTATAACGAACTCGGCTCGGGTGCCATTATAGTCCCGTAACACTGCCTAATTCAAGCACCATCTGGACATGAATTAAAAGCACAGTACTACGTACTTGCTTACAATCACCGATGATTCCAAAGTAGGGAACCATACCCATATAACATATCACAATGATATCCAAGTGATAACAAGTATCCATGAACACTAGCACTAAGGCTAAACAATCCTTGAACCAATTAAACTTAGGATTACAAAGTAGGGAACCCTAATCAAACACATCATAAAGATGTCAAACAATTATCAAAAGTGCAACACATATTGTCTACACCTTTATAATAACATTCAAGGATGTAACAACAATCATAAACCATGTATATGAAATCACGTAAGGCACAATATATAACCAATAAGCCCTACATGCTCAATATACAACAATTAATAACCTCTATAAAGGTTCAAGATCAAATTACCAATTTTGAATAACTTTGGTTAAGTTGCAAATCAAGCCTGCCAATCATTTTCTGAACAATATTTAAACCACTTCCACAAATCCATTTAGATCAATTAAGACATCATTGGGTAGCTAAAGTGTTGTACTTAAATTATAGTTAAAGAGGGTTCAATTATATACTAGGTTGAATAGGATTCTAAGGCTTGGAAAATGCTTCAGAGGTGGCAGGGCAGGGCACGACTCGTGCCCAATCGATACCCCTCCAGAATCAGTCGTCCCCCCTTGGGCACGAAAATGCACGATTGTCCAACCTCAAGGGACGACTCGTGCCATAGGGCACGAGTCGTGCCCTCTGCACAGAAATCAGAAACAGGCAGAAACATCAGCAACCAATTTTCCAAAGTAACCAAGACCAAAATACTCTATTTCTAAGGTACCAAAACAGGTACCAAACATCAGTAAAACAGACCAACTCATTTCATACCCCTTCCAATACATTCCAACACTAACCAACATCATTTTATTACTAACCTTTGTTCCATATTGCCATGCAACTATTTCATTAAGCCATTAAAACCATAATATCAATTTTCCCATACTCTTTCTACTACAACAACACCACCATGACCAATTACCATTTCCAAGCTTTCTAATTCAAGGAAAATAGGTCCAAAATACCAAAAATCATTTATACAATATCAATAACAACAATAATCATGGAATGAACAATTTTTGGAAGGGAATCATAACAACTTACCAAAATAGTATGAAATGAAATATTTATTTGACCGGCTCTACGCGTTCCCCTCGTCACTACGAACAAGAATACGCGATTTGTTTTGAAAACAGAAAGGTAATGAACTTGGAATAATTTTTAGAAGGAACTTAGGGTTTTGGAAATCTCCATTGCTTTTGAAGAAGAAGAATGGGGGAAAGGAATGAAAACTGATTTTCCATTCCTAATTCCATGGATAATTATGAAAGGTTCTATTAAAAAAAAATTCCAAGTCTAAGGAAAGTTGCAATTAAAATGAAAATTCAACTTTATTCTTCACAAAAGTGATGGAAAGCACCTCAAGGTTAATAACAAATTAATACTAAATTTCCCAAAAGTTACCAATTTAACTACACTCTCCTAATTTTCCTTTAAGACATTAGATAATTATTTCCGTTTATTCATATATGTAAATTAGCATATAATTTATAAAAAATTGTAACTACCACATAATTGTCACAACAAAATGCAAAAAATTATTAAGAATTGGAATACACGCCAACGTAACGAGTTCAAGCATATTTTAAATAATGCCTAGGATTCGGATCGTGACAATCCATACTAGGTTGCTTAGGTCTACAAGCTTGCAAAATTGACCTCAGAAAACAGTCCTGGGCACGACTCGTGCTCATGGGCATGACTCGTGCCCAACCCCTGCACGAGTGCATCAATTATCACGACTATGTCATACGAGTGAAACCTGAGGGTCACGACTCGTGCTCCAGGGCACGAGTCATGCCCTTTGCCCAGAATCATGCTGAAGCTGCAAAACATCAACGAGAATAAGGAAACTTACCATTTTCCTTCAAACTCAGCCATTTCAACCAAGCCACTTCACTATATGTACATATTTTAGATCATAAACATACTCCCTCCATGCCATGTACCATATTACACCACCTTTCTATTTAACCAAACCATATTTTACAACTCCTTCACCCTAACTATTTGAAAAACCATAATTTCATCATTTCTAAGGCCAAATAACTTGCATA
Source organism: Adenophora triphylla var. japonica (assembly GCA_022495995.1). Taxonomy (NCBI): domain Eukaryota; kingdom Viridiplantae; phylum Streptophyta; class Magnoliopsida; order Asterales; family Campanulaceae; genus Adenophora; species Adenophora triphylla. The sequence continues at coordinate 119,102 of JAFEMH010000035.1, read as the reverse complement.
ACATTATCAAGGACGCATTATATCATCTTTATACATATTATGAACAATTATAGAAAGAATCATAATAACTTACCAAAAATAGGTCGAAATAAAAAGAAGATTTGATCGGCTATACTTGTGTCTTATTTGCAGCTTCTACCGCTCCATTGGTCTGAGGCTTGTACGGGGATGATTTGTGGCGAGTGACTTTGAATTTTGATAACAATCTATTGCAGTCTCTTACAAAGTGTGTCCCGTTATTCGAGATGATCTCATTTGGCACCCCATATCTGCACATGATGTTTTCTTTGATAAACTGGGCCACTTTTTTGGAAGTGAGGACCTTCTTAGACTTTGCTTCCACCCATTTCGTGAAGTAGTCCACTGCCATTAACACAAACTCATGCCCATTGCTTCCAGCTGGGGCTATCTTCCCTATTACGTCAATACCCCAAGTTGCAAATGGCCAAGGAGTCGTCATGCAGTACAGGTCGTGAGGCGGGAGATGATTAAGGTTGGCAAACTGTTGGCATTTATCGCACTCTCGGACATGCTGAACACAGTCTGTTTCCATGGAAATCCAGTAGTAACCCATTCCGAGGATCACTTGCATTAACGCTCTGGCATTCATGTGAGGACCGCAGGGACCATTATGGACTTCGTTCATTAGCTCTCTTGCCTTTTCTTTGGTGACACACAGAAGAAGTGGTCCTTGGTATCGCTTTTTGTACAGATCGCCTCCTAGGATGACATAGTGAGAGGCCAGCCGTTTCAAGGCTTGCAAGCTTTTAGCTTTGATGCCTTCCTTCAGCTTACCTTCTTTGTCTCTAAAAGATGAATCTCCATCTTTGAGAAACTGGTAAACTTGATTGTACCAAGGTTCCTTGACAAGCTCAGGTCCCAATTCTATCTCGGAACGGAAAGCTGGGGCTTCCCTTCTACCCACTCTGAATGGTTTTACTGCCTTTCCCTCGGGGATCTCTACCAATGAGGCTAGAGTAGCAAAGGCATCTGCAAATCTATTCTTGTCTCTTGGCAGGTAGTGGAAGGTCACTTCTCTGAACTGCTCCGTCAATTCTTCCATGTAGGCATGATACCTCTGGAGGTTAGGATCCACAGTCTTCCATTTGTTAGAGACCTGGTTAATGATCAAGGCTGAGTCTCCGTAGACCTCGAGTTCCTTGACATTTCTTTTTAGGGCAGCCTCCAAACCAGCTATACAGGCTTCATACTTTGTCGCATTATTTGTGACAGAGAAGTTCAACTTGATGGCTATTGGCGTATGCTCATCTTTCGGGTCTACCAACAGCATTCCTATGCCATTTCCTCTTTTGTTAGCAGCTCCATCAAAGGAGAGTTGCCATCGATTCTCAGGCTCAACAACGAAGATCCCTTCGTCTGGAAATTGGAGTTCAGGCCCCCGGTCCTCATTGCTAGGGAAATTTGCCAGATGGTCTGATAGCGCTTGACCCTTAATTGCCTTTCTTGTCACATAGTTGATGTCAAATTCTGCTAGGAAGAATGACCACTTTTCTAGCCGCATCGAAAGGGAAGAAGGTTTGTCGAAGATGTACTTGATGGGATCCATTTTCGAGACCAAATTCACAGAATGGGCCTGCATGTAGTGTTTCAGTTTCCCGACTACCCAGACTAGTCCTGCACAAGTCTTTTCACACGCCGAGTAATTGAGCTCACTCCCTTGCAGCTTTTGACTAACAAAGTAAATGGCATTTTCTACCCGAGAATCCTTCTTTTCATGAGCCAGCATAGCCCCAACTGTCGTGTCAGTGACAGTGAGATAGAGCAGAAGAGGTTTCTATCCATGCGGGGGGCATAGTACTGGGGGATTTACTAGGTACGCCTTGATTTGGTCAAAGGCATCCTGGCATTCTTCATTCCATTCTGTATCAACATTTTTCTTCATAAGCTTGAAGATGGGCTCACACATAGTAGTCAGCTGATTGATAAAACAGCTGATGTACTGTAACTTGCCCATAAAGCTTTTGACTTCTGTCTGGGTTCGAGGTGGCCTCATGTCCATTACGGCTTTGATATTTCGGGGATCGGCTTCAATGCCTCGCTCTGTGACCATGTACCCAAGCACTTTTCCCCTTGTCCTCCAAAGGTGCATTTTGCAGGGTTCAGTCTCATAGAATGTTGTCTTAACCGCTCAAAGAACTTTCGCAGGTCAACAAGGTGTTGTCCATCCACGCCTTTAGAGTGGATAATCATATCATCGACATAGACCTTGATTTCCTTGTGGATCATGTCATGAAAGTGTGCAGTTGCTGCCCTTAGCCCCAGTGTTTTTCAACTCAAAAGGCATCACCGTGTAACAGTACGTCCCCCATGGGTGTGGTGAAAGCTATTTTTTCCTGGTCCTCTTCGGCCATCTTGATCTGGTTGTAGCCAGAAAAACCATCAACGAAAGACTTGACTTCGTAGTGGCCGTGACGTCCACCAAAATGTCTATGTTTGGCAACGGGTAATCGTCCTTGGGATTGGCCTTGTTTAGAACCCGAAAATCTACACAGCAGTGCACCTTCCCGTTGGCTTTAGTCACAGTCACGATATTCGACAACCAGGTCGGATATTCAATAACCCTGATGAATCCTACCCGCAACATCCTTTCAATCTCCTCCTTGACCTACAGAGACCATTCTGGCTTGATTTTCCTTAGCTTCTGTTTTACCGGCTTGGCATCGGGTGTCAAAGGGATCCTGTGTTCCACAATTGAGCTGTCCAGCCCTAGCATGTCCTTGTAAGACCAGGCGAACATATCTACATACTCTCTGCCGAGGAGGTTAACACTCGTCAAAACCTCCTCGACAGTTTGGGCCTGATTTTCCTCTTTATCAGTAACCTGCTTAAAGATTTCTTTAATGTATTGTTCATTTAGTGTGTTTGCATCTTGTTCAAATGAATCATTATTAACTGTTGTTAGGTTATTAGTTAATTTATCATTTGTTAAGTTGGCAATAAGGGGATACTCGAAAAGATCTATCATTTCATTTAATGCAAAGGGAAAGATAACATTGGCGACACACTCATAATCTTCAGGCGTGAGGCCATCAGATGACTTAGAGGACTGAAACTCAAAGACACCTGACTCTAGAGAATGGATGACATGGTATTTGACATGACTAGACTGAGAGGGACGGGGAACCAATCCAAGCTCCGTGATCATTCGCTGTTGGCTGGCTATCGGCCCTGAAAATGTCTCCCAATTCTTCAAAGGCATCTCTATCTTAGTCACCAGAGTGCGGGGATTAAAAGGTTCTTTACTGCCGTCTCCAATTACTGCAACTGTCTCATCATCTGAGCTGAAGTCGATCAAGTCAGAAATCTATGCTTCTTCATCAAACAACTTCTGTAAGACTGGCTCACTATCCTCACTGCTGGCAGCTTCTATCTGGCTGATCTTTGGGAGGGCTAACATGAAGGTAGAGAAATCCATTACCCCTGATGGGAAGAGTACTGGCTCTTTGAAGCAGTCTGGGCTTCTTTTGAAGACATACTTGTTCTGAACAGTGGTGGTAGCCCCAGGAATATTTGGCAAGTCAAGAAACATCCTCCGAATAGGATTAGCTGGTTTTCCACGAGCCTTTTCAAGGTTTTCCAAAAGACTTTTCCTCACGGACTGCTGACTATCACTCTCATCATACTGGGTCTCACCTTTTATGAAGTACTGGGTCAGAGACAAACTGTAAGGACGGAGATGAACCCCTTCATTTCGCTTTTCCATAACTATTCCCCCAGCTTTTCTGTAATCCTGAGGATGCGGTTTGTGTTGGTGTAATGCCCTAGGCTATAGTTATGTTTAACTTGAACCGTTATGTATCATCTTTATCATTTATTATAGAGCGTGTCTATTCTGTTCATTATATGTTTGCATGTTTATTATATTGAACTGCGTCCCTAGTTGCTGTGAACAACTAGTATAAGTTGGTGATGGATAATCACGGAGATGCACATTATACTTATGGGTACTTGCTAGAGAACGAGTACTGGACTTGACCTACTTATGAGATTTATGACATGGTCTGTTGTCATGATTAAATCTCATGATAGTCGTGTCATTGAATCCTTTGTATCTGAGATTATCATCGTCTTCCACATGATAAAGATCGTGTTTGATGTAGTCTAACACTATCTTTAATCGGATAGCAATAAGGGTTATGTTAGCATGATTGGATTCATGTAGGGAAGAATGATAAGTCAAGATGGGATTTGTCCCTCTCTATGTGAGAGAGATGTTTGCTTGGGCCCCTCGATGAATAGTGTTGATGAAACATATGGCCATACTCAAGATATTTGATAGAGATCAAATGCATTTGGATTATCAACATATTCGGAATCGAGAAAGCATTGAACAAGATGAGTTGACATGGACCATGACTCATGTTCAATTTGACATCGTGGACAAAGGGATTGTGACATTTGATCTATTAAGGAATCAAGATTTGATGTTATATTAATTGGATGGATATAATGGTTTGCTAGAAACCACTTATATCTTGTGATGTCGATGTTTCGAATCACTGCCAACATAAATATAATTCCTATTGGGTCACACACAAAGAACGAATTTGATCATTGGCTGAAAATTGAAGATTTTGGGTTCTGGCATGACTCGTGACCAGGAGCACGACTTGTGCCCTGGGTCACCACTCGTGCCAAGGGTCACGACTCGTGACAAATGCAGAACGACTTCATTTTGGGGCAAACAAGGTTGGCACGTGAAAATATTGACTATGTGGGAATTGGGCACGACTCGTGCTATTGGGCACGAGTCGTTCCCTAAATCCATATGAGTGTTATATTTGTCACGAGTTTTGGCTATTGATTATTGAAAGGAGTTTCAATAATCGGGAAGGATCATCTAGCAATCCAACAAGAAGAGTTCTTGGTTCGTTCACGTGTGGATCACCATTAGAGGGAGGTTACTTTATCTCCTAAAGCTTGAAGACCTCCATTATTGATTCATCACCAAGGTAGAACAAGGAAGAAGAAGATCCAACTTTCATCAACGGTTCAAACATTTGAAGGTTGTTCGTCGATTCAAATAAGATTTGAATCTAAGATCCGTCCATGAAAGATCAACATAATCACATTAAGGTATGTAAATTCTATTTCATGATTTTAACTCTTCATGTTAGACGGATTATAGGGCTAGGGTTTTGCTTGTTATTTCTAAGTCTTCCGCTGCGTTTGTAACCTCAAAACCCAACAGTGGTATCAGAGCCGCGTCTTATCACGATTAGGTTAAAATTAGCATGCTAGATTTAATATATATATTTTTTTTTTTTGGCAAAAGGAGACGGTACTCCCTAGATTTTATTAAAACCGAAAAATAAAATTACAAACATGGTGGGGGACATAAAACCTTAACCACCAGAAAGAACACCTAGGGGGAGCTCTTACACAACCTGTAAGATCCTCTACAAAAAGGGGGGGGGAATCTAAAAACAAAAGGAAAATACATCAATAAAATAAAGAAAAAACTACTGCCTAATATTAGGATATGCAATCCGATCAAAATAGAGAAGGCTCTGGCACGGCTTGGGGCAAAACTCCAATGAAGTAAACTGAAAGTCCATTTGCGCAGCAGCCGAAATATTAGCAAGAAAAATGGCTTCCCCATGATCTTCCTCTTCTTGATAATCGGCATATTCAGATTTTTTCTCTTTTTGAGGATGGTGTGTTAAGGGAAGATTATATTCATAATACTTTTGGGCAGCAATGTTTGATGGAGATTCAATCCTATGGTATTCGGCTTGGTGGGGATCGAGATCAGCCATTTTGGTCCCCTTCCTCTTCGGGCAGGTTTTCTATTTCTTCGGCTTGGAGGGAATGTAGAATGTCCCGTACTCGGAGTAGGGTCTTTGCTTGGTGCTGGCATAAGTATATTCCTCTTAAGGTGTCCATTTTCATGTGGAAATGCCTTAAGGCTGCTCTCCCTACTGATGACAACATTTCTCGTAAAGGTATTTCTATTGTCTCTCGTTGTCATTGTTGTTCTAGCCCTTCTCTTGAATCCATTCATCACATTCTTCTTCATGGTGATATTGCCTTTCGTGTGTGGAATTTCTTTGGAAATTTGATTGGTTTTCAAATCTCGGGTTCTACTATCATGCAAAGGATGATTGCTTGGCATGCCTGTAAAAATTCCAAGCTTAGTAGGGTTGTGTTATGGTTGGGAGATATCCTTCCGAGTTTCATTTGTTGGGAGCTTTGGAAGCACAGGAATAAATGCAGGTTTGATGATGGGATTCCTAGTTGGGAAAAGGTCCGTAATAATATTCAATTCCATATTAGTGATATCCTTCGTGCTCATAGTCTATCTTTTCATATTATTCCTTCGGAGGTTAATATTGCTAAATTTTTTAATATTATTCTGGCCACCCCGTCTATTGCTCGTGTCAAGCTAGTTTATTGGTCCCCTCCTTCTGAGGGACAAGTGAAAGTTAATACATGGAGCTCGTGGTAACCCGGGCATTGCCTCGGGTGGAGGTATTTTACGTCATCATGATGGGTCTTTTATTTTTGCTTTTTCTCATTTTTATGGTAATGCTTCTAACATGGTTGCTGAAGCTAGGGCTGCTCTTGATGGAATTACTCAAGCTAGGCTTATGGGTTTTGATTCTATTTGGCTCGAGGTCGATTCTGAAGTTTTGTCTCTCATTTTACTTCGCAAATGCAATATTCCTTGGGAGATTTGGTATTACATTCAAGCCATTTTCAGATGCATGCTAGATTTAATATGATTAAATGCTTTACATGCTATATGTGAAACAGATCTATGATTTTATGTGTGTAGTTTTGAGAAAAACAAGTATATGTGATATGCTATGATCATGATTAATAATTGATTAATATGATTAGTCTTTTACATGGGATATTGGTCTATTTAATGTGATTAAAGTAGATTGGTAAATTCTCAAAATTGAAACAAATTGTTTCTTTAGGATTTGATGTTCGATTTAATATGATTAACATGATTATTTGAATCCGTATATTTTGACAATGGAATAATTATGTAGTTAATAATTGTTATTTATTACATGATTATTGGTATGATCCTAAAGTAGGATTTTATGTGAAAATCCCATGTTCATGATGATGTACACATAAGTTTCATATCAACCATGCGATGTTTGTTATGAATAAAACCTTCTAAATATTTAAGTCTTATGTCATTCCTTGATTAGAACACTTGTGAAATTTTAGGGTATTTGATGTAGTTTCGACTCAGTTGGGTGCATCTTATATCTTAATTTGTGAGCAAGATGAGGATAATGGTTGATGTAGTTTTGACTCAGTTAGGTGCATCATTCCATGTCTCATACGTTTGAAAAAGGTTTTGACCTAATTGGTGCTTTCAAATGAGATTTGACCCAATGCATAGATGAGATTTAAAACATGTGTATGACATATGATGTCTAAGGAAATCTCATAAAAGATCTAAGAGTCATATCTGATATGATTGATATTTCTACCTAAATAGCTTGATTTCGGGCATTGACTCAGTTAAACCAAAATCAAGTGAAATATGGATCTTAGCCCACTATAATTATATGATACATGCTTGTATTAGAAGGTGTATAATTTAGTGAGAGTATTTATGAAATACATTATTTGCTCTTAGATGGTAAATGTGTTGATAATGATATGTGTTCATATGGTTTGCATATTTTGTTGTAGAAATAGCATTACACAATAAATTGCGATTCGTCCTTATGAAGGACAAGTTCGAAAGGGACGGTGCAGATAATTCTGATTGGATCAGAAGCGTAAGAATGGTTTTTAGGCAAATGTGTACGTTCTTGACGGATCCATTCCTGCTGAACCCACTGCAAATGTTGCAAAGGGCAGATAAGGAGCAACATAAGAAATATAGAGATGATTCCTAAGATGTTGTTTGCCTTATGATTGCCACCATGTGTAAGGCTCTTGAGAAGGACCTTGAACACATGAAAGTTACTTTTGTTCTAGCACAACGCACAAAGGAAATGTTCCAAGTGCAAGCTAGGTAAGAGAGGTTTGTTATGTTAATGGTTAACACAAGAAAGGGGTTTAAAAGGGAATACAAAGTAGGAAAAGCAAAGGTTGCTGAACCTAGGGCAAATGTTGCCAAAGTCGAAGAGGCTAAACCCAAAGTGTCTCAAAAGGATGCAATTTTCTACCATTGCAATGAGATTGGTGATTGGAAGCAAAGTTGCAGGACTTAAAAGGAAGGCCTAGAAGGTGAAGAAAAGCAATATGGTTGCTATTACTTCAAGTATCTATATGATAGGTATTTTCCTTTCGACCTCTTGTTCTTGTGTATATGATACCAGATATAGATCCCACATTTGTTTAAATGTGCAAGGAATAAAGAATAGAAAGCTACTCAAAGAAGGTGAATTAAACCTATGAGTGGAAATGGAGCAAGAGTTGCTGCATTAGCCATAGGGACTTATGAAGTCAATTTATAGGGACTTATGAAGTCAATTTACCTAGTGGACTAGTACTTGTTTTGAACAAGTGTTACTTCGTTCCGGATTTGAGTAGGAGTATTATTTTCGTTTCTTATATGGATGATGAAGGCTATAATTTTCTTATTGAGAATAAGAAGTTTTATATTCATTTAATAATATGCCTTATTGTATTGCATATGTTATTGAATGGTCTTCATATCCTTGATGTTAAGAAACAAAATAATATTGAAGATATCTATAATATAAGTGAGAAATCTAAACCGAATAATGTGAACAACACGTTCATATGGCATTGTCGGTTTGGTCAGATAAATAAGAAACATATATTTAAACTCTATTAACATGGACTTTTAGACTCATATGACTATGAATCATTTGAGGAATGTGGATCTTGTTTATTGGGATTATTGACCAAACCACCCTACACTAAGAGTAGTGGGAGGGCTAGTGACTTATTGGCCCTTATACATGAGATGTATGTGGACTATTAAGCAGTATTGCTAGGAGAGGATTTCGGTATTTCATCACATTCACCCGTAACTTATCTAGATATGGTTATGTCTATCTGATGAATTCCAAAGGTGAATCGTTTGAGATGTTTTGAACATTTCAAGATGAACTACAAAACAACTTGGCAAAACTATTAAAGTACTTCGACTAGATCGAGGTAGTAAATATTTGAGCCAAGAGTTTGACAATTATCTCAAAACTGTGAAATTGTTTTAGAGTTGACTCCACACGGAACACCACTATGAATGGTAGTCTGAAAGGAGGAATTGAACCTTGTTAGACATGGTTCATTCGGTGATGTGTCAAAGTTAACCTTCCTATTTCCTTTTGAGGATATGCATTAGAAATAATGCGGTTACACTGAATTGAGTCTCTACTAAATCGGTTCCTAAAGCCCCATATGAGATGTGGCATGAAAGAAAACTTAGTTTGTCTTTCATGAAGATTTGGGATTGCAAAGCTTATATGAAGAGACTTGTCTCTGATAAGTTAGCGCCAAATCTGACAAGGTTATTTTTGGAAATTAATTTTACAACCCGCAAAGAGAACAAAATGTTTGTTGCTCTGTATGATTCGTTTCTTGAGAAATAGTTTCTCAATAAAGGATCTAGTGGGAGTAAAATTAATCTTGAAAAAGTTCAAGAACCTGAAAATGACATGGAACCAAGAGTAGAGACGGAACCAAGTTCACAAGGAGTTGTGGAACTGGTTCAAGATGCACAAGTCCATCGTAGATCGGATAGGTTACGATCCAAACTCAAGAAATATTGATTTCTCGTATCGGAAAGTAATAAAGTGGAAGTCATTGAGAATGACGATCCTACTTCCTATCTTGAGGCGATGTCCACTCCTAATTCGGATAAATGATTAGGAACCATGGAGTCCGAATTACAATCCATGTTTTTTTTTTTTTTTTTTTTTGGCGAAAGGAGGCGGTACTCCCTAGATTTTCTTAATCAAAAGAAAAGTACAAAACAAGGTGGGGGACATGACAACCGCAACCACCTGGAAAAGCAACGGGGGAGTCCTTACACAAGGCCGTAAGGTACTCTCTGAAGGAGGAAGGGAACAACCTATCAAAAAAATAAAATTGACATACATAAATAAAGGACGCGTACGGACAACAGCCGGTGGACGAAGCCCAAGAACCAGACAAGGGCGGCCGCGCAAGCCCAGCCGAAGAACTTGGGCGACCGCCCAAGACACCAGCGGACGCCAAACAACAGCAACATCGAGCAGCTACCAGCAGCAAGTTTGGAACTTGATTGAGCTACCTGAAGGTGTTAAAACAAAAGGATGCAAGTAGATCTTCAAGACCGACATGGATGGGAAGGTGTATGCTTTCAAGACCAAGGCTTGTAGCAATGGGATTTAGGGATATTTATAGTATTGACTATGTTGAAACCTTTTTGCCAGTTACAATGCCGAAGTCTATTAGAATTTCAATTGCCATAATCGCATATTATGACTAAGTGATATGACAAATGGATGTCAAACGACTTTCTTAAAATGGAAGGATTCTTAAGGATGTGTATAGTACACAACCCGATGTTCTGTCGATCCAAGAAATTCTAATAAAGTATGCCTGTTGCAAAAATCTATTGTTTTATTACAATGATATCTTACTCATTGGAAAAACAAAGTTCTAACACTTAAGACTGTCAAGTCTTGGTCTAGGAAAGGTTTCTCAATGAAAGATATGGGTGAAGCCGCTTACATCCTTGGCATCAAGATCTATAGAGATAGATCTAAAAGGATAAATTGGTTTGAGTCAAAATACTCACATTGATAAGGTTCTTAGAAGATTCTAAGAAAAGTAACTTTCCAATGGGTATGGTGTTACTCTTAGCAATACTCATTGTCTTATGACAAGTGGTGAGCAAAAGGGAATGAATGAAGTTCCATATGCTCCGGCATTTGGTTCTGTCATGTATGCCATGATTTGTATTAGACCCAACGTCTCGTATGCTCTAAGCATGACGAGTTGATACCAATATGATCCTGTTAAGAACCATTGGATAGCAGTCGAGATGATCCTTAAGTACTTAAGAAGAACTAAGGATGCGTTCTTGGTATCTGAAAGGTTGGAAGTTAATCTTGTTGTAAGGGTTACATAGATGCTAGCTTCCAAACTGACAAAGTTAATTTAAAATCGCAATTAAGATTTGTGTTTATGCTTATTGGAGGTATGGTTTTATTGGAAGAGTTCCAAGCAGAAAATCGTAGCTGATTCTACAACTAAGGCCGAATTTTAGCGACATCTGATCCAGCTAAAAGAGGCAGTTTGGATCAAAAGTTCATTTAGTATTTTGGAAATGTTCCTTGTATCACTAATCGGTGGAACTTTTGTTGAGACAATTGTGGTGACATTTGTGCAAGCAATGGAACCAAGGTCACAACAGCGATCCAAACACATACTTAGACGATTTTCAAAAATTCATAAGAATGAGAAGACGTTAAGATATGCAAACTATCAACCGATGATAACATTGGGATTCACTTACAAAGACTCTCGCACAGGCAGAAGCATGATGGTCATGTTAGGTCCATGGGTATTCGATACATATATGGAGCCTAGTGCAAGTGGGAGATTATTGGTGTAATGCCCTAGGCTATAGTTATGTTTAACTTGAACCGTTATGTATCATCTTTATCATTTATTATAGAGCGTGTCTATTCTGTTCATTATATGTTTGCATGTTTATTATATTGAACTGCATCCCTAGTTGTTGTGAACAACTAGTATAAGTTGGTAATGGATAATCATGGAGATGATTATATGCATGGAGATGCACATTACACTTATGGGTACTTGCTAGAGAACGAGTGCTGGACTTGACCTACTTATGAGATTTATGACATGGTCTGTTGTCATGATTAAATCTCATGATAGTCGTGTCATTGAATCCTTGTACCTGAGATTATCATCGTCTTCCACATGATGAAGATCGTGTTTGATGTAGTCTAACACTATCTTTAATCGGATAGCAATAAGGGCTATGTTAGCTCGATTGGATTCATGTAGGGAAGAATGATAAGTCAAGATAGGATTTGTCCCTCTCTGTGTGAGATAAATGTTTGCTTGGGCCCCTCGATGAATAATGTTGATGAAATGTATGGCCATACTCAAGATATTTGATAGAGATCAAATGCACTTAGATTATCAACATATTCGGAATCGAGAAAGCATTGAATAAGATGAGTTGACATGGACCATGACTCATGTTCAATTTGACATCGTGGACAAAGGGATTGCGACATTTGATCTATCAAGGAATCAAGCTTTGATGTTATAATAATTGGGTGGATATAATGGTTTGCTAGAAAATACTTATATCTTGTGATGTCGATGTTTCGAATCACTGCCAACATAAATATAATTCCTATTGGGTCACACACAAAGAACGAATTTGATCATTGGCTGAAAATTGGAGATTTTGGGTTCTAGCACGACTCGTGACCAGGAGCATGACTCGTGCCCTGGGTGTGAAGATGTGCCACCAAATTTTTTCCGAAAGGTTACTTTGAAATTTTTCGTTTCTTTGAAAAAACCAATCGAAAAGACCGGAGTCGCCACGCCATTTTTATTTTGGGCATTGGAATTGGAAATTTGGAAATGACCGTTGGGCAGGGGCGGCCTGGGCATGCGAACAGAGGCAGAGGCAGGCTTTAAAGCCTTATAATTAATATCCGTTAGAAATCTAACGGGATTCTTAAAAAAAAAAAAATATATTTGACAAATTCTTCACCTATAAATATCACCTCCCTCCTACCATTTTATTTCCACCTCAATTCTCTCTACTCTCTCTCTCTAAATACTCTAAAGCTCATACTCTCCCGTTAAGTTTCAATAGCATTTTCAGTTAGTTTTCTAACGAAATTTCAGTTTTTTTACACTTTCATCCATTTTTAACTTACACACTTCGTTTTTTTAATTTTTCTACCACAAAAATGGCTTCACCTCATAGACCCGGTAAGGAACAATATGTTGGTTCTTCCTCCGTAGACGCAAATGATGCTTTAAATGATGCTTTTTTTGACGATTTTCCGCGAAATGAAGAAGAAACCGTTCCAAGTAGTGGTGCTACTACGGCTAGGAGGAGGAGGGGAGGTCGGCGGGGCGGAGGTGGAGCTCGTGGTGGTGGACGTGTTAGAGAAGCAACATCCGACACTTTTACCATCCATTTCACAAAAAGGCAAATCACCCCCGACGACTTCAACAATTTTACCGTTACTTGCAATTATTGTCAACAAATTTACCAATTCCAAAAAGGTGGTGGGACGGGGTCATTTAGATGAAAGGCGTTCCCAATTAACTACCGAAAATTTGGAAAATCAATTATTACTTGGTGATTGGGTTAGAGCGGAAGGGAGAGATCAAGATAAGCCTTATGAGGAGGATATGTTAGATCCAAAATATCAATATGATGTGGATAGTGATGAGTGAGAAATGATGTTTAGTTTATTAGACTAGGTTTTAGGTAATTTTATTTTATTTTATTATTGTAATAGTTTTTAGGATGAGGTAAGGCTCCTAAATGTCCCCCCTTAATTATAAAAGGGTAAGGTTGGTTGTCCCCCTCTTTGTAATTTTAATTTAATTAATAAAATTTAAGGGTACCGTCCCTTTTTTCTTTTATATACTTCTGTTTCTTTTAAATCCGTTAAGTTTTCATTTCTTTAAAAATTCATACCTATTTTTCTATAACTTTTTGCAAAAAATATTAGTCTTAACAACTATTTAAAATAGTTTTATTTATCCAAAAAAAAAAAAAAAAAAAAAAAACGGTTCATATACAGTTACATATTTAACAGAAACTGTTAAATATTTAACTGTTTTTTCAAAAAGAGTGTTAAAAGCTTAACTTTTTATTCAAAAAACTATTAAAAAGTTATTTTTTTTTAACTTTAGATAAAAATCTGACATTCTTGAAAAAAAAATAAAAAATAAATTAACCGTTTATTAACCGGGTTAACCGGGTTAACCGGATTAACCGTTAACCGGTTAACCGTAACCGTGACTTAACGGTTAACGGTTAAGTCCGGTTAATAATTTAAACTACGTTAACCGCCGGTTATTAACCGGTTAACCGCGGTTAATTAACCGTGGTCACGTCTACCCGGAATGCCTCGTAAAACGAGTCTTCCAAGCTAAAAACCATTTGTTTGTGTGTGTGTGTGTGTGTGTTACTTTGGCCAAAATAAGTTTAAACTGAGGAAAGTAAAAATTGGGAATTCTTTATTAGACTTTGGACAGATCCCATGATTTTTGGTGTGATTTTTGGGTTGAGTTTTGGTACTCAAAAGATTTTTGGAAGTTGAAAACCACTTCTGCCAGAATGAAAAAGGCAGTGGACACTTGACTTTGAAATTGATTTAAGGGCTTCAAAACTTCATAATCCGAGAAAACTCAGAGAATGAAAGTTGTTCCAGACACATCAAATAAGATTTCTATGAAAGAATTTTTCATTTTGGAGAAGATTTGAGGACTCAAAACCTTATGGAAATCTCAGATATGAGATCTGGATTCCCAGAGACTGGTGATCTGACCTTCAAAAGAAAATTTGGAAAATGGAGTTTTACTCACCCAAAAAATAAAGTAAAAATATGTCTGGAAATCTATGGATGTTGGATACAAAAAGTGTTTTGTAGTCAACACCAAATTCCAAGTTTATCTGTGTCCAATAAATTAGACCATGGACTGGGGTCTTAGAAAATTGCTACTGGACAGCAATTTCTTCTTGAAGAAAAACATGATTTAAAAGAGGTTTTGGCATCCATGCTTGTCCCCATTTCCCTAGGTTTTGATTAGTGATCACTTGAAATTTTAGTGGTGAATCAACTATATCAAACCATCCTTGGAGTACATTAGGACTAAGCACTTCATTTGCTTGGGAAGGGGAATTTTATCCTTTGAAAATGAGATTTGATGTATGAAAATGAGTTTTAGGGTTTTGAAAATGTGTTTTCTTTGCAAGTAAGTAAGAATACTTTGAAAATAATGTTGATCCTTGTAGAAGATCATCCATGAAGATGAACTTCCATGGTGATCTTCTTGGATCTAAGACAAGAAGATGAAGAAACTACATTTTGGAGTTTGAAAATGTATGCATGAAGGAGTTTAGGGTAAGGAGAAGGAGGGTTTACCAATCTTCTTTGTGTTTTGGAGTTTTTGGCTTGAATGTAAGAGTGTTTGAGACTTGAATATGAGAGTGTTTGAGTGAGTGTGATTTTGGGTGAATAGTTGAGAAAAAGGTGACAATTCTAGAGAATTCTCACTGTTTTCTCACTATTTTTGCCAAAGTGCAGTTGCAAATTGTGTTTTTTCTCTTTCATTTCTGAGACTGAAGGCCTCAATTTATAGCCCTCTGAAAAATGCATAACCATCCGCGCGGACAAGACCTGCAGCGTGCCTTTGTTCATTAATTACGGCTTCGGGCTTTGGACACAAGGAATAAAATTCAAATTAAGCAACGAGAAAATGTCTGACCATTTCTATTTCGGGTTTTTGACCATTTCTTTTGCTTTTTTGATTCTTTCTTTGGTTTATCTTTTTTTGGCAATCCCTAATCTACCCTTACTTGGTTAGAAATGTTAGGAATGTTAGGAATTGTTAGGAATGTTATAACTTTCATTAATTTTCTAACGAAAATACTAACAAGCTCAAATTGGAGCACTTACAGTAGCCCCTCGGCGACGGCGCTTTCGAAGGAAGCGGGGTCGTCGATAAGAGTAAGGCTCCATATTTGACAGGATGATCAAGTGATCGAGTGGCTGAACATATTTAATAGGCTACCTACGTATCCTTAAGAGGAATCAAGCCGGCCGTAGTTCGGGTCTTTGACCCTGGAGATGATGGCGTTTTAGGTGCCTCGAACCTGATGAGCGAGTTCTGCAGTCGGTTGCTGGAAAGAAACTCTGCTGGGGATAAGAGATGACCATTTTGGTCTGATGGCTGAAATTGTATATCCGCTCTGCTGGGGATAGGGATGACCATTTTAGGTCTGATGGCTATCCGCTCTGCTGGGGATTGGAATGACCATTTTCGGTCGGATGGCTGAACCTAATGATAGGCTACCTACGTATCCTTAAGAGGAATCAAGCCAGTCGTAGTTCGGGTCTTTGACCCTGGAGATGACTATTTTGAGGTGTCAACCTGGAGATGATGGCGTTTTAGGTGCCTCGAACCTTGAAGATGGCGTTTTAGGTGCCTCAAACCTTGATGATGGCGTTTTAGGTGCCTCGAACCTTGATAATGGCGTTTTAGGTGCCTCAAACCTTGATGATGGCGTTTTAGGTGCCTCGAACCTTGAAGATGGCATTTTAGGTGCCTCGAACCTTAATTTGAAATGGCCTTTCGGTGGACTTTGTCTGCTGCCGAAGGAGAGGGTGACCGTTTTGGTCGAGGGGCTGGACCTAATGATAGGCTACCTACGTATCCCTAGTGGGAATCAAGCCCTTTCGTAGTTCGAGATCTACTCGAGATTCCGCTGGCTTTTGGGATTCCGTTAACTTCGCTGGGGATTTTGTTAGCCTTTGCTGGGGAAAAATCAGACGTATTCGTCGGGGAAATCGGTCTTACGTTTTGCTGCCGGGGAATAATTTTGATGAAAGATACAGGATACCGTTATCTTTCTCGGGGAGATCGGACTTACATTTTACTGCCGTGGAATGATTTTGATGAAAGAAACGGGATTCCGTTAACTTTCTCGGAGAGATCGGTCTTACGTTTTACTGCCGTCGAATGATTTTGATGAAAGAAACGGGATTCCGTTATCTTTCTCGGGGGAATCGGACTTACGTTTGACTGCCGTAAAGCTCTTTTGAAGAGGGGGTTAACTTTGGTTAACTTTTGGTTAACTCTGTTAAATTGAGGACTAAACTGCAGAGTCCTGAAATTTTAAAGGGCAAAAGGGTCATTTTGACCCTTCAAACCTATCCGCGCGGAGGGGATTGTATCCCTGACAGGTTTAAATGAGGGGCCGCCCCCTCCCTTCTTCTTCCTTACCAGTTTTCTGCAATTTACGAGGGGAGAGAGAGAAAATTGAGGAGAAAGCCATTTTTGGCCAAAAAACCTTCAAAAATCTTCCATTTTCTTTGATTTTTCAAGCAATGGAACACGGGGGAGTTGCTTTTCAAGGCCAAGGACGTGGCCCGGTCGCGGAGAGGCGATTGGAACTTGTCTGAATGAGGAGGCATTATTCTCTTTCGCAATCGATTGCGGAGGAGTCCTACCCCGATGCGTGGCAACATTGGGCCACTGATTCGAGCCTCCGAACGGTATACTTCGAATCTTTTCGATCCCTTTGTCGATTTCTTGCTTGAAATTGATTTTTGGTGATTTTTTTTTTTTTTTTGAAAATTCGAATATCAATGTTCTTGGCCTTGGATTTTGATTTTGATGCTTTGCATGTTGTAATGAGTAATGCATTTTGCTTGAAAAAAGAATGGGCATTTTTGCCAAAAATTTTTTAAAAAAATATCCGAAAATTGTAGTTAAAATTCGAAAAATTTGTGTTTTTGACTTTGAATCTTGATTTTGATGATATGCATGTTGCATTGTGTTTGAAAAGAATGGGCATTTTGCCTTTTTTTTTTTTTTTTTTTGTTTTTTTGAAATGATAAGGAATTCGTCCGAATTTGGGACAAACATGAATGTATGCATGTATGCACTCTTGTAGGATTTTTTTTGTAATGGGATGATGAATGATATGAATGCATTTTTTTTTTTTTGGGAATGTGATTTTCTATGAAAAGTGGGACGGATTTTTCGTTCCCTTTGATTGAATGAATGCTATTTCATGAAAAGTGGGACGGAGTTTTTGCTTCCGTTGAATGAATGTATGCATGTTATTTTATGAAAATGGGACGGAGTTTTTGCTTCCGTTGACTCCTTGTATGAATTTTTTCTTCATGTATGAATGAATGTTGATTGGGATTTGCAGAAAACTGCCTTCTTTTGTGCGAGAAAAATGGGGTTAGGTCCGTTGTATGCTGTTATGCTGCCGAATTTTCTTCAAAATTTTATGATGCATGTGTATTTTTTTTTTTAATGCAAATGCCAAATGAAATTTTTTTTTTTTTGACATTTTTGTTTCTCTCTTTTTTTATTGCAGGGTGGAAACAATTTCGTGACGAAGCAGTTGAACAAGATGAAGACTTGAGGATCAATGGAGTCTGTTATTGGTCTATGGGACCGGCTTTCAGATATGGGCAGAGGAGCGATGATGAGTCCTAGACAGATCGTCATTGAGACTGGCTTGTACGAGTTCATCGAGTGCTTGAGGGGGTTGGTCAAGTTTCCTAAGAGCAAGGGTCTGATCTTTGCTTTGGCACAGCACTGGTGGGACGTGACCCACACATTTCACTTCTCCTGGGGCGAGGCGACGGTTACGCCTTCTGACTATGCTGCGATCACGGGCTTGTCCTTTAATGGACGCAGCATTGAGTGGCGGGATGGTTACAGCGACTTGGACCTGCAGGCCCTTCTAGGATTTTCCCCTATTCCCAAAAAGGGGATGGGTATGGAGTACGTTGTGGTCGAGGGAAAGATTGTGGAGATAATTGGGAGCTACGAGGTGGAGATGAGAGGATAGGCGGCGAGCGGTGCTAGGGCCTTTTTATGGTTTGCTTTTTCGAGCACTCTTTTTGGACATGCCGAGGGGCCAGTTTGTCTTTGCTTTCTTGAGGTCCTTGGAGGACGTGGGGATGGCGGAGAGGTCTCTTGGGGAAGCGGGGTGGCAGAGCTCTATTTCGCTTTAGATCGGTATAGCCGGAAGGCTGTCAGTTCCTTGACATGCTTCGAGTTCCCTCTTGAGGTATAAGCTTTCCTTTTGCTTTCCCTCTTTTCTTTAAGCACGTATCCTTTTTCGCACTTAATTGATGTGATCTTTACCTTTCGCAGGTATGGGCGTTGGAGTTCTTTCACGTCACGATGTGGCGACAGCCAGCAGAGTACGTCGGGGCGTATCCGGCCATGCGTTCCTGGTCCAAGTTTGCCCGGGAGAAGAAGGGTTCTAGAGGGCGCACGACCCTCAGATACGAGGACCTTTTGCCTTTGACGGGGGTGAGACGGATGAGGGATGATATTCTATCCACAGGATCGTTTCGATGTGGCACGGTGAGGCGGCGAGGTATGGACCGTGCAGCGGAGGATTTTGAGGGGCTTGACTTGCGACGTCTATTATCTGGGGGAGAGGGTGACGCGCCAGCATGGCGTGAATTCGCCTTTGATGACACCGGTGGAGCCTCCCGCCGACATGATGCACCCTAGTGAGAGATCTGTGACCTGGGATGATTACCGGGGCGGCCAGCACTTCTCGGCATTTGTGGCGATTGAGCCGTATCCAGTATTTGTCTTGAGGAGGCTAAGGACGCCCCAGGTTCTTGATAGAGAGGGGTTAGGGGTCCCGCGGTACCCTCGGACGGACTTTTCATATGTCCAGGATGGGGTCCGATTGAGGGTGCAGATCCCTCAGCCTGAGCGGCTTCCACGAGCTTTCCGGCCTCGTCCGGGTACGAAGGTATGGCTTCTCCTTCCCACCTCTTTTTTTTTTACTTCTGTCTTTTCTTTTCTTTCCTGTCATCATTTTTTGTGCCTCAACTGTTTCTGACACTTTTGCTTTCGTGCAGTTTCCGGAGGTGGTCGTGGAGAAGCTGACGAAGCAGGTGATCGGGGCTAAGAGATTCATCAGGAGGATGGTGGCTTGTGGAGCCCCTCGGGCTAGAGCAAGGCGACCACAGCCGGCGCCTGTCAGGCGGGAGGCTTCCCCTATTCCTTCAGAGACTTCCTCCGAGACTCCTCTTTCTCCTCTCCTTGATCCTCGCGTGGTACTACCTTCGGACCACGTCATTCTCGCAGATCCTTACGGGCAGGGACACATCTGGCAGCATGGTGGATCTTCTTCGCACGTCCAGGAGTCCGACGCATTCACCTTTGGATATGACTTTTTTGCGGATCTTGGCTTGCCGTATCAGATCGTACCGGTGGGTCCTGACGAGCCTTCTTCCGGGGACGAGGATGATGATT
Source organism: Adenophora triphylla var. japonica (assembly GCA_022495995.1). Classification (NCBI taxonomy): domain Eukaryota; kingdom Viridiplantae; phylum Streptophyta; class Magnoliopsida; order Asterales; family Campanulaceae; genus Adenophora; species Adenophora triphylla. The sequence continues at coordinate 99,104 of JAFEMH010000035.1, read as the reverse complement.
CTGAGCCTGAGATCTTCATGACTACTGAGGAGGCGGGCCCGAGCCGCAAGAGGGACCGGGGGAAAGGCCCAGCCACCGAGGACTCGGCGACGATCCTTCGAGATTGATTTTTGAGATTGATTTCGAGGCGAGATTGTATTTATTTAGACAGATCTGATTTATTTTTATGCACATTTTTTTTTGCTTTCTTTTTTTTTTTTTTTTTTTGCTTTTTTCCTTCTTCTCTTTTTTTTTTGGGAATGTAATAATCTAGGATTATTGTTATTTTATTATGTTTTTTTTTTGAATGCAATGCTGTATGAATGCAATGTTGCATGAGCCTCGGTTTTTTTTTGGCAAGGGTTTAGATGTTTGGTGTATGAACTGGTTTGGACAGGCTTTGGCTGGGACAAAATATTCCTTTGTGGTGCAGCAATTTGGACTGTTGCAAAAAAATTTTTTTTTTGGTAGCAATACTATCCGCGCGGATAGGACAGGAATCTGACATTGTCCTTTAATTTTGCTTCAGATCTGGTCTTACTTTATTTCAAATTCAAATACCTTCTTCAACCACCAGTTCAAACAGCCATTTTCGGGGAGAAGGAGAGAAAAACCATGGAGAGAATTGTGAGTATGCAAAATCCACCCAAATTGTCCCAAAATTCTCAAACGCAATTCTTCACCAAGTTTAAAGAGTGGTCTCGGGAGATTATGCAAGAGAGGAGGTCATTCTTTGAAGAAAGGTACAAGGTGAAGTGTTTATGGTCCCTCAAAGAATTGGTTCCGGACTACGACCTCTTGAGAGCTTCTTCATCATTTTGGGATACTAGAAGGCATGTCTTTTGCCTTTCTTACAATGAGATGGTCCCGACTGTCGAAGAATTTTGGGCTTTGCTTGGTGGTCCTGAGGTGGAGGAGATTGCAATTCCTTTGCCCGGAGGGGCCTCTTTTGTTGACAAGCTGTGCAACCTTCTTCATCTTTCCCCGGAGGAAGCACAAGGTATGATCTGTGGTCCCGATCATTTTAACATTTCTGGTCTCCCTGATAGACTTAGGGGCTTAGGCTTGGTGGGTAATTCCTATTGGGATGCCTTTGCACTTTGCATGTTCGGGACCTTGTTCATGGTTTATTCTTTTGGGATCTGTCATCGGGCTCTGCTAGATGTAGTCGTTCACTGTCGCTTGGGCAGAGACGTTGTACCTTTGATCTTGGGAGAGACTTTTCATGCTCTCGACAGGCTGGCTACCGGGAGACGGTATATGCACGGGGGCAGCCCGTTCCTCTTGACTCTGTGGGCGATGGAGCGCTTGGGGATTCTTCGGAAAACTTCGATATGATCAAGCCTTGGACATTCGCCGGGAGAGGGGTTGCTTGTAGATTTTGATGATCAGGGCTCATGGGAGCGTTGGATGGCTGGTCGCCAGACAGAAGATATCAGATGGTCAGTGCCTTGTTGGCGGGTGGAGACTCGCAGAGTACTTCAGGACGGGTCTCATGTGGTCATGCTTCCGGGGCTTTCTCAGTCCAACTTCTATATTCCGGCTTTGGTTCTGAGACAGTTTGGCCTGGAGAAGGTTCCCTTGGAGGACTGTGATGATACAGCCACCAGGGTGGTGGCTTCTGCTTCTATGGATGATCCCTCGGTGTTTCCATTTCTTTCCCGAGCATGGAGGTATGGCGTCTTTCCTTCTCGGGTTATCCTCAGGCGTCCGAGACCTGTGTTCTTGACCACTTGGTACCTGGATTGGTAAGAGAGGCATCTGGGAGAGACTCAGGTGGCTATTTTGAGGCGGCGTGAGGCCATTGTAGGTGCGCAGGACCTGACAGTTTCCGAGAGGAGGAGGGCTGAGGCGAGGGCCAACCCTCATGACAGGAGCGGAGATGTTGTGACCGACTATGAAGCTTATGTCAAGAGGCAGGAGAGGAGGACTCCTATGCTACCAGCCCGGCTACAGGAGATGAGAGATGACACTACGGCTACCAAGGCCACTGACAGGCTGGTTTGATAGATCCTGTTCCTATACGAGCTTGGTAGGAGGAAGACCGACATTTTCTGTTCGAAGAAGAAGACTCGAAGGGGAAGAAGAGGGGAGAGGCCGATGCGAGTGGCTTGGAGTGACCTTGAGGTTTCCGAGTATCCCTTTCTTGTCGTAGCAGACACATTAGTTTGATTATGTATCTTAGTTTCTTTTAGCAGGTTGCCAGTTGTAGGAATGAACCGGGCTTAGACTCATCAAAAAGCTTTTAACTTGTAATGAATATTTGAATTGCTTGAGTTTTCGAGACGCTTTCATGGTACGATCAATGTATTGATGTCAAAGTATGACTTTTATTTGTGCTTTAGACCGAACCGTTTTGCCTACGTTCCCTTCGGACAAAAGGGCTCGGGTCTCCGTAGTTCGACACAGTCGATTTTGTTGTTGTTTTTTTTTTTTTTTTTTTGTTTTTTTTTTTTTTTTTTTGTTTTGTTTTTTTTTTGGTGCAACCTGTTTTTACCTAGGCCGCCCTTTTCGGGTTTTCAACCTAGTTGGGTATTACTCTTTTAGCACTCTTTTTCTTTTTTTTTATATATTTTTTTTTTGTTTGTTTTTTTTTTTTTTGACTCGGTGTTTTACGCATAGTATACTGCGCAGCTTGTCACCTTCACTGGGTGTACAAAGGGATTTCCGTCGAGGTCTGCAAGTTGCATGGCTCCTCCGGAGAAGATCTTTTGGACGATGTATGGCCCGACCCAGACAGGCTCCCATTTGCCGAGGGGGTTGATACGGACTGGGGGCTTCTCTTTCAAAATGAGATCACCTTCTCGGATCTCCCGATGCTTTACTTTCTTGTCGAAGGCCCTGGCCATTCTCCCTTGGTATGCTCGGATGTGTTCCATGGCCTTTAGTCGGCGCTCATCTAGTAGAGCCAATTCATCATGGCGACTTTGGAGCCATTCGACCTCGTTGATCTGGCTCTCCAACAACACACGGAGTGAGGGGATTTCTAGCTCGATTGGGAGTACGGCTTCCATTCCGTAGGTGAGGGCAAACGGTCTCTCCCCCGTTGCGGTACTGACGGATGTTCTGTAGCCCCAGAGTGCCAGGTGTAGATTCTCGGGCCAATCTCGACCTCGGACAGCCATTTTCCGAATGATATTTTCCAAGGTCTTGTTTGCTGCTTCGACGGCTCCGTTGGTTTGGGGCCTGTAAGGAGATGACTTGTGACGGGTTATTCAGATTACGCCGGCAGCCTTTCACATTCCCCTTCGAAGTGGGATCCATTATCTGAGATGATTTCGGCTGGCAACCCGTATCTGCATAGGATGTTCTCTTTGATGAAGAGGGTTACTTTCCTTGAGTTGAGGATGTTGTAGGATTTTGTAAGGCATCCTTTTCAGTTCCTTCGAAGAAATTACCAATCTGCGTCTCTTTAGGCTCTTCCACCGTTCCCAAGTTCACACTCGTCAAAATCTCTTCGGCAGCTTGGGCTCGATTTTCCTCTTTCCGGACAACCTGCTTAGAGATTTCTGTTCCTTTTTTTTTCTTTTTATTTATTAAACGTGTCTGCTTCTTTATCTAATGAATTATTATTAATTTTTTTTTATTGATTTATCATTAGTTAAAGTGGCAATCAAGGGATACTCAGAAAGGTTCGTCATTTCATTAGGAACGAAAGGAAATACATCATTTGCTACAGACTAGTAGTATTCAGGCGTAGGGCCGTCGGACGACTCTAGAGACTCGACCTTAACAATGAAAGACTCGGAGGACTTTTCCTAGATTGACACAAAGGGATGGGAGACCAATCCAGGTTTGGTGATCATTTGTTCTTTGGTCGCGGACGGGCCTGAGAGAGTTTCCCGATTCTTTAATGGCATCGCTGTCAGTGACCTCCCGACTCGGGAATTATACTGTGCTCCTTCCTCGATTGTCGCTACCATTTCTTTGACTGAGCTGAAATCAATCAGGTCTGGCACCTGGATCTCTTCCCCGAATAAGCTGTTGCATAATCGGACCATCCCAATCATCTGAAAAGACTTCTGTGGCTTTGGCTTTCGGCACGGTCAATTCAGGTTTCGGACCTTCCTGGGCAGTAGGAATTGTGGTTGTGAGCTTCTCGAACTGTTCCACTAGGCTTGGCACGCCTTTGAAAGTGTACTCACTCTTCATGGTAGTGGTAGCCCCGGGTATCTTGGGTAGGTCCAGGAACATTCTACGGACCGGGTTAGCTTTGGCTCCCCTGAACTTGTTGAGGCTATCCTGTAGCTTCGGCCACCCTTCTGTAGGAGTGGGCTCTGTGATGTTACCCGGTTGTGTGGGACCCTTTACGAAGTAGTCAGCCAAGTTAGGACTGAAAGGGAGAGATTTAGGGCTGTTGACCGGGACCCTTCCTGTGGCAGTTTCTCCCCTTTTCCGGGCAATTTCTTTTCCTTTCGCGGTGTCCACCGAGGAGGCCTCATATCCCAGGCCGTGGCGAGTTTTCTGTCCTTTCACCTCGATGAGTTTGTGAGTTCCTTGTTGGTGCTTCCCCAGACCGAGGCCAGGTAGATAGCTCATCTTTCTCATCATTTTCAAGACCGGGGGAATTTTATCCTAGGTGATTGCCAGATCTATGTTGCAAACTTGGGCCTTTGGAGGCTCGACTATGAAGCATGTTAGCATGAGGCCTTCCTCGTCATGTTTGATTTCCAGAATAGGTATTCCACCTGTATCCGTGCCCTCCAAGGTGACTAAATCCCCATAAATGGTTGTCAGGTCCCCATTCGAGACGAATTTCACACACTGGTGGAGGCTTGAGGCGACCCCCTTGACCTGATGCAGCCAAGGTCTTCCCAATAAGGCATTAAAAGTGATCGGGATGTCAATAACCTGGAATTCCACAGGTATCAATTTCTGTCCGAACCAGAGGTCCAAGGTAGCAACTCCAAGGACTGCTCGGGATGTCGAGTCGTAAGCTTTGGTGTGAGGGAGGAAGGTTTTAAGTCCGTGGACTTGATGTCAAGCAGGCTCATGATCTTTGCCGGAAGAATGTTCATTAGGACCCATTATCAACCAGGGACCCGAGGGAGGCGTCGTTCATCCAATTGGGTGTGATGAAGAGAGGCTCGTTATGATCGGCCCCAAATTGAGGGAGATCGAGATCTGAAAGTGATTATGTTCCCGTAGTGGATGTTTCCAATCAGTGTACCACGTCATCGGGAGTAGCATCAATAGGGACCAAGGTGCGGGCTAGGCTTTCTTCCGGCTTTAGCTTGTGGGGATAGGATGAGGTGAGCGGGGACCATAGAGAGATGTTGGCTGTGTTTGCTTCAACCCCGGGTGAGCACGGGGTCCTCTTTTCGGGGTCGGGAGTTTCGGTGTCTTAGCATAGGGGCGGCGGTTCTCCCCAGGTGCTTGATCTGTAGCCTTCTTATCTGCCTTGGGATTCCCTTGGAAGATTTGCCCGGATCGGGTCAACAAGTTAACTTCCTCATCAGTCGCTTCTTGACTGGATTTCTTCAACGCTGCTAAGGTCAACGGGGGAGCCTTTTTGGCTATCGGCCTTGGTTACGACGGAGTCTAGCAACGGTGAGGGTGGTATCTTGGCTCCTTCTGGGCGGCCCTTATAAGCTGCTTCCCAAGTCACAGGCTTTTGAGTGCGGGGTTGTGTTGTTGCCCCCTGGATGGCCCACGAGCTAGGGCGTCCTCCGATTCGCTCCCATAGTCGCCTTGCTCATAGTTATCATACAACAAGAGTCGCTATTGTCGGGGCTCGGCGGCTTTCGATCTCATCCCGGTATAGTGCAACCATTACGGTTCCTTTACGTAATACTCAGAGTTGGAAATGATTATAGCATTACGTGTGGGAGGTGCATCCGGTATCATGCCGGTTTCCGGGACTTCTCGAGAGGCGACATACATTCGGGAAGGTGACCTCTTCTTGGGTAACTCGACAAGGAGTGTTACTTTGTTCTGGGGTGGATTTGATCTAACCATGGTTCTTTTCTCATTTGGGCAGATGGGATTTAGTTTTCCTCTCTCGATCATATCTTCGACTATCGGCTGGATCGGACGCTGAAAACCCTTTCCCCAAAGCATGGTAGGCAGTGTTGAATTCTAAGACATCCACGTGCTCAGACCCAGGAAACTTCATGGCCTTCATATCCTCGGTTTCATATTCGTCTTCCGAAGTGTCTTCGGTCTTATGGCTATCAGCCTCCATCTCATCATACATCTTCTTTCTTTCACCCTTGCAAGTAGGGCAGCCACAAGTGAAGGATAGGCAACGTTCCCCCTCGTAGTTTGATGTAGCAGCTCGATAGATCTGGGTCCAAATAAGGAGCACCCGGGGTCCATTGTCGGGCACTGGAGCAATTAGGAAGGCATCATGTGGATCCATAGGTATGAAAGCCACTGGGGAAACGTTTAGATCAATAACCCTTTTTAGTGATTGCAGGCACTCGCTGTGCTCAAGCGGCTCGGTTGTGACTCTCATGGTTGTTATGCCATCCGTTCTCGGGAAAGAAGAAAAAGATCCGATGACGTTCACGAATTCCTCATCTTCTGGTCGTTGAAACCCTCCATTCTCGACCAGTGCTTCAATGAACCCTTTCCATTCACCAGTCAGGTTCTTATAAGGAACATTGTGTTCTAGGATTTCAGATATGTACGGATCTGGGCGCGGGCTTTGTTGTCCTTCATCCTCTGAAGTATCCGGACACTGACCACAGGTGCATCTTACGAGGTGCAGCTCTTGGGGGCCCATCCCTACTGACATTTGACTTGCATTTTCCGGTGGTCCTTCATCGTCGCTTGCTGACAACCAACCATTGTGTCTGGCTCCCATGGGCTCATTTTCGGTATGATTGTTCCAGATTGTTTTCGGATCTGGGGCCTCAGTTGACTCTTCGCTCTCGTCATCATCATCGTCGTCGCTGTCATCGGAATCATCTTCCCATACTACCGGGATTTCGGCTGAGAGGGAACGCCGATCAAACCCGTTAGGGGAATATGGGTGCGTGCAACCGCAGAAATTATCATATGCTCCCATTCCCGGAAGTGGTAATTGCCATTCGGCTTCTCCACCCAGAAACTGCGGGGGAAGAGTGAGAGGGGGTGGCACGTATTTGACTCCCGGCAGGATATAGAAGGAATCCTCCTCTTCTGATTCTTCGCTGTTCTCGGGATCGTATTCAGCCTCTCCCAAAGCCAACTTGCAGAAGTGTACTAGCTCCAGATGCTCTTCGGCCTCTTTGCTGATAAGCCCCAGTACAGGCGCCCGCCGAAAGCTTCCTTGCTCGATTCTTCTTGATTGTTCTAACCATCTTGTGTAAACGGTTCTCTCATGTTTTGATCGGAACAGCCCCAGTTCTTCAGTATCGGTTTTCCCTTCATCCGAGAAATAGCGGGCCTCGTATTCTTGCAGGAAGTCTCTGACATGAGACCAAGGGTTGATTCGTTCAATATCCTCAAGGCTGAGGGGGAATCCGAATTCAGGATCCTCGACAAGGTTGGCCATGGGTATTTGGGGACCTTCATCGGCATCTTCCTGGGCATGCGAAGGTTCTCCGCATTCAATCATGTTTACCTGATTATGGTTCCTTGGCAGAGGATTTTTGACTGTGTTAGGCCCTTCGGGGCCTTCCAACTTTCCTTGCTCTATCAATCCTTGGATCGCCTTTTTCAAAGTGAAGCAGTTGTCAGTCAGATGTCCATGGGCTTGATGAAAAGCACAATATTTTAAGGTATCCACGGGAGCATTCGGATTTCTGGGTTGGAAATTCTCCAAAGGCCGCAGCAAGCCTTCTTTCACCAGTCCCCTAAAGATGTCGTTCAGGGGCATTCCAGAGTTTTCGAGGTTCATGACCCGTGGTCTGGGCTCGGCTAGTTTTCTGGGGGCAAAAGGAGTTGTGTTATTACATTCCTGTCCCGCGTAATTAATCATTTCTTTGCCTTTAGCAGGAGCAGGGGCGGTGTTTGAAGGAGGAGCCCGATATCTGTAGGCAGGCGCAGCAGCCGGTTGCTGATTGTAAGCCTTTTCAAACTTAGCTGCGGAGTTAACCATGGCCCGTAAGTCTGAGTACGGGAAGTGACTGAGGGAGGATCTCAGATGTGGTTTCAGGCATGACTGGAAGATGTCCAGTTGCTCCTCTTCAGAAGGAGGGATTGCCATCTCACTGAGTTTCAGATTCCACCGCTTGTAGAAGTCCCCAACATTCTCATCGGGACGCTGCACTGTTGTTTGTAGGTCAACTCTATTTGTTTCCCACTCCAAGTTGGCCTTGTACTTTTCTGTGAAGGCATTAGTGATCTGGTCCCACGTAGTCCTGGCTTCGGGTTTCAAACGAAAGAACCATTTTAAGGCACTGGATTTCAAAGATAGACTGAAATAGTCAGCCAACTGCTGATTGGTACATCCTTTGGCCTTCATCGCCAAGGTATACGTGTCCAGATGAGTTTTCGGGCATGCAGTCCCATCAAAGAGATCCAGATTAGGCATCACGAATTTGTGGGGCAGAGGAACAATAGAGTCCGGGTGCACGTAGGCCGGGAAGGCAGATTTCTTAGCGGTCAATTCAGCGATCTGTGCTTTCATTTCCTTGTGTTGTTCCATGAACCAGGCCAGATGAGGGTCTTGTGGCGGAGCCGTGGCATTTGAACCGGAGAGGGGGGTTACCACTGGAGGCAGACTGGTGGATGGAATGGCCGGCCCGGGGACGTAGGTGAAAACCTGTCCTTGGGCTGAGTTACCCTGGGGAGCATGAATAGGACCCTGAGCAAAAGGATAGAACCTTGCGGCTTGCTGTGGGTTTTCAACCGGCAAAGTGGGTGGAGGTAGTCCTGCTGTAGCCGGATAGCTTGAATTTCCAGAGTGGGGCCCATAAGTAGGCTTAGGTGCGGGCTGCTGTCCCTGACTGTTGAAATGCATGGCTAGCTGAGGCGATGGTGTATAACCCGGGGGGTACTGCGGTCCTGGTGATTCTGATGAAACTGGGATGGAGGTTTGGTAACCCATCGAACCCTGAGTGAGAAATGGGTTTGTGAAAGCTGTGGGAGGAGCAGCTGAGCTAACATCATTCTGAGGAGGGGCTCCTGACGGCTGTTGAGGCATGCCGAACTGTTGTTGTGGCCCTTTGAACTGTTGCTGCGAAGGCCCGGATTGATCGGTTCCAAACTGTGGCGGGATCCCAATTAGCTGTGGCATTCCGAGATAGCCCCAACCATGAGAAGACATTCCGTACTGATTTTGCCCCCACTGATTTGTGTCGTCGGGTTGCATGGATCCAGTGGTCTGTGGTTGGGGAGCTGGCTGACCCGAAGATCGAGGAGCATGGGTTCTGGTAATGGTACCATAGGAGGTGGGTGGTGGCATCCTGGAGTAATCGGGGCGACTGAGAGTGGGATTGGCATCCTCGTCTTCTTCCACGGTGAAGGTGCCATCGGGATTGAGGCTGGCGGCCAAACCGTGGCTCTTAATAGCCTCCATAAGGCTATTCAGCTGTGCTTCCTGTCGTAACCTCATCTGTTCTGCTAACTGATTCCACTGTTGTTCTGTCTGAGGGGTCCCGGGAGGCGGAGTGACGTTATCCCCATCATTACCGGCTGATGCAGACATTCTGAATCCCGGAGTCGAAACAAACGGCGAAGCTGACGATGCGCTTGACTATTCCCAACTGATCAAACGGTGACCCGGTGTCCGGAACCAACCTTTGTGAGGAGCTGCGGGGGAAAAGGTACGAGGGTTCAGATGTCTGGGAATTGAAGGAGGGTAGTGTAAGTGCTCCAATTTGAGCTTGTTAGCATTTTCGTTAGAAAATTAACGAAAGTTATAACATTACTAACATTCCTAACATTCCTAACTTTTCTAACAAAGTAAGGGTAAAATGGGCATTGCCATTTAAAGTTAAACCAAGAAAAGAATCTCAAAAAGCAAAAGAAATTAGAAAAATCCGAATTAAGCAAGTTGAAAAACAGCAATCAGTTTGAATTTTCTGAAAATATTCCTCCCGTCCAACGCCTACACCGTAGCAGATGAACAAGGCATGCCGCACACGTATCCGCGCGGATGAGTTTGCTTCTCACAGAGGGCTATAAATTGAACCCTCCTCTCGGTTTACACAACACAAATCACTCACAAAGAATAAAGACACTGGCGAAAATAGAGAGAAAACGGTGGGAATTCACTTGAATTGCCACCATTTTCTCTCCAATCTTTCCCAAATCTCACTCACTCACAAACACTTCAAAACACTCTCATACATACTCTCATACATACACCAATCCAAGCTCAAATCACCCCTTAGGAGGAGGATTAGAGATAAAACATAGAGGACTTCATTGTTATCTACTTGTTTTCTCTTTAACCAACTCAAATCATCAACCCTAAACACTTTCAAGCCCTAAACACATTCAAGCCTTTGAATCCATTCAAACACAAAACACAAGGAAGATAGGTATAACCTCCCTCTCCTTACCCTAAAATTCTCTCATCCATGCATGCATTTTCAAATTCCAAAATGTAGTTTGTTCATCTTCTTGCCCTAGATCCAAGAAGATCACCATGGAAGTTCATCTACATGGTTGATCTTCTACAAGGATCAACATTCTCTCCAAAGTATTCTTACTTACTTGCAAATGCATTTTCAAAACCCTAAAAACCATTTTCATACATCAAATCTTCATTTTCAAAGGATAAAATTCCCCTTTCCAAGCAAATGAAATGCTTAGTCCTAATGTACCCCAAGGATGGTTTGATATAGTTGATTCACCACTAAAATGTCAAGTGATCACTAATCAAAACCTAGGGAAATGGGGACAAGCATGGATGCAAAACCTCCTCTAAAATCATGTTTTTCCTTCTTGAGAAGTTGCTGTCCAGTAGCAATTTTCTAAGACCCCAGTCCATGGTCTAATTTTTTGGACATAGATAAACTTGGAATTTGGTGTTGACTACAAAACACTTTTTGTAGCCAACATCCAGAGATTTCCAGAAATATTTTTACTTTATTTTTTTCGTGAGTAAAACTCCATATTTCAAATTTTCCTTTAAAGGTCAGTTCATCAGTCTCTGGAAATCCAGATTTCACATCTGAGATTTCCATAAGGTTTTGGTCCCTCAAATCATCTCCAAAATGGGAAGTTCTTTTACATAAAACTTATTTAAGGTGTTTTGAAATTTTTTTATTCTCGGACTTTTCCCATATTCTGGAGTTTTCAAGCCCTAAAGTCCATTTCAAAATCAAGTGTCCACTGCCTTTTTCATTCTGGCAGAAATGGTTTTCAACTTCCAAAAATCTTTTGAGTACCAAATCTCAACCCAAAAATCACACCAAAAATCATGGGATCTTTACAAAGTCTAATAAAGAATTCCCAATTTTTACTTTCCTCAGTTTCAACTTATTTTGGCCAAAGTAACACACACACACACACACAAACAAATGGTTTTTAGCTTGGAAGACTCGTTTTACGAGGCATTCCGGGTGCACACTAACGTCCTTCCCGGCGTGTAACGTGACCTCCGAACCCAAATTTCTAATCTCGGGCATTTTTCAAAGTTTTGGCCCTTAAAACAAAAATGGCGTGGCGACTCCGTTTGATTTTCAAAAAAAAATCGGGTACATCACAGTGGCGACTCCGCTGGGGACAAATAAGCTTTTTCTAAAAAAATAAATGATATTTGGTATATTGGTGGAAACCATTAAACTTCCCGTTATCGCCTCCTAACACGAGTCGGGGATAAATTGTGGTTTAACAATCCCACGTACCGGTATCATTGTTTTCAAAAAAAAAAGAAAAGCTTTTGAGGGTCAAGCTTTCGTCCCGGCATTAAAAATCATTTGTTGTGTGTGTTGATTTTTGCATATTTTCGTGTTGTTTTGGCCGCCTCGGAAAAAGTCGAAATGTTGACTGTCGGAATCATGTCCCTAACTGTCGGAATTCTTGTGCTTATGTGCTTATGTGTTCATTAAATTTCAAAAAAAAAAATTCAAAAAAAAAACTTTCAAAAAAAGGAATTTCAAAAAAAAAAGAGAAAATTTTCAAAAAAAAAATAAAATCATGCATCATTTTTTTGAGACACATAAAAAAATTTCTATTTTACTCAGAAAAAGAAGATAGACTGCTTGCACACTACGCGCACGTTGACCGTACACTGCACACTACGTCCCTAACCCGGGGAAATCCTTGTCGCGGCCCGTTTGGTCTTATTACGCCTCTCGGTGCAAGCACAGGACTACCCAAACATCCCATGGAGCCTCGTGTCGACCATGCACTTGTCCGTGACACACTTTGTCCGAGACCCGATTGGTTTTTAGTTTGGTCCGTGTCATGCCCTGTCTGTGTATAGACCTTTCCTTTCAAGCCTTTGTCGGCATACCGACTCAATATCTTTCGGGGACCCTAATCAGTTGAAGTCATGCTGATTTTTTGCCGCAGACTTTGACCAAGATATTGACCGGCGCCTTGACTTCGGCTCTGACTGGCACAAATTATACACTGACTCCCAGCATGACACTGAGTCATCAAGGACTAATGATTATTCCATGCCTAATTACGGCCTAATTGACGACAAGTCAAGATCAATTGTGGACATTTATCAGTCCAAATCATGCCGACTTTTTGTCGAGCCCTCGGACATGATCTTGACTTTGACGTCAGCTTTGTCCGTAATTTACATCGAATGCTCGTTAAGACTCGATTACCCGCCAGACTTTTAGGATCGTTTTTCTTTCGGTCGGTGGGACCCGCTTGCCCTATAGGACCCTCGCTCGGTGCTGTCCACCCTGGGAGGTCGAAATACAGGTGGAATACGAGGGGCTTATAGACGTAGTGACGGGGCCCACTGATCCAGGATCCAGAGTAGTTTGTGAAAAAGAAGAGCAATCTTTTCCAACCGATTAGGTTTAATAAAACATTTTTTAAGTAAATTTAAACAAATAATCGCATGTTGCATGAGCCCTAAGCCCAAACACCAACCTGTTCCGCTTTCCCGAGTCCGAACCACACCCTTTCGTGCCTTCCACAAGAAGCAAAGTTTGGATCAAGCCCCCGGGTCATCGTTTGTTCAGCTCATTCATTCCGGAGTCGATACTTCATCGGTTTCCTCCTCGCTTCAGCTCAAAGTTTCGTAATGGCCAACTCAGAGGAGAACAAATGGGGACGTACAGATCCGCACCCCGAAAATTCGCAAAATGCCGAGCGTGGAATCGAGATGTTGGAACAGATAAGACAACATCAAGAGGCTCAGATCAGCCGCTTATGGGAAGATATTAGAAACCAGGGGCTAGCAATTGTTCGCAACCCTAATGGAACCTTTACGGTTGATGCGAAGATTGGAACTAATTACCCTCCCGGGTATGCCAACTACCATCAAATGCCCTGTTCCCTTTCGTGTGGAACTACTAATGGGCCAAGCATCCCCCATCCTATCACTCAGCCTGCCTCTCGGCCTCATCGTATCGATACTCCTCAACGAGTCCGATCTTGGTCAACTTCCCCGGCACCTCTCGGTTTTCACCTTTGGGTTTCAATCGCCCTGTTTCGCCCGCAGCTTGGAATGGGTCGGTTCGCTACTCCAAAACCTCGGTCGGCCCGGGCCATCGATGCCCGGAATTGGTCGATTCGGTACATCTCGGCCCCTACACTCGATACTCCTCAACAGTCCGATCTAGGTCAACCCGCCCAGTGCCTCTCGTGTCTCACCACCAGGATTGAATCGGTTGCCTTTCGCCCCACGGCTTGGAAGGGGTCGCTTACTACTTCATAACATCACCCTGGTTTGGGTCATCATCTCGGAATGGTGTTCGCGACTTCTCAAGCCCAAGAAGTGTGACATGGCTCCGCAAGCCATTTTGGGTCGGCTTGCTTCTCGTGCTCCATGGTTCGAGGGGGCCGCCTTGCTTCCTCCAATTCTCAAAGTACACTTGCCCCTATGATACTGCAAGATCACATGGGCCACCGTGCTCTTATCACCACTTCATCGGGTTTACCGTATTCACAACATCCTCCAAGCTCTACCTCGTCCCTCCGGTTGGGAAGTCCAACAAGGTCAAATGCTCCTCATCAAATTCTCCACCCGGCCGTTATGCAAGCCGCTCCCGCTCATCAAGTACGTATGCACATTACCCTTGTAGTCACGTTCCTCGGTGTGGTCAAGACACGTTCAGTCCTACTGTTACGATGCCTCAAATCTCATATCTTCAATGCCTTTTGGATCTACACTCACCGCTCCTCGGTATCCAACCATTACGAGCCATATATCCTCATCTTCGGCAACTGCCAGGCCTTATGAGGAGGGTTACGGTCACGATTTTAATGCTCAGATTGTCATCCCTCCCACCAAAGTACTTCCTACTGTGGTTTCATTTACTGATGCCAATCTTGTGGCGGTGTCGTGCAGTCCCAGTGTTCCTATTGACTCGTCCAATGGATTATTGAAAGAACCAATTGAGAAGGTACAAGAAAAGCCTAGCAACGAGAGTATCGACGATCGCTCGACTCGGGCCATCTCACCATACCAATCTTGTGTATCTGACACGAATGAGGTTTACAAAAGGTCAAATCTCGACGATTACATCGATGATTACATCAAAAGGGTTCGTGCACGGGGAAGCACTACGGGTCGGAACATGTCTCATCGCTATAAACCTTACCCTTCCAACACGGCTGCAACATCCATCAAAGGAAAGAAGGCATTGCATACAAATGACGGCATCCAAAAGCAACCAAGAAATGGTGGTCCTCTAAGGCAACGAGAACATTTTGATGATTTTGGGATGCCCATGGGCTTAATTTTCAAGGGTTTAGTAAAGGAAGGCCTTTTGGAGCCTCTCAAGGACTACCATCCGAGGAGCTCAAATGCACCCCTCGACATGAGTAAGCACTGCGCCTTCCATGATCATTATGGCCACACGACCGACAACTGCACAGTCTTGAAGAGAGCGGTTCAAAGGTTAATAGAAGCGGGCAAGCTTGAGTGCCCCAATGGACCAAAACCGGCGAACCCCGTTCAGAATGGTGACCAAGTCAATGACCAAATCTCGAATCAAAGAGCGTTAAGAGTTTATTCTCCCCAAAGGAAAAATCACATCCCAAGGATTTGGGTGTTCCCTTAAGCAAAGTTTTCAATAGCTTGCTAAAGCGTGGTCTCCTCGAACCCATGAGAAACTATCGGCCCGTAAACCCCAATGCTCCTTTGGATACCTCCAAGCATTGTGCCTTTCATCGCACTACGGGCACTTGATGCACGATTGCGCCCTGAAAAGGCAATCCAAGGTTTGATTGAGCAAGGGAAGTTAGAGGTGCCCGAAGGGCCCAATACCGTCGCAACCCGTTCCCTAGAAATAACAACATGAGCGTCAACATGGTCGAGTGTGGTGATTCAAGACTCGTGGGCATAATGGAATTTGACTCGCCCTTTTGTGATCGATGAACCAGTCATCGCAGGCAATGAAAATGGCTGGATTGGGCAAGGGATTGCCAAAGAAATCCTGGTGGAAAGATCTGCGATAGTTCCCATCTCCAGTGTCGAAGAGTAAATGCATGGTCCAACAGCAAAGAGCGGCTAGACTAGGGGCTACCTATCTCTAAAATAGTCTTTTAGTCAACCTTCGTAGGTTCTAGTACCTCTCTTTCACCTAAGTCCTTCCTGGAGATTTGTCGTTGTAGTCCATTTTGGACATAGTAGTTAAATGTCTAACTTTTAATATAAGTCTTTTTTTTCTTTTCTTTTCTTGCTAGACTCGAGACATTACTTGCACACCCACGTTACACTTAATTGAAATGGTTTTATCCTAGATGATCACTTGTGCTGCTCAACCACTAATTCTTTGAAATGATTAATATTTAAATTAATCGGAGTGAGAAAATCAATTGATATCCTTTTCAAATTGGGACTTACCAACTCCTCATCTTGCATCTCATATGCTCACATCCCTTTCATCATCATCATCTCGTTGCTCAATGAATTTGCATGGATCTTTTCTCATTTAAAGCTTAAGCAAGCAATGAAGACTTAATCTCGTTTAGGTCATCCGGTAGGAATTGCGGTTGAAGCCTTTCACCCATAGGAAAAACATTACCTCACCCCGCTAAACAATACCCTTTCATTTCAAGATCGGCGTGTTTTGAAACCCCATTCAGCCATCACCTTTGCTCCTTGCCAAGAGAAGTCCAAGCAACGCCAAAGAAGTTAGCTTCGAGAGTCGACGATGCAAGGAAAGATAATTCCCAATTCCTCAAAGAGGCCTTCCAAATTATCAAAAGACGGATTTTAAATCCTCACAATTCAGCAAAAATCCTCAACGTCTCAGGAGGCTCTTCAAAAAAAAGAAGAAAGAAAATAGAAAAGCTCAAGCAAGAACTTCAAAAAAAAGGGGGACCGTCGATCCTCACAATTCAAAGAAAAGTCCCCAACTTCTCAAGAAACTCTCCAATGATCAAAAAGGAGCCCGAATCCTCGAAAGTTCGCAAAAGTTCTCGACGGCTTGGACTTCCTCTCACCATTACCTTAAATCAACCCTAAGCCATCCTCTCGCTTTTAGAGGATATTCCCATTGCCATTACCCTCGCCTTTGGCCAAAGTCAAAATCTGACCTCTCATTCTTAGAGGCAATCAATCTTCCCCGCCGTAGATTTCCCAAACACATCCCTAAAAGCCAACCTCTTATCTTTAGAGGTTCAGTCAGCAAAAGGCCCAGCCGATCTCTCATCTTAAGAGGTCACAACTTTCCAAATCACCCGATGGCCGATCGAAGCCCGGAAACCCAGCTACAGTCCTTACCGGATAGTAATTTCATTCCAGTATTTTCAGGAGCTAAATCAAATTAATGCTTCATTGCTTGCTTAAATTGGAGCCAAATCCATCTCGGCTCAAATGATCAAAGATTGTGCAAATTCAAGTCTGATGAGCATATTTCATTTCTCCTCCACAAACACTTGCCGTGATTGTCCCACTGGGGCTTCGCATCCGTGTCTTTCATGGACACTCTAAGGGGATATGTTATTCGAATCTCCTATCCTCAAATTCCCAAAAGAACCTCAAAGTCTTGAATTTTCACACTCATTCTCTCTTCATTCGGGATAAGCCCGAACTACGGCGACCTGAGCTCTTCATAATGAAGGGAACGTAGGCAACCAGAAATGGTCCGGTCGAAATCACAAACAAATTCCAAAAAAAAAAAATCCGTTCTCATCAAGGATTGTCCCTATACACTTTTCGCCCTTCCGAGCTTGATTCTCGATATCAGTTGATTTTCTCCTTGTGATTAATCAAAATATTTGTTCATATCAGATTTAGGGGTTGAATAACCCGAACATTAACAAAGGGTTTTAAGTAGCCTTGTGATCATCACGAATAAAACAAGTTTTCAAGTGTCTCGACAAGTCTTCTCTCTCTCCATCATAGGGAAATAGAGCCAAACACTGTCTTTCTGTCAGCAGGGGCTTCCATACACTTTTCCACACCTTGTGATGCTTATACTCTCTCAAAAGAGTCAAACCAAAAGCGAGAGTGTCATACACAAATTCGGGAGAAATTCCCACCTTTCAAAAGATATGCCCCTTCACGTAAACATTTCTGAGTCTTGTCCAGTAACTGGTTGACTAAGGTCTGAAAAGATGGGTGCCTCCTCCGTTAGACTACTCTGAATTTCTTCACGTTGGGGCTTTGCTAAGCGGTTCTCCTGTGTTCTCTGTATCGCCTCTTCAAGCTGGGGCTTATATAGTCGTCTTTGGGTCCACATTGGGTTCTTCACTACAAGATAGATTCGATCTTCATCAGATTATTTTCAGGATTGCTTTGTATTACCAATCAGATTGGGGCTCTGCTAATTGTGTCGAAATCACAACGAGGTTATAAGATTTGGGGCTTCGCCAAGTCACTTCTTCAAAATCTGGACTTTGCCAAGCTGGTCCTCTGGACCTGAATTTTATCAAGTCACAAGAAAGGTCTAGTCACATCAACAGCTAGATTTTCAGCTTCAGAACTTGGTACATAGCAGCTTCCTGTAGCGTCGGAGTCTAAGATCTGGGTTTCACCCGGCATTAGCAATTTCATCAAATCATTCCCCGAACAAGGTTTCGGCCAAAGTCACAGCTCACCCAAATGAAAGAAGCTTCACTCATATCGACGTGCCCTAGGGCCTGTCAGCATCAGCTCCAAATGACCAAGAATGAGAGAGAAATTTTCAACCAAGACCCGGGATCCGAATCCATTCTCATCAAAATTGAGGTCCATGTGATACTGTTAACAAAACCTCATCAACAACCGCTGTTTAAACCGCGATTGAGGACTCTAACCTCCCACTTGCCCAAAATCTGTTCCAAACAGTTTTCAGACACATACATCCTAATACAAACCCTCTCACCACATGCATTCCCACAAAAATCTCCCCAGGGCTCATGTAGCATGCACAAAACTTGAAGCGACAGGAACAATCCTAAGTCATAATTTTCCCGCCAAAAGCTTAGGCTAAGTGCATCTCCAAAAGCAAGTAAATGCATCATCTCGATTCTATGCATGCAACCATCATCATAAATGTCGTATGTGCATTTGTCCCTCTACTAACAAATGTAGCAATTCAAGCACGAAAGACCAGTTTTCCATCACTACTCGAAGTCTCTCTGCAGCGAGAATGGTCTCCACCAAAGACGACCTCCGATGTCCACAAATGGATGAAGACGACCTCCGGCATCTGCAACTTGGTGAAAACAACCCCCAACATTCACAAACATATGAAGACCGCCTCCAGTGTCTACAAATCGGTCAGGGACGCCAAGTTCTCAAATACAATACGGTCAGAGACGCCGAGCTCTCAAATGCAAATCGGTCAGGGACGCCAAGTTCTCAAATACAATACGGTCAGAGACGCCAAGTTCTCAAATACAATACGGTCAGAGACGCCGAGCTCTCAAATACAAATCGGTCAGAGACGCCAAGTCCTCAAATACAATTCGGTTAGAGACGCCAAGTTCTCAAATGAAAATCGGTCAGAGACACCAAGTTCTCAAAAGCAAGAAGTCCCAATGTGAAGACAAGTTCAACAACTTCTATAAGGTTAACGATCACCAGCAATATGCAGACTCAACCAAACTCCTCCTTCAGGTCAAAATGCCTCCAAAGACAGCAAATCGTCAGCAGAAACCGTCCCACGAACGGCAACCCAACAACTCTTCATCAACATCAGCCGTAACCTCAGTCCTTCCGGCAGCTACAGGTAAGCACAACACAGGTATGAAAGCATATCTTAGTCAACTACTTTTCTAAAAGAACATTATCATCAAATCTTAGGGTGACTTCCCAAAAATAATCAAATCTTAGGGTGACTTCCCAAAAATAGTCAAATCTTAGGTTGACACCCTAAAACATTCACTCTAGGGTCAAAGACCCGAACTACGACCGGCTTGATTCCTCTTAAGGATACGTAGGTAGCCTATCATTAGGTTCAGCCATCAGACCGAAAGTGGTCATTTCTATCCCCAGCAGAGCCAATGTACGACTCTAGCCACCTGACCAAAAATGGTCGTCTCCTATCCCCAGCAGAGTTTTCTTCCAGCAACCGACTGCAGAACTCGCTCATCAGGTTCGAGGCACCTAAAACGCCATCATCTCCAGGGTCAAAGACCCGAACTACGGCTGGCTTGATTCCTCTCAAGGATACGTAGGTAGCCTATTAAATAGGTTCAGCCACTCGATCACTTGATCATCCTGCCAAATATGGAGCCTTACTCTTATCGACGACCCCGCTTCCTTCGAAAGCGTCGTCGCCAAGGGGCTACTGTAAGTGCTCCAATTTGAGCTTGTTAGCATTTTCGTTAGAAAATTAATGAAAGTTATAACATTACTAACATTCCTAACATTCCTAACTTTTCTAACAAAGTAAGGGTAAAATGGGCATTGCCATTTAAAGTTAAACCAAGAAAAGAATCTCAAAAAGCAAAAGAAATTGGAAAAATCCGAATTAAGCAACTTGAAAAACAAAGAATCGCTTGAATTTTCGAAAATATTCCTCTGTCCAACAAACTACATCAGAGATGAACAGTGCACGCCTGCACACAGATCCGCGCGGATGAGTTTGCTTCTCACAGAGGGCTATAAATTGAACCCTCCTCTCCCATTTTACACAACACAAATCACTCACAAAGAATAAAGACACCTGGCGAAAAATAGAGAGAAAACAGTGGGAATTCACTTGAATTGCCACCATTTTCTCTCCAATCTTTCCCAAATCTCACTCACTCACAAACACTTCAAAACACTCTCATACATACTCTCATACATACACCAATCCAAGCTCAAATCACCCCTTAGGAGGAGGATTAGAGAGAAAACATAGAGGACTTCATTGTTATCTACTTGTTTTCTCTTTAACCAACTCAAATCATCAACCCTAAACACTTTCAAGCCCTAAACACATTCAAGCCTTTGAATCCATTCAAACACAAAACACAAGGAAGATAGGTATAACCTCCCTCTCCTTACCCTAAAATTCTCTCATCCATGCATGCATTTTCAAACTCCAAAATGTAGTTTGTTCATCTTCTTGCCCTAGATCCAAGAAGATCACCATGGAAGTTCATCTCCATGATTGATCTTCTACAAGGATCAACATTCTCTCCAAAGTATTCTTACTTACTTGCAAATGCATTTTCAAAACCCTAAAAACCATTTTCATACATCAAATCTTCATTTTCAAAGGATAAAATTCCCCTTCCCAAGCAAATGAAATGCTTAGTCCTAATGTACCCCAAGGATGGTTTGATATAGTTGATTCACCACTAAAATGTCAAGTGATCACTAATCAAAACCTAGGGAAATGGGGGACAAGCATGGATGCAAAACCCCCTTTAAAATCATGTTTTTCCTTCTTGAGAAGTTGCTGTCCAGTAGCAATTTTCTAAGACCCCAGTCCATGGTCTAATTTTTTGGACACAGATAAACTTGGAATTTGGTGTTGACTACAAAACACTTTTTGTATCCAACATCCAGAGCTTTCCAGAAATATTTTTACTTTATTTTTTTCGTGAGTAAAACTCCATATTTCAAATTTTCCTTTAAAGGTCAGTTCATCAGTCTCTGGAAATCCAGATTTCACATCTGAGATTTTCAGAAGGTTTTGGTCCCTGAAATCATCTCCAAAATGGGAAGTTCTTTTACAGAAAACTTATTTAAGGTGTTTTGAACATTTTTCATTCTCGAACTTTTCCCAGATTCTGGAGTTTTCAAGCCCTAAAGTCCATTTCAAAATCAAGTGTCCACTGCCTTTTTCATTCTGGCAGAAATGGTTTTCAACTTCCAAAAATCTTTTGAGTACCAAATCTCAACCCAAAAATCACACCAAAAATCATGGGATCTGTCCAAAGTCTAATAAAGAATTCCCAATTTTTACTTTCCTCAGTTTCAACTTATTTTGGCCAAAGTAACACACACACACACACACACACACAAACAAATGGTTTTTAGCTTGGAAGACTCATTTTACGAGGCATTCCGGGTGCACACTAACGTCCTTCCCGGCGTGTAACGTGACCTCCGAACCCAAATTTCTAATCTCGGGCATTTTTCAAAGTTTTGGCCCTTAAAACAAAAATGGCGTGGCGACTCCGTTTGATTTTCAAAAAAAAATCGGGTACATCACAGGTAGGTGTTTGGGCTTTGGGCTCATGCAACATGCGGTTATTTGTTCACGTTTACTTAAAACATGTTTTATTAACCTAATCGGTTGGAAAAGATTGCTCTTCTTTTTCGGAAACTACTCTGGATCCTGGATCAGTGGGCCCCGTCACTACGTCTATAAGCCCCTCGTATTCCACCTGTATTTCGACCTCCCAGGGTGGACAGCCCAGGGCGAGGGTCCTATAGGGCTAGCGGGTCCCACCGACCGAAAGAAAAACGATCCTAAAAGCCTGGAGGGTAATCGAGTCTTAACGAGCATTCGATGTAAATTACGGACAAAGCTGATGTCAAAAGTCAAGATCATGTCCGAGGGCTCGACGAAAAGTCGGCATGATTTGGACTGATAAGCGTCCACAATTGATCTTGACTTGTCGTCAGTTAAGCCGTAATTAGGCATGGAATAATCATTAATCCTTGATGACTCAGTGTCATGCTGGGAGTCTGTGTATAATTTGTGCCAGTCAGAGCCGAAGTCAAGGCGCCGGTCAATATCTTGGTCAAAGTCTGCGGCGAAAAACCGGCATGACTTCAACTGATTAGGGTCCCCGAAAGATATTGAGTCGGTATGCCGACAAGGCTTGAAAGGAAAGGTCTATACACAGACAGGGCATGACACAGACCAGACTAAAAACCAACCGGGTCTCGAACAAAGTGTGTCACGGACAAGTGCATGGTCGACACGAGGCTCCATGGGATGTTTGGGTAGTCCTGTGCTTGCACCGAGAGGCGTAATAAGACCAAACGGGCCGCAACAAGGATTTCCCCGAGTTAGGGACGTAGTGTGCAGTGTACGGTCAACGTGCGCGTAGTGTGCAAGCAGTCTATCTTCTTTTTCTGAGTAAAATAGAAATTTTTTCATGTGTCTTAAAAAGAATGATGCATGATTTTTTTTTTTGAAAATTTTCTTTTTTTTTTTGAAACTCCCCTTTTTTTTTGAAATTCTTTTTTTTTTTTTTGAAAGTAAATGCACACATAAGCACATAAACACAAAAATTCCAACAGTTAGGGACATGATTCCGACAGTCAACATTTTGACTTTTTCCGAGGCGGTCAAAACAACACGAAAATGTGCAAAAATCAACACACACAACAAATGATTTTTAATGCCGGGACGGAAGCTTGACCCTCAAAAGCTTTTCTTTTTTTTTTTGAAAACGACGATACCGGTACGTGGGATTGTTAAACCACAATTTATCCCCGACTCGTGTTAGGAGGCGATAACAGGAAGTTTAATGGTTTCCACCAATATACCAAATATCATTTTTTTTTTAGAAAAAGCTTATACTTCCCCAGCGGAGTCGCCACTGTGATGATGTGCCACCAAAATTTTTCCGAAAGGTTACTTTGAAATTTTTCGTTTCTTTGAAAAAACCAATCGAAAAGACCGGAGTCGCCACGCCATTTTTATTTTAAGGGCCAAAACTTTGAAAAATGCCCGAGATTAGAGATTTGGGTTCGGAGGTCACGTTACACGCCGGGAAGGACGTTAGTGTGCACCCGGAATGCCTCGTAAAACGAGTCTTCCAAGCTAAAAACCATTTGTTTGTGTGTGTGTGTGTGT
Source organism: Adenophora triphylla var. japonica (assembly GCA_022495995.1). Taxonomy (NCBI): domain Eukaryota; kingdom Viridiplantae; phylum Streptophyta; class Magnoliopsida; order Asterales; family Campanulaceae; genus Adenophora; species Adenophora triphylla. Next base: position 75,930 of record JAFEMH010000035.1, on the reverse strand, counting down.
GTGTTACTTTGGCCAAAATAAGTTGAAACTGAGGAAAGTAAAAATTGGGAATTCTTTATTAGACTTTGGACAGATCCCATGATTTTTGGTGTGATTTTTGGGTTGAGTTTTGGTACTCAAAAGATTTTTGGAAGTTGAAAACCACTTCTGCCAGAATGAAAAAGGCAGTGGACACTTGACTTTGAAATTGATTTAAGGGCTTCAAAATTTCATAATCTGAGAAAACTCAGAGAATGAAAGTTGTTCCAGACACCTCAAATAAGATTTCTGTGAAATAATTTTTCATTTTGGAGAAGATTTGAGGACTCAAAACCTTCTGGAAATCTCAGATATGAGATCTGGACTCCCAGAGACTGGTGATCTGACCTTCAAAAGAAAATTTGTAAAATGGAGTTTTACTCAAGCAAAAAATAAAGTAAAAATATGTCTGGAAAGCTCTGGATGTTGGCTACAAAAAGTGTTTTGTAGTCAACACCAAATTCCAAGTTTATCTGTGTCCAAAAAATTAGACCATGGACTGGGGTCTTAGAAAATTGCTACTGGACAGCAATTTCTTCTTGAAGAAAAACATGATTTAAAAGGGGATTTGGCATCCATGCTTGTCCCCATTTCCCTAGGTTTTGATTAGTGATCACTTGACATTTTAGTGGTGAATCAACTATATCAAACCATCCTTGGGGTACATTAGGACTAAGCACTTCATTTGCTTGGGAAGGGGAATTTTATCCTTTGAAAATGAGATTTGATGTATGAAAATGAGTTTTAGGATTTTGAAAATGTGTTTTCTTTGCAAGTAAGTAAGAATACTTTGAAAATAATGTTGATCCTTGTAGAAGATCATCCATGGAGATGAACTTCCATGGTGATCTTCTTGGATCTAAGACAAGAAGATGAACAAACTACATTTTGGAGTTTGAAAATGTATGCATGAAGGAGTTTAGGGTAAGGAGAAGGAGGGTTTACCAATCTTCTTTGTGTTTTGGAGTTTTTGGCTTGAATGTAAGAGTGTTTGAGACTTGAATATGAGAGTGTTTGAGTGAGTGTGATTTTGGGTGAATAGTTGAGAAAAAGGTGACAATTTTAGAGAATTCTCACTGTTTTCTCACTATTTTCGCCAAGGTGCAGTTGCAAATTGTGTTTTTTCTCTTTCATTTCTGAGACTGAAGGCCTCAATTTATAGCCCTCTGAAAAATGCATAACCATCCGCGCGGACAAGACCTGCAGCGTGCACTGTTCATTAATTACAGCTTCAGGCTTTGGACACAAGGAATAAAATTCAAATTAAGCAACAGAAAATGTCCCAGCCATTTCTATTTCGGGTTTTTGACCATTTCTTTTGCTTTTTTGATTCTTTCTTTGGTTTATCTTTTTTGGCAATCCCTAATCTACCCTTACTTGGTTAGAAATGTTAGGAATGTTAGGAATTGTTAGGAATGTTATAACTTTCGTTAATTTTCTAACGAAAATACTAACAAGCTCAAATTGGAGCACTTACACTGGGTCACGACTCATGCCAAGGGTCACGACTCGTGACAAATGCAGAACGACTTCATTTTGGGGAAAACAAGGTTGGCACGTGAAAATATTGACTATGTGGGAATTGGGCATGACTCGTGCTATTGGGCATGAGTCATTCCCTAAATCCGCACAAGTGTTCTATTTGTCATGAATCGTATCACGACTGCAATTTTGGCTTGGGTACGACTCGTGCTCCTGGGCACGACTCGTGCCAGCGTCCAAAAACAGTCCGTACGTATGTCTCCTTGTTTCAATAGGTTTTTGGTTTGGACTTGGTTTCTCCCTAAGTGTTAGGGATTTATATTTGATATAAATGTTTTTTTTTAAACGAAAGGAGACGTAGCTCCCTAGCTTTTATAAATAAAATAAAAGAAACAAAACACGGTGGGGGACAAAAAACCAAACCACCGGAAACAAAAAGAACACTACAATGTGGGGCTTAAAGCCAACAATAAAATCAAGAAAGCTAAGGGGAGGGGTGGAAGTCCAAATGGACCGCCCCAAAACAAGAGGAGGAGGGGAACAAAACCCTAAGCTATCAAAAGGGAAAGGAAAGAACCAAATCCCATCAAACAAAATTATCAGGAGGAGAAGCCGATCTTCCACGCCATTTTCTAGAAGAGACCATTGTGAAACCATCAGCATTTGTATTCTTTTTGTGAGACGGAGTAAAAGGAGTATAGCCAGCCATATCAGTAACAAAAGAATATGGAGCCCTTGAAGCCGAAAAACGCTCTGGGGATTTTGGTTCTACTTCCACATAAGGTTGGGGAGGATGGGACTCCCTATAACGAGCAATGTTGCGCATAATAGCCTCCAAATCATTTGTTGGAGCATTGATATCACCAACAACACCAACATGGCCAGCCGCATTGTCACCAACACCAACAACCTCAGCCACGCTATTTGCAGCAGAAACATTATTAGTGTTAATAATGCCAACATCCAAATCTTCTTGATCAGCCATAGCCGATTCAAAACCCATATAGGCAGCCTTATCCGTGCCCACACTAGCCTCAATGTTGCCATCAACCAACGCCGAGACAGCAGCCTTAGCCGAGCCAACACCCAAAATATTGGATTGAGAGTTAACAACAACAGCATTATTCATTGGGGCAATATTCATACCATTACTATTTTGCACTTCCTCCTGAGAAGCCAAAGCCGAGCCAGCACCCAAAAAACCATCAGAATTTGCGTTTTCCGCCTGAGTACCATCATTTCCCTTCACAACATCTCTTGAGACCTTCAGCAGAATTTGATTTACAGCATTGGAAATAGGCAAACCTCTTCGAGCAAGGTATGGGACAGCCCCCTCCTTTGGTTTCTCCCCAGCTTCTATAGGATCAATACTAGAACTCACAGTAGTTGGAACTTCAGGAACAACCTCATAACCTTGAGCCTTCATTTTCTGGTTAACAACCAAGTTAGCTAAAGGCGCAACCCCATTAGATTTTTCTTTAGGAATAGATTTCTGCAAATGTGGGTGAGCACGCTTGCAAATAGAAAAATCATGGCCCAAGACAAAACAATGTTTACAATATTTAGGCAAGTTATCATATTCTATCTTTTGATAGAAACTTGGCAAGAAATCATCACAATCGATAAAAATCTCAGATGGTAATTTTTTGGTGACATCAACTTGAACAAGGACCTTAGCAACGCTAGGACGAGAGAGATCAGAAGTGGCTTTATCCAGTGACAAAGGAGTACCAATAGCCCGGGCAAGAGAAAATAGAATCGATTTATTGAAAAGGTGAATTGGAATACCTGGGAAGCCAACCCAAACCGGCACAATAGGGGATTCTTGCGTAGGACGCCAAGAAGGAGACCACGCCAAGGTTCGCATAGGATATTTCATGACGTACCACACATCCTTCATCCATAGGCGTTGGTAATCCGCCTCATTAGAGAGCTGAATCAATAGGTGTTTGGAGTCGAGGTGTCCTAACTTGCAAGTACCTTTCAACTGAAATCGAGCAAAAGCAATACGCGTATCTTCCATTGAAGGGCGCCCATGAGAGAATTTGCCAATCAACGTCCATGAGAATGGCTTTGTAAGCCTTTCAATCGCATCTTTTGAGAGTTTTAGCGAAGGGATCCCTTTATGTGAAGCCAACGGCACAACAGGGAATGCGTTATCTTGATGGGACGAGAATAAGTCTGCAAATGATTTAGATTGTCGAGCAGCATCAGGTTTTGGGTTTATATTATTGGGCGGCGCAAGGGATGAAGCAGGGATCGGAGAAGGAGTTTGTGTTTGCGGCGCAAGGGATGAAGCAGGGATCGGAGAAGGAGTTAGTGTTTGCGGCGCATTCAAAGAATTAGCCGCACAAGGTTTTGCATGGCAAATCGAGGGAGTAGGGTTAGCAGCAGCAAAGGGTTGTTGAATTAACAGAGAGTAATAGGGATTATGGGGACTGGCGTTCAAGGACGGGAAGAAAGACACCGGCACAGCCATGGTTGCCGGCGGACGGCCCCTAGGGCAAAGCCCTAGTGACGAAACCCTAGATCCGCCCTAGAGAGAAATTATTTTTCATAGCTTTCCCTGCAAAAGGGATTTTCCTTATTATTTGATATAAATGGTTTTTGAAACTCTAGAGATTTGTTTTGATTAAGAATCAAAATCAAATAAATCCCAAAATCAATTCCATAGTTTTGGCTATTGATTATTGAAAGGAGTTTCAATAATCGGGAAGGATCATCTAGCAATCCAACAAGAAGAGTTCTTGGTTCGTTCGCATGTGGATCACCATTAGAGGGAGGTTACTTTATCTCCTAAAGCTTGAAGACCTCCATTATTGATTCATCACCAAGGTAGAACAAGGAAGAAGAAGATCCAAATTTCATCAACGGTTCAAACATTCGAAGGTTGTTCGTCGATTCAAATAAGATTTGAATCTAAGATCCGTCCATGAAAGATCAACATAATCGCATTAAGGCATGTAAATTCTATTTCATGATTTTAACTCTTCATGTTAGACGGATTAAAGGGCTAGGGTTTTGCTTGTTATTTCTAAGTCTTCCGCTGCGTTTGTAACCCCAAAATCCAACAGTTTGTAGCCTAGACCATGTCGAGGGGTTTGTTCTCTTGCATCGATGACAGTGTTGCGACCCTGAAGCCTTTTACCCAATCCAAGCCCCGGAAGATAACTCATCTTTCTCATCATTCGCATGGCAGGAGGTATTTTTTCTGAGGTAGTAGTGAGGTCTGCACATCACACTTGCACCTTAGAGGTGGTCACAGAGAAGCCGGTTAGGGTAAGCCCTTCATCGTCATGTTTGATCTCCAGTATCGAAATACCTCCGGTGTTAGTCCCTTCCACAGTAACACTGTCTCCATAGATGGTAGTGATAGTTCCATCATCGGACTGGAACTAGAAACACTGGTGCAGGGTAGATGCCACTCTATTTATCTGATGGATCCAAGGTCGTCCTAGCAAAGCGGTAAATGAAATGGGGATGTCAATCACTTGAAAGTCTACATCCATAACCTTCTTTCCAAACCACAATTTTAGAGTCGCAATCCCCAAAACTGATCGAGCAGTGGAATCATAGGCCTTAATAGTCTGACTGGACGGCTTTAAGTCTGTGGGCTTCAAATCCAGCAAGTCCATCATTTTTGCTGGCAGGACATTCATTGCAGACCCTCCATCCCACCCTTGGTAACCGACATTCTTCCAACTGGACAGTGATGTAGTGCGGCTCATTATAATTAGCCCCATATTTTGGTAAATCCAAGTCAGTGAAAGTGATGATGTTCCCATAGTGAATGTTTCCGATCATTTGGACGACCTCATCTGGGGTGACATTTATGGGCACCATGGTCGTGGCCAAGCTTTCTTCTAACTTCAGTTTGTGAGGATAGGAGGAGGTTAACAGGGACCACAGGGAAATATTGGCTTGAGTGCACTTCAGCTGAGTCAACACCGGGTCTTCCTTCTTAGAGTCTAACTTTTCTGCTTCTGGCTTATAAGGCCTTTTGTCTGTCTTTGGTTCGGAGCTGATACTTCTTTTGTCACCCTTAGGTAGCTCCACATTCATCTGCCCAGACCGGGTCATCACATAGACATTAGACTTCCCCGAGTCATTAGCCCTACTGGAAGATTCCTTCAGTTCCTTCAAGGTTAAAAGTGGGCCTTTGCTGGCATACGGCCAACTCTGCTGATTGATTTGGTTCACAGCATCACCGGAAGTATAGGCAGCTTCAAGAATCTGATCCCAGGTTACAAGCTTTCTGGCTCTTTCTGAATTCTGAGTTCCCCATTGATTTAGTAACTTGCTGATCTCTGTTTCTTTTTCCTCACTCAAGGCCTTGACAGTTTCATTCAGGCTTTTCAGAGTCAACATGCAACAGGAGTTATCGTTCCCAGGGTTTGGAGGTTTTCTAGTGGCTTCATCATCTTGCCATAGCAGTTTCCTCAGCAAAGCAGGGTCACACTCCTCATCAAGCATATCCCTTCTCTCCTTCAGGGTCAACCTTTTGACGGCATCTTTGACATTGGCCAAACACTTCCTGAAGTGGGAGACTCCATCATCGATAAGGGTTTCATCAGGATCGAACCTTTTGACAAGTTTCAGGTCATTACTTTCGGGAGGGTTTTCTGGGCTAGTTGGCTTTTGGGCAAGCCATTCTTCTACTGTCCCTTCCGGCATGTCAACCGTGTCTTCCACAGTCTCACTACAATAGCTTCCTTCGAAACTTTCGTCCTGACTCTGATGACCAATGTGGCAAAGGATGGTCGGGATATTTGATGCCATATAAGGGGCACTCTGGGCTCTTCCTCTGACGTAGGGATTACCAAGAAAATGTCATTGTCATCATAAGACAGGAAGGGGACCGGGGTCGCCTCAAACTTTAAGACCCTTTCTAAGGCTTCCATACATTCTCTCTTGGATAATGGCTCAGGGGTGACCCTTAATACTGCAATAGAGTCCACCCATCCTGACGGAGGCTCAGTCTCAATGACGCTTACATATTCTAGAGTAACGGGTGGAGCCCAATTCCCTTGCTCAGCTAAAGCTTCGATCAAGTTTCTCCATTCACCAACCAGGTCTTTATAAGGAGTATTGAATTCAAAGATGTTGAATTCATACTCTTCCTCATCCGAGCTTGCGTCCATTTTCTCCTCTAAGCTTCTGCAAGAGTGACACTCGCATTTCTAGGTAATACTGTCCTCATTCTCAGGACTGTGGTTTTCTACCCCATCCGGTCCTTCGGGTTTCACTCCCATTGGCTCTACGTTCATACCCTCTACTGAGCTGTCATCGTCTCTGTAAATCAGCCCATTCCTGTTCTCATTTCCGACCGACTCTTCACTGCCACTGTCTGAGAGAGATGCAAATTCACAAGCGTTGACAAAGTTGGAAAGGTCAAGCTGGTCAAAAGCCTCATTGGGGTTATTTGCGGATCGATACCCGGGAAGGATGACAAAGGGATAGTTAGACTGGTACTGGAGTTTTGGGATCAGTTGATTTGGTCTGTACTGAGGAGGAGGGATGAATCCCATGGGATAATGCAAAGACTGAAAGACTGGGGTGGCTGCGGCATTTATTTTTTGTTGGTAGTGAACAAAGCTGGATCTTATCTGAGGAGGTGAGCGTGTTGGAGCCCTGATGGCTTGGGATGTTGGAAAGGACTGAAAAGGGGTAGTCCTTGGTAAGGGATCATATGTGGATGGAGAAGGGCATTGGTTGTAGGATGGAGGGGCTGAAATCACTATTTCCGGGGTTTCATCTTCCACCATGACCAAAGAACCATTGGCTTCAACCACTATCTGAACCCCCTGACGGCGGAGAGCATCGACGAGCATGGCTTGCTATTCCTCATGGACTTTACGACTGTTTTCCAAGGCTAGGGCTAGCTCTTCCTCTCTAGTCACCGGATTACCCATACCACTGCTGTTTTCTGTCAAATCTGTCATTATGAACCTCTGGGTTGACGAAACTGACGATTTTGACAAACTATCTGAGCTTGAAATTTCTGCATTGACAAGCCGCTGACCCAGTATTCTCACCCACTTCTTTCTCGCTGCGGGAAAGGGATAGGCAAGGTTTAGACTCGGGGGTAGGTGTTTAGGCTGAAGGCTCAAGTAATATGAATTTAAGAATCTTCACGTTTACTTAAAACAGTTTCTTTTATTTATTTCTATTTGGTTGGAAAAGGTTACCCTTCTTTTTCGCAACTACTCTAGATCCTGGATCAGTGGGTTCCATCACTACGTCTATAAGCCCCTCGTTTTCCACCTGTATTTCGACATCCCAGGGTGGACAGCCCCGGGCAAGGGTCCTATAGGGCACGCGGATCCCACCGACCAAGAGAGAAGAACGATCCTAGGGTCTAGTGGATCATAGGAATTTTTAACGCGCGAGCGATGCGGATTATAGTCAATGTCAATATCGTGAAAGTCAAGTCTTTTAGCCTCAACAAAATTTTGGCAGAGTTTCACTTTCGCGATAGACGTTTGACTTCGGCACTGTCCAAGGAAAATAATAGGCATGGGTCGGACGTTAAAAGTCGAATGACACGGCGTCACATTGAGCGTTGTTGCATACTTTGTGCAAGTCAAAGTCAAAGTCAATGCCGGGGTCAAGATTTTGCCAATTTTTGCCTAAAGAAATTTCGGCATGGCTTCGCTTGGGCGAGGAATCTTGGTTTTTGGCAAGGGCTCGGGTTTGACTCTTACATACCCCGTGCGGGTCAAAGTCAAAGTCAATGCCGGGATCAAGATTTTGCCAATTTTGCTTAACGAAATTTCGGCATGGCTTCGCTTGCGCAAAGAATCTTGAATTTTGCCATGGGCTCGAGTTTGACTTTTACGGGGGTATACAAAGAGGCTATATGACACGATCTAGACCAAAAACCAACCAAAAAGTCACGGTTTTAAAAGTGTGACACGGACTAGTGCATTGGTCGACACTGGCTTCCATGGGGAGTTTGGGATGATTCCGTGCCCGCCCGGGAGCGTCGTAACGCAGTCCGTGACTGCAGCTGAACAACCATCCCGGGTTGAAGGACGTGCGTGCAAAAGTGTACAAGATATATAGTGCACGTGGTGTGCGGTCTCCAAAAAAATTCTTTTATGAGTTAAAATAGAGATTTTCATCAAAGAATATTTTTTGGGGACGGGGAAAATGCAACACATAGGCACGTAAATTTTCTGGAACCTGGCCAGACTTAGGACTGAATAGCCCCAAGCTGCCATGTCTTCCAGATTAATTTCAGAAAAGTGTCCTGGTGGAACTGCGAATGAAGCCGCCCGGCTTAGATCCAGGCAGATCAAGCCGTCCGGCTAGATCCAACAGTTTTCCAGGTTCCAATTTGCTTCATTTCCAGACTGTTTCTCCGAGCATTTTTGGCAACGTTCATCTTCAAAATGGCCCCTGTTCATTATTTAAGAGTTTGCACAAACCAAAAAAGAATACAAAGATGCATAAAAAAAAAAGGAAAAAAGCACAAGCAAAAAAATCGGATCCAGGACGGAAGGCTAACCCTCGTAAATGTTTCCAACGCTTCTTATGAGAAAAGAAGTTTGGAAACATTTACATTACCCCAGTGGAGTCGCCAAACTGTGAATTTGGGCCCCTTTTTCGGCAATTGAACCGTTTTTTTTATTATAGGGTCGCCGTTTCACCTCAGTTTGAAGACACCGGTTTTATTGAAAAAACGGAGTCGCCACGCCATTTTGATTTCCTCAAAACTTTGAAAAAAGGATAAGGGTCCGGAGGTTAAGTTACTCCTTGGGAAGAACGTATCGCATTCACCCAAGGAGCCTTGCAAAAGCAAGTCTTCCTAGATCCGAAGTTTGTGCTTGTTTGTGCACTCGTGTGTGTGTGTGTTTAGAAAAGAGGAGGGGATGTGCCAAGTTTATCTACCGGACATATAAACCATATAAGTAGCTTATGGCTCGGGATTCCTTGGATTTGTAGTTTTTGAGATTTTGATCCCGTGCTCATTTTGGACTTGTGATCATCATTATGGGACCTTTCTACCCTCCCGTTGGATTAATCAACCATAGTAGGCGTAAGGGCCTTGGTATATCTTAAACCAACGTTCTTTGGGGACTTGGTCATATGTGATCGAGAGAGGGACACCTTTTAAGTCCAAGAATGAGACTCTTTTTTACCCATCAATCCTACATCTTGAGACGATAGAGATTCGTAGGGACATTTATGCTCGTCTAAAGTGATTATCGGAGATGTCGGGACTAAGATCCGTCCGCTTCTAAAGGGACTACGATTATGGCATTTTAATGGCGGAAACGATGTAAAGATGATGTCTTTACACCGATCCACATCACGGAATGCTCCAAGAACCAAAGGGGACTAGGGGAAGGGGTATAAAGATTGGATCTTTATACTCATCCTATGTCTTTCGTGCCTTAAAAGGCTACTAGACAATCCTCGGAGAGTGATCCATTTTTAAGGGACATGGGGGAAATGACATTGAAAGTAAAGATTGCATTTTTAATGTAAATAACGCGATGAACATTATTAAACTAAAGACATGAAGTAAAGGGAAGATCTTTATGACTCTTCCTATGTCCTTTAAGACCTCATAAGGTGGACAATCCTCGAAAGGCTCAAGGGAGGGGGATGATGTAATGGAAATAAAGATTGTATTTTTATGTAAAATAAAGGGACATCACATCATCATGTGGTGGATCTTCCCTATAACAAGCCACTTGTGGACCCTTGTACATCCTTGGGAGAGGATCCCCAATGAATCCTTTGTGTAGGGGAAAGGGGGGGTATGGTGATTTACATTGCAAAGATAGGAACTTTAGAGCAAATAATCAATATAAATGACAAGTAAATGGAAATGTAAATGACAAACAATAAGTAAAGTAATATAATGAGAGTATTTAAGGGGAAAGGAAGGAGATATTATTACCAAAGGTGGTTCTCTCTATCTCCCAAGGGGATTTTCCTATTTAGGAATAGTTTAGGAAGGGATTTATGGAGGAGGGAGGTGGTTTTTGGAGTGTTTTAGTTTCTGGAAATTCGTGGTATTAATTTGGCAGAGTAACAGTGCTTAAAAGTTCTTGTTAAAATGGGTAGAGGAGGCCTCTATTTATAGGCTGCAGTGTGCTTCCTAAAGAAGCCGCCCGGCGTTAACCTGTAGCAAAAGAAGTCGCCCGGCGTTATCCTCTGTCGTGTCAGCATGTTTCTAGATTCATGCAAGGTGGCAGCTAGAGGCTTCTTTCCGGCGAGGTCCTGCTTGGAATTTTAATTCCTAACAGGTCCTTCCTCCCTTGAAAAGTTTGGAAAAGTTCCCGAATCGCCCCTAAACTTTATGAAAGTTTGGGGAATCGCCAGGAAACTTAACCGGAAGACATGAGTCAGATTTGGGTACTTACAGCACGTTACACCACACTCTCTTTGGTTAAGGTAAGCTTTTCATAAAGCCTCCCGAGGTTTTGTGCCGGCGAACGGTTGTTCAAGGGCTTTCTTCGTTACATCCTTGCGTTCGTCTTGATAGTGAATTATATTCTATTTGTACCCCAAAGTTTCTTCAAAATAATTCACCTTGTTGAAAATTGTCCAAAACAGAAACTAGGGTGATGCAAGATTTTAAAGATGGCAAACATCTTTCCTGGGATATTGAGGAAGCTCGTCAAATGCTCAGGCTCTATTTAAGAGAAGACGTTGATGGTGATGAGGTAAATTCTCTAGATGTTGATGTTACAACTATTCGAGTTGATGTGGATATGCAGGTAATGAGTGAGGATAAGAACAAAGTTGAAGATGGGAAAGAAGAGAAGAAGGAAAGTGGTAACATTGCGGCAGCCGACCAAGAAGTGAAGGATTGTTAATTTTTATGTTTAAAAATTGTTTTAATTTGAAGTACTCTAGGTTTTGTTGAGGGTGTGTCCTCAAAGACAATTTATCTTTGGTGTGTAATATTTGGTATGCCTTTGTTGGCATATGAATTTGGAATTTGGTTTGTTAGCATTTGGTATGCCTTTGTTGGCATATAATTTAGGATTTTTGAGGTTTTATGTTGATGTTGACATGAAACCATTTTGGGATTCCAGTAGGTGAACAATTAGTAATTCTTTTGATTGTACGAAACACTGAATGTGTTTAATCTTTTGAACTTTGTGAGTAACATGTAAATGTTACAACCTTAAGAATTTATGAGTAACATGTAAATGTTACAACCTTAAGAATTTGTGAGTAATATGTAAATGTTACAAACTTAAGAATTTGATTCACGTATAGTGAAAAACGTGCGCTTAGGCGAAATTTGAATAACAAGTATTTTTAAAAAAGATTTATAATCTAAGAAACAATTAGGAAGTATGTACCTTTCATTCTAGAATCATGAGCTGACTTGTGATATAGATTTCCTGAAGTTTCATCTTGTAATTTTAACATGTAGATATATACAGAATTGCAAAACCGAAACATGTTAGGGTTGGGTGTTAGCTTAGCTAACACCCCTCCAATGCTTAAGTCAGTAATGTTCCAAGAAAGATAAAAAAGAAAATGAAAGAAAATAAAAGAACAAGATGAATAGAGAATGTGTACCTGATCCTAATGATACTGAACTTGCGTTGACTTACATGAAATAGGGTTTTAAGATAAATCATTTTCCACTTCCATAAGACTCGCGTACCATTCGGATTTTGATAATCGAAATGCCCCCAGGAGTTCTTGGTAAATTTCCTTGGACGACAATGATTTGCCCCCAGAATGATTATCACGATCTAGTCTTCAAGTTGCTGGATAGCTGGATACTTGTCGTAATAGTATTGTTTGCTTGATATGTTGAATAGGGCATTCACTCCTAACTTTTCCTTCTTTGGAACCTTGCTAAAAAGGTGAAAGATATGGCACGACTTGTAAGAACTTTGACATGTTGAAGATATAAGGTTATCTTTGATTGCTATTTTTGACGGGATGCAGATGAGGCTTTCATGGAGGTCTACATGCTCCAACGGGTCTGTAGTACCATTGTACTGCTTCATTTGAGGAACAGTAAATCTCTTAGGTAATTCAGCATAGGCAATAGCAGGTACAAAATGGGTATCATTATAGCATGTTGAAGATGATCTATGCACGGGAGATGCAACTCCTGGAACGTTCATAACCATTTCTCTTAATTCCTGCAACTGTCTAGCCACGAAATTTCCTGCATCACAGTTATTGGGATTAAGATTAGGATTAACAAAGTTATATGCATAATTTATAAAACCCCCTGTCAATCCTAAAGATGGTGTCTGAAATGATGGAATTGAGGTTGGCAGAGTGGTGCACTTAGATGACGGGAGATAGCATTGAACAACATCTCGTTGGTGTACTTTTGAGTTTCTTGTTGATTTTTTAAGTACTCCATCATCTTGGTCAGGTTAGTGATAAAATCAAAGGTCATCTCCTGAGGAATCACGACTGAAGTGGTAACAACCGTTGGGCTTTGTTGAATTGGCATCCCAATTGTATTTGAAACCTGAACTCCAGATGTTCCGAGTGGTCCAGTCCTTCCTGAAACATTCGGATTATCTTGACCAAAACTGGGATTACTCATCTTGAAATTTTCTTAGCAAACTTAAAAAACCAAAGTTCCCACAGACAGTGCCAAATTATTTTGGTCAATTTCTTGTGTGCTTTGAAACTGAACTTTTAGTGGAATGATTTTGGACACAAATGAAATATAAGAATGAGAAAATTTAAGATGTGACACCAAGATGTAACGAGGAAAGCCTTTGATCAATTGATCTCCGGCACAAAATCTCGGGAGGTTTTAGGAAACCTACCTAAAACCAAAAGTGCTTATATTATTTATTGAGTGATTACAAAGTGGAAGTATAGAGAGAGTTACAAAATTGCCATCCATGGCGCCTATCCCTAGCTCTCTTTTTATGCCTAAAAAGAATAATGAATTTAATTAGTAACCGAAAATCCCTACAAATCCGGGACAGGTTGCTAAAGATATGGAGCCGTTGCCATGACCTGATCTTCCGTTAGAAATGCGTTTGAATTATGTAAGACTTGGTCGTTGATATTTGCGTAGTGTTTATCTCATTAAAAATAGGAACAAATGTACCTGCATCTTTAAGTTGTCAAAAATAAGATGTCATGTTTAAGATGCTGAAGAATCAAGATGCTAAAAAATCATTTTAGTCAAGATGTCAATCCAGTCGAGTAAAAATTTAACCCCAAACAATCATATATTGAAACGAAGGCACTAACATTACAAACAATAATTTTTGAGCCAAATGAAGTAGTATTATTTTTTTAAATATTCATTGGGATAAAGAAAGTAATGTTTAATTTTTTGGACAAAAAATGTAGTACTCCCTCCGTCCCACTTCAAATGGACCATGGCATCTTTGCACGCTTTTTAAGATTTTTTTAAAAAATGAGTAAAGAATTGAAAGTGGGTAGAAGATTAGAGGAGAGAGAATGTAAAACTTAAAAACTTTTAATAGGAGAAAGAATGAGTGGGAGGAATAGTACGTTATTGATTGTTTTTTTTTTTGTAAATATGTTAAAATTATAAGGGTATAATGAATGGCTTTTTTGTAAATATATAAACATTATGAGGGTATAAATGTTCGAAATACTGTTCACTTCTTTCCATTTATGGAATGATCCATTTGAAGTGGGACGTCCCAAAAAGGAAAGTGGCTCATTTGAAGTGGGACAGAGGGAGTATTATTATTTGGTTATTCATTTTGAGTCGAAAGTAATATTTATTTTTGAAATGAAGATTATAATTTTTTTTATAGAAGTATATTTTTTAAAGTATTTATTTGAAATGGAAAAAGTAATATTTCTATTTAGTTTTCTTTATTAATACATAATTTTTGTATTATTATTTTGTAATTTAAAGTGCGACGAAGAACAAACTTACTTTGGACCTTTGTGTTTATTGTCAATTTGAACTCGCTACACTGTGTAGCGAGTTCAAATTGTGTTTTTTTTAATAGCATAAATATTAAAGTGTAGCGAGTTCAAATTGTGTTTTTTTAATAGCATAAATATTAAAATAAAATTGAGCAAATTTAAATTCGCTACACCGTGTAGCGATTTTAATTGAAAAATTTATAAACTCGCTATACCGTGTAGCGAGTTCCAAAAATTGGATCATTTTGACAAATAGTTTCAAATGTGAATTATTTTGGGATTTAGATTTTTAAAATGAAATTATTTTTTTTAAAAAAATCGTTAATGGGGAGGAGTAGGTTTGAGATTTGGTTTGGCCGGGGCGGGGCGTGTTCAAGGGATAGAGGGTTCGGCAGGAACATGTAGAAAAGAAATGTCAAATTCATTCCAAATTTGCCCCACTGCCTTCCCTATGAATTTCTCGATACAATCCAAAATAAATATTCAAAAAGTTTTTAAAATAATAAGCAAATTTTAATTTTTTTTGCATGTCGACATGGCTTTGAGAGCATACATGGAGGTTTTGGTTTTGGGGAGAGGAATGAAGCAGGAAATAGTATCCTGGACTTTGCGTTGGCATATGACTTGAGTATAATGAACACTTGGTTCAAGAAGAGAGAATATAACTTGGTGTCCTATAGGAGTGGAGGTAATGCGAGTTAGATTGACTTCTTCTTAGTAAGAAATCCTTGTAGAAAGAGTTATACAGATTGCAAGGTTATTCCGGGTGAGAGCACAGTAACTCAACATAGACTGGTGGTACTTGATTTTCGAAGTAAGAGAATTTCGAGGAAGAGAAAACCACAGGTAGACCCTAAAATCAAGTGGTGGAGACTTCAAGGGGAGAATCAACAGAAATTTGTAGCTAAGATGGTCGATACCGGTATTTGGTCAGATAATATGGAGGATATGAATATAGATTTAACTTGGACTAAGATGGAACATACCATAAAGGAGGTGGCGAAAGAAGTCATTGGAGAATCTAGAGGAAACGGGCCACTAAGTAAGGACACATCATGGTGGAACGAGGAAGTAAAACAAGCAATAAAGGGCAAGCGAGAATTCTACAAATTATTGGGGAAATGTAGGAGCGACGAGAACTATGAGAAGAATAAAGAAGCTAGAAGAGATGCTAAGAAAGCATTAAGAGACGCAAGAGCAAAGGTGAATCAAAAACTTTATGATAAGTTGGATACAAAAGAAGGGGAAAAGGACATCTACAGAATCGCTCGTATGAGGGATAAGAGGACACGAGATATTGGGACGGTTAAATATGTGAAAGATGAAGATCAAAGAGTTCTAGTCGGGAATAAAGAGATAAAAGATAGATGGAGTTCGTACTTTGATACCTTGTTCAATAGCGGTTTGGAGATTTAAATATCTCTTCGAGTATGGTTAATCGAGATTTTATGCGGAGAATTCAAAAGAGTGAAGTGGAAATGGCAATGAAAAAGATGAGATTGAAGAAAGCTGTAGGACCGGATGGTATAGCAATTGAGGTTTTGAGATGT
This sequence comes from Adenophora triphylla var. japonica, assembly GCA_022495995.1. NCBI lineage: Eukaryota > Viridiplantae > Streptophyta > Magnoliopsida > Asterales > Campanulaceae > Adenophora > Adenophora triphylla. The sequence goes on along the minus strand of JAFEMH010000035.1, from coordinate 60,010 downwards.
TTCGGGGAGAGGGGAATAGATTGGTTAACAACACTATTTAACAAGATATGGAGAATTAACACAATGCCATTGGAGTGGCGGAAGAGTACTCCGATCCCTTTGTATAAGAACAAAGGTGATGTCCAAGATTGTGCCAACTATCGGGGGATCAAACTAATGAGCCATACTATGAAACTTTGGGAAAGAGTGATTGCACAAAGGCTGAGATAAATTGTGGATATTTCGGATAACCAATTTGGATTTATGCCGGGAAGATCGATTATGGAGGCAATATATCTTATGAGACAAACCATGGAGAAATATCGGGATCAAAAGAAAGATTTGCATATGGTTTTAATTGATTTGGAGAAGGCGTATGATAAAGTGCCAAGAGAGGTACTTTGGTTGGCATTAACAAAGAAGGGTGTTTCAAAGAAATATATTGATATTATCAAGGACATGTATAATGGAGTTAGTACTTGTGTACAGACTAGTGTTGGGAAGACTGAAGAGTTCCCTATAAAGATTGGAGTGCATCAAGGTTCCACAGTTAGCCCCTTTCTTTTTGCTTTGATAATGGACGAATTGACGAGGTCAGTCCAAGATGATATGCCAAGGTGTAAGTTGTTCGCAGATGATATTGTGCTGATTGATGAGACAAGAGACGGTGTTGAAAGTAAATTAGAGTTGTGGAGACACACTTTGGAATCTCGAGGTATTCGACTAAGCAGAAGCAAGATTGAATATTTGGAGTGTAAGTTTAGTAGAGTTGGAAGTAGGGAGGCAGGGGCGGTCACATTTGATGAAAATATTGTCCAAGCTTCTGAGTTTTTTCGCTATCTTGGATCCATTATCTAAAAAGATGGAGAATTAGATGGTGATGTGGCTCAAAGGATTAAAGAAGGTTGGTTGAAGTGAAAGAGTATCACAGGGTTTCTATGTGATCGCGGCATGCCCAATAGATTAAAGGGAAAATTCTACAGCACATCAATTAGGCTGGCATTGCTTTACGACACCGAATGTTGGGCCGTGAAACAATGTCACGTGCATAAGATGAATGTGGCGGAGATGCGTATGCTTCGATGGATGTGAAGTCATACAAGAAAGGATCGATTGGGGAATGAGGTGATCAGAGGTAAAGTAGGAGTTGCGCCCATTGAGGATAAAATGAGGGAAAATCGTCTGAGGTGGTTTGGACATGTGAGAAGGAGACCGAGTGATGCACCAATTAGGAGGCCAGAACAGTAGAGAAATGATAAAATGGCGAGGGGTAGGGGAAGACCCAAACAAACTTGGATTAGAGTGATTGAAAATGATATGAGTTTACTTGGAGTGGATGAAAGTATGGTGTTGAAGAGGCCGAAGTGGAGGGCAAAAATCCATGTGGGGGATGATTTTTTTTATTATTTATTTATTTATTTATTTATTTATTTATTTTTCCAACAACCTTTTCACACGATGACATATGAGGATTCATGTTAGCCGATCCCAAATTATTTTGGGACTAAGGCTTTGTTGTTGTTGTTGTTGTTGTTGTTGTTGTTGTTGTATTTATTTTAAAACGAATACTCCCTCCGTTCCATAGAACCTTACCCACTTTGCCATTTAGGGTGTCCCACTTATAAGTCACACTTCCTAAAAAGGAAACTTTTTAATACTTCTTTATTTATGGGACCCACTTGTCATACTCACAACAATTATCCACTTACTATTCTCTACCCCACTTTCTCTCTCCTACACACTCACAATTCCTACTTTAATAACATTATTCCTTATTTTTCGCGCGAAACAGTAAGTGAGTAAGATTTTATGAGACGGGGAGTAGAGTATAAGATAAAGTGGACATAATGATAATTATATATTCCCTTTGGCCTCAATTAGAAGAATTTTTTTTGACTTTTTTGCTTCAAATATAAGCAAAATTCATTATTTTCAATGCAAAACTCATTGAATACAACTCTATTTATTACTGTTTTACAAAAGAGTTGGTCTTATAAAAAATTAGTTTTTCCTTAAGATAAGGAAAAATGTGTTTTTCCAAAGCGCTGTGCATTATTATTCAAAACAAACGGTGGCATTTTCGTAATTACTGGCAACCATGATAATGCCAGTGTTAATATTACAAATGACAGTGATTTCATACTGGCGTTTTATAAACATGAAACTGGCACTTTTCTCAAGTGCCAGTGTTAATGTTAAAAATTGTTAGTGAGTACACTGGCACTTTTTTACATTAATACTGGCAGTTATTAAAAGTGCCAGTGATAGTGTTAATAATTGAGCCAAGGACCCTAAAACCCATAGTTCAAATGAATAACCCATTTTAACCCATTTTGGGATGGAAATCCCTCTAAAATTCACACATCACGGACACAAACGGTGGTTAACCTCCCCGTAATCTCACATACCAAAAAAAAAAAAAAAATCTCTCAAAAACCCTCCCGTTCTACCTACAAGTGTCGCCAATCAGTCTCCCACCCCAAATCTAACCCTAATCGACGCCATTGAAGCCTTAATCGAACCAGTTGAAGGTTAATTGAAGGTCATCGTCTTCTAAACATCGTCAAAGATCGGATTCATCGGAAACTTTTATGTATCAGACTGTTTTTTTTTTAATTGATGTGCATGTAACTCGATTTTTAATCGTCTCTCAAACCAAATTAAACCCTAATCAACGCAATTGAAACCCTAATCGATGCAATTGAAGCTCTGATTCGGGTCTATTTGAAGGCATTGTCAACCACCATTGAAGCTCTGGTCAATCAAAAAATTATAGGTATCAGATCTATTTTTTTTTTTTTGTATGACTCTCGTTTTTTCATCTTTTCATGAATTAACAACAGATTTTGTTGTTGTTATAGTATTTTAGTTGAATTTGTTTACTTCAAAAACATGTATAAGACGTTACATTAATTTTGAAATTATTTGTTGAATCTTTTGGGGTTTGTCAATGTTGTAAAGGCACTATTACATGTCTTTTACCCCTTGGTATAGGACCTGTTATTATTGGTCTTATGCCATTTATACAGGTCCATTGATGTTTGTGTTAAAACAAAGCTATAAAATAAATTTTATACATGTTTTAAAGGATTGATACAGGTCCTATAGCATTTGATACAGGTCCTATATCATTTGATATAAGACCTCAATTTAAAATTATGATACATGTTTTAAAGGATTGGTACAGATCCTATATCATTTGATATAGGACACAAGTTTAACTGATGATACATGTCCTATACCAATATTCTGTAGGTTATAAGACCTAAAAATAGGCCATTTAACATATTCTCAAACAAAAAAAATAATACAACATATAGAACAAGTCTTAAAGGTCTTTTATCCCTTGGTATAAGACCTGTTCAAATGGTCTTTTGTTATAAGAACTATTTATTTGATGTTTTGGTGTTTGTCAATGTGGTAAATGACCTATTACAGGTCTTTTACCCCTTGTTATAGGATATGTTCAATTGACTTTTTGTCATTTGAACTAGTTGTTTGAATTTTTGGTGTTTGTCAATGTAAAGGACTTATTATAGTTCTTTAATCCATTGGTATTGAACAACATTTTGTTATCTGACTTACTTTTTTGTCTAGGTATTATGGCTGATTTAGAGAAAGGAAACAAATTAAAGAGATGATATTCAAAATGTGGAATAATTGTTCTAATGAAAGCGGAAGAGATGTTTGATAAAGCAACAGTGAGCAAGACATATGAAGATGAAGCTGTATCGTTATTTTGGGCAAAGATGATTCATGACATATGAGAAAGTCCAAATTGTGCTTATCGTTAATCAGTTAACATTTTAGTTTGTTGGATTGATTTGGAAAATTATTGTTGATGTTAAAACATTGTACTTAGAATATTTGTTAAATGTTAGATTGTTAAACAATGCACTAGTTGTTGAATGGTTAACCTATTTTTGTTTTACTTGCAATTACAAGGTCTTCTAAAGTTTTAATTTATTTTATGTGTTTGTGGTTGTGGTGAAAGACTAATAACATGTTTTTTACCTCTTGGTATAAGACTTGTTCTATATGTTGTATTATTTTTTTTTTGTTTGAGAATATGTTAAATGGCCTATTTTTAGGTCTTATAACCTACAGAATATTGGTATAGGACATGTATCATCAGTTAAACTTGTGTCCTATATCAAATGATATAGGATCTGTACCAATCCTTTAAAACATGTATCATAATTTTAAATTGAGGTCTTATATCAAATGATATAGGACCTGTCAATATCATATACAAAGCTATAAGCCCTTTAATTGGTCCTATAGCAACTGGTATAGGACCTGGCAACATCAAATACACAACTAAAAGAACTTTAAATAGTCCTATAACAAATGCTATAGGACTTGGCAACATCATATACAAAGCTTTAAGACCTTTTAATGGTCCTATAGCAAGTGATATAGACACTTGATTTATTATTTTTTTGTGAATAACAATGTGGCAAATGGTATGGGACCTGACAACATCATATACACAGATATAAGGCCTTTAATTGGTCCTATAGCAACTGGTATATGACCTGGCAACATCAAATACACATATATAAGCCCTTTGAATAGTCCTATAACAACTGATATAGGACCTAGCAACATCAAATACACAGATATAAGCCCTTTGAATGGTCCTATAGCAACTGGTATACGACCTGGCAACATCAAATACACAACTAAAAGAACTTTAAATGGTCCTATAGCAACTGGGATAGGACTTGGCAACATCAAATACACAGCTAAAAAAACTTTAAATGGTCCTATAACAAGTGCTATAGGACTTGGCAACATCATATACAAAAGCTTTAAGGCCTTTTAATAGTCCTATAGCAAGTGATATAGGACATGCTCTATTATCAAATAAAAATATACAAGAAGCAAAATACCAAATAAAAAGATTCCTATAAAAATATACAAGAAGCAAAAATACCAAATAAAAAGATTCATATACAAAGCTATAAGACCATTGGATAGTCCTATAGCAAGTAGTATAGGACCTCACACAATCTTATACCAACGCATTAAGACCTTTGAATGGTCATATAGCAACTGGTGTAGAACTTAACAACATCATATACCAAGCTATAAGACCTTTGAATGGTCCTATATTCAGGTTATAACACGAAAAAGACAAACACAAACAATTATTTACAAAGAAATTCCTGTAAACTGATCATTTCATTGGTACTAAACACACATACACCCAGATATAATTGAAAATTTTGAATGAAAAAGGAGTGCCTTTACCAGCTAAAATCTTCTCTATTTCCATGATAACCACTGATCTTTATCGTAAACAACAACATATCTTATTAATTACATTTCAAACACTCAATTTCGAGATTATTAACAAAAACTCAATCAATTTCATGGTTTGCCTCTTCTTCTCCAACATTTCAAACCCCTAATCCAAATCGATCAAAGCATTCAAATCAATTTTCCCTTTCACTTTTTCAGGAATCAACCAGCCAATATTTCAAACTTTACCCGCGAAATTCCAACTCCAAATTGTTCAATTCGACTTCATTAAGAGCGAAAAGATGTGATCATTCCAAAATTCTTCAGGAACCGACGCCGTCAGAGCGACAACAACTCCGATCAATCATTCGCCGAATTTTGGGATCCGTTTCGAGACTTCCCGTTCTCGTCCTCTTTATCAATCGCCAATTTCTTCCCGGAACTCTCTCTGGAGAACTCCGCGTTTGTTAACACGCGGGTGGATTGGAAGGAGACGCCGGAGGCTCACATGTTCAAGGCGGATCTGCCGGGGCTTAAGAAAGAAGAAGTGAAGGTGGAGATCGAAGAGAGTATGCTTCAGATTCAATTTGACGGAAGTTAACGGCGTTTTGGCCGTTCCATGGTATAATGGGGTTTAAAGGGATTTCAATTTGGAATAACAAAGGAGTTAGTCTTTTTTTATTTGGATTGGGTTTTGATGGGATATGATCTGGGATTTGTGGTTAAAAAGAAATTTTTCCTTAATAATTGCCAGCCATTACACTGGCACTTTTTAACATTGATACTGGCACTTATAAAAGTGCCCGTTGTAGTATCAATAAGTGCCAGTGTACAAGTGCTGGCACTTTTTTACACCAAACACTGGTACTCTTTTTTGCTGGCACTCATAAACACATGCACTGGCACTCCAAAAACATATGCACTGGCACTCCAAAACACATGCACTGGTACTCTTTTTTGCTGGCACTCAAAAACACATGCACTAGCGCTGAAAAACACATACACTGGCATTAGTTTACACTAACACTGGCACATCAAATCCCTAGCACTGGCACATCAAATCCCCCACTAACAGCAAATTCCCAAACTGGTACTCAAATACATATACACTGGTATTCAAAAACATATACACTGGTATATCCATGGCTTACAAAAAACATCTGTTGATTTTCTTGGACGGACGCTCTGTTTCTTCATCGGAAATATCCATGGCTTTGAGTTTGCCGGTGGTATTGTTGAACTCCGAACAGATCTCCATCTCTGATCATCTTCTTCGTCGTCGATTTTGATGGATTTGGATCGCGTTGAAAGAGTTCAATTAGACCGGACTGTGGCCTGTTTTTGTGTGCTGAAGTTGTGAACCCAAATAGACCGGACTGAGGTTGTGAGGACGACCGGAGATGATGGAAGCTTGGCCGAAAATAATGGAATTCGCGAACTGGAAAAGGTTGGAGATGGAGTCGTGGTGGATGGAAGCTTGACGGGCGGCGTTAGATCCGGTGAAGTGGCGGCGGTGAACGGGTTTAAGGTATGGAACGGGGGGAAGAAATTGTTGACGGTTTGGGGAGAATTGAGAGAAACGGCGATGGCCGTGAGTGACTGGAGGGAAAGGGGCGCCGTTTGGGTGGAGAGATAGAGAGAGAGATAGAGAGGTGAGGAAGGCAATTAGAGAGAGAAAAAAAAAAGGTAAAAACACGTTTTTTTTCTTTTTTTTTTGTGAGATTTTGGCTTTACAAAAAGTTAATTATTTATTTTCAATAACAACTGCACATTTATTACAAATTTAATATAAGAATATATATTAGTAATTTTGACAAATTTTTATTATAAAATCAAGATATTAAACTAATTTAACTATCTTGTTTCTTTTTTTAATGTGTGTAAAATTAGTTTTGTTTTTTGTTTTTTTTTTTCAAATAAATGAGGCCTGAGGCATAATGAAGCCTAACACTTTAAATTGATTTGAGAAAAGAAACATTTGTCATTCCTCACTTAAAAATGTTCACCGCCGGTCTCAACAGTAATGAATGAGTGAATGAGGCCATTGAGGTCACCGCTCACTGAAAACGCCTTGGCTACTCTAACAACATTACAAAACGTTGCGACTACCCATTGTCAAACTATCAAGTTAGGAACCATTCAAGATACTTACATTGCCAACAAGATCATTGCTTGCTATTCAAGATGCAGAGAAATACTCATTGCCCATCAGTTGTTCGACGAATTTCCTCACCGGGATACCGTTTCTTGGAACATCCTGATAGCTAGTCATTTGAACTGTGGCAATTTCATGATTGCCCATCAACTGTTCGACGGAATTCCTCACCGAGATACGGTTACTTGGAACACCATGATTGCTGGTTATGTGAACTACGGGGATTTCGAGGGGGCTTGGAATGTTTTCAGATGCATGAGAAGATGTTCGTTTGCTTTTGATGAGTACACTTTTTCGAGTATTTTGAAGGGTGTGGGTGCTATCAATGGTTGCCTCTTTGCTGGGAAATTAGTGCATTCGAATGTTGTTAAGATGGGTTACTATGGAAATGTATACTCTGCCAGTGCGCTTTTGGATATGTATGCCAAGTGTGGTTTAGTTGATGATGCTCACAAGTGCTTTGAATTCATGCCTGTTCGTAATTCTGTCTCTTGGAATGCTCTGATTGCAGGTTATGTAGAAACCAATGACCGTGCCAAGTCATTTCGGGTATTCAGCTGCATGGCCGAAGATGGTGTGAGGTTTGATGATGGCACATTTGCTCCTCTTTTTACATTACTTGATAGCCCTGAGTTTTACCGACTAGCGATGCAGCTCCATGGGGTTACGATAAAACATGGTTTGGCATTTCGGAATACAGTGCTCAATTCTACCATCAATGCTTATTCAGATTGTGGGTCCATTGGAGATGCAAAGGGAGCATTTGATTTTGGGGCTGGAGTTCGAGATGTTGTCACATGGAATTCCATGCTTGCGGCTTATTTAGAACATGATCAAGGAACACTTGCATTTAGGCTGTTCCTTGAGATGCAAACTATTGGATTTGAACCGGATATCTATACATATACTAGCATAATAAGTGCTTGTGATGAAGATGCACATTATCAAGGAAAATCCTTGCATGCCTTAGTTATTAAAAGGGGATTGGAACGTTTAATTCCAGTTTCAAATTCACTAATGGCTATGTATCTTGGATCCAATAGCTCTAACATGGAAGCCGCAATACGTACATTTGAGTCCATGGAGTTTAAGGACCGAGTGTCTTGGAATTCGATCTTAACAGGTTTCTCTCAGTGTGGGTTCGGTGAGAATGCCTTGAGGCTATTTCAGGAAATGCGATTTGGGCACACTGAGATAGACCACTATGCTTTGTCTGCTGTCCTTAGATCTTGTGCAGATTTGGCAACCCTACAATTGGGTCAACAGATTCACGTCTTGGCTCTAAAATCTGGATTTGAGTCTAATGAATTTGTTGCCAGCTCATTGATATTCATGTATTCCAAGTGTGGGATAATTGAGGATGCTAGAAAATCTTTTGAAGCAACTCCCAAAGACAGCTCAGTCACTTGGAACTCGCTCATGTTTGGATATGCACAACATGGTCAAGGTAAAGTCGCACTTGACATCTTTTCTCAAATGAGAGAGAAAAAGGTGAAACTGGACCATATCACCTTCGTTGCAGTTTTAACTGCATGCAGCCACATTGGCATGGTGGAAAACGGTTACAATTTTCTAAACTCTATGGAATCTGAATATGGAGTTCGTCCCCGAATGGAACATTATGCTTGTGGGATTGACCTATTTGGACGTGCTGGTCGTATAAATGAGGCAAGAGCACTAATTGAAGACATGCCATTCCAACCGGATGCTATGGTGTGGAAAACTCTGCTGGGTGCGTGTAGAATGTGTGGTGATATCAAATTGGCAACTGATGTGGCAAACCAATTGCTTGAATTAGAGCCTGATGAGCACTGCACTTATGTTCTTATCTCTGACATGTATGGGCATCTTCAAAGGTGGGATGAAATCGCTATGGTGAAGAGACTGATGCGAGATAGAGGGGTAAAAAAGGTGCCTGGTTGGAGTTGGATAGAAGTTCATAATCAGGTTCACTCTTTTAATGCAGACGACAAGTCACATGCTTGTTGCCAAGATATATACCAAATGTTGGAGAATTTGATGGATGAGTTTTCAAATGCTGAAAGTGGTGAGGATTTGAGAATTATGATGGATGCCTAGGGAATAATGGATTGGGAATTGGAATGTAAAATCTTCAGTTTCTATGCAATTTGAGTGCCTTTTCTTGTGGATGGTGTGAGTTCCGTTTAAATGAAGCCTCTGATGGGCCCAAGACGATCTAATGGTCAGGTCCCATCCTTTTCCTTGAATTACTCTCACAGGTCCTATGGTCCAATGTATTCTCACTCACAACTTGCTATGGCCGTAAAAAGGGTTATTTAGCTATTTAATCTACAGCAGCTGCTATAGTTTCTTGCGTTGCTGTTAAGGTTTAGGCATCAACAAAATTTTACATCTTCAATTCAGGTTATGCAAACTGATCCAGGAGTTTTGCTGACAAGAGATGAACCTAAAAAGGTAGCTGAAGAGCTGACTAAATTTTGTGTTGACGATCCATATACTTCTATTATATACTCCTATATAATAGTACCTAATACCATACCTAATATCTATACTTCTATTATATACTCCTATATAAGAGTACCTAATATCATACCTCATATTATTGTCTAATATACTCAACTAATAGCCGAATTTGAAAAGTCTTGACACATCAATAGCTAGGATGATGTGGCTTCCTAGAATGAAAGATACTCCCATTTTTTGATGAGGTGTCACACCCATGTTTATTTTCGCCTACTTTAATATACTATAGTACAGATTTTTGGAGGTCTTCTTGCTAGGTACAATCTCTCATATTTAATATTATACTTCTTCTTTTTTTATTTATTACTTTTTCTTCTCTATGTATGCGTTTCCCATCAAAAGGGAAATAATCAAAGAGTCACAATTATTTTCCTAACATTCCAATCCCCTACTCTAAATCCCCCTTTTGAATTGAACACATGAAGAACATGGACTTAAGATAGAACACTTTAATTAGAAATACCGGACATAAGGTCGGGCGGGATGGTGCCTAGTACCTTTTGGGTCCGTAATCTAACCCCCGAACAACTAATGAATCTTTGGTTTCAATCTTTTAAAATAAGTAGACTTAGGTTTTTTTTTTTTCCTTAAAAACATTAAAAACATAGGTGGCGAGTCTAAAATTAAATAGACATTTTAAGATTATTCCTTCACAACTAATTTAGGCTTATGGATTTTTTTCGAAATATCTACACTCACATGGTTTAGTGGTCAGTAAAAGTCATGGAAGAACTATTGGCCTTTTGATTCAAGTGGAAGGAGAGTATTGCCTTTTGATTCAAGTTGACATCTTACTAACACCTTAAATTTTTATTTCTTCTTAATTTTCTAGGCTTAGTTAGATGTAATTCTTCTCTCTTAATTGTCTAGTTTTAGTTAACATTAAATTTAAGCTTTCTTCCCCATTTTTTTTTTATTTTCTTTCAATCTTGCATACTTACTTAGCAGCAAGTTTGAACTATTCTTGTAATATATTTTTTCTTTTTTTTTTCTTATTATTTTAATATAACAATACTATTCATTTGAATCTTTTCCAGTTACCACTAAAATTTTACTACTCATATTAGTTAGAATCTCAATCCTGTTATTAATAAAACGCTATAAGGCACGTTGTTAGTTTATGATTTAATTTAGGGACAAAATAGTATACCTTGCCAAAAAACCTACGGAAATACGAAAAAAGAGACCTTAAATATAAAGAACAAAGAGAGATGGAAAATAGAGGAAATATTTGAAAGTGACAACGCATGGTCGCTCGTTGGGGTTAAAGAATTGAGGGCCCCCGGTTAAATGATTAGCTTTGGACCTTAGATCCCATATGATCGACCTGAATGGATCCCCTAAGGATTATATGAATCCTCCATCAGACCTCCAAGAATCTCTAATTCCAAGAATCCTCCATGATTTGCTTTAGTGGTAAACTTTCTCTTGTTCTATTTCTATCAATTGATCATATATATATTTTTATGTTTCTTTGTCTCTCTTTGTTGGTTTATTTTCATTTTCAACCATTGTACTTATACATATACCTAGCTACGACTTTAACCATCATATTTTATTATTTGCATAAAACCTATTGCACTTTGGGGAACTTCTAATATTTGCATGTATTTCTGGCACATCTTTGTTTGATGTTTTTCTCGTTTTATCATTACTTTTTATGACAAAAAGAAAGGAAAAAAAGTTAAATGTACAATCACCCTACTCTATTACCGTTAGAGCTTTTAATTTCAAATTTTCTTTGCCAACATTCGTGATGTTATTTGTTGGTGGTGATGTTTTGTTTTCTGGAATCGTGAATTTGATTCTAGTGTGTTGTCCATATCGAATGTTGGAGGTCCTTGACAATGTGCGTCTAGATAACTCCACTTTTCGTGGTCTTACGTTATTTTGTTGTTGGTGGAGTGAAAGCAATTTCATTGGTACTGGTAGACAAATTAATTACTTTCACTTAGGTGTTAAAAACTGTAGTTGTTAGTAAGTGACCATGATATGAATACCCCGATCCTATGGTGTCACGCATGGGAAGTTTGGACACGAATTTTGATTTTGGTCGAGAATACTTATTGCGTAACAACTCTTTATTTCCAAGAGAGAGTCGCCACTCCATTTGATTTAAGTCTCAAACTTTGAAAAAGACCATTGAGATGATAATATTGGTCCAGAGTTCTAAGTTGCTAGAGTGGAAGATATCAAGAGATCACCCCTCTCGCCCAACAGAAGTTTGTCTTCCACCATTTAAAAGCAATGAAAAAGTGTGTGTGTGTTAATAAGAGTGTTTTAAAAGGTTTATTTCAGAGACAGTTTACAGGAATAGATCTAAGAGGAAGTGGGATCATGCATAAGAAAAAGGGAAATTCGCAATTTGGTTATAGGAGCTTGTATGACCTTCGCAATTTGGTTCCAAACATTGAAAACTTGACAATCCGATCACCGAGTTTGCCATTTTCTTGCAAATTGATTCAAAAACTAATTTTTTGTTAGATTTTTGACGGAGAAGGTGTCATGTGCCATACACATGACCTCCTTGCCACCCACATGGGCATCATTCTTTTCAGTCTCTGACAGTTGGCTTTTCTTCTCTCCCTCGCTACCTCAGCGTTAGTTATGCTCCACCATCTCTATCAACTCCAGTGTCTTCTTCCTACCTTGATCTGAGCCAGATCGCCAATCTCTCTCCTACTCCATTCATCTTTTTCAACGGTCGAAAACCAACGGACCTGCCACAAAACATTCAGATCTGTTTACTCTTCACAGCTATGAGATTTTTAGCAAGGTTTGAACACTTAACAATCTAATTTAGAGTTTCATAACTCTCGCTCACTCTCTATTTCCCTTCTCCAGCAAACACAATCGACTAGCAGCGTCGCTTGGCCTCTTCTCTGACATTAAATCAAGTCAAGAGGCGTGTGTGGGCGTGGGAGAATGGGGTAGCTACGGTGCAAGGTGAGGCGGGGGGAAGAGGAGATATTTTGAAATTGAGGGAGAAGATGGATGGGGATTATGTAATGTTTAGTATTTTAACCCTTCATATTATGTTAAATAACTTTCAGGATATTGAAAATCATTTATTATTTTCATTCCATATGAATTGACCTAAATGCCCCCTTAAAAATTCATGTGTATGACACTTGACACCTTCTCAATCAAAAATCTAACAAAAAGCTAGTTTTTATATCAATTTGCAAAAAAATGGCAAACTCAGGAATCGGATTGTGAAATTTTCAATGTTGGGAACCAAATGCGAAGGTCATAAAAACTTATGTAAACAAATTGGGAATTGCCCTAAGAAAAAGAGGAGAAATGAAGGAAATATTAGGCCACAGAGATGTGCTGCCGCCTGACGACGTACAGACAAAGTCATGTCGCGCGACACTAAAACCCAACTTGACAGAATGGCCTGGAAAAGGCTTTGACTTGCTCATCAATAGACTTGAATCATACCAATTGAGAGAGTCCCAGTATTGGGTCCAATTCATCATAGAAGATTTTAGCAACCAATAATTCAATTAACCATTAATATAAGTAAAGATTTATGAAGGAAATCAAGGGAATAGACAGAAAGTAAAGGCATAAACCTAAATACATAAATGTAAAGACATATGATTCACCCTCAAAAAGAGAAACCTTCAAAACAATTGATTCACCCTCAAAAGGAGTAACCTTTAACAACAATTAATTGAGATTATCATGGTCATGTACCAATCCCCCTCCCTTTGATCAAGTGATCTTTATGGGAGGTTGAGATTGGTGCAATCCTAGAAAATTTAGCCTAATTCCATAGAGAAAGTAACCATTTTTTTTTATTAATATTAAGCAAGATAAAGCAACTAAAGTGTAAAGAATACATAATAAGCATATAAAGCAGGATCAAGATTGAATCTTTATAAATTAAAACTAGACAATAGTAGTTGAGAAAGGTTCAGAAGTAAACCAATCCTTAGATCCAAGGTTGGTGTAGAGGTGGAACTATCCAAGTCTTGAACCAACTTTTGGGGATTTTGGGAGTTCGAATAGTTTAGTGTGATCACTAACCCAGGAGGGACTAACCTAGGAGTGTTGTGTTTGCTTCATCTGGCCTAATTTGGGCAGTGGTTTCCTAAGGTAAGAAATAATCAAACACTAGAGGATCTCTATTTATAGAGGGTGGCTGATAGGGAAAAGGTGCCGCACGACGAGACCTGTTTGAAGTCTTGCCGCTCGGCAACGCTTTTTTTTTGATGCTCAAGTAGGCCGGCCCAATGGGCCAAATCAACCAGAGATGAAAAATAACCAACTAGGAAGGTTTAAAATTCGTGATAAGGCTTTTTCAAATCCTCGAAATTTAGGAAATATATAATTTCTGAATGTGGTGCTAATAGAGTCCCTCGAGGACGGTGTTTACAAGGCGAGCAGGGTTGGTCCAATGAGAAAGAAAACATGCTGGGGTAAATATCTTAATTTTTTTTTCTTCAAACTCTCGAAAAACTACAAAGTAATCTATCAGAGACAGACCATTGTTAACTGGTTGCGCAGCGGATAAGATATTACTAACTTTGAACAAACACAAATTGGTTAAGGAAAAGTTCAGAGCAGGTTTAACACAAGTCAAGTTAGAATCTCAAGCAGTAATTATTTCAAGTATGATGAAACAATGAATCATGTAATTAAAAATTAAAGTGATGCAACCGGTGATAGAGCTCAACCGGTTACAAGATGAAAAAAAAAATACATAGTTGTTTGGAGAGGTTCACATTGTTAAAGAACTGCTACGTCCTCTACTATGTTTGGTTAAAACTTGGATTTGTGAAAAAGTACTCTATTAATGATTCATTAGTCTATTATAAGCTGCAAGCCTTGGCTTACATGAAATGCCAAGGGCTAAAGGAAAGTGATCACTAATGGATCGTGAAACAAGTATGACCAAGTGTTTTCAAGAGATATGTTCACAAGTTGAACTGATTTCTCCTGGGTGTGTAGTGTGATCTTTAAATGTGTTCCAAACATAGTCTTTTTGGGGAACACTTACAATGAATGATTGATTGTGCACAATATATTGGTTCTAATAAATTTTGTAGTGAGTATAAGGTCTGAATGTCTTGAACTTCAATGCTATTGATGAGCACTTGCATTTATTGACAATTCTCTCTCAATGTCTTCAATGCTGGTACCAACCTTCTTTAATGCTCTAAGGAAGGTATTTATAGTTGGTCTTCATAGAGTTGTTGTCTATTGAAGGTGGTTGAGTTGATGAGTTGGACTGTCAAGCATTCAACGCGAAATCTTCTCCATTAAATGCAAGATATTTGTACAAACACGCTTGAAATATCCAATGGATTAAAACCTTGATGTGAGTACAGGAAACCTGACCAGCTGAGCCATATGACAACTTAGCTAAAATTAGCTCTTGGTCAGACGAAAACTTGAGTTTATCAGGAGTTGTTTACTTAAGTTTGGCAAGAAAGCTGCAAGTAATAAATGCTAAGTCAAATCAAGATATGACTTGATGAAAATAGGTCTGACTAATGAGCATCTTGATTGGCTGAGGAGGGCTAAGTCGGTTGACTGTAGCCGGTTGCCTTAGCTGGTGGTCTCTTAACCGATTACTCCATGGCTTGGCCGGTTAATCTAAAGCAGGTTACACTATAACAAGTCATTAGTCTTCAAGACATCAGATCATCAACAAGTTGAGAGAATTTACTTTGTAAAATATAAGGCACTAGCACTAAGGGTAACCTAAGGGTACAAAGAAAATTATAAGTAGATCTGTTTAAAATTAGGGGTTCTCAATGCTTTGTGATTGAGAGTAAGCAATTCTAAAGCTATACATATATTTGACTAACACTCTCTTAATTGCTTAAGTCTAATCACCCTCAGGCATATATCTTATCTTAACTTGGTAATGGAATTATTTAAGATTTAACTATTAAAAAAAGTCAAGTAACAACTAGATATAGCCTTTGGAAATCTTACAACATAGCCTAGAGAAAGAGATGAAATGAAAAAGATGGAGAATAAATGATATAACCTGGGAAATAGAGTTAGTTGCGACAACAAGTATAATCATTTAGGAATAAAAGCAATCAAACAAACTTGAAATGAAAAAAGTGAGGGAAAAGAGATTCCCATTGATAGTTCGTTGAAGAGAAAAGAACATATACTTCATCGGTTACATTCTAGTCTTTAGCAGCATCATGATCGGTTGACTCCTTATGGTCCTTGTCCTCTTGATCTTTAGGAGTAGCCGATGGACCAACAATAACATCTAACTTTGACTTCTTCTTGGCCGATGAATTCTTCTCTTTTCCTCTTCTTTTTCAAATCAGACCAAGCGATCCTCTGAGTTCTATGCCTATAAAGAGTCTCAAATTTGGCTTCAACTTTAATCGATTAATTTGAGTTTCCTTAAGTTGAAGGGATAACTTATGATTCTTTGTTGGGCAGCAGCAAGCTCATTGTTATTAGCCAAACTTCATCACAACTGCGCTTCTTGATGTTGTTAGCTTCTACCAATTCTTTTCTAAGGTTGATGATAGTGGAATCTTTTTCATTAAGGATTCGCTGGAAATGAGTTATGGTTTTGGCAAAGGAGTTCTCAATGCGATATAATCTTCTTTCGTCCTCCTGATTAGACTTACCTAAATCTATGACAAGTACAAGATGTAGAGCAACCAAGTTAGACCGAGATGTAGGCTCACAAAGAACTCAATTAATCTCATCATCTATCGAGGCACCCTTACCATCAGTAACATAATCGCCAAAAACATCATCGAAAGCATCGTTGAAGGTTGGAGTGATGTAATCAATAACAAGAGAAGACTTGGGAATATCTTGCTCAACTGCAACTGGAATAGGAGAGATAACTTGACTAGTCACAGAAACAGATTTGGATGCAGAAGCTTGAACAGTCACTGGCACAAAAACATCACTGGTTACAGGTTCTTCATCGGTCATACGATGTTCATCGGTAGTAGCAACGAAGGTATCAGTTGAAGGATGGTTTTCAGGGGAAACAACTTCCTTGAAGGACCCCTTCCCAGTGAAAAGATTTTCCACGCTAGAATTTGTGGAATAGCAAAAATCTCACGCATAGGTATAAAACCATCATTCTCAAGGCTTAGCTTAAGAGAACATTCCAATTCATGAGTTTCCTCAAACGCACTTTCAAGAAGGTTAGATGTAGTAGGAATAAGTGGCCTGCTTCTGATTATATAGCACCCATTCTTAAGAAAGTGATCAGCTGAAAGGCATAATGAATGTTGCTTAGAGGACAGATAACTCCATTCTTGTTTGTGGACAACTTGGGAATTTGGGGCATCAACCCAACCAAATTGGTGAGAGTAAAGGACCATGACTTTATTTGAAGTTCCACAAGTCTAACAATCTTACCATTGACTGATAAGTATTTGATAAAAGTATCATCGGTTCGAAGATAGGACTCAACCGGTCAATGAGAGCGAACATAAAGAATAGGATTGGTAGAAAGAATGCGAAAGGAGCCTGGAGGATCCATCTTGATCGGATATGACTCCTTCTTTTGACTGGAAGGTTTCATCACTTGTTGATCGTGCTCGAAGGGTTTGACTTTGTTGGCTCTAGCAAGATGTTTCTTCTTTCTTAACTTCTTGAAGGCCACTACTATCACATTGTAGATGAACTTACACCAGTCAAAGTCCTTTTGAGTCAAAATAGTAGCCATAACTTCATATTAAACCATGGTTATGCAATGATGAGATCCTGACCGACTTATAATACACTAGTTAACCACTTAAGCCAACGCATAATTGAGAAGGTTTTGTTTTTCTATTTCCTTCACCGGTTACAAATGGAACATCATCACCTTTGCTCTGAGCCCAGACAATCTTCATATTGTTCAGGCTAACAGAGGAAGATCCATTATTAATAAGAGTAGGAAAGGCTTCAAAAATTACCATAGGAGATAATTCAACAGGAGTGTTGAGAACAGTTGAAACAATGCGAGGGGTTTCACCAGGTCTAGCATCTTCATTAATAAACCTATTATCGAAGAATTCATTCACTAAATCATAATAAATCACTTCTTCTGTCTTAGGAAACACAAAAGAAAGAACTCTGGCACCGTTAAGAAGGGCTTGCAGCAACTTTCTGTTCTCCAATTCGAAGAAGGACTCTAGAATGTTACCTCCAAATATGTCCTTCTTGGTGTTTTGGTTTGGGAGCCATTGAATCTACAATCAACATAGTTAGCACATTTTTATCCACAAATATCAATCATGCCTAATTCACCTATAAGGAATTCAAAACGTTTTGTATCTAAGGGTTTTGTAAGAATATCAACTAACTGGTAATCAGTATGAACTTTTAAAAGAACAACATTACCCTTTTCAACGTTGTCTTTGAGAAAGTGATATTTGATGTCTATGTGCTTTAGGTTTGAATGCATCACATGATTACTGGAGACTGAGATTGCTGATGATTTGTCACAATAAATGAGACATACTTCTATTGGAATTTCATAGTCTACAAATTGTTGCTTCATCCATATGATTTGTGAGTAGCAAGTCCCAACAGCTATATACGCAGCCACAGTGGTAGAAGTGGAGATTGGTGCTTGCTTCTTGCATGACCAAGAAACCAATTGGTGACCTAAAAATTGACATGTTTCACTGGTACTTTTTGTCACAATAAATGGGACATACATCTGTTGTAATTTCATAGTCCACCAATTTTTGCTTCATCCATATGATTTGTGAGCAGCAACTCCCAACAGCTATATACTCAGCCACAATAGTAGAAGTAGAGATTGGTGCTTGCTTCTTACATGACCAAGAAACCAATTGGTGACCTAGAAATTGACATATTTCACCGGTACTTTTCTTGGTGACCCTACAAGATGCAAATTTTGCATCTAAATAACCAATTAGAGTAAATGAAGAATTTTAAGGGTACCATAAACCTAAATGAACACTCCCCACAAGATATCTAATGATTATCTTAACAGCTTGAAGGTGAGATTCTCTAGAATCGGCTTGAAACCTAGCACATACATGTAAGTACCCATATCCGGATCGTTACAACCGTTAACTCACACTTTCCAAGTTAACGAGACTTTCCCGGACTGCCCCGAGCATTCGAGAAATCAAAGTGCATTCAACTCACGTTCGGACACGTGAAAAATACCACTTTTCTAGAAATGTGCAATTTTCGGGACTGTTCCGACATTTTCTCGGATAGTTATTTAAAAAACAGTCAAAACCCGACTTAACGGAGTAAATTGACTTGCTTAATGACTAAGCATGGACACTTGGCACGCATGAAAGAAGCCTCAAATCAACATCAATCAAATTCAAGGCTGAAAAGACCAAAATGCCCTCAAATTGAAGGTCTGTCCGTCCGGCCTATTTTACAGGATCAAAAATTAGTCTAAGCAATTCTTCAAATGCCCAAAATGCCCTTTTATATCTTATTCAGTACTGTTTTGACATTTAAAAACTGTCCAAATCAGTCCAAACCAGTCCAAGGTAACCTCCTTCTCCACCTATAAATACTCCCCCCTTCCTCCCTCACTTACCAATTCACCTCCTCTTCAGCCCTAGCACAAATGTTAGTCTTTCTCCACTGTTCGGGGGCCCTCGTGCTACTCGTCGGTGGAATTCTCTGCTCTTCGGGGGCGCTCGTGCTACTCGTCGGTGGATTCTAATCCTAAAAAACATAGGCTAAACCGAACCAAGTCGAAACGCTGCCCTAATCCCTAGGTTTCTAAACACCAAATTAAGGGGAAACTCTGCCAAAATTCTACCGGATCGTTTCCAACAAGAAGATAGAAAAAAACCAAAATTGGTAAACTCTCTTTCTAAAAACTTTCCATTTTTATTTATCGAATTTACCTTTAAAAGTCATTTATATTTCAGTCAATATTTTTCAAAATGTAATGTTATAATGCCCGATTCAAAATCAAGGTTTGCCACGCAAAACTCCTTTTCAAACTCAAAACTCAAGTTTGTCATTCAAATTCATTTTCAAAAGTAACACGAACACATACACACGCTTTTCGAGAAAGGTAGAAAGACTCGTCATGCGTGGCGTTACGGGTGATCTCAAGATACTCTTCCTGAAACGTAACCTGACCTATGAACCTTACAATCTCTGTTCAAACAGCCTTTTCCTAAGTTTTTGCTCCCAATCAAAATGACCTCCTTTTCAAACAACCCTTTTCAAAGTTTTGGCTCATAATACAAAACGGCGTGGCGACTCTTTTTTTCGTGAAATCAAAAACCGCTCGCCGCATCCGCGCGATCCGGGTAATTTCAGTTGGCGACTCCGCTGGGGACTTAACATGTTTTTTTCAAAACTACTTCATTTTAAAAACATTCTTTGGGTCAAACTTTTGTTTACCCTTCCTCGTTTTCGTGCGTGTGTGTTTTCTTGCTATCTCGTGTTACTCTCTTTTCTTTTCAAAAAAAGAAATTTCAAACAGCTCCGATTTTCAAAGCATTGGACTGTTTTCAAAAAAAAAAAAAAAAGATGTTGCTTTTCATCTCTTTCAAAATCATAACATGTTAGCGCATATTCGTTCATATTTGGTTTTTGTGCAATATTCTAAACTACTCATAAATTCTTTAAAACTCATTCTGAAAATCTCTATTTTACTCATAAAAAGAATTTAGTGACCGCACACTACGTGTACTGCTGCCTCGGTACACTGCACACTACAACCCTTAACCCGAGGTGACCGTTCAGCTGCAGTTTGATTGGCCTTCCTATGCCTTTCGAGCGCGCACGGGGTCATCCCAAACAGCCCATCCTAGCCCGTGTAACCATGCACCCTTTGTGTCACACTTCGTCCAAGACCTTGGTTGGTTTTTGGCTTAGTTTGTGTCATAAAGCCTAAGTGTATGCTTTTACACCGATCTCCCTCACAAGTCAAACTTAAAAAGTTGAGATCAAAGGTCGTTTCTCGACCCGAAGTCTTAGCTTTTCAGCTTTGACTTTGACGCATAACCGTGTTAAAAACATACCCGAAGGTTCAATGTGACGTAGTGTCATCAAACCCTCAACGTATGAACTATACCAGCCACAACTTGGCCAACGCCAAAAGCTAAGGCCCCTCGTGAAAGCGAGTCAAGAGAGGTCATGCCAAAATTTCAGCACGATTTCTGCCTTAACTTAATGATGTTGACTTTGACCGTGTCCCGTATGGCATATGCGTTGAAAGTTTACATGACCGGCTAGCCTTAAGTTCACTTTTCCTTTTGTCGGTGGAATCCGCTTGCCCTATAGAACCCTCGCTCGGGATTGTCCGTCCCGGGAAGACGATTTACAGGTGAAAAACGAGGGGTCTATAGACGTAGTGTCGGGATCCACTGATTTAAGACCTAGAGTAGTTGCGAAAAAGAAGAGCAATCTTTTCCAACCATTTAGGACTCTGAGAAAGACATGTTTTCAGTAAACTTAAACATTTAATAGAATAACAATTGCATGGTCCCATTTCGGGAATCTTTCAAATCTCGACCTCTCATGGTCAAATATTAAATTTCGACCTTTCACGATCAAAACTCTAATCCTGGCCTTTCACGGTCAAATCTCTAATCGAGACCCTCACGGTCCAATCTCAAATCTCCAATCGAGACCCTCACGGTCCGATCTCAAATCTCCAATCGAGACCATCATGATCTGATCTCAAATCTCCAATCGAGACCCTCACGGTCCGATCTCAAATCTCCAACCGACACCCTCACGATCC
Source organism: Adenophora triphylla var. japonica (assembly GCA_022495995.1). Taxonomy (NCBI): domain Eukaryota; kingdom Viridiplantae; phylum Streptophyta; class Magnoliopsida; order Asterales; family Campanulaceae; genus Adenophora; species Adenophora triphylla. The sequence goes on along the minus strand of JAFEMH010000035.1, from coordinate 38,423 downwards.
GATCTCAAAACTCCAATCGAGACCCTCACGATCCGATCTCAAATCTCCAATCGAGACCTTTCACGGTCCGATCTTAAATCTCCAATCGAGACCCTCACGGTCCGATCTCCAATTTCTGATATCGACCTTTCATGGTCAAATAATCAATCTCGACCTTTCATGGTCAAATCTCCAATCAAGACCTTTCACGGTCCGATCTCAAATCTCCAATCGAGACCCTCACGGTCCGATCTCAAATCTCCAATCGATAACCTCACGGTCTGATCTCCAATTTCTGATATGGACCTTTCATGGTCAAATAGTCAATCTCCACCTTTCATGGTCAAATCTCCAATCGAGACCCTCACGGTCCAATCTCAAATCTCCAATCGATAACCTCACGGTCCGATTTCCAATTTCCGATATCTACCTTTCATGTTCAAATAGTCAATCTCGACCTTTCATGGTCAAATCTCCAATCGAGACCCTCACGGTCCGATCTCAAATCTCCGATCGAGACCTTTCACGGTCCGATCTCAAATCTCCAATCGAGACCCTCACGGTCCGATCTCAAATCTCCAATTGAGACCCTCACGGTTCGATCTCCGATCTTCGATCCCGACCTTTCACGGTCAAATCTCCAATCGTGACCTTTCACAGTATGATCCCCAATTTTTGATATCGACCTTTCATGGTCAAATATTTAATCCCGACCTTGAATGGTCAAATCTTTATTCTCGACTTTTCACGGTCCAATTTTTGATCTCGACCTTTCAAGGTCCAATCTTTTCCAATCAGTTAGGATTATGAGAAAACGTGTTTTAAAGTAGACTTAAGTAGTAAATGCACGTTGCACGAGCCTAAAAGCCTTGAGCCAAATACCCCTTCCGAGATCTAAACCCTACCTTTCGTTCCATGCAGCGAACAAAGAGTGGTTCAGAATTCCGGGTCAGCGCCTCGCCAGAATTACAGTTACAAAAGCATCAGATAGTTCCTCAGTTTCCTCAGTTCCTATAGCTAGATTCTCCGATATGTCAGACTCGTCGAGAAATCGTGACGGGAACGGAACCCTGCCACCGGTAAACAACATGACACTGGAAGAAGCCATCCGGGCCTGTGAGGTTCACAAGAAACAGAAAGAAGATCAGCAGAATTTTGTGGTACAACTTCTGAATGAGCGAGGTATAGCAGCTATCCCCTAGTAAGATGGTACTTTCGTCCTAATCAAGGACGATGATCCTTCACGATCAGCTCCCCAAACCTTCAACCAGGTTCCTCCGCCTTTGAACTCCGGAAATCATTCAATCCAAGAAAACAACCAACCGAGGCTTCATATTTCCACTTCTCAAGGCACCCCTATCATATACGGCCAAGCCAGTTCTACCCCTTTCACTCGATACAACCAGCGCATCGCTGAACCCTCTCAAACAAATCCAAATAACCTTCAAAATCCTCCCAGGTTCACTTCTTTCTATCAATATGCTCAGAATTCATCGTGTTTCGCCCCATGACTTTTCCGACCCATTACTTCGGACAGCCTGCATCTGCTTCTGCTACATCATGGCCTCAAATCCCTCAATTTCCACAGTACCCACTAAATTATGCTCCATTCCCTTAAAGCTTGCTTGTCCAACCCCCTATCATGGTTACCTCCATCAGTGGACCTCTGTTTAAAGGTTCCAGCAGTCCAGAGGTTTCTATCGACCCGCATGTGGTTATGCCGGCAGAATAAAAGGCAGACGAAACTATGGGAGAATTTTACAAGGAACAGAGTCAGAAGCTTGCCGAAATCATGAAGTTACTACCTGAGGATGAGAAAATGAGAATCTTCAAGTCATGTTTAAAGCCATTAGTAAGAGCATCAGTCAGCCATCGCTTCTGCCTTGATCTCCGAGCCAAGGTCAATGCGAGTTTCCAGTTAGAGAAGGACCTGAAGGAAAAGCAGGCCCCAAGCACAGAGCCACCTTACCAATACAGAGCAGCAACTACATCAAACCCTGCACTGGCTCCCGACAAAGGAAAAGACACCTCTGTCAACTCCATCCATTAGGGACATCAGTCAAACAATGGGGACACAGCCCAATGAAGCAAGGGCTCTTCTGGGAGGCAGCCTTTCCATCACTTCGACAAGCTAGACATGCCTCTAAGCAAAATGTTAGAGGAGCTAATCAAAGAAGACCTGCTCGAACAAGTGGAGAACTACAAGCCAAAGAAGCCCACAACCAACGCTGACAGAAGCAAGTATTGTGCCTTCCACCAGTATCATGGGCACATAACTGACAGTTGCATCGGCCTGCGGTATGAAATTCAGAAGTTAATAGAAAACGAAGAGCTTAAGCATCCTGGCAGTTAAGCAACAAAAGAGCAGCTAGAGTAGAGGCTACCTATCCTCGAGATCTGTCAACTGTCTTTTAGTCAACCTTCGTAGGTTTTAGTACTTTCCTCAATCAATCAAGTCCTCCTCGAACATTGTAGTTAATCTTAATTTTCTATAAAAAGAGTCTTTTTCTTTTCTTGATAGACTTGAGACATTATTTGCACACCTACATTACATTTAATAAAATGGTTGTATCTTATATGATCGCTTGCATTGCTCAACAAATAATCTCTGGAAATAATTAATGTTCAGATTAATCGGTGTGAGAAAGTCAACTAATGCCCTCCCTATACACTTTCCTTACCCCACAAAGGCCTCCATCAAGCCATACACTTTCCAAATCATGTCCCCACCATCACCTTGACCGAATGAAAACACCAATGATTAATATATTCCGACCACGATTTTTTCTTTTTTTCTAGACATTTCACCTCGAAATAAGAAATTGTATTCTACTGGATATTCAACTAAGAAATAGAAATTCAAAAGAAAGAGTGGATTCGATCCTTTCTGATTAATATATTAATTAATCATTTGAGACGGATAAGAATGTGCAGTCAGGAGTGAATAACTCCGGGGTTCGAGTTGTAGTTTGACCTTGGTTGTTTTTTTGATCATATTGTTATATAATGATTAATGATTAATATATTAATTAATCCTTCGTGTTCAAAGTGAGAGTGAGACGGATAAGAATGTGCAGTCAGGAGTGAAGCCAACACGTGTTTTGACAGGTTGATTTATTATACGAGATATAAGGACCGCTACTACAAAGAATATTCCATTCTTGATCGTCAAATTACAAAATCGACGGATTTTCTTTTTTACAGTCAAACCCGGTGGATTGAATGTGTATAAAAGTACGACCCTCCAAACTAGTGGATCGAAAAGTTTTATTAAACGTCGTGGATCGAAAAAAATATGAAAAAGGAAACTTGACGCCACAGGATCTACAAACTGCGGCTGATAAGTGTAGGGTGATCATTCAGGAGGATCTTGAGTTGATTTCCAAAAAATGGTGTTTTTTAAGGAAATCTGGCGACCATAGCGTTAAGACGCCAAAATGCTGCCTGTCGCAGATTGGCAGTCAACGACGGCGGCAACATCATGGAACAACAAAAGGTCACTTAGCATTAAAGATCGACCTCCTATCGATAACAACCTCAGAGCTTGCCTTCGCCTTCATGTGCATCAAGAAAATTCAAGCAGGTGCTTGCCTTCGCCCTCAGGTGCTTCAAAAAAAAAAAAAAAAAAAAAAAGCTCAAGCGAAGCTTCAAAAAAAAGAAAAAAAAGAAGCTCAGGCAGAAGCTTCAAAAAAAAAAAAAGGAAAAAAAGCTCAAGGAGAAGCTTCGAAAAAAGAAAAAAGAAAAAAATGAGGCCAAGGACCCAGCACCGCCAATCAGAAGCTTGACAGATGGGCAAAAATTAAAGCTCGAAGAATGGAAGTTGTCAATGACAAGGGAGCAGTTAAAGCAAAGGCAAAAGTATTTCATAAGCCCTTAAGCTGTAGTCAAATTCTTTCACCCCCGAAGAAAGACGACGATCAAGAAGCAATGGAATCGTTGAAGTAGCCGTCAAAAATGACTTGTCAAGGAATCATCTCAAGGCCCGTGACTCATCATCCAAACTTCCTATCCGAGACTTTTCACCAAAGGGACCACAAATGTTCATACCATTTCCCAAAGCCAAACACAGTTCAGCCAGAACTACGGCGACTTGAGCTCCTTACACTGAGGGGAACGTAGGCAACCAGAAATGGTTCGGTCATAAACATATACAAATCCCATAAACCCGGTCTCATCAATGACCTCCCCTATACACAGACCTTTTTTTTCACACATAGCCAACTTTGATCCTCAACATCGGTTGACCTTCTCCTCATGATTAATCAAGACGCTTGTTCATATCGAGATTAGTGGTTGAATAACCCGAACATTAACAAAGGATTTTAAGCAATCTTCGGCCGAGACTAATTGGGAGGGGTGATTTCAATTTTGGATTTGGGACGAATAGGTTCAAGAGATGAGAGAATTGAGGATACCCACCAGAAAGACTAATCCAATCCATAATGATGTACGAGAAAATACAACATTTTTGTTAATTGACCAACCATCCGGAGAAGCAAATACAAAAGGTACACTAATTAATAAGATTGATGAAGTAGCAATTAATGCAAAAACAGCCAATTGGAAAGCAAGAGTCATATTTTTAATCCTCCAAGATATCAAAAAGTGAATTATACCATTTGATCCCTCTATCAGCCTCAAATTGTATTAAAATAGATCATACAGGGATGTTAACATGAATCCATTGATTCTATATGACTTATTTTACCTTACCACTTTATTCGAACACGGGGTCTCGGGGGAGAGTGGAATTTTTTTTGACAATCATTTTTTTTGACAATATGTATCATGTCTGGATGATACATCTAGCTACATAGACAGATAGATTGCTTGGGAGATTCACAAACCAGGTTTTGAAGATGAAGATTTTGGTTCTGACGATTTTAAACGCTATCAAAACCGTCTATTAATACGATTGTTGGAAGGAATATTAGATGAAAAAAGAGAATTGACGCTAGAGGATCTTACAAATGCCTATGAGCAGTGTAGGGTTCTCCTTGAGGTTAATACGCCAAAATGCTACCTCGCGCTGATCATTGTGAATAAAACAAGTTTTTAGATGTCTCGACAAGTCTTCTCTGTCTACGATAATAGGAAAAATAGAGCTAAATACAATCTTTCTGTCAGCAAGGGCTTCTATACACTTTTTCAAACCTCTCTACACTCATATTCTCTCAAAAGAGTCAAACCCAAAGCGAGTTTTGGTGCCTGCATTAAACTAGGCATCCACATAAAATCGAGATTCGTTCCCACTTCTCTAAAAAACGTCCTTGCGAGTATACATTACAAGTTATTCCTTTTACGTTTTGGTTGATTAATCGTAAAAAAATCAAGGACGATTGCCTCGTCTGGCAACGTAAGGTTCAACTCAGATTAGGGCTGCATCAGATTCACTCCAGGACATCCACAGAAAACCGACGCTTCCTCCAAAATGAGGTTTCACTAAGCCATTTCTTCAGACTGGGGCTTTGCCACGCAAAGAGTGTTTTTTCATCTTGAGGGTCTACTTTGAGTTTTGATTTCTGGGGCTTGTCAGAAGTATCTTTCGGCGTTGTGGTTTTAATCAGAATTGGGGCTTCTCAGATACAACTTCGAAAAACAGAGTTTGAAAGAAAGACTTTGATCGAGATTCGAAGTCTAAATCCAAGATCATAATTTGAATCCTCATGACACCTCTGGGCAGGAGTAGCAGCAAGGGCAGTTTTCCCACAACCAAATGATATCATCCCACCTGCTGTGAATGTGGTGCCCAAAATAAGCGGCTCTCTTTTTGTTTATTTTATTTTTGGAACCACTTTCTCGTGTAAGGGGGATCACCGCCTCACATCATTTTGGAAACGTCCGGTTTAAATTGAATAACGGAGTCACCACGCCATTTTGATTTCCTCAAAACTTTGAAAAAAAGGATTTGGGTCCGGAGGTTAAGTTACCCTTTGGGAAGAACGGATCGTCGTTCACCCAAAGAGCCTTGCCGAAGCAAGTCTTCCAGGATCCGCTTTTCATACTTGCCTTAGTGCTTTCGTGTGTGGGATGTGTGCTTTGAAAAAAGGGGGGAATGTACCAAGTGGTCTTCCGGACGTATAAACCATGAGCTGGTTATCGCTCGGGATTCCTTGGATTTTTATGTATTAGGGACTTTGGTCCCCTTCTCATCTTGGACTTATGATCATCATGATGAGACCTTGGGTCACATGTGATCAAGATAGGGACACCGTTTTAGAGTCCAAGGATGAGACTCTTTAGAAAGAAATGACCTTGGCCTATCAATCCTACATCTTGAGACGATTTGGACTTTTCGGGACATTTATGCTCGTCTCAAGTAATGGTCGGAGATATGTGGCTAGGGCTCATCCTTTTCTAAAGGAAAATCCGTTTATGGCATCTTTAAGTGGAAGAAATGATGTAAAGATAGGACCTTTACAACATCTCGCTCCAAGAGATGCTCCAAGTACCGAAGGGGACTAGGGGAGGGGTATAAAGATTGGACCTTTATACTCATCCTATGCCTTTTTGTGCCTTAAGAAGGTCACTAGGCAATCCTAGGAGAGAGATCTAACCATGAGGGATATGGGGGATGCATTTTTAAGCTAAAGATGACATTTTTAATGAAAAGATGACATTTAAGTGCAAAGGATGCTACTTGGTTGCAAAGGATGCTTCTTTGATGTAAAGGATGCTACTTTATACATAAAAATGTCATTTTAAGAGCAAAGGATGCTACTTTATATGTAAAGATGATATTTTAAGTGCAAAGGATGCTACTTTTCACATCACCATGTGAGAGATCAACCCTAGAACAAGCCTTTTTTGAGGTCTTATTTGTTCATCCTTGGGTTGGATCCTCCATGGATCCTATGTGATAGGGAAAAGGGGGTAATATGATTTACATGCCTAAAGATATGATCTTTAATGACAATATATCAAGTCCCAAGCAAGTATATAGCAATATGTAAAGCAAGGAGCAATATATCACATAAATACAAGTATAATGCAAGATAAAGGGGAGGAGAGATTACCAATGGTGGTGATCTTTCTCCTTGAGGTTTGCCTAAGGAAGGACTAACTTTGGAAGGTTTTGAAGAGGAGGGAGGTGGTTTTCGACACTCTCAGCTCTCTGGAATTTCGTGGTGGTATTTTGGCAGAGTAACACTACTGAAAAATCCCCGCTAAAATGAATAGAGGAGGTCTCTATTTATAGGCAGTCTGGCAGCAGCTAATGAGACCGTGCGGCTGTAACCCCATGGCAAATGAGGCCGTGTTGTTTTATCCTGAGATGACTCAGCTCATTTCTAGAACCATGCAAGGTAGCCTTCTAGAAGGGCTTTTCCAGTGAAGGACTACGTGGAATTCTAATTCCTAGCAAGTCCTTCGCCCCTCGGAAGGTTTGGAAAAGTTTCCGAATTGCCCCTGAACTTTAGGAAAGTCCGGAGAATTACCGGGAAACTTAACCGGAAGGCATGAGCCAGATTTGGGTACTTACAAAAGCCCCTCGGCAACGTCACTTGCAGAGCGAGTGGGGTTATCGATAGAAAAGGATCTGATCTGGCGAATGCCGAGACAGACTGGGTGACCAATGTGGTCAAATGGCTGAACCTTTGGAAGGCTACCTACGTATCCCGAGTGGGAATCAAGCCATAATCGTAGTTCGGAATATATCCACTGGGGAAAGGGGTGTCATATGTGACGAATTGGCTGAACCTAAAGTAGGCTACCTACGTATCCCGGAGGAATCAAGCCAGGTCGTAGTTCAAGTCTTACTAGATAGTTAGGAACAGTGTCCAGGATCCTTGAGGTTTTGACGATTCATGGAGAAGTCACCTGATTTGACAATTAATGGAGGTTGTCACCTAATTGACAATTAATGGAGGTTGTCACCTGATTGACAATTAATGGAGGTTGTCACCTGAAGGAACTAAAGCTTACGTCGCTATCGAATAGATAGAGGTAGCTAAAGTTGGAAAAACTTGAGTGTACTTCACTATCTATGAGATAGAGGTAGCTAAAGTTGGGAGACTTGAACGTACTTCACTATCTATGAGATAGAGGTAGCTAAAGTTTGGAGAACTTGAGCATACTTCTCAATCTGTGAGATAGAGGTAGCTAAAGTTTGGAGAACTTGAGCATACTTCTCAATCTATGAGATAGAGGTAGCTAAAGTTTAGAGAACTTGAGCGTACTTCTCAATCTGTGAGATAGAGGTAGCTAAAGTTTGGAGAACTTGAGCGTACTTCTCAATCTGTGAGGTAGAGGTAGCTAAAGTTTGGGGAACTTGAGCATACTTCTCAATCTGTGAGATAGAGGTAGATAAAGTTTGGAGAACTTGAGCGTACTTCACTATCTGTGAGATAGAGGTAGCTAAAGTTTGGAGAACTTGAGCGTACTTCTCAATCTGTGAGATAGAGGTAGCTAAAGTTTGAGGAACTTGAGTGTACTTCTCAATCTGTGAGATAGAGGTAGCTAAAGTTTGAGGGACTTGAGCTTACTTCACTATCTATGAGATAGAGGTAGCTAAAGTTGGGAAAACTTGAGAGTACTTCACTATCTATGAGATAGAGGTAGCTAAAGTTTGGAAAACTGAAGCGTACTTCACTATCTATGAGATAGAGGTAGTTAAATTTTGAAGAACTTGAGCGTACTTCACTATCTATGAGATAGAGGTAGCTAAAGTTTGGAGAACTTGAGCGTACTTCTCAATCTGTGAGATAGAGGTAGCTAAAGTTTGGAGAACTTGAGCGTACCTCTCAATCTGTGAGATAGAGGTAGCTAAAGTTTGGAGAACATGAGCGTACTTCTCAATCTGTGAGATAGAGGTAGCTAAAGTTTGGAGAACTTGAGCGTACTTCTCAATCTGTGAGATTGAGGTAGCTAAAGTTTGGGGAACTTGAGCGTACTTCTCAATCTGTGAGATAGAGGTAGCTAAAGTTTGGAGAACTTGAGCATACTTCTCAATCTGTGAGATAGAGGTAGCTAAAGTTTTGGGTTTTGACAATTCGGAGGTGGCGGTCCAGGATTGCATGCAGGGATTTGCTGCCAACGAGGTGACCGCCTACCAGCTCGCGAGAGCTTTTCTGTGGTTGATGCTGTCAGTTACCATCTTTGCGAACTCTGGAATGCTGACTATGGTTTGTTTGCTTGATTCTTTGGAGAATCTGGATGAGGTTGGGGCGGTCTCTTGGGGTGAGGCGGGATTGGCGGAGCTTTACTTCTCCTTAGACATGTACAGCCGGAATAAGGCTGCCTCTATGGACTGTTTCTCTTTTGCTCTTGAGGTAGTCTCACTTTCTTTTCTCTCTTTTACTTTCTGTCTTGAGACTTTTATGAGAGAAAATGACCCTTTTATCTTGAACATGCAGGTTTGGTTTTGCGAAGTGATTGGGTTCTTTCTGTGGAACCAGCAGAGTGATCCGGAGATCTTCCCGGCCATGATCCATTGGAGGGGAGACGCTAGAGACAAGTTCACCGGGAAGACCCGGATCACTTTTGACTATAAGATGGTGGTGAGACCAATCATCAACAGAGATGGACATGAGGGAGTTGACTTCTACCCATGGGGGAGGTACCCGGAGGTGCTGCTAGGGGATGCCGTGGAGGTGACTAGGCAGAGGAGGTGGTTGACGGGCTTGACATATGATGTCATTTACTTGGGGGATCGTTTCTCTAGGAAGCATGGCCATGTCCCTCCCTTGGATGCCATCACACCCCATGATCCTCCAACATGGATGTTGCAGCCCAGGGACTAGTCGGAGGATGATATTGCTAGGTACCAGGCTGGCGTGGCGGCCATGGATTACTTTGACTTGGCTACCCCGTATGCCACCTTCGTGGAGCAGCGGTAGAGGACGCCACAGAAGCTAGTGAAGCTGGCCGTCACTCAGGGGTACGGGGAAGCTGAGCCTACTGACCCGCCGATGCCTCCTGCTCATCTTTCCTATGTGGTCAACGGGGTATCGAGGAGGTTCATGATTCCCGTTCCTGACACGAGGGAGTCCCGGTATACTCTGCCGCCCGACAGCACTGTGAGTACATTTAGGGTCTTTTCCCTTTTCCGGATTTATTTGCTATCTGCAATTCTGAGATTTTCCTGAGATTTTCTGAGTTTTTTTCTCTTTTCTCTCAGGTTCCTGCTCGCTCATACGATGGATTGGTACGGCAGAACAGGGGCTGGAAGGATGTGTGTCGGTCCCTTCTAAGGAAGTTGGCATGCGCTTCCAGGGCTGGGGCTAACGTGCAGGAGCCCGTGCGCAAAAGAAGGCACGTCGGGAGCACAGCATCCACCTCATCAGCCTCAGAGTATTCTTCTAGTGCCATGCCTCGGGGACAGGGACCCAACACCGACATCCTAGAGCAGCTAGCAGAGTACGAGTACGTGAATGTGATCCTTTCGGACGTGAGTGACGCCGAGGACTTGATGAAGGATCCTAGCTTCTACGAGCTGAGTAACGACGAGGAGTCGGAGGCTTAGGATTCCTTAGAATTGACCTAGGAGGCAGGAAACAAACAATGAACACTTTTTTATGCACATTTTATTTGTTTTTCGTTTTATTTGGGCGCCGATGGGGCGAAAACAATGTATTACTCTTTTATTTGCTTTTCTAATTTATGCTTTATGAATTTGCATATTACTTGAGCCTCGGGGCAGTTTTTTGCTAGGAATTGGGGCTGAAACTGGGCCAAAATGGTTTGTGATGACATATAACTGTATGGTTGGTGTTTGGACATGTTTTTGTACAGGTTTTGTTGAGAGAGTGGGGTGAGAACTCCACTTGGGCAGCAACTTTGATTGCTGCAGATTTTTTTCTGCAGATGGCAAATGAGGCCGTCCGGCCAGGACCTGGGGAAAATGAAGCCGTGCGGCTGACATATCTGTCTGAACTGGTTTTTTTTCAAAATAAAACCAAGGCTTGGTCATTTCATTTCATTTTTACCCTAGACTTGTCCCAACTGATTCCAGAGCATATTTTTGACCAAAAGACATCAACTTTGATCACCTTGCAATGGAGAAACCCGTTAGATTGCAAAAGGGGAAAAGAGACCGTTTTCTGTCCGATCTTCAATCTTGGATGAGGCATAACTTTCAATCCAACAAGAGACTGTTTGATACCACTTTCAAGATCAAGTCTTTATGGCATTTGAAGGATCTCCCGCCCGATTGGGACCTTTTGAGGGCCGCTGCGAGGTTTTGGGACGTCCGGAGACATGTCTACTGCTTTTCTTACAACGAGCTCGTCCCAACCTATGAAGACTTCCGAGTATTGATTGGGGGTCCAGAAATTGAGGCAATATCGGTTCCTCTGATCGAAGACGTGCCGGTAGCAGTAAAGTTGGCATCTTTTCTGCAAATCTCTCTGGGAGAGGCTGAGGGGATGATGGTAGCCCCTGATCGGATTGACCTTTCTGATATCCCGGGCAGGTTTGGGTTCCCGGATACGGCTACGACCACTGTGGCTATGGATGCCTTTATCCTCTGTGTGTTTTCATCTCTGTTCACGGCCGAGTCTGTGGGGATTTGTCATGGTGGCCTCTTGGATATGGTTAGAGACTGCAGGGCTGGGAAGGACATTGTCCCGCTGGTTTTGGGTGAGACCCTGCATGGCATTGACAGGATGGCTAGGGGAGACCATTTCATGAGGTCTGGGAGCTCGGCTGTGTTGACTTTGTGGCTGCAGGAGAGGCTTGGGGCTTTACCAGGGGCTTCGCCTACTCAGTGCTCTTGGGTGATTTCCCAGAGGGGTGCACCTAAGCAGCAAGACCAGGGTAGCTGGGAGCTGACGATGGCTAGGTTATCCACTTCGGATATTCATTGGTGGGTACCTCATTGGAGGCTGCAGACCCGGAGGACATTTCAGGAGTCCTATGTGGTGAGGGTTCCAGGGCTTTCTTGGTCATCCTTCTACATACCCTGCTTGGTATCCAGGCAGTTCGGGGCCTTACAGGAGCCGTTGGGCGAATCGGGAGGACATCCGTACCATGGAGGTGGTGTCTTTAGGCATGAGGGATCCAGCCAGCTTCTCATTCTTCTCGAGGGCTTGGACATATAATGCTTTCCCACCCAGGGCCATTCTCAAAAGCAAGAAGAGTACCATCTTGACCACAGCCTACTTGGGCTGGTACGAGAGGGAGATGGGAGCAACTCAGGTCATATTCCAAGAGAGACGTCAGGCTTTATTGGGGGCTGAATGTGACTCGAGTAGGACTCTGAGGGAGACTGAAGCCAAGACGAGTCGCCACAACCAGTCGGGTGACCTTATTAGAGACATGGAGGCTCGATACGAGAGGCTTTCTGAAGTCGCTCCCTTGACTGAGGCTCAGAGGGAGGAAGTGCGGACTCGTGCCCGGGTTGAGAGGGTACTTATTGACACAGGTTTGATGGAGGCTCCAGTGAGGATACCTGAAGTTGGGATGAGCGAGACCGACATCATTGAGAAGAAGAGGAAGAACACTCGACGAGGTCGAGGTAAAGGGAAGAAGACCAAAGAAGACTCAGTGAATGACAACTGATAGATCTTTTCTTAGGATTCCCTTATTGCCATTTGCAAACACAATAGTTTATTAGGCATTTTATTGTATTTTAGATCTTTGTAGCAGGTTAGCAGAGTCAAGAGTAGACCGTGCTTGAACTCATCAAGAAGTTTTTAACTTGTAATGAACAAGAGATATTATCTTAGAATTTATAAGACACATTTCATGGAAACTTTATTGTCTTATTTATTGTTTAGACCGAACCATTGCTGGCTGCCTACGTTTCCCTTTTACAAGAAAGACTAAGGGGCTCATCAGGTCTTCGAAGTTCATTCTGGTGAACTATCGGGATTTTGCCTTTTTGGTCTTTTTTTTTATATATATATATTTTTTATGTGCAATCCTGTTTTTTTGCCTAGACCGCCCTTTTTGAGTTTTCAGCCTAGCTGGGCATTACTGTAAGTGCTCCAATTTGAGTTGTTAGTATTTTCGTTAGAAAATTAACGAAAGTCCTAACATCCCTAACATTTCTAACGATTCCTAACTTTTCTAACAAAGCAAGGATAAATTAGGGATTGCTATTTAGAGTTAAACAAGGGAAAGAATATTACAAAATGTAAAAACCCGAACTGGGTAAGCTAGAAAACACAGCTGTTTGAATATTTTGAAAAATATTCCTCTTGTCCAAAGCCTGCAGCAGCATTAAATGAACAGTGCACACTGAAGGGACTTGTCCGCGCGAATGGTTTTGACATTTTCAGAGGCCTATAAATAGAGCCCCTCAGTCTCATTTTTAATATACACAATTCACTCACAGCAAGCACCTTGGCGAAAATACTGGAGAAAACAGTGGGAATTCCTTGAATTGCCACCTTTTTCTTTTGATTATTTTCCCAAATCACACTCACTAAACACTCTCAAATTCAAGGCTCAAACACAAACACAAACACAAGGAAAATAGGATACCACCATTGGTAAAGCCTCCTTCTCCTTACCTTAAACCTCCCTCCCTCATCCATGCATGCATCTCATATTTCAAAGATGTAACTTGTTTGTTGGCCATCCCTTGTCCTAGATCCAAGCGGATCACCATGGAAGTTCATCTCCATGGATGATCTTCTACAAGGATCAACATTCCTTCCAAATTATTTTTACTTACTTGAAAACTTTTTCTTAACCTAAAAATTATTTTCATACAAAAAATCTTTATTTCAAGGTTAAATCTCCCCTTCCCAAGCAAATGAAATGCTTCAAGTCCTAATGTACCCTAAGGATGGCTTGATATAGTAGATCACCACTAAAATGTTTAGTGATAACTAATCAAAGCCTAAGGAAATGGGGACAAATCATGGATACAAATCCCCTTTAAATCACATTTTCCTTCTTGAGAATGTTGTTGTCCAGTAGCCTTTCTCTAAGACCTCTGTCCATTGTCTAATTTTTTGGACACAGAAAAACTTGGAATTTGGAGTTGACTACAAAATAATTTTTGTAGCCAACATCCATAGGATTCCAGACATATTTTTACTTTATTTTTTATGTCAGCATAACTTCCTTTTTCAAATTATTTTCTAAAAGTCAGTTTAGCAGTCTCTGGAAATCCAGATTTCACATCTGAGATTTCCAGAAGGTTTTTGTCTCTCAAAGCATCTCCAATCATAAAAATATTTTGTAGTCACCTTATTTAAGATGTTTTGAACAACTTTCATTCTCAGACTTTCCTCAGATTCTGAAGTTTTAAAGCTCTTAAATCCATTTCAAAATCAAGTGTCCACTGCCTTTTTCATTCTGGCAGAATTGACTTTCAACTTCAAGGAGTCTTTTTAGTACCAAAACTCAACCCTAAAATCATACCAAAAATCATGGGACTTGTTTAATGTCTTAAAAAGAGTTCTCAATTTTTAGTTTTCTCAGTTTACATTTATTTTAACCAAAACACACACACACACACACACACAAATGGTTTCAAATTAGGAAGACTCGTTTTACGAGGCATTCCGGATGAACCCTAACGTTCTTCCTAACGTGACCTCCGAACCCAAATCTCTAATCTCGGGCATTTTTCAAAGTTTTGGCCCTTAAAATAAAAATGGCGTGGCGACTCCCGTTTTTTTTAAATGATTTTTCAAAAAAGGAAAAATCGCGGCGGGGCACATTCATCACAGTGGCGACTCTGCTGGGGATGAAAAATAAGCTTTATCTTTAAAAAAAAAAATTGGTATTTGGTGTATGGGTGGAAACCATTAAATTTTCTGTACCGCTCCCTAAACCGGGGCTTGGGATAAATTATGGTCTAACAAAGCCACGTACCGGTATCATTGTTTTTAAAAAAAAAAAAAGAGAAAAAAAAGAAAAGCTTTTGTGGGTCAAACTTCCGTCCCGGCATTTGAAACCATTTGTACTGTGTGTGTGTGTGTTTGTTTTGCACATTACGTGTTGTTTTGATTGTCCCGAAAGAATCGGTATTTTGACTGTCGGAATCACTTTCTTAACTGTTTGAATTTTTGTGCTTATGTGTTATTTGCTTTCAAAAAAAAATTTCAAAAAAAAAATTTCAAAAAAATTCAAAAAATTTTTTCAAAAAAAAATTCAAAAAAAATTTTCAAAAAAAAATTTTCAAAAAAAAAGATTTTCAAAAAAAAAAAAGGGATTTTCAAAAAAAAAAATAATAAAAAAAAAAAATCATTTTTTGCATGCATCATACTTTTTAAGACACATAAAATTTCTATTTTACTCAGAAAAAGAAGATAGACTGCTTGCACACTACGCGCACTTGGCCTTACACTGCACACTACGTCCTTAACCCGGGAAAATCCCAGCCCGTTTGGCCTTATTACGCCTCTCGGTGCGACCACGGGACTACCCAAACATCCCTTGGAGCCTCGTGTCGACCATGCACTTGTCCGTGACACACTTTGCCAGAGACCCGGTCGGTTTTTAGTCTGGTCCGTGTCATGCCCGGTCTGTGTATACACCTTTCCTGTCAAGCCCTAGTCGGCATACCAAGTCAATATCTTTTGGGGACCCTAATCAGTCGAAGTCATGCCGATTTTCCGCTGCAAACTTTGACCAGATATTGACTGGCGCCTTGACTTTGACTTTGACTGGCACAACTTATGCACCAACTCCCGGCATGACACTGAGTCATCAAGGATTAATGATTATTCCATGTCTAATTACGGCCTAACTAACGACGGGTCAAGATCAATTATGGACGTTTATCAGTCCGAGCCATGCCGACTTTTCGTCGAGCCCTCCGGACATGATCTTGACCTTTGACGTCAGCTTTGTCCGTAATTTACATCGAATGCTCGTTAAGACTAGATTACCCGCCAGACTTTAGGATCGTTTTTCTTTTCGGTTGGTGGGACTTGCTTGCCCTACGGAACCCTTGTTCGGGGTTACAGGTTGAGGGTCCGCAGGCGTAGTGATGGGCCCCACTGATCCAGGAATCAGAATAGTTTGCGAAAAAGAAGAGCAATCTTTTCCAACCGATTAGGTTAATAAAATACGTTTTAAGTAAACAAGAACAAATAACTGCATGAGCCCTAAGCCCAAACACCTACCCTCCTTCACTCCCAAATATCTGAACCCTCGTGTCTTTACCCCCGCAGCTCCTCACAAAGCTTGGTTTCGGGCGCCGGGTCACCGTTTAATCAGTTGGGAAGAGTCAAGCGCATCGTCAGCTTCACCATTTGTTCCGACTCCGGGTTTCAGAATGTCTGCATCAGCCGGTAATGATGGGGACAACATCACTCCGCCTCCCGGGACCCCTCAAACAACAGTGGAATCGGTTAGCAGAACGTATGAGATTGCGACAGAAGCACAGATTAATAGCCTTATGGAAGCCATCAGGAGCCATGGTTTGGCCGCCAGTCTCAATCTCGATGGCACCTTCACCGTGGAAGAAGAAGAGGACCCCAATCCCACTCTCACTCGCCCTGATTACTCCAGGATGCCACCACCCACCTCCTATGGTGCTACTACCAGGACCCATGCTCCTCGATCTTCGGGTGAGCGGCTCCCCAGCCTACGGACTCTTGGATCCATGCGGCTGACGGGCGAACCGGTCATAGCTTCCTCGGTGGGGACAAAATCGCACGGAATGTCTTCTCACGGTTGGGGATATCTCGGAATGCCACAGAAATTGGGATCCCGTCTCGGTTCGGAAACGACCAAGCCGGACCTTCACAACGGCAGTTCGAGTACCGCAAAGAACAGTTTGGGATGCCACCACAGTTTGGTTCAGGGCAACAGTCAGGAGCCCCTCCTCAGAATGATGCCAGTTCAGCTGCTCCTAGCACAGCTCTTACAAACCCATTTCTCACTCAGGGACCAATGGGCCACCAAGCCCCTAATCCAGTTTCATCAGAATCCCTCGGACCGCAATACCCTCTCGGCTACACACCCTCGCCACAGCCTGGCATACAGTTCAACAACCAGGGACATCAGCCCGCGCCTATGCCTACCTATGAATCTCAGCTCGGAAAACCAAGCTACCCGGCTACATCAGGCCTGCCTCCGCCCACTCTGCCGGTTGAAAATCAACAAGCCGCAAGGTTCTATCCCTATGCCCAGGCTCCTACTCACGCTCCCCAGGGTAATTCGGGCCAAGGACAAGTTTTTACCTATGTCCCCGGATCGGCCATTCCCTCCACCAGTCTGCCGCCAGTGGTAGCTCCTCACTCTAGCTCAGTCACTGGTCTGAATGCCATGGCTCCACCACAAGACCCTCATCTGGCCTGGTTCATGGAACAACACAAGGAAATGAAAGCGCAGATTGCCGAATTGACTGCTAAGAAGTCTGCCTTCCGGCCTACGGACCCGGATTCTATTGTTCCCCTGCCCCTCAAGTTCGTGATGCCTAATCTGGACCTGTTTGATGGGAATGCATGCCCGAAAACTCATCTGGACACATATACCTTGGCAATGAAGGCCAAAGGATGCACCAATCAGCAGTTGGCTGACTATTTCAGTCTCTCCTTGAAATCCAGTGCTCTAAAATGGTTCTCCCGCTTAAAACCCGAGGCCAGGGCTACATGGGATCAGATCACCAGTGCCTTTACAGAGAAGTACAAAGCTAATTTGGAATGGGAAACAAATAGAGTTGACTTGCGGACAACTGTGCAGCGTCCCGACGAGAATGTTGGGGATTTCTACAAGCGATGGAATCTGAAACTCAGTGAGATGGCCATCCCTCCTTCTGAAGAGGAACAGTTAGACATCTTCCAGTCATGCCTGAAGTCACATCTGAGAACCTCCCTCAGTCATTTCCCGTACTCAGACTTACGGGCCATGGTTAACTCCGCAGCCAAGTTTGAAAAGGCTTACAATCAACAGCCGGCTGCTGCACCTGCTTACAGATACAGAGCTCCTCCCTCCAACACGATTCCGGCTCCTGCTAAAGGAAAAGAGATGATCAACTACGCAGGGCAGGAATGTAATAATGCAACTCCTTTTTCTCCCAGGAAACCAGCTGAGCCCAAGCCTCGGGTCATAAACCTCGAAAGCTTTGGAATGCATCTGAATGACATCTTTAGAGGATTGGTGAAAGAAGGCTTGCTGCGGCCTTTGGAAAATTTCCAACCCAGAAATCCGAATGCTCCCGTGGATACTTCTAAGTTCTGCGCTCTTCATCAGGCCTACGGACATCTAACAGACAACTGCTTTACTCTGAAAAAGGCAATCCAGGGATTGATAGAGCAAGGGAAGTTGGAAGGCCCCGAGGGGCCTAATACAGTCAAAAATCCCTTCCCGAGAAATCAAAACCAGGTGAACATGATTGAAGCCGGAGAAACTTCGTATGACCAGGAGGATGCGGAAACTGATGAAGACCTCCAAATACCCATGGCCAACCTTGTCGAGGATCTTGAATTTGGATTCCCCCTCAGCCTTGAGGATGGTGAACAAACCAACCCTCCTTGGTCTCATGTTAGAAATTTCTTACAAGAATATGAGGCTCGCTATTTCTCGAAGGAAGGGAAAGCCGATGCTGAAGAACTGGGGCTGTTTCAGTCAAATCATGAGAAAACCATTTACACGAGATGGTTAGAACAGTCAAGGAAGATTGAGCAAGAAAGCTTCAGACGGGCGCCTGTATTGGGGCTTATCAGCAAAGAGGCCGAAGAACACCTGGAGTTAGTGCACTTCTGCAAGATGGTTTTGGGAGAAGCCGAATACGATCCCGAGGATAGTGAAAATGAAGAATCAGAGGAGGAGGATTGCTTCTATATCCTTCCTGGAGTCAAGTACGTGCCACCCCCTCTCACTCTTCCTCCACAGTTTCTGGAGGAGAAGCGGAGTCGCAATTGCCGCTTCCGGCAATGGGGGCATATGACAATTTCTGCGGCTACACGCACCCGTCTTCCCCTAACAGATTTGACCTGCGCTCCCTCTAAGCCGAAATCCCAGTAGTATGGGAAGATGATTCTGATGACAGTAATGACAGTGATGATGATGATGACGACGAAAGTGAGGAGTCAACTGAGGCCCAAGAACCAGAATCAATCTGGAACAATCATGCCGGAAATGACATCATGGGAGCTGGACACAATGGTTGGTTGTCAGCAAGCGATGATGAAGGATCGCCAGAAAATGCGGGTCAGATACCAATAGAGACGGGCCCCCACGAAGTACTCCTCATAAGATGCACTTGTGGTCAGTGCCCGGATACCTCAGAGGATGAAGGACAACAAAGCCCACTTACAGAGCCATACATATCCAAAATCCTAGAGCACAATGTTCCCTACAAGGACCTAGCAGGCGAATGGAGAAGGTTCATTGAAGCACTGGTTGAAAAGGGAGGTTTTCAGCAACCGGAAGACGATGAATTTGTAAACGTCATCGGTTCCTTTTCTTCCTTCCCTAGAACAGACGGCATCACAACTGTAAGGGTCACTGCCGAGCCGCTTGAACACACCGAGTGCATGGAGTCACTGAAAAGGGTTATTGATCTAAATGTCTCCCCAGTCGCCTTCATAACCATGGACCCACATGACGCTTTCTTAATTGCTCCTGTACCCGACAGTGGACCCCGGGTACTCCTCATTTGGACCCAGATCTATCGAGCTGTTACTTCAAACTACGAAGGGGAGCGCTGTCTATCCTTTACGTGTGGTTGCCCTGCTTGCAAGGGTGAAAGAAAGAAGATGTATGACGAGATGGAGGCTGACAGCCGTAAGATTGAGGAAACTTCGGAAGATGATTATGAAACCGAAGACATGAAAGCTATGAAATTTCCTGGGGCTGAGCACGTGGACGTCATAGAGTTCAACACTGCCTACCATGCTTTGGGGAAAGGGTTTTCGGACCCCCGATCCAGGCTGATAGTTGAAGATCTGTTAGAGAGAGGGAAACTGACTCCCATCCTCCCCAATGAGAAAGTAACCATGGTCAGATCAAATCCGCCCCGAAACAAAGTAACAATCCTTGTCAGGGTTACCCAAGAAGAGGTCACCTTCCCCGAATGTATTTCAGCTCTCAGAGAAGTCCTAGAAATCGGCATGATACCCGATGCTCCTCCCACGCAGAATGCTATAATCGTCTCCAGCTCTGAGTATTACAGAAAGGAACCAGAGTGGCTGCACTATACCGGAGATGAAATCGAAAAGCCGTCGAGCCCTGAGAATAGCAATCCCTGTTGTATGATAACTATGGACAAGGCAGGCTATGAAGGCAAATTGGAGGATGCCCTAGCTCCGTGGGCCATCCAGGGGACAGCAACACAATCCCGGGTTCAAAAGCCTGTGACATGGGAAGCAGTTTTAAAAGCCGCCCAGGAAGGAGCCAGTACAGCTCAAGCTCAGCCCCTCACCGTTGCTAGACTCCGTCAGAACCAGTGGCCGATAGCCAAAAAGGCTCCTCCGTTGACCTTGGCAGCATTGAGGAAATCTAGTCAAGAAGCGACTGATGAGGAAGTCAACCTGTTGACCCGATCTGAGCAGATCTACCAGGGGAATCCCAAGACAGATAAGAAGGTAGGAGATCAAGCACCAAGGGAAGACCGTCTCCCCTATGCCAAGACAGCCGAAACTCCAGACCTCGAGAAGGAGGATCCCGTGCTCACCCAGCTGAAGCAAACTCAAGCCAACATCTCTGTGTGGTCCCTGCTTACCTCATCGTACCCCCACAAGCTAAAGCTGGAAGAAAGCCTAGACCGCATGCTAGTCCCTATTGATGCTACTCCTGATGATGTGGTGCAGTTGATTGGGAACATTCACTATGGGAATATAATCACTTTCACAGACCTCGATCTCCCTCAGTTCGGAGCCGATCATAATGAGCCCCTCTTCATCACAGTCCAGCTGGATGAACGCCGTCTTCCCCGAGTTTTGGTTGACAATGGGTCCTGGATGAATATCCTCCCAGCTAAGATCATGAGTCTGCTCGACATCAAATCCACAGATTTAAAACCTTCCTCCCTCACAGTCAAAGCTTATGACTCTACATCCCGCACAGTACTTGGGGTTGCTACTTTGGCCCTCTGGTTTGGCAAGAAGATGATACCTGTGGAATTCCAGGTTATAGATATCCCGATCACTTTTAATGCCCTGCTGGGAAGACCTTGGCTGCATCAAGTTAAAGGGGTTGCCTCGAGTCTACATCAGTGTGTGAAGTTTGTCTCGGATGGGGATTTGACAGCCATTTATGGAGACCTAGTCACTTTGGAGGGCACTGATACGGGTGGGATACCTATTCTGGAGATCAAACATAACGAAGAAGGTCTCATGCTAACAGGCTTCACGGTCGAGCCTCCCAAAGCCCAAGTTTGTAACATAGATCTGACGATCACTCGGGACAAGATCCCTCCAGTCTTGAAGATGATGAGAAGAATGAGCTACCTGCCCGGTCTCGGTCTGGGGAAGCATCAGCAAGGAACTCACAAAGTTATTGAGGTGAAAGGACAGAAAACTCGCCACGGCCTGGGATATGAGGCCACCTCGGTGGACACCGCGAAAGAAAAAGAAATTGCCCAGAAAAGGGAAGAAGCTACCACAGGAAGGGTCCCGGTCAACGACCCTAAATCTCTCCCTTTCAGTCCTAATTTGGGTGACTACTTCGTGAAAGGCCCTACACAGCATGGTAATGCCACAGTCAAAGAACCTACAGAGGGATGGCTGAAGCTACAACATGACCTCAGAAAGTCCAGGGGAAACAAAGCCAACCCAGTCCGTATGATGTTTGCGGACCTACCCAAGATATCTGGGGCTACCACCACCATGGAGAGTGAGTATACTTTCAAAGGCGTTCCAAGCCTAGTAGAGCAGTTCGAGAAGCTTGCCACTGTGGTCCCGACTGCCCAGGAAGGCCCAAAGCCTGAGTTTGAGCTGACAATGCCGAAAGCCAAAGCCGCGGAAGTATTTTCAGATGATTGGGATGGTCCGATTATGCAACGGTTATTTGGAGAAGAGGTTCAGGTGCCAGACCTGATTGACTTCGGTTCAGTCGAAGAGATGATAGCAATAATTGAGAAAGGAGAACAGCGCAAATCCCGAGTCATGAGGCCCCTGACAGCAATGCCATTGAAGAATTGGGAAACTCTTTCAGGCCCGTCAGCGACCAAGGAGGAAATGGTCACAAAGCTTGGATTGGTCCCCCGTCCCCTTGTGAAGACTACGAGGTTGTAGCAAACGCTGTATTCCCTTTCGTTCTCAATAAAATGATGAAGAGTATCCCTTGATTGCCACTTTAACTAATGATGAAATAACTAATAACTTAAAAAAAAAACAGTTATTAATGATTCACTAGATAAAGAAGCAGACACATTAAATGAATAATATATTAAAGAAATCTTTAAGCAGGATATTCGGAAAGAGGAAAATCGAGCCCAAGCTGCTGAAAAGGTTTTGACAAGTGTGAATCTGGGAACTGCAGAAGAGCCTAAAGAGACGCAGATTGGTAGGGACTGAAAAGATGCCCTGAGAATTCGTGGACGTGTTACGCGGTCCTATAAAGACATGCCTGGATACCGCTCGACCCGAAAGCCAAAGAGAACATCATATGCAGATACGAGTTGCCGACCGAAATCATTTCAGATAATGGATCCCACTTTGAAGGGGAATGCGACAGGCTACTGGCAGAATTCAGAATAACCCGTCACAAGTCATCTCCCTACAGGCCCCAAACTAACGGAGCCGTTGAGGCAGCAAACAAGACTTTGGAAAACATTATTCGGAAAATGGCTGTCCGAGGCAGAGATTGGCCTGACAAGCTGCACCTTGCTCTCTGGGGATACAGACCATCCGTCAGAACAGCAATCGGGGAAACACCATTTGCTCTTACCTACGGAATGGAAGCCGTGCTCCCAATCGAGCTAGAAATCCCCTCACTCCGGGTACTGTTGGAAAGTCAGATCAACGAGGTCGAATGGCTCCAGAGTCGCCATGATGAATTGGCCCTGCTAGATGAACGCCGATTGAGAGCCATGGAACATATCCGAGCTTACCAAGGAAGGATGGCCAGAGCCTTCGATAAGAAAGTAAAACATCGGGAGATCAGGGAAGGTGACCTCGTTTTGAAAGAGAAGCCCCCAGTTCGCATCAACCCGCTTGGCAAATGGGAGCCTGTCTGGGTCGGGCCATATGTTGTTCAGAAGATCTTCTCCGGAGGGGCCATGCAACTTGCAGACCTCGACGGAAATCCTTTTGTACACCCGGTGAATGGCGATAAGCTGCGCAGATACTACGCATAAAACACTGAGTCAAAAAAAAAGTGCTAAAAGAGTAATACCCAACTAGGTTGAAAACCCGAAAAGGGCGGCCTAGGTAAAAAACAGGGTTGCACCAAAAAAAAATAATAAAAAAAAAGAGTGCTAAAAGAGTAATACCCAACTAGGTTGAAAACCCGAAAAGGGCGGCCTAGGTAAAAAACAGGGTTGCACCAAAAAAAAACAAAAACAAAAACAAATTAACCGGGTCGAACTACGGAGACCTGAGCCCTTTAGTCCAAGGGAACGTAGGCAGCCGGAAACGGTTCGGTCTAAAACACAAATAAAATTCATACTTTGATCAAGCCATGAAGGCGTCTCGAAAAACTCTAAAGCAATTCACATATTCATTACAGTTAAAAACTTTTTGATGAGTCTAAGCTCGGTTCACTCCTACGACTTACAACCTGCTAAAAGAAACTAAGATACATAATAACTAATGTGTCTGCTACGACAAGAAAGGGATACTCGGAAACCTCAAGGTCACTCCAAGCCACTCGTACTGGCTTCTCCCCTCTTCTTTCCTCCCCTTCGGGTCTTCTTCCGCTGCACGGGAAAAATGTCAGTCTTCCTCCTACCAAGCTCTGGTGTAGGGACAGGATCTATCAAACCCGCGTCTGTCAGGGCCTTAGTAGCCCTAGCCTCATCTCTCATCTCCTGCAGTCGAGCCGGTAACATAGGAATCCGCCCTTCCTGTCTCTTGACATAAGACTCGTAGTCAGTCACGGCATCCCCGCTCCTATCATGAGGGTTGGCCCTCGCCTCAGCCCTCCTCTCAGAAACCGTCATGTCTTCCACACCAACAATGGCCTCACGCCGTCTCAAAATAGCCACCTGAGTCTCCCCCAAATGCCTCTCGTACCAATCCAAGTACCAAGTGGTCAAAAATACATGCCCCGGACGCCTGAGGATAACCCTAGGAGGAAAGACGTCATACCTCCATGCTCGGGAAAGAAATGGGAATACTGAAGGATCATCCATCGAAGCAGAAGCCACCACCCTGGTAGCTATATCCTCAAAATCCTCCAAAGGAGTCTGCTCCAAGCCAAACTGCCGCCGAACCAGAGCTGGAATATAAAAACTGGACTGAGAAAGCCCCGGAAGCATAATCACATGAGAACCATCCTGAAGCACTCTCCGAGTCTCTACCCGCCAATGAGGTACCAACCATCTGATATCCGTAGTCTGGCGACAAGCCATCCAATACTCCCATGAGCCCTGATCATTGAGGTCCACAGTAACCCCTCTCCTGGCAAAAGTCCAAGGTTTCACCGCATCAGAAGTTTCGCGGAGGACCCCCAGGCGCTCCATCAGCCACATAGTCAAGAGAAACGGGCTGCCCCCGTGCATATACCGCCTCCCGGTAGCCAACCTGTCAAGAGCATGAAGGGTCTCTCCCAGGATCAAGGGCACAACATCCCGGCACAAACGGCAGTGTACAACCACATCCAGCAAAGCCCGATGCCAAATCCCAAAAGAGTAAACCATAAACAAGGTACCAAACATGCAGAGTGCAAAAGCATCCCAATAGGCATCATCAATCAAGCCTAAACCCCTAAATCTATCAGGAAGACCAGAAATGTCAAAATGATCGGGACCACAGATCATACCTTGTGCTTCCTCCGGGGAAAGATGAAGAAGGTTGCACAACCTATCAACGAAAGAAGCTCCTCCGGGCAAAGGAATCGCAATCTCTTTCACCTCCGGACCACCAAGCAAAGCCCGGAATTATTCAACGGTCGGAACCACCTCATTGTAAGAAAAGCAAAAGACATGCCTTCTAGTATTCCAATATTGGGCTTAATTTAGATATGGCTAAAGCCTATGATCGTATCTCTTGGTTTGCAGTGATTAAAGTAATGAGAAGGTTTGGCTTTTCTGAAACGTGGAATGATCTGATCTTTCGAAGTATCTCTTCTTGTTGGTTCTCGGTTCTTGTCAATGGGGAAAGTTCTGGTTTTTTCCACTCTTCTCGTGGTCTTCGTCAAGGAGACCCTATATCTCCCACTCTTTTCATCATTGCAGCTGAAGTTTTGAGTCGGGGTCTCAACCGGTTGCACTCTGATTTCCTCAATATCGTTTCAAGGCTCACATTCATACTCCTATGATATCTCATCTTTCTTATGCTGATGATATTCTTATTTTCTGTAATGGTTCTAAAGACTCTCTAGAGGCCCACATGAGATGTCTTAACTGGTATCAAGATTTTTCAGGTCAACTTGTGAATACTAGGAAGTCTTGCTTCATTACTGGTAAAAATGATGAGGTTAGAGATTCTATTATTGAGAATGCTACCTCCTTCGAAAAGAAAGATCTCCCTATTATCTATCTTGGCTGCCCTCTTTATGTTGGGAGGAAAAATATCGCTCTTTTTGACAATGTTCTTCAAAAAGATGGGCGATAGGCTTGCTTCTTGGCAAGGAAAGATCCTCTCCTTTGGCGCTAAGCTCACTCTTATCCAATCTTGTTTGCAAGCTATTCCTCTTTATTATATTTCGTTGGTGGATCCTCCCAAGGGGGTTTTCCAAGCTATGTATCGTCTGATATCAAATTTCTTTTGGTGTAATGAAGAGGGCCAATCCAAATGTCATTGGGTGAGAAAGGATGCGATGTTCAGCCGTGTAATGAAGGTGGCTTGGGTCTTCGTCGTTTTGAAGATATTTCTATGGCTTTTGCTATGAAACTTTGGTGGCGTCTTAGAAGCTCCCATTCTCTTTGGTCCGAATTCATGCTTGACAAGTATTGTTTTGGCTCTCACCCCATGGATGCGGGAAAGCCTACTTTCGCTTCTCATATTTGGAGCCGCATGATTCAAGCTAAAGATATCGTTGAAAATCATATTGCTTGGCGGATTGGTAGGGGGGAAGTTTCTATTCATGAAAACTGGTTGGAAGGTCCTCGATTTAATCTTCCTGGAAATCATATTGAAGTCTCCTCCTTGTTTCATGAGGGTCAGCCGAGATCTAATTATATTTGTGATACGTATGGTCTGGATGTTCTTAACTCAATTCATCGTCAGAATATTTCTCTCTCAGATACGCCTGACTGTATTTATTGGACTCCCTCGCCTAAAGGTCAGTTTTCTCTTTCTTCGGCTTGGCAAGTGTGTAGAGTGGCTAATGCTCGGAATTTGTTTTTTGAGTATTGCTGGAACAAATATATTCCGTTGAAAGTCTCCATTTTCCTTTGGCGGTTGTTACATAATGGCCTTCCCTCTTGATGTGGCTATTCAATCTAGAGGTATATCCCTTGTGTCTTCTTGTGTTTGTTGTTCGCAGCATTCTTTAGAAGATTCTTTTCATCTTTTCGTTCAAAGTCAAGTGGCTTTGAAACTTGGGATTGGTTTGCTAGGTTGTTTGGTGTTCATATTTCCTACAACAATGTTAAAACTATCCTGGATAGCTGGTGGTTCAACTCGGCCCTTGGGAATAATAAGGGAATTATTTGGCTTTCTCGCATTCTCCCTTGTTTTATTCTTTGGGAGTTATGGAAGGGTCGAAACAAAGCTAGGTTTGAGGATCTTCATATGTCCGCTTCTAGGATCATCCGGGAGGTTTTTGTGCAGATTGGTTCTATCATTAAGGCTTACAGCCTTTCCTTCCCTTCTTCCGACTTAGAAAGTCATATTTTTCATTGCTTTCACCTTCCAAAGAAAATTTGTTCCTTCCTAAGCCTCGTGTTTTAAAGTTTGTTCATTGGAATTCTCCTCGTTCGGAAATGCTCAAGCTTAATACAGATGGAGCTTCTAAAGGGAATCCGGGTATCAGTTCTGGAGGTGGTATTTTCAGAAACAAGAATGGTAATTTGTTATTTGCTTACTCCAAGTTCTATGGTAATAGTACCAACATGGTTGCTGAAGCTAAGGCGGTTTTGGACGGCCTCCTTTATGCGTCTCATTTTGGTATTTCTTCTCTTTGGCTTGAAATTGATTCTGAAATTCTTTTAAATGTGCTAATCCGTGATTTTCATATTCCTTGGAGTATTTGGTACGAGGTTCTTCATATAAAAAGGCTTATTTCGCATATTGGTGTTAGAGTGACTCATATTCTGCGTGAAGGTAATCGGAGTTGCTTCGATGGTTTGGCTAATGTCGCTGCGGTCTCGAGAACTAATTCAGAATATTTTTCTTTTAGTGATCTCCCTCACCGTTGCAAAGGAGCTTATACTTTAGATAGGGCTGCTATCCCATATATTAGATTCTAGTTTTTGATGTTTTCTATTGTATTTTTCCTAGTTTCGTTGGTAGGTAGTTTCCCCTCCCCCTTTTGTAGAGTACCTTACGGCTTGTGTAAGGACTCCCCCCGTTTCTTTTCCAGGTGGTTGAGGTTGTCATGTCCCCCACCTTGTTTTGTATTTTTCTTTTTAATTAATAAAATCTAGGGAGTACCGTCTCCTTTCGCCAAAAAAAAAAAAAAGAAGAAGCCCTCGAGAGATCGTAGTCCGGAACCAATTCTTTGACAGACCACAAGCATTTTATCTTGTACCTTTCTTCAAAGAATGATCTTCTCTTGTGCATAATCTCCCTACACCACTCCTTGAACTTTTCAAAGAACAACATTTGCCTTTCTTTGGACAATTTTGGAGAATTTTTGGTCATTTCCATGGCTTTTCTCTCTTCTCTCCCGAAATTCCAGTAAGTTTGAACTGGAGAAGATGGAGTTTCAATGATATTTATGGTCCAAACCAGATCCAACCACCGAAATAAATGAAACCTGCCAGAATTCGACCCTGTCCGCGCGGACATGATTGTCACCACCAGAAAAAAATCTGCACGGTTTAAGCTCTTGCACCACGGAGGAATATTTCGTCCCAGCCGCTCGAAACCTGTGCAAAGCCTGTCCAAACAGTTCATATACCAAACCTTCACACCCTTGCCAAAAAACCAGGGCTCATGCAACATTGCATTCATAATAGATAAAAAAAATAAATAACAGTAATCCTAGATTATTACATTCCAAAAAAAAGGAAAAACAAAAAAAAATGTGTGCATAAAAAATAAACTGTATCCGTCAAAACAGGTACAATCCCAGAATCGATCAGAGATCATCAATCAGAATCCTCAGTGGCTGGCGCTTTCCCCCGGTCCCTCTTGCGACTCGGGCCCGCCTCCTTAGTAGCCATGAATATCTCGGGCTCGGGATCGTCATCCTCGTCTCCAGAGAAAGGCTCGCCTGGATCAACCGGTACGCCACGATAAGGCAAGCCGAGATCCGCAAAGAAGTCATATTCGAACGTGAACGCGTCGGATCCCCGAACATGCGAGGATGGCCCACCGTGGTGCCAAACATGTCCCCGCCCATGCAAATCCCCGAGGATGACGTGGTCCGGAGGCAGCTCCATGCTGGGATCTATGAGAGGAGAAAGAGGAGTCTCGGTAGAATGCTCCGAAGGAATAGGGGAAGTCTCCCGCTCTACAAGCGCCGGCTGTGCATGTCGCGCTCTGCCCTGAGCAGCCCCACAAGCAACCATCCTCCTGAGGAACATCTTGGCCCCAATCACCTGCTTCGTCAGCTTCTCCACCACCACGGCCGGGAACTGCACGGAAACAAAAGCGTCATAAATGATTTGATGCGAAAGAAAAGATGAATAGACAGAAGCAATAAAAAGTCGTACCTTCATATCCGGACGAGGACGGAAAGCTCGTGGGACCCGCTCATGGATAGGGATCTGCACTCTCAATCTGACCCCATCTTAGACATATGAAAAGTCCGATCGAGGGTACCGCACAACCTCCTCCCCCTCTCTCTCTAGCACCTGAGGCGTCCTCAGCCTCCTCAAGATAAATCGCGAATAATCCTCGCTCGCCACAAACCTCGAGAAATGCTCGCCACCTCGATAGTCACCCCAGGTCTCCGGGCTCTCAGTCGGGTGCATCATGTCAGCAGGAGGCTGGCTCCATCGGTGTCATCAGAGGAGCACCCTCGCCATGTTGGCGCATCACTCTCTCCCCCAAGTAATATGCATCACAGGTCAAACCCCTCAAAATCCTCCGCTCCACAGTCCACCTCTCCGCACCCTTGATGCTCCACCTCGAAGCGGCCCCGGGGGTAGAACCTCATCCCTCATCCGTCTCGGCTCTCACCAAAGGCAGGCAATCCTTGTACTTGAGGGTAGTGCGCCCCCTAGAACCTATCTTCTCCCGGGCATGCTTGGTCCAGGAGAGCATAGCCGGATATGCCCCGATGTGCTCCGCCGGCATTGCCGCCAGCCATCGTGACATGAAAGAACTCAGGCCCATACTGCGAAAGGTAAAGATCACATCAATTAAGTGCGGAAAGAAACAATGCGTGCTTAAAGAAAGAGAAAAAGCAAAGCTTATACCTCCGAGAGGAAACTCAAAGCACGTCGGGAGGGCGCGGCCTTCGAGGCGGTGCACTGTCTAGAGCAAAGTATAGCTCTGCCGGCCGGCCTCCCCCAAGATACCTCTCCGACCATCTCCACGTCGGTCAACGTCTACAGCAGGGCAAATACCGCCCTCCCCTCGGCGTGTCCTAAAAGTGTGCTCGAAAAAGCAAACCACAGAAAAGCCCTAGCAATCTGCACCGCAGCCACTCTCTCATCCCCAGCCTCATAATTCTCAATGCTCTCCACGATCTTCCGTGGACCCACGGCATCTCCATCCCCATCTCCTTTTTGGGAATGGGGGTAAAGCCTAGAAGATCCTGCTGCTCGGTCCTTTGTAACCATCTCTCCACTCAATGCTCTGTCCTTTAAAGGACAGGCCCGTGATCGCAGCATAATCGGAAGGTGTGACCGTAGCCTTGCCCCAGAAGAAATGGAATGTGTGGGTCACGTCCCACCAGTGCTGTGCCAAAGCGAAAATCAAGCCCTTACTCTTGGGGAACTTGAGCAACCCCCTCAGACACTCGATAAACTCATACAACCCAGTCCCAATGATGATCTGTCTCGGACTCATCAAATCTCCTCTGCCCAAGACTGGAAGTCGATCCACGAGCCCAATCACGGCCTCCGCGATCCCAGGAGTCTTCGGCTTATTCCATTTGCTCCGTCACAAAATGATCTCCACCCTGCAATTGAAAGAAAAACAAAAAAAAATGTCAAAAAAAAAAAGAAAAAATTGCATTTGCATTTAAAAGCATACTCATGCATCATAGACATAAAGTTTTGAAAAAATTCGGCAGCATAACGGCATATAATGGACTCAGCCCCATTTTTCTCGCACAAAAGAAAAGTTTTTCAACAATCACCATTCATCATTCATGTGTGCATAAAGAGACATGTCAATAACATTGAGTCAACGGAAGCTAAACTCCGTCCCATTTTTCATGAAATAGCATACAGAAATAATTTTCCACATTCATACATTCAATCAACGGAAGCAAAATCCGTCCCATTTTTCACAAAAAATCATAAAACATGCATGCATGCATTCATATAATTCATGGAAGCATCATCTCATTGCAAAAATCCTACATGCAACAAAAAAAGTCTGTCCCGGATTCGGACAAATTTTCGTCATCTTATATTTCAAAAAAAAAAAATGGCAAATCGCCCATACTCTTTTCAAACAAAATGCATATTTTGATTACCCATATACTCATTACAACATGCAAATCATCAAGGTCCAATTTCAATGCCAAGAACCATAATTTTCGAATTTACAAAAAAAAAAAAAGAAAAATCACAAAAAAATCAATTTCAAATGAAAATCGACAAAGGAAATGAAGAAATTCGAAGTATACCGTACGAAGACTCGGATCAGTGGACCAATGTTGCCACGCATCGGGATATGGCTCCTCCGCAATCGATTGCGAAAGTGAGTAATGCCTCCTCATCCTCACAAGCTCTAATCGCCTCTCCGCGATCGGGCCGCGTCCTTGACCTTGGATAGCAACTCCCCCGTGTTCCATTGCTCGAAAAATCAAAGAAAATGGAAGGATTTCGAAGCTTTTTGGGCCAAAAATGGCTTCTCTCTCGATTTTCTCTCTCTTCTCTCGTAAAAACTGGAAAAATGGTGAGGAAGAAGGAGAAGGGCGGCGGCCCTCTTTTCAAAACCTGTCTGGACTTCGTTCTAATCCGTGCGGATGGAATTGAAGGGCCAAAAAGACTATTTTGCCCTTTAAAATTCCATGACTCTACAGTTTAGTCCTAAACTTAACGGAGGATAACCAAAGTCTACCTAGGTTAGTCCCCTTCCAAAAGAAATTCACGGCAGTAAAACGTAAGTGCGATTTCTTCAACGAAAGTTAACGGAATCCCGTTTCTTTCCTCAATTTCATCTCCGGCAGTAAAACGTAAGTCCGATTTCATCAACGAAAGATAACGGAATCCCGTTATCATCAACGGCAGTAAAACGTAAGCCCGATTTCATCAACAAAAGTTAACGGAATCCCGTTTCTTTCCTCAATTTCATCCCCGGCAGTAAAACGTAAGTCCGATAACGGAATCCCGTTTCTTTCCTCATTATCATCAACGGCAGTAAAACGTAAGTCCGATTTCTCCAACGAAAGCTAACAGAAACCCGTTCCCAGCAGCTTTCGAACTACGATTGGCTTGATTCCTCTTAAGGATACGTAGGTAGCCTACCATAGGTCCAGCCACTCGACCAAACCGGTCATCCTTCTCCGTGACAAACGTAAAGACCGGCCCCTTCAAATGAAGTCCACCAAGGACCATCAATCCCAAATCATCAAGTCAAGGCACCTAAAATGCCATCACGAAAGGTTCGACGAACCTAAAACGCCATTACCAAAGGTTCGAGGCACCTAAAACGCCATCATCATCACCAAAGGTTCGAGGCACCTAAAACGCCATCATCATCATCAAAGGTTCGAGGCACCTAAAATGCCATCTTCAAGGTTTGAGGCACCTAAAACGCCATCATCAAGGTTCGAGGCACCTAAAACGCCATCAGCAAGGTTCGAGGCACCTAAACGCCATCTTCAAGGTCGAGGCACCTAGAAGCGCCATCATTAGGGTTGACGCCTCAAAATAGTCATTCCGGGGTCAAAGACCCGAACTACGGCCGGCTTGAGACCAAATTGGTCATCCACTTTCCCAGCGGTGCGGATATACAACTCTAGCCATCGAGACCAAAATGGTCATATCCTATCCCTGCGAAGAGTTTCTTTCGGCAACCGGCTATGAGCTTCGCTCACCAGGTTGACATCCTAAAACAGTCAAAGACCCGAACTACGACCGGCTTGACTCCCATTATGGATACGTAGGTAGCCTATCACCAGGTCCAGCCACTCGACCACTTTGGTCACCCCTTTCCATTTTGTCAAATATGGAGCCTTACTCTTATCGACGACCCCGCTTCCTTCGAAAGCACCGTCGCCGAGGGGCTACTGTAAGTGCTCCAATTTGAGTTGTTAGTATTTTCGTTAGAAAATTAACGAAAGTCCTAACATCCCTAACATTTCTAACGATTCCTAACTTTTATAACAAAGCAAGGGTAAATTAGGGATTGATATTTAGAGTTAAACAAGGGAAAGAATATTACAAAATGTAAAAACCCGAAATGGGTAAGCTGTAAAACACAGCTGTTTGAATATTTTGAAAAATATTCCTCTTGTCCAAAGCCTGCAGCAGCATTAAATGAACAGTGCACGCTAAAGGACTTGTCCGCGCGGATGGTTTTGACATTTTCAGAGGCCTATAAATAGAGCCCCTCAGTCTCATTTTTAATATACACAATTCACTCACAGCAAGCACCTTGGGGAAAATACTGGAGAAAACAGTGGGAATTGCTTGAATTGCCACCTTTTTCTTTTGATTATTTTCCCAAATCACACTCACTAAACACTCTCAAATTCAAGGGTCAAACACAAACACAAACACAAGGAAGATAGGATACCACCATTGGTAAACCCTCCTTCTCCTTACCTTAAACCTCCCTCATCCATGCATGCATCTCATATTTCAAAGATGTAACTTGTTTGTTGGCCATCCCTTGTCCTAGATCCAAGAGGATCACCATGGAAGTTCATCTCCATGGATAATCTTCTACAAGGATCAACATTCCTTCCAAATTGTTTTTACTTACTTGAAAACCTTTTCTTAACCTAAAAATCATTTTCATACAAAAAATCTTTATTTCAAGGTTAAATCTCCCCTTCCCAAGCAAATGAAATGCTTCAAGTCCTAATGTACCCTAAGGATGGCTTGATATAGTAGATCACCACTAAAATGTTTAGTGATCACTAATCAAAGCCTAAGGAAATGGGGACAAAGCATGGATGCAAATCCCCTTTAAATCACATTTTCCTTCTTGAGAATGTTGCTGTCCAGTAGCCTTTCTCTAAGACCTCTGTCCATTGTCTAATTTTTTGGACACAGAAAAACTTGGAATTTGGAGTTGACTACAAAATACTTTTTGTATCCAACATCAATAGAATTCTATAAATATTTTTACTTTATTTTTTGCATGAGTATAACTTCCTTTTTCAAATTATTTTCTAAAAGTCAGTTTAGCAGTCTCTGGAAATCCAGATTTCACATCTGAGATTTCCAGAAGATTTTGCTCCCTCAAATAATCTCCAATCATAAAAATATTTTGCAGTCACCTTATGTAAGATGTTTTGAACAACTTTAATTCTCTGAATTTACTCAGATTCTGAAGTTTTAAAGCTCTTAAATCCATTTCAAAATCAAGTGTCCACTGCCTTTTTCATTCTGGCAGAATTGACTTTCAACTTCAAGGAGTCTTTTGAGTACCAAAAATCAACCCTAAAATCATACCAAAAATCATGGGACTTGTTCAATGTCTTACAAAGAGTTCTCAATTTTTAGTTTTCTCAGTTTGCATTTATTTTAACCAAAACACACACACACACACACACACACACACACACACAATGGTTTCAAATTAGGAAGACTCATATTACGAGGCATTCCGGGTGAACCCTAACGTTCTTCCCGGAGTGTAACGTGACCTCCGAACCCAAATCTATAATCTTGGGCATTTTTCAAAGTTTTTGCCCTTAAAATAAAAATGGCGTGCCGACTCCCGTTTTTTTAAATGATTTTTCAAAAAGAAAAATCGCGGCGGGGCACATTCAATCACAATTACTCATTTTGCACTAAGATTTTTCTTTTTCTTTTTCTTTTCTTTTCTTTTTCTTTTTTTTTTTTCGTGTGCAACCACTGTCTTTTGCCTAGACCGCCCTTTTTGGGTTTCGGCCTAAATTTGGGCATTACTCTTTTGCACTAGGATTTTTTTCTTTTTTTTCTTTTTTTTTAGACATAATACCTGTGGATCTTTTCGCCGATTGGTGGGTGGTGGACAAAGGAATTGCCGTCAGTCTGCAATCTTCATTGCTCCTCCCGATAGTATTTTACGCATCACATACGAGGCCAATCCAAACGGGTTCCCCACTTTCCCGAGGGGGTTGTCTACGGTAGGGGGCTTCACTTTTAGTACTAGATCACCCTCTTTGATGTCCACTGGCCTTGACCTTTTTGTCGAATGCCCTGGCCATTCGCCTCTGGTAGGCTCGGGTGTGTTCCATGGCTTTTAGCCTTCTTTCGTCGAGTAGGGCCAACACATTGTGCCGGCTACGCAGCCATTCTACCTCGTTGACACTGTTTTCCAGGAGGACCCTTAGTGATGGGATTTCCAACTCCACGGGCAACACTGCTTCCATCACGTAAGTTAGGGCAAATGGAGTTTCTCCCGTAGGTTACGACGGAGCGTTCTATAGCCCCAGAGTGCCAGATGCAACTTTTCAGGCCAGTCACGACCACGGGTGGCCATTTTCCGGATGATCCGTTCGAGCGTCTTATTGGCAGCTTCCACGGGCTCCGTTAGTTTAAGGTCTGTATGGGGATGACTTGTGGCGAGTGATTACGGGTTCGATAGCAATCTATCGCAGTCGCCTTCAAAGTGCGACCCGTTATCTGAAATGACCTCATTGGGCACCCCATATCTGCACATAATGTTTTCTTTGATGAATTGGGCCACTTTTCTGGAAGTGAGGACCTTCTAGGACTTGGCCTCTACCCACTTGGTGAAGTAGTCGGCTGCTACTAACACGAATTCATGCCTATTGCTTCTGTAGGAGCTATCTTCCACTATCACATCAATACCCCAAGTTGCAAACGGCCAAGGAGTCGTCATGCGGTACGGGTCATGAGGCGGGAGATGGTTGAGGTTGGCAAACCGTTGGCATTTGTCGCACGCTCGAACATCTTTGGACACGGTCTGTCTCCATGGAGATCCGGTAGTAACCCATTACGAGGGATCACTTGCATCAATGCTCACGGCATTCATATGAGGACCGCGGGGACCATTTGTGGACTTCGGTCATCAACTCTCGACCCTTTCTTGGGTGACACACGGGAGGAGTGGTCCACTGGTACCATTTCTTATACGGGTTCGCCCCCTAGAATGACATAATGGGAGGCCAACCGTTTCGGGGCTTGCAAGCTGCGAAGGGTTTTATTGCCTTTCCTCGGGGATCTCTACCGGTGAGGCTAGAGTAGCTAGGGCATCTGCGAATCTGTTCTTTTCCCTTGGCGAGGGTAATGGAAGGTCACTTCTACGAGCGCTCGAGTCAACTCCTCTATCTAGGCATGATATCTCTGAAGATTAGGGTCACAGTCTTCCATTTTATTAGAGACACTGGTTGATGATCGAGTGAGTCTCCATAAACTTCGAGCTCCTTGACATTCCTTTCTAAGGCGGCTTCAGGCACACCTGCAATGCAAGCTTCATACTCGGTGACATTGTTTGTGGCAGGGAAGTTCAACTTGAGGGCTATGGGCGTGTGCTCATCTTTCGGATCGACCAGTGGCATCCCTACGCCATTTCCTCTCTTGTTGGCGGCTCGAGTCAAAGAATAGGCGCCATCGGTTCTCGAGCTCAACTACGAAGATCCCTTCATCTGGGACTTGGGGTTCAGGCCCACGGTCCTCATTGCTAGGGAAGTTTGCTAGATGGTCTGACAACGCTTGACCCTTGATGGCCTTTCTCGTCACATTGTTGATGTCATACTCAGCTAAGAAGAATGACCACTTTGCTAGGCGCATCGAGAGGGAAGGCTTGTCGAAGATGTACTTGATGGGGTCCATTTTCGAGAACAAGTTCACAGGGTGGGCTTGCATGTAATGCTTCGACTTTACCGACTACCCAGGACCGATCTGCACAAGTCTTTTCACATGTTGAGTAATTGAGCTCACTTCCTTGCAGCTTTCGGCTGACAAAGTAAATGGCGTTCTCTACCCGAGAGTCTTTCTTCTCCTGAGCAAGCATAGCCCCAACTGCCGTATCAGTGACAGTGAGATAGAGCTGAAGAGGTTTGTCTATGTGAGGGCATAGTACCGGGGAGGATGTACTAAGTACGCCTTGATTTGGTCAAAGGCATCTGGCGTTCCTCGGTCCATTACTGTGTTTACATTCTTCTTCATGAGCTTGAAGATGGGCTCGCAGCATAGTAGTCAATTGGTTGACAAAGCGGGCGATGTACTTGTAGTTTGCCCATAAAGCTTTTGACTTAAATGCGGGTTTGAGGGTGGCCTCATGTCCATAATGGCACTTGATATTTTGGGGATCGACTTCGATACTTCGCTCAGTGACCATATACCCAAGTACTTTTCCCTTGTCACTCCGAAGGTGCATTTGGCGGGGTTCGGTCTCATGGAATCTTTGTCTCGGCCTCTCGAAAGAACTTTCGCGAGTCAACAAAGTCTTTGTCCGGAGTCCTCGCCTTTGGAGTGGATTATCATGTCGTCGACATAGACCTCAATCTCCTTATGGATCATGTCGTGAAAGAGTGCGTTCGCTGCCCTCTGATAAGTGGCCCCAGCATTCTTAAGCCCAAATGGCATCACTGTATAGCAGTACATTCCCCACGGTGTGGTGAAGGCTGTCTTTTCTTGGTCCTCCTCGGCCATCTTGATCTGGTTGTAGCCAGCAAAGCCATCAACGAAGGATTTGACTTCGTAGTTGGCAGTGGCGTCCACCAGAATGTCTATGTTTGTCAAGGGATAATCGTCTTTAGGGCTGGCCTTGTTCAGATCCCGGAAATCTACATGACGGCGGTGCACCTTCCCATTGGCCTTGAATTCTACAGGATCCACAATGTTGGATAACCATGTCGGGTATTTGATGACTACTGATGAATCCTACCGCTTGGTAGCTTCTCAATCTCTTCTTTGACTGTAGAGACTATTACGGCTTGATCTTCCTCGGTTTACGCTGCGGCTTATGCATACTGGTGCTATAGGGATTACGTGCTCTACTATCGGGAAATGTCTAGCCTCGGCATATCCGGTGTATCGACCATGAAAAGAAGCATCCATGTAGCCTTTCTACGAAGCGAGATTGACCCGGTCTGTCAGTTCAACCCCCTGGAAGAAGTTTCCAATGCTGTGTCCTCTTTAGGTTCTCTGACGGTACCCATTTTGAGTTAACACTTGTCAAAACCTCCTCGGCGACTTTGGCCCGGTTTTCCACTGCTTTTTCGTTTAACACCTTAAAAGATTTCTTGGATGTATTGTTCATTTAGTGTGTTTTGCATATTGTTCAAATGATTCATTATTAAGCTGTTGTTAAGTTTTGAGTTAATGTTATCATTTGTTGAAGTTGAAAAGCTTGATAAGGGGATACTCGGAAAAGATCTGCTCATTTCATTCAAAAGCAAACGGAAAGATGACATTGGTTACATATTCATAATCCTCGGGCGTGAGGCCTTCGGATGACTCGGAGGGCGGAAATTCAAAGATTCTGACTCAATTATATGGATGACGGGGGTGTTTGACTTACGGCCAGGTTGAGTGCAGAGGACGGAGTGCAATCCAAGCTTCTGCGTGATCATTTGCTACGTAAATTGTCGGTGGCTGTCGACCACTGAGAATATCTCCCAAAATTCTTCAACGGCATCTCTGTCTTAGTGACCAAAGTGCGGGGATCAAAAGGCTCTTCACCACCGTCTCTAATTACGGTAACTACCCCTCGTCATCGAGTTTGAAGTCGATCAAATCGGGGATCTAGCTTCTTCGTCAAACGGCTTGACTTTGCAAACCAAACTCACTTGTCTTCGCTATCGGCGGCTTCTATACGGGCGATCTTCGGAAGGAGCTAACTCGGCGGAGAAAATCCATTACCCCGGATGAGAGAAAGTGCTTGACTCTTTGACACTGCTGTCTGCGGGTTTTCCTTTGAAGGCATACTTGTTCTGAGCAGTGAGTGGTAGCCCCAGGAATGTCCATTCAAGTCAAGGAACATTCTCACAGAATGGGATTTGCTGGTTTTCCCCGAACTTTCTCAAGGTTTTCCGGAAGAGTTTTCTCAAGGAGATTTGATTATCATTTTCAT